>CM046458.1:15025377-16267877 GCA_025506515.1 Flaveria trinervia | reverse complement strand
GCTTGTAATTCTGATTGTGACTTTAAATCTATAACTGTAAAAAAGAATTGTTAGTAATATATTCATATATGCACATTACCAAAAAATGGGGTATATGGTTACATGATGCACAAATCAAAATGGATCATACCAACACTAATGTAAAAAAGATATCAATTGATTAGAATGTGGGAATCATTTTGTTTAGTATATATATTGTTTGAACCATATTAATAAAGTTAAATAAGTTGATACTCGATTATATAAATAATAAAATAGATAACGAATGATGGATGTATTGAAATAAGCCGTATTTTAATTTTTGTATAGTACATTAGAAGATTGGGTTATTGGTATTGATCATAAGTGAATGTTTATGGTGAGATGATCCACATCTACAAATTATGCATTACTGCAATAAAATAACCATTAATACAAATGTAAATTGTCTAAGAAGAAATGTAATATTATTCTCACACATACCGAACCCATAATTCTTTTGGATTTTTCAAGTTGGCTATAATAGATTGTGGAGTGTTTACATCTGACGCTATTACATAAATATATATGTTTATTTTTGTATATTTTAGTTTGTGTTTTTTAGATCTTAGCTCGAATGGCTGGAAAAAATTATTATGCATAACTGAATATTTATTGTATTATGAGTAATAGTAACATTTTCTGCATGACTGCAAAAATCATTCATATACCATAATTAATATTACTCTCATACCTCCCTACACAATCAAACTTATGAACAAGTAAACTATAAGGCCCCGTTCCCGGGACGGTCACAGCTGGTCGATCATCGCACATAAAATATAAATTTACATTTACCTTAAATAAACATTGCAGCGGAAACATTTAAAACGACATTTCATTTCATTATAAAAGCTTTTGCAAAATAATACATCATTGACAAATTACAAAATACATGTTACATTACATCACAAAAGCATTATAAAAATGAATGCCATCCAAAAAGAGCCAAGTAGCTGCCCCGCGCCATCCTCAGCAATGCTCACCTGCCAACTGAAAATGCATAAAAAGACAGCGTTGCTCAGTGAGTTCTAGTTTTACAAAACATTATATTACCTTTCATTCGTTAAAACATTTTCATTACCATCGCACGTGATCACACATCATACATACATCAAGGTAATAATTATTATCTTCAACATCGTTCATTTCATACATTTCGCACATTTCGTACTTATTGCACTTTTCGTACTTTTTTATCTTTTCACTTTTATCTAGGTCCTATCATATGCTTAACCCCCCTCTTAAGCACAAGGCCATATCATCTAGGGTTAAGCGACAAGGACCCCATATCGTACGTATGGAGTAGTCACAATGACTAACTCCCCTTGTGTGTGAACTCTTATAGGTCAGTGAAAATCGCACACTTTAACTATATATACACACAATAATTAGGAAATCGCACGTATTCGAGCAGTCACCAAGACTGAACTATTACTTTGTGTATGGACCCTTATGAGTTAGCCAAAATCGCACGCTATAAATACAACACAGTTGAGCTAACAACTCTAAATGAGTTGTGAACCTCCTTTCATTTTCTTGCAAGCCTTTCATACTTTCTGTAAGGCCACGTTCCCAGGACGCTTACAGCTGGCTAATCATCGCACATAAAACATATAATTTACATTAACTTGATAAAAACATTGCAGCGAAAACATTTAAACACCCATTTCATTGCATTACAAAAGCTTTTGCAAAATAATACATTGTTATCAAATTACAAAATACATGTTGCATTACAACACAAAAGCATTATAAAAATATATGACATCCAAAACGAGCCAAGTAGCCACCCTATGCCATCCTCAGCAACCTTTACCTGCCAACTAGAAACACATAAAAGTCAGCATTGCTGAGTGAGTTCTAGTTTTATAAAATGAGATACTTTTACTTCCGATTCAAAACTTTCTTTACATTCTTACGCGATCAAGCATCATACATACACATAGGTAATAACATGATTATCTTAGATCATCGTTCGTTATCTTCCTTACCGTTCATTACGTACATTCATCATCACTTCTTTACATTCCATACCAAATCCATGAACTTTACCGCATTTCCTCCAATCGCATAACTTTCATCCGCATTTCCTCCAGTCACATAACTTTCATCCGCATTTCCTCCAGTCGCATAACTTTCATCCGCATTTCCTCCAGTCGCATAACTTTCATCCGCATATCCTCCAATTGCATAACTTTCATCCGCATTTCCTCCAGTCACATAACTTTCATCCGCATTTCCTCCAGTCGCATAACTTTCATCTGCATTTCCTCCGGTCGCATAACATTCGTCCGCATTTCCTCCGGTCGCATGGCCATCCAGGCGCATAAGGACATTTCAAGCGCATGAGCCCTATTTGGGCGCATGAATTTTCGAGCGTATGGGAACACCTAGGCAAATTCTAAAACATAGGCATATGAGCCCTATTAGAGCGCATGAGCAACCTCATTCGCACCTAAACATCAGATTTCAGTCCCCAAACATCACTTATCATGTTCTAAGCTTAAATCTTACATTCTAAGCCATAAAAACACAACCATAACATCATAAAACCCAAACATAGCCCAAAATCAAACCCCACCCGCAACATATACACATACACATATACGGGTATGAAACCCAACCTTTATAAAATATTCACAGATGCATTTCCAGCCCTAAAATAGTTAAAACATGTAAAAAGATGTGTTTTAGAACTCACCTTAGAAGCCTCTTCGGGTAAGACTTACTTTAAAACCCGATTGCTACAAGTTCTCACCTAGAAACCCACTTGAAACACACACCCGAACACACACAACAAACATAAGCACACAACCGAGGATGAAAAAAGTTAAGAACACCTTAAACACACGAATTGTTACCTTGAATTCGAACTTCTGCTCTTGTTCTTCTTCAATCCCAGAGCTCTGCACTTTCTCTCTCAAAAATCCGGAATGAAAAGGTGTAGGCAGCCAACATGGGCGGCCATCACCTTTTACACCCATTTTTTCAAACATTTTGTCATTTTGACACTTTTAACACCTCAACTTGGGTTATATAGCCTTTATTTCTTTTTCTTGACTTAATTTCTTCATTCGAGTCTTCTAAAAATAACCGGGTGTTACAAGTCCACCTCCCTTATATAGGTTTCATCCCCGAAACCTGTTATTCCTCAAAAAATCGTGGGTAATGTTGTCTGATCTCTTCTTACGTCTCCCATATAGACTCGAATCCCTTCTTGTGCTTCCACTGTGCATGCACAAGAGGAACCACTTTATTCCTTAACCTCTTCTCTTTATGATCAATGCTCGCCACTAGTTGCTCCACATAATTGAGCTATTTATCTACCTCGATATCCTCCAGTGGTACAATCATATCTTAATCTGCTAAACACTTTCTCAGATGAGGTGCATGAAATGTTGGGTGAATTTCACTTAACTCATCTGGTAACTCTAATCTATAGGCCACCTCTCCTACTCGAGCAAGGATTCGGAAAGGCCCTATGTATCTCTGGATCAACTTGCCTTGCTTTCTGAACCGAATGATACCTTTCCAAGGTGACACCTTCAACATAACTCTATCACCCACCTGGAACCCAATTGGTCAACGTCTCTTTTCAGCATACAACTATTGCCTATCTTTGGTTGCCTTTACGAAGGCCTTGATCCTTTCCACCTTCTCAGTCGTAGCCTCGACCACTTCGACGCTCCTTAACTCTTTATGGCCGATATTACCCCAACACACAAAGGTTCTGCATCTCCTACCATATAGCATCTCACAAAGGGGGCATACCAATGCTGGCATGGTAACTGTTTTTATCTGAGAACTCAGCTAACGGTAGGTGGTCGTCCCAACTTCCTCCAAAGTCATTGACGCATGCCCGAAGCATATCTTCCGGCATCTGAATTGTCCTTTTTGGGTGATCATCCATGTGAGGATGATAAGCCATACTAATATGTAACCTCGTCCCCATCGCATCATGAAATTTCTTCCAGAATTTGGATTTAAACCGGGTGTCACGATCAGATACAACAGACACCAGCACACCATGACGAGTTACAATCTCCTTAATGAAAAGATCAGCCAACCTCTCGAATGAATATGTCTCGCAGATCGATAGGAAATGAGCACTCTTCTTCAAACGATTAACGATAATCCGTATGGCATCATACCCTTTCATGGTACATGGTAGCATCGTTATAAAGTCCATGGTGATGTGCTCCCACTTCCACTCGAGTATATCCAATGGTTGGATTTTCCATACGGCTTCTGATGCTCCACCTTCACTTGAGCTTGACCCCATACAAACTTTACATCCTTACGGGTCATCCTAGTCAGAAAAGAAGCTATCTTAGAGAAGTCTTAAATGAATCTTCTATAGTAGCCCGCCAAACCCAAGAAACTACGAATCTCGGATGGCGTCTTTGGTGACTTCCATTGCATAACCGCCTCCACCTTTGTCGGGTCCACCATTATCTCCTCGAGATTTACCACATGACCTAAAAACTAAAACTCGCGCAACAAGAATGCGCACTTGGAGAATTTGGCATACACCCTCTCCCTTCTCAATGTCTCCAAGACCTCTCGAATGTGACTGACATACTCATCCTCACTTTAGAATAAATCAAGATATCATTGGTAAACACAATCACTGGTTTATCCAATATCGGCTGACACACTCGATTCATCAGGTCCATAAAAGCAGCTGGCGCATTGGTCAAACCAAAAAGCATAACAGGAAACTCGTAGTGTCCATAACGTGTGCGAAAAGTTGTTTTAGGTATATCCTGCTCCTTCATTTTCAACTTATGGTAGCCAGATCGAAGGTCTAACCTTGAGAACCAACTGGCACCTTGGAGCTGATTAGACAGATCATCAATTCTCGGTAACAGGTACCGATTCTTCACTGTCAACTTATTCAACTCACGGTAGTCTATACACATTCTCATACTACCGTCTTTCTTCTTCACAAATAAGACTGAAGCACCCCAGGAGAGATACTTGGTCATATGAATCCCTTATCAAGTAACTCCTGCAGGTGCTCCATCAGTTCCTTCATCTCAGTCGGAGCCAACCGATACGGTGCCTTAGCAACAGGTTGGGCAGCCGGTATCAAGTCAATCTGGAACTCAATCCCGCGGTCTGGTGGCACTCCTGGTAAATCTTCGGGAAACACGTCCGGAAAGTCACACACAACCGGTACATTGGTCAATTGTGGTGTTGGCGTATCCATGTCCTTTATGTAGGCCAAGTAGGCACTACATCCACTCCGCATGCACTTTCCCGCCACTGCCATCGTAATCACTTTCAGAATCATAGTGATCCGATCAGCATAAACCGTTACCAAACTCCCATGAGGCGTCGTCAGTCTTATCATCTTCTTGCGACATATGATATTTGCCTTGTAGTCTGCCAACCAATCCATTCCTAGGTCTACGTCAAACCCGCCTAAGGTCATCATAAAGGGTCTAACAAGAAATTTGTGACCTTCTAATTCTACATCACAATCTTCTATCATCTTAGAAATCCTGGTAGACTTACCTATGGTAGTTTCTACATCAAAGTGGGTATCTATACTCCTACTATTAACAGGCAACTTAGCACAGAAAGTAGCAGAAATAAAAATCTTACTAGCACCAGAATCAAATAACACAGAGGCTAAAGTATGGTTTACTAGAAATGTACCTGAGACAACATCAGGGTCTGTCCTAGCCTCCTCTTGCGTCATCATGAAGACCATGTGCTCGCCCTCTGCCCTTCAGTTCTGGCTGTCTTCCTTGCTCCAGAACTCTCTGCCCTTGGCTTCTTGTAGTCCCTATTTATGTGACCCCTTCCACCGCAGTTATAACACTTTATCACCCCACAATCTCTTGCCTGATGACCGGGCCTCCCATATTTGAAGTAGAGGTTTGATCCCCACCTACACTCTCAAATATGCCTTTTAGCAGACTTACCACACTTCCTCGTTTCCGCACTAGACGAAGCTACACACCGGTCATCCGTCCCGGCAACCTTTTTGTTTGGAGTGTAACCCCCATGTTCAACCCGCTTTCTGTTGCAATTCTTGTCGCCGCCACCCTTGTTATTTACTCAGTCGTGGTCGTCTCCTTCACCGCCCTAATTACCTCAGTCACCATAGATGGCAGAATTGTCTGCATGACCTATTGAACTCCCTCAACAATAGCCTCTTTCAATGTAGTCCTCAGACTAGCACTATTATCATCCCCTTCTAGGTGATGGATCTCGGGCTCTTCGAGTGCCATTTCAGCAGCCCTAGCCATGCTTCTCATGACACATGGTCCGTCGCTTGTCGAATAGTCTAGGCTTAATGTAATACAGATGATATGTTGTAAACACATGAAACTGGGTCATTTGCAGGAGCATATGCGAATGAGACTTAGTCGTACGACTGAGCCATGATAATGGACTACTCGTGCGACTAAGAGATGCTATTGGGCCATTCGTAAAACTAAACCATACGTATGGTCCAGTCGTACGATTGAACGATACGCATGGCCCAATCGTACGAATGGGCCCAATCACATCTAATATGGGCTGAGGCCTATAAATACCAGTTTCATTGTGTAGAGAGATTAAGAGTGTGTCCGGGGCCTAGGTACTGTCAGATGAGAGGGAAGATCATGCTCGATCTCCCTTTGCCAAGAGTCTTGATTCTTATGTTGTAATGAGCTTGTAATCATTAGGTTTTATCAATGAAACCATTTTATTATAGTTCGTGTTTATTGTTTGTCTCTTGGTTTTGGTTTTGTTTCCTTCCGTCAAAAACACACTCGGATGTCTACCGATCCAGCACCTTAACAAGTGGTATCAAAGCTTTGGCTCTTGATTTGCATGCGATTCAATCGATTTTGATATAAAAATCGTGTTTTTCACTCAAAAACTCAATCATTTTGTGTCAAACAGTGTTTTCGACGTCTCCAAGTCAAAACGTTAACGTATTTTTCGGCATACAACAATTAGGGTTCGTGAGAAATTCTGTTTTTGCGTCAAAGTGTTCAAAACCTTCTTTTTTGCAAAAACAACAGCCTTTAGTCGCATGAGTGACTCAATCGCACGCCTGAACTCATTCATATCTCCCATACGCACGATTGAAATCAGTCGTTTATCCATTCGTACGACTGAACACCCCATTCGCATTGTTCATCCGCATCTGTCCAATCGCACGGTTGAGCCATTCGCATTGTTCAATCGCATGGTTAAGCCATTCGCATTGTTCAATCGCACGGTTAGCCCAATCGCATTCCTCCATTCGCATAAGTGAAGTAGTTGATTTCAAAAGTTTAAAGTTAACGAGATGGAAGAACCATACTCTGCGTTCACTGCTGGTAGAGACACACGGATCCAGAACCTCTTGCTTCTGGAGAATGAGACGGGGAATCATAACAAACCACCTAAGCTAATAACGTTAGATGATTACCACAATGGAAGCAACATTACGAGATCTACCTCAATGGAGTTGATCCCAACCTTTGGGAATCAATTGAAACAGGATATGACATGCCAGTTGGTGTTAATGGGGTAAAATTGACTTTGGGAGGGATGGCTGATAGTCAGAAGGCAAATATAATGCAGAGAAGAAGGTTTATGCCTTGTTAACTTAGCCTATTCCAAAGGATATATTCCATCAATTTTTTGAGAATAAACAGGCAAAGAAACTCTAGATAGCCCTGGAAAAATGCTATGAACGCAATGTTTCGTTAAAAGCTCTAAAAGCAAAAGCTTTGAAGGAGTTTGACAACTTCTCTTCAATGGATAAAGAAAGTTTGGATGATGTAATCGACAGATTCTATCATCTCATGAGTGAGCTGCATATTCATGGAGTTACAACGTCGATGGAAGACAAGGTATCCAGCTTGGCAGATGGCTTACTAGAGAAGTGGGATTCATTTGTATCTAATTTGAGACAAAATAGTATATTGGGAAAACTAGACATAAATGATTTCATCCTGAAATTGAGAGAGGAGGAACATAGGATGAAATACAGGTCGAAGAAAGGAACATATGACCAAAATCCTTCACTCTACAACGCCTCTTCCACAACAGCCAGTTCAGGAGCACCCGTTCAGACTGCATTTGTCTCAATTTCAACTGCTCGTTCACCAACCATAGCTTCAAGGTCTGACACGTCTGGGACATCAAGTACCCATTATATTGCACCTGAGGCTAATTCTACCAAGTTAAGGACCGACAACCTGGGAATATCACTGTGGTTGTGGCTAAAGAACATATGGATCTATTGGCAGCTGTTGTTCACTCATACGACGGTTTGGTTGCAAGAAAGATTGATAACTGCCATCTAGCAGATGAAGATTACGAATAGGTGGATGAGAACGAGCTTGAAAGAATGGACATAATGTGGGCGTTGGCAAGTGTTGTGCGGAGAGCTAAAAAGTTTGTTAAGAAAACGGGACAGAACTTGATAGCAACTAAAGACACTACTTTTGGTTTCAATAAGTCCAAAGTTACCTGTTTCAACTGTGGAGAGAATGGGAACTTTAAACGTGAGTGTGTAAAGCCTAAGAAGACAGGTAACAGAAACACGTTCTTGACTTTTAACCGTATGGACAAACCAACAGGTGGAGCTACCTCATCTAGTATGGAGACAAAGGCCTTGACTGCTCAAGGTGACAAAGGACAAGATTGGACCTTCAAATTTGTCCCTCCAGGAGAATCTAACATAGCAAATGTCGAGATGATGGATGATGATACTGAAAGTGAAGAGGATGTCGCGGTCGAACTAGCAATGTCAGAAACTGAAGATACTGCAAAAGTGGTCAAACCCCTGATTGAAGAAGATACCAAAACGACATGTTCAGAATCTCCAGCAGCTGAAGAGTCAACCTTTGCACCGATGGCGGATGCAACTGAGTCTTCACAAGTAAGTACTAAAGACCAACTGTTTCACAATCATGCTTGTTATGAATGTAATAAATTTAGGGAAAGCATAGATTTGAAATTGGCTAGGTTATTAGATCACAACAATAGCTTAGTAAAGGACTTGCAACTGTGCACAGAAGCAAATCGCATTTTAAAACTAAATGAGCACAATACAAAGAGAAAATAGAACTGTTAAATAACAAGTAAGGGAAACCGAAGTTGTGGCTTTTAACCAAGCTAATGATATTAAGTTCTGTGTAAACTCCCTTGAGGAAACTTAAAAGGAAAGAACAATTTTTGAAGTCGAAGTAAATTCATTAAAACAAAAATTGTATAGTTGGACTAGTTCTTCTCATATAGTTAAAAATCTAGTGAAAGAACGAAATAACAGGGAGGGATTTGGTTACAAAGTGGTTCCACCACCACATGAGATTTTGTTAAATACTAAATTTCAATCAGTAAATAACAATCCTATGAAGGATCATGTGGTGACCACTCCTCTAGTTAGTGATCCAGATTCCACGTGTCAAACGGTGGAATCTGTCACTAAACTGAAGGAGGACACTTTGAAATCTACGTGTAAAATGCCGATTGTGAATTTGGACGAACAGTTCAAAACGGTCAATGTAGAGTTAGTTTCAACCATGTCTAGTTTTGAACATAAACTAACTAAACAAAGTACCCAACCACGTGCTCCACGTAATAGTCTAAACAAACATAAGGCAAATGATGCTACAACCGTTCAAAAGGTAAATTTTGTTAAAGAACTTAAAACATCTAAAAAAGAAGAGTTAAAACCCAGCAAACCTAAAGTCACACTGGTCTCACACACTTCCCCACAGTGATGTATTTCCCAACCTGTAGAAGGTCGATCGTGCAACAATTATGGAAAGAGAGGACACATTGCTTCTAATTGACCTTAGTATCAGACACCACGAAAGAGAATTGAACTTCATGATACAAAACAGATTTCTTCTAAAAGGAGTTCTAGGACTCCACCCAAAAGAAATAATAAAACTAAAGTTCAAACCATAAACCAGTCGTTTGTTTATCACAAACAAGCCTTGCACAAAACTGGTTTGTGAAAAGAAAAGTCAAATCGAATGTCTGATACTGAGAGCAGTAAGAAGAATGATATGCCCTCGCCCTCAAATGGACAATGGGTTGAATTTATGATGTGTGATTCCTGTGGGTTACCCAAGCCAGTTAAGGCTTGGGTGCTAAACTTTCACTAATCATTTCCTTTGAATGTGCAGGGTGTTCGTTATAGTGTTATCACAAACACTTGGATTGTGGATAGTGGAGCATCCACGCACATGACCGGGAACCTGTCTCTCCTCTCGAATGTCAAACAGATTAAAGGAGGACATGTATCTTTTGCTGGTAATAAAGGAGGTTATATAACTACACAGGGAGAAGTGGGAAATTAGAAAGTTAAGTTTGACAAGGTCAACTATGTTCAACAACTACAAATAACTTACTTTCTGTATCCCATATTTGTGACAAAGGTTTCAAGGTTTTTTTTACAACAAGAAGTGCTACGTGTTGAAGAAGGAGTACATCATTCCGGAGGACCAAATCTTAATGTCAGCTTCTAGGTATAATGACTTATACGACTTGGATCTATCAAAGGTCTCCACAACCGATCATCAAGTCCAATCCTTCTGTCAAAGGCAACTAAGAAAGAATCCATCTCATGCCATAGGAGAATGGGACACATAAATCCAAGGAAGATAAACCATCTCATTCAGAATGATTTGGTCAATGGAGTTAATGTCAAAAACTTTCAACTTCTGGATTTCTGTGTGGCATGTAAGAAAGGGAAATAGACCAAGAAGTCACAGAAGACAAAGAACGTCCACTCTATTGAATTGCCTCTCGAACTTCTACATATGGATCTGTTTGGCCCTGTGAGCACCAAGAGCATCGCTGGAGATCTGTATTGTTATGTAGTCACCGATGACTCTTCCAGATTCTCTTGGGTAATGTTTCTGAAATCCAAATCAAAAACATTTGATTCATTCAAACAGCTGGTAACTACACAGGAGTCTCTCTACAAGCTAAAGGTAAGGCAAGTTCGCTCAGACAACAGCACCGAGTTCAAGAATCAATGGATGGAGGCATTATGCAAAGAAAAAGAAATTGTGCACGGTTCACATCTGCCTACACTCCTCAAATGAATGGAGTTCCTGAAAGAAAGAATAGAAGCTTGATAGAGACAGCCCGGACAATGCTATCAGACTCAAAACTACCTATCCAATACTAGGACGAGGCAGTAGCAAATGCATGTTACACTTTGAATCTAGTCTTGGTGGTTAAATAACATGGTAAAACATGTTACAAGTTGCTCCAACAACGTAAGCCTAATTTGGAGTATCTTGAACCGTTTGGCACATAATGTACACAGCTGAAGAAACATTAGCCAGGAAAGTTCAGTGAAAAGGCTGAAGAAGGTATTTTTCTAGGATACAACATACCGAATAAGAGGATTTACAACAACTCAATGGGCCAAGTAGAAGTGTGGTGCAATATCGATGTTCAAAGATTCACCACCCCCTGCAGAAAAGGACCCGCTTTCTTTTTCGATTATGATGGATTCTTCAAGTCCTTCAATATTACTCTCACTCCTTCTGATAATGAGCTATCAACATAGATGATGTATGATATCTTAAACACACTGCCCCAAGACTCGACATCATCCTGCTCACAAGGTCAGTCTTTTAGTAACTCAGGGGGAGCACTAGAGGTAAATGACTCCACTTCTGACGATGAAGAAGTGGAAAATGTTCAGGTGGAACAAGAGGAACAGGTTCCTGCTACTACAAGTACACAAGCATCAGATGTTGATGCTTCTGACACGTCGGAACCCCATACTCCCACTACCTTAGATACTGAACCTGCGGTTCACAATCTGAATAATGAGGTAGTTGTACCCACCACTCCTGGATCTTGACTACACGTTTATCATCCTCTAGACAATGTCATAGGGGATGTACAATCGGGAGTACAAACAAGAAATCAACAATATTCAGTTGATTATGCCTCAGTCATAGGAAAAGGCTACCTTCAGGATGGTGCTTATTGATGTTTTGTGTCTCAGTTTAAGCCAAAATATGTAAGTGATGCCTTAAAGGATAAGGCTTGGGTGAGTGCCATGCAAGAAGAACTTTTTCAATTGAAGAAGTTAGGATTGTGGACTCTGGTGGATAGACCTAAAGGTGCTAAGGTCATTGGCACTAATGGGTTTTGAAATGCAAGAAGAATGACCAAGGGGTCATTATAAAAAACAAGGCTCGACTAGTAGTTCAAGGATTTCAACAAGTCGAGGGAATCGATAGAGGTATGTTGAAGGACTTGAAGAATCGACTTGTAGTTCAAGGATTTTGACAGATCGAGGGAATTGATTAAAATGAAGTATTTGAACCTGTGGCGAGAATGGAAGCCATCCGTGTCTTCCTAGCCTATGCATCGTATATGAAGATTAAAGTTTATCAGCTTGATGTGAAGAGTGCATTCCTTCATGGTGAAATCCAGGAAACTCTGAATGTCACTCAACCAAAGGATTTGAGGATCCATATCATCGGGACAGAGTTTACAAACTAGATAAGGCTCTCTACGGGCTTCATCAAGCCCCGGGAGCATGGTATGAAAAACTCTCACTCACCTTGTGAAACACGGATTTCGAAGAGGTGTAATTGACTGCACATTGTTCATAAAAGAAAAGGATGGTGATCTGCTACATGTTCAGATGACGAATGACAAGATTGGAGCTTCCGGTTTGTGTCTCCGGGAGAATCCAACATCACTAGTGTTGAGGATCTAGATGATGACTCAGTAAGCGAAGGTGATATTGCAGTGGAACTCACGATGTCAAACGTTGAAAAATCTGCAACGGTAGTTGATCACCTGCCTGAAGAAGGGACAAGTACAATAAGTCCATAATCACCAGAACCAGAAACGTCAGACTCTGCCTTGATGGCTGATTCAACCACTCCCTCTCAGGTAAGTTCCACTACTCAACTGTTCAATAATCATGCTTGTTCTGATTGTAATAAATTTAGGGAAAGCATTGATTTAAAATTTTATAGGTTATTAGATCATAATGATAGCTTAGTAAAGGACCAAGTGTGCACAGAAGCCAATAGAGTTCTAAAACAAAATGAGCATAGTTACAATGAAAAGATAGACCGTTTGAACAAACAGCTTAGGGAAACCGAAGTAGTAGCCTTTAACCAAGCTAATGACATTGAGTTCTATCTTAACTCCCTAGAAGATACTAAGAAACAAATGGCAGTTATGGAAGTAGAAGTAAATTCACTAAAACAAAAACTGCATAGTTGGACTAGTTCATCCCACATGTCCAACACTTAGTGAGAAAGCGTAATAATGGGGAGGGTTTGGGATATAAAGTGGTTCCACCACCATATGAGACCTTGATAAATGCAAAAAGTAAACCAATAAACGATAACACAATCAAGGATCATGTGGTGTCCACTCCTCTGGTAAGTGACCCAGATACCACATGTACATCTAATGAATCTGGCGCTAAACTAAAGGAGGCAACTTCAAAATCACAAGGTAAAATGCCTTGTGTCAATCTGGACAAGCAATTTGAAAAGGTTAAAGTTAAGTCTGGGTCAACAAAGTCTAATTCTGAACCCAAAAAGACCAAACATGTTACCTACCCACGTGCTTCATGTCTAAGTCCAGAGAAACAAAAAGGTAAAGATGACAAAAATGTTCAAACAATTAATTTTGTTAAACCAGATAAAACATCTAAATAGAGTAAAATCACACGTGTGCCACACACTTCTCCACAGAAACAGGTAAATTGTCAAGTTTAAAGCAGATCTTGCTACAACTGTGGCAAGTATGGGCACATAGTGTCTTATTGTCCTTATTATCAGACGCCAAAGAAGAAGGTTGAACTTTACGGCACTAAAGTAAGCTCTTCCAAAAGAAGATCCATGACTCCACCAAAAAGAGTCAGTGAACCTAAAGTTCAACCTATCAACCAGTCGTCTATCTATCAAAAATAGGCATTGCATAGACTGGCTTATGGAAAGAGAAATCTATCCATGAATCTGATAATGAGAACAAGAAGACCATAGATCTTCCCTCACCCTCAAAAGGTCAATGGGTAGAGTTTCTGATGTGTGATGCCTCTGGACACCTAAGCCGGTTAAGGCTTGCGCCCTCACCTTAACTAATCATTTCCATTGAATGTGCAGGGTGTTCGCTACAGTGCTGAAAAAATACTTGGTTCGTAGATAGTGGAGCATCACAGCACATGACAGGAAACAGGGCAATACTATCAAACGTCAAACATATCAAAGGAGGTCATGTTTCTTTTGTTGGAACAAAGGAGGGTACATCATAGCTCAAAGGGAGGTAGGGAACCAGAAAATGAAGTTTGATAAGGTAAACTACATTCATAAACTACAAAACACTTTACTTTCTATGTCCCAAATATGTGACAAAGGCTTTAAAGTAGTTTTTGATAACAAAAAGTGCTATGTCCTCAAAAAGGACTATGTAATCCCTAAGGATGAAGTACTAATGTCAGCCACAAGATATCATGATCTTTATGTCTTGGATCTATCAAAGGCCTCCACAACTGATCATCAAGTTCAGTGCTTCCGGTCAAAAGCTACTGAGAAGGATTCTATCTCCTGGCATAGGAGAATGGGGCACATCAATCCAAAGAAGATGAACCACTTGATCCAGAATGATCTAGTGCGAGGAGTCAATGTCAAGAACTTCTAACTCCCGGATTTTTGTGTCACCTGCAAGAAAGGCAAACAGACAAAGAAGTCTTATAAGGCAAAGAAAGTTAATTCTATACAACTGCTTCTTGCGCTTCTCCACATGGATCTGTTTGGTCTAGTCAGTACAAGAAGCATCGCAGGCGATTTGTACTGCTATGTAGTTACAGATGACTACTCATGATTCTCTGGGTGATGTTTCTGAAATCAAAATCAGAAACATTTGAGTCATTCAAAGAATTGGTAACTACACTAGAGTCTCTCTACAAGCTGAAGGTAAGACAAGTACGCTCAGAAAACAGAACCGAGTTCAAGAACCAATGGATGGAGGATTTTTGCAAAGAAAAGGGAATTGTGCATCAGTTCACGTCCGCCTACACTCCTCAGATGAACGGAGTTGCTGAGAGAAAGAACCGCAACTTCATAGAGACAGCACACACAATGCTAGCAGACTCGAAACTGCCTATCCAATTTTGGAATGAGGCAGTTGCTAATGCATGTTACACATTAAATCGAGTTCTGGTAGTTAAACGTCATGGAAAGACATGTTACAAGTTACTTAACGACGTAAACCTAGTCTAGACTATCTCGAACCGTTTGGCGCTCCGTGCACATACTTAAGAAAAATCAGGAGGGAATGTTCAGCGAGAAGGCTGAAGAAGGAATCATTCTTGGATACAACATACCGAATAAGAGAGTCTACAACAACTCAACGGGTCAAGTAGAAGTGTGGTGTAATGTCAACATTCAGAGATATACCACCCCTGCTTCTGGAAAAGGTCCCACTTTCTTTTTCGACTATGATGGATTCTTCAAGTCCTTCAACATACCTCTATCATCATCTGGCGATGAGTTAGTAGCCAAAATGATGTATGATGTCTTAAACACACCATCACAAGACCTCACATCATGTGGTTCACAAGGTGAGTCGACTAACCATTCAAGGGGAGCAGTTGAAGCTAGTGATTCCTCCTCTGAAGATGAAGCCATGGAGGATAATCAGAACAGTCAGGAGGAACAGGTTCAAGTTACTGCAAGTCCACAAGCATCTGACATTGATGCCTCTGAGTCTTCAGAGCCTCACACTCCTACTTCCTCAAATACAGAACCAAATGTTCATAATCTTGATTCTGAGGTAGTTGTTCCCACCACTCCTGGATCACACCTAAATGTCTATCATCCTCTGGACAATGTCATTGGGGATGTCAGATCAGGAGTTCAGACAAGAAATCAGTTGTATTCAGCTGATTATGCCTCGGTAATGGAGAAAGGGTACCTTCATGATGGTGCTTATCATTGTTTTGTGTCTTAGTTCGATCCAAAATACATCAGTGAAGCCCTAAATGATGAAGCATGGGTCAGTGCCATGCAAGACGAACTTCTTCAGTTCAAGAAGTTAGGTGTATGGACACTGGTTGATAGACCTAGAGGTGCTAAAGTCATTGGTACCAAATGGGTCTTGAAGTGTAAGAAAGATGATCAAGGTGTCATCATTAAGAACAAGGCTCGACTTGTAGTTCAAGGATTTTGACAGGTCGAGGGAATTGATTAAAATGAAGTATTTGCACCTGTGGCGAGAATGGAAGCCATCCGTATCTTCCTAGCCTATCCATCGTACATGAAGATTAAAGTCTATCAATTGGATGTAAAGAGTGCCTTTCTTCATGGTGAAATCCGGGAAACTGTGAATGTCAGTCAACCCAAAGGATTTGAGGATCCATATCATCATGATAGAGTTTACAAACTAGATAAGGCTCTCTACGGGCTTCATCAAGCCCCGAGAGCATGGTATGAAAAACTCTCAACTCACCTTGTGAAACACGGATTCGCAGAGGTGTAATGATTGCACATTGTTCATAAAAGAAAAGGATGGTGATGTGCTACATGTTCAAATTTATGTTGATGACATAATCTTCGGTTGTAAGAACGAAGAATTATGTAAAGAAATTGAAGCAGTAATGAAGGCAAAATTTGAAATGAGTGCCATGGAATAGATGAAGTTTTTCTTGGGTTACAAGTGGATCAAACACCAAAAGGAATAATATTTCTACATCAGACCAAGTATATAGGGGATATTCTCAGTCACTTTGATATGGAGAATGCTTCCGCAGCTAGGACTCCACTTGCTACAAACCATGACGTAGCACCCGATGAAAATGGTGATCTGGTTGATGCCACCATGTACCGATGAATGATTGGATCCCTCATGTACCTCACTGCCTCAAGACCTCATATCATGTACGCAACGTCTCTATGTTCAAGATATCAGGCAAAATCAAAGGTTAACCATCTTATCGGGGTCAAAAGGATATTTCATTATCTGAAGGGTACACCTACACTTGGATTGTGATATCCTCATGATGATGACTTTGAGCTTACCGCGTAGAGCGATTCAGATTATGGCGGCTGCAAGATGAATTACAAATCTACATCAGCAGGTTGTCAATTCTTTGGGAGAAGATTAGTCACGTGGCAGTGTAAGAAGCAGACATCAGTTGCATTGTCAACTTGTGAAGCTGAATATGTTGTTGCGGCAAGCTGCTGTTCTCAAATCATTCAGATTCAACAACAGATGCGGGACTACAGTTTGCAATTCTCTAACACCCCTATTTTTGTTGATAATTCTGCTACAATAGCCGTTACTAAAAATCCAATCCAACATCCTAAGACCAAACACATCAGCATAAAATATCACTTTATACGTGATTGTTTTGAAAAGAATCTAACGATGTTGTTAAAATAAATACGGATTTTCAACGCGCTGACCTCTATACAAAAGCTTTTGATAAACCACGTTTTCTATACTTGCTAGAGGTCAACGGCGTTAAAAAGAAAAGTGATGTAATTTAAGAAGATGACCATGATTAGTCTAACGCGTAAAGTCAATTTTTCTTTTATTTCTTTAATTTTAGTTTATTTTATTTAATGAATTTTATTGATGTTATTTCTTAGCCTATTAAAATCCTAAAAATGCATTTTTTTATGGTTTTAGAATTTTAGGGGGAGAATAGGTCAAGTCAGTAATTTAAAAAAATGAGGGAGGAGGACTGGCTAGCTGATAGAAATGCGATCGGTTCTGTGAAACTGATTCAATAACTGTGGAAAATGATAGTACACATGAACAAATTGTTTGGGACTTTAAAAGATTAAATTGAATTAAATGCAAAATTCAAAGTATAAGTCAGAGGAGTTTGTGCAATGTAAAAGGAAAAATGATAGTACACTAGCTACTACTAAGGTAATGCAAAGAAAGTAGATCTAGAGGTTGTTAGACCACTACATGATATGTCGGTATATTCAACACAATAGATGATTAGACCTCATTGGTAACTCAATTTAAACTAAACTTTTCAACCAACTGTAGGTTCCCATCTTATCATGGTTAACACAATCAGTTATTTCCAATAAGGGGTGACGAGAAAATAAACACCACAATCGTGTGCGGATGACCACTCAAAGAGCAAAGCACGAAAAAAATGAAAAATAAACGCAATCAAGCTGATAACCTATGTTGTTGGTGCGTTATGTGCAAAAGAAAAAATCATGCTCTAACAAGAAGATAGGTTGTGTGCCTCTCTGCTGTGCGATGGCACTGACCTGAGGATAAGCATAACCTAGATATTCTATAGTTAATTGTTGTTTGCCGCCTCTCTACTGTGCGGGGGCACTGACTTGAGGCTTGGCTTCTCTTTGAAAGCTCTAAGAATAGTCTCTTCTTGTCAAAATACCCGTAGACCGATCAAAAATATCCTGAGGAATGTTGATTACCATATAAGCGTGGGATCCACAAATGTTGGTTGAAATAACATAACCTATTCTATCATCAATCGGTGTCAAAAGTCTGTGCATGGATTTAAATGGACAATTATACTGACAATCAGTGTGGCTGCAATTCTTGAAAATCCAAATTATGTATGATTTCCTAAAATTGCTAAATGAATCATTTCACTTATGGTCAAAATAACTTGAAGCTGCCTGTTCAATGAAATAAATCTGGTAGATTTCTATCTTAGGATTTCCACTCCACACAAAAACACAAAAACATTTTAGTTCTGTTAGTTAAATTTTATTTTGTTTAAATTTGTTTGAGTCAGTTTAGTTGTATCTGTCGAACTATGGCGTGGAATTCAATCTGGAATTTAATCACTTAAAAGGGTCACATCTTAGGTGACCACACATGCTTTCAAATGTAAAATTAAGTCATGTCTGAGGTGACAAATTGGTTTAAAAGGATCACGTCTGAGGTGACAAATTGTTTTAAAAGGATCACGTCTGAGGTGATCAAAAATTTTCCAAGTTAAAAGGATCATGTCTGAGATGATCGTATGCTCAAATGTTAATCAATAGTTAAAGGGTTGAACATGTCAAGTGGTCATAAAGTCAAAATCATGAGTATGATCCATTCGCACGACTGGACCATGAGTATGGACCAATCGTACGATTGGACCATACTTATGCCTAGATAACTTAATGAAGCATGAGTATGAACCATTCACGCGAATGGCTTACAAGATTGAGCCAGCACCCGAATAGAGTTGACCGAATGAGTCAGTCGCCCGACTGAAACCCAGTCGGCCGACTGAATGTGATCGACTGAACCAATCGCACGACTGAGGTCCAATCGCCCAAATGAACAGAGCGAATGGGTCCAGTCACCCGATTAAAATAAGATTCAGTATAAATAGGGCCATAGTCGATCGCATAAACTCATCACCCCCCATTCGCCCTAAAATCGCACAGCCTACCGTTACTCTGCCGAAATTTCTTCAGACCCAAATCAAGTTCATCTTGTGATATTTTGACGATCTCTTTTGATTTTACATGTATAATGCGGTGCACTCTAACAAAAACTCTTTGATTTGAGCCCTAAATCATGAATTCGGCCCTAACAAGACCGAGACTGAATTGGATAAATAACCTAACTAAACTAATTAAAATGTTGAAATCAAGGTTATTAGGTGATTAGTAGAGTGATTGCGACTCTATTGAACCAAAACACGATGTCTAAATTAAAGAATTGGTCAAAATTTGAATTTCATTCGAACAAACAATAGGTCAGATGACTGGATGAACTCCAATCGCACGACTGAGTTGGCCGAACGACTCAGTCGGCCGATTGGATAATCCGAATGAGCTTAGTCGGTCGACTGAACCAATCGCAGGCTCAGTCAACTGATTGAACTCCGTCCCATGTTCAGTCACCCGACTGTATTCAGACGCATGTTAGGTCAACCGACTGAACTCAGTCGTATGGTTCAATCACATGATTGAACCAGACTGAGCTCAACCAGGTTAATATGAACTGATGTTTGTTGTGTGGTGATCTAATGTCTATGTGTCTCATATTATAGATTGATGGCTGACAGGTGGACAATAAACACCAAGCACAATATCTGTGCTCATTTGGATGCTACAACTCGAAACGGTGCCGAGTTTGTTGGGATCATTGCATTCCTAAAGAGATCCCAGATCCATAGAGCTATATCCACATTGTGCACTCCCTATAGGTCTATATAGCAGGCCTTCTGGGAGGGGGCATCGGTTGATCGTTCACATGAGCCCTACAGCATCCGGAGTACCATTTTTGGGCAGGCTATCGAGGTGATTGCTGATGATATACGACGAGTACTCGATCTGGGTGATGATGCAGATCACCGACCAGGCTACACCCTCTGACAGTTAGAGAGTGCTTCCTAAGGATTAAGTACTATGGGGTCATAAATGCAGGGGTGCTCAACAAGAGCAACGTGTGTCCCCAGTACAAGTACTAGCATATGTGATTCTTAAGTGCATAGCCTCTCGGACGGGTGGGTTTGATGATCTTTCAGACCAGATTCAGAATGCCTACGTAGCACTGGTACTGAACCACCCCTTCATTACGGAGTATGAAATTCTCATACTTGATTGAGAATCTGGAGGCTAAAGGCAAAGAGGGTTTTTGTTGTATGTACCCGAGGTTTCTCCAAATGATTATTGATGAGAGGCTGCCCTCTCTGCCTAAGGAGAGCCAGGATGTAGTGTCGCTGGAGGTTATGGATGACATGAAACTAGGCCGCATGAAGGTCTACAAGGGAAAGCAGGTCAAACCCCCTATTAAGAGACTAATTGGGCATCTGGCGCAGGTGGAGTATATGGCGCCGGCTAGGCAAAAGTGGCGCCACGCGGAGAGTGACTCGGATGTTGAGCAAATTGCTCTCCCATCTGATGAATCCAATGATGATGGTGACACGGGGGGAGACTCTAGGCCCGCTTCCACTAGGGGCCCTACTACATCTATACCAACCCCAATCTTCACCACTGCCACCGCCACCACCACTAGCCACCAAGTCGGACCATCATCCCACCTTACCTACCACACAGGATCATCTCTACCCCCTATTAGGGTAGAGGAACAGCTGTCAGCACTTAACCGTAGGGTGCTGAAGTTGTTAGCTGCTGATGAGGAGAAGACTGCCCAACTACGTCAGCTTGTGGTGCTAAACGCTACCTAAGCATAGCAGATCTCCACAACAAGCGAAGCAAATTTCCCAATCCAGGAGCAAAACGTCCACTCGGCAAAGAGGATAAGGAGTTGGAGGCATCAAACAATACCATCATGCTCAAGCTCAAGGGCTCAAAAGATGAGCCATTCAAGATAAGAGAAGGAGATGATGATGATGATGATGATGATGATGATGATGATGATGGTGAAGATGATGAAAGTGATGATGATGAGGCCAGTGAGAAGGAATAGACAAGGGAAGGGCAGAACAGTGATGATGATGAAGAAGGAGATGCAGCTACATCTACATCAGCTCAAGGTCAAGAGAGACGTATAAAGAGAAATCAAGACCAAGGAGCCTCATCATCTCCCCCCCTACTGACGCATCGGCTATTCAAGGGAAAAGTAATGTTTAAATATTTATGTACTTGAAAACTTTGTAATTGAATTTTGGATTAATGTTATGTAATTAATGTCTATGTATATATTTGATGTTTACTGCTTTGATCACTTACTGATGTATGATGTGTTTATATGTTTAAATCAAGCAGATCACACATCTCAGCAAGATGAATATGATGTTGCTCCTCTTTAGTAGATCAAGTCTCAACTCATAATGATACTTGATCTGCAAGGGATAGTCAGGAGGTCTGTACGTTACACTTCTGAAGAAGGAGAAATACTGCACGACCTTATTGATGAGCAACTTGATGAGATATCAGACTGAATCCCGATGAGATCGTGAAAGATGCTCCTACGGTGGATATAGACAGTGACGCTGAGCTTAACGATGTTGATGAAATCGAAATTGAAGACGTCATTGCACAACATTATCCAGAGTATGCTGACAAAGGGGGAAATGTAGTCCCTAATCTTGGTGACTCCCTTGTTAGTGAAACTTTTGAAACTCTGGATAAAATGGAGCAAGAGTCGGAGAAGAAGGAAGACCAGGCCCAAGCCTCAGAAGCTGATGTCAATATAAGAAACGTTGAATGGGTTGCGTGTTTTGCAGAAATTAGAGCCCGACGCAGTGCTCCAAAGTCAAATGTCTATACCAAACTCTATAAAGTGAAGAAGCATCACAAGGTGTCAGGCAAAATTATAGAGTGGGCCTATTTTGAATATCTCAATGTTTATGTTGTTAAAAGAGAGAAGGGGATCGAGTACTTCAGATTCCCACACGATTTGAAGACTCTTCCGGGTTTGAGCTTAAACAGTTAGCAAAATTGAAGTTGCTATATGCTGACCCTCGTAAGATGTCAGGCTGGTTTGAAGCAGCTTTAAAGAGAGAGTTCCACACTTGGTGGGTCAACTTCAAGCCTCAACAACCAACGAGGTATATCAGAAGATCTGAAGTTGATGCCATAACTGGGAAGCCAAAATAGTGTTGAAGTGGAGTCCTCCGTGCATGATGTCTAGAATCCCTCCACAGGAAATGCCACAGGACTTCACTCCACACTTCACGTGGCGGTACTACTATTGGAGAACAAGTGAGGCAGTCATAGTGTTGAACAGAAATGGTAGTATGGAAACTATCGGGGTGTTGACCCCATGTGGCTCACTAACTTGTCGGCTGATGATTTACACCTTATACAAGTGGCCATTGTTCTATGACTCGTAGAATATGTACAAGCTCTCCAATTCCAGAATGTGATACGGCTGTGCTTTGTTTTTGAAATACATGTAGGAGTCAAGAGAGGAGAAGAAGGTTGGATTCTTTATGCCCAATACACATAGAACATTGATGTGGTTAGTACGTTATGATCCAAGTCGGGTCATACCCAATAACAAGCTTAGCAAACACCAAATAATATTTAATTGATGATATGATCATGCAATTAAATAAATACACCAACATAGAAAATGGGTTTTCTAAATAGTTGCATATGAGTTTGAACAACTTATATGGATATTTTGTTCATGGATATTATTTGTAATGTGTTTAATTTAGTTAAATAACATCAAATAATAAAAGTGTGTGTACATTATATAATTAAAAGGTTAATTATGTGTATATATCTATATTAATCTTTAGTTGAACAAAAGATTAATGTGGAAGGACCTTTTTTAAAAAAATAAAAGGGTGAGAACAACCCTAAAAGGGATCGGCCGCCCATTTTGAGAGTGCTCTCTCCTTGGGTGTTCTTTGAGGTCTTTGGAAAAATACACACACACACTTCATCTTTTCTTTTCACACACATATGCAAGAACCAAAAGGAGAAAGAGGCTCTCCAATCTTGATGTGGATCTCGGTTGAAAAGGGTCTTCATCACCCTTTGGAGCTCGCTGAAAAGTGTCTTCAGCAGCCTCCTTTTGGGCGATTTTGGTGCTTCAAATCCTAGCAATCACGATGTTTGCTTAGAGGCTTGTGGGTATGAACACTTGAGGACATCTATTCTTGATGTTTTGGTCATCCAATAGCAGCTCCATCTACATCTTTATCCACGTTTTCAGCAGTCTTTTGGATGATGTTTCAGCTTCGGTTTTAACAGCATAACAAGAGGTAGTTTGTATGTTATGATTTGGTTGTTATTTCTTGGTGATAGCTAGTTCAAACACATATTAAAGATCCTTATAATCTTGGGTTTGTTGTTACTATGAAATGAACCTTAAATTTCAGATTATAAAACATGAAATTAAGCATTTTATCCGCTGCGTTTCCTTGTTTAAATGGTTAAACTACGTTGTTAAGGTCCAACAAACCAACATTGGCATCTAGAGCCGGATATGTGGATGACTAGTTTCTTTTGTCCTTGTAAAATTGGTTTTATAGGGTTTTAACAACCAAATTAGGGCTGTTTTGAGATGATATGATGATACCCCAACCTTTCAAGGTTAGATCTTGCATGCTTATGATTAAATCTTGAAAGGATGACATCAAATGGTTGATTGTGTTGTTTGGACATAACCTAAATGTTTTGGTTCATGTTGGCCAGAACTTTAAGGTTATAAAAGGGGTTCATTTTGTTCTTGAAATGATGTATATGGATACATATTTTAGTGCATAACATAGCCTTGACCATGTGTGTTTTGGATTTGGTTGATTGTGATTTTGTCATGTTGGTTGTATTCATTCAAAGGGTTGTAATATTTCTTTTGTATTTGGGTAGTAATTTATTTATTCAATTGGTTATGTAATAAATAGAATAGATACATTTCTTTTATTAGAAAATTGTATTAGGATATGATTTTGTAAAAGAAGATGCACAAGATGAAGACCCAAAAGGAAGGACACAAAGGACATGGACACTTGAAGCATTTGGATGTGGAATCCAGTGGGAGTTCATGGACACATATGATGTGTCATTTTTAACCCTTAGGAAAGACCTTATGACAACACTTGTGATGGCAAACAAGTGTAGTCAACTAGTGGCTATGGTTATGCACATATGTTTGTATGATTATGCTTGTTTGGTTGGTGATTGTTTGTTGTATGATTGTTGTTTGATATTTGGATATGCATAACAAATTCATTAGCAAACTTAACAAGCTGAAAATTTATGGTTCCTAATCATTAAGTGGTTAATAAAAGTTATTAAAAGGATTAATAATTTTAATAAATGTTTTTTTTTAAAAGGAAGAACCATAGGGTACCATGGTTTTGAAAGCATGCAAATACAAGGTACATAGAGTTTTCAAAACTAGAATTAATGAAAACTAAAATCCCTTTGGAAACAAGTTTAACACCATCCTTTTACACGACACTCGAATCACTTGAGAAATATTTGTGGGATAAAGGTCACCTAACCACTTTTAGGGAACTTGTGTTTTGAGGTGAGTCTAACGTACTTGTGGGATAAAGGTCACCTAACCGCTTGTATGTGAAAACTCACACGTATGTGTAAGTAGGACGACTTGAATTGGAAACCATGTGATTAGGGTCACCGAAGCATGGCGTACAATGGTGTTGATGGGATTAAACATGCCGACTAAACATATGATGTTTAACCGATCCCATAAGACTAGAAGTTGCAATAGGTTGCAATTGTCAACTGTTGACTACCTTGTTAATTTAAATAATGGGATAAAGGTCACCTAACCATTATTTAAATGTAACGTTGGATTCTAGATTTTATTGTTAATTATCTATGAGACATTTAAGGGTATTAACGATTAAAATAAATTTTTCAGAAATACTAAAATGAACTTTGTCAATTATTGTAGTGATGACCGTTAACTATAACGCTACAACCCCGATCGTCCCTTCCCTATCACTGAAATCTATTCTCGAGAGGGATCGTCCTAACCATAATTACCTTATGGACTCAATTTCGAAACTTGAGAATCGTTCTCAAGAATAAGTAAAGACCTATGTCCTTGACGATCCCATACATCACACAACCAACGCTGTTGATGTTAAGGCCTTTTGACGATTGGCTTAGGCACACTAAGGATCCTGTGCAAATATCCTACCTCATGTTGGGAATATGATTCCCGAAAACCCAAAGGGTTTGGAGCATCATGGGGCATATGACATGATAATCTAGTTGAAGGAATGTTCCTTCAACAAACTAAAGTAGAATGCTTCGAAACGGTTCGAGCACTTTATGCATGTCACATGGAAGAACCCAATCGATATCATATTATATTCTTAAGATAAAAAGCCACATTGATAGCCTCAAGATGCTTAACTGTCCTGTCTCAAAGTAGTTGGCCAAGGATTTGATCCTTGAATGCCTAACTAAAGGTTTGAGACATTCATAATAAACTGTAATATGAACGGACGGGACAAGAGCATCAGTGAACTTCATGCAATGCTCGAAGCAACCGAGGCAGGGATGGGTAGAGAGGTTCTACCTTTCTCTCAATCAATGAGGGAGGCTATAAGGAATGGCCAATCCCGATCCTAAGGCAATTATTGCCAAAGGAAAGGAATACATCAAATCAAAGGTTAAAGCGAAACCTCAAAAACCTAAGCTTATGAAGCCTAAGGTAACGAAGAACGTTCCGTGCTTTGAGTATGGAGAGATAGGACAATGAAAAGGAATTGTTCCTCCTATCTCAAGGAGTTGAAAGACAAGAGGGAACTTGGGCAAACCTCAAATACAAATTACATGATTCACACATTGTATTAAATGTCATTTCTTCAAACACATGGGTATTGGATACCGGATGTGAGACTCATACTTGCAATTGTTGCAAAGGGGTTCAAAAGAAATGAGCGCTTCAAAGAGGGAAACTCTATTTTGAGACTTTCAAATGGTTTGGAAGTAGTTCT
Source organism: Flaveria trinervia (assembly GCA_025506515.1). Classification (NCBI taxonomy): domain Eukaryota; kingdom Viridiplantae; phylum Streptophyta; class Magnoliopsida; order Asterales; family Asteraceae; genus Flaveria; species Flaveria trinervia. The sequence goes on along the minus strand of CM046458.1, from coordinate 16,241,515 downwards.
CAAAATATTTTGTATGCACCTAGTTTGACTAGGAACAATTAATGTTTCCTATTAAAACAATATAATCATGATTTAAAGTTTGTAAATAATGGTATTAAGTTTTATGGATGATGTATTTCATTTTAAGGATATGCCTTTTAAAAAAAAGAAATGATATCCATGAATTGGTTCATGATAATTCATCCTATAATAACTCATTATACACATTAAGCACCAAGAAACTTAAAATGAGTTTAAGTTATTATTATCTTTGAGATTGTCATCTTGGTCACATAAGCAAGAATTGGATTCAAACACTTCAAAAGAATGGTCTTTTGGAAACAAATGAAAAATGTTTCATTTGATAAATGTGAACCAAAGACTTATTAGGAATGATACATTTGGATGTATGTGGTCCTCTTATGACAATAACAAAGATTGGTGAAAGATACTTCATTACTTTTACCGACAATTACAGTCACTATTATTGTGTGCACTTGATGACACATAAGTATGAAGCTTTTGAAATGTTCAAAATCTTCTGTAATGAAGTAGAAAATCAACTCTACATAACTATCTATGTTCTTCATTCTGATAAAGGAGAAACTGAACCCTATTTGGATATGGTTCAATCAATTGTGGCTATGAGCTTACCATCTTTATCATTTTGGGTTTTCGCATTGCTCTTTAAGGCTCATATTATGAATATGACCCGGACCAAGAAAGTGTAGATTAGTTGAATATCCTAGAGACTGTATAGGATACTGTTTCTTCGATTCAACAGAGCAAAAGTATTTATTGCTCGAAAGGCTAAGTTCTTAGAAACCAAGTTCCTTATCGAAGGAATGACATATGGAACTGTGGAACTTGATAAGGATCAAGATCCACAAGCCGATACACTTATGGTTGACACTAGCAATCAACAAGAAGTTGTTGATGATAATCAAGAGGTTGATCAATACACACAAAACGTTCACAAATCTGGTAGAGTTAGTATTCATCTGAAAGATATGAATATTCCAAGGATGGATGCTGTGTGGTTGACCCCTGTTGGCTAACCATATACCAAGATGCTATGTCCAATTTGGATTGGGACAAATGGCTTGAAGCCATGAATGTAAGGATGCAATCCATATATAACAACCAAGTTTGAGAATTGGTTGACCCTCCACTTAACTCCGAACCGATTGGATACAAGTGGGTTTCAAGATGAAACAGATATGTATGGAGACTTGAATACTTATAAGTCAAAGACTTATAGCATAAGGTTTCCATCAAACTCAATTGGTTGATTATGATGAAACTCTTGCGCCCGTCGCAATGCTAAAGTCGATTAGGATATTATGTGCCATAACTGCATATTCTGAATATGAGCTTTGGCAAATGGATGTCAAAACCATTTTTCTTAATGGACATCTCGAAGAGATTGTCCATATAGTTCAGCATGATGGTTTTGTCGATCCGCGACATCCTAATAAAGTATACAAGTTAAAGTAATAATCTATGGATTGAAACAAGCATCGAAAAGGTTGTGTATATATGAAAGCTAGTGGGAGCATAATTGTTTCTTAAGTGTTGTATGTTGATGACACACTACTATTTGGAAATAATATTCCAACCTTGGAAGGTGTTAAAACCTAGCTTGGAAGATGTTTTTCATATTAGTTCTCGTTTAAGCCGCCATATTTACAATAAAGATCTGTAAGGATAGATCGAGGTGGTTGATAGGGTTAAACCAAAGTGCATATATTGATAAAATCTTGAAAAGGTTCAAGATGGAAAACTCTTAGAAAGGTATGGTACCTATTCCAAGAGGGACAATGTTGACTACGTCTCAATGTCCAAGCTCATAGGATGAGCAAAATCAATTGAAGGATATCCCATACGCATCTGCTATAGGATCCATCATTTGTGTGATGATATGCACTAGACCGGACGAGTCATGCTTATTAAGTATGACAAAGTAAATACCAATAGAAATAACCATCGGATGGTTGTTAAAAGTACATTAGAATACCTTAGTAGGACTAAGGATATGTTTCTAATATACGGATCTGTTGAAGAGGAAGTCGTTGTAAAGGGTTACACGGATGAGGGCTTCCAAAACTGATCGAGATGATTTTCGATCACAATCGGGGTATACTTCCATTATGAATGAAGGAGAAGTGTCCTTGAAAGGTTCAAAGCAGGACACGGTAGCATTGTTCACTACAAAATCCGAATACATAGCCGCTTCATTGGCAGCTTGGAAAGCTGCATGGATAAGTTTGTCCATTGCTTATCTAGGGGTGGTCTCTACCATTCAAGACCCCCTAGAAATCTTTGGTAATTACGTGGGTGGGATTGCTCAAATCTAGGAACCCCGTACTCATCAAAAACTAAGCACCTTGGGCGGAGATTCAACATCATAAGGGATGGAGTTGAAAAAGGGTAAAGATATGTATTCGTAAAGTTCATAAAGATCAAAACATTGCTGATCCACTCACGAAGCTCCTTGTTGAGGGCAAAGTATGAGGGTCATACTTGTGCCGTAGGACTTCGATTTTCTGGTGATTAGAATTGATCTGTTTAGCATATAAAATATGGAACAATTGTAATATTTAACTCTTTTATATATTTGAGTTATGTTCCCTTTTAGCGTGTTTATATCCATGAATATGTTTATTATTCTAAATGTCCGTAGTTGGTCATATTTGTGGGAACAAATATGAATGTAAGACTATTATGAACATGGATTGGTAGATATTCATAAGGTATGAATATAGAGCAATTGGTTGCTACCAAGGTTCACAGATATTTGTGGGATGCAAATATTGGACTGACCGCGTCTCAAATTTTACTACATAGAATCTCTTTGATTGATCATAAGTAATTTTGAGTAAAGGCGAATATCGTTTAGTATCCTCAGACCTGAGATGCATATTGGGTTTTGATATTCACCAAATGTTATACCTTGAGTTAGTTTTCACTGTTCTAAAATAATGGACAGTACATAAGGCTATGTTCAGGTATGACACAAGGTGATTGTGAGAAACGTATGCAGTCAAGATGGGATTTGTTCCTTTTATTCGTTGAGAGCAAGATGTCTAAGGCCTGATTAAGTTAAATCAACAAGGAATGATCATTCTATGTCCTTGGATTTAATATGACATCTGAAACAAAAGGATAGATGATCGATTCACCTAAATCCTTTCAAGTTTGGAACTTGAAAGGGATGATGTTATTGAATGGCTTTTAAGTCATGCGTATTAAGGGTAGTAAACCGTTGTTAGGCGGTATTTACTACTTGCATCAATATTCTACGTATCTTGTGCAAGTGGGAGATTGTGGATTCTTTATGCCCAAGACACATAGAACATTGATGTGGTTAGTACGTTATGATCCAAGTCGGGTCATACCCAATAACAAGCTTAGCAAACACCAAATAATATTTAATTGATGATATGATCATGCAATTAAATAAATACACCAACTTAGAAAATGGGTTTTCTAAATAGTTGCATATGAGTTTGAACAACTTATATGGATATTTTGTTCATGGATATTATTTGTAATGTTGTTTAATTTAGTTAAATAACATCAAATAATAAAAGTGTGTGTACATTATATAATTAAAAGGTTAATTATGTGTATATATCTATATTAATCTTTAGTTGAACAAAAGATTAATGTGGAAGGACCTTTTTAAAAAAAATAAAAGGGTGAGAACAACCCTAAAAGGGATCGGCCGCCCATTTTGAGAGGGCTCTCTCCTTGGGTGTTCTTTGAGGTCTTTGGAAAAATACACACACACACACACACTTCATCTTTTCTTCTCACACACATATACAAGAACCAAAAGGAAGAAAGAGGCTCTCCAATCTTGATGTGGATCTCGGTTGAAAAGGGTCTTCATCACCCTTTCGAGCTCGCTGAAAAGTGTCTTCAGCAGCCTCCTTTTGGGCGATTTTGGTGCTTCAAATCCTAGCATTCACGATGTTTGCTTAGAGGCTTGTGGGTATGAACACTTGAGGACATCTATTCTTGATGTTTTGGTCATCCAATAGCAGCTCCATCTACATCTTTATCCACGATTTCAGCAGTCTTTTGGATGATGTTTCAGCTTCGGTTTTGACAGCATAACAAGAGGTAGTTTGTATGTTATGATTTGGTTGTTATTTCTTGGTGATATCTAGTTCAAACACACATTAAAGATCCTTATAATCTTGGGTTTGTTGTTACTATGAAATGAACCTTAAATTTCAGATTATAAAACATGAAATTAAGCATTTTATCCGCTGCGTTTTCCTTGTTTAAATGGTTAAACTACGTTGTTAAGGTCCAACAAACCCAACAAGAAGTAGAAGAAGTATGAGGAGCTTATGAAGAATGTAAGACAGTTGATGAAACTAGGTCCAAGGGGGAGTTTGTAGATACATGTGTACCTAGTTTCTGAGCTTCATGTAAAATGTCTTTATTGTCTTACACATATGTAATAGAATGGGTACTTAATGAAATACAATGTGTGGTTGTGCTTATAATGTTGAATATTTCATTTCTTTTTGTGTAATAACGCGTATTGAACTAACTATATAGGTTTGTGGTTTTTTGAATAGATCTAAGTCAATTAATGATTGTGAAACATATTCAAACTTAGTCGTATGAAGTTCTCATGCGAATAGACCATGCTAATGGACCAAAAACATGAACAACTTCATGCTAATAAACCGCATGACTCAATCACATAACTAAACACTCAGTCGTGCGAATGGATCAACCGCATGACTCAATCACATAACTGAACCATACTAATGGTTCAGTCACCCGAAAAAGAAACCCTAACCTATAAATACCACTTAAATTATGGAAAAACGTAACACTTTGAAAACCTACATACTAAATCGTACCCTAGCCTGCCAGAGACCTCTAAGAACCTGTTCCAAGTTCATAGATCGCACTAGATCGATTACCAATCGTTCTTAAGGTTTAGATTCAATCTACAATTGTTTCTACGTGCGTTCTCACTAATTGGATCGCCAATCAAATAGGATTCCGCACAATTTGATTCGGTATACACGTATTTCAGCTAGTATTTCGTTCAATACACGATCCTAACACACATTATACAAGTGGCCATTGTTTTATGATTCGCAAGACATTGTACAAGCCCTCCAGTTTCAAAATGTTATAAGGCTTTGTTTTGCATTTGAGATACATGCTGAAGTTGTAAGAGAGGAGGAGTACAAGAAGTTTGAAGAGCTGATGAAGAATGTTAGACAATGATGTAAACTAGGTCCAAGGGGGAGTTTGTTGATACATGTGTACCTAGTTTAGGAGCTTAATGTAAAATTCTTTCATGTCGCACATATATGTAATTGATTGGGTATGAATGGAATGAAATGTGTGGTTGATGTTTATAATGTTAAATTTTTCATTGTTTATTGTGTGGTAACACACATTGACCTAACTATTTAGGTTTGTGGTTGTTAATGATTGAGAAACATGTATAAACTTTATCATGTGAAGTTCTCATGCGAATGGACCATGCTAATGGACCATACACATGAATACTTCATTCTAATGGACCATTCGCATGACTGAACCTGGAGACTGGATCAGTCGCACGAGTGAGACATAAGATTGACTCAGTCGTGCGGATGGATCAACCGCATGCTTCAGTCGTACGATTAGAAGACCCTAACCTATAAATACCACCTAATTTGTGGAAAAATGTAACAATTTGAATCCCTACACACACGATCGTACCCTAGCCGTCCAGAGACCCTAGAAGACCTATTCCAAGTTCATATATCGCAGTTAATCTTCTTACAATCGTTCTTAACGTTTTGATTCATTCTTAGATCTATTATACTTGTGTTCTCACTGATTGGATCGCCATTCAAATAGGATTCCACACTATTTGGTTTGGTATACATATAAATTAGTTAGTATTCCATACCTAAATGGTCCTAACATACATGTGTACCTACTTTAGGAGCTTAATGTAAAATGTCTTTCATGTCTTACATATATGTAATTGATTGGGTATGAATGGAATGAAATGTGTGGTTGATGTTTATAATGTTTAAAATTTCATTGTTTATTGTGTGATAATGCATATTGAACTAACTATATAGGTTTGTGGTTGTTTACATATTCTTAGTCAATAATGATTGAGAAACATGTATAAACTTTATCGTGTGAAGTTCTCATGCTAATGGACCATACGCATGAATACTTCATGCTAATGGACCAGTCGCAAGACTGAACTAGGAGACTAGATTAGTCGCACGAGTGAGACATAAGATTGACTTAGTCGCACGACTGAACCTTCAGTCGTGCGGATGGATCAACCGCATGCTTCAGTCGCATGACTAAACCATGCTAATGGTTCAGTCACACGATTAGAAGACCCTAACCTATAAATACCACCTAATTCATAGAAAAACATAACAATTCGAATCCCTATGCACACAATCGTACCCTAGCCGTCCAGAGACCCTAGAAGACTTGTTCCAAGTTCATAGATCGCAGTTAATCATCTTACAATCATTCTTAACATGTTGATTCATTCTTAGATCGATTATACTTGCATTTTCACTAATTAGATTGCCAATCAAATAGGATTTCGCACTATTTGGTTTGGTATACACGTAAATCAGTTAGTACTCTGTACCTAAACGGTCCTAACAAGTGGTATCAGAGCGGTTACTGCTGCAATGATCTAACACTCATTCTATCAACCCGAGCTCTTGATTTCTGGATTGATTTCAGGTTCTTTGACGTTAAACCCACTTTGTGTTCTTTGTGTTTTGCTCAAATCTTGTCACGTATGTTATTTCTAGTTAAAATAGAACTCGGAACAACGTTCTGATCACCCTTACGAATCTTATGATGTCTATTTGGTTCGATTCATGTAAAATTCATAAGATTAGGATTTTCGGCAGCCATGGCGGCTCCAGATTTTAAAATCTATGTACAGACCCATTCGTGCAACTGGCCCATGCTAATGGACCATTTGTGCGAGTGGACCATCCGTACGACTAGACCATGCAACTGGACCATTCGTACGACTGGAATGCAACTGGACCAGTCTTATGACCAGTCATGCTACTGGACCAGTCTTATGACCAATCATGCTACTGGACCAGTCTTATGTCCAGTCATGCTATTGGACCAGTCATGCTATTGGACCAGTCATGCTAGTGGACCAGTCTTATTACCAGTCTCACGAAGATATCATTCGTATTATCCACTCACACGAATGTGATAATTGTACTCCATGTCATACGAATGAATGGTGTTCCAGACCAAAAAAATCTGGAACTACCTTTTGCACAGATTTGAGGATGAGCGAAGCACATTCATCCTGAGGTTCTTTTGTCAAATAAGTTCGATGGATACCCCATTATCATTGGACTTCCAGAATTGATGAATGTAGTTAGAACACGAAAGAGAGAAGAGAAGATGTTAGCAGTCGGTGTTGATTTTGTGGGATAGTCAGGAGCATCTGACTATTTATCGGCCAATCAAGCTATATTTATCCGCACAGATAGGATTCTCATTCTTAGGGAGAATCCTTGTTTAGAGAAATTGAAGACGCAATTAGAAAGTGATGATGTGAGCCGGTTTCTAATGATGAATCTAAGTGCATGTTGATTTGTATGAGATTGTCAGCTGTGGATTGAAACCTTCTACTTTTTGCCCAATACACTGTATGAAGACGCCAGGAGAGCACAACGTTTATATATTGGGATATGCTGAATTTGGGGGGGGGATTTCTGCAGTGTTAATGTTAATCAGGTTAGCTTGTGTGAAGATTGACGCAATGGAAACTGTTCATGTGATTATCTGGAAAAATCAATCATATGGGGAATCTTGCTGCTATGATGGTGTTATGCAAAGTAAACGAAAGCTATACGCCTAAATTCATTTTCAGGGATATTGTAGCAACCTGACGGATCAGCAACATTGGCTAATATGGTTTTTCGTTTGATTCTAGTAGAAACTAGAGCAAAGATTGACAGAAGATTGTAAGAGGTGTTATCCACTATTCGCAAGCAACATCCAGGGGGAATTTGTTGGAGCATATGTGTCATATATAGTGTGTTAGTCGCTTGTCGAATAGTCTAGGCTTAATGTAATACACCTGATATGTTGTAAACACATGAAACTGGGTTATTCGTAGGAGCATATGCGAATGAGACTCAGTCATACGACTGAGCCATGATAATGGACCAGTCATGTGACTGAGAGATGCTATTGGGCCATTCGTAAGACTAAACCATAAGTATGGTCCAGTCGTATGATTGAACCATACGCATGGCCCAATCGTACGAATGGGCCCAGTCGCATTTGATATGGGCTGAGGCCTATAAATACCAGTTTCATTGTGTAGAGAGACTAAGGAGTGTGCCGGAGCCTAGGTGCTACTAGATGAGAGGGGAGATCATGCTCGATCTCCTTTGCCAAGAGTCTTGATTCTTATGTTGTAACGAGCTTGAAATCCTTAGGTTTTATCAATGAAACCCTTTTATTATAGTTTGTTTTATTGTTTGTCTCTGGGTTTTGGTTTTGTTTCCTTCCGTCAAGAACACGCTCGGATGTCTACCGATCCAGCGCCTTCACAAGCACCACATCCACCACACCCTTCACCTGACGAAACCTTCATAGATCTACCATCGGCCATCCTCAACACACACTAAGAGATTTAAACACTAACATGGTCATTCAAGGGAATAGCTCAGTTTATGTCTTAGTAAGTCCCTAATTACAGTGGCCAGTTCTGATTAGCCACTTACTTTACTCTTCATACCCCAAACATTACCTATCCTGACTACATCAGTATCTAAATCTACTAACAACACATAGACCACATAACATGCGCACATAATACTGGTTATCATTAAGAAAATACCTCATGGCATGTAGCTACTCAGACTGGCATCCCTTCCCGTTCCGTCCCATTTTCAGTTTAAGTTAAGGTTTATTTTGAAATTTTACCCGTTTCACTTAAACTTTGGCTCTAATACCAACTTGTAAGGCCCCGTTCCTGGGACGCTTATAGCTGGCTAATCATCGCACATAAAACATATAATTTATATTAACTTGATAAAACCATTGCAGCGGAAACATTTAAACACCCATTTCATTGCATTACAAAAGCTTTTGCAAAATAATACATTGTTATCAAATTACAAAATACATGTTACATTACAACACAAAAGCATTGTAAAATTAGATGCCATCCAAAATGAGCTAAGTAGCCACCCTGTGCCATCCTCAGCAACCTTTACCTGCCAACTGGAAACACATAAAAGTTAGTGTTGTTGACTGAGTTCTAGTTTTATAAAATGCGATACTTTTACTTCCGATTCAAAACTTTCTTTACATTCTTACGCGATCAAGCATCATACGTACACATAGGTAATAACATGATTATCTTGGATCATCGTTCGTTATCTTCCTTACCGTTCATTACGTACGTTCATCGTTACTTCTTTACTTCCATACCAAATCCATGAACTTTACCCCACCATCACGCATAAAGCGGTAATGGGCCGAGGTCTATCATAGACCCCCATACATTACGCACGGTGGCCTGACCATAGTACTATGGTAAATTTAGGTGTACCATTATCTTGTGCTATACCCCACCATCACGCATAAAGTGGTACTAGGCCGAGGTCTATCATAGACCCCCATACATTGTGCTCGGTCGCCTGACCATAGTACTAGGGTAAGCGACAAAGGTTCTATACAAATGGTCAATCACAAAGAAGGACCCTGGTGTGCATCCTTCTAGGGTAGCTAGCCCACACACCGTTGAACTAACACCTTTCATTGGGCGTGAATCAACATACAAGGCTTGCAAGACTTTCTTTACGTTCTCTCTCATTAATGCATGCATTCTATCATTATGTTCCTCTTTTCTTTATCTTCCACTTTACGTTACATAATACTTTCAATTCATTCATTCATTAACATACAAAGTAAAGCCATGGGAAAATAAACATACAATGTAAGGAACATCAACATAAACATACATCATCACCATACAGGGCATCATCATAAATACATAACAAACATCATGCATACCATCATTCTTAAGCATCAATCATACATCATCAATCATCATCATCAATTCATCATCATCAATTCATTATTTTATATCATTCATGCCCATCACATCATCTATGACCTTAAAAGTCAACTTACGTGAACCCCGAGAACCTCCCAAGTCAAAACCTACATCAGCATTTTCCCCAAAATTCAGAAAAATTAACTAAGTCTTCATCCACATTTTCTATTGTTCATCCGCATATCTTTTTGTTCATCCGCATTTCTTTTTGTCGTCCGCATTTCTTTTTGTTCATCTGTATTTCTTATTGTTCATCCGCATTTCTTATTGTTCATCCGCATTTCCTCCACTCTTCCGTATTTGCCAATGCGTAAGAGGAGAATTTTTCCGCATCACTTCTGGTCTTCCGCATTTGTCAATGCGGAAGAACAATCAGTTCTTCTCCAGCAGACTCTTCATCCGCATTTCCTTTAGTCGCATAACTTTCATCCGCATTTCCTCCAGTCGTATAACTTTCATCCGCATTTCCTCTAGTCGCATAACTTTCATCCGCATTTCCTCCGGTCGCATAATTTTCATCCGCATTTACTCCAGTCGCATAACTTTCATCCACATTTCCTCCAGTCGCATAACTTTCATCCGCATTTCCTCGAGTCACATAACTTTCATCCACATTTCCTCCAGTCACATAACTTTCATCCGCATTTCCTCCAGTCGCATGGCCATCCAGGCGTATGAGAACATTTGAGGCACATGAGCCCTATTTGGGCGCATGAAGTTTCGGGCATATGGAACACTTAGGAAAATTCTAAAACTTAGGCATATGAGCACTATTTGGGCGCATGAGCAGCCTCATTCGCACCTAAACATCATATTTCAGTCACCAAACATCACTTATCATGTTCTAAGCTTAAATCTTACATTTTAAGCCATAGAAACACAACCATAATATCATAAAACCAATACATAGCCCAAAATCAAACCCCACCCGCAACATACACACATACACATATATGGGTATGAAACCCAACCTTTATAAAACGTTCATACATGCATTTCCAGCCCCAAAATAGTTAAAAACATATAAAAAGAGAGGTTTTAGAACTCACCTTAGAAGCCTCTTCGGGTAAGACTTCCTTCAAAACCCGATTGCTACAAGTTCTCACCTAGAAACCCACTTGAAACACACACCCGAACACACACAACAAACATAAGCACGCACCGAGGATGAAACAAGTTAAGAACACTTTAAACACACGAATTCTTACCTTGAATTCGAACTTCTGCTCTTGTTCTTCTTCAAACCAATAGCTCTGCACTTTCTCTCTCAAAAATCCCGAATGAAAAGGTGTAGGCAGCCAACATGGGCAGGCATCACCTTTTACACCCACTTTTTCAAACATTTTGTCCTTTTGACACTTTTAACCCCTCAACTTGGGTTAATAGCTTTTATTTCTTTTTCTTCACTTAATTCCTTCGTTTGAGTTTTCTAAATATAACCGGGTGTTACACTTTCATTCATTCATTAATGCATGCATTCATTCTTTAAGTTCCTCTTTTCATTATCTTCCACTTTACATTACATAATACTTAGTCATTTCTTTCATTAACATTCAACGCAAAGCCACAGGAAGACAACCCTACATAAATAGGAACATCAACAAAATCATGCAAATCTTCATACATAGCATCATCATCATATCATACATCATACGTACATTGCCCATCACATCATCTTTGACTTCAAAAAGTCAACTTACATAGCCCCCGGGAACATCCCAAGTCCAATCCCACCTCTACACATTCCCCCGAAAATCAGAAAGTAAACTAATTCTTTCGGGCGCTTGAGCCCCATTTGGGCGTATGGGCACCATTCAGTCGCATGGCCTCCCAGGCACGTGAGGACACTTAGGCGTATGGACACTATAAGCGAATGAACATTTAGCCGTATGGACTCTCAATCGCATAGCCTTCAGTCGCATAGCCTTCAGTCGCATAACTTTCATGCGTATAAACCTCAGTCGCATGGCATTTGGGCGTATGGGCTTCAGTTGTATGACCTTCGGTCGCATTTCCTCCAGTCGCATGACCTTTTGCCGCATTAGCAAATGCGGATGAATTAGACTCGGAGGATTAGTATGTGGTTCATCTGCATTGGGTAATACGGATGAACAAAACTGTTATCCGCATGCAGTTCATCCGCATTGGGTAATGCGGATGAACAAAAACTGTTATCCGCATATGGTTCATCGGCATTGGGTAATGTGGATGAACAAAAGTTGTCTTCCGCATTTCCTCTACTCTCCCGCATTTGTCAATGCACAAGAGCAAACATAACACCCTGTATTCTTTAAAAGCTAGTAAAGAAAGAATAAGTGAAGACAAGGAAGAAAATACCATTTTACCCAAGTTGAGGGGTTAAAAGTGTAAAAAAGGACAAATGTTTAAAAAGTTGGTGAATAAAGCAACATGGCCGACCATGTTGCCTATTCACATCAACTCTCGAGTTTTGAAGAGAGAGAGAAGGAGAAGCTGAATTTCGGATATTTTGAAGAAGAACAGAAAGAAAAGTGTGAATTCAAGGTAAGAATTCGTGAGTTTATGATGTTCTTAACTGGTTTTATCCTCGGTTGTATGCTTATGTGTGTTTGTGTGTGTTCGGTTGTGTGTGTTTGGTGGGTTTTTGTAAGGCCTCTTTCCTGGGACGCTTAAGCTGGTCATTCATCGTACATAAAACAAATATTTTTATTAACTTGAAGAAACATCGTAGCGAAAAAATTAAAACAAATTCCATTTCATCAAAAAAGCTTTTGCAAAATAATATAACACTCATTAGAAAATATCTTTGTTCGCATTATAATGCAAAAACATGGTACAAAAGAATGTCATCCAAAAGAGCTGAGTAGCCGCCCCGTGCCATCCTCAGCAACATTACCAGCCAACTGGAAACACATAAAAGTCAGCGTTGCTGAGTGAGTTCTAGTTTTATAAAAACATTGCAGTACCTTCCATTCGTTAAAACATTTTCATTACTATTGCACGTGATCACACATCATATGTACATCAAGATAATCATTATTATCTTCATCATCATTTGTTAACTTCCATTCATTCGTCTTCATACGTTATTGTTATCATTTGTTATCTTCCTTACCGTTCATTACGTACGTTCATCATTACTTCTTTACATTCCATACCAAAACCATGAACTTTACCCCACCGTCGTGCATAAAGCGGGAACTGGGCCGAGGTCTATCATAGACCCCCATACATTACGCCTGGTGGCCTGACCACAGTACTAGGGTAAATTCAGGTGTACCATTATCTTGTGCTATACCCCACCATCACGCATAAAGTAGTACTGGGCCGAGGTGTATCATAGACCCCATACATTACGCCCGGTGGCCAGACCACAGTACTAGGGTAAGTGACAAAGGTTCTATACATATGGTCGGTCATAAAGACGGACCCCGGTGTGCATCCTTCTGGGGTAGCTAGCCCACACACCGTTGAACTAACACCCTACATTGGGCGTGAATCAACATACAAGGCTTGCAAGACTTTCTTTACGTTCTCTCTCATTAATGCATGCATTCTATCATTATGTTCCTCTTTTCTTTATCTTCCACTTTACGTTACATAATACTTTCAATTCATTCATTCATTAACACACAAAGTAAAGCCACAGGAAGATAATCAAACATAACATACATCATGCATACCATCATACAGCAATCATACATCACATACACCATAACATAAGCATCAATCATAAATCACATAACATAGATCGCCCAACACATCATCTATGACTCGAAAGTCAACTTACATGAACCCTAGGAATCTCCCTAGCCCAAGCCTACTTCTACGCATTCCCCCAAAAATCAGAAAGTAAACCAAGTTCTTTCGAGCGCATGAGCCTATTTGGGTGTATGGGCACCATTCAGTCGCATGGCCTTCCAGGCGCATGAGAACACTTAGGCGTATGAACACTATGGGCGAATGAACACTTAGGCATATGGACTCTCAGTCGCATAGCCTTCAGTCGCATAACCTTCATGCGTATGAACCTCAGTCGCATGGCATTCGGGCGTATGGGCTTCAGTCGCATGACTTCTGGCCGCATTTCTTCCAGTCGCATGACCTTTGGCCGCATTTCTTCTTGCTTATCCGCATTTCTTCATGCTCATCCGCGTTTCCTCTTGCTCATCCGCATTTGCTTTTGCTCATCCGCATTTCCTTTTGCTCGTCCGCATTTCCTCTTGCTCATCCGCATTTCCTCTTACTCATCTGCATTTCCTCTTGCTCATCCGCATTTCCTCTTGCTCATCCGCATTTCCTCTTGCTCATTCGTATTTCCTCTTGCTCATCCGCATTTCCGCCGGCTCATCTGCATTTCCTTTACTCTTCCAGTTTCCATTTGCTCATCCGCATTTTCTCTTGCTCAGCCGCATTTGTCAATGTACAAGAGCAGAACTTATCCGCATCACTTCTAGTCTTTCGCAATCAGCTCTCCTCCAGTAGACTCTTCATCTGCATTGACTTTTGGTCTTCCGCGATTGCCAATGCGGAAGAACAATCAACTCACCAATCATTCTCAACTTATTCTAAGCTTAAATCGTGCATTCTAAGCTGTAGAAACACAACCATAACATCATAAATCCCAAACATAGCCCAAATCAGACCGCACCCACAACATCCACACATACACATATACTGGTATGAAACCAACTTTTATAAAATGTTCATACACGCATTTCCAGCCCCAAAATCAGTTAAAAACATGTAAAAGAGGGGTCTAGAACTCACCTTTGCAGCTCTTTAGGTAAGACTTCTTCAAACCCGTTTGCAAATCGAGTTCAAACACCTAAAACCCACCAAACACACACCCAAACAACATATAACACCGCAAATACCCGAGGCCTAAACCGGTTAAGAACACCATAGACACACGAATTCTTACCTTGAATTCGCACTTCCTGCTCTTGTTCTTCTTCAAACCGAGAGTTTTCAGCTCTCCTTTCTCTCTCTAAAGAAATATCTGAATGTTGAGTGCGAAGAAAATGTAATGGGCGGCCATGCCACCTTTATCACCAGCTTTTAAACCTTTTTGTCCTTTTGACACTTTATACCCCTTAACTTGGGTAATATATCTTTTCTTTCTTTTTCTTCACTTTATTCTTTTGTTTGAGTCTTCAAAAAAAAATAACTGGGTGTTACAGTTTTAGGTGTTTGAACTCAATTTGCAAACGGGTTGAAGAAGTCTTACCCAAAGAGTTGCAAAGGGGAGTTCTAGAACCCCCTTTTTACTTGGTTTAACTGTTTTAGGGCTGAAAATGCATGTATGAACGTTTTTATCAAAATGGGTTTTATACCCGTGTGTATATTTGTGTGTATGATGCGGATGGGGTTTGATTTTGGGCTATGTTTGGGTTTTATGATGTTATGGTTGTGTTTCTATGGCTTAGAATGTAAGATTAATCTTAGAATATGATAGTTGATGTTTGGGGACTAAAATCTGATGTTTAGGTGCGAATCAGGCTGTTCATGCGCCTAAATAGGGCTCATGCGCCTAAGTTTTAGAATTTGCGTAAGTGTTCCCATACGCCCAAAACTTCATGCGCCCAAATAGGGCTCATGCGCCTGAAATGTCCGCATGCGCCTGGATGGCCATGCGACTAAAGTCAATGTGGATGAAGAGTCTGCTAGAGAAGAGCTGATTGTTCTCTGCATTGACAAATGAGGAATACTAGTAGTGATGCGGACAAGTTCTGCTCTTGCGCATTGACAAATGCGGAAGAGTAGAGGACATGCGGATAACAGTCTTTGTTCATCCGCATTACCCAATGCGGATGAACCACATACTAATGCGGATGACCCTCCGAGTCTAACTCATCCGTATTTGCTAATGCGGATGAGCAAGAGGAAATGCAGATGAGCAAGAGGAAATATGGATGAGCAAGAGAAATGCTGATGAGCAAGAGGAAATGCGGATGAAGACAGTTTATATTTTTCTAATTTCGAAGAAATGGGTAGATGTAGGCCTTGACTTGGGAGGTTCCCGGGGGCTATGTAAGTTGACTTTTTGAGGTCATAGATGACGTGGTGGGCGAAGTGTGATGTGATGTATGATTGATGCTTATGTGATGGTGTATGCTATGTATGATGATGCATGTTGATGTTACATTTATGTATGCTATGTTTATTATGTTCCTTATTACGTATGTATGATGTGACTTTACGTGGTGTGATTATGCTAACGAACGTAAGTATTATCTTAACAAAGTGAAGATTTAAGATAATGAGAGTGGAACATAATGAATGAACGAATAAAAAGCCTTGCAAACAACTGGAAGGAGGTTCATAACTCATTGAGAGTTGGTAGCTCAACTGTGTGTGTCTCCAGCGTGCGTTATGGCTAACTCATAAGGGTTCATACACACAGTAAGAGTTCAGTCTTGGTGACTGCTCCAACACGTGCGTTTTCCTAATTACTGTGCGTTATATAGCATTCGATCTTGGCAAACCCATAAGAGTCACACACACAGGAGGATTCTGTCCTAGTGACCACATGGTATGTGCGTTATGGGGTCCTTGTCGCTTAACCCTAGATGAATTGCTTGGTGCTCTAGAGGGGAGGGTTAAGTACATGATAGGAACTAGATAGAAGTGAAAGATAATAAATGTACAAAAAGTATGAAATGTGTGAAATGTACGAAACGAACGATGATGAAGATAATAATGATTATCTTGATGTACGTATGATGTGTGATCACGTGCGATAGTAATGAAAATGTTTTAACGAATGGAAGGTAATGCAATGTTTTTATAAAACTAGTACCACTCAGAAACATTGACTTTTTTATGCATTTTCTAGTTGGCAGGTGAGCATTGCTGAGGATGGCACGGGGCAACTACTTGGCCATTTTGGATGGCATCCATTTGACAGAAATATGACGTTTTTGTGATGTAATGCAAATAATGATGTTTTGTAACCAGCCAACAATGTATTATTTTGCAAAAGTGATTATAATGAAATAGATATTTAAATATTTCCGCCGCAATGGTTTCTTTATGTTCATGAAAATATATGTTTTATGTGCATGATTTACCAGCTGTGAGCGTCCCGGAAACGCGGCCTTACAAGTTGGTATCAGAGCCAAAGTTTAAGTGAAACGGGTAAATTTTCAAAATAAACCTAACCTTGAACTGAGAATGGGATGGAAAGGAAAGGGATGCCAGTCTGAGTAGCTATGTGCCATCAGGTATTTTCTTTAATGTTAATCGGTATTACGTGCGCATGTTATGTGGTTTATGAGCTATTTGTAGATTTAAATATTGATGTAGTCAGGATAGGTAATGGTTGGGGTATGAAGAGTAAAGTAAGTGGCTAATCACAACTAGCCACTGTAATTAGGGACTTACTATACTTGACATAAACTAAGTTGTTCCCTGGAATAACCGTGTTGGTGTTTGAATCTTTCTATGTGTGTGTGTTAGAGGATGGCCACTGGTAGATCATCGAAGGCTTCACGTGGTGGAGGTCGTGGTGGACGTGGTGTTGAACCGTGGGCAAAAGAGGAAGGCCTAGAGCCAAAAATATGGTTCATGAAGAACCCGAGACCCCTCATCCAGAGGCTGGGGATGAGAGTGCTAACTTAAGAGCCTCAGTGAAGGAGGCTGTTGTTGAAGAGGTGCATTAGGTCATGCAGACAATCTTACCATCTATGGTGACCGAAGTAATCAAGGCTGTGAGGGAAGGAGAAAGGAAGGAAAGGAGTAGGCCTACGAGTGAGAGAAGATAGCCTGAGACTGAGACGGTCCTCTCTGATGATGAAGAAGAAGAGGAAGAAGAGGAGACTACGCCGGAGGCGGCCCGAGGCTGCAACTATGGGGCATTTCAAATATGCAAGCCCCTACCTTCGATGGTAATGGCACTACTGTTACTGCTCACCGATGGGTGAGACAGTTGGAAGTTGTTTTGAATATCAGCGAGTGCCGAGAGGACCAAAAGGTGAAGTTTGCTGCCCACTCGTTTATGGACTCGGCTCTATGCTGGTGGGACAATATTGTCCAAGCCGAGGGTAGTCGGGAAATTAGAAGAATGAGGTGGTTTGAATTGAAGAAGCTGGTAATTGAGGAGTTATGTCCTAATAGAGAGATTGATAAAGTGGAAAGGGAGTTCCTACAGTTGGAGGCGGGAACAATGACACATCAGCAATACACCACCATGTTTAATGAGATGGCACGGCTAGTGCCAGATCAAGTGACGCCGCTTTCACGGAAAATCAAGAGGTCTATTCAAGGCTTGCCAGGGGATATCCGTAGGCACATGATCGTGGCCCGACCGAGCACGTTTAGGTCGGCGGTTGATTTGGCGAGAAGGTTGTATGATGAAAGAACTGTGGTGGTGGCTAAAGGCAGCAAGAAAGGTGGTGGTGACCAGAATTGGAATCGAAAAAGGTTTGGTCGAGGTGGTGCCCCGACGAGTAACAAGAAGACAAGGGTAGATGACCGTCGTGTGGTCACAACTGGTGCGGGATCGAAGAAGTGTGGCAGATGTGGAAAGGAGCACATCGGAGAATGTAGGTTGGGACCGAACTTATGCTTCAAATATGGGAGGACGAGGCATATAGCAAAGGACTGTCGTGCGATCAGGTGTTTTTAATTTGGTGGAGAGGGTCACATGAGTAGAGACTGTAAGAAGCCGAGGGCTGAGGGTTCAAGGGTGAAGAAGACTAGAGGAGAAGGACAGAGGGCGAGTGCCAGAGCATTTATGATGACGCAGGAGGAGGCTAGGACAGACCCTGATGTTGTGTCAGGTACGTTTCTAGTAAACCAAACTTTAGCCTCGGTGTTATTTGATTCTTGTGCTAGTAAAAGTTTTATTTTTGTTGCTTTCTATGCTAAACTGCCTGTTAGTAGTAGGAGTGTAGATGCGCCCTTTGATGTAGAAACTGCCATAGGTAAGTCTACCCAAATTTTTGAGATGATAGAAGGATGTGGTGTGGAATTAGAAGGTCACAAGTTTCCTGTTAGACCATTCATGATGACCTTAGGCGGGTTTGACGTAGTCCTGGGAATGGATTGGTTAGCGGACTACGAGGCGAACATTGTGCGTCGCAAGAAGATGATTCGTTTGACAGCGCCTGGCGGGAGTTTTGTGACGGTTTATGGTAATCGAGACACTACAATCCCGAAGGTGATTTCGATGGCAGTGGCATGAAAGTGCATGAGGCGTGGATATAGTGCCTACTTGGCCTATGTAAAGGATGTGGACACACTAACAGCACAACTGTCCGATGTATCGGTTATGTGTGACTTTCCAGATGTATTTCCCGAAGACTTACCAGGAGTGCCACCAAACTGCGGATCGAGTTTCAGTTTGATCTGATACCGGGTGCCCAACTGTTGCTAAGGCACCGTATTGGCTCCGATTAAGATGAAAGAGTTGATGGAGCAATTGCAAGAGCTGCTTGACAAGGGGTTCATTAGACCAAGTATCTCTCCTTGGGGTGCTCCGGTCTTATTTGTGAAGAAGAAAGACGGTAGTATGAGGATGTGTATCGACTACCATGAGCTGAATAAGTTGACACTAAAGAACCGATACTCGTTACCAAGAATTGATGATTTGTTTGATCAACTTCAAGGTGCCAGTTGGTTTTCGAGGATAGATCTTCGATCGGGCTACCATCAGCTAAAGGTGAAAGAGCAGGGTATTCTTAAAACAACTTTTCGCACGCATTATGGTCACTATGAGTTCTTCGTTATGTCATTTGGGTTGACCAACACACCAGCTGCTTTTATGGACTTGATGAATCGAGTGTGTCGGCCGATGTGGATAAATCTGTGATTGTGTTTATCGATGATATCTTGATTTATTCCAAGAGTGAGGAGGAGCATGCCGGTCACATTTGAGAGGTGTTGGAGACGCTGAGAAGGGAGAAGTTGTATGTTAAATTCTCCAAGTGCGTAATTTGGTTGCGCGAGGTTCAATCTTGTGTCACTTGGTGAATCCCGAGGGGATTATGGTGGATCCGACAAAGGTGGAGGCGGTGATGCAATGGAAGTCTCCGAAGACGCCATCCGAGATTCGTATCTTCTTGGGTTAGGCGGGTTATTATAGGAGATTCATTCAAGACTTCTCTAAGATCGCTTCTCTACTGACCAAGTTGACCCGGAAAGATGTAAAGTTCATATGGGGTCAAGCTCAAGAAAAGGCGTTCGAGGAGTAAAAGGCGAGGTTGACTCAAGCTCCTGTTTTGTCATTACCCAATGGAAGTGAATATCTGGTGGTTGGTGGTTTATTCTGATGTTTCCTACTCGAGGTTGGGATGTGTGTTAATGTAGTGAGGAAAGGTTATAGTCTATGCATCCTGACAGTTGAAGGTTCATGAGGTTAATTACCCTACTCATGATTTGGAGCTAGCAGTTGTGGTCTTCACATTAAAGATTTGGAGGCACTACCTATACGGGATGAAGTGCACCATATTCACTGACCACAAGAGCTTGAAGTACTTCTTCGAGTAGAAGGATTTGAACATGAGGCAGAGGATATGGTTGGAGCTTATAAAAGATTATGATTGTCTACCATCGGGCAAAGCCAATGTGGTGGCGGATGCCCTTAGCCGAAAAGAGCGACCCGAGCCGATTCGGGTGAAAGCTTACCAGTTGATCATGACCTCTGATGTGATGAAGCAAGTCAAAGAGTTTCAAGATGAGGCATTGAAAGAAGATCATCTTATCTCCAAAATAATGAGAGGTCTGGTTGCAGAATTGGGTGAAAACACACTCGGTGTTAGAACCTGATTCGGACGGATGTGGATTCCTTGTTTTGGGGATCTACGCATGGAGATTACGGATGAAGCTCACAAGACTCGGTACTCTATTGTTGGATCAAGAAGAAGGCTGGTGCAACCAAAATCAATCACTTAGACAAATTTTGGTGTTGCTTACAAAGGCTTCCGAAGCCAAGTGTGGAACTTCCGAAGGAAGTAAAGTTCTTCTGAAGACAAAGTAAAAGTTCCACTCCGAAGGCAAAGCTCTACTTCCAAAGATAAAGTATTCACTTCTGAAGATGAAGTCTCAAAGGAAGAAATCAAAAGAATACTTCCAAAGTATGAAGAAAGAAGAAGTTCTCAAGCCTCGGAAGAATCAGCCTCTTCCGAAGTATAAGTGGCTTCGGAAGTACTTGTTCTTCCGAAGCCATTTAACCTTCGGAAGATATTGCTATGAACTAGTGGACATAAGTATGGTCTCTGACACTCCACTGCAGACCTCTGATACAACATGGTGTTTTCTCAAAGAGCCATGTAGTTGACCATACTTTATTTCATTGTTCACCTTGTTATGTTAGTACAAGTTACCAACTTTAGTTGGTGACAAAAGGTAAGTCAAGGACATGTCCTGACTATCATATCTCAGATAAAGTCTTATCTGAGATACCTTAAACTATAGATTTATAGTATTTGCTTTAGTTAGAGGATTCCAGCTGGTATCAAAGTATATCTGGCTGTAGGTAGTATTATATATAGTCTCTCATTGTAACTCATAAGAACATGCTTGTAAGAGCCTTGTAATATTTGAGTTAAGAAGCAATATATACAAGTACCTTGAAAATTACTTCTTGTGTTTTGTTACTTATTATATTGTTATCAACTCTTAAAGATTCTGCTTTCATTGAGAGTGTTGTTTAAGTGAGTTTGAGAGAAAACCAAGTGTTTAGTGACACAAAACGATCCTGCAATTGGTATCAGAGCTCTTTAGGCTCTTGATTGTGAGATCTAACCATCCACATCAACTTGTTTTACACTCCTCCTTATAACTCCCACAAAATTGGCTCTTAACAAATCCGAAGTAAAGATGGGAACCATGACCAAAGCTCCTATCATTACTCCTGAAAACTTCAGGTCTTGGAGCAAAAGAATGGAAGGCTTCATCAGATACCAAGACAGCAAAATATGGAACTCCATTGTCAACGGCCCGTATAAACCAAAGGTGGCATCACCTGGTGGAAACAGTGCCATGATAGAAAAAGTTGTTGAAGATTATTCTAACGAGGACCAAAAGAAAATGGACATTGACAGCAATGCTATGACTATTCTGATGACTGCAATATCTAAATCCATCATGGTGGGGTTTGAGGATTGTAAGTCTGCAAAAGAATTGTTTGATGCACTTGCTCAGATGTATTCAAGCTCTAACGACTCCAAGAAGGACTCACTGAAGCAGCAGTTTGAGAACTTCACTTATATTGCTGGAGAGACCCTCAGCCAGCAGTATTTCAGGTATATGGATCTTATTTCTTCACTTTAGTTTGTGAAGATCACTCCTGAACTTAGAGATCTCACAAGAAAGTTCATGAGTGCTCTTCCAAATGAGTGGACATTTTACTTTGGCTCTATCAAGAGGATAGAGAACTTGAACACTCTTACCATGACTGAACTCTACAGCATCCTTGATGGATACCGGTTGGAGATGGAGAGTAAGAAGGGCCACCAAACAAGCAGACCTCTGAGTCTTCCTGCTAGCAACGCTTTAATGATTGCTGAAGGCTCAGTACCCCCCAAACCTTAGTAATACCTGACATACAACCGACAGCCATCCTGCTCTTCTGGACCATACATCACTTCCCTGAGACTCCAAGGTCTCAACAGGCTCAACACAATTCCTTTCAAGACAGTTGTGCCTTTGTCTCAGGAAGTGGGCACTCTGGTGGCTTTCAATATTGTTTTGATGATCTTGAGTGTTTTAGTCCAGACGATGTAGAGTATGTGGACATCGTCCAATAGACGGCTCTTTTAACCTACAGAGCGAAGAAGTTCTTTAAGAGAACAGGGAGGTAATTCCCTCAATACCCAACTACCAGCAAGTTTGGGTTTGACAAGACCAAGGCCAAATGTTACAACTATAACCAACTTGGTCACTTTGCTAGGGAATGCAAGGCTCCCAAATCAAACCCGAGAACCACATAGGCCTCCACACATCCCTCTTCATCAAAGCCCACTGAAAAGTCAACTGAAACAGCTGCAATGGTTCAAGAAGTTACTGGAGCTTTATGGTTCAGGATGTGACTCCTGCTCAAGCTCTCATGGCCGGAACAGATGATAACCAGGTATATGAACATCTCTGTACTCCTGCCTGTATAGCTAAGGATAAATTATATCAGGACTACAATAGGGAAATTAAATCTGATATTGAGTCTTTAAATGTTTTGAAATCTGATTTTAAAAGGGCGGAATCTGACTACCTAAAGAAAATTGTTTCCTGATTAAAACATAAACACGCCAATTACAAGACTCAATAAAGGATTTAATATTCAAATTGTCTAAGGCTCAAGCCCAGTTTGTTACCGCTGAGGCTCAAGTTAGGAAGTATGCTATTTCTGAGCAAAACTCCAAGCTATTATTGCATCATCCTCCCACTCCAAAATCTTTTATCAGAATAAAGGAGGGTTGGGGACCAATGAAATTGCTCCACCATATTCTAAGAGTCCATAAGGCAACCTAGATGTGGTACTGAAGAGAAAAGGTCCCAACTGTTGACCCATCTTCACATGAGTGAAGAATGATGCAACAATAGTGGCCACCACAGGGAACGAACAAGTAAATCCACCCACCTCTCCCAGTGAAGATCAAACCCTTACCACCAAAGCCCGCGGAAGCAAAGCTAAAGCTGCCAGAAGAACTGCTAAGAAAGTGGCTGAGTCTAAGCTGATGATTGACCCAAAACAAAAGGGTGTTTTTATCTTAGCTGGATTCCAGGTGATAGGTACTTCTGATTCAATAAAGGATTGTAATACCAGCACTCTGTCCTACCAAGGATCATAAGTTGAAGGGAAAGGTTGCTGACAAAGAGAGAAAGACTTAGAAATAGCAACCTACAAGCTCCAAAAAGACTAACATTACATGCATCATGTGTGGTCTGCAAAACCACATGGCTAAAGATTGTTACTACAATCCTGCGAGCACACATTATGCAAATAATGTTAGAAAAGAAGGAGTCAGGAAGGTTTCTTGTTTGGACCTTATCAGGTGGTCCAAGTGATGAAAAAGGGAAAGCTAGTTTCTGAAGCTAGGTTGTCTTCGGAAGAAACTCCTTTTGAAGGGAAAATGGCTTCGGAAGCAAAAGCATTTAAAATTCAAAAGAACAAGAAAATTCCCTTGAAACCATCCCAGAAGAAGAGTGCTTCGGAAGAAAAGGTGGTGAAGGCTTCTTCCGAAAAGAAAGAAGCTTCGAAGAATTCCATGCTGCAAAAGCTTCTACAAGTACATCTTCCACGATCAACCAAAGGATGGATTAGAAGATCAAGAAAGATGCTGCAGCACAAACCTCTTCTTCAAAGACATCCATTGAACCCCCATGCTTAACTTTTGGTTCAATTATGTCACTATCTTTGGAGGAACCCAAGACCAACAAGGCTTGGGTCTCCAATGAAAACTAATAATCATATCTAATATCCAGGGACATTCATATGACAAGAACAATAATGTCTGGATTGTAGACAGTGGATGCTTCAGGAACATGACAGGGAATAGATCACTCCTTCAACAGTTTTGACACTATGATGGAATTTGGAGGTGAGGCCGGAGGATATATTTCTGGCAGAGTGAGTATATCCAATGGTAAGTTAAAAGTTGACAAAGTTAACTTTGTCAAATAGCTTGAACATAATCTGTTAAGTGTTTCTCAGTTCTGTGATCAAAAGCACCAGATGCTTTTCACAGAGCATGAGTAGATTGTCTTCAAACCAGGGATGACAATTCCTCCGGAATTGATGCTACTTAGATCTCCCAGGAAAGGGGATATGTACAAGCTGGATATGAACAATGCTTCCCCAATGGGTGAAGTATCATGCTTTCTTTCCAAAGCTGATAGTGATGAGTCAACACTTTGGCATAAACGTATGTGTCATGTAAATTTTAAGACAATGAATAAATTGGCTAAAAATAACTTGGTACATGGTTTGCCTAAAAAGAAATTTTTCTGCAAAGACAACTGTGTTGCATGCCTGAAAGGGAAGCAACACAAGACCTCTCATAAATCAAAAAGTGTTAACTCCATCACTAATCCATTACACTTATTGCACATGGATCTTTTTATTCTTAAAATAGAAAATCAAATTGATCACAAGGTTAAGATTATTAGAAATGATCAAGGGATTGAGTTTAAGAACTTCGTTCTTGACACATTCTGTAACTCAAAAGGGATTGCCAAACAATATTGTGCTCCCAGAACTCCTCGACAAAATGGTGTTGCTGAGAGAGAAACAGGACACTTATTTAGGCTGCTCGAACTATGTTAGCTGATTCCAAAGTACCGCTAGCATTTTGGGCAGAGGCAGTCAACACTGCATGCTATGTGCAGAACAAAGTTCTTGTAGTTAAGCCATATGGAAAAACCCCTTATGAGTTATGGGACAAGAGGCCACCGTTCATTGGCTTTCTGAGGTCCTTTGGCAGCAGGTGTACCATACTTAACACAAAGGACAATTTAGAAAAAGTTGCTGAAAAGTCGGATGATGCTATCTTTGTTGGATACTCTTCTAGTTCCAAAGCTTACAGAGTATACAAAATTAAGAATCAAAAATTTAAGGAGTCATCCAATAGAGTTGTTAATGAGCACACTCCTTGTGTTAGGGGGAATGGCCCTGATCATATCTTTGATTTAGAATTATTTCCAAACTATTCTAAACCTTCTTGTGAGAATGTTTCAGTTGGAACAGGTGCACAAAATGATGTTGTTACTGATGCTAATCAACTGTTTGAGCTACCTAGATCTCTTCCAGGTTCTCCAAGACATGCAAAAAATCAAGCTCCCACTATTCACAGATCAAAAAGTATAACCATATCAAGGAATAGTGAAGCTTCAACCAGTGAATCACCTGTTGATCCTTAAAACTCATCAGGTGATCCAACACAACACCATGCTAAGGGAGGTAGCATTTTGAAGGAACAGGTGAGTGTAATGCTACTTCACAGCCAACAATTGATGATGTTTCTCTTTCAATCAGTCAGTCCTCATTGAATGAATTTGAAACAAGAGCTGGACAAAGTGTTCCAGTTCCTGAGCAAAATATGTCTAATCTGGACTTATCTTTGCAACTGGAAGTGATCCCTCGTCTAAAGATTCACAATACTCATCCAGCTGAGAACATCATTGGGGATACCTCTGAAGGGGTGAGAACAAGAGGGCAGACTCATCATGGGAATGTCTGTTTGTACTCATGCTTCTTATCCCAGATGGAACCTAAGAATGTGGAAGATGCCTTGAAGGATAGTAGGTGGGTTGAATCGATGCAAGTAGAGCTACTTCAATTCAAAAGATAGAAGGTTTGGAACCTATGTCCGCTACCATCTGGTCAAGTACCAATAGGCACTAAATGGGTTTTTAAGAACAAAAGAGATGACAGAGGCTTGATCATCAAGAACAACGCAAGACTAGTAGTTCAAGGATACACTCAAGAAGAAGAAATTGATTATACTGAGGTTTTTGCACCTGTTGCAAGACTTGAGGCAATTAGGATATTCATTGCTTATGTTGCTTCCAAGAACTTTCTTGTCTACCAGCTTGATGTCAAGTGCGCCTTTCTATATGGGGATATAGATAGGGAAGTGCATGTGTGCCAACCTCCAGGATTTGAAGATCCATAGCATCCTCACTATGTGTGCAAATTGGATAAAGCTTTGTGTGGGCTGCATCAAGCACCAAGGCTATGGTATGAGACTATGTCTCAGTTTCTCCTTAAGAATGGCTACACCAGAGGAACCATTGACAAGACTTTATTCATAAGGAAGTCTGGTAAGGACATTTTGCTCCTTCAAGTCTATGTCGATGACATCATATTTGGTCTTCAAATGACCAAATGTGTAAGGACTTTGAAAGCATTATGAAGAAGAAGTTTGAGGTGAGTTCTATAGGAAAAATGGATTTTTTCTTTGGAATTCAGGTGAAGCAACTAAAGGAAGGATTTTTCAATAATCAATCTAAGTATGTCAATGACATCTTAGAAAGACTTGAGATGAAAGATTGCAAGCAGCCAAGACACCCATACCCAGAAACCATAATTTTTGTCCTGACCTTGAGGGGGAGGATACTTGTCAACATCAGTATAGGGCAATTATTGGTTCTCTGATGTATCTCACAGCCAGTAGACTGATATTATGTTTGCAACTTGTATCTTTGCAAGATATCAGGCTGCTCCAAAGGTGTCTCACCTAGCTGCTGTCAAGAGAATCCTCAAATACCTCAAAGGAGCACCTAAACTAGGTCTTGGTATCCCAGAAACAATTATTTTAACCTCTCTGGATACTCTGACAGTGACTATGGTGGCTGCAACATTGACAAGAAATCAACATCAGGAGGATGTCAATTTCTTGGTGGAAGGATCATCTCATTGCAATGCAAGAAATAATCCTGTGTCTCTATATCAACTGCTGAAGCTGAATACATTGCTGCTGCTAGTTGCTGTGCTCAGCTGCTATGGATTCAAAATCAGATGTGGACTACGGATTCAACCTTATGAGCAGTCCTATCCATATTGACAACAAAAGTGCCATCTCCATCACTAAAAATCCGGTGAAGCACTCCAAGACAAAGCACATTGATATCAGGTACCATTTCATTAGAGATATTCATG
Source organism: Flaveria trinervia (assembly GCA_025506515.1). Taxonomy (NCBI): domain Eukaryota; kingdom Viridiplantae; phylum Streptophyta; class Magnoliopsida; order Asterales; family Asteraceae; genus Flaveria; species Flaveria trinervia. The sequence goes on along the minus strand of CM046458.1, from coordinate 16,213,838 downwards.
AAAAGAATCTAATTAAACTAATTAAAGTTGATTCAAATGAACAATATGCTGATCTATTCACCAAAACCTTTGATGAACAAAGATTTAAGTATCTTATAACTGCTATTGGGATGATAAACATTAATTAGATTACCTCTTTTGAAAACCTTTTAATGTGTAAAGTCTTATGTCAATACAAATTAAGCCCTGTTACAAAATATCTCTCTGAAATTTCCTAAGTATAAATTTCTTTTGAAGAGAATAAAACCCTCGGAAGTTATCTTCATATCTTCTAAAGCAAAATTTCTCCAAGGATAATTTTCTCCTCGGAAGAGTTTTTAGTCTCCGAAGAAGCGATTGATTTCATATCCGATCTACTTCCGAATCTTACAAAATCTCTCCCTTCAAAAAGCAATCTCTACTCTCAGAAGTTACTTTTTACCTTCGGAAGTAGGAATTGCCTTCAGAAGACAAATTACCTTCGGAAATGTTTTATATTAGGAAGAGAGATTTTACTATGTAACAGAAATCTCTTGGGCCCCACACTGTAAAAAGCAAAGATTTTGTTAATGATGTCGGATTATTTAACTGAATTAAACCTTACCGCCCTATCACTTCATCCACTAAACCGTCATTTCACCTTATCCTAACACTTTACCGCCATTCCACCCTATTTTAAATTATGCCGGCTATTCACTCTCATCTTCTTACCACAAATTTTACAGCCCTAAAAGTTTCCTAGCTTCCAAATTCATCCAAACTCAAACTGCTCTACCTTCACACTTTCCCAATGGCCCTAAATCCTCAACACAACCAAGTCGCACTTCTTGATTCTTCAAGAGATGCAGACTTCTCTGAAATCATCTCCTTCCTCACCTAATCATCCTACTACACAGCCTTGACTGTTAATCCCACAGTATACCTCAATAACATGACTGAATTTTGGGGAAACAATCAGGTCAAAACCCTAAATGGGGTTCGTGTAATACGATCCAGCATTTGTGGCCAAGAGTTGGTTATCTCTGAACAACTCATCAGGGAGCATTTGGAGCTTCATGATGAAGGTGCCCCTATTGAGTTCCCCAAGGCAGATTTAAACTCCCCCTAGGCTGATGCTACCAAAACACTTAAATAACTTCAGATATTAACAGTCCTCATTAGGATGATCACCATTCCTTTCTTCATAAGATGATCAGGATCCTTTAAGCTGTCAAAGTGTCTTCTCATGTCAAAGAGGTCATGCAGAGGCAACTGAAACATATCTTGCCATGTATAAATGTCTTCAATGCCTTGATCTCTAATAGCATGCCACCTTTCTGGATTTGTGGTGTATGTCCAAGACAAGATGGGTCTTCCTGATGCTAGAGGAGCTACTGAAGTTGGAGTTGATTGAGCATCCTCTGGCTGCACATCCTCAGGCTGTTCTGATTCATCCTGAGGCTCAGAAGGGGATGCAAGCTTCTTCTTCTTCTTAGACTTTGGTTTAGAAGCCATCCTCTTCTTCTCTTTCCAAATTTTAACTGAGAAGACTGGCCTGCAGCACCAGATGATCTTCACTGTCTTTCTCAGTTGGGACTTCCTCTCTCTCAGGTTCAGATGGAGAGGGAGGTTGACCCTGCTATGGATCAGAAGATGAAGCTTGCTGAGCATTAGCAGGAGGTCCGGGTTGTGTTGTGTATGGTTGTTCAACCTTAGCCTCCACTTCAGGTGGGGCCTGACTTGGAGTGGAGTGTAAGTCAGTGAGCTCTCCACTCTTAATCTTCTGCTTGATTACCCTAATATGCTCATCCATAGTGGATAGAGACATGGGTCCAAGTCTCCTTCCGGAGAATCCATACAGCTTCAAGAAGCTCATCATCCTCTGCCTATCAGCAGACTTCTTCATGCTCTTTTGGATGATGGCTCTTGATTTTGTAGCTTTTCCCTCAGCTTCTTCTTTGTTGTCTTTCTTTCCTTGACTAACTCAAGCTCAAGTTGTTTTAAGTACTCAAACTCAATATAATCATAAGGTAAGGGAAGGAGTGCATCTGCCTGATAGAGGCCTGTGGCACTCAGGTAGTTAATCATCTTGATTCTGTCTTCTTCCTTATCTACCTGAGGTTCTTGTTGAACCACATCCTCTTGTTCAGGACTTTCTTGAACTAGTGAGAGGGTAGGCATACCTTTGTACAGTCTTTTTCTTCTTCTCTCTTCTTTGACTTGTACTAGGAGTTATGCATCTTCTGCCTCCTACTTCTCTCTTGACCTTTCCAGATCAACTAGTTCATTCAATTCATCCAAGGGGAGAGAAATGACACTATCTATGTCATAGTTCCTAGTCTGCAATAGTTAATCCGGACTGCCCTTAACTCATCATTCTGAGTATCTGGTCTGGGGGCAGCCCTGATTGCAGACTCCATGAGTCTTGGAGACTCAATAGAGGAACTTTCTCCCCTTAGCCTCCTTTTCCTCTCTCTCCTCCTCCTCAATCTCCTCAGATGTCATCTTTCTTTTCACTTTGTCACTCACAGACCTTTATGACTCAGGGTGGAGAGAGCTTTGGCCTTTATTGCTCGTTGCAGCATCTGAGCTCAGGCCATAGAGAGGTTGAGAGCACCTTCACCAGCAGGTGTCTCAGAAGGAATATGGATCTCTACAGTAGTTGGAGATGATAAGACAGGGCTCTCAGGTTCTGTCACTGGGCCTTCGGTCAAGGTTTCTCCTATGAAGCTAATTTTAGGGTCTGCCTCAACATCCAGTTGACCGATGACATTGCCTGATTGCCTTAGTCTCCTTCTTAGGCTGAACTCTGCAATGATCCTGTCTTGGATTCTTTTAGCCAGTCTGTCAGCTTGTCTTGATTGGCTTGGGTTGACAAGTGGCATGTTAACTAGATCCAGACCTTCATAGTAGTCCATGTTCTGAAAATTGAAGACTTCTTGCTGTCCTTGAACTCTTATGATGATGAGGGCCTTCCTGTTGTTGTCATACCTCCACCCAATGATGTGATTGAAGGATGGTGAAGGTGACATAGCCCTTGGTATCCCATCCTCAAACAGACTGTATGAAGGAGTCTGTGTAGTCCACATCAATGTGAACTAGAGGAGGTTGCTGAGAATGCACAGTTGCAAGTGAGGATGGTGAGTCCTCAATGTCCATTCTCTCATAGGAACTCCCAGGTTCTATGGCTGTAATGACTTTCTTCCCTTTTTGGTAGCATCACCCATGCATAGGTGAGCTGGAGGATAGGTTAATCACATCCACAGGTTCTTGTGTTCCTGGTTGAGCTCTCCTGAAGGGTCTCCCAGCTAGTTTTTCCTTAAGATATGAAATCTCAAGTTGCTGATCATTGATCCTATTTTGTAAGGTAGTCAACTGAGATTCAAGGTGACTGACCTTTGAGACCAGGTAAGTGCATGTTTTAGACAGTTTTTGCACTTTTAGTCTCGGATCCCCCTCATCTTCATCAGAAGAATCACTGGGGGTGGAGAAGATTGGACCAGAGTCCTTTCTCTCATGACCAGTTCTAAGTTCTTAGCTACTGGATTTCCTCTGCTCACTAGCAGTCTCAGTTGAGATGTCAGTGGGCTGAGTTGCCATGGTTGAGGTCTTAATGATGTAATCACTTTCAGAAGTGAGAGCCTCTTCCATATGGACATCCTGAACAGGTTCAGGAGTGTCCACCTCAATTGTAGGTGACTGATGTTGGATAGATGTAGGAGACTCAGGAGTACTCATCTCTCTTTGAGTAGAGGGAAAGAAGAGAGATTCATTATACTCACTGAAACCTATATCTTCATCGGTATAGAACTCAAGATAGGAATGGGTGGTTTAGATCTATAGGATGGGGATGGTAATTGTCCTTTAAGGTTGATCACTGGAGTGTTGAGACTTAGAGTGATAGCTTAAGGCAGTAGGGCTAATGAGCTCATCAGGCTGAGCATGAGGAACCTCAGCACTGATTCTTGAAGAGATGGGAGTGGTCTACTCCTCAGGAGAAGTGGGAGCTCCAGTGTCCACTTCTTCCTGTATGGTTGAGTGTATGGGGGCCTCCACAGACTGAATAGTCTGAGCAGGGGTTCGTTTGGATTTTCTTTGGTAGGTGATGGAGATTTGAGGCTGTGTGGGTGGCTGGGAAGTAGCAAGTGTGGGTTCAACACTAGCTTGTGCTGCTAGGTTGTCACCTTGAGCAATGAGCTCTAACATTTTTGGGACTAGGGCTGTTTCTACCCCAGAGAATCCAACAGTGGATTTTCTCAGTATTTTAAAGATGCCAGGCTTCATCTGTCCCAATTTAAGAATGTTACCTGTTTCCCTTAACTGTGAGCCCAGTTCACAGTTAAGAATGTACTGGACATATCTAGAAAACATGTAATATTCTAAGGAGTCTAAATTTGCAAGTAAATTTGTATAAATAAAGAGTAGCCTGAATTTGACCCCTTGAACCATTCCATGGACTATGAAGAAGAGATCTTCAGGAATCTGGTCCCATCCACCATGCTTGTTTGATAAGCTGTGGATGACCACATGGAGCAGGAATCTCCATTGGGATGAGACCTTCCCTTTCCTGAAGGTCATTACAGAGAAATCTCCCTCATACTCCATCTACTCAAAGGAATGATTGACAGCTTCCATTGGGAAGAAACACTCACCTTCTTCATCATCCAGCTGAAGATGTCGGTTGATGATGGCCGGAGTGATGAAGATTGTTCTCCCCTGCACTGTGGCAGACAGTGCCTTCTCCCTATCCATAATGACCTCTTGGCAGGTCTTCCAGAATTCAAGCAATTGATCCTCATAGAGTGGATGATAAATGGTTAGGGAGGTGAAGTAGTTGGACAGAGATAAGAAACGAAAAACCTCTGAGAAATGAGGATCTTTCTCAGAGCGTAACAGAGCAACTTGATTGTGTTATCTGTGTAGATGCATGGTAAAGTTGGGATCATTGCTGTGAGCAAGGTTGGCCATTTTGAAGTAGCTTAGGGACGAGAAAGAAGAAAGAAAGAAATTTCAGAGATAAATTTTGGGTTTTAGGTTTGGAGGAAGAACAGATGATAGAAAGAGGGGGGAAATCGTTGGGTTTATATGTGAGAAGGATTTCAGATAAAGTTTAATGAAAGAGGATAAACTTTGAAATCCGGATGTCGGTCCCACCTCTAAAAAATTAGTTTACTTTTTGCTCAAAAAGTAGTTTTCTTGGAAAACAAAAAGCTTCGAAGGTTAATTATCTTCGGAAGTTTTAATTAAAAAGTTTCCGAAGCTAAAATGACTTCGGAAGAATTTCCTGAGAGGTTTGAAAATTTTGCTTCGGAAGAAAAATTAAAACTTGAGTGCTTTGTGTATAAACTAACAAAGCTTCCGAGAGTTAATTTTGCTTCGTAAGTAAATGGTCCTTGAAAATGAGTAAGTGTCTGAGACAAGTATTTAGCTTCGGAAGATAAATTTGAAAACTCTTTCGAAGGTAAATTTCTCAGACAGTTATTTATTTTGAAGGCATGATTTACTTCCGAAGTTAAAGGCATAACTTCCGAAGTATCAGAAATTTTCAAAGATCTAAGGAAAGTTTTCAAAAAGAAATTTTTATCCAAAGAAAACATGAGCTTATGAGAGTGATGAACTAGACAACTTAGGACACACATAAATTTTAAAGAAATAATAAGAATTAGTTTTAACAAAGATCTACTCAAGGTTGATCATCCCAATAGCTGATATAAGATATTTAAATGTCTGTTCATCAAAAGCCTTTGTAAACAGATCAGGATATTGTTCATCTGTGTGAACCTTGACTAGTTTAATTAATCCCTTTTCATTGTTATCTCTTATTAAATGATACCTGATATTGATGTGCTTTGTCCTTGAGTGCTGCATAGGGTTCTCTGTGATTGAGATAGCACTGTTGTTGTATGTGAATGGGAGTCTCCTTGAAGTTTAACCCATAGTCTAGCATTTGATTCTAAATCCAAGTACTTGAGCACAGCAGCTTGCAGCAGCAATGTATTCAGCTTCAGCAGTTGACAGAGAGACACAGGATTGTTTCTTGCATTGCCATGAGACAACCCTTTCACCAAGAAATTGACATCCCCTAGATGTAGACTTTGCAGTCATGTTACAACCACCATAATCACTATCTGTATAGGCATACAGATTGAAGTCAGAATTCTTGGGATACCATAGGCCAAGTGTTGATGCACCTTTGAGGTATCTTAGAATCCTCTTGATAGTGATAAGGTGAGACATCTTAGGGTTGGCTTGATATCTTGCACAAATACATGTAGCAAACATGATATCAGGCCTGCTAGCAGTAAGATACAAGAGACCCAATCATAGCCCTATAAATGCTCATCTACACACTCCCCCTCAAGATCAGGACCAAGAGAGTGGTTTCCGGCTATGGGTGTCTTAGCAATCTTACAGTCAGTCATATTAAACCTCTTGAGTATGTCCTGAACATACTTGACTGACTTATGAAGATGCCATCTTCAACTTGCTTCACTTGAATTCCCAGAAAGAAATTGAGTTCCCCCATGGCACTCATTTCAAATCTGTCTTTCATCAGCTTCTCAAAGTCTTTGTAGAGCTTTGGATTAGTTGAACCAAAGATGATGTCATCCACATATACTTGAACTAGCAATATGTATTTTCCTTTTCCTTTGATGAAGAGAGTTCCATCTATAGTACCCCTCCTGTATCCATGTTTACAGAGATACTCAGACAGTGTCTCATACCACTTCCTGGGTGCCTGATGCAGCCAATAGAGAGCTTTGTCAAGCTTGCAAACATAATCAGGATGATCAGGATCTACAAAACCAGATGGCTGTTTGACATAAACCTCTTCATCTATCACTACAAACAAAAAGCCACACTTCACATCAAGTTGAAAGACCTTGAAGTTCTTGGATCCAGCAAATGCCAGGAATATCCTAACGGCTTCTAATCTTGCCACTGGAGCAAAGACATCAGTGTAGTCAATCCCTTCTTCTTGTGTGTATCCTTGAACAACTAGTCTAGCTTTGTTCTTGATGATGATGCCTCTATCATCTTTCTTGTTCCTAAACACCATTTGGTTCAATGGTAGTCTTTCCAGAAGGAAGAGGACAAAGGTTCCAAACTTTCTCCCTTTTGAATTGAAGCAGCTCATGTTGCATAGCTTCAACCCAACTTCCATCCTTTAGAGCTTCATCAACTTTCTTTGGCTCCATCTGGGATAGAAAACAAGAGTGAAGACAAACATTTGCTTCATGGGTTTGTCCTCTTGTCTTACCCCTGAGACAACATCTCCAATGATTTTGTGGTAGGGTGAGACTTGTGGATCCTAAGCTGGGGGATCACAGCAAGTTGTTAAGAAAGATCTAAATTTAAAAAAATTAGATCTGGCATAGATGTTTCTCCCACCACATCAGCACACTTTTCAAGTGAAACTTGATCCAAGCAGTGTGTGACATCATTGATGTTCTCATCTATGGTGTGGTTAGTGGCATCAAGAATTTCTTGGTCACTGTCACCATCACCATTGTTGACTTCCACAGTTGAGGGTTTTCTTATCTGGTTGTAAGCCTCTGAGCTGGAATTTGAAGGCATACCAAATGTATCAGCTGAATTTGTCATTGTTGGGCTGACAGAAACCTCATTTGCAGAAGTGGTTCCAACTGGAGCTGAAGATATGTGTCTTGAAGATCTTCCTAGCTCAAATCTTGGATCAGGATCATCTGTATTTAAATTTTCTGTAGATCCTGAAACATTCTCATGAGATTTGTTAAAACAGTTGGTAACAAAATCAAGATCAAACAACCAATCTGGACCAGAACCAGTAACACAAGGTGTGTGTTCATTGAAAGTCACATTGGCTGACTCCTCAACAATTCTAGTTCTAAGATTGTACACTCTATAAGCCTTAGCTTGGGAAGAGTATCCAATAATGTGTCCATCATCTGATTTCTTAGCAAACTTGGCAATTTGATCTTTGGTATTCAAGCTGGTGCAAGGACATCCAAATGACCTGAGAAAACCAATGAAAGGTCTCCTCTTGTGTCAAAGTTCATAAGGAGTTTTGCCATGAGTCTTAACTACTAAAAGTTGTTCTGCACATAGCAGGCAGTGTTGACTACCTCTGCCCAGAAGGTGATAGGCAGTTTAGAGTCAGACAGCATGGTTCTTGCAGCTTCAATCAGTGTCTTGTTTCTCCTCTCAGCAACACCATTTGCTGAGGAGTCCTGGGAGCACTAAATTGTCTTGTAATACCCTTTTCATCATAGAATGTATCAAGGATATGGTTCTTAAATTCGGTTCCTTGATCACATCTTATGATCTTGACCTTGTGATCAGATTGATTCTCAATCTTAAGATGAAATTCTTCAGAATCTCAGGAGTCTCATCCTTAGTTCTAAGGAAGAAAAACCCAGTGAATCTTGTAAAGTCATCTGTGATCACTAGACAATATAAGGTCCTTCCTAAGCTCATTACACTGGTGGGGCCAAAGAGATCCATATGTAACAAGTGTAGGGGTGTAGTGATGGAGTTCTTTTCCTTAGGCTTGTGAGATACCTTATGTTGCTTTCTTTTCAGGCATGCAACACAGTGGTCATCACTTGTAAACTCTTCTTTGGCATTCCAGTTACCAAGTCATGCTTAATTAATTATTCATGTTCTTAAAGTTTACATGGCACATTCTTTTATGCCATAGGAAAGACTCATCATTGTTGGCTTTAGACAGAAAGCATGAAACTTCTCTAGAGGGAGAGGTTCTTGCAAATCCATCTTGTACATGTTTCCTTTCCTGGGGGCTCTAAGCAGGATATGCTCATGAGAAATGACCACACCAGGCTTAAGAACAAGCACTCGTGCTCAGTAAAGAGCATGTTATGACTCTGATCACAAAATTTAGATACACTCAGAAGATTGTATCCAAGCTCCTTTACAAAGTTTACCTTTTCTATGCTGAGCTTACCATTTGTGACCTTGCCCCTTCAAGAAATGTAACCACCTTCATCTCCTCCAAAAGCAACTGGTCCTCCATCAATCCTTTCAAAGTTCTGGAGTAGTGACCTATTGCCAGTCATGTGCCTGGAACAGCCACTGTCTATGATCCAGACATTTCTGTCTGTCTTCAGATGTCCCTACACAAAGAAAATGATTAGTTACATCTGGAAACCAAGCCTTGCTTGTCTTGGGCTATTTGCATAAGGTAATTCAATAGTAATAGATCCTATGGTTGTACTAAGAGGATCTTGAGCTGTTGTTGATGGAGAAATCTCAGTCACTTGGTCTTTTTTAGACGTCCACACCACCTTGGAGTCTTGGACTTAACCTTCAAAACTTTAGAAGCTTTTGGAACTTCAGAAGTTTTGATGACTGAACCTTCAGAAGATTCTGCAAACACTGCAGCAGACTTCAGTGCTTCGGAAGAACTCCTTTCTTCCGAGACCAAATATTCTTCCGAAGAGAATTTTCCACTTCCCTTCTTGTTAGATTTGGAACTTCCGAAGGAAACTGATTTCCTTCCGAAGCGTGAATCTTCTTAGAACTCTTTGAAGCCTTTGTTTTGGCCATATGGACAGTACCTTTAGGATTGAAGGGACAATCCTTGGCAAGTGGAGTGGTGCTGTCACACATGACCAATTCATTTTCTTCTTCACAAGAGCCTTGTCTTGAGAGTAAGACTGTCTTTGGTCACTTCCCTTCTTCACCTTCATCTTTGCAGATGCTGAGACAGTCCTCTTAGGCTGAGGACTGTGCTTGGAGTTTGATGGTCCAGGCTGTGCAGCAGTGGTACACAGCAGATCAGTCTTTTCTTGCTACTGAGATGAGTTGAACAAGAACCAGAACTCTTAGCAGAGGAGTTTGGTTGATGTCTTCAGTCCCTACCACTTTAAACCCTGCAGAAATAAAACGTGTTTCTGCTTAGAGTCAAAGGTAGCCTTGTTCTCTTGAGCCTTCATTTCCTTTCTTTTGCTCTTTCTGATCAAGTTCTTTCTCATGGACTTGGTCATCACAGTCTTCACTTTCTCCTCAGAAGGATAGTGGCCCTTTTTGAAATCCTCCTCTTCACTCTTTGTAGAGGGATTCTTCACTATCTCTTCTTCATCCTCCTCACTCATTGGATCTATGAGAGGAAGCTCATCTTCACAAGTTCCACACCTTGAGATCTTACTGACAAGATTGTGTGTGGAGGAGCTATCTCATTTGATCCCAGTCCCTGCCTGTTTTGATAGCACACTTTGTTGTGCAGGGATGAGGATATCATGTTCTTGAAGGTCTCCTCTTCAAGAACATTCTTTTCTGCCCTGGCTTTGCTGATCACAAGCTCAGCCTGGCACTCAGTTAACTTGGTTATGAGATCTTTAATTTGAGTCCTAAAATCTATGTGTTCATGTTTTAGAACTGAAATAGTTTTCTCTAAGTCCTCTATTTTCAGCTTATAATCATTTTCAGACTTTCTAAAATCAGATTTTAAAATGTTTAAGGACTCAACATCAGATCTCAGTTCCAAGTTATAGGACTTGTACCTGTTAACTTTAGCAATGCATTCAGGAGTACAGAGATGTTCCAATACCTTGGCTTCATCATGATCTGCCATCAGTGCTTGGTTTGGAGAAGCATCTTCCACCTGAAAGCTCCAGTCAAAGCCTCCTTCTTCAACAGCAACAGCAGCTTGCTGCTTTGACTTCTCATTATGGAGAGCTTTGTCAGTGTAGTTTGGTCTGGATTGTGTTTGGCCACCATTTGTTCTAGGTGCCTTACACTCTCTGGCAAAGTGGCCCATCAAGTTACAGTTGTAACACTTGACTTTGCCTTTGTCCAGTCCAAACTTTCCACTGGTTGCATTGTTTGGAAACTTCCTTCCAGTCCTCTTGTAAAACTTCTTGGCTCTGTGAGTGAGAAGAGCCATCTGCTGGACTATTTCCATATATTCCAGATCATCTGGATGGATACAATCCAGGTCTTCAAGAGTGAAAAGAGAGTTGCCACAGCTTTCATCAGAAGACACAAAAGCTTGAGAAGAGCTTGTCTCTTAGAATGGGCTTCCTTGAGTGTAGTTCTCATTTGGTGTCTCTGGGAAGGTGATGAAAGGACCCTTGGGTGAGTTGTCAGGGTAGCATAAGAGATGATGTTTGGGTTCTATGCTATCCCTTTCAACCACATGTAGGGCTGAACCCATCTGATTGTTAGAGTTTCCTTATGAACCTTGCATGTTCATCTCCATCTGGTAGCCACTGAGAATCCCATATAACTGTCAGAGTAAGAGTTTTGAGATTTTAGTTCTCTTGATCATCACACAGTAGTGTGTCCATTGCCTAGGAAGTGAGGACATGAACTTCCTTACAATGTCTCTGTTTTCAAGAGAAACTCCTCCATCCACAGGGTATCCACAATCTCAACATACCTGAAGTACTGCTGAGTCATGGTCTCACCTGTTTTGAAGGTAAGTTTTCAAACTACTGCTTCAGGAGATCCTTCTTATTCTCCTTGGCTTTAGAAGAACCCTCATACATCAGTTTCAGTGCATCCCTAGCTGCTTGGCTATTTTGCACTTCTTGAAACCTCTGTACACAGAGTTTGGAAGGGCAGTTTGAAGAGCTGTCATGGCTTTTCTGTCTATCTCTACTCTCTTCCTATCTTCATCAGAGTAGTTAGCCACATCTTTAGGGATCATAGACCAGCCCAGTAGCAGAAGGTGTGCTGGGTATGAAAGGTCCATTCTCAATAGACTCCCACATTCTTGAATCAAGAGACCTGATAAAACCTTCCATTCTTAAACACCAGGTGTCAAACTCATCAAGAGTGATCAGTGGGGACTTGTTCATGGTTCCAGTTTCCATATCAGTTTTGGAAATGGCTGCCATTTGAAAAGTTTAGTATTTGTGTGTGTGAGGGATCTTAAGATGGTGAGATCTTATATTAAAAGCATGGAATGCTCTAATACCAAATGCAGGATCGTTGAAGGGTATAAGTTATAACACAACAACACAAAGAGGAGATAAACTAAACTTAGATCAAACAGTAAACTGGATTAACCAAGTAGTGATACTAAGAACACAAGTAATATAAGAGATAGAATACAAAGAACACGAGTGTTTGGTTTTCAAGAATGCAGTATATTGCCTTCTCTATGTTCTATTACAAGTGTTACAAAGCATATTCAAAAGATACAAGAACATGAGATACTTATACAACATCCTACAGCCGGCTATACTTGAAAGCCAGTTGGATACAATTGACTAGACACACACAAAATCAATTGTAGAGTCAAAAGGCAGATTGCCTTTTGACTTGTGACTATGACATGCCATAGCTCACATCCTTATCTATTACAAAAAGGATAAAGTACATAAAGTAGAAAGTTACAGACTCAAGACCTCAATGTATAGTTACCAAAAGCATGGACCTTTTCACCAAACATGTTAGTTGGTGACTTGCAGAGTTGCAGCGGAAAGGTGTCAGCTTTATGGAACAGCAAATCAGATAAAGATGTTACTAAAAGTCTTCGGAAGAAATCTGTCTTCATGAACTTGAAGCTTCGAAAGACTTTTCTCTGAGGCTTCGAAGACTTCATCTTTGGCTTTAGAAGATGTTGGTCTTGGCTTCGGAAGATTTCACACTTAGAGTATTTGTGTTGCACATGTGAAACTTCCGAAGAATTCTACTTCATGCACTGTGCAGCATGCTGGAAAGACTAAAGATGTTTAGGTTGCATCAGCCTCTTCATTAATCTCTACATATATATATCTATATATATTATATATATATATATATTATATATATATATATATATATATATATATGACAGGATCAGTGATCTCAAGTTTGATGGATTAGAGTGTAACGCAGCGGAATAAGAACAAGCATTAGACAAATTATAGCAAGAATTTGATATTCGTATGCATTAAGAACAATTACGGTTGTAACGAGAGAATATATTTCTATGAAAAGGAATGTTTCAATAATATCAAATGTTTCTGATCAATCATTCATCGATTACAAATAGGTTGACACTCCTTATATAGAGTGCAATCACTGCTGATATCACGGGATAGTGACATCTGGCAGATTTATTACAAAGATAACTAAAACTTAACAAACTACTGAAATGTTCACAACTACTGAGAACATATCAGATTGCTAAGTACAAAACATAAAACTACTGATACGAAACTACTGAAACTACAACAAATAAAGAACAAGCTCTTCAGTCGTTTTACAAAACTACTGAAAAGAAAAACATAAAACTACTGAAAGAAAACTGTCACAACTACTGAAGAAGACCTCTTCAGCTGTTGTGACAACGTATGATACTTGGTCTTCAGCACTTGTGTCTTCAGACTTTGTCTTCAGCACTTGTGTCTTCAAACTTTGTCTTCAGCACTTGTGTCTTCAGAATTTGTCTTCAGCACTTGTGTCTTCAGACTTTGTCTTCAGCACTTGTGTTCAGACTTTGTCTTCAGCACGTGTCTTCAAACTTTGTCTTCAGCACTTGTCTTCAGACTTTGTCTTCAACACTTGTCTTCAGACTTTGTCTTCAGCACTTGTCTTCAGCTGTTGTGGACTTCAGCAGTTGTTGTGACATCTGTGGGACTTAAGGTTTTTCTGATCCGGCTCATTGGTTCTTTTGGTCCAACAAACTCCCCCTGAACCAATGCAGCCAAAACCTTAACTTTATTGAGGTCCCACTTATTGTTGGCGATAAGATTGGTCTTTTTCCTTCTGATCAGCTAAGAAGATGACCCATTAAGCATTGGCTTGGGAATAGATTTCTGAAATTTGGTTGGCATAGTATGGATAAGAGCCCTGACTTTGGGGAACTGGACACAGGCTGTGGTCCTATCCATGAAATCTACTTCCCATGTATAAGCCTGTAGGATTCTCTGGTGTATGCTCTGAGAAACATAATTTGTTCTTCCATGGTAAGATTTTCAGCTCCACCATCAAACAGTCCTTCACGCCCATACAGCTCTAAATGTACTTAGCCTGTTTGCCATTTTTGAGCTCAACTATTGTAATCTGTCTGTATGCAAACTCATCTGGGTGAGTACCTTCAAGTAACAGACTGAGCTCATTTTGTTTGAAGTTCTCAAGCCTCTTGTAGACTAACCCCTTTTTAATTACTCTGTTCTCTAACATCTTTTGGGGTGGCTGTTTAGTTTCATAGGCCTTCTTAAAATCTTCTACAATTTCCCAGGGTGATACTACAAGGACCACTGATCTCTTCATCTACGATCCTTTTTACTTGGCCCTTGTATCTCGAAGGAATGTCTTTCTTCACAATTCTGTGAGCCACCCTAGGATGAGGCCATATTCTCACCTTTTCCTTTTGATATTGAAATGTGTTAGCAAGGGTGTACAATCTCAGAGCTTCTTTCTTCATACTGATTATTGATGAAACGCAGCATACGTTTTGTCTATGCTTTTCAGCATCTCATCATCATGAAGCTTTTGCTGCTGTTCTTCTTCTATCTTTACTCTCACAGCTTCCATCTGTGAGGTGGGAGTGATGGGCATAGGTTTGGCTTTAGGCAAAGTTAGGACTGCGGAAAGAGGCAGCCTATCTTCTTCCTCTCATCCTCTTCTTCTTCTTCTAGCCTCAACATCCATCTCTTCTTCTTCTTGGGTGCATCATCGGCTTGTTTTTGAGGGTAAAGGAATTGGTTTAGTGGGTTGTGGTAGTGGTGATTTTGAAGTGGGAGGTTTTGCAGGTTGTTCTAGCATTCTTGTAGTGAGTGAGGCTTTTGAGTGTTTTGCTAGTTCCTTTCTGTTCCCAGCACCTGCCTCATTTAGTGCTTCAATCACCAATCCCTTAGTGTATGCTTCAGACTAACAGATCTTGGTGGTTATTGCCAAGATACTGTCCCTGGTCCATGACTTAATCTCGATCAATGATCTCCCAAGGTACTTTGCAATGAATCTGATCATGATCTCTAGTCTTTCTCTTTCTAATGCATCATAACTTGCCCATCTTGAGTTAATTTCTTCAACTTCAAGTCTCCTAATCTCTGAGTCAAGCTGTGCAGTATCGAACCCTTGTCTATACAGTTGATCAATAATGGAGTCCATTGATTTACTGTGTGTAGCATCCGCCATTTTGATCATCTCATCGAGTTCGAGTTCTTTTTCTTTTCCTTCAACCTTCCTCTTTTTATATGTGACATGAAAGTCTTTGTGACTTTCACCCACTTGATCAATGTCAGCTCCCTTCACAAACTCCTCTTCCTTCTCAGTCTCCTTTTCTTTCTTCCCCTCTATTCTCTTCCTCTTTGCTTTCACTGACTGACTCTCCCCCTTTTTGGTTGCATTGGTTGCAAGGGTTTGAGTAGCAGAAAGCCTTGTGCTCACAATTCCTCCACCAGGGGTTGTATGATTGAGGGAAGCCTCTCATCCATGGTTTTGATCACAATGTCTGTGATCATTGGGGTGATGAGAGGTAGGGATTGCTGAAAGATAGCAGTTGTTTGCTCAGATGGGTT
Organism: Flaveria trinervia; assembly: GCA_025506515.1. NCBI lineage: Eukaryota > Viridiplantae > Streptophyta > Magnoliopsida > Asterales > Asteraceae > Flaveria > Flaveria trinervia. The sequence goes on along the minus strand of CM046458.1, from coordinate 16,198,425 downwards.
CTGTCCCTGAGAAGCTGTGCCGGAAATAGAAGCTGGTGGCTCGGAAGTTTTAAGTGGCTGAGTGTGGGGAGACCTTCAGGTGAAGGTGCCATCTGTGGGTTTATGGTGGTGGCAGATGGACTTGTTTTTTGAGAGAATTGGTCAAGTAGTCTTTGTAGTCTACTGACTTCTTCCTCAAAAATTGTGTTCTGGCCAGAACATCATAAAAGAAGCCCGGTCATCATCAGCAGATGCTGAATCACCTGACCTCCTGCTTGTAGCAAGATGTACATGCACTGGGTGTAGACCAGTTTTAGCATGTGCCCCTTTTTCTTGGAACTAGGGACTTCCAGCCTCAGGACGATGTCCTTCATCAGCTGTTGCCTCTGGTGAGGTCTTAGCTATGTTACTAGCCTCAGTCTGATCATGTGCTGATTCAGAAGAGGTGGCAGCCTCACCAGATGTTCTTATCTGCATATCTACACCAGGAGATAGAACAGTTAAACCCTGGTGCTGTGGGCTGTCAGAAGCATGTTGATCCTCTTCCTCAATTGTTGTGTGGTTTCCCCTTTGTTGGTGTTTGTTGGGGAGGAGGAGAGGCATGCAACTGAGTCAGCACGTTTGCAATAATGAGAGTAGGACTTTGTGGGGCGGTTGTAGTGGGAGATGGGGTAAAAGCAGTATGCACCTGGGGAGAATGGTGCTTTCAATGGAAATCTCCTCAAATGAGGAAGATCCCAGATTAGTGGGTACCCCTTGTTTGTTGCTGCAGGCTCCTTTTGAGAGGAAGCCTGAGCGGCTGTGGCTGGTGAAGTCCTTGTATCCACTAGGGGGTTATAACCAGTGGATATAGCCTGCGTTTGTGTTGCAGGGGCATCCTCAGGGGACTCATTTCCCTGAGTAGCCTTTTTTGACTTCCTTTTAGTGGGTTTGGTGGGGACTTTGGATTTGGGTGGTGGCTGTGGGTTCCAGCTGCGTGGGTTTGCGCAGCTTGGCAGCCATTTTTAGTGATTGGTCAGAGTTGTGCCGGGAGTATACTTCAGGCAATATAGCCGTAGCAGGGACTCCCAGGCCAACAAGTCCCTCAGCTTGAAGCTGGTTTTCAATTATGGCCATTATGAACCGAGGATATAATATCTAACGGTTAGCAAGTTGTTTTTAGGCCATATCCTTGAGCTCTAAAAATAGTATTTCAAAAAAATTTAAAGGTTGTTGCTCAAGGATGGAGTACATTACCTGTTGCCACCTTGTGCACATTTGATCCCATGATGAAGTCTTGGGGGCAAGGCAGACATTTACCATGTGAAAGATGAGACGTTCGGCATCCTGGAAATGTTTCTTCAATATGGTAGATGCACTCAGGTTACCCTGGTATCCATGGTGGGAAAATGATTGATCTATTGTGCCCTTTGGATAACCAGTTGGGAAAGTGGCATCATCCGATTGAGGGTTTGGCGAAGAATGTCTGGAGTAATGACCAGTTTTTGCTTTTTGACGATGGACAAACGATTGAAGAGACTCTGTGTCATTCTCCTCAGAGACAAGAGTGACGTTTGTCCAGAATTGATTAAGAGATTCGGCATATATGGTGGGATTTAACAGAAAAGCCGTTTTGTAAGGTGACTGAACCATTAAATCAATGGCGTTGTGAACTTGGTCCAGTATGGCGATTTTGTAAGATATGCGACACAGTTGTGTCGTGTTTTAGTTGCATGGTCGCCATTGATGAAGAGAGGTTACAGAGTTTTTATTGAACGTTAGGTTTGAGAAGAAGACAGGAAAAACTCTGAAGGTGGATAAGGTATTTAAAGGGTAGGGTTAGAAAACGACTGAAGGTTTTGGTGTTAGTCATCAGTTGTTGAAACTACTGATGACGTGGTATTAACTTTCAGAGGTTTGGAATGACTGACCGTATTGGTTGATTAGCAGTTGTTATAAAACAACTGAAGACTTGGTTTTAACCGTCAGACGTTAAACACAGCTGAAGTCTCAGATTTAGTCATCAGTAGTTATAAACTATTGAAGACAGTTTTGACTTCAGGTGATGAAACAACTGAGGACTTGGTATTAGTCATCAGTAGTTGGGAAACTACTGAAGACTTTGTTTTACCATCAGTTGTTGTAAACAACTGAAGACTTGGTGTTAGTCATCAGTAGTTGTGAAGCTACTGAAGACATGGTTTTGCTTCAGTTGTTTAGAAAGAAACAGCAGTTGGGAAACTACTGAAGAGAAAAAGGCTCATCAGTAGTTGTCGTCAATTCATTGCTTTTCAGCTGTTTCATACTATCCTCAACACGTACTCATCAGACGTTTTCATCTGTATTCAGATGTTTCATAGGACATCAGTACGTATTTGTATTTCTGACAACAGTAGTTGTAGCTACATCAGCTGTTGTAACTACATCAATGGTTTTATCAAATAAAGTACTTGAGTACTGAGAAGTTAAGCTCTAGTAGTTAAAGAAAGCTTTCGGAGGGAAATAACTTCAGTACTTATATATATGACAATAATAAACTAATGATCATCAGTACTTGGGAGTTGAGATCATCAGTAGTTGTCACTTATTCTAGCTGCAGCATACCAAGCCTTAACACTAGGTTTTGGAAAGTTGTGCTATCCAAGGCTTAGTGAAAATGTCTGCAAGCTCATAAGCACTAGGACAATTTTGGATCAATCAGACCTTTTTCAAAACAATCTCTAATAAATGGTGTCTGATTTCAATATGTTTAGTCCTAGAGTGCTGGACAGGATTCTTGACAATACAAAGCTGAAGAGCTGTCCATTAACAATGGGGTCTTAGTCTCTGTTATGCCATAATCCAATAATTGGTTTTGAAGCCAGAGTACCTGAGATGTACAGCTTGCAGCAGCAATGTACTCTGCTTCAGCAGTTGATGTAGCAACTGAGGTCTGCTTCTTACTCTGCCAAGAAATCAAGCAGTTGCCTAAGAATTGGCATCCTCCAGAAGTGGACTTTCTTGTCAACTTACACCCTGCATAGTCACTGTCAGAAAAAGCAACTATTTACCAGAATGTCTAGTAGAATACCATAAACCTAGAGATGGAGTGCCTTGCAGATATCTAAAGATCCTCTTGACTGCAATCAAATGAGACTCCTTAGGTGCAGCCTGAAATCTAGCACAAACACATGTAGCAAACATAATATCTGGTCTAGAAGCTATAAGTACATCAAGGACCCAATCATACATCTGTAAAGTGTTTCATCAACCACTTTACCTTTCTGATATGTATCCAGTTGTGTGGTGTTGCACATGGGAGTAGAACAGGGCTTACACTTTTGTAAATCAAACTTTTCCAAAAGATCTTTTGTGTATTTGGACTGATGAATGAAAATTCCATCAGCCTTTTGTTTAATTTGCAAACCCAGAAAGAACTGTAATTCTCCCATGGCACTCATTTCAAACTTCTGTTGCATCAACTTTGTAAAGGCATCACACAACTGTGGATCAGAGGATGCAAAAATAATATCATCTACATAAATTTGAACAAGTAGATTATGCTGCCCAGCTTTCTTAATGAATAAAGTCTTATCTATGGAGCCTCTAGTGAAATATTTTCCAGAAGAAAGTTTGATAATGTCTCATACCAGGCTCTAGGAGCTTGTTTCAACCCATAGAGAGCCTATCAAGCTTATACACCCAATTAGGATGTTTATTGTCCTCAAAACCTGGTGGTTGACATACATAAACCTCTTCTTTAATTTCCCATACAAAAATGCACTTTTGACATCCATTTGAAAAACTTTAAGGTTGTGATAAGCAGCATAAGCTAAACAATCGAATTGCTTCCAGTCTGGCTACAGGAGCAAAGGTTTCATTATAATCAATACCTTCCTCTTGTGAAAACCCCTGTACAACCAGTCTGGCCTTGTTCTTAACAATAAGCCCATTTTCATCAGTTTTGTTCCTAAACACCCATTTAGTGCCTATTGCACACTTACCTGGAGGTAGAGGAACCAGTTCCCACACTTGCTGTTTCTTGAACTGAAGAAGCTCAAGCTGCATGGCTTCAACCCATCCATTGTCCCTTAAAGCAATGTGATAGTTCTTTGGCTCTTGCTGACTAATGAAGAGAGCATAGAAGCAGAAATTTGACAATTGACTTCTTGTTGAAACGCCAGCATTAATATCACCATGATTTGAGATAGGGTGATTCTTCAGATCTTGGTACACAATAAGATCTGTGCAAGTGTTTGTACAGGCTCAGCAGCAACAGATGGTGATGGTGAAGCATTTCCTTGAAACCAATCAGTAGATGGTAATTCAAAGGAAGTTGAAGTTGTAGAAATCTCATCAGCATTTGTTGTGGATTGTGCTACTGAAGCTACAGGAACATCAGGTCTAGCTGAATCAGGCAGTTGATCACTAAACTTGAAAAGGTGATTACTGATATCATCATCATCATCAGTAGCACCAGATGGATGACTAGCTACAGAAGATGATGGATTCATATGATCTCCAACAGCAGGTGGTTGATAAGGAACATATTGTAGAATGTCCAGATCAAACAACCCCAAGGGTTTGTGGAATGTATCCTTAGGGGATTCATTGAACTTCACATGCAAGGTTTCTTCAACTATCTTGTCCGACAGTTGAATACTCTATAAGCCTTGCAAGTGGATGAATACCCAACAAAATACCCTGCATCCACCTTAGAATCAAACTTTTGGAGTTGATCCTTTGTGTTGAGAATGTAACAGGGACACCCAAATGCTCTAAAGAATGAAATCAAAGGGGCCAAATAATGAAGAACTTCATATGGAGTCTTCATCAACCTCTGATTTACTAGAACTCTATTCTGTACATAGCAAGCTGTATTGACAGCTTCAGCCCAAAAAGTCAGTGGCAGACCAGAATCAGCCAACATGGACCTTGCAGCTTCAATGAGGGTCCTGTTCTTTCTCTCCACTACTCCATTTTGCTTTGGAGTCCTTGGGATGCTATACTGCCTCTTGATTCCCTTTGACAAGTAAAATCATCAAGAGTGTGGTTTCTGAATTCAGTACCATTGTCACTCCTCACACACTTAACTGGTAGGGAATACTGCTTCTCAACGTGTAACACAAAGTTCATAATGGACTGAGCAGCTCATCCTTTGAATGCAAGAAGAAGGTCCATACATATCTAGAGTAATCATCCACAATTACCAGACAGTATTCTTCTTTGCCATACTCATTATCTTCACAGGACCAAAAAGATCCATGTGCAGTAGTTGTAAGCAGGCATTAGACTTGGATTCTTCTATGGTTGGGAATGAAACTTTATGTTGTTTCCCTTTTAAGCATGCAGTGCAGATTTCATCACAATTGAACTCCTTTATTGGAAGACCTTCACTAAACTCTTGTGGATCAGCTGATTCATGTTTTTGAGATTAACATGACCCAGCCTTCTATGCCACAGTTTAGATTCTTGGAGAGAGGCCTTGGAGAACAAGCATGGATGGCCTCTAACTCAATTTTCTTTGACAGATCCAAGGCATATACTCTTCCTATCCTGTTGGCCTTCAGGAGAGTATTATCATCCAGTACTTTGTCAATCAGGCTCAGAACCTTGGAAGACAGAATCCTACAGTTTTGGCTTGTGAAAAGAGCAACATGTCCTTTGTCACACATCTGACTGACACTCAACAGATTGTATTTGAGATTCTCCACATGGTTGACATCATCAAATCTAATATCTCCATTAGACACAAATCCCTTTCCAATGATGTAACCTTTAGCATCATTTCCAAAAGAGACAAATCCCTTCTTTCCTGAGAGTAATCATGAAGAAGAGAGCTGCTCCCAGTCATGTGCATGGATCCTCCATGTCCATATACCAGATGCTTCTTTGCATGCTGAAGAACCCTGCACAATCATAAGAAACTAGTTAGCTTTGGAGACCCAAACCTTTTGGTTTTGGGACCGACTTATATCACAATTTAACAATAGCTGGTTCTCATGATAACAGCTGATGAAATGGAGATGGTGCTGAAATAGATTTGGACCTGGAATTCTTCTCCAGTGGTTTGGTCATAGTGGCTTCAAGTTGGTTAACTCTCCCCAACAGATGTTGAACCATCATAACAAGCTGTATCTGATTTGAAGCTCGAGCTTTCAGTTCATTTGACACTCCAGAGCTTGTTTTTGATGAGTTCCTGTGACCCACCATTTCCTCCTTCTTAGATTTCACAGACTTAGTCTTATGTTTATCATGAGGAACAATATCAGCTGTCTTCTGATAAACCGTATCCTTCTTAGTGGATTTGGGTAAGGCCTTGGTTTATCAGGTTGAGATGATTGTGGTACAAACTTGGTCTCAAACTCAGTTTTCATTTTATTTATTTCTAGTTTAATGAGCTCATCCCTTTGGAGCTTTAAACCCTTTTTGTACCAACATTCATCAGATAGATGATTGAATTTACCACAAATTTCACATGGTTTATTCTTCATCTTGGACATCTTTACTGCTGAAGTGGAAACTACTGAAGGTGTGATCTTCAGTACTTTCCTCCTATCAGTACTAGGTACTAAAGGATTTGTAACAGCTGAAGACTGGAAATTCAACTGTTTTCCATCCGTCCTAATAGACTGTTTGATGGATTCCTCAGCAGTTGTTAGTCCTTGTATTTCAACTGATTTGAAATGCTTTTCAGATGTTGGGTCTCTTTCAATACTTGGGTACATTGAGGAACAACATCTGAAGTACTCAGCTATATGAGTCTCAGTAGTTAGATCATCTGTCAATTTATTTGTTGAGATCTTAACACTGGTTTCATTCTCTGATCTTAGATTATCATTGGAGAATGACTCACACGATAATGTGGTTTGGAGATTGCTTTCATTTTCAGACTTAACTATGGAGTTAGGAGTAAAGTCTGTTGGTGGAGCAGTATGGTTGTAACCAATGCCAAACTTCACATTTGAAGCAGTTTGCTTGCTAAGAAGCATTTCAAATCCCTTGCATGATGAGACCCAGCGTTCACACTCAACTTGGGTCACTGCAAGTTTTTCTTTGAGACTCCTGTGGTCTTCCAGAATAACCTCTAGCTTGGCCTTTTCATCATTTAATTGGCATTTAAGCTTATAATCTCATCACTTTTACTGTTAAGAGCAGACTCATACTCAGCTTTTCTTTTGAAAATGGTTTTCTCAAACTCAAGTTTTGATTTATTAATGCTACATTTGCCTCTCTAATAGAGACAAAGGCAGCTATGCATGATTCAGAACATAACTTGGCTTTAGCCTTTGAAGATACCTGAGTTACCTGTGAAGATGATGCATTTGAACAGGAACCCTCAGTAGACTCCAGGGTCATGAGAGCAAGATTTCCAAAAGGGTGTTCACCACCATGTTGACTAGCACCAGCATAGTATTGCTCAGTGTGACCAGACAAGTTATCAGGTAAGCTACTCCAGTCAATGACTCCAGTGTGAAGAAGCTGTGATGAGGTTGTGATTGAGATGGAGATGGTTGAGGTTCTGGTAGTGCATGAGATTGTGGTACTATAGGAGCTTGAACTTGATTTGACTGTGGCATATAAGCAGGGATAAGGATATGGCATTTGACCCTGAGGAACAAAATATGCAGGAGATTGAGGGTGTGTGATGACTAGAACCAGCAGAATGTTGCCCTTTGGATTGTAAATTGTTATTTGGAAAAGTCAAAAAGGGTGCAGAAGTGTTAAATCCAGTTGATCTACACTCTCTTGCAAAGTGTCCAAGCCTGTGGCATTTGTGACACTTCAACTTGCTTTTGTCAAAACCGACTTTGGTTTTGTTAGAGAGTCCAGGAAATTTCCTGCCAGTTCTCTTGTAGAATTTCTGAGATCTGATATTGATCAAGGCCATTTGGCTCAAAATATCCATCTCTTCTAAATCATCATCAGCAATGCCCTTCAAATCATCCATGATAAAGCATAGATTGTCACTATTATTACCAGAATGACAATCAACACTCACAAAGGCATGATTATAATTGTTTGAGGTGAAATCAATATGCTCATCATAGTGGCATTCTGATCCTGCATACTCTGACTCATGACTTACCAAGGCAGTGTTTCCTGGTACAAAATCATCAGTGAGCTTTCCAGATGATGACAGTTTTCGTTTCTGTTCTATCTCTCTCTCAAATGTGAGCAATTTCCCATGGAGTTGGGTGAAGATAGTTTGTCCAAATTTGCACTGGAGCGTAGGACAATAGTATATGTGTCCCATCTCTCAGGCACTGATCTGAGAAATCTGTTATTCTCTGGCTATTTGTGTACTCATGTTTGACCATTTTTAATTCAGAGATCAAACAAGAGAACCGCTCAAACTGTTGAGTCGTGAGTGTCTCCCCTTCCTATGAGAGAAAGTCTCATATTGTTGGGCAAGGATTTCTCTATTATTTGCCAAGACCTCATCTGTTCCTCCAAATTGTTCTTTCAAGGCATTCCAGAGGTCATGGGCAGTTTCATAATGCATTAGCCCAGAATAGATTTCATTGGGCAGTGCCATGGCCAGAATTCCATGGGCTTTTGCATCAATCTCAAACATTTCTTATCCTCATCTGAGTATTGCTCCCTCCTCTTCGGAACCATTTGATTGGTTTCCGGGTTATTCACCATAGGCTTGTGTGGACCATGTACCACTGATGTCCAACACCTGAGCTATTAACAGATAGGTGATGGAGCATTCGTCGTTGCCATATGTTATACTCATCCTAACCAGCATTGGAGGCTTGGTTGAGGAACCAGTATTGTGAGGATCATCGGAAGGAGTAGTTATTTTAGGTCCAAATACAATTTAAATCAAGCTTTTAAAAGATTTTACACAGACCACAACAGACTCAATGAAAACCAAGAATAAATCTCAGGATGAATGACCAAAAACACAGAAAATTAAATCTCTATAACCGTTTCTTGCAAAAATGCTAATTCAATCAAACTTGGATCTTGGATAGCAGTTTCAATGATCAATTATTAGATCGATCAATGATTAACTTGCTCTGATACCATTTGACAGGATCAGTGATCTCAAGTTTGATGGATTAGAGTGTAACGCAGCGGAATAAGAACAAGAATTAGACAAATTATAGCAAGAATTTGATATTCGTATGCATTAAGAACAAATACGGTTGTAACGAGAGAATATTTTCTGTGAAAAGGAATGTTTCAATAATATCAAATGTTTCTGCTCAATCATTCATCGATTACAAATAGGTTGACACTCCTTATATAGAGTGCAATCACTGCTGATATCACGTGATAGTGACATCTGGCAGATTTATTACAAAAATAACTAAAACTAACAAACTACTGAAATGTTCACAACTACTGAGAACATATCAGAGTGCTAAGTACAAAACATAAAACTACTGATACGAAACTACTGAAACTACAACGACTGAAGAACAAGCTCTTCAGTCGTTTTACAAAAATACTGAAAAGAATAACATAAAACTACTGAAAGAAAACCGTCACAACTACTGAAGAAGACCTCTTCAGCTGTTGTGACAACGTCTGATACTTGGTCTTCAGCATGTGTCTTCAGACTTTGTCTTCAGCACTTGTGTCTTCAGACTTTGTCTTCAGCACTTGTGTCTTCAGACTTTGTCTTCAGCACTTGTGTCTTCAGACTTTGTCTTCAGCACTTGTGTTCAGACTTTGTCTTCAGCACTTGTCTTCAGACTTTGTCTTCAGCACTTGTCTTCAAACTTTGTCTTCAGCACTTGTCTTCAGACTTTGTCTTCAGCGCTTGTCTTCAGCTGTTGTGGACTTCAGCAGTTGTTGTGACGTCTGTGGGACTTAAGGCTTTTCTGATCCGGCTCATTGGTTCTTTTGGTCCAACAATATATATATATATAGATATATATATATTATATATATATATATATATATATATATAGTCATTAAGAGGTTCTTCTTTTGATGTTCAAAAAGTGATCTAATAAAAACAACTTAGATTAGACTCAAATCTAGATACTCAAATTAAAACCCTAGACAACCTAGACCCAGACCATTAGATACGCAAGTGTATCTAATCGACTATAGACAAGACTAAGAAAGATTGGAATTGAACCCTAAAGACACTATTGTAGATTAAACTATAATCAAAAAGGACTATAACAAAATTAATTAATAATCAGGAGGGGTTTCTAAATAATCTAGAGATATGAAAACTGCTTTTAATTAATTAAATAAATAGCGAGTTACCAACTAGAAGACGAGAAAACTAAAACTCTTTAGAAAATCAAGAATGGGATATATACTACCTAGGTGAATCTTAGTTGCGACCTTGAACTTCAGATGGTTACTGAACTACATCAAAACAGGGATCTGATGATATGAACCTCTAAGACATTTAATGGATCTCGGATTATTCTCTAGGCATGACCAATAAAAGCACCTAGAAGACACGCAAAACTACCGATTGGTCAAACAACCTTTCGGTCTTTTTGACAACACATATGTACCCGATTGATAGATAATCTCTCGATCAAACCAGCACAATACATTAACAATGCAAGGGGTAACTTTTAAACAATCTATTAGACACAAATAGCAATGCAATTAGCTAAACTAGAGAAACCTCCTCTCTGACCTTTTATTCCTAATCTCCTAATCACAAGGACAATTCAATTAATTCTCCCTCTCGGTCTTAAATTAAGTAGATCATTTTTTATTATTATTTCAAGCCAATTACTATGGTTACAACGTCTACTTCAACATGTTCAAAACAATGAAAGATAAACAAAGTTACGAAGATAAAAACCCGTGCTCAAGCATTTGCAATAGTTTCTATGATCCTAGCTTTAACCTTTGGCTTCCAAGACTTCTAAAATTTTCAATTCACCCTTGGAACTCCTCTGGAAATAGCTGGTAATCGAACTCCGATTTAGGGTTGAGAAAAGTTGTTTAAATACAACTTTGTAAAACTTCTCGTAAAAATCCATATATGCGATACGTATAGGAGTTTTAACCTACACGTATCTCTTAGATTATAAAAATCTCAAAACCCTAATTTACAAGCTACTTGATAAGCACAGCAGGAACTTTAACCTGCATGTATCGCGTAGATGAATTTTTCCAGTAAGATTTAAGTTTGACTCTTAAAAAAAGTTCTAAATGTTGGTCTTTTTCACCCTTAGGCTCGCTTCTTCATTCCCACATATTTTCATCACTTTTAGCATCTAAGCCCCTATAAAACTACATAATAAGAAAACAATAAGCAAAAACTAATGAATCTAACTACAAATTAGACAAAAGTAACCTGAAAACATGATCTAAAACAGATGTGTTTTACAACACATCATCTTTCTTCTTTCCTTAGAGTTTCTTTTATTTCATTTTGGCACCAAGACTAGTTTTTTTTATTTCCTAAAACCTCGTCGATTGCCATCATGAATTGATATAAAATTCTAATTTTGAGTTGTTTTCATTTGTTCTTAGATTCTATTAGATTGATATTCTTTGAGTTGACGTTTAAGACGAAAATTCCCTAGATATCATATTGTGGGCTTCTGTATTGGTTCAAACATGATACGAACAAGCATAATCCATTAGTGATAGAATGCTTACACCAGGTTCCTCTGTATGAACCAGAACATCAAGAAACTAAAATCCGATATAAATGGGTTGAGAAATAAAATTGATTAAAGATGCAAAATCCAAGCATAGCTTCTATTTATACCTTCTGAGGTTTCTTGCTATGAAAACATACAAGAAAGGTCATCAAAGATGGACGATTTGATAAAGATTATGATTTATAACTAACTGCAAGTTGGTCAGAAATGTTGATGGCCGTCCAAAAGAGGTTTAAGAACACATCAATGACAATTTTAAGATTTCAAATAAAACCACAAACTTGTGTGTCAAGCATTTACAGAAGATGACTTTGGATCTCATTCGTCTTTCCTACCTCGTCATTTTTTAAGGAGCGGTGGTTGATTACTTGATTTTCAGCCACTATAGTTTGTGACATGACTCGATATGTTTTTACGTCACTAATAGTCGGTTCAAACCAGTTGCACGCCCCTAATAGCCACTATAGGGAATTAAATGGAGTGGTCCATCTAATTAACTCCTCAAATAATAGTAGACAATTTATTTATGGAGATTAGGAGTTGGACTTGAGCCAATGAGTCTTATCACAGCTTTCCAAAGTTGAGGATATTAGTTCAAGTCTGGCTTCATGTAATATTCTCCAAACAGGTCAAGAGTGTACCACAGTAGTCCTTTAGACGGTGGATTTTCCCCAGAAATGATGGGTGGGACGGGTCATCATCGTTATTTGTGTTCATAGGGGGGTTGCCTTCCTCAAATGGGTTTACCTAGATACCGGGCTAAAAGTATTCATTGGTCGTCTTAAAAAAAAGTTAACCTTCAAACACTTGCCTCAACCCTAAAATTTAACTTCCTATATTTGGTCACTAAAAAATTAGGCATAATATTGACAGTTAAGTAATATGAACATAAATCAAATTAGTGTTTCCAATGGCATGCATATAAACATAATTCAAATCTGTATAGCTCATATTGTTAAAATAAACTATTACTATAATTACTATACATTAAAATTTTAGGATGTTCCATATAATACAATTTGCTAATGTTGTTGGAACCAACCTATAACCAACATCAACTTCAATTGATAACAGCGTCAAGTTTGCATGTAATATTTTTATGGTATATAAAATAAATTTTCAAAAAAGTTATTAACACCTTCACCTCTATATTGATACAAAAATACAAGTAAAATGAGCAAGTGATAAATGGTTCTCTTGCAACAGATACTTTAAGGGGTGCAATTTGCATTTGAACAAGCAAATGATTTTATTACTTTACTAGATTTGAGTTTAATATTTTATTAAATTTTTGGCATCATGATGCCTACAACACTTACTTGCAATCACACGTATGCAAAGAAGCAGGTGATTCTTTAGCATCGCTATGAGCAGCGCGATAACTACATTCCCATACATCTGTTGGATCGGCTTGTGCATGAGGAACATGTCGTGGATGTTTCTCTCTTTTATCTCCCTTTATTTGCTTCAAAGCATGCTTTAATGCTGGTAGCAATGCCTCCATACACTCACCAACTGCATTTGGATTTCCCGGCATATTGATGATCTAGCATAATTTTATAACCATCATCAAAAAAGGGGCCACTTTCATATATACTTTCAAACTTGCCTAATGTCAGTTACCAACCAATAATATATATACACACATCAAACATATCGTTCAAAATACTTAAAAATTTCATATTTACTCATTTCATTAAAAGTAGATTGTAACATGACCATTATACCCTTCTCTTTCTCCTTATTCTAAATGCTCACATCAGCACATCCTGATGCAAGTTTCAACGGAAGGGTATAAATGCCACATATTTAACAAATGAGTATATTTGATATTATGATTTTATGTTGGGTAAATATGATATCTTCAATACATATATACCATCATCAAATTAAGATTAGTTTCTGCAAAATAACCATCCTTTTTACATTCATTTAGATATTTTTAAGAAGAAATACTTGGAATAAGAAACCCTTACTAGTGTTGATCCACGTATTCCTGCTGCAGCACGCGATAGCATTGCAAATTGTGTAACCTGATTATCATTTCCACGTCATTAACAGAAATATTTTTTCTACAATGAGTCAAGTGCAAATAATCTAATCATAACCTAACTCAAAAACATGTGGCAATGAAAATACCTTAAGGCTTTCGTGCATCATGACATGTAGAAGTCCAGGGGTTTCCTTTTCTATTACAGCTTTTGTCGCTTCAGGTGTAACATCCCTAGGGGTGAAGCCAGTACCACCTATCATCAGAATTCATTGTATAAAAATAAAAGAGAAAGTAAGAAGTTAAACATGAATGAGAATTACTGGTGGTTAAGTAAAATAAATAATAAGATAAATCACCAAGCGTTAAAATCAAATCCATTTTTTCTACATCACTCCATCTCTCCAATATCCCCTTGATAAGCGGTATATCATCAGGAACCACAGCTGTTGCAGCTACCATCGCTCCTCCTAATTTTTCAGAAGATGAGTTCACAACAGAAACCGCTCTTGGACCACTGCAGTTTTAAAAATTTTCCAGAAAAAATAATTTCATATTATAAAAAATCATGAAATTATGCCAAATGGTGTATAATTGATTTCAATGAAGTGTAAAATACCTGCGATCTGGTCCATTGCCAGATGCCACAGTATCACTGACTGTAAGGATAGCAACTTTATATGTGGAGCATGCGGGGGTATCAGCACTTAACTTCATGGACATTGTTTTTTGTGTGACAATATCTAGGTTTGATGATGATATATCATTCCCAGGCACAATCCCAACAATATCAGAAATTAAAATTGCTGATACGGAAGTCCCAGAAGGTATTTCTCTTCCTGATTGTGGTAATTCTAACAGTGCGTTTGCAGACTTCATACTTAGAAGCCGACTACTCACTTGATGACCAGTGCTCTCAGCCACTAATCTGTAGGTGTGGTGGAAAAGACGGTCAAAATAAGACATATATTTTACTCGATTGACCCTTTTGACTTGATTAAAATTTTGACTAACTAATTATCAGACATAAAAGTAGAGGTGAAAAAATGGGTGAGCTGGGTGAGTCAGTACAGGTAATTTTGGTACATGTCAAAACAGGTTGGGTAGACCCAGAACACTTTCTGTCCAATTTTATAGATTTTTTATAACTAATCGGTCAAATATGATTGCAAAAGTATATTATTAGACATGTTTCCTTTTTAGCTAACTTATTTATATTTTACTCGATTGACCCTTTTGACTTGATTAAGCTCACATAATTTACCCATTTGACCCGTTAGAGACAACACATAACTAGAATTGACTCATTCGTAAGTAAGCGGGTCAAATTTTCCACCTCTACTCATACTACTACAGTATCCACTGAATGCAATACCCTGGAAATCCGAGTCCAGCATCATTCTCCCATTTGACAATGGCACGATGAAACTCCTTCCGTGCTGGATCTGTCTTAATCGAATGTTTAAGGTAAGCATGTACTCTGCAACAGGTGAAACAACAATTCCAGAGTTTTGTGATCAGATACTACTCTAATAGTGCTCACTGTTACCAAATGTTATACTAAATTAAGTAGCTAGGAAAAACACCTTGGAAGATGTGGTTTTGTCCATCCAGAAAGATTACGAACTGATGGAATGACAAAGAGGTTGAAACAGACCAAACAGCTGACTGGATTTCCAGGTAACCCAAATGCAAGAATCTTTTTCACCTTCTCCCCAGATTGAGTTATAATTTCTGCAAATGTAAGAGGCTTTCCAGGCTTCATGGTAACCTGCATCAAAGATAACTCACATTTACACCCTTCTATTACTTTCTAAACTTCACAATCTGCCAGCCCAATCAATATCTTTAAGGCAAAAAGGTAAATAACAAACGGTAAAATTAAACAGTGATACAAGCTAGTAACTGCCACACACTTTGCATCGATTTAACATTTCTAGAGGTGGTGATTTCAACCAATTCAATTATGAATGGATCGATGTGGGTTGTGTTCTATCTTAAGTAGATCAAATTATACAAAAAAATAGCAAAAAGAGGAACCAACCAAATAGGTTGATAGTAGCCGAAAATCTATTTTAATGCGTACAGTTTTCAAAATCATATTATTCGATTTCTGATTATTATTGCAATAATGTGATTTCAATCACAACTAAAGAATCAACAATTAATAAAACATATTAGCAATGGAAAAATAACTTGCCTGTGGATCAACCCGACCCAACCAATTATACTCGCATGTTTCCACCCGAGATAAAACAAAGATACAGCCGATGAAACAGAACATATTGACATATGTTACCTAGATACAGACAACGGAACAGAACAAATTGGCATGTCTTACCTTGTCAAAGTACACTCTGCCTCTATTATGGAGATAAGGTTTGACAAAATCACGGTCTCCCATAGAAACACCTCCCGAAGTGAGAAGAATATCAATGTCAGCTGCCAATGCCTTATCCAAAACTGCCCTGATTTCATCCTCATCATCACGGGCAATACCAAGGTCAACAATTTTACACTTCTGCTGTGTTGCAGCAGCAACAATCATTGCCCTGTTGGAGTCCCGGATCTAATATAGGAAATTCATTAATATGGGAAATTAGTAGAAAATTGACACATGAGTTATCTAAACAAACACAGATGTGATGCATGTACATTCTAGGCTACTATAACAGACACTGCAAACTATTAGATTTCTAGATTTCTTCACAGGTGTCATTCACAATAGTTGATTATTTCTACAATAGTATGATTATATGTACCCTCTAGTCGTAAAATTATTGAGAATGTATGCAGTTTGTACGAGTCGACAAGAAGATAAATTAAATAAAGTCAAACAAGAAATGTCCATAAGAAACTTGATCAAAAAATTAAAATGATAGAGAAACCAATACGTCCTAGATAGTTACATGGTAGTTCGAAAATAAAGTAAAACTAGAAGGAATATGCTAAAAACAACAAAAATTAATATCTAACCCTTTATAAATCTAAAAGACATGTGAGTGGAATCATAAAATCTTGATTAGTTTGTTTAAATACTTTGAAAAAATCATGCAGTGCCATAAGTTATGTGAATCATGAAAAAAAAAGATCATTGTTGATGTCTATATCCTTCAAACTAGAATGAATAGATGACACATGGAAGGAAAACACAATGATCATGTCAACTAATATATGAAGGCACTAATGCATATATTTCCCTGAAAACGCACTCCATGTTATTTAACTTCATTTCCATTCTAATTTTTGCTTCCATATATATAAGCATGCAGTACCTGGCCACGATTTAAAGACCTGCAAGTTGGCTCCACCAACTCATCTCCTGTGGAAAGTACAGCAATAGTTGGAGTAGGATATACCTACATGTAAACATTGACAGTTAAAGGCATCATTCCATATAGAGTAGTAAATGATATGCATCATAACATTGGAAGTTAAAGACAACATTGGCCGGTTATGGCGAAATTATTGTGCCAAACCACTAACTGTGGTTTCGAAATAACAAAATTCCAAACAAGATCGGTTTACACATCTGGTTCCCAGTTCCAAACTGTCAGCTGGACCATTAAACAGCCAAAACCATAAACCAAACTGCATAAATCTCAAATCTCAGTCGCTTTTAACTGCTTATGAGCACCCTTAGAACTAATAATACCTTCACTGTTAAAACACCCACTGTAGCAAGTAGTCCAATTTCTGCAGCACCAAGTAGTTCTTTGGCTTTCAAAACTACATCATCTTTGCTTATGTCACATCCCTGACAAACAATGTTTCTATAACCAACTTTATACACATGATCATATTGTGATGCTATTTAAGATATTCTACAGAACAAAATTTTAAAATTTATCTTCTTCAGAACAATTTCAAAGTAACTTGTATTTCTGACCTTCAGTTATATGAATTGTCATTCTTTAATAGTTTGAAAATTTTAAATAGAAAACTAGAGCTGTAAAATTAATAGCTTATTACCACAGGACGAATATCAACTCCCTTCTTAGTTTTCACCAAAACGCGTACTCGTTTTGGTTCAGATGAAGCACTTTCTACTAGTTCAGTATCCTCAACTTGCACAACCGCATCAGCCCCATCTGGTATTGGGCCTGAGAGAGCAGAATAATGCATTTTTATGGCAAACGATAATTATACAAAAGATGATTATTTCAGAGACCTAAATAAAGATATAAAAGTTCACCTCCAGTTGTAACATATGCAACAGTTCCAGGGGTCACTGTCACACCAAGACCGTCATTCCCTGCTCTTGATTCAGTAATAACAGGATACTCACCAGGACCATCAGCAGCAATCACAGCATATCCGTCCTGCAAAGTTCAAAATCACAAACTTCACTTCCTATGTGTTTTCATCTCTCAAATGTCATTGAAATCTTCACTCACATAGGAAGTACCATATTACACACATTATATGTTTTCTAATCTCAAATCTCATTCAAGTTCCATTGCACCTCAACCACCCAAAATCCACAAACTTATCGTCTAAAGCTTCAAGTCAAATCATCAATCTACTTAGGAAAAAAGTACCAATAGGTAATTTGAATATCAAACTTCATTCGATTCATAATTCCATTTAAATTCATCGACAACCATAGGTTTTCGATTAGGTATCTCTTGTGTGTGGTAGAGATTGTTGAAAAGAGGACTTGATGGAAGCAGGATACGGGGGAAGAGGATCGGGAGCTCGAATGTCCTCCGCCAGACCTTTCCGGAGCATCATCGACGGCCACCGTCACCGGCGGAAGGCGATTAGATGCCTCCAACACAATTCCTAATGCTTCTTCTACTGAAATCATTCTCACCTTCACTTTGATTGTGTTTCAATATCCGTATCAAAAAAACATGGGTCTGACTTTAGGTTGATTGATGGACTGATGGTTATTTTCAGTTGTTGACCTCAAATATACAAGTAGGAGTCCCCAAGCTATTCCTTATCTTAATTTGATTATTTTTATCCTTAATTCTAATCAAAATGTAAAAAGAGATTAATAGATACTCGTTACTCATTACATGCTACTAATTTTCATTTCCTTTCTCAATATGTTAAAGAAAACTAGCTCTATATTTAAGTTTATTTTATTGAAGATACGATATTTTTTTTATTACAGGTTACAACCGTAAAATGAGTGACCACCAAAGAAAACAAATACAAACAAAAAACACACGAAAAAAAAATCCAATCCTTTGTGTAGACAAAAGTCTATCTCTTATAACCCCATAATTTCACAAAGCGCGGGTCAGTACTGATGCCAAGTTGTGGTTGTAAAGCGGAAATAGCTACCAAGTCAAGACAACCGGCAATAGTTTTATGTATCATCACAACCACACCCAATCAAAATTATGGGTCCCCTATGAAATATGAAGTCGACATTAGCAAACAACAGTCTCATCTAACAAGATCATATTACCAACAACAATGGTTCACATACACATATAGCAACATCTCTATTGAGAAAGTTCAACTTCATCGACAAGTAACAGAGTGTTGGATAAGTGTAAGCCTAGCATCATTGACATCAAACATGACCAAAAAACACCTACCATCATCTACATCACTATCTAAAACATAGATCATCTCGGGGGGACAGAGTGTAACATCTTGTATTTTTTCGTTAATTAAAAATTAACGTCGTTTATTCTTGTAAGGGCCAAAGTTCAATATGAAACTTATGGTTTGTTTATGCTTATTTAGTTGTATGCCTCTAATTCTTTAAATTGAAAGTTAATAACTAATTGTGGTTTATAATAATATAATATAATATAACAATAATACCTATAATAATAATAATATTAGTAAGATTAATAATAATAATAGTTATAACGATAATAATAACCAAGCTTATGTTAATAATAATGATAATAATATTAGTAATGGTAAAATTACCTATAACAATAACTTATAAGGTTTATTGAAACTAAATATGTTTAAACCACAAAAATCTAACTAATTTGGGGGCTTGCTTTTGCCAATTAATAAACTTTCAATAGAGGTTTATGCATAAAATAATAAAGTTTGAAATTGAGGGACCAAAGCTGTAAATTTATTAAACTTAAACCAAACCCCCACCCAACCCCGTAATTCCGGCGGGAGCTCCGTCCAAGTTCCGCCGAGCTTCGGCCACCCCTAAAACTCACCAGAAACCTATAAAATTGATCACCAAACCGCTCTGAAACGTTCGTGTACATGTTTCGAACACAAGGCGTAGTAAAATTGTGATTAATCACCGTTACAAGTCGAATCAAATGTGTAACCGATCTATAATCACTTCGTATAGCCGTTTGAGCCTTAAACGCTAATAATAATCGAATTAATCAACCAGATCGAACGTCTATCTTTCTCTAATCAAACCCAAACTTCATTGCACCTAAATCAAACTAAATCATCAATTTCTGTCACCATCCTCTTCGCGAATCTGCAGTCACTCGAAACCCTCTTTTGGGCTCATATTCTGAAAATTAACAGGGCTCCTTATCCTTATATCAATTGAAACTTTCTGCAACATGAATTTGACTATCGTCCACATTTGCATCGTGAACCAATATCGAGCAAGCCGCAACGTGTTCTTCGTTGGTTCTTGTAGTGGTCAACTTCGAATCGGGTAATTAAACACTGCTATATACTCGATTCACATGGAGATCAAATGCCCTATGGGAATTTTGTGTAACAACATCGAATACGTGTCAATTTAGGGGATTACAAATTAGGGTTCATAGGTTAATTGGGGATTTGTTTGTGTTGGTGTTTTTTAAGTTTGGAAACCCAGTAAGCGGAACCGTGCGCTGAGTGCCTAGTTCACTGGTTAAGACTTTCCTTCCCCATTCATGAGGTCCCGGGTTCGAACCCGGGCACCCCATGTTTTATTTTAAAGGCATTTTAGCCTAAAACAAATTTCAGAAAATTTTTAATATATATAAAATTAGTTTTATAAATGTCAAATATTTTCAAAAGTCTCCTAATATTTCTAAAATTTTTCTAAGTTTAAAAAAATGTGTTTTATTAATTAAAATTTTAGCAAAGCTTGTTTGAATAATTTTAATAAAATAGATTGAAAATAATAATTAGTAAATTACTATTGGACCAAATATCCCTTTTTATATTAATTTGGTTTAAATAGTAATAAAATTTTAGTTATAAAAATTTTATTTAAACTTTATATATAACCTTTTAAATTTATAATTATTTCTTTTCACATCTTTGAATAAAATATAATATATATATTTTCTTAAGAAAATATAAATTTATTTCATTTTGTTAACATAAATATTTGACAAGCCCCAAATTTCATCGAAATCCTAGTTCGCGTTAAAATTTAATCTTACGATTAAACTTTAATCTTGTAAATATATATATAATTTTAGGTACTGCAGGATCGTTTAAGGGTTTGAACACAATTACAACACAGCAACACAATGAGGAGATTATCTAAACTCTAATCAAACAGTAAACTGGGTTAACCCAAAGTGATACAAAGAACACAAGTAAGCAAGAGACAGAACAGGAGAACATGGTTTTCAAGGATGCAGTGTATTGTTTTCTCAGTTCTTTTACAAGTGTTACAAAGTATATGAAAGATACAAGACTTGAAATACTTATACTACAAACTACAGCCGGCTATACTATGAAAGCCCGCTGGATACAATTGACTAGACACTAACAAAATCAATTGTAGAATCAAAAGGCATATCCCTTTTGACCTTGTGACCATGACATGCCTAGCTCACATCCTTATACATTACCAAAGGATAAAGTACATAAAGTGGAAAGTTTCAGACTCAAGACCTCAATGTACAGTTACCAAAAGCATGGACCTTTTCACCAACTCTTGTAAGTTGGTGACTTATCAGAGATGCAGCAGAAAAGGTGCTTTATGGAACAGTACATCAATAAAGCATGTGTACTAAAAGTCTTTGGAAGAAATCTGTCTCCATAGGGTGAAGCTTCGGAAGACTTTGTCTCTTGAAGCTTCGGAAGACTTCATGTTTTGCTTCGGAAGATATTGGTCTTGGCTTCGGAAGATTTTACACTTAGAATGTTTTCTAATGTATTGTGTAAAACTTCCGAAGCATTCTTCACTTCAGTACTTAGTGCATGTTGCTGAGATACTTTGGATGTTTTGGGTTGCATCAGACTTAAGGAATCCTTACAAACTCCCCCTAGGCTGATGCTACCAAAACATTTAGAAGATCTTCAGATGTTGGTAGTCTTCAGTACAATCAAGACCATTCCTTTCTTCATTTGGTGGTCAGGATCATCAAGACTCTCATAGTATCTTCTCATTTCAAGAGATCATGCAGAGTAAGTTGATTATGTCTTGCCAGGAGTAGACATTCTCAACACCTTGATCTCTGACAACATGCCATCTTTCTGGATTGGTAGAATAAGTCCAGGACAAGATAGGTGTCTCAGTTGCTAGAGGAGCCACTTGCATAGGATTTGATTGGGTTGCCTCATCATGCACTTCCTTAGGTTGATCTGATTCAGCCGGGGTGTAGAGGTAGATGACTTGGCTTCTTCTTTTTAGTCTTTGGTTTAGAAGCCATTTTCTTCTTCTTCCTCTTTAATGTCTTAACTGAGAAGACTGGTCTGCAGCACCATGTTGATCATCAGTGTCTTCTCAGTTGGGTGTTCCTCCCTCACAGGTTCCAGAAGGAGAGGGAGTTTGACCCTGTCTTGGATCAGAAGATGAAGTTTGCTGAGGCTCAGCTGGAGGTTCTGGTTCAGGTGTCTCTGGTTGTTCAAACTTGACCTCCACTTCAGGTGGGACTTGACTTGGAAGAGAGTGCAAGTCAATCAATTCACCACTTTTAATCTTCTGCTTGATCACCCTTATATGCTCATCCATTGTAGATAGAGACAGGGACCAAGTCTCCTTCCGGAGAATCCATATGACTTCAAGAAGCTCATCATTCTTTGTCTGTCACAGACTTCTTTGCATTCTTTTGAGTGATGGCTCTTGACTTTGCAGCTTCTTCCTTAGCTTCCTTTTGGTTGTTTTTCTTTCTTTGACTAGCTCAAGCTCAAGTTGCTTTAGTACTCGAACTCAACTCAATGAGTCATAGGACAGGGGAAGAAGTGCATTTGCCTGATAGAAGCCTGTGGCACTCAGGTAGTTTATCATTTTGATTCTATCCTCTTCTTTATCTACCTGAGGTTCTTGTGGAGCCACATCTTCCTGTGCAGGACTTTCTTGAACTGGAGAGAGAGTGGGGTAGCTTGTAAAGTCTTTTCTGTCTCTTCTCCTCTTTGAATTGGAGAAGTAACCTTGCATCTTCTTTCTCCTTGTAAAGTCTTTTCAAAAGTCTCCTAATATTTCTAAAATTTTTCTAAGTTTAAAAAAATTGTGTTTTATTAATTAAAATTTTAGCAAAGCTTTTTTGAATAATTTTTAATAAAATAGATTGAAAATAATAATAGTAAATTACTATTGGACCAATATCCCTTTTTATATTAATTTGGTTTAAATAGTAATAAAATTTTAGTTATAAAAATTTTATTTAAACTTTATATATAACCTTTTAATTATATAATTATTTCTTTTCACATCTTTGAATAAAATATAAATATATATATTTTCTTTAAGAAAATATAAATTTATTTCATTTTGTTAAACAAATATTTGACAAGCCCCAAATTTCCATCGAAATCCTAGTTCGCGTTAAAATTTAATCTTACGATTAAACTTTAATCTTGTAAATATATATATACTTTTAGTACTACTGCAGGATCGTTTAAGGTTTGAACACAATTACAACACAGCAACACAATGAGGAGATTATCTAAACTCTAATCAAACAGTAAACTGGGTTAACCAAAAGTGATACAAAGAACCCAAGTAAAGCAAGAGACAGAACAGGAGAACATGGTTTTCAAGGATGCAGTATATTGCTTTCTCAATTTCTTTTACAAGTGTTACAAAGTATATGAAAGATACAAGAAACTTGAAATACTTATACTACAACCTACAGCCGGCTATACTATGAAAGCCAGCTGGATACAATTGACTAGACACTAACGAAATCAATTGTAGAATCAAAAGGCATATCTGCCTTTTGACCTTGTGACCATGACATGCCATAGCTCACATCCTTATACATTACAAAAAGGATAAAGTACATAAAGTGGAAAGTTTCAGACTCAAGACCTCAATGTACAGTTACCAAAAGCATGGACCTTTTCACCAACTCTTGTAAGTTGGTGACTTATCAGAGATGCAGCAGAAAAGGTGCTTTATGGAACAGTACATCAGATAAAGCATGTGTACTAAAAGTCTTTGGAAGAAATCTGTCTTCATAGGGTGAAGCTTCGGAAGACTTTGTCTCTTGAAGCTTCGGCAGACTTCATGTTTGGCTTCGGAAGATATTGGTCTTGGCTTCGGAAGATTTTACACTTAGAATGTTTTCTAATGTATTGTGTAAAACTTCCGAAGCATTCTTCACTTCAGTACTTAGTGCATGTTGCTGAGATACTTTGGATGTTTTGGGTTGCATCAGACTTAAGGAATCCTTACAAACTCCCCCTAGGCTGATGCTACCAAAACACTTAGAAGATCTTCAGATGTTGGTAGTCTTCAGTACAATCAAGACCATTCCTTTCTTCATTTGGTGGTCAGGATCATCAAGACTCTCATAGTATCTTCTCATTTCAAAGAGATCATGCAGAGGTAAGTTGATTATGTCTTGCCAGGAGTAGACATTCTCAACACCTTGATCTCTGACAACATGCCATCTTTCTGGATTGGTAGAATAAGTCCAGGACAAGATAGGTGTCTCAGTTGCTAGAGGAGCCACTTGCATAGGAGTTGATTGGGTTGCCTCATCATGCACTTCCTTAGGTTGATCTGATTCAGCCTGGGGTGTAGAGGTAGATGACTTTGGCTTCTTCTTTTTAGTCTTTGGTTTAGAAGCCATTTTCTTCTTCCTCTTTAATGTCTTTAACTGAGAAGACTGGTCTGCAGCACCATGTTGATCATCAGTGTCTTTCTCAGTTGGGTGTTCCTCCTCACAGGTTCCAGAAGGAGAGGGAGTTTGACCCTGTCTTGGATCAGAAGATGAAGTTTGCTGAGGCTCAGCTGGAGGTTCTGGTTCAGGTGTCTCTGGTTGTTCAAACTTGACCTCCACTTCAGGTGGGACTTGACTTGGAAGAGAGTGCAAGTCAATCAATTCACCACTTTTAATCTTCTGCTTGATCACCCTTATATGCTCATCCATTGTAGATAGAGACACGGGACCAAGTCTCCTTCCGGAGAATCCATATGACTTCAAGAAGCTCATCATTCTTTGTCTGTCAGCAGACTTCTTTGCATTCTTTTGAGTGATGGCTCTTGACTTTGCAGATTCTTCCCTTAGCTTCCTTTTGGTTGTTTTTCTTTCTTTGACTAGCTCAAGCTCAAGTTGCTTTAAGTACTCGAACTCAATGAAGTCATAGGACAGGGGAAGAAGTGCATTTGCCTGATAGAAGCCTGTGGCACTCAGGTAGTTTATCATTTTGATTCTATCCTCTTCTTTATCTACCTGAGGTTCTTGTGGAGCCAATCTTCCTGTGCAGGACTTTCTTGAACTGGAGAGAGAGTGGGAGTATGCTTGTAAAGTCTTTTCTGTCTCTTCTCCTCTTTGAATTGGAGAAGTAACCTTGCATCTTCTTTCTCCTTGTAAAGTCTTTTCAAAAGTCTCCTAATATTTCTAAAATTTTTCTAAGTTTAAAAAAATTGTGTTTTATTAATTAAAATTTTAGCAAAGCTTGTTTGAATAATTTTTAATAAAATAGATTGAAAATAATAATTAGTAAATTACTATTGGACCAAATATCCCTTTTTATATTAATTTGGTTTAAATAGTAATAAAATTTTAGTTATAAAAATTTTATTTAAACTTTATATATAACCTTTTAAATTATATAATTATTTCTTTTCACATCTTTGAATAAAATATAAATATATATATTTTCTTTAAGAAAATATAAATTTATTTCATTTTGTTAAACATAAATATTTGACAAGCCCCAATTTCCATCGAAATCCTAGTTCGCGTTAAAATTTAATCTTACGATTAAACTTTAATCTTGTAAATATATATATACTTTTAGGTACTGCAGGATCGTTAAGGGTTTGAACACAATTACAACACAGCAACACAATGAGGAGATTATCTAAACTCTAATCAAACAGTAAACTGGTTAACCAAAAGTGATACAAAGAACACAAGTAAAGCAAGAGACAGAACAGGAGAACATGGTTTTCAAGGATGCAGTATATTGCTTTCTCAAGTTCTTTTACAAGTGTTACAAAGTATATGAAAGATACAAGAAACTTGAAATACTTATACTACAACCTACAGCCGGCTATACTATGAAAGCCAGCTGGATACAATTGACTAGACACTAACGAAATCAATTGTAGAATCAAAAGGCATATCTGCCTTTTGACCTTGTGACCATGACATGCCATAGCTCACATCCTTATACATTACAAAAAGGATAAAGTACATAAAGTGGAAAGTTTCAGACTCAAGACCTCAATGTACAGTACCAAAAGCATGGACCTTTTCACCAACTCTTGTAAGTTGGTGACTTATCAGAGATGCAGCAGAAAAGGTGCTTTATGGAACAGTACATCAGATAAAGCATGTGTACTAAAAGTCTTTGGAAGAAATCTGTCTTCATAGGGTGAAGCTTCGGAGACTTTGTCTCTTGAAGCTTCGGAAGACTTCATGTTTGGCTTCGGAAGATATTGGTCTTGGCTTCGGAAGATTTTACACTTAGAATGTTTTCTAATGTATTGTGTAAAACTTCCGAAGCATTCTTCACTTCAGTACTTAGTGCATGTTGCTGAGATACTTGGATGTTTTGGGTTGCATCAGACTTAAGGAATCCTTACAAACTCCCCCTAGGCTGATGCTACCAAAACACTTAGAAGATCTTCAGATGTTGGTAGTCTTCAGTACAATCAAGACCATTCCTTTCTTCATTTGGTGGTCAGGATCATCAAGACTCTCATAATATCTTCTCATTTCAAAGAGATCATGCAGAGGTAAGTTGATTATGTCTTGCCAGGAGTAGACATTCTCAACACCTTGATCTCTGACAACATGCCATCTTTCTGGATTGGTAGAATAAGTCCAGGACAAGATAGGTGTCTCAGTTGCTAGAGGAGCCACTTGCATAGGAGTTGATTGGGTTGCCTCATCATGCACTTCCTTAGGTTGATCTGATTCAGCCTGGGGTGTAGAGTAGATGACTTTGGCTTCTTCTTTTTAGTCTTTGGTTAGAAGCCATTTTCTTCTTCCTCTTTAATGTCTTTAACTGAGAAGACTGGTCTGCAGCACCATGTTGATCATCAGTGTCTTTCTCAGTTGGGTGTTCCTCCCTCACAGGTTCCAGAAGGAGAGGGAGTTTGACCCTGTCTTGGATCAGAAGATGAAGTTTGCTGAGGCTCAGCTGGAGGTTCTGGTTCAGGTGTCTCTGGTTGTTCAAACTTGACCTCCACTTCAGGTGGAACTTGACTTGGAAGAGAGTGCAAGTCAATCAATTCACCACTTTTAATCTTCTGCTTGATCACCCTTATATGCTCATCCATTGTAGATAGAGACACGGGACCAAGTCTCCTTCCGGAGAATCCATATGACTTCAAGAAGCTCATCATTCTTTGTCTGTCAGCAGACTTCTTTGCATTCTTTTGAGTGATGGCTCTTGACTTTGCAGATTCTTCCTTAGCTTCCTTTTGGTTGTTTTTCTTTCTTTGACTAGCTCAAGCTCAAGTTGCTTTAAGTACTCGAACTCAATGAAGTCATAGGACAGGGGAAGAAGTGCATTTGCCTGATAGAAGCCTGTGGCACTCAGGTAGTTTATCATTTTGATTCTATCCTCTTCTTTATCTACCTGAGGTTCTTGTGGAGCCAATCTTCCTGTGCAGGACTTTCTTGAACTGGAGAGAGAGTGGGAGTATGCTTGTAAAGTCTTTTCTGTCTCTTCTCCTCTTTGAATTGGAGAAGTAACCTTGCATCTTCTTTCTCCTTGTAAAGTCTTTTCAAAAGTCTCCTAATATTTCTAAAATTTTTCTAAGTTTAAAAAAATTGTGTTTTATTAATTAAAATTTTAGCAAAGCTTGTTTGAATAATTTTTAATAAAATAGATTGAAAATAATAATTAGTAAATACTATTGGACCAAATATCCCTTTTTATATTAATTTGGTTTAAATAGTAATAAAATTTTAGTTATAAAAATTTTATTTAAACTTATATATAACCTTTTAAATTATATAATTATTTCTTTTCACATCTTTGAATAAAATATAAATATATATATTTTCTTTAAGAAAATATAAATTTATTTCATTTTGTTAAACATAAATATTTGACAAGCCCCAAATTTCCATCGAAATCCTAGTTCGCGTTAAAATTTAATCTTACGATTAAACTTTAATCTTGTAAATATATATATACTTTTAGGTACTGCAGGATCGTTTAAGGGTTTGAACACAATTACAACACAGCAACACAATGAGGAGATTATCTAAACTCTAATCAAACAGTAAACTGGGTTAACCAAAAGTGATACAAAGAACACAAGTAAAGCAAGAGACAGAACAGGAGAACATGGTTTTCAAGGATGCAGTATATTGCTTTCTCAAGTTCTTTTACAAGTGTTACAAAGTATATGAAAGATACAAGAAACTTGAAATACTTATACTACAACCTACAGCCGGCTATACTATGAAAGCCAGCTGGATACAATGACTAGACACTAACGAAATCAATTGTAGAATCAAAAGGCATATCTGCCTTTTGACCTTGTGACCATGACATGCCATAGCTCACATCCTTATACATTACAAAAAGGATAAAGTACATAAAGTGGAAAGTTTCAGACTCAGACCTCAATGTACAGTTACCAAAAGCATGGACCTTTTCACCAACTCTGTAAGTTGGTGACTTATCAGAGATGCAGCAGAAAAGGTGCTTTATGGAACAGTACATCAGATAAAGCATGTGTACTAAAAGTCTTTGGAAGAAATCTGTCTTCATAGGGTGAAGCTTCGGAAGACTTTGTCTCTTGAAGCTTCGGAAGACTTCATGTTTGGCTTCGGAAGATATTGGTCTTGGCTTCGGAAGATTTTACACTTAGATGTTTTCTAATGTATTGTGTAAAACTTCCGAAGCATTCTTCACTTCAGTACTTAGTGCATGTTGCTGAGATACTTTGGATGTTTTGGGTTGCATCAGACTTAAGGAATCCTTACAAACTCCCCCTAGGCTGATGCTACCAAAACACTTAGAAGATCTTCAGATGTTGGTAGTCTTCAGTACAATCAAGACCATTCCTTTCTTCATTTGGTGGTCAGGATCATCAAGACTCTCATAATATCTTCTCATTTCAAAGAGATCATGCAGAGGTAAGTGATTATGTCTTGCCAGGAGTAGACATTCTCAACACCTTGATCTCTGACAACATGCCATCTTTCTGGATTGGTAGAATAAGTCCAGGACAAGATAGGTGTCTCAGTTGCTAGAGGAGCCACTTGCATAGGAGTTGATTGGGTTGCCTCATCATGCACTTCCTTAGGTTGATCTGATTCAGCCTGGGGTGTAGAGGTAGATGACTTTGGCTTCTTCTTTTTAGTCTTTGGTTTAGAAGCCATTTTCTTCTTCCTCTTTAATGTCTTAACTGAGAAGACTGGTCTGCAGCACCATGTTGATCATCAGTGTCTTCTCAGTTGGGTGTTCCTCCCTCACAGGTTCCAGAAGGAGAGGGAGTTTGACCCTGTCTTGGATCAGAAGATGAAGTTTGCTGAGGCTCAGCTGGAGGTTCTGGTTCAGGTGTCTCTGGTTGTTCAAACTTGACCTCCACTTCAGGTGGAACTTGACTTGGAAGAGAGTGCAAGTCAATCAATTCACCACTTTTAATCTTCTGCTTGATCACCCTTATATGCTCATCCATTGTAGATAGAGACACGGGACCAAGTCTCCTTCGGAGAATCCATATGACTTCAAGAAGCTCATCATTCTTTGTCTGTCAGCAGACTTCTTTGCATTCTTTTGAGTGATGGCTCTTGACTTTGCTGCTTCTTCCCTTAGCTTCCTTTTGGTTGTTTTTCTTTCTTTGACTAGCTCAAGCTCAAGTTGCTTTAAGTACTCGAACTCAATGAAGTCATAGGACAGGGGAAGAAGTGCATTTGCCTGATAGAAGCCTGTGGCACTCAGGTAGTTTATCATTTTGATTCTATCCTCTTCTTATCTACCTGAGGTTCTTGTGGAGCCACATCTTCCTGTGCAGGACTTTCTTGAACTGGAGAGAGAGTGGGAGTATGCTTGTAAAGTCTTTTCTGTCTCTTCTCCTCTTTGAATTGGAGAAGTAACCTTGCATCTTCTTTCTCCTTGTAAAGTCTTTTCAAAAGTCCCTAATATTTCAAAATTTTTCTAAGTTTAAAAAAATTGTGTTTTATTAATTAATTTTAGCAAAGCTTGTTTGAATAATTTTTAATAAAATAGATTGAAAATAATAATTAGTAAATTACTATTGGACCAAATATCCCTTTTTATATTAATTTGGTTTAAATAGAATAAAATTTTAGTTATAAAAATTTTATTTAAACTTTAATATAACCTTTTAAATTATATAATTATTTCTTTTCACATCTTTGAATAAAATATAATATATATATTTTCTTTAAGAAAATATAAATTTATTTCATTTTTTAAACATAAATATTTGACAAGCCCCAAATTTCCATCGAAATCCTAGTTCGCGTTAAAATTTAATCTTCGATTAAACTTTAATCTTGTAAATATATATTACTTTTAGGTACTGCAGGATCGTTTAAGGGTTTGAACACAATTACAACACAGCAACACAATGAGGAGATTATCTAAACTCTAATCAAACAGTAAACTGGTTAACCAAAAGTGATACAAAGAACACAAGTAAAGCAAGAGACAGAACAGGAGAACATGGTTTTCAAGGATGCAGTATATTGCTTTCTCAAGTTCTTTTACAAGTGTTACAAAGTATTAAAGATACAAGAAACTTGAAATACTTATACTACAACCTACAGCCGGCTATACTATGAAAGCCAGCTGGATACAATTGACTAGACACTAACGAAATCAATTGTAGAATCAAAAGGCATATCTGCCTTTTGACCTTGTGACCATGACATGCCATAGCTCACATCCTTATACATTACAAAAAGGATAAAGTACATAAAGTGGAAAGTTTCAGACTCAAGACCTCAATGTACAGTTACCAAAAGCATGGACCTTTTCACCAACTCTTGTAAGTTGGTGACTTATCAGAGATGCAGCAGAAAAGGTGCTTTATGGAACAGTACATCAGATAAAGCATGTGTACTAAAAGTCTTTGGAAGAAATCTGTCTTCATAGGGTGAAGCTTCGGAAGACTTTGTCTCTTGAAGCTTCGGAAGACTTCATGTTTGGCTTCGGAAGATATTGGTCTTGGCTTCGGAAGATTTTACACTTAGAATGTTTTCTAATGTATTGTGTAAAACTTCCGAAGCATTCTTCACTTCAGTACTTAGTGCATGTTGCTGAGATACTTTGGATGTTTTTGGGTTGCATCAGACTTAAGGAATCCTTACAAACTCCCCCTAGGCTGATGCTACCAAAACACTTAGAAGATCTTCAGATGTTGGTAGTCTTCAGTACAATCAAGACCATTCCTTTCTTCATTTGTGGTCAGGATCATCAAGACTCTCATAGTATCTTCTCATTTCAAAGAGATCATGCAGAGGTAAGTTGATTATGTCTTGCCAGGAGTAGACATTCTCAACACCTTGATCTCTGACAACATGCCATCTTTCTGGATTGGTAGAATAAGTCCAGGACAAGATAGGTGTCTCAGTTGCTAGAGGAGCCACTTGCATAGGAGTTGATTGGGTTGCCTCATCATGCACTTCCTTAGGTTGATCTGATTCAGCCTGGGGTGTAGAGGTAGATGACTTTGGCTTCTTCTTTTTAGTCTTTGGTTTAGAAGCCATTTTCTTCTTCCTCTTTAATGTCTTTAACTGAGAAGACTGGTCTGCAGCACCATGTTGATCATCAGTGTCTTTCTCAGTTGGGTGTTCCTCCCTCACAGGTTCCAGAAGGAGAGGGAGTTTGACCCTGTCTTGGATCAGAAGATGAAGTTTGCTGAGGCTCAGCTGGAGGTTCTGGTTCAGGTGTCTCTGGTTGTTCAAACTTGACCTCCACTTCAGGTGGAACTTGACTTGGAAGAGAGTGCAAGTCAATCAATTCACCACTTTTAATCTTCTGCTTGATCACCCTTATATGCTCATCCATTGTAGATAGAGACACGGGACCAAGTCTCCTTCCGGAGAATCCATATGACTTCAAGAAGCTCATCATTCTTTGTCTGTCAGCAGACTTCTTTGCATTCTTTTGAGTGATGGCTCTTGACTTTGCAGCTTCTTCCCTTAGCTTCCTTTTGGTTGTTTTTCTTTCTTTGACTAGCTCAAGCTCAAGTTGCTTTAAGTACTCGAACTCAATGAAGTCATAGGACAGGGGAAGAAGTGCATTTGCCTGATAGAAGCCTGTGGCACTCAGGTAGTTTATCATTTTGATTCTATCCTCTTCTTTATCTACCTGAGGTCTTGTGGAGCCACATCTTCCTGTGCAGGACTTTCTTGAACTGGAGAGAGAGTGGGAGTATGCTTGTAAAGTCTTTTCTGTCTCTTCTCCTCTTTGAATTGGAGAAGTAACCTTGCATCTTCTTTCTCCTTTATCTCTCTTGACACTTCCATGTCAGCCAGCTCATTCAACTCTTCTAAGGGGAGGGAGATGATTTCATCAACATCATAGTTCCTGGTTTGTAAATAGGTAATCCTGACTGCCCTTAACTCATCATCTTTAGTATTTGGTCTGGGGGCAGCCCTAATTGCAGCTTGCATGAATTTAGATGACCCAGAAGAACTTTCTCCCCTTAGCCTCCTTTTCCTCTCTCTCTCTTCCTCCTCAATTTCCTCAGGAGTCATTATCCTTTTCCCTTTGTCACCAACAGACCTTTGTAACTCAGGGTGGATTGAGGCTTGGCCTTCATTGCTTGGTGTAGCTTCCATGCTCTGGCCAGAGAGAGGCTGAGAAACACCTTCACCAGCAGGTGTCTCAGATGGAGTTTGGACCTCTGCAGCAGTTGTTGATGGTGAGACAAGGGTCTCAGGTTTTGCCACTGGGCCTTCAGCCAAGGTTTCCCCTATGAAACTAATCTTAGGGTCCACCTCAACATCCAGTTGACCGATGACATTGCCTGATTGCCTAAGTCTCCTTCTTAGAGAGAACTCTGCAAGGATCCTGTCTTGGATTCTTTGAGCCAGCCTGTCAGCTTGTCTAGATTTGCTTGGATTGACAAGTGGCATGTTGACTAAATCTAGTCTTTCATAGAAGCTCAGGCTTTGGAACTGAAAGACTTCTTGTTGGCCTTGAACTATGTGAAGTATAAGGGCTCTTCTGTCCTCATCATACCTCCACCTTATGATGTAGTTGCCAGTTCCTTGTGGTGGAGATGAGACAGCCCTTGGTATACCTTCCTCAAAGAGACTCCTGATGATTGATCTATAGAGTCCACATTAATGTGAACTTGAGGAAGTTGCTAAGAATGCACAACAGCAAGTGAGGATGGTGAGTCCTCTATGTCCATTCTCTTTGAAGAACTCCCAGGTTCTGTGATTGTAATAACTTTCTCCCCCTTTTTGGTAGCATCACCTACTTGCATAGGTGAGCTGGAGGATAAGTCAATCACTTCCACAGGTTCTTGTGTTCCTGGTTGAGCTCTCCTTAAAGGTCTCCCAGCTAGTTTTTCCTTTAGATATGAAATCTGAAGTTGCTGATCATTGACCCTGTTTTGTAGGTAGTCACCTGAGATTCCAAGTGACTAACCTTAGAGACTAAATAGGTGCATGTTTTTGACAATTTCTGCACCTTTAGTCTCAAGTTCCCCTCATCTTCATCAGAAGAATCACTGGGGGATGAGATGATTGGACCAAAGTCCTCTCGCTCACACACTAGCTTGAGTTTCTTGGCTGCTGGTTTTCCTCTGCTCACTGGCAGCCTCAGTTGAGATGCCAGGGCTGAGTTGCCATGGTTGAGGTCTTAATGATGTAATCACTTTCAAAAGTGAGAGCCTCTTCCATATGGACATCCTGAACGGTTCAGAAGTGTCCACCTCAGTAATAGGTGACTGATGTGGGATAGACTGAGGAGAGTCAGAGGTACTCATCTCTCTTTGAGTAGGGGATGGGAGAGAGATTCATGGTACTCACTGAATCCTAAGTCTTCATCAGTATAGAAGGATAGGTTGGGAATTGGTTGGTTGAGATCCAAAGGCTGGGGATGGTAGCTGTCCCCTGAAGGTTGTTCACTTGAGTGTTGAGACTCAGAATGAGAGCTTAAGGCTGTGGGGCTAGTGAGCTCATCAGTGTGAGCATGAGGAACCTCATCACTGATTCTTGAAACAATGGGAGTGGTCTGCTCCTCAGGAGAAGTGGGAACTCCAGTATCCACTTCTTCCTATATTGGTGAGTATATGGGGGCCTCCACAGACTGAATAGTCTGAGCAGGGGTTCGTTTGGATTTTCTTTGGTAGGTGATGGATATTTGAGGTTGTGTAGAGGGTTGGAGAGCAGTAGGTGTGGGTTCAACACTAGCTTGGACTGCTAGGTTGTCACCTTGAGCAATGAGCTCTAACATTTTGGGGACTAGAGCTGTTTCTACCCCTGAGAAGCCTATAGTTGGCTTCTTCATAATTTTAAAGATGCCGGGCTTCATCTGTCCCAATTTAAGAATATTGCCTATTTCCCTCAACTGTGAGCCCAGTTCACAGTTGAGAATGTGTTGAACATATCTAGGAAACATGTAGTATTCTAAGGAGTCTAAGTTTGCAAGTAAATTAGTATAAACAAATTGTGAATACCTGAACTTGACCCCCTGAATCATTCCATGAACTATAAGGAGAGATCTCAGGAATCTGGTCCCATCCACCACGCTTGTTTGATAAGCTGTGGATAACCACATGGAGCAGGTATTTCCACTGGGATGAGACCTTCCCTTTCCTGAAGGTCTTTACAGAGAAATCTCCTTCATAGCCTATCTGCTCGAAGGAATGATTAACCGCTTCCTTTGGGAAGAACACTTCACCTTCTTCATCATCCAGCTGAAGATGTCGGTTGATGATGGCCGGAGTGATGAAGATTGTTCTCCCCTGCACTGTGGCAGACAGTGCCTTCTCCCCATCCATAATGACCTCTTGGCAGGTCTTCCAGAATTCAAGCAAGTGATCCTCATATAGAGTAGGATCAATGGTTAGGGAGGTGAAGTAGTGAGACAAAGACAAGAACGGCAAACCTCTGAGAAAAGAGGATCTTTGTCAGAGCATAACAGAGCAACCTGATTGTGTTGTCTGTGTAGCTGCATGGCAAAGTTAGGATCATTTCTGTGAGCAAGGTCAGCCATTGTGAGGTAGCTCAAAGATGAGAGAAAAAAATGGGAAAGAAATTTCAGAGAGAAAGCTTTGGGTTTTAGGTTTGGAAGAAAAGCAGATGATAGAAGAGGGGGAAACCATTGGGTTTATATGAGAGAGAAGGATTTCAGATAAAGTTTAATGAAAGAGGATAAACTTTGAAATCCGTATGTCGGTCCCACCTCTGAAAAAGTATTTTACCTTTTTGCTCAAAAAGTAGTTTTCTTGGAATTCGAAAAGCTTCCAAAGGTAATTTGTCTTCGGAAGTTTTGATTGAAAAAGCTTCCGAAGCTAAAATGGCTTCGGAAGAATTTTCCTGAGAGTCTTGAAGATTTATGCTTCGAAGAGAAATAAACTCTTGGATGCTTTGTATAAGATGAACAAAGCTTTCGAAAGTAATTTTGCTTCGGAAGGAAAAAGTCCTTAAAAATGAATAAGTGTCTAAGTTAAGAATTTTAAGCTTCGGAAGATAGATTTTGACTTCTTCCGAAGGTAAAATCTCTTAGACAGTCATTTATTTTGAAGACATATTTTTCTTCCGAAGGTAAAACGTTATCTTCCGAAGTATCAGAAAATTTTCAAGAATCTAAGGAAAGTCTTCAAAAAGAGTTTTACATTCAATGAAAACATGAGCTTATGAAAGTGATGAACTAGACAACTTAGGACACACAAATTTTTAAGAAGAAATAATTAGAATTAGTTTTAAGAAAAAGTCTACTCAAAGTTAATTATCCCAATAGCTGATATCAGATACTTAAATCTTTGTTCATCAAAAGCTTTTGTGAACAGATCAGCATATTGTTCATCTGTGTGAACTTTGACTAGTTTAATTAATCCCTTTTCATAGTTATCTCTTATTAAATGATACCTGATGTTAATGTGTTTGGTCCTTGAGTGCTGCACAGGGTTCTCAGTGATAGAGATAGCACTATTGTTGTCTATGTGGATAGGAGTCTCTTTGAAGTTAAATCCATAGTCTAGCATCTGATTTTGAATCCAAAGCACTTGAGCACAGCAGCTTGCAGCAGCAATGTATTCAGCCTCAGTAGTGATGCAGACACACAGGATTGTTTCTTGCATTGCCATGAGACAACCCTTCCACCAAGGAATTGACATCTCCCAGATGTAGACTTTGCAGTCATGTTGCAACCACCATAATCACTGTCTGTATAGGCATACAGATTGAAATTAGGATTCTTTGGATACCATAGACCAAGTGTTGAAGCACCTTTGAGGTATCTTAAAATCCTTTTCACAGTAATTAAGTGAGACATCTTAGGGTTTGCTTGATATCTCGCACAAATACATGTAGCAAACATGATATCATGCCTGCTAGCTGTAAGATACATAAGAGACCCAATCATAGCCCCGTATAAGTGCTCATCTACACATTCCCCCTCAAGATCTGGACCAAGGGAGTGGTTTCTGGCTATGGGTTCTTAGCAATCTTACAATCAGTCATGTTGAATCTTTTGAGTATATCTTGAACATACTTTGACTGACTTATGAAGATGCCATCTTCAACCTGCTTCACTTGAATTCCCAGAAAGAAGTTGAGTTCTCCCATTGAACTCTTTTCAAATCTGTCTTTCATCAGCCTTTCAAAGTCTTTGCAGAGCTTTGAATTGGTTGAACCAAAGATGATGTCATCCACATATACTTGAACTAGCAGAATGTCTTTTCCTTGTCCTTTGATGAAGAGAGTTCCATCTATAGTACCTCTCCTGTATCCATGTTTACAGAGATACTCAGACAGTGTCTCATACCACTTCCTGGGTGCCTGATGCAGCCCATAAAGAGCTTTGTCAAGCTTGCAGACATAATCAGGATGATCAGGATCTACAAAACCAGGTGGTTGTTTGACATACACTTCCTCAATCACTCCATATAAGAAAGCACACTTTACATCAAGTTGATAGACTTGAAATTCTTGGATGCAGCAAATGCCAGGAATATCCTAACAGCTTCTAGTCTTGCTACAGGAGCAAATACATCAGTGTAATCAATCCCTTCTTCTTGTGTGTATCCTTGAACAACTAGTCTTGCCTTGTTCTTGATGATGATTCCTCTATCATCCTTCTTATTCCTAAAACCCATTTGGTCCAATGGTAGTCTTCCCATGAGGAAGAGGACAAAGGTTCCAAACTTTCTGCCTTTTGAATTGAAGCAGCTCTTGTTGCATAGCTTCAACCCACTTCCATCCTTTAGAGCCTCCTCACTTTCTTTGGCTCTAACTGGGATAGAAAACAAGAGTGAAGACAAACATTTGCTTCATGGTTTTCCCTCTTGTCTTTACCCCGGAGATAACATCTCCAATGATGTTTGTGGTAGGATGAGACTTGTGGATCCTTAGCTGAGGGATCACAGCAAGTTGCTGAGATAGATCCAAATTTGAGAAATTTAGATCTGGTCTTGAAGATTGATCCTCCACATTATCACACTTATCAAGATTAACTTGATCCAATGAGTGTGTGACATCATTGATGTTGTCATCTATGGTATGGTTATTAGCATCAAGAATTCTTGATCACTATCACCATCACCATTGTTGTCTTCTGCAATTGAGATGTCTTTATCTGGTTGAGAAGCCTCTGAGCTGGAATTTGAAGGCATGCCAGATGTATCAGCTGGATTTGTCATTGTTGTGCTGATAGAAACCTCATTTGCTGAAGTAGTTCAACGGGAGCTGAAGGTGTGTGAGTTGAAGATCTTCCTAGCTCAAATCTTGGATCAGGATCACCTGTATTAAATTTTCTGCAGATCCTGAAACATGCTCACAAGATTTATTAAAACAGTTGGTAACTAAATCAAGATCAAATAGCCAATCCGGACCAGAACCAGCCACACTGGGTGTGTGCTCATTGAAAGTCACATTGGCTGACTCCTCAATAATTCTAGTTCTGAGATTGTATACTCTATAAGCTTTAGCTTGGGAAGAGTATCCAATGAAGTGTCCATCGTCTGATTTCTCAGCAAACTTGGCAACTTGATCTTTGGTATTCAAGATGGTCCAGGGACATCCAAATAACCTGAGAAAACCAATGAAAGGTTTCCTCTTGTGCCAAAGTTCATAAGGAGTCTTACCATATGTCTTAACTACTAAAACTCTGTTTTGCACATAGCAAGCAGTATTAACTGCCTCTGCCCAGAAGGTGATAGGCAGTTTAGAGTCAAACAACATAGTTCTTGCAGCTTCAATAAGTGTCTTGTTTCTCCTCTCAGCAACTCCGTTTTGTTGAGGAGTCCTGGGAGCACTATATTGTCTTGTAATACCCTTTTCATCACAAAATGTATCAAGGATTTGGTTCTTGAATTCAGTTCCTTGATCACATCTTATGGTTTTGACCTTGTGATCACATTGATTCTCAATCTTTAAGATGAAATTCTTTAGAATCTCAGGAGTCTCATCTTTAGTTCTAAGGAAGAAGACCCAAGTGAATCTTGTAAAATCATCTGTGATCACTAGACAGTATAAGGTCCTTCCTAATCTCATTACACTGGTGGGGCCAAGAGATCCATATGTAACAAGTGTAGGGGTGTAGTGATGGAGTTCATTTCCTTAGGCTTATGGGATGCCTTATGTTGCTTCCCTTTCAGGCATGCAACACAATGATCATCACTTGTAAACTCTTTCTTTGGCATTCCAGTTACCAGATCATGCTTAATCAATTTATTCATGTTTTTAAAGTTTACATGGCACATTCTTTTATGCCATAGGAAAGACTCATCACTATTGGCTTTAGATGAAGCATGAAACATCTCTTCTCTAGAGGGAGATGTTTCTTGCAAATCCATCTTGTACATGTTCCCTTTCCTAGGGGCTCTGAGCAGATGTGCTCATGAGGAATGACCACACCAGGCTTGAGAACAATGCCCTCATGCTTAGTAAAGAGCATGTTATGTCTTTGATCACAAAATTGGGATACACTCAGAAGATTGTACCCAAGCTCCTTAACAAAGTTTACCTTTTCAATGCTGAGCTTACCATTTGTGACCTTGCTCCTTCCAGAAATGTAACCACCTTCATCTCCTCCAAAAGCACTGGTCCTCCATCAATTCTCTCAAAATTATGGAGTAGAGACCTATTGCCTGTCATGTGCCTGGAACAGCCACTGTCAATTATCCAGACGTTCCATTTGTCTTGAGCTGTTCCTGCACAAAAAAATGATTAGTTACATTTGGAAACCCAAGCCGTACTTGTCTTGGGCTCAGTAAGTGTAATAGAAGGTAATGCAACAGTAATAGATCCTATGGTTGTACTGTGAGGATCTTCAGCTATTGTTGATGGAGAAATTTCAGTCATTTGGTCTTTCTTAGACTTCCACACCACCTTTGGTCTTGGACTTGACCTTAAAACCTTTGAAGTTTTTGAACTTCACAGGTTTTGATGACTGAACCTTCAGAAGATCTGCAGTCACTGCAGCAGACTTCAGTGCTTCGGAAGAACTCCTTTCTTCTGAGACCAATTTTACTTCCGAAGGTAATTTTCCATTTACCTTCTTCTTTGATTTGGAGCTTCCGAAGGAAACAGACTTTCCTTCCGAAGCTAGAGACTTCTTGAGATTCTTTGAAGTCTTTGTATTGGTCATGTGGATGGTACTCCTAGGATTGTATGGGCAATCCTTAGCAATGTGAGAAGTATTTCACACATGACACATAACATTTTCTTCTTCAAAAGAGTCTCCTTTTGAGAGCAAGACTGGCTTTGGTCACATCCCTTCTCCACCTTCATCTTGGTAGATGCTGAGACAGTTCTTTTGGGCTGTGAACTGTTCTTGAAGTTTGATGGTCCAGGCTGTGCAGTAGTGGTACATAGCAGCTTAGTTTTCTTCTTTGCTCTGAGATGATTTGAACATGAACCAGGACTCTTAGATGAGGAGTCTTGGTTGATGTCTTCAGTCTTTACTACTTTGAAACCTGCAGAGATAAAAACTTGTTTCTGCTTAGCATCAAAAGTAGCCTTGATTTCTTGAGCCTTCTTTGCTTTCCTTTTGCTCTTCCTGATCAAGTTCTTTCTTTTGGACTTGGTCATCACAGATGATTTATTCTCCTCAGAAGGATAGTGGCCCTTGGAAGAATCCTCTTCTTCACTCTTCTCAGAGGAATTCTTCACTATCACTTCTTCATCATCCTCACTTATAGGATCTATGAGAGGAAGCTCATCTTCACAAGTTCCACACCTAGGATATCTTACAGACAAGATTATGTGTGGAGGAGCTATCTCATTTGATCCTAGTCCCTGTCTATTTTGATAGCACACTTTGTTGTGCAGGGATGAGGATATCATGTTTTTGAAGGTCTCTTCTTCAAGAACACTTTTCTCTGCCTTGGCTTTGCTGATCACAAGCTCAGCCTAGCACTCAGTCAATTTAGTTATGAGATCTTGGATCTGAGTTCTAAAATTTGTATGTTCATGTTTTAGTACTGAAATGGTTTTCTCCAAATCTTCTATTTTTAACTTGTAATCATTTTCAGACTTTCTAAAATCAGATTTTAATATGTTTAATGACTCAAGATCGGATCTCATCTCTAAGTTGTAGGACCTGTATCTATTCACTTTAGCAATGCATTCAGGAGTACAGAGATATTCCAATACCTTGGCTTCATCATGGTCAGCCATCAGTGCTTGGTTTGGAGAAGCATCTTCCGCCTGAAAACTCCAGTCAAAGCCTCCTTCTTCAACAGCAACAGCAGCATGTTGCTTAGGCTCTCAGACTGAGGAACTTTGTCAGTGTAGTTTGGTCTGGGTGGTGTTTGGCCCCCATTTGCTTTAGGTGCCTTACACTCCCTAGCAAAGTGACCCATAAGGTTACAGTTGTAACACTTAACTTTGCTTTTATCCAGCCCAAACTTTCCACTGGTAGCATTGCTTGGAAATCTTCTTCCTGTTCTCTTGTAGAACTTCTTGGCTCTGTGAGTGAGGAAAGCCATCTGCTGAACTATCTCCATGTATTCCAGGTCATCTGGATGAATGCAGTCCAGGTCTTCAAGAGTGAAGAGATAATTCCCACAGCTTTCATCAGTAGACACAAGGGCCTGAGAAGAACTTGTCTCTTGGAATGGACTTCCTTGAGTAAATTTTTCCTTGGTGTCTCGGAAGGTGATGAAAGGACCCTTTTGTAAGTTGTCAGGGTAGCATAAGAGATGATGTTGGGGTTCTATGCTGTCCCTTTCAACCACATGAAGGGCTGAACCCATTTGATTGTTGGAGTTGCCAGATGAACCTTGTATGTTCATCTCCATCTGGTATCCACTGAGAATCCCATATAACTCTATCAGAGTAAGAGTTTTAAGGTTCTCAGTCCTCTTGATCACCACACAATAGTGTGTCCATTGCCTAGGAAGTGAGAACATGAACTTCTTACAATGTCTCTGTTCTCAAGAGGAACTCCTCCGTCCACTAGGGTATCCACAATCTCAACATACCTGAAGTATTGTTGGGTCATGGTTTCACCTGCTTTAAAGGTGAAATTTTCAAACTGCTGCTTCAGAAGATCTTTCTTGTTCTCCTTGGCTTCAGAGGAGCCTTCATACATCAGCTTCAGTGCATCCCACAACTGTTTAGCTGTTTTGCACTTCTTAAAACCTCTGTATACAGAGTTTGGGAGAGCAGTCTGTAGAGCAGTCATGGCCTTCCTGTCAATCTCTACTCTTTTTCTATCTTCATCTGAGTAGTTGGCCATATCTTTAGGAATCATACCAGCACAGTCAGTAGCAGAGGGGGTGGGGGTATGAAAGGTCCATTTTCAACAGATTCCCACATTCTTGAGTCAAGAGACCTGATGAAGCCTTCCATCCTCATGCACCAGGTGTCAAAATCATCAAGAGTGATCAGTGGGGATTTGTTCATAGTTCCAGTCTCTATATTAGTCTTTGAGATGGAAGCCATTTGAAAGTTTAGTTTTTGTGTGTGTGAGGGATCTTAAGATGGTTAGATCTTATATCAAGAGCCTGAAAGCTCTGATACCAATTGCAGGATCGTTTAAGGGTTTGAACACAATTACAACACAGCAACACAATGAGGAGATTATCTAAACTCTAATCAAACAGTAAATGGGTAACCAAAAGTGATACAAAGAACACAAGTAAAGCAAGAGACAGAACAAGAGAATATGGTTTTCAAGGATGCAGTATATTGCTTTCTCAAGTTCTTTTACAAGTGTTACAAAGTATATGAAAGAACAAGAAACTTGAAATACTTATACTACAAACTACAGCTGGCTATACTATGAAAGCCAGCTGGATACAATTGACTAGACACTAACAAAATCAATTGTAGAATCAAAAGGCATATCTGCCTTTTGACCTTGTGACCATGACATGCCATAGCTCACATCCTTATACATTACAAAAAGGATAAAGTACATAAAGTGGAAAGTTTCAGACTCAAGACCTCAATGTACAGTTACCAAAAGCCTGGACCTTTTCACCAACTCTTGTAAGTTGGTGACTTATCAGAGATGCAGCAGAAAAGGTGCTTTATGGAACAGTACATCAGATAAAGCATGTGTACTAAAAGTCTTCGGAAGAAATCTGTCTTCATAGGGTGAAGCTTCGGAAGACTTGTTTCTTGAAGCTTCGGAAGACTTCATGTTTGGCTTCGGAAGATATTGGTCTTGGCTTCGGAAGATTTTACACTTAAAATGTTTTCTAATGTATTGTGTAAAACTTCCAAAGCATTCTTCACTTCAGTACTTAGTGCATGTTGCTGAGATACTTTGGATGTTTTGGGTTGCATCAGATTAAGGAATCCTTACAGGTACATTGAAGGTTTGCGTTGGAGCGTTGTTATTATTTCTTATTAATCGATATCCTATACTTATTGATCATGTGAGTTTCCTTGCCCCTTTTTATATTTTCACACTAATTTGGGGTGAAACATGATACTTATTCTCATACACTTGTAAACGTTTAAACTTGTAATCACTTGCAATTCATATTTTTGTCATGGTTATTTTGTTTTGTAAGTGTTTATATGAGATACATTTTTTGTTTGCAATCATTAACTATTGCTAGCCTGGCGACATCTTAGATCTTTGGGCCTGACAAGCCTATTTGGTGCTAAAGTCGAGGTATTGCCGACTCCTGATGACATATGCTTGTTCATCATGGGAACCAAATACACTTAGCAATCTTTTATACTTGTAATCAAGTCGAGGTTTGGTTGTAACGATATGTGTTCTATAACCTTACTTGCTTATGACCTATTACATGAATTGCTACTTGTAACTTTATCATATTATGTATGAAAACCTTGGAAACTCACCAACTATTTATAGTTGATCTTTTATTTTTATAATGTTTCAGGAAATCCCAAGTTTAAAGTGGACTTTTGAAGCTTGCAATAAAACCTAGGATTGGACCTAGTTAATTTAATGATTGAGCTTGTTATATTACTTTTATTTTTTCTTATTTGAGACTTATG
This sequence comes from Flaveria trinervia, assembly GCA_025506515.1. Lineage (NCBI taxonomy): Eukaryota > Viridiplantae > Streptophyta > Magnoliopsida > Asterales > Asteraceae > Flaveria > Flaveria trinervia. Next base: position 16,154,992 of record CM046458.1, on the reverse strand, counting down.
CTTGTAATGTACCATTCAAACTTATGAATAATATATTTGGATTTAATAATAGCGTTATGTGGCTGTGAACGATCTTAACTCTCACTCCTCGACGTTTCCGCCGTCAAGGTTGGGGTGTGACAGATTGGTATCAGAGCCATAACTATAGGGATTTAGGTTATTAGAAATGGTGACCTAGACTATAGTTGCATGAACCTTATAGGAAGATCCTTATACCTTTGTGCTTACATGTTGTTTGCATGCTACATAATCCTATGCCTTTTGTGCAACTTGATGCCTTAGCATAGGATGCCTTATGTATGCTTAAACTTAGTTACTTGTCTCCCTAAACTTAACTTTAACTCTTTGATTCTCCCCGACAAATGAACTTCCTAAACCTATTCTTAACGACATGTGGAATCTACACTTATCATCTGGGTTCAATTCCTTAGACTCTATGTCTAAGCTATGAAAATCCCATCAAGGTTTTGATTTCATAAACCAAAGAAATTTGTGTGACACATAGACACCTGTATTCTGGATTTCCTGGCAAAAGGCCTTCGGGCTAAGGCAAGCATATCGTATAAATCTCATTGTGAGACTAGTTATGCTTACCTGGGGATTTCTGGGATGAGTGATAAACTATGGTCAACATACACAAGTCTCTATGGCAAATGGGTCAATTTACCTTGACGTGTCAACAATTCCAAATGGTAATGCGTTACCAAATAAAACCATCCTCTTTGTATCTTAAAAATCCTTGATTTTCTTGAACTGGTTTATCACCAAAGTTTCAATATCTTCTCATTTTTAACATTATAATGTTCCTGTTAATATTGAACCCATTCTACATTTCAACTCCTACATTTAAACATCACTACACGTTGGGCGTTTCATGTATCTATTCCATACCTTGACCAACGCGTGCACGACTCTTAATATATCCAAAGATATTGGGAATCTAAACCGAGTGGCCCCTCAAAAGTTTAAACCGTTACCTATGGTTCTCAAGTCTTTTTAAGGATGTGTCCCATAACTAAGAACATGAAATGCTGTAGGTGGAATCCTACATCTCGGGATCTTTGTCTAGGCAAAGTGTAAATGGTGATTTGACTCGATCATTGAATCCGTTTACTTGACTTGAAACCCTTGAGATGAGTGACGCTTATAGATACACGTGTCTTTAATAAGGTTATGGCTGAATCTCATATCTTGAGAAGTCCATATATTCCCTTCGATTGTGAATCGAATGTTCACATCTCATTATGATGTCGAACCATTCTTGTCCTTGATTTTGCCTTCCTGATTTAAATTATTCAAGATTTGAATACCATCATAACAAATTCCGCTATCTCGAACTTTGATCTTAAGCTTGTAAGCATGATTTTTCCTTTTGTTATATTGATGTAACTTGAAATTTTCCGAGTTTCTAATTGATATTATTTTCCTTTCGTTGTTGAGTCAAACTCCGTACCGTCTGCACCGTGAGAGATGCAAGTGTTTGCAAACCAACCTATGACTAAGAACCCTCGTATCTCCTAAATGTTTCTAACTCATCAAAGCAGGGGTGATTCCCTTACTTTGATGATTCTCTATTCGTTTCGGTAAATGGTTTTCAATTGTGATTTATAAAATTTCATCCTCTGGATCGGGGTGATTTCCTTATCCCGAGGATTGACTTCAATTATTTTCTTTGGAATGGCATTTCATAAATGCCATGATCTCACCAAAATAGGACTGAAACCCGTACTTTGGTGACAAATGTCATCTTCAATTGTTTTCTTGCTATTATGAAATTCAATCATCAAGATAGACGTGAAATCCATACCTTGATGACAATATCATTTTTATGAATTGTATTTGTTCAAATGAGACGACTTCATCAAAGTAGGAGTGAATTATGGATTTTGATGAAGAAGTTCATCTTGTTATATTTTATTTTTGTAAAACTTCACCGTTAAGATAGGAGTGATTTCCCTTACCTTATGGTGAGTTACCTCGTCTTATTTCTGTGGATCCTCAACAAGGAGTTGGGATCGAACTTTTTGATTGGTAAGTTAGTGGCCATACCCTGGGAATACACCATCAACTTAGGAGTGAAAACCACACCTTGATGACTATTCTCATTTCTTGATCTTCAACTTACCAAGTTTGTAATCAAGTGACGAGAAACATGTACTAACTTGCAGGGTGAAACAATGTTAGTGTTTCGACCTATCAAGCCAAAGCATGATCTTTGAACTTGATAGGGGACCCGATCACTCTAGGTTGATTTTGATTCCAAGCTTGGAGCATTTAAATTCTTAAAATGATTTCTTTCCTTTATCCTTATGTTTTGAATTGATCTGGCTATATCGAACCATTTATTCCCTATTATCAACTTTCATTTTGAGATATCATCAACACATGTTGTGTGTGATGGTAGTCTTCTTAAACAATCTTTCTACTAAATAAAGACATTATCAACTTGTGGTTATGTCTTTCTAGTCATACGAATGTTCTCGACTGTACTTATGGGTTTGATGAATTACGTATGCAATCTATATTTGGAAATTTGTTACCTTGCAAAACATGGTTACAAATGCATGTCTTATTGTTTGCGTTACTTCTTGAATCACTTTTGAACCCTTAACCTTGAAAATCTTTAAAACTCTATCTTGGTTTCGACTAACGAGACTCGTTATTACCTACATTGTGACGTGGATATAACGGTTCATAAAATTTCTTAATTTGTAGTCATGGGTTTGGCATAAAGGAAAAGACGTGATTTGGTATGTATCCGAGTGTCTTACCTTCACATATGACAAGACCTAACATTAGTGATCCTATGGATCTCCTGTTTAACTTTTCATTCATTAAGGGTCTCTTACCTTAGCTGTCATGATGACAATTGGTGTATTATAGACCGATTGACTAAAATTCAATTTGATTTATGTGGGATAACGGGTCGAGAAATTGACTTGTAGCGGTTTCAAATAGTCGTATACCGTGGTATGTCGGTAAATATCGATCGTTAAATTTTAATGATCGATTCATTTTCCTGCAATTAGCAATGTTTCTAGTTATCGTTGTGAACTCATTCCAAAATCTTCGCATATCGTATTATTCTTAGACCGACGGTTTGGTCAAAGGAGCAATATATATTCACAAGATATGTGTTAAGATCGTTTCGGTGACGTTTGGAAGTCTTAAATTCCGACGGTTAACCTTTCTTACAATTGTGGTCTTTTATTGATTTTGATACATCGCTTTACTACGAGATTATATTCTAGAAGTTGTGGTTTATAAGTCTAACATACCACGGTAACTCGTCATCGTCTTTCAACATTTCATATGCCAAATTTCAAAGTGTCTCGTATTTCACGGGAAGAATTCAAATTGGTATGCGTTATGTCAAGAGACTTGTAAGGTTCCATCTCACCCGTAATCAAACGTCTATCACTGGTCGTTGAACACTTGCTTTTCATTATAACTTCTTTTGTTCATTTAAGTTTTTATTCTTAATTTCGGGACGAAATTCTTTCAAGTTGGGGAGACTGTAACATCTTGTATTTTTTCGTTAATTAAAAATTAACGTCGTTTATTCTTGTAAGGGCCAAAGTTGTCAATTATGAAACTTATGGTTTGTTTATGCTTATTTAGTTGTATGCCTCTAATTCTTTAAATTGAAAGTTAATAACTTAATTTGGTTAATAATAATAATAATAATAATACTAATAACAATACTACCTATAATAATAATAATATTAGTAAGATTAATAATAATAATAGTTATAACGATAATAATAACCAAGCTTATGTTAATAATAATGATAATAATATTAGTAATGGTAAAATTACCTATAACAATAACTTATAAGGGTTATTGAAACTAAATAATGTTTAAACCACAAAAATCTAACTAAGTTTGGGGGCTTGCTTTTGCCAATTAATAAACTTTCAATAGAGGTTTATGCATAAAATAATAAAGTTTGAAAGTTGAGGGACCAAAGCTGTAAATTTATTAAACTTAAACCAAACCCCCACCCAACCCCGTAATTCCAGCGGGAGCTCCGGCCAAGTTCCGGTCGAGCTCCGGCCACCCCTAAAACTCACCAGAAACCTATAAAATTGATCACCAACCGTTCTGAAACGGTTCGTGTACATGTTTCGAACACAAGGCGTAGTAAAATTGTGATTAATCACCGTTACAAGTCGAATCAAATGTGTAACCGATCTATAATCACTTCGTATAGCCGTTTGAGCCTTAAACGCTAATAATAATCGAATTAAATCAACCAGATCGAACGTCTATCTTTCTCTAATCAAACCCAAACTTCAATTGCACCTAAATCAAACTAAATCATCAATTTCTGTCACCATCCTCTTCGCGAATCTGCAGTCACTCGAACACCATCTTTTGGGCTTCATATTCTGAAATTAATAGAGGGCTCCTTATCCTTAATATCAATAGAAACTTTATGCAACATGAATTTGACTATCGTCCACATTTGCATTGTGAACCAATATCGACCAAGCCGCAACGTGTTCTTCGTTTGTTCTTGTAGTGGTCAACTTCGAATCGGGTAATTAAACACTGCTATATACTCGATTTCACATGGAGATCAAATGCCCTATGGGAATTTTGTGTAACAACATCGAATACGTGTCAATTTGGGGGATTACAATTAGGGTTCATAGGTTAATTGGGGATTTGTTTTGTGTTGGTGTTTTAAGTTTTGGAAACCCAAGTAAACCGCGGCTGAGTGTCTTAGTTCACTGGTTAAGACTTTCCTTCCCCATTCATGAGGTCCCGGGTTCGAACCGGGCACCCTCATGTTTTATTTTTAAAGGCATTTTAGCCTAAAACAAATTTCAGAAAATTTTTAATATATATAAAATTAGTTTTATAAATGTCAAATATTTTCAAAAGTCTCCTAATATTTCTGAAATTTTTCTAAGTTTAAAAAAATGTGTTTTATTAATTAAAATTTTAGCAAAGCTTGTTTGAATAATTTTTAATAAAATAGATTGAAAATAATAATTAGTAAATTACTATTGGACCAAATATCCCTTTTTAAATTAATTTGGTTTAAATAGTAATAAAATTTTAGTTATAAAAATTTTATTTAAATTTTATATATGACCTTTTAAATTATTATAATTATTTCTTTTCACATCTTTGAATAAAATATAAATATATATATTTTCTTTAAGAAAATATAAATTTATTTCATTTTGTTAAACATAATTATTTGACAAGCCCCAAATTTCCATCGAAATCCTAGTTCGCTTAAAAATTTAATCTTACGATTAAACTTTAATCTTGTAAATATATATATACTTTTAGGTACATTGAAGGTTTGCGTTGGAGCGTTTTTTATTATTTCTTATTAATCGATATCCTATACTTATTGATCATGTGAGTTTTCCTTGCCCCTTTTTATATTTTCACACTAATTTGGGGTGAAACATGATACTTATTCTCATACACTTGTAAACGTTTAAACTTGTAATCACTTGCAATTCATATTTTTGTCATGGTTATTTGTGTTTTGTAAGTGTTTATATGAGATACATATTTTTGTTTGCAATCATTAACTATTGCTAGCCTGGCGACGTCTTAGATCTTTGGGCCTGACAAGCCTATTTGGTGCTAAAGTCGAGGTATTGCCGACTCCTGATGACGTATGCTTGTTCATCATGGGAACCAAATACACTTAGCCAATCTTTTATACCTGTAATCAAGTCGAGGTTTGGTTGTAACGATATGTGTTCTATAACCTTACTTGCTTATGACCTATGACATGAATTGCTACTTGTAACTTTATCATATTATGTATGAAAACCTTGGAAACTCACCAACTATTTATAGTTGATCTTTTATTTTTATCATGTTTCAGGAAATCCCCAAGTTTAAAGTGGACTTTTGAAGCTTGCAATAAAACCTAGGATTGGACCTAGTTAATTTAATGATTGAGCTTGTTATATTACTTTTTATGTTTTTCTTATTTGAGACTTATGCTTGTAATGTACCATTCAAACTTATGAATAATGTATTTGGATTTAATAATAGCGTTATGTGGCTGTGAACGATCTTAACTCTCACTCCTCGACGTTTCCGCCGTCAAGGTTGGGGTGTGACACAAAGACAACTGGCGGAACCACCTCAACCATAAAGAGGAGGCGGAAGGGAAATAGACCCACCACCACCATGACCATCAAAAGCATATCGGTTTTAAGAATGGGGCTACCTCTAGTTAAGATGGGAGGCCGACATTCAAGCGACCGCACCATCATCAACACTGAGACCTTCACCATTATCCACCAGAACCATTTTGGCCCCATCAAAACCCCTCTCAACCACAACACATAGGAGGTGAAGAAACAACAGCCAAGCCAGAAGCCAATTTCAACAAGATTTCATTCTTGAACAAAAATCCGTTTTTTTCTTTACTTCATCTATTCCATGTCCGGAACAGGAGAGGATACGCGTAACACCACAATTTTGACAATGGTATGCAGTCAAATGCTAGAAAATACCTTTTTAATTGATAATGATATTGTCACACCCCAACTTTAACGGCGAAATCATCGAGATGTGAGGGTTAATATTGTTCACAGCCACATAACACTACCATTAAATATAATTATTATTATCATAAGTTCAAATAAACGTTACAACCAAAAGTCATAATGAACCAAAGCAAACAAATGTTCAACATTCCAAATTTCAAGATAATTGCAGAACCGTTGAAGGGTACTAGCTTACAACACAACAACACAAAGAGGAGAGTGTGCAACAACACTTAATTGATCAAATGGGGAACTCGAAACCAGTTTTAGTGAGAACTAAGAAACACAAGTATTCAAGAGATAGAACAAGAACACCACAAGTAGTTGGTTTTCAAGGTTGATGTATATTGCTATCTAGTTCCTTACAAGTATTTACAAAGCAATGGATGATAAGATACACGGACCAGAGATATTCATACTACAACCTACAGCCGACCATACTTTGAATGTCAGCTGGATACATGATCTAGAGAACAACAAAATCAATGGAGAGTCAAAAGGCAGATTGTCTTTTGACTAGTGACTATGACATGCCATAGCTCACATCCTAATATATTACAAAAAAGATAAAGTACATAAAGTAGAAAGTTACAGACTCAAGACCTCAATGTACAGTTACCAAAAGCATGGACATTTCACCAACTTATGTAAAGTTGGTGTCTTATCAGAGTTGCAACGGAAAGGGGTCCAGCTTTATGGAAAAGGTACATCAGATAAAGCATGTGTTCAAAAGTCTTCGGAAGAAATCTGTCTTCAAGAGTTGGCTTCGGAAGACTTTGTCTCTGAAGCTTCGGAAGACTTCATGTTTGGCTTCGGAAGATATTGGTCTTGGCTTCAAAAGATTTCACACTTAGAATATTTGCTAATGTAGGGTGTGAAACTTATGAAGCATTCTACTTCAGTACATATGTGCATGCATGCAAGAGACTTAAGGTGTTTGGGTTGTATTAGCCTTATATTAAACCTTACAAACTCCGCCTAGGCTGATGCTACCAAAACACTTGAAGACTTCAAATATCAATAGTCGTCATCATGATGATGACCATCCTTTCTTCATAAGATGATCAGGATCACTTAGACTCCCAAAGTGTCTTCTCATGTCAAAAAAATCATGCAGAGGCAGATTGAACATGTCTTTCCATGTGTAGATATCTTCTATAGCTTGATCTCTGATGATATGCCATCTTCTAGATTTGTAGTGTATGTCTAGGACAAGATGGGTCTTCCTGATGCTAGAGGAGCTATTTGAACTGGATTTGGTGAAGCATCCTCTTGTTGCACATCCTCAGGATGTTCTGACTCATCCTGAGTGTCACACCCTCAAATTCCACAAACGGGGTAATACCGTTAGGCGCGTGACATACCAGATCTTAGCCATTAGTTACACCAAACGACACAACAATTACAAAATATAATTTCTAAATTAAATAGAGTTTCTTAAAATCAGAATTAAATACAAAATATGAAAATAAGTGCGGAAGCGTATAAACCATAATTTAAACGGCGCAAACACACGCAAACCAAATAAATATAATTTATAGAAAAATATAGATTGTTCATTTGACTCTACAATGATGAATGCAATGCGAGATGCTCCTATTCGTGCGCAGCTTAAGAACCTGAAAGAAACATGCTAAAGTGTCAACACAAGGTTGGTGAGTTCACAAGTTTTGATAAATAGAACATAATAGTAAACTGATACAGTAAACAAAATAATATCAGTAGATAGCTAGTCTACTCAACAAGTTACTAAGTGTATGAAGTTCGCAACCGATGCTGATAACGTAAGAAATACATCAGCTGTGAACACCGGTCATAGCAACATAAATTAGGTCAATTAAACACCCGTTTGACGAACGTTGTGCTAGCGCGATGTAAGGCCCCGTTCCCGGGCACCTCACACTCGGTCATTCATTGCACGTAAAACATGTTAGGTTTAGGTTTGGTAGATCTAGTTCATTATATATAGGCTTAGTACTTGAATTAATATCTGTAAGGAATGTTTGTAATTCATTATTGTGTATGCATTAAATATATAGGTTAACCTATTTTTGTGTGTTGATTTATGTATGGTTGCAGGTACAAACATTATAATTGACCAAGTGTAAGAAACATCTACGGATGATCATTTTGTTCTTCCGTAGATATATTTCTTACAAGTAACTATTCATCTGAAGATCCTCTGCGGATGAACAACCAAAAGTGAAGAACAAGATTGCTTCGGAAGAACAAGATTGCTTCGGAAGAACATGACTTCTGCGGAAGAACAATTCTACTACGGAAGAACAATCATCTACAGAAGACAAACTTCCTGCGGAGTACAAACACTTGTATAATACAAGTGTTACAATTCAACAAGTCAACTAGGTAGTTATGCAAATCCCTAGAAATCCGATGATTCCTTAACTGAAACAAATCAAATCCCAAGAGATTCGGTGTTTCCTATAACTGAAACATCATTGTCTATATATATGGATCCTAGGTTTCAATTCAAGCAGATTGTTTTAGACGATGGATTGATCGACAACAGCATAGCAATACAACAATCACTTCAAAGTCTCTCAATCAAACCCTAGCAACCGTCACATCATAACATACTTTGATATCATTCATTCATTATATTTGTAATCATTAACATGTTCTAATGAAATACTTATTAATCATTAATTGTGTTTTATTACGTGTGTTCTTGAATATTTATTGATATTTAAAGTTATTTTAAACAATTAAACCAAATCAACGTTGTTTCCGCAAACGTTGACTTGCCAATCAACCGACATTGATAATTCCTGTTTGCGATCTTGGATTCACAGGTGGTATCAGAGCCAAGTGCTCATTGATCTAGATCGATTGATCTATTAGTGTCAGTTGTGTTAATTGATTTTAATTTCGTAGATTTTTCAGTTCTTAATTTCGTAGATTTTAATTAACTTGTATCTATATTCAAATCAATTGAATAGCAGATCTTGTTAATCATTCTCATCAATTAACATCATGAGCAACTTCAGTGGATCATCTTACCAACCACCAAAGTTGGAAACAAAAGCAGACTTCAAGTCATGGAAAATCAAGTTTAGAAATCATGGAAACTATACTGATTCTGACTTATGGGTATCCATCACTGAAGGTCCTTATATTCCACCCACTCTTGGGCCGGATTATAATGAAAAAAATCAACCAATCAGTACCAAAGATCTATCACCTGATGATGTCAAGAAGGTCAAAGTTTATATCAAAGCATACAGTTTGCTTAGTATGGCTTTACCTGAAGAGATATTGATCAGGTGTGAGAACTACAAAACAGCACACTCCTTGTGGAAGATACTTCACACTCTCTACGAAGGGAGTGATGAGATAAGAAGCAAAAGGAGAGACACCCTCAGGTCGCAATATGAAACATTTCATCATATTGAGGGTGAATCAATTCCTCAACAACTTCATTTTCATGCAGTTGGTAACTGAGATGAATATTCTGGAGTTGAAATATACAAGTGAAGAGTTAAACAAGAAAATGCTCCACACTTTACCAGAAAGTTGGAAGCAAACTATATCCATGTTCAAGAACACTATAGATTTGAAATCAACTAGTCTAGATACTCTGGTTGCAAAAGTGGAAGCTCTTGAAATGGACGAAAAATCAAGAAACAAGAGTGTGAGAACTCATGTCTCACCCTATCACTTCAAAGAAACAAATAATGTTGGAAGTGCATTTATTTCAAACAATGAAAGTGATAACTCTTGTTCTAGGAGTGATGATGAGGAGGAAGTTAGATTTTATGCTTCTAAGCCCTTAAAGAAATCAACTCAAGATAAGAATCAAAAGAATAAAGGAAGAACTGCTGATCGACAAGATACAACTGCAGCAACAGCTAAGTCTCCATATTCAACCAATCCGTCAGAACCAATTACTATGATATTGGACTCTGAAGAACAAAAAGCAGCCTTTGCAGCTTTTAGTTCCAGCTTTCAAGCATATCTGGGAAGCTCTCTAACGTCAGCAAATATCTGCCAACAAGATTTAGAAGAACTACCTCATGATGTAGTGGAAGAAATAGACCTACAATGGCAGATGGCCATAATTGCTTATAGAGCAAAGCAATATCTCAGAAGAAATAAGGACTTGGCATCAGCAAGTAAAACATCAAAAATTGGTGTTGACAAATTAAAGGTAAGATGCTTCAAATGCAATCTCTATGGACATTTCTCCAGAGAATGCAATCAACAGTCATATCCAGAGATGAGACAACACCAGCAGCATCAACAACATCAGATTTAACCTCATCAACAATCAAATTCTCAAAGACCTCTGCACAACAATCTCAACTAAATAATGCATCCCCACTACCACCAATGAATCAGCTGGACCTAGTAACTCAAAGGAGTCAGGGCTGATCATACTTCAAGATGGAACGTGTGACTGGAGTGTGTATGAAAAAGAAGTCTTGGAAGAGAATCAAGCATTGATGACCCATATGGATCAAACAGTTCCACCAATAGCAAGAGAGGTAAAAGAAAGGTTGTGTTCATCAACATATGTTGAGGAAGTTGAACGCCATAGAGTCCATGCTCAACAGTTGGCTGACAAAGTAAAAGAAACTATGATTTTAAATGAATCCCATGTTAGAGAACATAAATTGTATCAAATCAAAATTAACTCTTTGCAAAAGGATTTAGAAAATTTTGTTTCTGAAAATTATAGCCTAAAAGCCCAAGTTGAGCATCTGACCACTTCCTTAACAAAATCCATGGCTGATCATGCATCAACTAAAGTGAAACTTCAGAAGTTTCAATTATCATCTTAGCAATATGAGAAATTACTAAATTCTCATATTGAATCAAAGAAAAGGTCTGGGTTGGGTTATAATGCTGTTGCACCACCTATAAATGATAATTACACATCTTTACCTACAACAATGACCAACATTCTCTCAAATCATTTTATGCCTAACACCAAGTTTGAAAAAGAATCAACTCAAAACAAAACTAACGATGAAGCTGAGGTGAATGAAACTAAATCCTCTGAATCAAAATCTATAAATCAAAATGATTCAGAATTTGATTATGATAATTATGATGACTTGGATGATTCTGATGAACAATATGTTGATCAAATAACCACTGGTAAGAATGTTCATATTCCAAAAGTGCTTGAAGAAACAAAGTTGCCATATCCTCCTAAACAAAGAAACATGTTGAAGACCATTTGCAAGAGAATAGCTCAATTGAATTATTGTCTTCAAGAACTAGTCAGCAACAAGACTCTTCCAGGAAATTACATGATGAATCTGCTATCATCGAGGAAAGAGAGAGATCCAAGGAAAAAGGAAAGAAAAAGTTATTAGTAGATCATCAACGGAAAAAGAAAACTTCAGCGGATGATCTACGGAAGAGGAACTCGGTAACAAGCAATCAGAAACATAAAGTTGAAAGAGGTGAAGCACATCCAAAGCTGAAGAAGAAAGAGAAACATCAAAAATCAGCAAACCATAAGAATGATTCTGAAAAAGAATCAGATGGAAAATATTGCAAATGGTGTGACATGAGAAATCACAATACTGAAGAATGTTACTTCAGTAGCTACTGTTCTATTTGTAATATGAACAATCACATGACAGCTGGATGTTACTTCAACAAACATTGTGGCATCTGCAACAAAAATAAGTATTCCACTCAGGAATGTTATTTCAACAAAAGGAACAAAACAAAAGGCACAAATAAGAAAGAGTCAGATAAGTCTGAAACAGAAACTGACTGTGAAAAAGGTTCAAAATTGAAGAAGTCTGATCTGAAATCAAAGTCAAGATCAAAGGACAAAATATCATCAAGTGCTCATCCATTGAAGAAAAGAACAACTAGGCAGCAGTCAAAAACACCTCACAAAAGGGTATATTTGACTAATAAGGAATCAAAGGATGATGATTCATTTTTTGATAAATTTGAAAAGGGAATTCAAATACCTCTTTCAAAAACAAAAGATAGTGAGACATTTAAAGTTTCATTATCAAAACAAAAGACTCAAACAAATGAAGTTGATTTGAATCAAGCAGAAATTGAGAAACAAGAACCTACTTCATCAACATCCCATTCAGCAGAATCATCCTCATCTAAAACAAATCAGAATGAATCAACCAAATCTAAAATTGAAACTTCAAAACTTAGTTATGAAGGAGTAAATATTTTAGACTCTGTTGACAAACCTAAGATCAGTAAGACTTGGGTTGTCACTTCTAACTGATTTATTTCTGAATGCAAGAACAATATTAGAGAGCTGACAACAAGTGGTATGTTGACAGTGGTTGTTCTAGGCATATGACAGGAAACTGTTTTCTTCTCTATGATTTCAAATATAAAAATGCTTCTTATGTGGCATTTGGTGGGGATAAAATGGGAGGTAAAATTGTTGGTGAAGGGATGATAACAAATGGTGTGCTCAAATTTGAGAAAGTAAATTACTATGAAAATTTACAGTATAATCTACTTAGTGTGTCTCAAATCTGTGATCAAAATTATACCATATTGTTTAATAATACTCACTGTTACATTCTTAAGCCAGGATTTATTGTTCTAGAAGATTGGATCCTCCTCAAAGCAGCAAGAAAAGGAAACACCTATGTTTTGGATATGAACAACACTTCACTCACAAAACATGAAAATGCCTTATATCTAAACTATCAGAAGATTTGTCTCAATTATGGCATAGAAGGCTTGTCCATTCTAACATGAAGAACATGAATAAATTGGTGAAAAATGACTTGGTCATTGGATTGCCAAACAAAGAGTTTCATTGCTCAACTCACTGTTCTTCATGTTACAAAGGAAAACAACATAGAGTGTCACATAAATACAAAATTATCAATTCAAATACTACACCACTCAAATTGCTTCACATGGATCTGTTTGGTCCTATCAATGTGATGAGAATTGGAAAAAGGCAATATTGTTTGGTGATAGTTGATGATTTCACTAGATTCACATGGGTCTTTTTCTTAAAACAAAAAAGTGAAACATTAGAAACATTAATGGACTTTGTGATCAAGATTGAGAATCAACTTGATACAAAAGTTCAAAATTTTTAAGAGTGACAATGGTACTGAATTTGTCAATTTTGAACTGGATTCTTTTTGCAAGAGCAAAGGTATTGCAAGACAATTCAGTGCACCAAGAACTCCACAACAAAATGGAGTAGCTGAAAGAAGAAATAGAACTCTTACTGAAGCAGCCAGAACAATGCTAGCTTATTCATAATTACCTATCACGTTTTGGGCCGAGGCTGTGAATACTGCATGCAATGTTCAAAACAGAACATTAATTGTCAAAGAACATAACAAAACTCCCTATGAGCTCCTATTTAAAAGAAAACCATACATAGGATATCTGAAAGTCTTTGGATGTCATGTAACTGTTTTGAACATAAAAGAGTCATTGGGAAAATTTTCAAAAAAAGCATATGATGGTTTCTTTGTTGGATACTCTTCAACATCGAAATCATATAGGGTTTATATTCCACAACATAACATAGTGGAAGAAACTCCTAATGTATCTTTTGATGAATCTGCATTTACAAAGTCAGTTAAAGGTTCATCATGGTTGTTTGACATAGATGCTTTATCCAAATCATTTAACTATGATTATTTGAATAATGCAAGATCTGATGAAGTATGTTATACATTTGTTCCACCTCTTATGACTGAAGTAACTTTATCTGCTAATCCTCCAAGGATACCCTCATCCTCGGATGAAAACACTTTAGTAGCAGCAGATACTACATTTGGAAACGAACATGTTGCATCCGAAGATGTGAATGCTTCCGAAGAACCTCCTACGGAAGAGCAAAATGCTTCCGAAGAAGTTCCTACGGAAGAACAAAATGCTTCCGGAGAAGTTCCTACGGATAATCAAAATGTTTCCGGAGAAGTTCCTACAGATAAACAAAATGTTTCGGAAGAAGTTCCTACGAAAGAGCAATACAAAACTGGAGATACTCCTGCAGCCCATACAAGAGACTCTCATGATCATTCGACTCATGTTGAACAGTTTTACTATTTCTTAAACTCACAACCTGAGCTGAATCAGTGTGAGACAATGGAAATGACTAACCTGGAATCATCTATACCAGTTGAATCAACTCCTTCAATGAGAATCCATAAGACTCATCCAATTGATAACATCATTGGAAATCCTGAAAAGAGAACTACAAGGAGTCAAAGTGGTACAACCAACCTTTGTCTCTTCAGTTGTTTTCTTTCTCAAGTGGTGCCTCCAAACATCACTGCTGCTTTAAAAGACAATAGCTGGATTGAAGCTATGCAAGAAGATCTTCAACAGTTCAGAAAGCAAAAAGTGTGGTCTCTTGTTGATTTGCCTGAAGGTCAACATCCTATTGGAACAAGATGGCTATACAAAAACAAACTGGATGATAGAGGGATTACTGTAAGAAACAAAGCAAGGTTGATTGCACAAGGATACACTCAAGAAGAAGGAATAGACTATGATGAAGTTTTTGCACCGGTTGCAAGAATTAAGGCCATAAGAGTGTTTCTGGCTTATGCATCATATAAGAAGTTTACTGTGTATCGGATGGATGTCAAGTGTGCATTCTTATATGGGAAGATTGATGAGGAAGTTTATGTGTCACAACCCCTTGGTTTTGAAGATCCTCATTATCCCCATAGGGTATACAAACTAGATAAAGCCTTGTATGGTCTTTATCAAGCACCAAGAAAATAGTATGAAACGCTATCATCTTTCTTGCTCAAGCATGGCTACAAAAGAGGAACTATTATCAGACACTCTTTCTCAAACAAGAACATCAAGATCTCTTAGTAGTTCAAATATATGTTGATGACATTATATTTGGTTCAACTAATAAGAGATTGTGTGTGAATTTTGAAGAGCTGATGAAATCTGAATTTCAGATGAGCTCAATGGGTGAATTAACCTTCTTTCCTGGCCTGCAAGTTCATTCAAAATCAGATGGGATATTCATCAATCAAGAAAAATACATACATCAAATTCTAAAGAAATACAATCTTGCTGAAGTATCCTCATGCAAAACACCAGCATCAACAATTGATAAGATTGCTCCTGATCTTTCTGGAAAATCTATTGATCAAAAATTATATAGATAAATGATAGGTTCACTTATGTATTTAACTGCCAGTAGACCTGATATTATGTTTGTTGTGTGTGTGTGTGCTAGGTACCAATCTGACCCAAGGAGTCTCATCTCAATGTTGTAAAAAGAATTTTCAAATACCTCAAAGGAAAACCAGGACTTGGTCTTTGGTATCCAAAGGATGGCGACTTTACACTCTACTCATACTCAGACAGTGACTATGGTGGATGTAACAGTAACGAAAAATCAACAACCGGTGGATGCCAATTCATTGGACCAAGACTAGTATCATGGCAGTGCAAGAAACAAACTAATGTTTCTATATCCACAGCTGAGGCTAGGTACATTGCTGCTTCAGCTGGATGTTCTCAAGTTCTTTGGTTGCAAAACCAATTACTTGACTATGGTTACATCTTTCTTCAAACTTCAATCTATATAGACAATTCTACTGCTATGTTTATAACTGCTAATCCTATACAACATAGTAAAACAAAACATATTGAAATAAGATATCATTTTCTGAGAGATTGCTCAGAAAAGGGTTTGATTAAGTTAGTCAAAGTGGATACATCAAATCAGCTTGCTAATTTATTCACTAAAGCCTTTGATTCAGTCAGATTTAACTTTCTGGTTGAGTCTCTGGGAATGATTAACTTAGATTAATCAAGTCTAAACAAATAAAATACTATGTGTAAGATGCTTCAGCATGACATATGTATGGGAAATGATAGTACATTATAGCTTTGCTTATTTCTGAATACATAAATAACAATAAATCTTAGCAAGTTTCTTGATATATGAGTCGATTCATCTTGAGTGGAAACTAAACTGAGTGCATGCCAAACATAATGCTAAAATGATTGTTTGTGGGAAACTTCATTTTGAGAATACAAAGAAAGTCTTATTCTAATGTGACCAAATCACTCATTTAAACACACTATGTAAAACACTTTATAATATCTTGTATGATCACCATACTGAATATTAGTTACAAAAGGTGAAAAGATCATGATCCTCATCATCCCTCTATTTTGTGTCAACAAAGACCTGGGTTAAAGGCACCTCTGTTTTACATGAGTAAAGACCTGGTGACCTGATGATGATCATATCTAAGCTATCAAAAGAATCCTATGTGATCAAATGTATATTATCTTGAGCTTTTACGTCATTGCATTAATAAGATGCCAATTGCATCTCAAGATAGATCTTATAACTTAAAGTACATAGTTCTTAAGTGTAAAAAAGTGATGATTTGTCTTGCAAAGGGAGGACAAAATCTTTGTGAATTGAATGTAAAGCCCATAACAGTTATTTCCAAATCAATTTGAAAACATGATAATCAGCATGCCTAGTTGATACATGAGCTCTTGTATGGATTTAAGTGGATAATATACTTGCAATCAGAACTTTGTTCAGGTATCAATTCAACATCATAACTCATCAGGAAGAGGCTTAGTATTATAGTATGATCCCATCATATGTGTATATATGTCTGATCATCTTCATACAGTTACAAATCATGTTAATCCTCTTAAAGAAAATTATGATAAATGCTTAAATTCACCATAATCACAAATTAGGGAGAGTAGAATACATGAAGTTGAGTTACTCAATCAGCAGAAATGTCTATCTCATTATCAATTTGAAGGAATTGGAATCTGAGCATAATCATAGCTACTGGATACATGAAAATTTTAATAAAAATTCTTTTAAACTTTCTTGTGCTAAATTGCCATGTATACAAAGCCAACAAATTTGATCATAGATTTTAGATTTCAATCTAAAAAAATATAAGAGAAGAGGATGAAGAGTTGATGAAACAACAAGCTAGAATAAGAAGGCTAAGAGAAGATGCTCAATGCAACAAGGAAGTTATTGATGCTTTGCTTGATAAGGAGTCTGAGCTTAAAGAGTCAGCAGCAACTGAAAAGGAAGAAAAAGAAAGGATGATGATGAAGCTTGAACAAGTAAAAGCTCACATCTCCTGAACACCCACCTTCAGTAGACCTATCTACTGTGAAGCCTATCTCTCATCAGAATGATGACAGTGATGAAGAGTGGAAAGAGCTGATCAATAAAGACTCTGCACCAGATAAGGAAGTCTCAAAGGTTGATGATCTTCTGGCTACAAAAGACATATTAGAAGAGAGACCTGAATCGACCATGTTCATGACTCTCATAAATCATGGTTTCCCTTATGACATGGTTGAAAGGCTAAACATGACTGAGATGAAGAATCTGTTGAAAGAATTTGAGCTTGCATGCTTTATGATTCCAAACTGCGATTACGAAGCTTTCTGCACCTTTCAATTCATCCAAAAGACAAAGAAGGAGTTGGGACATTGTGGCACAGCTAAGCTGAGTAGATATAACATGACTTGTTGGTTACAAGACCATAACTACAAACCACATGAGCTTAAAGGAAGGTCAGTAGGAGAACTTAGAAGGATGATGGAGCATGTGATGAAAGTTGAGCTGGATACTGGTGTAAAATTAGAACTGAAGCTCCTCATCCATCTATGATCAACAAAGCAAACTTCCTGCTGAACCTATAACAGTTGAACCTAAAGATCAGCACAAAGGGAAGGACAAACTGATCAGAGAGCCAAGAGAAGTAATACCAGGCAAAGTATGGTCACTGGGCACTACAGTGAGGGAGATAACTGAACAGAAATCCACTCTGATACAACTAATAGACCACCTCACGACTCCCAGTTCTGTGGAAGAGAACGTGATCATGGCCTGGAAATATGATCCAAACTGGGATTGTACTATTATTAAAAGAACATCTGGAAGAGTTGAATACTTCCATGATGTATTTTTAGTGATGAGTCTACCAGAGAATGACATCAAAGATCTTCAAAGCCTGATCATCTGCAATTATCCAATTCACCCTAGAGGAAGAGACTTCTTAACACTAGTGGGAAAGCTCAAGACTAAGTTTAAAGATGATGTCCTAGGTGAAGCTAAAAGAGAAGATGCAGAGCATCAGAAGAGAATCAAAGGACTTAAAAGATACAAGTCTAATGCCTCAGAATCTATAGATGAAGAATTCTTGAAGAGGGTTGGATACAAAAGTAGAACTACAACAGCAATCAAATGCATTGAAGGGACTCAATTCACATACCCTAAACTGAATGGGTTATGTTGAGAAAACAAGGGAGTTGGTGTTGTTAAGAAATGCTGAAAACAAGAAAGTTGACCAGATCAGGATCTTTGATCCTGTTGAAATCAAATTACTTCATCCCAGCTACACCTCATACCTTAATGACAAATTCTTTCCCAAGTTGGCTGATGAAAAAGCACAGAATGATTTGTTCCTGCATGTCCATGTGATCCAAGTGATTGACAAATTACATGCCAAAGCCTACAAAAGAAGAAGATTCAATGTTGGACTGCTAAAGGGAACAACTTTTGATGAAGTAACTGAACTCAGAATTTCAGAGCAAGATGAGTTAGAAGTGATGAATAACAACAATGTGTTAGACACACTTACTACGGAGGAAGATGTTCTGGGGATAAGCGTTGAGACTCTGAAGAAGTTCAGCAAGATGAAGATCAACTACAAGTATGATGATCAGAAGACTGTTGTGTCTTACTTGTACAATAAGATCATTGCCAGAGTCAAGGAACTTTCAGTGTTGAAGAACTGATTGCAAGTATCTAAGCCTAAGGGGGAGTATTGTTAGGTCTAGGTTTGGTAGATCTAGTTTATTATGTATAGGCTTAGTACTTGAATTAATATCTGTAATGAATGTTTTTAATTCATTATTGTGTATGCATTAAATATATAGGTTAACCCATTTTTGTGTTTTGATTTATGTATGGTTGCAGGTACAAACATTATAATTGACCAAGTGTAAGAAACATCTACAGATGATCATTTTGTTCTTCCGTATATATATTTCTTACAAGTAACTATTCATCCGAAGATCCTCTGCGGATGAACAACCAAAAGTAAAGAACAAGATTGCTTCGGAAGAACAAGATTGCTTCAGAAGAACAAGATTGCTTCGGAAGAACATGACTTCTGCGGAAGAACAATTCTCCTGCGGAAGAACAAATCATCTACGGAAGACAAACTTCCTGCGGAGTACAAACACTTGTATAATACAAGGTTACAATTCATCAAGTCAACTAGGTAGTTATGCGAATCCCGAGAAATCCGATGATTCCTTAACTGAAACAAATTAAATCCAAGAGATCTGGTGTTTCCTATAATTGAAACATCCATGCCTGCAACTCCTCAGCATCAACATATACCTGCCAACTATCATGCATACAAAAGTCAGCGACGCTGAGTGAGTTCTAGTTTTTATAATAAAATACTTTACTTTCATTAAAACGGTTCTTTTGTAAGCCCCGTTCCCGGGACGCTTACAGCTGGGTTCTCATCGCACATAAAACATATAATTACATTGTATTTAATAAATCGCAGCGGAAAACTAAAACAAACTTTCATTTCCATGTAAATGCTTTTGCAACTAATACAACATTCATTACAAAAATAGTTTGTTCGCATTACAATGCAAAAACATTAATCAAAAGAATGCCATCCCAAAAGAGCTGAGTAGTCGCCCGTGCCATCCTCAGCAATCATTACCTGCCAACTGGAAACACATCAAAGTCAGCGTTGCTGAGTGAGTTCTAGTTTTATAAATAAAACATACTTTACTTTCATATAAAACCGTTCGTTACTTTTACATGATCACACATCATACGTACACATAGATAATATCATTATTATCTTCTTCATTCGTTCATTCGTTCTTTCATTACCTTACTTGCGCATCGGACATCATCCATACCAATACCATGTGCTACACCCCGGTTAGTCTTAGCTACCGGGCCGAAGTCAACAAATGAACAGCTAAACGTATGCCATGGTACTAGGAGTAACCATCAGTCTTAGCTACTGGGCCGAAGTCAACAAATGAACAGCTCAACGTATGCCACAGTACTAGGGGTGAGCGGTAGAGGTTCTACATTCAGGGTCAATCACCAAGAAGGACCCGTTATCCGATGTGTGCAAGACGTTTCATTCGTTCATTAATACATGCATTCATTCATCATGTTCCTCTTTCTTTATCTTTCACTTTACGTTACATAATACTTCGTTCATTCATCATAATAGGTAAAGCCATAGGAAAGATATTATACATCATACTAAGGAACATATCATACACATTCGTCATCATCATACAGGCAACATCATACAGGGCAACATCATACATACGTAATAAGCCTAAACATGCAACATCATCATCATCATCATGCCCAACATGCTTTCTAAGACCTCGATCGTCATCTTAAAAACTCTTATGGGAACCTTTACATCAAAACTTACATCTGCACTTTCCCCCGAAAATCAGAAGTCAATCAACACCTTCCTCGGGTTCAACAGCCCTATTCGGGCGTATGGACACCCTTCAGTCGCATTGCCTCCATGCGACTGAACATCATGCGAATGAACTAATACGGATGAACACCTATGCGAATGAACATCCAGTCGTGCGAATAGACAATGCGGGTGAACACCTATGCGACTGGACCTTTAGTCGTGCGAATGAACCTTCAGTCACATGACCCCCATGCGACTGGCCCTCCAATCGTGCGAATGAACCCCAATCGCACCCTAATCGCCGTATGGCCTCCATTCGGCCTCCAGTCGGTCGCCTAGCCCTAACTGATGCAGAATGCAGTTCAACCCGACTGTAGCCGAGGGTTTTCAGCCTCCAAACTCATCTAGACCCATTTTAAGCCTAAATCGACCATCCTAAACCTTAGGGATGCATACCATAACATTATTCAAGCACAACCAAGCAAGAAATCAAGCCCCAAACGGGTCCTACGCATACATACACGCATACATACGGGTTTTCACCCAAAAACGCGAAAAAGAGTTTTCAGATGTGTTCCAGCCCCAAAATCATTCAAAAACATGTAAAGAGGGGTCCTAGAACTCACCTAAACGAGCACAACGACAAGAGCTTCGATTTGGCTTGCTTCACGACGATTTTGGCGACCTGAACCGACACTTTTTTCTCTTTTTCTCTTCTTTCTCTCTTCTTCTCTTTATGAAACTGAAATGTGGGGTGTGTGGGGAGAGTGGGCTGCCCTCTCCCTACTAATATCACCACATTTCCCAACTTTTCTTTGTTGGCGAGTTTGGTCCCTCGACTTTTGGACTTTATTTTCTTTTCTTTCTTCACCGGCTTCAAAATAATAAATATTCGGGTGTTACACCTTTACTTTATTCCAATCATACTATACTTAATATCGTTCGTGATCATGCATCATACGTACATACAGATAATATCATTATTATCTTCATCATTACGTTCATTAACTTCATTCATTCAACGTATTACATTATCGTTCACTTCTCTTTCTAGATCCGGTCAGACTTTACCCTCTTCGTGGCACTCAGCCACGATTACTGAGGTCGAATGATAAGGATCCTGTTTAGTACATTATTACAATAATTCATTTACGTTCATTCATCTCTTGCTCATTACTCTTTATTACTCGAATCTTGTCTCATGCAATATCCCCGACTCATGCTCGAAAGCTAATGCTGTGCCGGGGCCTGCTCACAAACCCCCGAGTCATGTCCGAAGACTGACACAGTACCGGGATACGCGACAAAGATCCCATATAAGTCAATCACAGGGATTGAACTCTATCTGAGTCTGTTGCAACACAAAATCGCTCACCTCATACCTATGCTTGGCTTTATGCCACACTCCCGAAGTTATACATAACTCGGGTAACCATCATATATTCCACCCCCAACATTATGGGTAACAACCCCCCATCGAAATGGGTAACAACACCCCCACCGAAATGGGTAACAACACCCCCATCGAAATAGGTAACTGCACCCCCACCGAAATAGGTAAAACCACTGAAGGTCAGTCACAAACACTGGAACCCTTGCGTGCACACTTTAGGATTTGCTGAACCTCACGCGATAGAGCTTAAGGCATTTAGAGCGTGCACCTCTGTACATATTGCTTGCAAGCCTTTCTATACTTTATCTTTTATTAATTTATTCATGCATGCATTCATTCATTACGTTTCTCTTTTCATTATCTTCCACTTTACGTTACATAATACTTTCATTACATTTATTAACGTTCAACGCAAAGTCAAGGGAAGACATACATACATAATAAGGAACATACATAATCATAAACATGCACCATCACCAATACAGGCACATCATACATGCATAACACATATCAAACAAAAGCCATCATATCATAACCAGGCCTATCTCCCCATTGTACCCCTTAAAACCACTTAGAAAACCTCAAGTCCAAATTGGGTGCATGGGATCTTCCAAGCGCATGGGCATAAAAATTCTAAGTGTAAACAGTCTGGGCGCATGGCACTATTTGGGCGCTTCTGCCCTGTTCAAGCGCTTTGCCACTATGCAAGCGCATGGCACCTGTTTAGGCGCATCAACACTTAGCCGTTTCAATCACTTTGGGCGCATGGCACTATTTAGGCGCATGGCCAACACTTGGGCGCATGGCCAACACTTAGGCGCATGGGCCACTGTTTAGGCGCATGGTCAACCCTTGGGCGCATGGCCAACACTTAGGCGTCTGGCCACTCATGTTGGGCGCATGGGCCACTGTTCATGTTCATCAGAACATTCTGAAATATTTTCTATGTTATCAACATCACCCGATTAACATTCTAATCATACCCAAGCATGGATCTAATATACTAAGGCCATCTAAGCATGCTATACATCATCACTAACCCATAATCATCATTATAACATACATACATACATACATACATCATTTTGAACATAAGGTTGTAAACATATGGTTTCTTTCAAATGTTTACTTAGTATGCATAATAGCCCCAAATCAGTTGAAAATCAGTAAAAGAGGGGTTCTAGAAACTCACCTTGAGCAGCCTTTGAGCAACACACTTCAAGTTTGAGACCCACCTTCGATTCAGCCCTTGAATCCCGAAAACAAACACTAAACAACCAGAACTTCGGTCAAGAACTCGAAACCCAGCTGAAACCGAGCTCATATAAGAGAAGACTTACCTTTACAGTTGCTTCTTCCTCTTTCTCTCTCTAGAACCGGGGCTCTCTCTCTCTTCTTTCTTCCTTTCAGCCAAATGAAGAAGATGAAGAAGAAATGGGCGACCATGCCCCTTTAAACCTTAAAATAATAAGGTATTGTACTTTGTACACTTTATCCCTCTCCACTTGTGCTCATTATCTATTCTTTCTATTTACTTTTCTTTTCCTTTCGTTTAAATAGAAATTCGGGGTGTTACACGCGACTAGCCCGGGTGGGATTTGTCAAACCCAGTAGATCTACTCAGAATTACCTCGCTAAAGTACATATATTAACGGTTCGAAAGTGAGGACTTAAGCATGGTGTCACACTAGTAAACAAGTGATATTACAGTAATACTGATCAGATGAAAACACGTTTAGAACACACGTTTCTTTCACCCCAAAGAAAATAGGTAAAGCGGGGCTGAGAACTCACCTCGAAAGCACAGCAACAAAGATATGCAAAGAACAAGAAATTAGGTTCCCAAATAACCTGATTTAAAGTTAATATATCATTAAATGTAATTATTAACTAAGAACAAAAAAATTGTACGGTTTCGTGTTTCACGATTCGGTTCGGTGTCGGTTATGATGCGTTCTAATGAATAAACTCATACAAACACAACACACTCCACACACACGTAGAACACACATATGCTGAACACCCATGCACAATGCATTAATACACACACAAGCACATGCATAACACACACTAGCACACTCACAGCCACATTCACAACCACCTATAGTCCAAGAACACACACATGCACATCGCATGTACACATACATAGGAATTATGTACACACATAAACGGCAGAAGCATACAATCGATCATACACACACATATATATATGCATTGCAACATACAAAACTTATATGATTACACACATGTACCACAGAAGTACACCGAAGTACACCTGCATGCATACAATAATTACCCACGCGTCTCCACATGCGCACACCCACATACATTCAAAACCACACACACATGCATCCATATATGCAATCCACACACATGCATTCATATACAATATACACACACACACTCATGCACACACCACATCCACATAACATACACCACACACACATAATGCACACCACTCACACATAACGCAGCATACACCCCCATGCACAATGCGCCTTCGGTCAAACCAAAACCAAAACAATGTCATTCATACACAATATATACATATACGCACGACCACATACACCCATATACACACTTGTATCATATACACAGGAACACATACACACATAAATACAACCGAAACACGCACAAACACAATGACTCGAAACCGGGCACCGCAATGAACGCGAATTATGAACACGGGAGAACCGTACACGAAACCGAACGATAGCGAATGATGGAAAGGAGAAACATACCGAACAGGTTGTTTTGATTGATCTCGCGACTGCCGGTGCTAGGTCGTTCGTCCCGAAGTGATCGATCAAGGTCGCCGAACGGGGAGCTACCGAGAGAAAAACCGCCAAAAGAGTTTGCTAGGGTTGAAGGCTGTCGTCGAGTCTACCGGATTTGAAAACGAGCACGAAAACTAATCGGACCGATAGAGTCTTCGCGAGGAAGGTTGCCTATGGAGGTCTTGTGTAACGGAATTGATCAACGAAGGAGAGCTTGTGATGTAGGGGCGGTCGATGGCAATGATAGTTTCGAATGGAACGACGGCAATGAAACTTCTCGGGTGGAGCTTAGGGTTACGGGAGTTATATGGGGTGGGTTTCAAATGGCATTTTCAAGTTTGAACAAATGACTTTAATTGTAACACAAAGTTAAATAAAGAAATTTATGTAAGAACATTAAAAATAATAGAGGTCGGGTTAACGATGTTACCCTAAAAATATGGGGTGTCACATCATCCCCTTGTGAAGGAATTTTCGTCCCGAATATTAGAACATTAGATTAGCACAAAACACCAAATATGACAGCAACAATAGTTAGGATATGATTTCTGAAATTTCTTAGGAAGTAGATGCCTGATCTTTGAACAATTGCAGGTATTTCTTCTTCATTTGATCCTCACATTCCCAGGTAAATTCTGGTCCACGCTTTGAATTCCATATAACGCAGACAATGGGAATCTTGCTACGCTATAGGGTTTTGACTTCTTGATCCATTATCTCAACTGGATCTTCAATGAAACGAAACTATTCATCAATTTCCAGTTCGTCTAATGGCACGACAAGTTATTCGTCGAATAGACACTTACTCAGGTTTCACATGTGAAACACGTGTATTCCACTGAGCTCTTCAGGTAAAGTCAGTTGATAGGCTGCCGGACCAACCCTTTTGACAATCTCAAACGGTCCAATGTATCTAGGGTTTAGCTTCCATGCTTTCTAAAGCGTATCACTCCTTTCCAGGGTGAGACTTTTAAGAGTACTTTATCACAAATCTGAAACTCCAACGGCTTACGACGTTTATCAGCATAACTCTTCTGTCGGTCACGTGCTGCTGCCATACGGTTACGTATTTGCACAATCTTCTCAGTCGTCTCGTGCACAAGCTCAGGACCTGTAAGTTGGCTTTCTCCAACTTCTGCCTAACAAATAGGTGATCGGCACTTATTCCCATATAGTGCCTCAAAGGGTGCGGCTTTTATTGATGTGTGATAACTGTTATTGTAGGAGAACTCAACCAACGGTAAATGAGTTTCCCAGTTGCTGCCAAAATCAATCACACAGGCACGTAACATATCTTCTAGCGTCTGGATCGTACGCTCACTCTGACCATCGGTTTGCGGATGATACACAGTGCTCATGTCCAACTGCGTTCCCAATGATCGTTGTAAATATTTCTAGAAATGAGAAGTGAACCGAGCGTCACGATCAGATATGATAGATACCGGTACACCATGTCGGAAGACTATTTCTCTTAAGTAAATCCGTGTCAACTTATCCATTCGATCAGTCTCTCGGATTGCTAGAAAGTGAGCGGATTTTGTTAAGCGATCAACTATAACCCAAATGGTATCGCATCCACTGGCAGTCCTGGGCAACTTTGTGACAAAGTCCATCGAGATCTGCTCCCATTTCCACACTGGAAGTTCGGGTTGCTGAAGTAAACCGGATGGTCTCTAATATTCCACCTTAACTTTGGAGCAAGTTAAACATCTGCTTACATAGGTGGCAATCTCAGCTTTCATGTTCGGCCACCAATAACATCCTTCAGATCATGGTACATCTTATCTGAACCCGGACGAATTGAGTAACGTGACTTATGAGCTTCATCCATTACCAGCTCTCGTAAATTTCCATATTGTGGTATCTAGATCCGTTCCATGAAATAACAAATTCCATCAGTCTTGGTCTCTAATTGTTTCTCCATGCCTCGCATGGATTCCGCCTTTAGATTCTTAATTTTCAAGGCTTCAAATTGGGCAGCCTTGATTTGATCTGACAGATTGGAGTGAATGGTCAATTGCAATGCGCGTACTCGACGAGATTTAGGGGTTTCCTTTCGGCTGAGGGCGTCGGCTACCACATTAGCCTTACCCGGATGATACTTGATGGCACAATCATAGTCATTGAGCAGTTCTAGCCATCGTCGTTGCCGCATATTCAGCTCTTTTTGGTCATATATGTGTTGGAGGCTCTTGTGGTCTGTGTATATCGTGCACTTGGTTCCATATAAGTAGTGCCTCCAGATCTTCAAGGCAAACACTACATCTCCTAGTTCCAGATCATACGTTGTGTAATTTTTCTCATGTACTTTGAGTTGTCTAGACGCATAAGCAATGACATTGCCGCATTGCATCAGTACACATCCCAAACCCTGGATGGATGCATCACAATAAACAACGAAGTCATTAGTTCCTTCTGTCAAAGCTAAGATCGGTGCACTGCAGAGTTTGTCCTTAAGTGTCTGAAATGCTGATTCATCTTGGCTGCCCCATTTGTAGATGGTTCGCTTGTGTGTTAGGGCAGTTAGAGGTTGTGCTAACTTTGAGAATCCCTCGATAAATCGCCTATAATAACCTGCTAAACCAAGGAATTGGCACACCTCAGTAGGTGTTTTCGGTGCCGGACAATCCTTGATTGCTTCAATCTTTGAAGGATCTACATGTATACCCTTTTCATTCACCACATGACCAAGAAACTGCACTTCTCGCATCCAGAAGTCACATTTTGAGAACTTTGCATACAATTGTTCATTCTTCAATAATTCCAGAATGATCCTCAAATGTTCTTCATGATCTTCCTTATTTTGAGAGAAGATTAGTATGTCATCAATAAAGACAATGACAAACTTATCCAAATAAGGTTTGCAAACACGGTTCATGAGGTCCATGAAAACTGCTGGGGCATTAGTCAATCCAAAAGGCATTACTGCAAACTCATAGTGCCCATAACGAGTTCTGAATGCCGTCTTCGAGATGTGTTCCTCTCAAACTCGTACCTGATGATAACTTGATCTCAGATCTATCTTGGAATAGTAGCTTGATCCTTGCAACTAGTCAAACATATCAATGCGCGGGTGTGGATATCTATTCTTGATTGTCACCTTGTTCAACTCGCGGTAAACAATACACATTCTGAAGGTTCCATCTTTCTTCTTCACGTAAAGCACTAGAGCTCACCAGGGTGAAGAGCTGGGATGTATAAATCCCTTGTCCAACAATTCCTGCAATTGCTTAGACAACTCTTGTAGTTCGTTCGGTGCTAAACGGTACTGCGCCCGAGCGATCGGAGCTGCTTCAGGTGCTAATTCAATCTGAAATTCTACCCAGGTAGGTCCTCGGGAAATACCTTAGGAAAATCTCTAACAACAGGAATGTCTTCTAGTCGTTTCTCCTCAGTAGTCTTTTCAGTAACTAGGGCTAAAATCACCGAATGCCCTTTCCTCAAACACTTCTAAGCCTTCATGTATGAGATGATGCCAACTACTGCAACACTCTTGTCGCCGTCCACGGTGAGTATCTTTCCATCAGTCAAAGGTAGTCGGACGAGTTTCTCATGACAAATTATTTCGGCTTGGTTCTCAGACAACCAATCAATGCCAACAACATCAAAGCTACCGAGTGTAATAGATAGAAGATCAATGTCAAAATCATGCCCACATAGACTAATCTTACAACCCCTGTATATACAAGAATACTCGATGATCTTACCATCTGCTATTTCTACTATATAATTCGTATCTAGGGCTACATAATTATCATCTAGGAATTGACTGAACTTATACGAAATGAAACTCCTATCGGCACCAAAATCAAATAGCATAGAGGCAAAGCAAGCATTGATAGGAAATTTACCAGTTACAGTAGAAGGGTCATTACGAGCCTCATCTGAACCAACAACCAAGGCTCTACCCTTGGCACCACCATTACCATTGCCATTGCCATTTCCGTTGCCATTGACATTACGGTTATCAGTACCATTTCCACCGCCATTGTTTTTCTTCATTTTCGACAAGTCCTCTTGAAGTTCCTGGTTTGACCACACTCTTAGAATCCCTTCTATGCTACTTGAGATTGAGGAGACTTGACCCAGATGTTCACGCGATAGCTCTTGACGGCATGACCAATTTTTCAGAAGATCGTTCTCAGATGTCCTCATCTCATAGCCCATGGCGATGATAGTTGCACTTTTTGCTTATAGTGGGAACGTAGAGATGTAACAGTCATGTCATTGTAAGACACCTTGTTAACTGACCTTAAGTCAAACACAGTCGACCAAGAAAACCCAATTTGAATCCCACCACCGAGGGACAAACAAAAGCAACTTACACTCAACATGATAAATACCAAATGAAACAAATGTTGGAATGTTTAAATGGCTAAGACTCTTAGTCTTAAGATTAACCCAATGAACAAAGAATACATGCACATAGAGTGTCACTACTCCGATGTAACTTTCATGAAGATTACGCGCATGTCAAACAAATAGTATTGTACGATAACTAGAATGCTAGAACGAGCAACATCTAATAAGGACTGGGACTATTGTCATAATACAAATCCCATTAAAGTTCTAGATAGATGAAAATGTTCATATGGGTGGAGATGAAAGATTGCTTCCATATCCTTGGTGAAGTTTTATAGGATTGAGATTGTCATGTCCTAGAGTATAGAAATGAAAATTTGTACTGACTATAACTGTTATCATCTGACAGGATTCGCAGACTTCTCATGCACGACAAATTATAATTATGTGTGCACCCGTGATGGTAATTTGTTTTGCATGGTCATTCCTGGTTCCTCCTATCCGAGCTGACATACCTTGTCAAGTACAGAGTGATATCAATGATAGAGGTATCAAAGATATAGTTATTAAAGCAAGGGTCAATTAATCAAGGTTGCACGAAAGAATCGATTTAGGAAAATATTCACTTGGGCAAGAAATTGTCGATGCGCTCAGGTCAATAGAAAAATAACATTATCGTGAGTAGACTTTGATAAGTTATTTCGTAATTTTTATGGAAGCCATTAGTACAACTAATGCTTGTTTCACAAGGCAGAGAAGTGGCAAGATAGGTGAAGAAGGATTGGCAAACGCGACTCTCGTCTACGAAACACATTCAACAGGAGCAGAACATGCTCCTAATGAACCATCCAAGTTAGGTACCAATGGTATTGTATCCAGTTCCGAGAGGTATAATGTAAAAGGTAAGGTACAGGTAATTCGTAAATAACCTTCTCGTGACTCACAGCACCACGGAGTCACTTATACGAAGAAACATGAGGTAACAATAGGAAATCAGGACGAACTGGCCTTTTCCCATAAACATAGAATGAGAGATGATTATGCCATTCCTGTAGCCAATTGCTCACAGGAATATATACTACAACAGGCAAATCCTAAGCAAGTATAGCTATTAGACGAGGCAAACTAATGAAGCTAAACAGTCTATATGCGTGTAACTAAGGCATCAGGCTATAGTCTAAACGCAATGCAAATGAAATGCAAATTTACTTTTGTGTAACACCCGGCCCCTCGCATCAACAATATTGTCTGCTTTGCCTACGAGGAGCTCATAGATTTGCTTTTGGCAGCCCGGGTGAAAACTTCCCAGGGAGGTCACCCATCCCTGGATTGCTCCCACCTGAACACGCTTAACTGTGGAGTTCTCCTTTCATCCACAGCCAATACGCTAAAAACACGTTGTTGATGTTAGAGGCCAAACATTTCTTATGAACCAGGAATCTCTCCTATCCACGGCCGATTTGGGATATGTGTAGGGTGTCACACTGAGGTTTGGAGATGGATGCTTCTTTCCTTTTCTTCTTTGGCTTTGGTCTGGAAGCCAATCTTTTTCTCCTCTTTGAACCTTTTAACTAAGAAGACTAGCCTACAGCACCTGATTGATGTTCTTTGTCTTTCTCAGTTGGGTCTTCCTCTCTCACAGGTTCAGATTGAGAGGGGACAGAACCTTGCTGTGGATCAGAAGTGGAAGCTTGTTAAGGCTCAACAGGAGATTCAGGTTGTGTTGTCTCAAATGCTTCAACCTTAATCTCCACTTCTTGAGGGACCTAACTTGGTGAGGAGTGTAAGTCAACAAGTTCACCTTTTTGAATTTTCTGCTTGATCACCCTAATGTGCTCATCCATAGTGGACAGAGACATAGGACCAAGTCTCCTTCTGGAGAATCCATACAACTTCAAGAATCTCATCATCCTCTGCCTATCAGCAGACTTCTTCATGCTTTTCTGGATGATGGCTCTTGACTTTGCAGCCTCTTCCTTTAACTTCCTCTTAGTGATCTTTCTTTCTTTGACTATCTCAAGTTCAAGTTGTTTGAGGTACTCAAACTCAATGTAATCAAAGGATAAGGGAAGAAGTGCATCAGCCAGATAAAGGCTTGTGGCACTCAGGTAGTTGATCATGTTGATCCTATCCATTTCTTTGTCTACCTGAGGTTCTTGTGTAATCACATCCTCTTGTACAGGACTTTCTTGATCTGGGGAGAGAGTAGGCACATGCTTGTAAAGTCTTTTATTTCTTCTTTCTTCTTTGATTTGAAGAAGTAAGTTTGCATCCTTTGCCTCCTTTGCCTCCTTTCTTTCCTTTGAAAATTTCATGTCAGCCAGTTCATTTAATTCATTTAAAGGGAGAGAGATGATATTGTCAATGTCATAGTTCCTAGTCTCCAAGTAGTTGTCCTAACTGCCCTCAACTCATCATCCTGAGTGTTTGGCCTGGGGGCAGCCCTGATGGCAGCTTCCATGAATCTTACAGACCCAGTAGAGGAACTTTCTCCCCTTAGCTTCCTTTTCCTCTCTGTTTCCTCCTCCTTAATCTCCTCAAAAGTCAATTTTCTTTTTTTCTTTTATCACTCACAGACCTTTGTGACTTAGGGTGGAGAGAGCTTTGGCCTTCATTGCTTGGTGTAGCTTCCAAGCTATGGCCAAAGAGAGGTTGAGATACACCTTCACCAGTAGGTGTCTTATCAAGGGAATGAATCTCTGTAGCAATTGATGGTGTGACAGGGCTCTCAGGTTCTACCACTGGGCCTTCAGTAAAGGTTTCCCCTATGAAACTAATCTTAGGGTTTGCCTCAATATCCAGTTGACTAATAATGTTGCCTGATTGCCTTAGTCTCCTTTTGAAACTGAACTCTACAGTGAACCAGTCTTGAATCCTTTGAGCAAGCATGTCAACTTGTCTAGATTGGCTTTGGTTAATAAGTGGCATGCTGACAAGGTCAAGACTTTCATAGAAGTTCAAATTCTGAAAGTTAAAGACTTCTTGCTGCCTTTGAACTCTTTGAATAATAAGGGCTCTTCTATTTTCATCATACATCCACCCTGTAATGTGATTTGAAGTTGGTGGAGATGACATTGCCCTTGGTATTCCTTCCTCAAAAAGACGTTGAATGAAGTCTATAGAGTCCACATCAATGTGAACTTAAGGAAGTTGCTGAGTATGGACAGTTGCAAGTAAAGATGGTGAGTCTTCAATGTCCATGCTTTATGAAAAACTCCCAGGTTTCGTGTCTGTGATGACTTTCTTCCCTTTTTTGGTAGCATCATCCACTTGCATAGATGAGCCAAAGGTTAGGTCAACCACATTCACAGGTTCTTGTGTTCCTGGTTTGAGCTCTTCTTAGAGGTCTCCCAGCTAGTTTTTCCTTAAGATAAGAAATCTCAAGTTGCTGATCATTGATCTGTTTTACAGGGTGAGATTCAAGGTGACTAACCTTTGAGACTAAGTAGGTGCATGTTTTTGACACTTTTTGCACCTTTAGCCTTAAATTCCCCTCCTCTTCATCAGAATAATCATTGGGGGATGAGAGAATTGGACCGAAATCTTCTCTCTCACTACCATTATGGAGTTCTTGGTGGCTGGATTTCCTCTACTCAAAGACAACTTCAGTTGAAGTTCAATGGACTGAGTTGCCATGGTTGAGGTTTGAATGATGTAATCACTTGCTGAAGTGAGAGCCTCTTCCATATGGATCTCCTAAACAGGTTCAGAATGATCCACCTCAGTGATAGGTGACTAATATGGGCTAGACTCAGGTGAGTCAGGAGCACTCATCTCTGTTTGAGTAGGGGAGGAATAGAAAGACTCATGATACATATTGAAATCTAAGTCCTCATTAGCATAGAAGTCAAGGTTGGGAATGAGTTAGTTTAAGTCTAAAGGCTGGGGATGGTAGTTGTACCCTAAAGGTTGTTCACTTAAGGTGTTGAGACTCAGAGTGAAGGCTTAAGGCAGTTGGGCTTGTGAGCTCATCAGGCTTAAGGAACTTGTCTCTTGGAATGGGCTTCCTGAGTATAGTTCTCCATTGGTGTCTCTGAGAAGGTGATGAAAGAACCCTTTTGTGAGTTGTTAGGTAGCATATGAGATAATGTTAGGGTTCTATGCTATCCCTTTCAATCCATGAAGGGTTGAACCCATTTGATTGTTGGAGGTTCATCTCCATTCTGGTATCCACTGAGAATTGCCATACAACTCTGTCGAGGTGAGAGTCTTCAAATTCTCAGTTCTCTTGATAACAACACAATAATATGTCCATTGCCTAGGAAGAAGGACATGAACTTCCTTACAATATCCCTATTTTCAAAAGTTACTCCAACATCCACTAGAGTATCCACATCTCAACATACCTGAAGTATTGTTGAGTCATGGTCTCACCTGTTTTGAAGGTGAAATTTTCAAACTACTGCTTTAGGAGATCCTTCTTGTTCTCCTTGGCTTCAGTGAAACCCTCATACATCAGTTTCAATGCATCCATAGCATAACTGCTTAGCTGTTTTGCATTTCTTGAAATCTCTGTATACAGAGTTTGGAAGAGCAGTCTGAAGGGCTGTCATGGCCTTTTGATCGATTTCTACTCTCTTTCTATCTTCATTTGAGTATTCAGCCATAGGCTTGGGGATCATACCACCTCCAGCAGCTAAAAAGGTGCTTGGTATATAAGGTCCATTAACAACAAACTCCCACATTCTTGAGTCTAGAGACTTGATAAAGCCTTCCATTCTTTGGCACCAAGTGTCAAAGTCATCAAGAGTGATCAGTGGGGACTTTGTCATGGTTCCAGTTTCCATATCAGCTTTAGAGATAGCTGTCATTTGAGATGTTAAGTATTTTGTGTGGTGTGAGGGATCTTAAGATGGTGAGATCTTATATCAAGAGCCTGGAATGATCCGATACCAATTGCAGGACCATTGAAGGGTACTAGCTTACAACACAACAACACAAACAGGAGAGTGTGCAACAACACTTAATATATCAAATAGGGAACTAGAAACTAGTTTTACTAAGAACTAAGAAACACAAGTATTCAAGAGACAGAACAAGAACAACACAAGTAGGTGGTTTTCAAGGTTGATATATATTGCTCTCTAGTTCCTTACAAGTGTTTACAAAGCAATGGATGATAAGATACAAGGACCAGAAATACTTATACTACAACCTACAACCGGCCATACTTTGAAGGCCAGTTGAATACATGATCCAGACAACAAAAAAATCAATGTAGAGTCAAAAGGCAGATTGCCTTTTGACTAGTGACTATGATATGCCATAGCTCATATCCTAATATATTACAAAAAGGATAAAGTACATAAAGTAGAAGTTACAGACTCAACACCTCAATGTACAGTTACAAAAAACATGGACATTTCACCAAATTATGTAAAGTTGGTGTCTTATCAGAGTTGCAGCGGAAAGGGGTCCAGCTTTATGGAAAAGATACATCAGATAAAGCATGTGTTCAAAAGTCTTCGAAAGAAATCTGTCTTCAAGGGTTGGCTTCGGAAGACTTTGTCTCTAAAGCTTCAGAAGACTTCATGTTTGGTTTTGGAAGATATTGGTCTTGGCTTCGGAAGATCTCACACTTAGAATATTTTCTAATGTAGGGTATGAAACTTCCGAAGCATTCTACTTCAGTATATATGTGCATGCATGCTGGAGAGACTTAGGGGTGTTTGGGTTGCATCAGCCTTATATTAAACCTTACAATAATTTAATATTTCCTAGGTCCAAATCCTAGGTGTAAGCATGCTTCAAAGATAGACATCAATCTTGTGCATTTCTTGAAACATGTTAAAAATAGAAGGTCAACTATGAAAGTTGGTGAGTTTTCATGGGTTAAGCATACATATATATACAAAAGTTTACAAGTAGCAATTCATGTCAATGGTTACGAATATGCAAGTTTGTAGAATACATATAGCTACAATCAAACCTTGACTAAGAATAAGTTTACAAGTATATAACGATTAGCTAAGTGTACTTGGTTCCCATGATGAACAAGCATACGTCATCAGGAGCCGACAATAACCTCGACTTTAGCACCAAATAGGCTTGTCAGACCCATAGATCTATGACATCGTCAGGCTAGTAATAGTTAATGATTGTCAACATATAATTTATCTCATATAAAACTCATAATAACACAAATAACCATAACAAAAAGTAAAGATGAATTGCATGTACGTTTACAAGTATCAAAAAGTTTAGAAGTGTAAGTTGATAAGTTAACATGTTTCACCCCAAAAAGGTGTGGAATAATATAAAAGAGGGGCATGAAAAACTCACATGACGTATATGTGTATAAGATGATAATAAGAATTAAACGAAGTTCCAACGCATTCCTTTACAAGGTACCTAAAATATATATTAGAAGTTTAAGTTTAATAATAAGATTAATGTTTTAACGTAAACTAGGATTTTAAATGGAAATTTGGGGTTTTGATAAGTAATTAATGAAAACACTTTTATTTTAATTTTATGATAAAGTATTATACTAATTAATTAGTTTATCATAAAGAAATAAATTTTAAATCATTTATAGTAATTGACAAAGTTTAAATATAAGGTGTAAATGCATTTTTATATTTATTTGTAAGAATTATGATTTTAAACAATACCGTTTGAACCAATAATAATTTTAGTGTTTTAAATTATTATTTAAAGTTTACTTTTATAAAAATAAACTAAATATAACCTTTGTTTATAAAAAAATATTAAAGTATTTAAAGAAATAAATTTACAAAAATTAAATTAAGGACTTTAAAAATAAATTAAGTTTACAAAAATTGATTTTAATAATTTTTAGAAAATTTCTATATTTTTTAAAGGCTGAAAAAGCCTAAAAATTTAAGTTGAGGGTGCCCGGGTTCGAACCTGGGACCTCAAGGTTCGAATGTGAGCGTGTAACCAGTAAACCAGGGTCGCGGCCGTGGTATGGAATGGTTTCTAAATTATAAAAACACATTTAATAAGATATTCTCAAATCATAAGAACTCTAGTTTGATTTTGACTCAAATTGAACACTAAATCGATAACGATTACATAAATAAACATGAGGCTTTGATTCCCATGTAATTTCGAGTATGTATGTATGTTCAATTTACCCGAATGAAGATAGATTGATGATGAACAAGATGAAGAACAGTCGCGGCTATGTCGTGAATGGTTCAGGCTGCAAACGATGACAATAATCAAATTAGTTGCACAGGAAGCCTCTACAGGATTCGATGATCAAAAGCCCTCTATCAATTTCAACAAAGGTCGCTCGAAAGTTGATGAATAGAACAGTTGCAGGTCGCGAAGAATATGTGATTTGAACTCGATGTTTGTGTGTGTTTCAGGTGAAATTGTAAGTTGTAAACATTTAGAGATAGATAAATGTTCGATTAGGTTGAATTAATTCGATTATTAGTGAGCTTTAATGTTTGAACGGCTCTATGATTAAGAGGCGTTAGTTATTCGTTCGATTAGGGTTTGTAACTAGTGTTTAAACGCGATTAATATGTGCATTCAAGTTCGAAACATGTTCTAGAATCAATTTGGAATGGTTTGGGGTCGAGATTCGAAGAGTTTTGGGTGTTTTGAAGTCATCGGAGCTCCATCAGACTTGACACCGGAAAAGCGGGGGTTTAAAAACGGGGGCCTGGGTTTTAATTAATTACATAATTGGTCCCTGTGGTTTTCAATTTATTATTTTATGCCCAAAATTTCCAGTTTCCAAATTAACAAAAACACCCCTTGAGTTAATAAACTCCAAGTTTTTAAACATTTTTCTTTATTTTAAGTTTGATAACTTTTATAAATTATTATTATTATTATTATTATTACTATTATTACTATTATTATATTAATATTATTATTGTTATTATTATTATTACAATTATAATTATTATATTCAATTTAATAGTTTAAATTATTAACTTGTAAAACAAGGAAACAAACATAAGTAACACACAAATTTCATAAATGATAACAATGATCCTTACAAGAATATAACGGCGTTAAATTTCATTTAACAAAAATACGAAAAGTTACAGATATTAAGGCTATGATTAGAGTTAAGGGGGTGTTTGAACTAAAAGACTCTATGTTTTCCTTCTTAGCTACTTGGGGAGTTGTGCCCCCAAACAAACAACCTTGCCAAACAATGCAAGAAGGAAGTTTGAGCTTGATGCAGAACGAAAGGTGTGACGTTTTTTATCATCCTTGTGTCGAGCTATTTTTCTGCAGAGTTGTTCAAGGTTATCAAAGATGGCAAAGGGGGCTTTTATAAAGAGTCTCCGCCTGTTTCCCGATGTTAAAGCTACTTTGCCTTTCAGAACGCAAAAAGAAAGTCAGGAGCTTGGTGGCATCTGGTCTGGCAGAGGTGGAAATCAAAACCAGGTAAAAATAAAGACAAATCATCATTGTCATCGTTGTTAGATCGGTTTCAATAGTAACTTTTGTAAATTAGCAATTAGTAGAAGCGGAATCTCTATTAGTTACTTAGCATAAACAAAAAGATTGCAATACTTGAATTGAAAATAACATAAAGAAATTATTTCAAAGTACTTGATTATAATTCACTGATCACAAAAAGAGTAACAACAACAATACAAGTATGCATAACAGCTAACCTCAAAACTATACAAGTGTAATGTGTTTATCTATGAAAGCTAAACACTAAGAACAAATGTTAAATGTCTATTCTAAGTTTAGGATCAATTGCATGCTTAAGCCATTGAACTACACATATACCATAAATGTGTAATACTATTGGACAAGAAGTAGTAAAATATAGACGAGAAATCAGCACAACAAATTAAGCTCATTGGCTGGATTATTTTTTTAACATCTAATCTTTTTTATAGGATAGATATAATACAACCTGTAACTTGCATGATGTAATATTAAGGTTTTGGTTGTGAAACACATCACATAACCATCAAATATTCCCTTTGGGACAAAATTTGGATTTTTCTGAACTTAAGTTTTGAGGAGTTCAAATCAAAGCTCTGCATTAATATATGAAGAATGTAAGTGAGAGCTAATAGAAGAATGCCATGAGGAGGGTATGTTTTCTGGCCTGAGATGTTGGTTCGTTTCTTATACCGTTTCTCTTAGATACATTTTTGTGGTCTACAAATCATGCAGTGCCAGTTATATATACATAAAAATTTATCAAAAGGATTGCTGATAAATATATGCATCAACTACTACAAGTGTGCAATTAAGTTTGGCATCTACATGTATTTGTGAGGCACATGGAAACAAGATGAATTTGGGTTGTATATTGTATTTAGCTTTAAAAGCTATGGTTTTAAAAGAAAATATTAATATTAATACCTAAACAAAACAATAACTACCAATTCTATTTTCTTTCAAAGACTATCACTTAAGAAATTATGCAAGAGAAAACAAGATACTATAGTTGGTAGTAGGAGATTATGCATGAATATTAGTAGCTACTAAAGTTTTAAAGTGGTGGATAACGAAACTTTATTTTAATTACCGATTAGAGAAGTATTATAAAAAGAAAAGGTTAAATTAGAAATAAACAGGCTGAAAGTCGGATAAAATGTGTATGTAACACTATAAATCGTTTCCCTACAAAAGGTTGCTTTTTTTCTAATGATATCATTTTCATATACTCATATTCTACACATTAGTTATAATAATTTAATAAATAATATTTGTGCCCAACCTGCGTGTTCCGTTTGAACCGACCAATTACACAAGATATTCAAAAGTGTAGTAAAACATTAAAATAAAATTCATAGTTACAAATTGTTTTTATGAAACCCAAGAATAACATTCATTTACCAATGTCCAACTGAATCAATGCTTTCTTGTTGATTATGTATTTTTGTCTTAATCGAATTAGGTGAAAATGGCAAGCCAAATGATTGATCAGAAGCCATTATGAAAGGCGGTTGAGACATTATACTCGCAGCTGAAGAAGAATAGATGCTTTCATAGGGTAACACATTTCCCGTATTATGTTGTTGTTCGATGCAATGATGTTGTTTGGGCACGTTGTTATTAACCTTGTCCCCTTCTAACTCTCTATACTTGAGAAGATATTGTTTGAGTGGGTCCACATAGTCCTCGAACCCTAAAGTCGTGATGGCCCAAATGATATCATCACCATTAATCGTTTTTCTCTTCTCTTGTTGGCATTTATCCGAGGCTTCCCCGGTGATAAAGCTAATGAATTCTGAGACGCACTCTTGGACGGTTTCTTTCGCCTCTTTAGAGATTTTCCCGTTTGTTGGAATCACCTTTTTCATGATCCGACCGACGTTTGCAATTGGCAAGAACCGATCCTGTTCTTTGTTGTTACTGTTGTTGTTGTTGTCGTTGTCGTTGTTCTTGGAACACGGGTGGTTTTCTAAGCTTCTTTTCCCTTGCCTTGCATCTTCCATGTCGTTTTGGATAAAAGGATGAGATAATATTTGTTTGGTTTGATATTTTATTTTAGTTAAATAGGGAAGAGAATAATGGCAATTGAGGCATAAATGTAGGCAAGTGAAAAGGGTTACCGAAGGGCTCGGGTATTATTCCGTACAAGTTTTTAGTCCATTGGACGCGCTCATCATGTTGTTTCAATTGGAGTCATAGTTACTACTTTTTATATTTTTTGTTATTTATTTTCTCTATTTTGTGTTTTTAACATGTTTATTATTATAGCATGAATAATTAGTTAATTGATGTATATTCTCGTTTAGTATTATTAAATACATCTCTTGTATGAAATATTTGCATTATACCTTTAATCCAACACTATTATTAACCAAACGTATCGCTTTAATTTAATAGCATCCCTCTTTAATCCAACACTATTATTAACCAGACGTATCATCAAAGTAAGGTTTCAGATTCGTGAAACCCTAGTTTATGTTTTGGCGGTGTTCGATTGTGAGCGTCTTGTTGGTTCGAAGGTCACATTCTACCTTCGGTGGTTCAAGCTCAGTGATAATCTTTGTTCATCGCTTTAAAGAATCTCTTCATTAAAAACCCTGATCGGAGTCTCATTGTTCGGTAGAAGATCTCTTCCACGCGCATCTCCAGGTTCTCTGTCTAAGTGATTTGTAGTAACCTTGAAGGTTACAGGTCACTCATTCGGTTTTGTATATTCATCTTTTGGATAATTGTGTTGTGAGGACCTTTCTTTTCTCTTTTGTTGTCTATTTAATGTTACCTTATTCATTATTGTTCTATCACATTTTCTAGACATTGTTTGACCGGGTTAGGAGTACATATGCTTATATATTTCTAGGGAGAGTCATCCCTTGTTGTTTGTACTGCATGTTTAGTTATCTTGAGTGATTGTGTTAATTATTGTCTGTGCATCACCTGTTAACTGTTCATGTGATTGCATTTAAACACTCGAGACTAATCCTGATCTACCAACTTGATTGGTGTGAAAACCTAGCACTAGTCTTTGGTGTTCTCTATGCATGTGTTTGATTGCTTCTCATTCTTTGTTGATTCTTTCTACCCGTTGATATGATTGAGACTGATATTGTTCCATCTGAAACTCTATTATGTAAACTTGACTCTAGTTACCCCTTATATCTTCACCCAAGTGATACTAGTAACCTAACCATTGTTTCTATAAAACTCAAAGGTACCGAGAACTACACTATATGGGAAAATGCAATGAAACTTGCTTTAGAATTTAAAAATAAACATGGATTAATTGATGGCCCAGTTAAAAAGAAAACTAGTGATGAACTATTGTCCAAACAATGGGATAGGTGCAATTCAGTTTTATTACTTGGATTCTAAATTCTATTTCCAAAAACTTATACATGGGTCTAGTTTACTCAAAATTAGCTTCCAAAATATGGTCTAACTTTAAAGAAACCTATAACAAAATTGATGGGTCTATGGTATTTGGTCTATATCAAAAAATAAACTCATTATCTCAAAATAGATCCTTTGTTTCATAATATTATCACATATTGAATATAATACAGAAACAATTAGACCAAATGCTTTAGCTCCCATCTTGTACTTGTCAAGCTATTAAGTCGCTTAATGATTATAATTACATGTTAAAATTAATGCATTTCTTAATGGGTCTTGATTGTGTGTACTAACTGGTGAGAACTAACCTTTTGCTTAGAGATCCTTTACCTACCATAAAAAACATTCGCTATTATATCTAGAGAGGAGGCCCACAGAAACTCCTCTTCTTCTACTGTTAAAAATCAAGCAGCTAGTTTTGCTTTAAAGCCAAAACAAATTTTGAAAAATCAAATTAGTTTTCT
Organism: Flaveria trinervia; assembly: GCA_025506515.1. Taxonomy (NCBI): domain Eukaryota; kingdom Viridiplantae; phylum Streptophyta; class Magnoliopsida; order Asterales; family Asteraceae; genus Flaveria; species Flaveria trinervia. The sequence goes on along the minus strand of CM046458.1, from coordinate 16,113,279 downwards.
AACAATAAACGGAAATAATTCAAGAGGTCCTAACCCTAGTCTAAAGTGTTCTCACTATAATACATTGGGTCATGCTATCAAAAGATGTTTTGAGGTTGTTGGTTATCCTCCTGGCTATAAAACAAGAGGAAATCAAAGTGAACGGGGTGTTCAGTCCAATAACTGACCCACTTAATTTTGGACCTTCACCATTTGTTTTCATTTGATTTAAACACCCAGGTACGTAATTTTCAGTTTTGCCCTTTCGTGTGAGCTAGATCCTAGCTATTACTGTGTTTTTAACACTTCATGGTGTTAATTGAATTTTTACATAGTTTATGTCTGTTTGGAAGTTTCCAAGATTTTTTTATTACTTCATTTAGAATTCATTCTCGTTTTTCTTAGAGCTACCTTGTATATGCATGTATAAATATTGATGTTAGTTTTTACCACTTAAAATCTTTGCAATTTAAGTTTTGTAATAATGTTACTATCACGTGTTTCCTTATAAAATATGAAGTTTGATGTTTGCATTCTTATTTTCTGAAGCTTTGATATCATGTATTTAATTCTTGCTGTTTATGACTTTATGTCAATAGTATCTATTTTCTTATGTTTATCATGTATTTAGTTCTTGATGTTTATGACTTTATGTCAATATTATCTATTTTCTTATGTTTTATGTTTGCTAGCCAAAACATCATAGATAGATAATAGATTAAGGTTTTCTTATGTTTTATGTTTGCTAGCCAATTCTTGATGTTTATGTCAATATTATCTATTAGAATATGCCTATTATAAATATTGGGTGGCGTGTGTTGCTTCTATCTACTTCATTGACCCGAATCCATACTTACCCAAACTAAAAAGATTATGTTTATACAGTCCATCTTGACTCGAATCTGTTACATACCAAGAAAAAATATTTTTAATCAGACGGTGTTGACTTAAATCCATCCTAACCCAAACTCATTTTATGCAAATGACTCATTAATTAGATAATAAACTTGTATAAAAATTAATTAGTAAACAATAATAAAAGATGATGATATTTAATTAAGTTACAAGGATATAAATAAAAAATGAATTCCAAATGCTCTAGTGGAGTCAAAATAGTTACAAGTAGTTGAGGAATAATTTACAGCTATTTAAAAATATTATTATTTTAATATTATAAATTTTTTAATATATATTGTTTTTGTCTTATAACTTTTAAAATAAGAATGTTTACAAATACTAAATACATTATCTTGTGACGCTTATGTTTATATATATTTTTATGTAGATTTAATTAGAAAAAACACAAATAATAAATAATGTATTTCAATAGCATATAAGAAAGTACAAACAACGCTGTCAAATTTTATACATATAGTTCATATCTTTAAGAACAAACAATGCTATCAAATTTTATACATATGGGTCATATGTTTAACAATTTGTTAAAATATAATGGGTAGAAATCACACAAATACTTTGACTGCTTATTCATAGACTAAAAATACGTTTAAAAAATGAAAATTTATATAAAATTAGGTTGATGTTTATAGGAAACTCAAAGTTATACATTATTGAACAAACAATAACACAAACAGGAGAAAAACATTTAAAAGTGGATCAACTTATTAGGCAAATCATGAAGCAAATAAAATCACCTGTACCCTTGATCAAAACCAACAAAAAATCAAAACCTTGAAAATCAAAAGCAATAATAGGAACACAAAATTAAGTAAACAAAACATCACCCTGTAACTATACCCACCAACCAAAGTACAAAATCAATCAAATCAGTTTCAAAATCTCTTAACATGATGAAATCAAAACCCTTGAGATCAAAATCAACAATAGGAACACGAGATCAAAATCAACAATAGGAACACAAAATCAAGTAAACAAAAACACAACCATTGAAACCAAATCACCAACCAAAGTATGAATTCAAAAAGATCATATTAACATGATGAAAACAAAACTCCAAAACCATAAAAATCAAAGTCAGAATAATACATGAACAACCATAGAGATTACATAAAGTTTAGTATTTTAATTTTTCTGTCTTTGACCACTCAAATTTAGTATTTTAGAAGATTGACGCCAAACTTGGCTTTTATAGATTCTAATGAACTGGACGGATAACGACCAAAATAACATGATGTTGTGTATGGGAAAAATGACCGACTCCCTACCACATATATTTCGATTCTGGCCATTAAAGTTTACTGTTTATAGGTTTGCCACAAAACTTTGCTTTTATGGTTTTTGATGAAATGACACGATAATGACCAAAGTAACACAGTGTTACGTATTGAAAAAATATTGGACTCCCATAACGTAGAGTGGGAAAGAAAAACCTACTATATATGTATATATAGGATTGGGAACAAATGTTAACATTATTTTATTGCAGATAACCCACCCAATCAAAATCATTATTTTTTTGTTGGAATAATATTATCACACTTATAGAACATTATGTTCTTATATATATATATATATATATATATATATAATATATATATATATATATATATTATATATATATATATGTGTGTGTGTGTGTGTGTGTGTGGTGTGTGTGTGTGTGTAAAATCACAAGTATAAAAAATTTAAGACACATGTAAGTTACACTCTAACTTACATTTTTCTTCAATTTTATATAATTATGAATTTATACATATACATAAAAGAACATAATGTCCTACAAGTATAATAATGTTATTCCAACAAAAGCATTATAATTTTGATTGGTCTTGATAAGTTAACGTGGGTTATCGTAATAAAAGATGGCTAACCTTCGTTCCCAACTCTATATATTTTTCTTATTTAATAAATAATATCAAGAAAAAGCTAATCTCACTTGTTGCTCGTCACTTACTCACAATAACCCCTCACCACTCACTCGAAATAACATCTTTTGAATCTACGTAACACATACGTGACAGTGCTCATTGCTCATCACTCAATCACAGTAAAATATGCCCTTAAAATATTTTTAGTTCTTTTATCTTTATTTCTAGTATATTATTATTAGATTTTTTGAATATGAAAAGACCCGGATATCCTGGATCACTCTAGAAAATGAACCATTTTTTCACTTAAAGAAAATAACGTGATGATAATACAAACCCAAGGCTGGGATCGAGTCACACTGGCTAGGGATAGATGGAATCGAATCACACTAGCTTGAGGCAAAACCGTTTGAAGTTGAACAGAGGGAGAACATTCAAAAGTGAAGGAGATGGGGGATCCATGATTTCTAGAAGTGGGGATTCAACCCATAACAATACATGTTCTTTTGTTTGAATATTTTGTTTTCAGCACTTTCAATTCCTAGTCTAGAATATATGTTTATCTTGTTTCTTTGGTAATTGAAGATTTTCCCAGCTCAAAATCAGGCCGAATGTCATTGTAATCTCTAATTTCTGTTTAATCAAAGTTCCTAGTTCTTATCAATGGTTCCGTTGTCGGGAAAATGATGCAAACACATAACTGAAAAGTTGGGGCTCTAGTTCAGATCAGGTTGCTGCCCAACTAGTGGCTATTATGACTATGTTGGAGGCCATGGACAACCTGCAAAAAAAGTTACAACCCTCAAAGCAAACTTTAAATCCAAAGCTAACAATGGATTAGGAAGGCATGATGAGGACAAGTCATCATGGAACTATAGCAAGCAATTTCGTCTGTACCACAAACTCAATAACCCTTCTTTTTGCGAGGAAGACGTAAGGTGGTGGATTCTCAAAGTTGAGAAGTACTTTTTGATTTTACCTCACGCCCAAGGATGACATTGTTGATGTCGTGGCCGTGGCTATGCATTTAGAAGGCAATGCACTTGATATTTATTCATGGTTTTGTATCGATTAGAAGATTGCATACTGGGAGGATCTAAAAAAGGCTTTATAAAAGCACTTTTGGGCCTTTAGAATTCTAAAACCCAAATGAGTTATTTTGCAGCATAAGGCAAACTTGTATGATTAACGGGTATAGGTAGGAGTTTAGGTAGTGGATCATCCTGAGTTCAAATTGACCAGACCACTATTTGTTGGGTGTTTTCCTAAACATGTTGAAAGAGGAATTCAAATACAAAATGTTCACACAAACAAACCACACTTTGTTTATAAAGTCATGAGTTTACCTCATGAATTCGAGTCCAGACTTAGCCACACCAACCATCTTCCACAAAAGACACCCAAGACCAAGCCATCCACCATAACCCAACCTTCTTCCAGCACCACAACTTTAACTTCCTCAGCAACCCCAGCCCCACTCTTAGCCCCTCGCTTTTCTGAATAAAAGAAACAAGCTTAATGCCTCAAGGGAGAACGTTTCAGTGTGGGGAGAAATATGGCCCAGGTTATAGATGCAAAACAGACATATTTATATTGCTTGAACTGACTGAAGGGGAAAGAGACCATAATAGAAATAAAGCTACCCTAATAGAACGGGCTTCCGACGAGGAACTAGCTGAAATCAACCTGCACACACTCTTTGGACAACCATCATGCAGGATCGGTTTGTGTCACTAAACACTTGGTTTTCTCTCAAACTCACTTAAACAACACTCTCGATGAAAGCAGAATCTTTATGAGTTGATAACAATATAATAAGTAATAACAAAACACAAAAAGTAATTTTCAAGGTACTTGCATATATTGCTTCTCAACTCAAATATTACAAGACTCTTACAAGCATACTTATGAGTTACAATGAGAGACTATATATAATACTACCTATAGCCAGATATACTTTGATACCAGCTGAAATCCTCTAACTAAAGAAAATACTACAAAGCTATAGTTTAAGGTATCTCAGATAATACTTTATCTGAGATATGGTAGTCAGGACATGTCCCTGACTTATCTTTTGTCACCAACTAAGGTTGGTAACTTGTACTAACATAAAAAAGGTGAAAAATGGAATAAAGTATGGTCAACTACATGGCTCTTTAAGAAAACGCCATGTAGTATCAGAGGTCTGGAGTAGAGTGTCAGAGACCATACTTATGTCCACTGGTTCATAGCAGTGTCTTCCGAAGGTTAAATGTGTAACACCCCGAATTTCTATTTAAACGAAAGGAAAAGAAAAGTAAATAGAAAGAATAGAAATTATGCACAAGTGGATGGGGATAAAATGTACAAAGTACAAAACCTTCTTTTTTAAGGATTTAAGGGGCATGGTCGCCCATATCAAAAGCAAAAAGCTGCTTTTGCTCTCGGAGGAAGGAAAGAAGAGAGAAAGAGCCCCGGTTCTAGAGAGAGAAAGTGGAAGAACAGCTTCAAAGGTAAGTCTTCTCTTATTTGAGCTCGGTTTTAGCTGGGTTTCGAGTTCTTGACCAAAGTTCTGGTTGTTTAGTGTTTGTTTTCGGGATTCAAGAGTTGAATCGAAGGTGGGTCTCGAACTTGAAGTATGTTGCTCAAAGGCTGCTCAAGGTGAGTTTCTAGAATCCCTCTTTTACTGATTTTCAACTGGTTTGGGGCTACTATGCATACTAAATAAAATTTTTGAAAGAACCATTGGTTTATAGCCTTATGTTCGAAATGATGTATGTATGTATGTATGTTATAGTGATGATTATGGGTTAGTGATGATGTATAGCATGCTTAGATGCCCTTAGTATGTTAGATCTGTGCTTGGGTATGATTAGAATGACAATCGGGTGATGTTGGTAACATAGAAAATATTTCAGAATGTTCTGATGAACATGAACAATGGTCCATGCGCCCAGAGGTGGCTCATGCGCCCAGAGGTGGCTCATGCGCCCAAACAGTGGCCCATGCGTCCAGCATGAGTCGCCAGACGCCTAAATGTTGGCCATGCGCCCAAGAGTGGGTCATGCGCCTAAACAGTGGCCCATGCGCCTAAGTGTTGGCCATGCGTCTGTGTTGGCCATGCGCCCAAGTGTTGGCCATGCGCCTCAATAGTGCCATGCGCCTAATAGTTCCATGCATCCAAAGTGATTGAAACGGCTAAGTGTTGATGCGCCTAAATAGGTGCCATGCGCCTGCATAGTGGCAAGGCGCCTGAACAGGGCAGAAGCGCCCAAATAGTGCCCATGCGCCCAGACTGTTTTACACTTAGAATTTTATGCTCATGCGCCTGGAAGGTCCCATGCGCCTAATTTGTACTTGAGGTTTTCTAAGTGGTTCTTAAGGGGTATTATGGGGAGATAGGCCTGGTTATGATATGATGGCTTATGTTTGATGTGTGTTATGCATGTATGATGTGCCTGTATTGGTGATGGTGTATGTTTATGATTATGTATGTTCCTTATTATGTATGTATGTCTTCCCTTGGCTTTGCGTTGAACATTAATGAATGTAATGAAAGTATTATGTAACGTAAAGTGGAAGATAATGAAAAGGGGAACATAATAATAGAATGCATGCATGAATAAATGAATGAATGAACAAATGAAAGACTTGCAAGCACATGTATGAGGTGAGCGACTCTGTGTTGCAACAGACTCGAAACAGGTCCTTGTCGCGTACTCCGGTACTGTGTCAGTCTTCGGACATGAGTCGGGGGTTTGTTTATCAGGCCCCAGCACAGTATCAGTCTTCGGACATGACTCGGGGTACTGCATGAGACAGGATGCAGATCGCGTACTCCGGTACTGTGTCAGTCTTCGGACATGAGTCGGGGGTTTGTGAGCAGGCCCCGACATAGTATCAGTCTTCGGACATGAGTCGGGAGTATTGCATATGAAAAAAGTGACTAATGATGAGATCCGTGTCATGTATCCCGGTACTGTGTTGGTCTTCGGACATGAGTCGGGGGTTTGTTTATCAAACCCCGACACAGTATTAGTCTTCGGACATGAGTTGGAGATATTGCATGAGACGAGATAATGAGGTGAGCGACTTTGTGTTGCAACAGACTCGGATAGATTTCAATCCCTGTGATTGACTCATATGGGATCTTTGTCGCGCATCCCGGTGTTGTGTCAGTCTTCAGACATGAGTCGGGGGTTTGTGAGCAGGCCCCGACACAACATCATCTTTCGAGCATGAGTCGGGGATATTGCACGAGACAAGATTCGAGTAACAAAGAGTAATAAGCAAAGAGATTAATGAATGTATATGAATTATCATAATAATGTACTAAATGGGATCCTTGTCATTCGACCTCAGTAATCGTGGCTGAGTGCCACGAAGAGGGTAAAGTCTGACTGGATCTAGAAAGAGATGTGAACGATAATGTAATACGTTGAATGAGCAAAGTTAATGAACGTAATGACAAAGATAATAATGATATTATTGTATGTACATATGATGCTTGATCACGAACGATTGTAAAGTATAGTATGATTTTGAAGAGAAAGTAAAGAACGGTTTTAACAAAGAAAAGTATTTTATTATAAAAACTAGAACTCACTCAGCATCGTTGACTTTTGTATGCATGATAGTTGGCAGGTATATGTTGATGCTTAGGAGTTGCAGGCATGGATGCATAAGCTACTAGGGGCATTTTGAGGCTGGCATCCGTATTTTGTCATGTCTTTGTATTTTGAGATGAAAACAAATGTTGTAAATGAAATAAATGACATGTTTTTAGTTATTATCAACAGTTTTAAATTCCGCTGCAAAATATACGTACATTTTAAAATGTTTTAAGTGCAATGAATGACCAACTGTGAGGTGCTCGAGAATGGGGCCTTACAAGTTGGTATCAGAGCAAAAGTTTAAGTGAATTGGGTAAATATTTTGAAAAACCTAATCTTAGACTGAGAATGGGACTAAAAGGAAAGGGATGCTAGTCCTAGTAGCTACGTGCCTGCAGGTAAAGGTTTTATGTAAACGTTTACAGTAAGTTAATGTTAACCGACATTATGTGCTCATGTTATATGGCTTGTGCGCTTTTGTGTAGATTTAGATACTGATGTAGTCGGGATAGGAATGCTTGGGGTATGAAGAGTAAAGTAAGTGGCTAATCACAACTAGCCACTGTAATTAGTGACTTACTATACTTGACATAAACTGAGTTATTATCTTAAATGACCGCGTTAGTGTTTGAATCTAATAGTGTGATAGAAGATGATTGGCGGTAGATCTTCGAAAGCTTCACAAGGTGGTGGCAGTGGTGGACGTGGTGCTGAACCACGGGTAACAAGAGTAGCCCATGAGGAACCCGAGACCCCTCATGAAAGAGTAGCCCATGAGGAACCCGAGACCCTTCATCAGGAGGGCGGTGATGAAAATGTTAATCAGAGGGCCTCGATGAGAGAGGTAGTCATGGAGGAAGTGCATCAGGTCATGCAGACGATCTTACCGTCTGTGATGACCGAAGTTACAAAGGTTGTTAGAGACGAGGAGAGACAGGAAAGGGGTAGACCTTCGGGCGAAAGGATACGACCCAAGACTGAAACGGTTTTCTTCGATGATGAAGAGGAAGAATAAGAAGAGCCTGCGCCGGAGGCGGCATGAGGCTGTAACTATGGGGCATTTCAATGATGCAAGCCCCTAACTTTTGATGGAAACGGTACTGCTACTACTGCTCACCGATGGGTGAGAGAGATGGAAGCGGTATTGAATATCAGCGAGTGCCGGGAGGATCAGAAAGTAAAGTTTGCTGCCCATTATTTTGTGGACTCAGTCTTGTGTTGGTGGGACAATATAGTCCAAGCCGAGGGTAGCAGAGCTACCGGAAGGATGAGATGGCCGAAGTTGAAGAGGCTAGTGATTGAGGAGTTTTGTCCTCACCGAGAGATGGACAAGGTTGAGAAGGAGTTCCTGCAACTAGAGGCGGGAACCCTGACACATCAACAATACACCACGAAGTTCAACGAGATGGCACGTCTGGTGCCGGATCAAGTGACACCTCTTTCGCGAAAGATCAAGAGGTATATTCAGGGCTTGCCGGTGGACATCCGTAGGCACATGATCGCTGCCCGACCGAGCACGTTTAGGTCGGCAGTTGACCTGGCGGCAAGGTTGTACGATGAGCGGGGGGCGATGGCGATGATAGATGAAGGGGATGAGCTAGCCTATGTTAAGAAGGGGAAAGGAAGGCAAGACAATGATGGTGGATTTGTGTATGAAGGTATGGCGTCGAAGGACGATGATCGGAAGAGAATAGAAAGAAAAGAAGAAGTATGCAAAAAGTGAGGTAGAGGCCATAAGGGGGAATGCAAGTGGGGACTGAACGCCTGTTTCCAGTGCGGGAAGGAAGGCCACAAAGCGAGGGATTGTCGCACGGCTAAGTGCTACGACTATGGCGAGACTGGACACCTGAGCAGGGATTGTAGGAAGTCGAAAGCAGGAAGCTCCGGTGCGAGGAAAGGGAACAGAGGGTGAAGGCTAAAGCTTTTGCCATGATCGAGAGGAGGCTGGAGCGGACTCCGAGGTAACGTCAGGTACGTTCTTGCAAGTTTAGATTTATGCATCTATACTTTAATTATGGCGCTAGTAGTAGTTTTGTTGCCGCTATTTTCTGTGATGTTGCACGTTAGGGTTAGGAAGATCAATGAGCCCTTCGATGTAAGAATTGCTATTGGTAAGTCTACTAGGTTACCTAATGCCCTAGAGGATTGCGCGATAGAATTGAGAGAGAGCGTTTGTTCCTGCTAGGCTGTTCAAGACATACATGGGTAGGTAGACATGCATCTCTGGGTGAGTTGATCAGTAATCTATGACTCAAACCCCAAGTGTTGCAGGAAGATGGATTGCTCAACCGTGCACAACCAGAGTTTGGTGTCGAACTACGACAATGAATTATGATGAAGGATTCGACTAGGAAAGCGGAGTGCTTGGTTTGGAATCGAGTAAAGCTAATACTAAAGTGTAGAGGGTCATTCCTAGTTGTTGCTTAGGTAGGAGAAGTGACACATCGACTGGAGCTACCCGATGAGTTAAGTGGAATTCATCCGAAGTTCCATGCATCTCGTCTAAGAAAGAGCTCAACCGATGAGGATATGATCATGCTACTATTGAACACTGAGATGGACAAAGTATCCAACCACGAGAAGCAACTGCTGGCCATTATTAATAAGAAAAAGAGAATAGGCTAAGGAGGATAATGGTTTCACTTGTGCGAGTGTAGTGAAGCCTAAAGGTATCTAAGTTTAAGTGCAAGATCAAAGAAGAGGTGAGACAGTGTTACCCGTAACTGTTTGAGAAGTGACAGGTTCGGGGACAAAACCTCTTTAAGGGGGGGTAGACTTGTAACACCCGAATTTCTATTTAAACGAAAGGAAAAGAAAAGTAAATAGAAAGAATAGAAAATGTGCACAAGTGGAGGGGGATAAAGTGTACAAAGTACAAAATCTTATTTTTTAAAGATTTAAGGGGCATGGTCGCCCATATCAAAAGCAGAAAGCTGCTTTTGCTCTCGGAGGAAGGAAAGAAGAGAGAGAGCCCTGGTTCTAGAGAGAGAAAGTGGAAGAAGCAGCTTCAAAGGTAAGTCTTCTCTTATTTGAGCTTGGTTTCAGCTAGGTTTCGAGTTCTTGACCAAAGTTCTGGTTGTTTAGTTTTTGTTTTCGGGATTCAAGAGTTGAATCGAAGGTGGGTCTCGAACTTGAAGTGTGTTGCTCAAAGGCTTCTCAAGGTGAGTTTCCAGAACCCTTCTTTTACTGATTTTCAACTGGTTTGGGCTATTATGCATACTAAGTAAACATTTTGAAAGAAACCGTGGGTTTACAGCCTTATGTTTGAAATGAAGTATGTATGTATGTATGTTATAGTGATGATTATGGGTTAGTGATGATGTATAGCATGCTTAGATGCCCTTAGTATGTTAGATATGTGCTTAGGTATGATTAGAATGACAATCGGGTGATGTTGGTAACATAGAAAATATTTCAGAATGTTCTGATGAACATGAACAGTGGTCCACGCACCCAGAGGTGGCTCATGCGCCCAAACAGTGGCCCATGCATCCAGCATAAGTGGCCAGATGCCTAAGTGTTGGCCATGCGCCCAAGAATTAGTCATGCGCCCAAGAGTTGGTCATGCGCCTAAATAGTGGCCCATGCGCCTAAGTGTTGACCATACGTCTGTGTTGGCCATGCGTCTGTGTTGGCCATGCACCTAAATAGTGCCATGCGCCTAATATTGTCATGCATCCAAAGTGATTGAAACGGCTAAGTGTTGATGCGCCTAAACAGGTGCCATGTGCCCGCATAGTGGCAAAGCGCCTGAATAGGGCAGAAGCGCCCAAATAGTGCCCATGCGCCCAGACTGTTTTACACTTAGAATCTTATGCTCATGCGCCTAGAAGGTCCCATGCGCCCAATTTGTACTTGAGGTTTTCTAAGTGGTTCTAAGGGGTATTATGGGGAGATAGGCTGGTTATGATATGATGGCTTATGTTTGATATGTGTTATGCATGTATGATGTGCCTGTATTGGTGATGGTGTATGTTTATGATTATGTATGTTCCTTATTATGTACGTATGTCTTCCCTTGGTTTTGCGTTGAACGTTAATGAATGTAATGAAAGTATTATGTAACGTAAAGTGGAAGATAATGAGAGGGAAACATAATAATAGAATGCATGCATGAATAAATGAATGAATGAATGAATGAATGAATGAAAGGCTTGCAAGCACATGTATGAGGTGAGCGACTCTGTGTCGCAACAGACTCGAAACAGGTCCTTGTCGCGTACTCCGGTACTGTGTCAGTCTTCGGACATGAGTCGAGGGTTTGTTTATCAGGCCCTAGAACAGTATTAGTCTTGGACATGACTCGGGGTATTGCATGAGACAAGATGCACATCGCGTACTCCAGTACTGTGTCAGTCTTCGGACATGAGTCGGGGGTTTGTGAGCAGGCCCCGACACAGTATCAGTCTTCGGACATGAGTCGGGAGTATTGCATATGACGAAAGTGACTGATGATGAGATCCGTGTCGCGTATCCCGGTACTGTGTCGGTCTTCGGACATGAGTTAGGGGTTTGTTTATCAAACCCCAACACAGTATCAGTCTTCGGACATGAGTTGGGGATATTGCATGAGACGAGATAATGAGGTGAGCGACTTTGTGTTGCAACAGACTCGGATAGATTTCAATCCCTGTGATTGACTCATATGGGATCTTTGTCGCGTATCTCGGTGCTGTGTCAGTCTTCGGACATGAGTTGGGGGTTTGTGAGCAGGCCCCGGCACAGCATCAGCTTTCGAGCATGAGTCAGGGATATTGCACAAGACAAGATTCGAGTAATAAAGAGTAATAAGCAAAGAGATTAATGAACGTATATGAATTATCATAACAATGTACTAAATGGGATCCTTGTCATTCGACCTCAGTAATCGTGGCTAAGTGCCACGAAGAGGGTAAAGTCTGACTGGATCTAGAAAGTGAAATGAACGATAATTTAATACGTTGAATGAACAAAGTTAATGAACGTAATGACAAAGATAATAATGATATTATTTGTATGTACATATGATGCTTGATCACGAACGATTGTAAAGTATAGTATGCTTTTGAAGAGAAAGTAAAGAACGGTTTAACAAAGAAAAGTATTTTATTATAAAAACTAGAACTCACTTAGCATCACTGACTTTTGTATGCGTGATAGTTGGCTGGTATATGTTGATGCTGAGGAGTTGCAGGCATGGATGCATAAGCTACTGGGGGCATTTTGAGGCTGGCATCCGTATTTTGTCATGTCTTTGTATTTTGAGATGAAAACAAATGTTGTAAATAAATGAAATGACATTTTTTAGTTATTAATGAAAGTTTTAAATTCCGCTGCAAAATATACGTACGTTTTAAAATGTTTTAAGTGCAATGAATGACCAACTGTGAGGTGCTCGGGAACGGGGCTTACAAAATGGCTTCGGAAGAACAAGTACTTCCGAAGCCACTTATACTTCGGAAGAGGCTGCTTCTTCCGAGGCTTGAGAACTTCTTCTTTCTTCATACTTCACAAGTAGTCTTCCGATTTCTTCCTTTGAGACTTCATCTTCGGAAGTGAATACTTTATCTTCGGAAGTAGAGCTTTGCCTTCGGAAGTGGAACTTTTACTTTGTCTTCAGAAGAACTCTACTTCCTTCGAAAGTTCCACACTTGGCTTCGGAAGCCTTTGTAAGCAACACCAAAATTTGTCTAATTGATTTGGTTTTGGTTGCACCAGCCTTCTTCTTGATCCAACAAACTCCCCCTAGGCTGATGCTACCAAAACCTCACTTGTTTCTGCTCCTCAAAACTTTCAGCATCAGGGAGAGTAAATACTTATCAGTTTCCTTGTTCTAAGAAGTTTGTACAAATCTTTGGTTGACAGGATCAGCAGTCTGTCTCCCTAAATGGTATGTACCCTTTGTTGTGGCCCTCTGAAAAGAGTCAGTTGATAGGAGCTATAATCATATTCCCATCAAACTATAGGTTCCAATTCAGGACCTTCCACCATCTGTAGAAAGGCTATGCCTTTGGTGGGAGATCTATCCTTGTCTTCCTTTCTTCTTAATATTAACTCTTCCTCAATCTTAGCTTTTGCTGTTAACTCAGCCAAATGAAGACTGTTGAGATGATTATTGATGTGAGTAGTAGTTTCAGAGTTGGAGGGGTTAGAGAATGGTTTCTCTGCTAACTCAGCAATATCAAATCTGCTAGAGTGTAGTAGAGAGGTGGCATTCAGCCTGTTGACTTCACCGTTATCTCTTTCCACAACAAAGTTATGAGTAGCTTCATCGAACCTCCACTGAAGTATATTCTTTCTAGGCACAAAAGACTGACTAAGAATCTTTTCCTCTTTCCTTGTATCCAGTAGAGTCACCAGCTTCCTTTTTAGTTTCTTCTCTTCATCATTTAATGATTCTGACTTGATACCTAGAAGTACTGCAGCCTGGTCCAGTGTTGCTTTGAGTAGATCAAAAAATTGAGAACTTGTGAGGGAACGTGAAGATCCATCGACATAGGTTAGCTTGATGGAGTCTTCCTCACAGGAGATATCGCTCAAGGTTTTGCAATTGATGAGCCTATTCTTGATGCTTTTAAACTCTTCTAGAGAGAGATGTTTGGAAGGCTGAGGGGATGGTTAAGAAGGTTGTGGGGTAGGATGTGGTGAGGTGGTTCGGGTAAGAGTTTTGGGTTAAAGGATGGGCAGTTTTGGTGGTTGAGGTGAGAAAGTAGATGAAGGTAAAGGTGTGGGTTCAGGAGTGTATGGTTCAGTTTTGATGGTGATGGGAGAGGGAATTGGTTCAGGTTAGGGTTGAGTGGTTGGTGTGAAAGTTATCCCATGTATCCTTCTGTACATCTCTCTTCTTTTCCCGGAACGAATATCAGCTTTGATCTCACTGACAATTTGTTGGAGTGTCCTTTCAAACATGGGACCCACCTGCCTTCCAGAGAAGCCGTGAGTCCCGAGATAGTCTTTCATCCAGGCTTTGTCACATATCTTCCTGGTTGCAGATGCCTTTGCTTCTTCCTCTTTCTTCTTCTTCTCCTTCAACTTTTCTCTTGCAGCTCTTTTTCTTTCTTTCTCCATTTGATCCTGCTCTTTGTTGGCGAGCCAAAGGATCATTTCATCATTATGTGGAGAAAGTTCTTGAAGAGAGAAGCCTCTGGAGGTTATGAAATCTATCCTTTCCCTCCTGAGCTGCATGTCAGCTTTCCTCTATTCCTTTTCCTTCTCTTCCTCTGAGGCCAACCTTGCTGCTTCTTGCTGCAGCCTGGTTGCCTTTCCCAGTTTCACCAACTCCTCTAATGATAGCAGGAGTGTTTCTTCATTGGCAGCTCCAAGCTGAATGAGCTGGTCAATAATATCTTCTCTATTTTTGTTGTCGACAGCCTCCTGGTTGGCTGTAGCTGCTTTTGTACTAGCAGCCAACAACTCCTAGTTGGAAGTGTCCTTTTTCTTTTCAGCTTTTCAATCTTCTCCTCTTCCTGAAGCTCTTTCGTATTCATCTTCTGTTTTCCTTTGGTATCTTTTGAATAACTTGACTTTGGTGGTTCTTGGACAGTGGATATTGATTGTGAGAGAGGTAGAGATGGTGTCTGGATAGGAGGTTGAACCAGAAAGTCCTTATTGTTCACCTCAGATGCCATTTCAAGGCTATGATGATCAGTTCCTTGGACATTTTGAATAGTCCTTCTATATCTTCCATTTCAGCTTTGGAAGATTCAGCTTGTTCTTCAGAGGCTTTAACTTCAGCTTCAGAAGTAAGAGGGAATGCAGATTCTGTCCCAATTGTTTCAGTTGCTGAGCCATCAGTCCCTATTTCCCCTTCGAATTGAATCTCAGGTTCCATGTGGACCTTAGGTTGACCAACTTCTTCCATAGTGGTAGAAGGTGCAGTAAGCCTCTAAAGCTCTTCAGCTCCAAAGTAAATCATGGCAGCATCAAGACTTGGCTGATCATGAGCAGATCTCAACAAGAACTGAGAAAAGAAGTCGTAGAGATCTCTGAGCATCCTTGAATCAATTATTAGAGTGACTTGAGATGGCTCAGAAGAAGTTGTGATAGGAGCCGAATATTTAGAAGTTGAAGATTGGCTCTGTGGATCCTTATATGTTTGTCTCTGAACACTCTCCCCCTTTTTGGTAGCATCATCTTGAGAGGTAGATGAGCTGGAGGAAGAGGTCAAGGAGACCTGAACAGGTACATGCCTAACAGATCTCTTAATCTGTTTCTCAACTAGTTGAGCCTTGAGATTGTCAATCTCAAGATGTTGAGTGGTGGACCTTTCTTCTAAAGTCCTAACTTTGGATTCAAGGTTTGAGACTTTAGATAGTAGGTCTTTAATGAAGAGTTTCATGCTTCCCTCATCTTCATTTGAAGAATCACAGGGAGATGAGGTAACATACCTAGTATGTTCAGCCTCACCACCAGATGTGGTTTCTTGGCACCCTGGTTTCCCTTGCTTAGTGATGTCTCTTGTAGAGTCATCAAAATGCAGGTTGTCATAGATTCAGTCTCAGAATCATTACCACTGTCCATAGGATCCATTGAGGCACCTTCTGTAATGGCAGCTAAATCTGCATGAGTCCCCTCCACATCAGTGGGACTTACCTCAGTCTGGTTTTCTGATGGGGGCTAGAGATAAGAGGTCTCCTAGGCTCTGTTGATCCTAGAGAGGGTGTTGTAGATCAAAATCATTGCCATGGAGAGATGTTATCTCTTCATCAGTTTTAAAGAGAAGGTCAGTAAAAGATAAGGAGGTTAAACATACTGACCCGGGACCTTGGTCAATGTCTATAGGCATTGAACCTCTGATTGGGTTGTCCTTTATTGGCTGCTCAGAGAGTGTAAAGACTCACCCTGAGGCTTTCAGATTGGGTAATGGGCTCATGGTTTTGAGACTAAGGAGACTCAAGACCCATATTGAGGTCAATGGTGAAGGAAGGTGAGACCTCAGACTGAGTGGGAGCCCAATGTTCCACTCTAGCCTTTTTAGGTTGAATAGGAGGAGCTTGTTCAATCAGAGTAGATTGAAAAAGGGTTCGTTTGGGGTGTCTTGTATAGGTAATGGTGATGGGAGGAGAAGTAGTGTTGGCATTATGGTTGCAGTTATTAGTGTGGGTTCATCACCTGTGGGGTGAACAGGGATGTCACCAGGAGCGATGTGCTCAGTCATACTAGGAGATAAAGAAGTGTACCTTCCAGTAAGTTGGTGGATACCTCTTCAATGTCTTGAAGATGGTTGGCCTCATGTAAGGGACAGACAGAGTGGCTGCACAAACAAGCCGACTCTGGTCCAGCTCATAATTAATGATTTGCTAAAGAAATCTGGGATACATAAAGAATGTTTCCCTCTGAAGATTTCCAATGAGATTGAGCAGCACAAATCTTGAGTAGTTAAAGCGTAGGCCTCTCACCAATCCATGAACTAGGCACCCTAGTTCATATGGGATTTGATCCCATCCCCCAGATTTGTTTGACAAGCAGTGAAGGACAATATGCAGGAGGAACTTCCAGTTGTAGGGGAAGTTGAATTTGTAGATAGTCGACCTGCTCACATCTCCACCATATCCTATGAGGATGTAGGTGCTCTCTAAATATGTCTTGGGGAACTCAGTAGGGGCACCTTCATCATGAAGCTCCAGATGCTCCCTGATGAGTTGTTCAAAGATGACCAACTCTTGGCCACAAATGTGGGATCGTATTACACGAACCCCATTTAGGGTTTCAACCTGACTGTTTTCCAAAATTCAGTCATGTGGTTGGGGTAAACTGTGGGATTAACAGTCAAGGTTGTGTAGTTGGATGATTGGGTGAGGAAGGAGATGATTTCAGAGAAGTCCACATCTCTTGAAGAGTCAAGAAGTGTGACTTTGTTGTGTTGAGGATTTAGGGCCATTGGGAAAGTGTGAAGGTAGAGCAGTTTGAGTGTGGGTGATTTAGAAGCTAGGAAACTTTTAGGGTTGTAAAATTTGTGGTAAGAAGATGAGAATGAATAGTCGGGGTTATTTAAAAGATGGTGGAATGGCGGTAAAGTGTTAGGATAAGGTGAAATGACGGTTTAGTGGATGAAGTGACAGGGGCGGTAAGGTTTAATTCAGTTAAATAATCCGACATCATTAACAAAATCTTTGCTTTTTATAGTGTGGGGACAAGAGATTTACGTTACATAGTAAAATCTCTCTTTCGAATATAAAACATTTCCAAAGGTAATTTGTCTTCTGAAGGCAATTCCTACTTCCAAAGGTAAAAATTTACTTCCGAGAGTAGAGATTGCTTTCTGAAGGGAGAGTTTTTGTAAGCTTCGGAAGTAGATCTAATACGAAATCAATAGCTTCTTCCGAGACTAAAAACTCTTCCGAGAAGAAAATTATCCTTGGAACAAATTTCTTCTAAAAGGAGTTCTATTACTCCACCTAGAAGAAATCTGTTTAGTATCATGAAGTTCAATTTTCTTTCTTGGTGTTTGATACTGAGGACAATTAGAAGCAATGTGTCCTCTCTTTCCATAATTGTAGCATGATCGACCTTCAACATGTTGGGAAAGACATCTCTGTGGGGAAGTGTGTGAGACCGGTGTGACTTTGGGCTTGTTGGGTTTTGTCACTTCTTGTTTAGATGTTTTATCTTCTTTAACGAAATTAATTGTTTGAACCTTTTTAACATCTTTACCTTTTTGTTTATTTGGACTTAGATATGAAGCACGTGTTTGGTTAACTTGTTTGGTCTTTTTGGGTTCAGTATTAGACGTTGTTGAATCTGACTTTACCATAACCTTCTCAAATTGCTCATCCAAATTAACGATAGGCATTTTACCCTTAGATTTCAAAGTGTCCTCTTTCAGTTTAGTGATAGATTCCACCGTTTGACGTGGAATCTGGATCACTAACTAGAGGAGTGGTCACCACATGATCCTTAATCGGATTGTTATTTACTGGTCGACATTTAGTATTTAACAGGATCTTATGTGGTGGTGGAACCACTTTGTAACCTAATCCTTCCCCGTTATTTCGTTCTTTCACTAAGTTTTTAACTATGTGAGAAGAACTAGTCCAACTGTGCAGTTTTTGTTTTAATAAATTTACTTCGACTTCCAAAACTATTTTTTCCTTTTTAGTTTCTTCAAGGGAGTTTAAATAAAACTTAATGTCATTTGCTTGGTTAAAAGTCGCAACTTTGGTTTCCCTTAGTTGTTTATTTAAAAGTTCTATTTTCTATTTGTAACTGTGCTTATTTAGTTTTAAAATGCGATTTGCTTCTATGCATAGTTGCAAGTCCTTTACTAAGCTATCGTTGTGATCTAATAACTAGAAAAATTCAAATCTATGCTTTTCCTAAATTTATTACATTCATAACAAGCATGATTGTCAAACAATTGGTTTTTAGTACTTACCTGTGAAGATTTAGTTGAATCCGCCATCAGTGCAGAGGTTGACTCTTCAGCTGCTGGAGATTCTGAACATGTCGTTTTGGTATCTTCTTCAATCAGGGGTTTGACCACTTTCATAGTATCTTCAGTTTCTGACATTGCTAGTTCGACCGCGATATCATCTTCACTTTCAGTATCATCATCCAACACCTCGACATTTGCAATGTTAGATTCTCCCGGAGACACAAATTTGAAGGTCCAATCTTGTCCTTCGTCACCTTGAGCAGTCAAGGCCTTTGTCTCTGTACTAGACGAGGTAGCTCCACCTGTTGGTTTGTCCTGATGGTTAAAAGTCGAGAACGGGTTGTCGTTACCTGTCTTCTTGGGTTTTACACACTCACGTGTAAAGTGCCCCTTCTCTCCACAGTTGAAACAGGTAACTTTGGACTAATCAAAACCAAAAGTAGTGTCTTTAGTGGCTATCAAGTTCTGTCACATCTTCTTAACAAACTTTTTAGCTCTCCGCACAGAACTTGCCAATGCCCACATTATGTTTTCCATTCTTTCAAGCTCATTCTCGTCTATCTGTTCGTAATCTTCATATGCTAGATGGCAGTTACCAATCTTTCCTGCAACCAAACCGTCATACGAGTGAACAACATCTGCCAATAGATCCATATGTTCTTTAGCCACCTCCATAGTAATATTCCCGAGGTTCTCGGTCTTTAACTTAGTAGCATTAGCCTTAGGTTCAATATAATGGGTACTTGATGACCCAGAAGTGTCAGACCCTGAAGCTATGGTTGGTGAAGAAGCAGTTGAACTTGAAACAAATACAGTCTGAAGGGGTGCTCCTGAACTGACTGTTGTGGAAGAGGCGTTGTAAAGTGAAAGATTTTGGTCATATGTTCCTTTCTGCAACCTGTATTTCATCCTAAGTCCCTCCTCTCTCAATTTTAGCATGAAGTCGTTTATGTCTAATTTTCCCAATATACTGTTTTGTCTCAAATTAGATACAAACAAATCCCACTTCTCTGGTAAACCATCCGCCAAGCTGGATACCTTGTCTTCTATTAACGTTGTACCTCCATGAATATGCAGCTCACTCATGAGATGATAGAACCTGTCAATTACATCATCCAGACTTTCTTTACCCATTAAAGACAAGTTGTCAAACTCCTTCTTCAAAGCTTTTGCCTTTAGTGCTTTTAACGAAGCATTTCCGTCATAGCATTTTTTCAAGGCTATCCAAAGTTTCTTTGCCTGTTTATTCTTAGAAAATTGATGGAAGATATCCTTTGGTATAGACTGAGTTAATAGGGCATAGACTTTCTTCTCTGTTTTATATTTCGCCTTCTGGCTGTCAGTCATCCCTCCCAATGTCAATTTTACCCCATCTGCACCAATCAGCATGTCACATCCTGTTTCAATAGATTCCTAAAGGTTGGGATCAACTCCATTGAGGTAGATCTCGAAACATTGCTTCCATTGTGGGTAATCGTCTAATTTTATAAGCTTAGGTGGTTTATTATGATTCCCAGTCTCATTCTCCAGAAGCAAGAGGTTCTGGATCGTGTGTCTCTACCTGCAGTGGATGCGGACTATTGTTCTTCCATCTCGTTAACTTTAAACTTTCGAAATCAAATACTTCAAATACTTCACTTGTGCAAATGGATCTCTCGTGCGATTGAACTTATGCGAATGAGTCAATCATGCGAATGATGTGTGTGAATGAATTCAATCGTGCGATTGGATTCAGTTGTGCGTAAGGAGAATGCAGTTGGAGTCTATGCGAATGAAGCTGTTCAGTCATACGAATGAACAAGGCGATTGAGTTCAATCATGCGTATGAGAGGTGCGAATGGGTTCAGTCGTGTGATTGAGTCAATCGTGCGACTGAAGGCTGCTGTTTTTGCAAAAATGAAGGTTTTGAACACTTTAACGCAAAAAACACGAATCTCGCAAACCCTAATTGCCGTATGCCGAAAAACGTTAACTTTTGACCTGGAGACGTCGAAAAAAAACACTGTTTGACATAAAAAGATTGAGTTTTTGAGTGAAAAACGTGATTTTTATCAAAATCGATTGAATCACACGCAAATCAAGAGCAAAAGCTCTGATACCACTTATTAGGACCGTTTAGGTACGGAGTACTAATTGATTTACGTGTATACCAAACCAAATAGTGCGGAATCCTATTTGTTTGGCGATCCAATCAGTGAGAACGCAAGTATAATCAATCTAAGAATGAATCAAAATGTTAAGAACGATTGTAAGATGATTAACTGCGATCTATGGACTTGGAACAGGTTTTCTTAAGTCTCTGGACGGCTAGGGTACGATTATGTGCGTGGGTATTCGAATTGTTACGTTTTTCCACGAATTAAGTGGTATTTATAGGTTAGGGTTTTCCATTCGTGCGACTGAACCATTAGCATGGTTCAGTCCTACGATTGAAGCATGCAGTTGATCCATTCGCACGACTGAAGATCCAGTCATGCGACTGAGTCAATCTCATGTCACAATCATGCGACTGATTCATTAGCATGAAGTATTCATGTGTATGGTCCATTAGCATGGTCCATTCGCATGAGTACTTCACACGATTAAGTTTAAACATGTTTCTCAAACATTATAGACTAAGAATTATGTAAACAACCACAAACCTATATAGTTAGTTCACTAAGCATTATCACACAATAAACAATGAAATATTAAACATTATATGCATCAACCACACATTGTATTTCATTTATACCCATTCAGTTACATATATGTAAGACATGAAAGACATTTTACATTAAGCTCCTAAACTAGATATACATGTATCTACAGAAATTTTGCTTCGAAAGATATGAGATAACTTTCGAGGGTTAACTTCTCTTCGGAAGAAATTTATACTTAGAAAATTTCAGAGAGATCTTTTGTAACAGGGCTTAATTTATATTGACATAAGACTTTACACATTAAAAGGTTTACAAAAGAGGTAATCTAATCAATGTTTATCATCCCAATAGTTGTTATAAGATGCTTAAATCTTGTTCATCAAAAGCTTTGGTGAACATATCAACATATTGCTCATTTGAATCAACTTTGATTAGTTTAATTAGATTCTTCTCATGAATATCTCTAATGAAATGGTACCTGATATCAATGTGCTTTGTCTTGGAGTGCTTCACTGGATTTTCAGTGATGGAGATAGCACTATTGTTGTCAATATGGATAGGAGTGCTCATAAGGTTGAATCCATAGTCCAACATCTGATTTTGAATCCACAGTAGCTGAGCACAACAACTAGCAGCAGCAATGTATTCAGCTTCAACAGTTGATGTAGAGACACATGATTGTTTTCTGCATTGCCATGAGATGATCCTTCCACCAAGAAATTGACATCCTCCTGATGTTGATTTCTTATCAATGTTGCAGCCACCATAGTCACTGTCAAAGTATCCATAGAGATTAAAATCATTGTTTCTGGGATACCAAAGACCTAGTTTAGGTGCTCCTTTGAGGTATCTGAGGATTCTCTTGGCAGCAGCTAGGTGAGACACCTTTGGAGCAGCCTGATATCTTGCACAAAAGCAAGTTGCAAAACATAATATCAGGTCTACTGGCTGTGAGATACATCAAAGAACCGATAATTGCCCTATACTGATGTTGATCAGTATCCTCCCCCTCAAGGTCAGGAGGTTATGGTTTGGTATGGGTGTCTTGGCTGGCTTGCAATCTTTCATCTCAAATCTTTCTAAGATGTCATTGACATACTTAGATTGATTAATGAAAAATTCTTCCTTCAGTTGCTTCACCTGAATTCCAAGGAAAAAGTCCATTTTTCCCATAGAACTCATCTCAAACTTCTTTTT
Source organism: Flaveria trinervia (assembly GCA_025506515.1). Classification (NCBI taxonomy): domain Eukaryota; kingdom Viridiplantae; phylum Streptophyta; class Magnoliopsida; order Asterales; family Asteraceae; genus Flaveria; species Flaveria trinervia. The sequence goes on along the minus strand of CM046458.1, from coordinate 16,090,727 downwards.
CATAATGCTTCTAAGATGTCATTGACATACTTAGATTGATTAATGAAAAATCCTTCCTTCAGTTGCTTCACCTGAATTCCAAGGAAAAAGTCCATTTTTCGCATAGAACTCATCTCAAACTTCTTTTTCATAATGCTTTCAAAGTCCTTACATATTTGGTCATTTGAAGAACAAATATGATGCCATCAACATAGACTTGAACAAGCAAAATGTCCTTACCATACTTCCTTATGAATAAAGTCTTGTCAATGGTTCCTCTAGTGTAGCCATTCTTAAGGAGAAACTGAGGCAGAGTCTCTTACCACAGCCTTGGTGCTTGATGCAGCCCATATAGAGCTTTATCCAATTTGCACACATAGTGAGGATGCTGTGGGTCTTCCAATCCTGGAGGTTGGCACACATACACTTCCCTATCTATATTCCCATATAGAAAGGCACACTTGACATCAAGCTGGTAGACAGTAAAGTTCTGGAAGCAGCATAAGCAAGGAAGATCCTAACTGCCTTAAGTCTTGCAACAGGTGCAAAGACATTAGTATAATCAATTCCTTCCTCTTGAGTGTATCCTTGAACTATCATTCTTTCCTTGTTCTTGATGATCAAGCCTCTGTCATCTCTTTTGTTCCTGAAAACCCATTTAGTGCCTACTGGTACTTGACTAGATGGTAGTGGACATATGTTCCAAACCTTCTGTCTTTTGAATTGAAGCAGCTCTTCTTGCATTGATTCAACCCATCTACTATCTTTCAAGGCATCTTAAACCTTCTTGGGTTCCATCTGGGATAAAAAGCATGAGTACAAGCAGACATTCCCATGATGAGTCTACCCTCTTGTTCTCATACCTTTAGAGACATCCCCAATGATGTTCTCAGCTAGGTGAGTGTTGTGAATCCGTAAACGAGGAATCACTTCCAGTTGCAAAGATAAGTCTAGATTAGACATATTTTGCTTAGGAACTGAAACACTTTGTCCAGCTATTGTTTCAAGTTCATTCAATGAGGATTGATTGAATGAAAGAAAAACATCATCAATTGTTGGTTGTGAAGTAGCATTAACAGTCACCTGTTCCTTCAAAATGCTACCTCTCTTAGCTTGGTGTTGTGTTGGATCACCTGATGATTTTGAGGATCAGCAGGTGATTCACTGGTTGAAACTTCACTATTCCTTGATATGGTTATACTTTCTGATTTGTGAATAGTGGGAGCTTGATTTGTTGCATCTCTCGGAGAAATTGGAAGAGGTTTGGGTAGCTTAAACAGTTGATTAGCATCAGCATCAGCATCATTTTGAGCACTTGTTCCAATTGAAACATTCTCACAAGAAGGTTTAGAATAGTTCAGAACAATTCTAAATCAAAGATATGATCAGGTCCATTCCCCCTAACACCAGGAGTGTGCTCATTAACAACTATATTGGATGACTCCTCAAATTGTTGATTCTTAATGTTGTATACTCTGTAAGCTTTGGAGCTAGAAGAGTATCCAACAAAGATAACATCATTTGACTTTTCAGCAAATTTTGCTAAATTGTCCTTTGTGTTATGTATGGTACACCTGCTGCCAAAGGACCTCAGAAAGCCAATGAACGGTGACCTCTTGTTCCATAGCTCATAAGGGGTTTTTCCATGTGGCTTAACTATAAGAACTCTGTTCTGTACACAACATGCAGTGCTAACTGCCTCTTCCCAGAATGTTAGAGGTAGTTTGGAATCAGCTAACATAGTTCTAGTAGCCTCAATAAGTGTCATGTTCCTCCTCCCAGCAACACTATTTTGTTGAGGAGTTCTAGGAGCACTATATTGTCTGGCAATCCCTTTTGAGTTACAGAATGAGTGAACGAAGTTCTTAAACTCAGTCCCTTGATCACTTCTAATAATCTTAACCTTGTGATCAATTTGATTTTCTATTTTAAGAATAAAAGATTTTAATGTTTCATCTTTAGTTCTTAAAAAGAATACCCATGTAAATCTTGTAAAATCATCAACTATCACAAGGCAGTATGATTTTCTTCTAATGCTCATTATACTTGTGGGACCAAAAAGATCCATGTGCAATAAGTGTAATGGAGTAGTGATGGAGTTAACACTTTTGGATTTATGAGAGGCCTTGTGTTGCTTCCCTTTCAGGCATGCAACACAGTTGTCTTTGCAGGAAAAATTCCTTTTTAGGCAAACCATGTACCAAATTATTTTTAGCCAATTTATTCATTGTTTTAAAATTTACATGACACATACATTTATGCCAAAGAGTTGACTCATCACTATCAGCTTTGGAAAGAAAGCATGATACTTCACCCATTGGGGAAGCATTGTTCATTCCAGCTTATACATATCCCCTTTCCTGGGCGATCTAAGAAGCACCAATTCTGGAGGAATTTTCATCCCTGGTTTGAGGATAATGCACTCATGCTCTGTCAAAAGCATCTGGTGCTTTTGATCACAGAACTGAGAAACACTTAATAGATTGTGTTCAAGTTGTCATTGGAGACCCAAGCCTTGTTGGTCTTGGGTTCCTCCAAAGATAGTGACATAACTGAACCAAAAGTTAAGCATGGGGGTTCAATGGATGTCTTTGAAGAAGAGGTTTGTGCTGCAGCATCTTTCTTGATCTTCCAATCCATCCTTTGGTTGATCGTGGAAGATGTACTTGTAGAAGCTTTTGCAGCATGGAACTCTTCCGAAGCTTCTTTATTTTCGGAAGAAGCTTTTACCACCTTTTCTTCCAAATCAGTCTTCTTCTGGGATGGTTTCAAGGGAATTTTCTTTTTCTTCAGAATTTTAACTGCTTTTGCTTCCGAAGCCATTTTCCCTTCGGAAGAAGGAGTTTCTTTGGAAGACAAATTGGCTTCAAAAACTAGATTCCCCTTTTTCATCACTTGGACCATCTGATAAGGTCCAAACGAGAAACCTTCCCTGACTCCTTCTTTTTAATATTATTTGCATAATGTGTGCTAGCAAGATTGTAGTAACAATCTTTAGCCATGTGGTTTTGCAAACCACACATGATGCATGTAATGTTAGTCTTTTAGGAGCTTGTAGGTTGCTGTTTCTTAGTCTTTCTCTCTTTGTTAGCAACCTTTCCCTTCAACTTCTGATCCTTTGGTAGGACAGGAGTGCTGGTATTACAATCCTTTCCTGAATCAGAAGTACCTATTACTTGGAATCCAGTTGAGATAAAAACACCCTTTTGTTTTGGGTCAATCATCAGCTTAGACTCAACCACTTTCTTAGTAGTTCGTCTGGCAGCTTTAGCTCTGCTTCTGCGGGCTTTGGTGGTAAGGGTTCGATCTTCACTAGGAGAGGTGGGTGGATTTACCTGTTCCTTCCCTGTGGTGGCCACTATTGTTGTATCATTCTTCAACTCATGTGAAGAAGGGTCAGCAGATGGGACCTTTTGCTCTTCAGTACCACATCTAGGTTGTCTTATGGACTCATAAGAATATGGTGGAGCAATTTCATTGGTCCCCAACCCTCTTTTATTTGATAACATAATTTGAAGTGGGAGGATGATGCAATAATAGCTTGGAAGTTTTGCTCAGAAATAGCATACTTCCTGGCTTGAGCCTCAGCGGTGACAAGCTGGGCTTGTGCCTCAGACAATTTGGATATTAAATCCTTTATTTGAGTCTTGTAATTGGTGTGTTCATGTTTTAATAAGGAAACAGTTTTCTCTAACTCTTCAATTTTCTTTAGGTAGTCATATTCTGCCTTTTTAAAATCAGATTTCAAAACATTTAAGACTCAATATCGGATTTAATTTCCTTATTGTAGTCTGATATAATTTAACCTTAGCTATACAGGCAGGAGTGCAGAGATGTTCATATACCTGTTTGTCATCTATTCCAGCCATGAGAGCTTGAGCAGGAGTCACATCCTGAACCATAAAGCTCCAGTCAACTTCTTGAGCCATTGTAGATGTTTCAGTTGACTTTCCAGTGGGCTTTGTGTAGAGGGATGTGTGGAGGCCTGTGGGGTTCCCGGGTTTGATTTGAGAGCCTTGCATTCCCTAGCAAAGTGACCAAGTTGGTTACAATTGTAACATTTGGCCTTGGTCTTGTCAAACCCAAACTTGTTGGTAGTTGGGTTTTGAGGGAATTGCCTTCTAGTTCTCTTAAAGAACTTCTTCGCTCTGTAGGTTAAAAGAGCCATCTGTTGGATGATGTCCACATGCTCTACATCGTCTGGACTAAAACATTCTAGATCATCAAAACAGTATTGAAAATCACCAGAGTGCCCACTTCCTGAGACAAAGACACAACTGTCCTGAAAGGAGTTGTGCTGAGCCTGTTGAGACCTTGGAGTCTCAAGGAAAGTGATGTAAGGTCCAAAAGAGCAGGATGGCTGTTGGTTGTATGTCAGGTATTGCTGAGGTTATGGGGGTACTAAGCCTTCAGCAACCATTAAAGCATTGCTAGCAGGAAGACTCAGAGGTCTGCTTGTTTGGTGGCCCTTCTTACTCTCCATCTCCAACTGGTATCCATCAAGGATGCCGTAGAGTTCAGTCATGGTAAGAGTGTTCAAGTTCTTTGTCCTCTTGATAGAGACACAGTAGAATGTCCACTCATTTAGAAGAGCACTCATGAACTTTCTTGTGAGATCTCTGAGTTCAGGAGTGATCTTCACAGACTAAAGTGAAGAAATAAGATCCATGTACCTGAAATACTGCTGGCTAAGGGTCTCTCCAGCAATATAAGTGAAGTTCTCGAACTGCTACTTCAGTGAGTCCTTCTTGGAGTCGTTGGAGCTTGAATACATCTGGGCAAGTGCATCAAACAATTCTTTAGCAGACTTACAATGCTCAAACCCCACCATGATGGAGTTGGGTATTGTAGTCATCAGAATGGTCATGCATTGCTGTCAACGGCTATTTTCTTCCAGTCTTCGTTAGAGTAATCTTCAACAGCTTTTTCTATCATAACACCGTTTCCACTAGGCGCTGCCACCTTGGGTTTATGCGGTCGTTGACAATAGAGTTCCACATCTTGCTGTCTTGGTATCTGATGAAGCCTTCCATTCTTCTGCTCCAAGACTTGAAGTTTTCAGGAGTAATGATGGGAGCTTTGGTTATGGTTCCCATCTCTACTTTGGATTTGTTAAGAGCCATTTTTGTGAGAGTTGTAAGGAGGAGTGAAAAACAGGTTGATTTGGATGGTTAGATCTCACAATCAAGAGCCTAAAAAGCTCTGATACCAATTGCAGGATCGGTTTGTGTCATTAAACACTTGGTTTTCTCTCAAACTCACTTAAACAACACTCTCGATGAAAGCAGAATCTTTATGAGTTGATAACAATATAATAAGTAATAACAAAACACAAGAAGTAATTTTCAAGGTACTTGCATATATTGCTTCTCAACTCAAATATTACAAGACTCTTACAAGCATACGTAGGAGTTACAATGAGAGACTATATATAATACTACCTACAGCCGGATATACTTTGATACCATCTGGAATCCTCTAACTAAAGCAAATACTAGAAAGCTATAGTTTAAGGTATCTCAGATAAGACTTTATCTGAGATATGGTAGTCAGAACATGTTCCTGACTTACCTTTTATCACCAACTAAGGTTGGTAACTTGTACTAACATAAAAAGGTGAACAGTGAAATAAAGTATGGTCAGCTGCATGGCTCTTTGAGAAAACGTCATGCAGTATTAGAGGTCTGTAGCGGAGTGTTAGAGACCATACTTATGTCCACTGGTTCATAGTAGTGTCTTCCGAAGGTTAAATGGCTTCGGAAGAACAAGTACTTCCGAAGCCACTCATACTTCGGAAGATGCTGCTTCTTCCGAGGCTTGAGAACTTCTTTTTTCTTTATACTTCGGAAGTAGTCTTCTGATCTCTTCCTTTGAGACTTCATCTTCGGAAGCGAATACTTTATCTTCGGAAGTAGAGCTTTGCCTTCGGAAGTGGAACATTTACTTTGTCTTCGGAAGAACTCTACTTCCTTCGGAAGTTCCACACTTGGCTTCAGAAGCCTTTGTAAGCAGCACCAAAGTTTGTCTAAGTGATTTGGTTTTGGTTGCACTAGCCTTCTTCCTGATCCAACACATCACATCGACCATGAAGCTTTAATGAGTTATACATACTACTGACTTACAAATCACTTTCCCAATTCATCATGCCCTTTGGGGTCCAAATAGGAAATAGAGACATCATCTCATGCAACCCTTTGTTCAAGAATATTTCATTGAAGTTGTGAAGTTGTCTGACCTCCTAGTAACCCAAGATTATATATGTTTTCTTGGGAGGTGCTGATGTCATACTTGGTATTAGGTGGCTAGAGAATATGGTTAAAGCAAACCGGAAGCATATGTCCTTCATGTTCACTATTATTGGCAAGACTTAATTTGCAGGGTGATACTTTTCGCAATTTTACTATTGAATAGGTTGATGAACATAGACCTTGTAAAATAGTTTCGTTTTATGTTACCCGACTTCAGGGCACGTTGATTCTTCGGGCATGTTGCATTGATACGGACCCAAGGCCAAGATCAGGTCACACTAGCTCGGCCCAACAGATGGAATTGGATCACACTGGCTCGGGGTAGAACCGTTTGAAGTTGAATTAGGGCTGGCATAACAGGTATATCTGTACCTGTTAAGACACGAACACGATAAGACACGAACACAAAACCTGTATACCTGTACATGACACAATAACTTATCGTGTACCTGTTTCCAAACTGAACACGAACCTGTTAATAACAGGTATACACAATAAGACACGATAAGAACCATTAATAACACACATTTAGGAACCATTTTAGTGATACAAAAATCATCCGAAAGATTTGGAGTGGGGGTACCTTAGGAAGTTTTTAGCAAGCAACACTAATAATACAAAAATTATCCGAAAGATCTGAACATAAAGCGTTTTTAATGTTATATTATTTATATTTTTTTAAATAAATATTTATCAGGTACTAACGGGTACATAACAGGTAAACAGGTAAAATACATATTTAGACACGAAATTTAACAGGTATATTCGTGTCTACCTGTTTCGTACACGAAACCTGTTAAGGTCATACCCAATACCTGTTAAGATCGTGTAAGTTCGTGTCGTGTATTCGTGTTCGTGTCTAAAATTGCCAGCCCTAAGTTGAATTAAGGGAAAACATTCAAAAGTGAAAGAGAGGGAGGTGATCCATGACTTAGGAAGTGGGGATTCAACCCATATCCTTCCCACTTCTTTTTGTTTAAATATCTAGTTTTCTTCACTTTCAATTCGTAGTCTAGAATATATGTTTATCTTGTTTCCTTGGTAATCGGAGATTTGTCCAGCTCGAAATCAGGCCAATTATCCTTGTAATCTCTAATATCCGTTCAATCAAAGTTCCTAATTCTTAGCAGGCGACCTCACCGGTTTATTAAAAAAAACACATAACTGAGAAACCTTATAGTTCAGTTCAAAAGATATCATCTAAAATAAGACTTTTAATTCATAACCTCTCATTTAAAATATCTTAAACTTACCATTCAGACAGAAAGCCCGATGGCTATACATTATTATTAGATATTTTTCCGAAGCAGACTTTCTATAAAAATGTCATACCCTTTTGGTTAATTAAAGATCATGTATCTCTAGACCTGTTACATCTATAGCTCATTAAGTGTGGCGTGCTTAGTTTTCGTATCTAATTCGTTTGTATGTGACGGCGTATACACACGGTTTGTTTGTTTAACACCATGACCCGACCCGTCGGCTCCACCTCCAGCTGTCGTACACCGTTTGCGTCTCTCTCACTGGGTCCCATCCTTCGACTTCATTTCATTTCCCCTGTTTTATAAATTATAACAACCACCATAATAATAATAATAATAATGATAATAATATCTTCAGCTTCTAACCCATTTCTCCTTTCAAGAAATGAAGTCAAAATTGAACATGCCTACTTGGTTCGGCAAAAAATCCACCAAGAACAAGGATAATCATCACAAGAATCAGTACCAAATTCATCAAGATAACCCCTTTTTCAGCAGTAGTTATCAATCATCAATCAGCAATGATGGCGATAGGAAGAAAAGAACCAGTCTTGATGACGGGTTGTTGACCCGTGGGTCGCCCCGGGTCACCCGGGACTTCTCTCCTTCTTCTCCGTTGGCCGGAGCATGTGGGTATGGGTTTTCCGGGTTTGATTCGGATCGTATTGGTCATCCTCTGCCTCAGCCTTCGATATCCCCAACGACGTCGGTTGGAATGGTGGATCATCATGGGTCTGGGTCTGGGTCGGTTTCCTCCTGTGGTGGTTCATCTGTGTCCTCTACTGATGATCAAGATCATGGTCAATTGGGATTTTTCAGGTTGGTTTTCACCAATTGTTGATAAAGTAGGTTTAGGTTGCTTTGATGATTTAGATTGAAACCAATTTGAGTTGAATTTGGAACATTTTATGATCAAAAGTAAGCCTTTGTTGTTATAGGGAGGTCATATTTGATATTTGTTTTTAAATGAAGGATGTTAGATTGTGATCCTTTGTTCTTGAGCTAAAAATTAATTTCAACAATGAAGGTGTATGTTAAGTTTCTCTTGAATGTACACACTTTTATAGATTCAAGGTTTGCTTTGGATATTGAGTTATGTGAACAAATGATTGGAAACTTGTAGTTGTAGGTGAAATGATAGTTTAATAGAAGTTTTCCCTACAATTCAGGGAGGGCTATCCTATCAGGATAGTTTTAAAATGTCCACTGTAAAGTTTTATTGTGACTTGAACAATTAGAGTGTGATAATTGGTTTATTACCGCTTCTTTAAATCTGATTTAGAAAATCATATTTATAATCACTCTTTTTCTAACACTCAATATTGATTATCACAACTTTCAAGCCACTTTCTACACAAATTAAGACACCCTCTTATTGCATATTCATTTTGATCATAATACACTTTGCTAATGACTATTCTGCTAAACAGAGGGTATGGTGACACCAAGGTCAGTCCTCAATTAAGAAGTCCGGGTCCGGGTCAAGGGTGGGGACCACAGCAACAACTTCACCTCTCCATCACGGTTCGCAAGTTCAAGTCTAGACTCTCCTAACAAAAAAATAGATGATGGGAAAAACGAAGGCCATCCACTTCCTCTTCCGCCACCTTGTTCGCCAACTAGCCCTTCTTCCGCTTTATCTAGTATTAAAACTTGCAGCTCTCCTACTAGTCCTTCTTCAGTTCTGTACAATATGAAAACACTTGGTGTCAATGAAAATTCAAATTGCCAAGCATCCAAGTGGAAGAAAGGAAGGTTATTGGGAAGAGGCACTTTTGGACATGTTTATCTCGGTTTTAACAGGTAATTAATTTGCCTTCATCTTTATGTCTATTATTTATTTAAATGTGTATGTGGCTAAATGAGTAGGTTTGTTAATAGGTTGAAATGTGTCGGTGATCAGGGTGGGTGACCCTCAAAACATTTCTTTGTCCATTTTTAAGATATAGTTAGTGTGTTAAATATGCTGACAAAACTATATTATTATGATGATAGTTTTAATTTTTGAATAAACAATTAATGAGGTTGTATGCATTAATAAAATGTCGGATGACTTTCGACAGCTTTCCTGTTTCCTTCAAAGCTAATCTTTTGAAGTATACTAGTTTGACCTGTTAAAGATCAACCATAGCATGAATCAGCTTATGCATAAGTAAACGGCTGAAATTGCTCCTTTTAGATGAATGTATAGTGAAATGTCTAATTATGGAAGTCTATATATTTAGCTCTCTATGTGTTTATCAGGACTTTTTTAACACTTCATGATTAGTTTATATGTTCTACATCCCCAATAAAAGTTTACATGTGACTTTTGAGGGTCTTATGAGCAAGTCCTTTGCATACTTATTGTATTTGTTATGTTTCAAAATAAATGCACCATATCCTTATTTGGTGCAGTTTTAATTAAAAAATGACCTATCTGCCCATTAACAGTCATTGCAAAATGTTGATATCATTGCTTTTAATGCATTGGGTGTGTCTATTTTGTTTTAGCCACTGAGGTGTATACTAGTATTTATGACTTCCAATTGTAAAATGAGTAGCCCCCCACCAAAAAAAGGTCCCCCACCATCACCAAAAATATTCAAAACGTTTGTTTCTAGGATGTCCCAAATTAAATGCAGCATTTCCTTCTAGATAAAGTTTTGAACCTGAAATGACCTATTTACCCATTAGCAATCAGTGCAAATTGTTGATGTCTCATAGCATTAAATTTGATAAGCCACATTCCTGTATTTGGTTATCACTGAGGTGCTTTTTAGGTGTTGACTAATCGCTCCACTGGTTCCATTTGACTGTTGCCATTTGCATATCACTTTGACTGCTTTTGTCCTCTTTACGATACCTTAAAAAGTGATTACAATACGTTGTTTCCTGTAGATTTTATGAATTTGTGTGTTATGTTTACAGATCTGCATTTTGTTTCCTGAATATTTTATAAAGTTATATGATAAACAAAGTTGAAGATTTGTGAATGATGTTTAAAGATCTGCATTCTGATTTAAGTTGAATGTCTCTTAAAAACCTCTGGTGGTCTCTCTTTATGTTTTAATAGTGAGAGTGGGCAGATGTGTGCAATAAAAGAAGTAAATGTAGTCGTGGATGATCAGTCATCGAAAGAATGTCTCAAGCAATTGAACCAGGTCTGTTCTCCCTCTACTCACACATAAATTACATACACACACGCATATAGAGGGATGTTCAATACACATTACTAATTTAAGTAAAGAACTGCGAAAATCACCTAGACACATACACTTGCAGCTTTAAATGTGATACATAAGATAGTTTTTCAACCTCTTTCGCTGTCCCAACATGTGTAATTATCTTCCAAGCACTATATACAGGTGCTTTTTGCTCTTCTCGAGGTTTGCCACTTAAGTTGGTTATGTATTGCACGCACTATGTAGGAATTGGAGGTGTCCCATTAAATGAGCTTCAATTTTTTCCTTGTGTAAAGCTTTTGGCTTTCAGACCTATGATATTTTCTGAAAAGTTAATGCTTTTCATAACAGGAAATTGCTTTGCTCAGTCAACTTTCACACCCAAACATTGTTCAATACTATGGCAGTGAACTGGTATCATTCCTCTTTCTTGCTCCAAATTATTCATATTTAACTGTGATTGTAAAATTGTTCTGTTCGTAATCAAATTAATGGTGGTTATTTTAGTTGCAGGGAAAACTGATTATAATTTGGACTATAAAAAGAAAATTAGAATTAGAAATGTTTAGAATGTAGAAAAACTAAAAACATCTAAGTAGGTGTTTGGATGTGCATGTTCGAGTAATTATTGTGAGCAGAAGAATTAGAATTAGATAATGAGGTAATGAATTGATCTAAGTTTAGGATCTTAGTAGCTTAACATGTATGTCAATAAATTTTCTTATGATGAATCCTTACCTAGTTACATATATCCCCAGATGTGATCCTATATAACTAGAAAAGTTATTATTAGAATTAGTTTTTTCCAAAGATGTTAATAGAATATAGCTACTTTTAGTCCCAATAATCACTTTGCACCCACATCTAAACACCGAGTTGAATACTCAGTCGTCTCCAAGGGGACGTCATGGATTCATGGAGGCAAGTGGTGTACTCCCCAACTAAGTGGTTGTGGGTTCTATTGCTTCAAGGTGCATGCTATTGTGATTTTATCCTAGAAAATTCTATGCATTGGTGTTAAAATAATAAATACATAAAATAAAATAAAAAATACTTGGTCCAAGTAAAGCTGGCAATTCAGACCGTTTCTCTACATAAGGGGTCAATTTGGGTTGTGCTTTTCCTTAAAAGGGTCAAATGGGTTGAGCTAAAAGATTAAACTACAGAGGGAACTGTTCAAAATGGGTTAAAGTCATCAAAACTCTATCCAAATACATAAAACTTCCTTAATCATTTTGTCTAAACAACAGTATATTATAATTTTAATAGTTTATCACACATTAGATTTTTCCAAATTATAAAGTAGCTAATAGAAAAGTGTGTGCGGGTCAGTCAACACAATCCAACCTGTTTTGACCTGCACTAAAAGATTTTTTTATTACCAATTATCTAAACCACCGACTTCCCATTTTTCAATCCTTAAGTTTGAATTTACAAAGCATTTCTAGAGTGCAGACTGGAATTGAAGGAATTATATTGTAATGGTTCGTAAATAACTTCTCAGACTTGTTAAAAGGTCAACCTTTTGAAAATCAATGACTTGTCGATTTTTCAGGGAGAGGAAACGCTATCCGTTTACTTGCACTATGTCTCTGGTGGTTCCATTCACAAGTTACTTCAAGAATATGGTCCATTCAGGGAGCCTGTAATTCAAAATTACACCAGGCAAGTCCTCAGCGGGCTTGCCTATTTACATGGGAGAAATACAGTACACAGGTATGTGACTGTTAAAAATGCTTTTATCTTGATATCTACCTTCATGTATGGTGATCTTTAAAAAGAAATATGTGTTTTTTTTGGCAGAGATATAAAAGGGGCAAACATATTAGTGGACCCTAATGGTGAAATCAAGCTTGCTGATTTTGGCGTGGCAAAACATGTAAGTCTCTCACCTCATCATACTATAGGGAAAGGTTCTTTTACATGATTATATATGAAATTGACTAAGAAGAAATATGGAAAAACTTTTTTGGAGTTTGGAGTGACAAGGTTAGTGCTTTATGGCTTTGTGACTTGGTGGTCATAAGTTTGACTCATGGAATAAGTCTCTTTGCAAAATGCAAGTCTATCCTGAGCCTGTTTTGACTCATTACCCAACCTGCACATTTGCAGTGTAATTGTGACTGATATCATGGACTGGAGAATTGGAAACAATCTTCTTGAAAAATGCAAGAGTGACTGCATATTTGTTTTCGTGGCTACCGGGTCTCAGAACCAAGATCTCTTCTTGTTGATTTCCATGGACTTTTGTCAAATATTTGACTTCATATATATCTTAATATATCTTTTCACGTTATTGACCGTTATATATATTTAGTGCAGCAAAATCAGAGAAATGTTCTTTACTTCAAATTATGCTACACAGTCCACTTCAAAATTTTAAAAGTAGTTAAAAAATACACACACAGGGAAATTTGATGATCTAAATTAACACTTGACTCTTTGTTGCATCTCTAGATTAGGAAGGGTAATTAGGTATGTTGCTTCACAACTTTCTATTCTGTTTGTTTGCAGAAAACGAACAAGTAGTTGTGTTGGGTTATTTTTTTGTAGCATAAGAAAATTGTTTTAGTGCATATATCTTGACTTTGCTAATGCACCAACCAACAGACACACAACCCGTCTTTGGTAGGGGTTAAAGTGGCGCCCCCATTTTTTGAGTTGTTCCAAATCTTGCCCCTCTAGTAGTCAAAGAAGAACAAATAAATTAGGTATTGGACTCAATTGTTTACTCCTTGTCATCAGATAACAAATTGTGCTTCAATGCTTTCTTTTAAAGGAAGTCCATACTGGATGGCACCAGAGGTACCTTTTCTCCTTCGTAAACGTCATTTTCCACAAGTTTATATATGTGTAATCAACTAATCATTCAATTTAATGATCTCAGGTTGTAATGAATACAAATGGTTACAACCTCGCGGTGGATATTTGGAGCCTGGGATGTACAATTCTTGAAATGGCAACTTCAAAACCTCCTTGGGGCCAATATGAGGGGGTATGATGTTTAATTTCTTTCAAAGTTTGAGCTCTGCATCCTCTTGTTTTTGAGGTGTTTGGATGTGTCTTAACATTGCAACTTGTAGAATTGGAATCAAATAAAGATAATTAATTGATTAAATTTGGTGATAATTACGTAATTGGTTTTTTTTCCGTCTAATCAGTTTTCTTACTTTAACTCCTCTGCTTAAATCTGGAGGTCGCAAAATGGGTGGTAACTTTTATCATGGGTTAAGCCAGGCTGTGTTGACCTGTCGAAACTTTTCTGTTCAATTGTTTAAAACTTTTGTAAACAGTAATGCATTAAATATCATGGGTTAAGCCAGGCTGTGTTACTTTTCTGTTCTGTTTTTTTGATAATAAAATAGATTGGTTGTCTAATTTCAATTTTGGAGGTTCAAGGTTGAAACGTTACTTTTCGGTAACTTTCAACTTAATGTTTTGGTTGTTCGGTTTCATTGCAGCCAAGTTTTGACCCATAGGGGTGTACACATAATCCGAATAGACCAATCTGATGAAATTCCCTCTAATTAGTTTTACACTATGTTGACTCTAAATGTGATCAGAATCAGCATCAACTATTAACAATAATCGCTTTGGGCATTTGACACAATTTAACATCCATACATGCATTATGTTATTATAATCTCTTTTGACATTTAGAACTGCATTGCACTTGTGGTTATTACAGGTGGCAGCAATATTTAAGATCGGAAATAGCAAAGATATGCCTGAAATACCCGATCATCTTTCAGATGATGCAAAATCTTTTATAAAGCAATGCCTACAACGGGACCCAGCTTTAAGACCATCGGCGTCACAACTGATGGATCACCCATTTATTCAGGACCAAAGAGGGGCCAATATTAACTTACCAAAGAAGCCTCTCCTTTCACCTTTGATGGAACTCATATACCGGTAAAAGAAACATTTAGATACATATGCATTTACTGATGTCTAGTTATATGAATAATTTTTACATGGTTATGAAAATCGCTAGGCGCTAGTCGGGTGGTAGGGTACCTATTAGACCAAATCAATAGTGAATGTACGCAATTGCGGTCAAGATTGTAAATTTATAATCTTGACCACTATTACGTATATTCACTATTGCTAGTCGGGTGGTAGGGTACCTATTAGTACCGACTAGGGATTAATTGGGATTAATCGGATTGGAATTTTTATGTTAATTTTAAATTCATTAATATATATACAATTTTTAAAAATTATATGTATAATTTTAAATTTTAACCCATTTTGACCAAATTTTAATATCTTTGACTCATTTTCTCCTATTTTTGGCCGATTTTGACCATATTTGACTAAATTTTACCTAATTTTGAACAATTTAAACCGATTTTGACCAATTTTGACATTTGACCGATTTTTGCAACATTAATTTTCATGCCAACAACATAGGACGAAGTTTTCTTAGATACAAAATTAAGATGTTTTTTCATCATTCAGGCTGTCTCAGAAATTCACTCCAACAGAACGAAAATGAATTCTTTTGATGGACCTGTGGCCACGTCATCCAGAGGTGCAATGTTGAGTCCGAGGTATTTTTCTTTACTTTCTATGCTTCGATGTAGAGGTAACAAAATTAGCGGGTTGTAAAAAAGGTCAACACCGATAGCTTTTAGTATGCCTTGTAATAGGCTGGGGTTCATGGGTCTATCATTAAAATTATTTGTGTATGATTACGGAAGTTATATTATTACGACATTAGTAATTTATTTAAAAAATTGAACGGTTGTATACATAAAGTTTGCACTTTGGGCAAGTTTGATCTATTTTTCTTTCTAATCTTGTTTTATTTTTCACTTTCAACTCAATAGAGAAAAATCATAACCCCTATTGACCCACTCAAAAGTAAATTGGTCGATAGCTTATTTGATTTTGCGAATTGGTGAACTGCATCTAAAGTAACTTTTTATGGGATGGTGATTTGGGCATGTGTGCAGGAGAAATACACGAACAATTACTTCGTTACCTGTATCCCCGATTTCAAGCCCATTAAGGCAGTATGGATCTGCATACCGGAGTTGTTACGTTTCACCCCCTCACCCATCTTTTACCATGATTGGTCAAAGTCAAAGTCAAAGTAATTACGACGTCTTGGCAGTTCCATCAAGACACAATACCAAAACCACACTTGACCCTTGGTATGAAGTCCCTCAGCTCAAACCCCAAACGCCCACCAGAACCCCAAGATCACGGCTCATTTAGTCTCTGTCTAGTGACCAAAGGACCGACCAACAATCGCTCTTTTTAGTTGGCGGGCAAGGTTTCCTACCCACTGGCTACTTTCGAGAGATATAGCTCTAGCTCTTGAGTCGAGGGTCAATCAAGTGACAAGAAAAAAGTTTGTTGTACATTTTGATTGCTATCTGATAAGATTTCAATCTATGGGGGAAAGAAGTCTGGTGGAAATATTCAGCGAGTCAATGTAAATAGAACGTGCTACTGTGGTTTTTATTACTGTGTGTATACAAATATGTTAGACTGATTGTTTTTTTATGGCACAATAAGATGATGCAGGCCAAATTTCTTGTAGAACTAATATATAGTATATAAGGTTTTCAATTACTTGAGCTCAGACATTTTCCAATGGTCCATTTTGGACTTGTAACGTTTATATAAGTAAGTCCCACGATCGGTCCACGTTTAACCCAAATCCGTCTTAAAATCGGTTTTGGGTTTTCGGTGTTAGCTCTTGACTAATGCATGACGTTGTGCTTGTTGAGGTGGGTAGATATTCAATTTTTTTCTTATTCCTTTTAAATCAAGTAGTTTTTTTTAACGTTATTGAGTCTAGGGATACACACCATGATGGGTATCAAATCTTGCCTAATCTTGCCTTGCGCTCTATGCTCTCATAGTAATAAAACACTCGTCGTGATAAAACTAATGAAGGCATATCATAGTAATAATTTATTTTTTTATTTTAAAATATATAAGTTAAGATATATTCCTGCTATAATAAAAAAAGTATATCGGGATTATATGTGTCAACAACACAATCATGCTCACCAAAATTTTCTCACATCTCTCTTTTATTAAATAATTATTTTAATTATCAATAATATTATTTAACATTTTTTAAATTTAATAAATTGAGAAAAAAATCTATTTTCATGTTATTTCTAAATAAATAAATTTCTTATAAAATAATAAATTTTTCTAAAGCATAATAAAACTTTTTTTAAAAATACGAAATATCTTAAAATTAGTATTTTTAAAAAGTTAATTTTTTATAAGCAAAAATAATTAAATTTGTTAGTTATATATATGTATATGTATATGTATATATATATATATATATGTGTGTGTATATATATATATACACACACACACACCACATATACATATATAGGGGAGGGTTCCATTGAAAACCATGTTATAAATAAAAACCATGAAAACCAAGGGTTATATATATGTAACTACATGTTACAAAGTATACAACTAATAGTTACGTATACACACACACACACACACCACACACACACACACATATATATATATATATATATATATATATATATATGTATGTATGTATGTATATATGTATGTATATATGTATATATATATGTATATATGTATATATATGTATATATGTATATATATATGTATATATGTATATATATATATGTATATATGTATATATATATGTATATGTATATATGTATATATGTATATACTAGCTTTAGTAAACCCATGTATTACACGGGTTGAATACATAAAATATTACTATAATCAATTTATTAATTATAAAATGATATTTTAAGATATGATATGACTGAAATTACGTATGAGAAATGAGTATAAATGATAAAACAATGATATCAACTTTTTAAAAATTTGTTTTAATTTTTTTGTTGAATAAATAAACATTTTGTTCCAAAACCAACCGTATAAAAATGTTGTCACACCCCGACCAACGCGGATCATCGGGGCGGACAAATGGGAGACGATTGCTCATAGCACATAGAACTAATAAGTTAAAATATTATTAAATACCATTATTCATTGAACAATACAAGTCAATTAAGTCATTACAATACACAAAAATATAAACAACAATATAATATGTTTAATTTATCTAAGTCCAAGTCCTATATAAGCAAGAAGAGAATCCTCAAGTATCAAACTTGAAACATGTTAAAAATAAAAGGTCAACTTTGAAAGTTGATGAGATTTCTATAGTTTGCAATACTTAAGTATATAAAAGATGTCAATTCATGTTGTAGGTTAAAGAACAAAATAACTAGGGATGTAAGACAGAATGCACAATCAAACCTTGACAAAGTTTTACAAGTCTCAAACGTTTACAAGTATATACGATTAGCTAAGTGTACTTGGATCAACCAAGCAGGCTTGTCAGGCCCATAGATCTATGACGTCGCCAGGCTAGCAATAGTTAATGATTGTACATATAATCGACATTGTATGGTAGCTACAAAGATCAACTAACCACAACATACAAATGAATTGTCATAAGTTTACAAAAATCAAACGTTTACAAGTGCAATGGTTATAAAGTAACATGTTTCACCCCAAAGTATGAAAATATGAAAAAGGGGTATAGAGATACCCACTTGATATTTATAAGGTGATGATAAGAAAACGAGGCTACGACGATTTCTTCACTTTTCAATCTAATGGTTGATATCACCAGATTAGAATAACAATAAGTTCAAGGGTAAATATGAATTAGGGTTTCATGTGGAAAGTTGGGGGTTTTAATAACCAAATACAAAATAAAGCAATAAAGCAATTGATTATATTTGGTTAAAGATGAAATAAATAAATTACGATTAAGAAATGATTGATTAAATAATTTGATTTATTGATTAAATAAAGATTAAGTACAATGTGTGTAAAGAAATAATTAACTTAATAATTAATTATTTGATAAAGACAGTTGAATATTTATTTAAATGACTTGTAAGATAACTTATAATTATTTAAATCATTTTATAAAGTTTTTAAACCTTTAAATGATCCTTATAATATCCAACCCTTAAAATAAGAATAAAGAATAAAAAAATTATATTAGTTTCAAGAGTTCAAATAAAAGTTAAAGAATAAATTTATTGGCTAATTATGATATAATATTTTTAGCATTTAAATTACATGAAAGATTTAATAATGTTTTGTAACTCTTGTTATTCTTAAAATAAAAATAAGTATAAAACCATAAGTTTTAAAACCCTTAGATTTAATTTAGTAATATCTGAAATATTTTAGTTAAAGATAAAGTTTTTATTTTGATTTTATAACATTATAATAATTTTCTGAATTATAAAATGTTAACAAAAATTAATTAAAAAAATGGTGGAGGCCCGGTTCAAACCGGGACCTCTGGGTCATAATTCGTGCTGATTACCAGTTGGACTACAAGTGAAATCTGGTTGAAAACTCCATTACAATATTTAAATGTGTTGATTTCAAAATCCCCCAATTCACAAGAACCCTAGATTCGATTTGAATCAAATTGAACCCCAAATGATTAATGTTAAGGAATGGGATGTTAGGGCTTTTGATGTACACATGAAACCGAATGTATGTGGGAATTTAATTACCAGAATGATGAACGATTTGATGCTACAATGTGAAGACCTAGTCGCGACCACGGTCGAGTACCATTCGAGATGCAAACATTGATGAACATAAAATTAACTTCACGTAAAGGATTCCGGAGTCATTCCAATCAAAAGCCCTTTATCAATTTATTTTAATGATGCTCAGAAGACAGATTTTAGTTGAGTTGCAGGTTCGAAATGAAGGTGGTGATCTGATTATTGTTTGTGTGTTCTCAGGAGAAATTACGTTAATTACTAGCTTAAAAATAGATGAATGATTGATCAGGTTGGTTTTATTGAGTTATTACTACGGTTTAATGTTCGAACGGCCATAAACTTTAAGGCTTCGGTTTCTTGATCGATTAAGGTTCGTAACCGACTCATAAACACAATTAAATGATTCCATCAAGTTCGAAAAACGTACACGGTTGAATTTGGAACGATTTGGAACGTTTTCGAGCGGTTTAATGGGTTCTTTAGGGCCACCGGTGCGTGGCCGGAATTTGGCCGGCACGATGGCCGGAAATACGGGCAAGGAAAAGAGAATTCAATTTGACTTTATTAATTTGGCAGTTTTAGTCCCTGTGATTTAATATTCAACATTTTATGTACAACTTCTCAATTCAAGTTTCTACATTTGCAAATAAACCCCAAAGTTTGTAAAATCATATTTAATTAACTAATAAATTTGTTTATAAATCTTGAAATAACTCTCTATTTTAATTATATATTTTAATTTAACGATTAGAACCATAAATGCTAAATAAAGCTTTATAACTTTTGTAAAGCTTTTAAACTTTTCCATTTAATTATTTATTGTAAA
The DNA here is from genome assembly GCA_025506515.1 of Flaveria trinervia. Classification (NCBI taxonomy): domain Eukaryota; kingdom Viridiplantae; phylum Streptophyta; class Magnoliopsida; order Asterales; family Asteraceae; genus Flaveria; species Flaveria trinervia. Next base: position 16,070,669 of record CM046458.1, on the reverse strand, counting down.
AAGATTAATAAACTTTATAACCTTATAAAAGAATTATTTACAATCCATAAATTATTATAAGTTATTTGAACTATTAATAAATGAATAGTTTTCAATAATAAATTTTACATTTAATATATAGTTGATCTATTAAGATTATTAAATAATTTAATAATGGAAACTAAAATAAGTTTGAGTTTGGGTTTATAATATGAAAATAACGGATGTTACAAATGTTATTTTCAAAAATTTTCTTATTATAACTCCCAAATTTGATTATTTTTGTTTAAAAAAATTAACTTTTTAAAAGTATCAATTTATTTAGAAATGACCTTAATAAATATATTTTTTCTTAATTTATTAGATATTAAAAAGTATTAAAATAATATTATTAGTAATTAAGGTAATTATTTAATAGGAGAGAAAGGCGGGAAACTTTTGCCGAGAATGATTGTGGTGCTGACACGTGTTACCCACATTACCCTTTTATTAGAGTAGTAAGATATATGTATATATATATATATATATATATATATATATATCTATATATATATAATATATATATATATATATATTATATATATATACACACACACACACACAACACACACACATATATATATATATATATATATATATATATATATATGTATATGTATATATATGTATATGTATATATATGTATATGTATATGTGTATATAGGGGAGGGTTCCATTGAAAACCATGTTATAAATGAAAACCATGAAAACCAAGGATTACATATATGTAAGTACATGTTACAAAGTATACAACTAATAGTTACGTATATGTAGGCGTTATGTATATGTATGTAGGTGTTAACAAGTGTACAAATATAAGTTACGTACATATAACTCATACAAGTTACGTATACGTAAGTCGTTACGTTATCATTGTCATTCCTTAAAGTTTAAACTATATAATATATAATGAATTCAAAAAATAAAATTGAAGTTTACTTAAATATACTTTAAACAATAAAAAAATCAAAACAATTATAAATTATGTGATTGGGAAGCGGTGGTTTTCACGGTTTTCATTTATAAACATGGTTTTCATTTGATCTCTTTCCTGTGTATATATATATATACATATGTATATGTATGTATATATAACATATGTATATGTATATATATACATATATATATATATACACACACATATATATATATATATATATACATATATATAAATGAGATCCACTAATATAATATAATATATTGATTTTTAGTTTAAATTTTAATATAAAGTGATAGAAGTATTTTGATTATATTTTTACACCATTAACAAAAAATGTTAACATTTATTCACTTCAAGGACCAACCATTTTAAATTTGTGCATCGTTGGTGCAATTTCTCATACTTAAGGATTAAAACAAAACTCAAACACACCACAAGTACTATCCATGTGATTAATTCTTATGTATACACTGTTTTTTCTTAATATGTTTTATGATTATTTTAGAATTCTTTGGTTCTTATATTTGGTTGGATCAGTAGACGAGTAGATGACCGGTTAGTTGTTTGTGACATGGAATATGAGAATTGCATGAGTTTAAAAATGAGTTATTCGAGGGTAGGGGTACGTAGAAATAATAAGAGCTCCATGATTATTGATTAGAACTAGGACAAACAAATTACTTGCAAACAATATTATTGATAAAAGGTATCTGAAAATAATGAGAATTACATGAGTATAAAAATAATTTATAACGCATCTTGTTCTTGTATTGAAATTGGTGATCTTGATGAGAAGTTTATTTTTCTAACCGTCGATTATAACACTTCTAATGTTCAAAATACACTTGCACAATATTAAACAAATAAGGTTCATATTTTCTGTGAAAATAAGTTGTGTAAACTAAATATGCGTATTGTGTATCTCATGTATATAAGCCAACTTGTGTTATACCTGTTTTTATACTGGCCTTGCCCAAATCCATCTCGACCCGACCCGTTTTGCTGGGCTTACAATATCAGGATAATTTTTGTACCGGCTGAATATGTGTCTGCTATGCTTTTTTTTCACTACAAACTTAAAAGTCAATACATAGTTTTAAATGATCGGAATATTCTCACCTGCTAGCTAGAGAGCTATGCATATGACTTGCTGCTAGTAAGTAAACGAACTATAAGTTGATCTCTGGGCGTCACTCGCGTTCCAAAATCTGGCTCATAATCGATGATCGAGCCGGAGATAATTCCACTTGTGGTCCATCGATAGACGGTTCTATTACTTTTATGAACACAATGTTATAGACTATGGTGAAGACCAAGAGCCCAAAAAATGCATACGGGAGAAATGATCCTGCATCTGGAACATCTTTTGCCACTTCATCTCTTGCATTATACAGGGTCGTGTTATACGGGCTGGGAGCTGCAAGAAAATGAGAGGGTTGTGGATGAGTGAAACCAAAATAACCGAGCCCAAACAAAGACTGACCGTTTCGGTTGAAGTATTTCAAAACCCGTATTTTCGGTTTTGGTTTTGGTTTTGTCGGAAACAAAAACCAGATAAACCAAACCCAACCATATCACGACCAAATTCACCCGAACTCGTAATAGAACCATAATGTTTTATAATATTTATAATTTTATGGATTGTGATTTATTCGAATGTCAAACATTTATATACATATATATATATATATATATATATAGATTGTTTTAAAGATTAACAAAATATTGATTTAAAAACCGAATTGGTATTCAGTTTTAAGCGAAAACCAAATCAAACCAAACCAGACTCATGCATATTCTAAAAGATGTGGTTCCGTTCAAAACCAGCAAATATAATTTTCATTTGCGCGAAAACTCACATAGTTTAATCATTTTCTTTTTCGTTGTTCATGTTTAAAAAACACAAGAATACAAATGACTAGAAACAATCTTTTTTTTAACAATGAATTTCTTTATATTATTTGTAGGATGTGGGATTTAAAGTTTCAAACTCAGGATCTGTAAAGCCATTAATTCCAGTGGTTGAGGAAACAACAATTACCTTTAATTTTAGGAAGAGGGTTGGGTTGTTTTTGAGAGATACGATCAAGTTGTTGATCAAGCTTCTGGAGGGCATCTCGGGCCTTATCTGCGTCGATTTCAAACTCCGAATCCTTCTCCGCAACTCGATTGCCTCTGAAACCCTTTTTATAGAATCCAAAACCATCATGTAACAGCTCATGATGAGGACATCCAAATGTTTGAAGATTACGCATCGTCGTCGTCGTCGTCATCGTCATCATCATATATAACAATGAATTAACTTTGATAACCGTTAGTCACTGTTGGCCTGCTGTGTAAAACTAGAATCAATATTAAGGTTCGTAGGAATGTTAAATGTATGTATAGCAACTATAGTAGTGATTAACAAGTCTTAAATATATGCACAAGCTATGTAAGATGTTTGAAATGTTGTACTTGTAGAGGTAAAATCTCAAAAGGTAATTTGTAAAAAAAAGAAAACATCAATAATATAGCGCTACCGTCAACGGAAAACATGCGATAACAGGAGCTGATTGAGGGTTATTATGAATTGAATTTTGGTGCAGAATAGAAAGAAATGAAAGTGGGTTCAGTAGCCTTGCAATGGAGTGATTTTAGCCAAGCGGTAGGGTGGGGGTGGTGTCATGGATAAGGGGAACTTTAATACCTTGATTTTTCTTTTTATTTTATTTTATTTTATTTTATTTTATTTTATTTTATTTTATTTTATTTTATTTTATTTTTGACACTCATTTTAATAGGTTTTTCTAATCACAACCTGTATTTTATTTGAAACGCGTAACACGTAATGGATTCTTATTTCGATGACGGATTAAGCTCTCGAAATTTTTATCGAGTGATTATACTTTTAAAAATATCAAATACACTTTACGTTGATGTCAACGTGATGCGTTAAGAGGAATATTTACAAGATTTGGTTCGTTAAAAGTTTTAAGTTAAAAGAAAATTTAAAAAAAATACGTTGATGTCAACGGGGGGCAAGCAAAGTGGTGTATATGCATATTCCATTAGCATATTAGATGACTTTTAGATATTGAAGCGTGTGACCACGCTCAACCAAGAATGGTTTGTTAGTTCATTTTGAATTAAAGACTAGAACAAGAATGATTAATTAATTAATCAAGAGTTATTGGATTTTAAAAAAAATTAACTTTCATTTATTAGTCGAGATTAATTTTAATTTAAAAAATATTTATAGATACTTCTAATTTTAAGTTTATTTTCTACAACGATCTCTTACTAACTTAGAGTTAACACTGTTAATTTTTATGATGACGCGGACTACTTATATGCCCAAAACACTAAACAGAAAATTAAAATCAACTGTCGGGTCCGTCAATCTAAAATTTCTGCAACCTGAAACCCGTCAATTTTCACATTTTGATATGAACCACTTGACTCGTTAAAGGTAGATTTCAAGTGACGATGGATGCTAGACATTGAAAAAAGGATCTAGTAGAGGTTGGGCAGCGGAGGAGGTGAAAAATGGCTCAAAGTTAACACCATTTCATCAAATAAACTAACGGACGTTAGCTCTCACTTAGTAAGGGACTGTTGAAAGAAAATAGTGGTTGGAAGGAATGAAATGGAATGAGATGAAATTGAAAAACTAGTATAATTTTCAAGTAAACTTATGTTTGAGCGGGTAATGAAATGTAAAATCCAAGGAAATATTTCATCTCAAATTACCTTAGTTATGGGATTTTAGTTTCCCTCTCTAGGTGGAACGATTTTAAATCCCACAACCAAGGAAATTTGAGGTGAAACATTCCATTGAGTTTACTTTTAATACTCACTCAAACATAATTTTATTTGAAAATTATATTAGTTTCTTAATTTCATTTTATTTCATTTCATTATTTCCAACCAAACGCCCCCTAAAAGTATCCATAAACATTTGTTGAGTTATGATTAATCTCGGTTAATAAAGAAAAGTTGAGATTACTAAAATCCAAATTAATTAATTATGCACAAATAAATATTAATTGTTACTAGATAGTAAATGAAAAATGGCTTAAACTAGTTTTTTTCTCCCTGCGTTAGGTGCCAGGAGTTGGTCGATATCTATCTGGTTTATCGGAAATAGTAAAATTAAAGTTTGATGGTTAAACTCAAAAATACTAAAATTTAGTAATCAAACTTGAAAAAAAATTAAAACTATAAATATATTAGTGCCCAAACTCTTTGGGGGCATTTGGTATACAAGAATTTAATAGAAATCAATGGAATTGAAATCTGAATTCTAATGGTTATTGTGTTTGATTGGTAGTTTTTTTTGGAATTGGAATTTAAATTTTATTCTTAACATGTTTGGTTGAAATAAAAACTCCATTGTGATTGGAATTAAATCCCTCAAATTCCTTTAAATTAAGGATTTCAATATCCTTTCGAATAATTAAATGATTTCAAATTCACCGATCCCACCTCCACCACCGTTCGCAACCTAACACCCCGCCTACCACCCTGCGACCCTGACCGTTGCCTCCCCCAATCGCCGCCGCCTCTAATCATCGACGGTCTCCTGTCGCTGCCAGATTGCCGCTGACGCCCCACAACGCTGACATCGACCACCGCCACCCACATTTTGTCCTGCCTACATCACCGACCGCCGCCCACTGTTTGCCCTGACGCCGAACTATGTCGGTTTAGACGCCCTTGCCGGAGACTGTTGGTTCTCAACGACGAGCGTTATTGGTTGGTGGACGCGGTGGAGTACGGTGGGTTTTCGGTAACGAGCGCGGTCGTTGGGCGCGATTAGTGGTCATTGTCAATTGTTGGCGACGATAATCGGTAGTATGTAGCGGTGATGACCGGTGGTAATTGAGGTGGTGGCGGTTTGCAACAAGTGATAAATACCAATTATTATATAAGTGTTTTATCACTATAAATGCATTTAGAATTTAAAATCTCTTTATATATTCAATTCACTTGAATTTCAAATCCTTTGAAAATATTGAATTTCAAATACAATTTCTTCTAATTCCATTTCCAATTTGAATTTCAACAAATTTCACAAACCAAACAACCCATAAGATCCTAAACTTAGTGTTCAAAGTCAAAAACTATGTAAAGGGAGCCTAGTTGATTTTCTTACTCGCAAGACGGTGTTACTTTGGTTGATATTTGACCATCTCATCAGAAACCATAAAATCGAAGTTGATGCCGAAACTCAAAAATACTAAACTTTAGTGGTCAAACTCAATAAATAAAACTTTACTATATATAGTTTAGTAACCAAACTCTAAGATCCTAAACTCTAGTAATGAAAATATAATAACTAAAAGTTAAAGTTAAAAATAAAACAAAATAAAACTAATGTGACTAAAATATAAAATATTATAATTATAATATTCATTTACCTTTAGAATTAATTATAGTGTAATATGCGAGAAAAACAAAATATGTGAGATTTTAAGTGTCCGATCATGAAGCCCAAATAATAACACATTACAATGTTGCTAATGAATTGTGACATAAAAAGTCATATGATAAACAATGTCAAACAATGGCACATACTAAGGTTATATGTTTGACTGATTTACCGAATGATAACACATTGCAATGTTGCTAATGAAATAAAAACTCATATGATAACAAATCTTTCTACTCTAATAAAAATATGTTTTTACTTATACGTATTTTTAATCATATGTTATATTAAATATTGTTTTATAATTAATATTCCATTAAATATTTTATTCATTAACTTGTGTAATATACGAGTTTATTTAGCTAGTGACACATACAAGAATATATGTTTGATTGATTTAAATGTATTTATGTGAATGATGGTTACAAAAATGTAAACTTAGAATATGATATGTCAAAAAGTTCATTTTATACTAAAATATTAAAACATATCAAACCTAAAGACCGAAAATATAATCTAATAAAAATATTTTTTACCTAATAAATAAGTAAATAATTGCATCAATGTGATAACTTTAAAAGGATGGAAGGGGCAGGTAGGCCGTGAGGCAACAACGTGCGTTGGTGCCGCCCGACACCATTACCGCCAACCCTTTTCTACGGTGCATGGCGTGCATTTCAGGCACTGCTCACCGTTCCTTCTCTTCAACAAATTGCTCGATCAACGATTGAATCACATGGTGTGGTGTGGCAACACCGGCCTAACCCCTTCTTCTTCTTAGAGATATCATTGAAGATAATTTTGATTTGAATTACTTTGAATTATGGTTTAGATATGTTTGACCTCTTGTGTTTGAGTTTGATTTAATCTCCTAGATTTGTGGTAGGTTGGTTATTATAATCCTTTATTTAAAGAGGCTTCATTTGATGAATGAGATTGAGGAAAACAATCACGAACTATAATCACTTGTATGGTATTAGAGCTTCAGTTCTGACTATCAGCCCACCTTAGATCACCATTAGGCTACGGCCGCCATATACCATGACCAAAACCGATGAGCCTCCTACCACACCACCTACCACCCTCCATCTAGCACTTGGTCACCAACATACAATCCAAGATCTGCACCCTTGACGGCGCCTCCGTCACCTATTCTTCTTGGGTAAAACTGTTTACGTTTCATTCCGTTGCATACCGCATCGTCGATCATATTGACGATACCACACCACCGGATCCGAAAGACCCTGCATACCCAACATGGAAAGAAGTTAACGCATTAGTTTCATAGTGGATTTACAACAATGTTTCAGACGACCTACTTACCCGTATCCTTTATACGGAAGCATCCACCCGCATCACGTGGTTGAAACTTGAGAAGATTTTTCTCAGCAACAAACAAGCCCGAGCCACCGTCCTTGAAACCCGATTCGTAAACCTTTCTCTTACCGCTTGTGCCTCAGTGGATGATTACTGCAAACAACTTAAGGATCTCGCCAATCAACTAAACGACGTGGACCAACCCATGCTGGAATCACGCTTAGTCCTTCAACTCGTTCTTGGCCTTCCACTCGAGTTTGACGCTACTACCACACTGATCAACTCCCAAAAGGTGGATTGGGATCTAGCTCGCTCCATGCTGACTGATGAAGTTCTTTGACAGGCGGCGCATCAACCGCAAAACTCCATTCTTGTCGCCATCTCCAATCAACCCTCTTCATCATCATCTACAAAATCCCATGCCAACCCCTTGGCTTCAGACCCCAAACTTACCGCCCTCCCTAACCCATTACTGTTCTCTTCTCAGGGACGTGCTCGTGGGCGTAACAATAACCCTTCTCGAGGTAGGGGCAACCGCGGTCGCAACTATCGGGGAAACAACCTAGGGACACTTTGGGCCACTAACCCATCGCACCCTTACCCGCAATAGGCCTGGTGGAACACTCCACCCTGCCCTTATCCAACCCAGCCCAATTGGCGGCCCAACCAGCCTTTACAACTGCCTGCAGCCCACTACATAGCCCAATCTAGCCTGCCCTCCTCTAGCACTACATCGAGGTATGGCCCCCTCAACCTTTTGGATCTGAGTTAAGCCTTCTACACCATGAAACTCAACTAAACGGATCCAAACCTTATTATGGATACAGGAACAGAACGCCATGTCACCGACAATCGAGGTATGATTCACCACCATGACTTATGTAATGTAAACACTAAACATTTAGTCGGTAACAAACATTATTTACCAATTGTGGGTTCGGGCATCGGGCACCTCCCCATCCATAACCGAACCTACATTCTACCCCATATACTTTATAGCCCACATATTATTAAAAATCTTTTGTCTGTCTGCCGTTTTACACATGATAATAATGTCTCGGTTGAATTTGATCCATTTGGTTTTTCCTTGAAGGATCTCAAAATTGGACGACTCCTCTCCTGCCACAATAGCACGGGCGATCTTTATCGAGTCACACCACCACCATTTCCGCCACAAGCCTGCTTCATCACAACATCATCTTCCCCATTGAATGAATGCTTCGGACATCTGGGAACCCAAATTTTAGACATTTTATCTAGAGGTTTTGGTTTTTCTTGTAATAAATGTTCTACTTTTTGCATTTCTTGTCATTTATCGAATAGGAAACGTTTACCATTTTATGAATCAAATTCTTTTATTTTTTCACCTTTTGACATAATACATTATGACTTTTGGATCTCACCTATACATAGTCATACGGGATATAAATACTACATGGTTTTAATATACAAATTTTCTAATTTCGTATGGGTCTACCCTCTCAAATACAAATCTGACACCTTCACCACCTTTACCAAATTCCATAAACTAATTGCCACCTAATTCAATCGTCATATCAAAACCTTTCAATGTGACCTAGGAGGGGAATTCGATAACCATGCCTTTAAACAATTTGCAACCCAACATGGTCTCCTTTTTCAATTCGTATCTCCACAAACCTCCTCACAAAACGGTCGCGCCAAGCGCATGCTTTGTCGTCTTAACAACATCATCCGCTCCTTCTTATCCATGCCGATTGCCTCCACCATTCTGGGTGGAGGATCTCCATACAACAACATACCTACACCATATTCTCCACACCAAAAGACTCAACTTCTTCACCCCAACCTTCGCTTTATACCTCTGCCACTCAACGTACAACCACTTACTTGTGTTCGGATGCGCCTGTTACCCGAATACCTCTGCCACCTAACCCCATAAGCTCCACCCATGGTCCATTCAATGCATATTCCTAGGTTACCCCCCCGCTTTTCGGGGGTACCGGTGTTTTTATCCTACCATCGGCAAAATCTTCATCTCCCGACATGTTACCTTCGATGAAAACATTTTCCCTTACACCACCAACACCCCTCCCACCACTTACTCTTTCTTAGATGATGCCATCCACCTGGCTTCACCTTCGATCCACTAGCCAAAACCGCTAACCCGCCTCCACCACCATCCCACCGAAAACCCCGGTCTCCACGACCTACTCCCGTCGTCAAAAACAGCCTCCACCCGGATGATCAACACCCCACGGCTGCCCAACCCACACCCCTCCCTCACGACCCGTACCGTCAACTAACACCCATCCTATGACCACCCGCTCCAAAGTTCATCAGACCTTTCTCTCCTTCTCTCTCTCTCCCGTCCCCAAGACCTATGCTGCTGCCTTTTCCGACCCTCATTGGTTTAATGCCATGCTAGCTGAGTTAGTGCTTTATAGGTAAATGATACATGGGAGCTCATTCATCGACCACATGACCAACCTGTCTGACAGGATCAGCGATCACAAGTTTGATGTATTAGGATACAAAGCAGCGGAATACAAACTAGAATTAGACAAATTGTAGCAAGCAATCGATACTTGTAAGCATTAAGAGCGCATACGGTTATAGGGAGAGAATATATATTTCTGATTTCAAGGAATGTTTATAGAGGTAGAATATTTCTAATCAAATCATTCATTCATTCCATTCATTCCTCCTTGTTACAATAAGTTGTCACTCCTTATATAGAGTGCAACAATCACTGCTGTTATCACGGAAAGTGACAACTGGCAGATCTAATACAAAAATAACTAATTCTTAACAAACTACTGAAATGTTCACAACTACTGAGAACATATCAGCGTGTTAAGTACAAAATATAAAACTACTGAAACTACAACGACTGAAGAACAAGCTCTTCAGTCGTTTTACAAAACTACTGAAACATAAAAATATAAAACTACTGAAACTACAACGATTGAAGAACAAGCTCTTCAGTCGTTTTACAAAAACTACTGAAACATAAAAATATAAAACTACTGATATCACAACTACTGAAGAAGTACTCTTCAGCAGTTGTGACAAACTACTGAGGCTTCAGTACTTGATCTTCAGACTTTGACCTTCAGGTGTTTCATCAGCTGATGACTTCAGTAGATATCATCAGCTGATGTCTTCAGTCTTTGTCTTCAGACTTTGTACATCAGTTGTTGATCTTCAGCACTTGTAAACTCTTCAGCTGTTGTACTTCAGTACTTTGGTCTTTCAGCTTCAGCACTTGTGTTCTTCAGCTGTTGTACTTCAGCACTTTAGTTCTTCAGCTGTCGAGGTCTTCAGCACTTGATCTTCAGCTGTTGAAGTCTTCAGCACTTGTCAAACTACTGATGAGGCTTTCAGCAGTTGTTGTGATACCGTGTGTGACTTAGAGGTTTTCTGATCTTGGCTCATTGGTTCTTTTGGTCCAATAAACTCCCCCTGAACCAATGCAGCCAAAACCTCTAACTTATTTATTCTCCCACTTATTGATGGCAAAATGTTGGTCTTTTTCCTTCTTGATCAGTAGAGAAGATGACCCATGTAAGCTCCGGCCTGGGAAGAAATCTCAAATATTTGTTTGGCAAAGTATGAATGGGAACTCTGTTTTGGGGAACTGGACACAGAGTTGTTATCCCATTCATGAGATTCACTTCCCCATAATGAGTCTGTACGACTCTCTTGTGTAGGCCTCAAGGAAGGTGATTTGTTCCTCCATGGTTAGCTCTTCAGCACCTCCTTCAAACAATGATTCAGGCCCATAATACTCAGACAGGTATTTGGCCTGTTTCCCATTCTTTAGCTCCACAGTTGTTATTATTCTGTAAGCAAACTCATCGGGTGATTACCCTCTAGGAACAACTGGAGCTCATTTTTCCTGACTTCTCAAGCCTCTTGTAAACTAACCCCTTTTTCACTATTTGTTTTCCAGCATCTTCTGAGGGGTTAGATTAGCTTTGTAGGCCTTCTTGAAGTCTTCTAGGATTTCCAGGGTGAAACTACAAAGACCAGAGAGATCACTTCATCTACGATCCTTTTCACCTGGCAATGTATCTCTGAGGTATATTTTTCTTATGAATTCTGTGAGAGACCCTGGGATCAGGCCAAATCCTCACTCTTTCCTTTTGATATTGAAAGGTATGCCTGAGAGTGTAAAGTCTGAGGGCTTGCTCCTTCATATTAATGATAGAAGATGTGGCTGCATAAGCTTTGTCAACTCTCTTCAGCAATTCCTCATCATGCTGTTTATGAAGCTCTTCTTCTTCTAGCTTCACTTTAACCATTTGTCTCTGGACTTCAGGAGTAATTGCTGAGGAGGTCCTTGTGGCCTTAGGCAACTGAATCACAGCTGAGAGCAGCAGTCTGTCTTCATCATGTTCTTCATCTTCTTCTAGCCTCAATATCCTTCTCTTCTTCTTCAAGGGTATATCATCGGCTATGGGTTTTGAGGGTAAGGGAGTTGGTTTGGTGGGTTGTGTTTTGGGTGGTTTTGGTGTGGGAATGTTGACAGGCTGTGCTAGCATCCTTGAGGTGAGTGTGGCTTTTGATTGCTTGGCTAGCTCAGTCCTGCTCCCAGCACCCGCTTCATTCAAAGCTTCAATAACAAGCCCCTTAGTATATTCTTCAGATGAACAGATCTTGGTGGTGATTGCCAAGATACTGTCCCTGGACCAAGCTTTGATTTCGATCATTGATCTTCCAAGATATTTTGCAATAAATCTGATCATGATTCAAGCCTTTCTCTTTCTAACACTTCATAACTTGCCCATCTATTCTGGATTTCTTCAATCTCTAGTCGTCGAATCTCAGAGTCAAGTTTATTGGTGTCATGGCCTTGCCTAAACAGCTGATCAATGATGTTGTCCATTGATCTGCTGTGTTCGGCATCAGCCTCTTTTATCAGTAGCTCCAAGGCTTTATCTTCAGCAATGTGCTCATCAGCACCTTTCTTTCGCTTGTAGGTGAGCATTGGTTGCTGTTCTTCTCCTCCTTCTGGGCTTGCTTCGCTTCCTTCTTTTCCTCGGATCTTTTCCTCTTCTTTCTTTTCACTGCAGTACTCCCCCCTTTTTTGGTTGCATTGGAGGAAGGGGTTTGTACCGCAGAAGAGTCTTTTGGACAGCAGCATCAACCAGGGCTGTAAAGTTGAGGAAAGCCTCTCATCAATGGCTTTGGTCACTATATCAGTGATTATGGGTGTGATGAGAGAGAGGGAATTTTGGAGTACAGCACCTATTTGCTCAGGAGGGTTCTGTTCCTGAGAAGTAGGGCCTGAAGCAGAGGCAGGGGGTTGATTTTGTAGTGGCTCAGTGTTTGGGAAACCTTCAAGTGAGGTGCCATCTGTGGGTGGGTAGAGGCAGATGGTCTTTCTCCTTGTGAGAGTTGGTCAAGTAGGTTTTGCAGCCTACTGACTTTCTCTTCAAGGATTGTGTTCTGGGCAAGAACATCATAGAAAAAGCCCAGGTCATCATCAGCCGAAGCTGAATCATCTGACCTCCTGCTTAGAGCAGGATTTACATGCACTGGGTGTAGACCAGTTGGTGCATGTGCCCCTTGTGCTTGGTACTGGGGACTTCCAGACACAATGTCCATCATCAGCTGTTGCCTCTAGTGAGGTCTTAGCAATGTTACCAGCCTCACTCTGGTCATGTGCTGAGTCAGAGGAGGTGGCAGCCTCACTAGATATTCTAATCTCCTGTGTCTACACCAGGAGATAGAAGTGGTAAACCCCTGTGCTGTGGTTTCTCAAGTGCACTGTGTTCCTCCCCTCAATTGTAGAGGTATTCCCAGTAGTAAGTGGTTTCTGGGGAGGGGGTGAGGAGTGCAATTAAGTCAGCACTTGTGCAACTATTAAAGTTGGGCTGTGAGAGGCGGTGTTTGGGGTGAGGGGATAGAAGCAGTGTGCACCTGGGGAGGTTGGTGCTCTTCAATGGCAATCTCCTCAAGTGAGGAAGATCCCAGATAAGTAGGTACCCCTTGTGTGGTTGCTGCAGGCTCCTGTTGAGAGGAAGCCTGAGCGGCTGTGGCTGGAGGAGTCATTGTATCCACTAGGGGGTTTGGACTAGTGGATAGATCCTGCGTTTGTGTTGCAGGGGCATCCTCAGGGGACTCAATTCCCTGAGTAGCCGTTTTGGGTTTCTTTTTGGTGGGGACTTTGGATATGAGGTGGTGGCTGTGGGTTCCAACTGCGTGGGTTTTCGCAACTTGGCAGCCATTTTGAGTGTCCGGTCAGAGTTGTGCCGGGAGTATACTTCCGGCAGAACAGCCGTAGCAGGGACTCCCAAGCAACAAGTCCCTCAGCATTAACTGGCTTGTAATGATGGCCATTATGACCGTGGATATAGTATCCAACGGTTGGCAGTTAGTTTTTGAGCCATATCTTTGAGCTCTGAATATTAATTCTGAAAGTTTAGTGGTGTTTTGCTCAAGGATAGAATACATACCTGCTGCCATTTGTGGACATTTGATCCCAAGACGACGTCTTAGGGGCCAAACATACATTCACCATGTGAAAGATCAGGCGCTCAGCGTCATTAAAGTGTTTCTTCATGATAGTGGAGGCACTGAGATCGCCTTGATATCCATGTTGAGCAAGGATAGATCTATGGTGCCCTTCGAATATCCAGCAGGAAGTAGCATCATTCAGTTGAAGAATTTGGCGGATTATTGCAGGAGTGATGACTACTTCTTTGTTGTTGACGACCGCCGGAGGGATGGTGTGTTGTTCTCCCCAGTGGTAACAGTAACGTTCATCCAAAATTGGTGCAAGGATTCGGCATGTAAGATGGGGTTCAGAAGAAATGCCTTTTTGTATTGGGACTGAACCATAAGATCGATAGCAGTATCGAACTTAGTCCAGATCGGCGATTTAGTGAGGTAGGCAACACAGTTGTGTCGCGGTTTAATTTGCATAGACGCCATTGAGAAGAGGGAAGTTTTGGAGAGGAACGTTAGGTTTGAAGAAGATGAAGCATGAGAGCTAAGGTTAGAGATATATATAGGTACGGGTAAGGAAACGACTGAAGGATGTGGTGTTAGTCATCAGTAGTTTTAAACGACCGTTGACATGGTATTATCCTTTCAGACGTTGAAACAACTGAAGTCGTGGTGTTAGGCATCAGTAGTTTAGAAAACTACTGAAGACCGTGGTTTTGACTTCAGATGATTGAACAACTGAGGACTTGGTGTTTTGTCATCAGTAGTTATGAAACTACTGAAGACAGTGGTTTTGTCATCATCTGTTGTAAACAACAGAAGACTTGGTATTAGTCATCAGTAGTTATAAAACTACTGAAGACGTGGTTTTGCTTCAGTTGTTTAAAATGAACAGCAGTTGTACAAACGACTGAAGAGAAAGTTCTCTTCAGCTGTTTTCGTCAATTCTTAGCTTTCAGTTGTTTCAAACTATCCTCAACACATTCATCAGTCTTTTTGGCTGATTTCAGTTGTTTCATAGGACATCAGTACTTATCTGTTTTTACTGATTGCAGTAGTTGTAACTGCATCAGTAGTGTAACTACATCAGTAGTTTAGAACATGAAGTACTTCAGTACTTGTGAGACATTTAGCCTTCAGTAGTTATAAAAACTACTGAGGGTAAAAGAGCTCATCAGTACTTATATGTGACATAGGTACTCATAATCATCAGTATGAATTACTAAGATCATCAGTAGTTGTCACTTATTCTAGTTGCAGCATACCAAGCCTTAACACCAGGTTTTGGAAAGTTGAACTATCCAAGGCTTAGTAAAAATGTCTGCAAGCTCATCAGCACTAGGCACAAACTTAGGATCAATCAGACCTTTTTCAAAACAATCCCTTATAAATGATGTCTGATTCTATATGTTTGGTCCTAGAGTGCTGGACTGGATTTTTGACAATGCAAAGAGCTGAAGCACTATCCATTAACAATGGAGTCTTAGTCTCTGTTATGCCATAATCCAAAAGTTGGTTTTGAAGCCAGAGTACCTGAGATGTACAACTTGCAGCAGCAATGTACTCTGCTTCAGCAGTGGATGTAGCAACTGAGGTTTGTTTCTTGCTCTGCCAAGAAATCAAGCAGTTGCCTAGGAATTGGCATCCACCAGAAGTTGATTTCCTGGTCAACTTACACCCTGCATAGTCACTGTCAGAAAAAGCAACTAATTTACCAGAATGTTCGGTAGAATACCATAAGCCTAGAGATGGAGTGCCTTGCAGATATCTAAAGATCCTCTTGACTGCAATCAGATGAGACTCTTTAGGTGCAGCCTAAAATCTAGCACAAACCATGTAGCAACATAATATCTGGTCTAGAAGCTGTTAAATACATCAAGGACCCAATCATACATCTGTAACGTGTTTCATCAACCACTTTACCTTCTGATCTGTGTCCAGTTGTGTGGTGCTGCTCATGGGAGTAGAACAAGGCTTACAGTTTTGTAAATCAAACTTTTGCAAAAGATCTTTTGTATATTTGGACTGATGAATAAAAATTCCATCAGCCTTTTGTTTGATTTGCAACCCAGAAAGAATTGTAATTCTCCCATGGCACTCATTTCAAACTTCTGTTGCATCAACTTTGTAAAGGCATCACACAACTTTGGATCAGAGGATGCAAAAATGATATCATCTACATAAATTTGAACAAGTAGATTATGCTGCCCAGCTTTCTTAATGAATAAAGTCTTATCTATGGAGCCTCTAGTGAAATTGTTTTCCAGAAGAAAGTTTGATAATGTCTCATACCAGGCTCTGGGAGCTTGTTTTAACCCATAAAGAGCTTTATCAAGCTTATACACCCAATTAGGATGTTTATTGTCCTCAAAGCCTGGAGGTTGACATACATAAACCTCTTCTTTAATTTTTCCATACAAAATGCACTTTTGACATCCATTTGAAAAACTTTAAGGTTTTGATAAGTAGCATAAGCTAAAAACAATCGAATTGCTTCCAGTCTGGCTACAGGGGCAAAGGTTTCATCATAATCAATACCTTCTTCTTGTGCAAACCCCTGAACAACCAGTCTGGCCTTGTTCTTAACAATAAGCCCATTTTCATTAGTTTTGTTCCTAAACACCCATTTAGTGCCTATTGCACACTTACCTGGAGGTAGAGGAACCAGTTCCCACACTTGCTGTTTCTTGAACTGAAGAAGCTCAAGCTGCATGGCATCAACCCATCTTGTCCTTTAAAGCAATGTGATAATTCTTTGGCTCTTGCTGACTGATGAAGAGAGCATAGAAGCAGAAATTTGACAATTGACTTCTTGTTGATACTCCAGCAGTGATATCACCAATGATTTGAGACATAGGGTGATTCTTCAGATCTTGATACACAATGAGATCTGTGCAAGTGTTTGTAGCCGGCTCAGCAGCAACAGATGGTGATGGTGAATCATTTCCTTGAAACCAATCAGTGGATGGTAATTCAAGGAAGTTGAATTCGAAGAAATCTCATCAGCATTTGTTGTGGATGGTGCTACTGGAGCTACAGGAACATCAGGTCTAGCTGAGTCAGGCAGCTGATCACTAAACCTGAAGAGGTGAGTACTGCAATCATCATCATCATCAGCAGTACCACCAGGTGGTGAATTGTTGACAGGAGCAACAGCAGGAGTTTGATAAGGAACATATTGCAGTATGTCCAAATCAAATAACCCCAGGACTTTGTGGAATCTTGTCCTTTGGAGATTCATTAAACTTAACATGTAGAGTTTCTTCAACCATCTTTGTTCTGCAGTTGAAGACTCTGTATGCCTTGCAAGTAGATGAATACCAACAAAGTACCCTGCATCCACCTTAGGATCAAATTTATGGAGTTGATCCTTTGTGTTGAGAATAAAACAGGGACACCCAAATGCTTTGAAAAATGAAATCAGAGGGGCCAAATGATGGAGAACTTCATATGGAGTCTTCATCAACCTCTGATTTACTAAAACTCTATTTTGCACATAACAAGCTGTGTTGAAAGCTTCAGCCCAAAAGGTCAGTGGCAAACCTGAGTCAGCCAGCATGGACCTTGCAGCTTCATTAGGGTCCTGTTCTTTCTCTCCACTACTCCATTTTGTTCTGGAGTCCTTGGAATGCTGAACTGCCTTTTGATTCCCTTTGAAAGATAGAAGTCATCAAGTATATGATTTCTGAACTTAGTTCCATTGTCACTCCTAATACACTTGACTGGAAGGGAATACTGCTTCTCAATGTACAGCACAAAGTGAATAATCTTCTGAGCAGCCTCATCCTTTGAATGTAGAAAGAAGTCCATACAAATCTGGAGTAATCATCCACAATTACCAGACAGTATTTCTTCTTTGCCATGCTCATTACTCTCACAGGACCAAATAGATCCATAGCAGTATTGCAAGCAGGCAGTGGACTGGGCACTTCAATAGGAGGAATGAGACTTTGTGCTGTTTTCCTTTTAAACAAGCAGTGCAGGTTTCATCACAGTGGAACTCCTTTATTGGTAAGCCTCTGACTAAACTATTGTGGTAAGCTGATTCATTTTTGAGATTAACATGACCAAGCCTCCTGTGCCCACTTTAGATTCTTGAGAAGAGGCTTTGGAAAATAGGCAAGGATTGCCTTTGAGATCTATCTTCTTAGAGAGATCTAGGCATACACTCTTCCTGTCCTGTTGGCTTTCAGGAGAGTGTGATCATCCAACACCTTGTCAATCAAGTGCAAAACTTTGGATGACAGAACCCTACAGTTTTGACTGGTGAAAAGGGCAACATGGCCTTTATCACATATTTGACTGACACTCAAGAGATTGTACTTGAGATTTTCCACATGATTAACATCATCAATTTGATTTCTCCATTGGAGACAAAGCCCTTACCGATGATGTAACCCCTAGCATCATTGCCAAAAGAACAAATCCTTCTTTCCTTGACAGTAGTCATGAAGAAGAGAGCTGTTCCCAGTCATGTGCATAGATCCCCCACTATCTACATACCAGATGCTACTTTGGCATGTTGAAGAACCCTGCAATAAACAATCAGGTAGTTTTAGAGACCCAAACCTTTTTGGTTTGGGCCTGGTCTCATCAATAGATGGTAAACTAACAGGTTTATCTGTAACAACAGCCTGAGGAAGAAGATGGTGTAGAAGGGAGTCCTTTGGCTTGGACCTCCTTTTCTGTGGTTTCAACATAGGAGAATCTAGTTGGTTAACTCTACCCAACAGATGTTGTACCATCACACCAGCTGTGTCTGATTTTGTGATAAAGCTTTCAGCTCATCAGACACATTGCTAGTGGAGTTTGATAAGTTCCTATGTTGCACCTTCTTCTTCTGAGCACCCTCAGCTGTCACCTGTTTAACCCCTTCCTTTTTGGATTTCTTTAAGGACTTAAGGGTGACAGGATTTGATGTTGCTGATACAAATGTGGTCTCAAACTCAGTTTTCATTTTTACCATTTTCTCATTAATTCTTCTCTTTGTTTGAGTTTGGAACCTCTTTTGTACCAACAATCATCTGTAAGATGATTGAACAAACCACATACTTCACATGGTTTCTTCTTCATCTTAGGTTGATCATCAACTAAAGAGGTGAAGCAACAGACGACTTGTTCTTCAATGCTTTGGAAGCATTGGTTGCTTTTGACTACCTCTTTAGTAGTCTTCAAACTCTTTCTACTGCCAGTTTTCTTCTCTTCAGTAACTGACAGCAGTTGAAGTTTGAACTTCAGGTTTTAAATCCTGCTCTCTAGTCCTTTCAGGACCTTCAGGATTAACTCCTGAGTTGATCAACTCATTAATCATGTGAATGTCAGCATTTGAACCATCAACATCAGCTGATAGGTTCAAAGAGGGCTTGATGCTGACTGCTACTTCTGATTGTGCTGTATCAGAAGTTAGATCACATGATGTGATGGATTGGTTATCACTCTCACCATCAGATTCTACCTCTGCTCTTGGGGTAAAATCTGTAGGTGGAGCAGTGTGATTGTAACCAATTCCAAACTTCACATTTGAAGCAGATTGCTTACTAAGAAGCATTTCAAAACCTTTGCATGATTGTACCCATCTATCACACTCGACCTGGGTAACTGCAAGGGTTTCTTTGAGATCTTTGTACTTCTCTAGAAGTACTCTTCTCTAGCCTTATCATCAATTATTTGGCAATTCAGTTTATAAATCTCATCATTTTTATCTTTGAGCACAAACTCAACTCAGCTTTGTTTTTGGAATTATTTGTTCTAGCTCAATGTTCTTATTATTAGAGCTACATTTGCTTCTCTAATGGAAGCAAATGCTGCTATGCATGGTTCAGAACATAATTTGGCTTTTGCCTCAGAGGATACCTGTGATACCTGAGGTGTAGAGGCATTGGAAAATGAAGTATCAGCAGACTCCAAAGCCATAAGAGCTAGATTCCCAAAGGGACTGTCACCACCATGTTGACTACACCTGAGAACAGTTGATCATGACCAGACAAGTCATCTGGTAAACTACTCCAGTCAACAACTCCTGGGGTGAAGAAGCTGTGTTGTTGAGATTGAGGTTGTTGATGAGATTGGGAAGGCTGAGGTTCTGGTAGTGCATGAGGTTGTGGTGTCATAGGAACTTGAACTTGATTTGACTGTGGCATGTAATAACAGGGTACGGATATGGAATTTGACCCTGAGAAACAAAATATGCCGGAGATTGTTGTTGAGAATGATGACTAGAGACAGGATGTTGCCCTCTGTGTTGTTGACTGTTGCCAGGAAAAGTCACAAAGGGTGCAGTGGAGTTAGATCCAGTTGATCTACACTCTCTTGCAAAGTGTCCAAGCCTTTGGCATTTGTGACACCTCAACTTGCTCTTGTCAAAACCAACTTTGGTTTTGCCAGAGAGTCCTGGGAATTTTCTTCCAGTTCTTTTATAGAACTTCTGAGATCTGATATTTATCAAGGCCATTTGGCTCAAAATATCCATCTCTTCTAAGTCATCATCAGCAATCCCCTTGAGATCATCCATAATGAAACATAGATTGTCATTATTACACCCAGTAAACTGACCATCAACACTCACAAATGCAGAATCAGAGATGCTCGAAGAGAAATTTATATGCTCATCATACTGGCATTCAGATGAAGCATATTCTGACTCCTGACCCACCAACAAGGTAGTGTTGCCTTGTACAAAGTCTTCAGTGAGCTTTCCAGATGAAGACAACTTTCTCTTCTGTTCTATCTCTCTCTCAAAAGTGAGCAGTTTCCCATGGAGTTGGGTGAGAGATAGTTTGTCCAAACTTGCACTGGAGCGTAGGACAATAGTATATGTGTCCCATCTCTCAGGCAGTGATCTGAGAAATCTGTTATTCATCTGAATATTGGTGTATTCAAGTTTGACCATTTTTAGTTCAGAGATCAAACAAGAGAACCGCTCATATTGTTGAGTCAGTGTCTCACCCTTTCTATGAGAGAATGTCTCATATTGTCGGGCAAGAATTTCTCTATTATTTGCCAAGACCTCATCTGTTCCTCCAAATTGTTCTTTCAAGGCAATCTAGAGGTCATGGGCAGTTTCATGATGCATTAGCCCAGAATAGATTTCATTTGGCAGTGCCATGGCCAGAATTCCATGGGCTTTTGCATCAATTTCAAGGAACTTCTTATCCTCATCTGAGTATTGCTCCCTCCTCTTCGGAACCATTTGATTGGTTTCCGGGTTATTCACCATAGGCTTGTGTGGACCATGTACCACTGATGTCCAACACCCTGCGCTGTTAACAGACAGGTGATGGAGCATACGTCTTTGCCATATGTTATACTCATTCCTAACCAGCATAGGTGGCTTGGTTGAGGAACCAGTATTGTGAGGATCATTGGAAGGAGTAGTCATTTTCAGTTCAAAAACAATTTTGTTCAAGCTTTTAAAAGTTTTAGACAAACCACAACAAACTCAATGAGAACCAAGAAAAGATCTCAGGATGAATGAGCAGAAATACAGAAAATTCAATCTCTATAACCGTTTCTTGCAAAAACAAAAGCTAATTCAATCAAACTTAGATCTTGAATAGCAGTTTCAATGATCAATTATTAGATCGATCAATGATTAACCGGCTCTGATACCATTTGACAGGATCAGCGATCACAAGTTTGATGTATTAGGATACAAAGCAGCGGGATACAAACTAGAATTAGACAAATTGTAGCAAGCAATCGATACTTGTAAGCATTAAGAGCGCATACGGTTATAGGGAGAGAATATATATTTCTGATTTCAAGGAATGTTTATAGAGGTAGAATATTTCTAATCAAATCATTCATTCATTCCATTCATTCCTCCTTGTTACAATAAGTTGTCACTCCTTATATAGAGTGCAACAATCACTGCTGTTATCACAGAAAATGACAACTGGCAGATCTAATACAAAAATAACTAATTCTTAACAACTACTGAAATGTTCACAACTACTGAGAACATATCAGCGTGTTAAGTACAAAATATAAAACTACTGAAACTACAACGACTGAAGAACAAGCTCTTTAGTCGTTTTACAAAACTACTGAAACATAAAAATATAAAACTACTGAAACTACAACGACTGAAGAACAAGCTCTTCAGTCGTTTTACAAAACTACTGAAACATAAAAATATAAAACTACTGATATCACAACTACTGAAGAAGTACTCTTCAGCAGTTGTGACAAACTACTGAGGCTTCAGTACTTGATCTTCAGACTTTGACCTTCAGGTGTTTCATCAGCTGATGACTTCAGTAGATATCATCAGCTGATGTCTTCAGTCTTTGTCTTCAGACTTTATACATTAGTTGTTGATCTTCAGCACTTGTAAACTCTTCAGCTGTTGTACTTCAGTACTTTGGTCTTTCAGCTTCAGCACTTGTGTTCTTCAGCTGTTGTACTTCAGCACTTTAGTTCTTCAGCTGTCGAGGTCTTCAGCACTTGATCTTCAGCTGTTGAAGTCTTCAGCACTTGTCAAACTACTGATGAGGCTTTCAGCAGTTGTTGTGATACCGTGTGGGACTTAGAGGTTTTCTGATCTTGGCTCATTGGTTCTTTTGGTCCAACACTATCATTCTATGCGTGTGGTTGTTTTGGTACAAGTTCAAATCCGAAGGTTCACTTGAACGGTACAAGGCATGATTGGTCGTTAACGGAAAATCACAAACAATTGGCATCGACTGTGAAGACACTGTAAGGATTCCAATAAGTCTAATGCAGTCAAAACATTCAAAGCATCCAAAGTCTCTCTGGATGCATGCACTAAAGTACTGAAGTAGAAATGCTTTAGAATTTTTACATCTTACATAAGAAATATTCTGTGTAAAATCTTCCAAAGCCAAGACCAATATCTTCCGAAGCCAAATATGAAGTTTTCCAAAGTTTCAAAGACAAAGTCTTCCGAAGCTAGTTTATAAAGACAAATTTCTTCTGAAGACTTTTATGTACATGCTATTATCTGATAAACTAAGGAAGTACACAAATCATCCGTGGAAAAAGCAAAGAAGAAACAATCAGCAAAACTTTAGCGGAAGAAGAAATCATCTTTAGTAATAGATCTGCGGAAAGACAAATATACTAAATCAGTAGATGATTAGCGGAAGGCAAAAGAAACAAACAACAAATCAACGCCTCAAAATCTTGAAAAAGATAAATCAACTATAAAATTGGAGAAGGATGTAAAGCCTCAAAAGTTGATAAAGAAGAAGAAAGTAATTGATTCTGACAAAAAATCAGAGAAAGTGTATTGCAAGTGGTGTGATATGAAAAATCACAATACTGAAGATTGGTACTTTAGTAGCTATTATTCTATTTGCAATATGAACAATCACATAACATCTGACTGCTACTTCAACAAACATTGTGCTATATGTAACAAAAATAACCATTCAACTCAGGAATGTTATTTCAGTAAAAAGAACAAGTCAAAAAGCACAAAGCAGAAATAATATGATAAAGCAGAATCAGATCTAAATCTGCTGAGAGTGAAAAAGATTCAAAACCTAAGAAGCAATAACAAAAATAAAAGCCAAAACCAAAGGAGAAAATCTCCACTGACGTTAAACCTATGAAGAAAACAACTGCATTTCAGCAATCCAAAACACCTTACAAAAAGGTGGTTTTGACTGAAAAAGAAACAAATACTGATGATGCTTTCTTTGACAGTTTTGAACAAGGAACTCATGTACCTCATTCAAAATTTAAAGATGTTGAAACTTTCCACAATCAAGGGTCATCATCTAACTCCAAACAACAAACCAACAAAGATAAGATGAATAAAGAAGAAAATGAGAAACCAGAACCTAGTTCAACAACCTCATCTTCAAAAGAATCATCCTCACCTTAAACAACTCAGAATGCATCAATTAAAACTAAAATTAATACTTAATCTTCAGGACTTATTCATGAAGGAGTAATAATTTTAGACACTACTGGAAAACCCAAGATCGTTAAGGCTTGGGTTGTTAATTCTAATTGATTTCTTTCTGTGTGCAGGAACAATTTTGGAGAGCTGACAACAAGTGGTATGTTGACAGTGGTTGTTCCAGGCATATGACAGGAAACTGTTCGCTTCTCCATGACTTCAAGCATAAAAATGCTCATATGTGGCATTTGGTGGGGATAAGAAGGGAGGTAAAATAGTTGGTGAAAGAATGATAACTAATGGTGTACTCAAATTTGAGAAAGTAAATTATTATGAAAAATTGTAATATAATTTAGTGTCTCTCAAAATTGTGATCAAAATTATAATACATTGTTTGATAACACTAATTGTTATATTCTAAAGTCAGGTTTCTCAGTTCAAGAAGAATGGATCCTTCTTAAAGCATTAAGAAAAGGAAACACATATGTTTTGGATATGAACAACACTACACTCACAAGACATGAAACATGCCTACTATCTAAGTCATCAGAAGATGAATCTCAGTTGTGGCATAGAAGGCTTGTCATTCCTACTTGAAGAACATAAACAAATTGGTGAAAAATGATTTAGTCATTGGAATACCAAAGAAGGAGTTTTATTTTTCAAGCCATTGTTCTTCATGTTATAAAGGAAAACAACATAGAGTGTCACATAAATCCAAAATCATCAACACAAACACTACACCACTAAAATTGATTCACATGGATCTGTTTGGTCCAACCTGTAGGGTTTGTTGTTTATAAAACCAACGTTTAACCTCTTAAACATTCAGAAAAACGCAGCAGAAATAAGTTAAGAAACATGATTATATAACTGAAATTTCATGTTCTTATGGTGACAATATAAATGTTAAAACAAACCCAAAATCAAAGGATCATTATATGTGAATGAGCAAGCTATGAAACATATGTAAATGTATATAAAATCACAGCTACATAAAGCTGTGAATAACTACCTTTCAACCAGCTTAAAGTCGACCAAGAAAGGATGTAGGATGCTTAAATTCGGCCAAGGCTCCAAGGAAAGGACCCCTCAAGCTTGTATACCCCAATTTAATATGTAAAACCCTCTTCTTGTTAGGGAGATGAACACCAAAAGTGACTCCAAATCCTCTCAAAAGTTGCTGAAAAACCGAGAACCTTGAGAGAGAGAAGGGAGCTCGAAAATTCTGTTTTGCATGTGTGTGTTAGATGAGATGGTTGAGTGTTGGACTAGTTCCAAGTTCTTTTGTTTTCAAGAAGGTAAAACCCTCTCATTAGAGAGGGTGGGGCGGCCAAAAATTGTCCTCTAGACAAAGTTCCCCCCAAAATTTTAATCAAGCAATGTTATAAATTAGTCCCTTGTAAGTTTGTACAATTAACTTTTAATTGTATAACTTATACACTCTTTTATTACTTAATGTTATCTAACTAACTTAAATAACACTAAGTAATATTCTTGAACAAAATATCCTAATAAGTTGTTCCATCTCACATGCAACTTATTTAGAAAACCCATTTTCTAAATTGGTGTTATTATTTAATTGCATGATCATATCATCAATTGAATAATTGTCGGTGATTGCAAAGCTTGTTATTGGGTATAACCCGACTTGGATCATGACATACTAACCGCATCAATGTTCTATGTGTCTTGGGCATATAGAATCCAACAATCTCCCACTTGCATAAGATTCATAGAAGATTAATGCAAGCAGTAAATATCGCCTAACAACAGTTTACGACCCTTAATACGCATGACTTATAGCCATTCAATAACATCATCCCATTCAAGTATCCTACTTAAAATGATTTAGATGAAGTGATCATCTATCCTTTTGTTACAGATGTCATGTTAAATCCAAGGACACAGAGTGATCATTCCTGGTTGATTTAACTTATCCAGGCCTTAGACATCTTACTCTCAACGAATAAGAGGAACAAATCCCATCTTGACTACATACGTTTCTCACAATCACCTTGTGTCACATCTGAACATAGTCTTATGTACTGTTCATTATTTCAGAACAGCGGGTAACCAGATCAAGGTATGACACTTGGTGAATATCAAAACCTAATATGTGTCTCAGGTCTAAGGATACCAAATGATATTCGCCTTTACTCAAATTTACTTATGATCAATCAATAAGATTCCATCTAGTAAAATTTGAGATGCGGGTTAGTCCAATATTTGTATCCCACAAATATCTATGAACCTTGGCAGCAACCCATTGCTCTATATTCATCTTTATGAATATCAACCAATCCAAGTTCATAATAATCTTACCCTCACACTTATTCTCACAAGTCTGAACGACTACGGACGTTTAGAGTAAACAATTTACTCATGGATTAAACATGCTAAATTGGAACATTAATTGAAACATTATAACCAAATAATTTTATTCAAATAATACAGATTTCCACATATCCAAATACAAAATTTATAGATCAAATCCAATCACTAGAATATCGAAGTCCCATGGCACAAGTATGACCTTCATGCTTTGCCTTTTCAAGAAGCTTCGTGAGAGGATCTGCAATGTTTTGATCCGTGTGAACTTTGCGAATACATGTCTTTTCCTTTTCAACTTCATCTCATATGTAGTTGAATCTCCGCTCAATGTGCCTAGTCTTTTGATGAGCACGAGGTTCCTTGATCTGGGCAATCGCACCCTCGTTATCACAAAAGATCTCTAGGGGGTTCTGAATGGAAGGGACAACCCCTAGATCGGCAATGAATTTCTTCAACCATGCAGCTTCTTGAGCTGCTAATGAGGCGGCGACGTATTCAGATTCTGTAGTTGATAGAGCCACCACATCCTGTTTGGAGCTCTTCCAAGAGACCGCTCCTCCATTCCGAATGAAATATATCCCGATTGTGACCGTGAATCATCACGATCAGTTTGGAAACTCGTATCCGTGTAACCTTTTACAACGAGTTCCTCATCACCAGATCATAGATTAGGAACATATCTTTTGTCCTCCTTAGGTACTTAAGTATGTTCTTAACAACCATCCAATGACTGTTTCTAGGATTTTGCTGGTATTGGCTTGTCATGCTTAAGGCGCATGACACGTCCGGTCGAGTGCATATCATTGCATACATGATGGATCCAATAGCAGATGCGTATGGGATTGCCTTCATTTTATCTTGCTCATCCTTTGAGCTAGGACATTGAGTCGTACTCAATATCGTTCCTCTTTGAAGAGGTACTGTACCTTTCTTAGAGTTCTCCATCTTGAACCTTTTCAAGATTTTATCAATGTATGCACTTTGATTTAAACCAATCAACCGCCTTGATCTATCCCTATAGATCTTTATTCCCAGAATATGGGCAGCCTCACCAAGATCCTTGATGGAAAAACAACTTCCAAGCCAGGTTTTTACACCTTCCAAGGTTGGAATGTCGTTTCCAAATAGTAGTATGTCATCAACATACAATACTAGAAAAGTGGGACGCTCCCACTAGCTTTCTTATATACACAAGCTTCGTCAGCATTCTTGATGAATCCGAATTTAATTATTTCTTCATCAAAACGGTGATTCCAACTTCTCGATGCTTGTTTCAATCCATAAATTGATTTCTTTAACTTGCATACTTTATCAGGATGTTTTGGATCGACAAAACCTTCAGGCTGAACCATATAGACATCTTCCTCAAGATATCCATTTAGGAAAGCGGTTTTGACATCCATTTGCCAAATCTCATAATCATAATGAGCAGCTATGGCAAACAATATCCTTATAGAATTTAGCATCACAACAGGTGAGAAGGTTTCATCATAATCAACCCTTTGAGTTTGAGTGAAACCCTTTGCTACAAGTCTAGCCTTATAAGTATCCAAGTTTCCATGCATATCAGTTTTCTTCTTGAAAACCCACTTGCTTCCAACTACTTTGGAGTAAAGAGGTGGTACAACCAAGTCCCATACTTGATTTTCATGCATGGATTGCATCTCAACGCTCATGGCCTCGAGCCATTTGTCATAATCCGAATTGGACACTGCATCATGGAATGTGGTTGGTTCATCTGAATCTACCACATAGCATCCATCCATGAAAAATCCGTATCTTTCAAGTGGATTACTAGTTCTACCACTTCTGCGAGCGTTTTGTGTGTATTGATGAACCACTTGATCATCTTCAACATCCTCATGTTGAGTGCTAGTTTCAACCAAACGTGCATCGGGTTGTGGTTCTTGATCCTCCTCAAGATCCACTGTTCTACTGCTAGTTCCTTCCATAAGGAACTTTGCTTCTAAGAACTCACTCTTTCTGGCAACGAACACCTTTTGTTCTAGTGGATCATAGAAATAATATCCCATAGAATCTCTAGGATATCCAATAAAGATGCACTTGGTGGATCGGATTTCCAATTTGTTTGGGGTGGGAGTCTTAACATAAGCTTCACAACCCCAGACCCTTAAATATGATAGGGATGGAACTCTTCCATGCCATATTCAAAGGGTGTCTTTTCCACCTTTTTGGTTGGGGCCATATTTAGAATACGGGCCGCGGAGAGCAAAACGAAACCCCAAAATGATAGAGGTAATGTGCTTCTAGCCATCATAGATCGGACCATATCCAATAAGGTTTGATTCCTCCTCTCAGACACACCATTATGTTGTGGTGTTCCAGGTGGAGTGAGTTGTGAGACAATCCCACAACTCCTAAGATGATCTTGAAAAGCATCACTTAGGTATTCACCTCCTCTATTGGTGCGGAGAACTTTAATCGACTTGTTGAGTTGATTTTGTACCTCATTTTGAAAGATCTTGAACATTTCAAAACCTTCATCTTTGTGTCTTAACAGGTACACATACCCATAGCGACTATAATCTTCGGTAAAGGTAATGAAGTATCTTTCACCATTCCTAGTCAGAGACTTAAAAGGACCACATAATCCGGATGTATGATTCCTAACAAATCTTTTGCCCTTTCGTTAGTCCCACTAAAGGGTGCCTTAGTCATTTTACCTTGTAAACAACTCACACACATCAAATGAATCATATTCACTTGTTTTTAAAAGACCATTCTTTTGTAGTGTTAGAATTCTTTTCTTGTTTATATGACCAAGACGACAATGCCAAAGATAGGTATCACTCAAATCCAACTTGAGTTTCTTGGTGCTAGTTTGGTACAATGACCTATTTAAAGTATTTTCATGAACCAATTCATAAATACCATTAATGGGAATAGCTTTAAAATAGAACATATCATTTAAAAAATATTATATCTTTTCCAACAAATGATAATACATATCCAAATTGTTTTAATAGGGCTACAGAAATAATATTCCTAGTCAAACTAGGAGCATACAAAACATTGTTCAAAATTGCTTCCAAACCATTTGGAAGTTTCAAGATGTAGTCCCCACGGGCTTCAACTTGAACTTTAGCCCCATTGCCCATGTAGAGGCTAACATCACCTTTCTTGAAGTCACTACTTCTTTTGAACCCCTGCAACAAATTGCAAATGTGAGTTCCACATCCGGTATCTAATACCCACATGTTAGAGCATGTCATGTTTAAATCAATATGGATCATGTATATTGTACCTGAGGTTTGCCCAGCATCCCTCTTTGCTTTCAACTCTTGGAGATGGACAGGACAATTTCTTGCCCAATGTCCAATCTCCCCACACTTGAAGCATGGGTCATTAGTAGAAACCTTTTGCTTCTTCTCTTGTGGTTTGGGTGGTACCCTTACCACCCCTTTCCCTTTTCCCCATACGGGTCCCTTGCCCTTGGCAACCTTTGCCTTGGGTGTGGGATGAGGCCTTTCTTTGTTCCCACCTTCATTGATGGTGAGAACGGGTAAACTCTTTAACCCATGGCCGCCTCGGCCTTTTGAGCATTGAGTGAAGTTCACCAATGCTTTTGTCCCAAGCATTCATGTTATAGTTCAACACGAATGTCTTGAATTTCTTGGTAAGGCCATTGAGGATCAAATCCGTGGCCAATTCCTTCGAGACAGGACAATTAAGCCTTTCGAGGCGGTCAATGTGGCTTTTCATCTTAAGTACATAAGATGAAACCGATTGGTTGTCGTCCATACGACATGCGTGGAGTGCTCGAACCGTTTCGAAGCGCTCAA
The DNA here is from genome assembly GCA_025506515.1 of Flaveria trinervia. Taxonomy (NCBI): domain Eukaryota; kingdom Viridiplantae; phylum Streptophyta; class Magnoliopsida; order Asterales; family Asteraceae; genus Flaveria; species Flaveria trinervia. The sequence continues at coordinate 16,040,541 of CM046458.1, read as the reverse complement.
CCCTCACTTGCTGTTGGAACGTTTCCTTCAGCTGGGTTATCATGTCGTAAGCTCCGTGATGTTCATACTCCTTTTGGAGATCTGGAGTCATGCTCGCCAGCATGAGACAAGACACTTGGACGGAGTCCTCAGTGTACTTAAGCCAACGTGATAGGCCTCCTCATCATCCTCAGAAGGTTGATTGGGATAGGGTTGTCTAATATATGATCGTCTCTCTTGCTTGAGAACGATTCTCAGTTTCGATACCAATCAATGAAATTGTTATGATTTAGACGTTCCTTTTGGAGAATCGCTCGTAATGATTGGGCGGACGCGGATGAATTTTCATTGTTATCATGGTTATTGGAGGCCATCTACAAAATATTAACAAAGATCAATTTTAGTATTTTTGATATATTATTTTTTAATAATTAATACCTTTTAAGGTCATTTTCATATTAAAATCTAGAATCCAATATTTCATTTAAATTGTGGTTAGGCGACCTTTATCCCATGATTTAAATTAATAAGGTGGTCAACGATTGACGATTGCAACCATTTGCAACTTCTAGAAATATGGGATCGACTTGAAACATCATATGTAAAGTCAGCATGTTAATCCCATCAACACCATTTGGAAACCACATCGTAGGTGATCCATTTAACATAGTTTGCAAATCAAGATATCCTACTTACATCCACGTGTGAGTTTGCCAAAATAAGTGGTTAGGTGACCTTTATCCCACAAATAAGGCATTCTCACCTCAAATCACAAGTTCCCTCAAAATGGTTAGGTGACCTTTATCCCACTAAGAGTTCCCAAGTGACTCAAGTGTTATGTAAAAGGACGGTGTTGATCTCGTTTACAATATTAGAGATTTCATATTTAAAGTTTTAGAAAACTCTATGTACTTGTATTTGCATGCTTTCAAATACAAGATACCCTATGGTCCTTTGATTAAAACCCATTTTAATCTTTAAGTCATTAAATCATTTTAATAACCTTTTATTACCTTTTAATGATTAAGAACCATTTGATAAGTTTGTTAAGATCGTATAGAGGTTTGTTAAAGCAAATATCACATACATGCTATCAACCACAATAATATAAACAAAACAACATAGCATATGTGCATAGCCATAGCATCTAAAGGGTTCACACTTGTTTGCCATCACAGTGTGGTCCAAAGGCATTCCTAAGGGTCATAACAAAAACACATAGAAAGCTTCCAAAAGCCTCCCACTTGAAACCGCATCCAAAATGCTCCATGTTTCTCCTTTGTGCTTCCAATGCATATGTCTTCATATTACAAGATATAAAGTCCTAATACAAGATATCTAGTAAAATGAAAATGCACTAATCTATTTATTACAACTCAATAATAAATAAATTACATTTTAAACAAAGCACAAATATATAAATATACAACCCCATTGAATAACTAAAACAACCATTGCAATCATCCAAACAACACAAGGCCAAAAGCTAGGTTATGCACCAATATAAACATTCATCATATCATCCAAAATATAACAATGAATCCCCCCCTCAACCCACAAATTTCAGCCAACATAAACTAAAATTTCGGGTTTTAAATATTGTCCAAACAACATACATATCAACATACATATCTTTCAAGGTTTAATCACAGCATGTGTAATATAACCTTGAAAGTTTGGGGATTCACATAACATAATATAGCAGCCCTTAAAAGGGTTATAAAGTCCCATAAAAACAATTTTAAAGGACAAGAACAAGCAAGCTATCCACATAACCGGCTCTTGATGCCATTGTAGGGTTTTTGTTCATAAAACCAAAGTTTAACCTCTTAAACATTCAGAAAAATGCAGCGGAAATAAGTTAAGAAACATGATTATATAACTGAAATTTCATGTTCTTATGGTGACAACATAAATGTTAAAACAAACCCAAAATCAAGGATCATTATATGTGAATGAGCAAGCTATGAAACATATGTAAATGTACATAAATCACAGCTACATAGAGCTGTGAAGAACTACCTTTCAACCAGCTAAAGTCGACCAAGAAAGGATGTAGGATGCTTAAATTCGGCCAAGGCTCCAAGGAAAGGACCCCTAAAGCTTGTATACCCCAAGCTAATATGCAAAACCCTCTTCTTGTTAGGGAGATGAACACCAAAAGTGACTCCAAATCCCTCAAAAGTTGCTGAAAAACCGAGAACCTTGAGAGAGAGAGAAGGAGCTCGAAAATTCTGTTTTGCATGTGTGTGTTAGATGAGATGGTTGAGTGTTGGACTAGTTCCAAGTTCTTTTGTTTTCAAGAAGGTAAAACCCTCTCTTGGAGAGGGTGGGGCGGCCAAAAATTGTCCTCTAGACAAAGTTCCCCCAAAATTTAATCAAGCAATGTTATAAATTAGTCCCTTGTAAGTTTGTACAATTAACTTTTAATTGTATAACTTATACCTTTTTATTACTTAATATTATCTAACTAACTTAAATAACACTAAGTAATATTCTTGAACAAAATATCCTAATAAGTTGTTCCATCTCACATGCAACTTATTTAGAAAACCCATTTTCTTAATTTGGTGTTATTATTTAATTGCATGATCATATCATCAATTGAATAATTGTCAGTGATTGCAAAGCTTTTTATTGGGTATAACCCGACTTGGATCATGACATACTAACCGCATCAATGTTCTATGTGTCTTGGGCATATAGAATCCAACACAACCAATGTGATGAGCATTAGAGAAAGGCAATATTGTTTAGTGATAGTGGATGATTTCATGTTAGGACCGATTCGGTACGAAGTACTAACTGATTTACGTGTATATCAAATCAAATAGGGCGGAATCCTATTTGATTGGTGATCCAATCAGTGAGAATGCAAGTATAATCAATCTAAGAGTGAAACTAAACATTAAGAATGATTGTAGGATGATTATCTGCGATCTATGACTTGGAACGGGTTATCTTAGGTCTCTGGACAACTAGGGTACAATTTAATGCGTAGGGATTTGAATTGTTACATTTTTCCATGAATTAAGTGGTATTTATAGGTTAGGGTTTTCCATTCGTGCGACTAAACCATTTGCATGGTTCAGTCGTGCGATTGAAGCATGCGGTTGATCCATCCGCACGACTGAAGATTCAGTCGTGCGATTGAGTCAATATCATGTTACAATTATGCGACTGATCCAGTCTCCTAGTTCAGTCGTGCGACTGGTTCATTAGCATGAAGTATTCATGAGTATGGTCCATTAGCATGGTCTATTCGCATGAGAACTTCACACGATTAAGTTTAAGCATGTTTCTCAATCATTATTGACTAAGAACTATGTAAACAACCACAAACCTATATAGTTAGTTCAATATGTGTTATCACACAATAATCAATGAAATATTAAACATTATAAGCATCACAAACACATTACATTTCATTCATACCCATTCTGTTACATATATGTAAGACATGAAAGCCATTTTACATTTGAGCTCCTAAACTAAGTACACATGTATCTACAAACTCCCCCTTGGACCTAGTTTACTCTATTGTCTAACATTCTTCATAAGCTCTTCAAACTTCTTTTAGTTCTCCTCCCTTGTTTTTTTATGTACTGAGATTAAATACTAACTTAACCTATTCTCCCCCTAAAATTCTAAAACTGAAAAAGATTTGCGTTTTAGGATTTTAATTGGCAAAGAAATAAAAATAAAATAAAATAAAAATTAAAAGGAAAATGAAATCTACTTGTCCGACTAAGTACTGTTGTCGTTAGGAATCACATCACTTTTCTTTTTAACGCCGTTGACCTCTAACAGATATAGAAAATGTGGTTTATCAAAGGCTTTTGTGTAGAGATCAGCAAGTTGAAAATCCGTATTAATTTCAACAACATCGATTAAATTCTTTTTAAAACAATCATGTATAAAGTTATATTTAATGCCGATGTGTTTAGTCTTAGGATGTTGGACTGGATTTTTAGTTACGGCTATAGCAGCAGAATTATCAATAAATATAGGAGTGTAAGAGAATTTCAAATCATAGTCCCGTATTTGCTGTTGAATTCAGATGATTTGAGAACAGCAGCTTGCTGCAGCAACATATTCAACTTCACAAGTTGACAGTGCAACTGATGTCTTCTTCTTACACTGCCACGTGACTAATCTTCTACCAAAGAAATGAAAACCTGCTGAGGTTGACTTGTAGTTCATTTTGCATCCACTGTAATCCGAGTCACTATACGCTGTAAGTTTAAAGTTGTCATCATGAGGATACCACAACCCAAGTGTTGGGGTACCCTTCAGATAACGAAATATCCTTTTGACTCCAATGAGATGGTTGACTTTCGGTTTCGCCTGATATCGTGAGCAGAGACACGTTGCGTACATGATGTCAGGTCGTGAGGCAGTGAGATACATGAGAGATCCAATCATGCCTCGGTACATGGTAGCATCCACTAGATCACCATTCTCGTCGGGTGCTATATCATGGTTTGTAGCAAGTGGAGTCCCAGTTGCAGAAGCATTTTCCATATCAAACTAACTGAGAATTTCGCCTACATACTTGGGCTGATATAGAAATATCCCTTGTGGTGTCTGATCCACGTGTAACTCAAGAAAGAATTTCATCTCTCCCATGGCACTAATCTCAAATTCAGCCTTCATTACTGCTTCAAATTCTTTACATAAGTCTTCGTTCTTGGACTCGAAGATTATGTCATCAACATAAATTTGAACAAGCAGTAAATCACCATCCTTTTCTTTGATAAAAAATGTACAATCAATCACTCCTCTTCGAAACCCATGTTTCACAAGATGAGTCGAGGGCTTCTCATACCATGCTCTGGGGGCTTGATGAAGCCCGTATAGAGCCTTGTCCAGCTTGTAAACTCGGTCCCGATGATACGGATCCTCAAATCCCTCAGGTTGACTGACGTACACTGTTTCTCAGATTTCACCATGAAGGAATGCACTTTTCACATCAAGCTGATAGACTTTAATCTTCATATACGATGCATAGGCTAGGAAGATACGGATGGCTTCCATTCTTGCCACAGGTGCAAACACTTCATTGTAATCGATCCCCTCGACTTGTCAAAATCCTTGAACTACAAGTCGAGCCTTGTTTCTAATAATGACCCCTTGGTCATCCTTCTTGCATTTTAAAACCCATTTAGTGCCAATGACCTTAGCACCTTTAGGTCTGCCCACCAGAGTCCGCACACCTAACTTCTTGAATTGAAGAAGTTCTTCTTGCATGACACTCACCCAAGCCTCATCGTTTAAGGCATCACTTACATATTTTGGCTCAAATTGAGACACAAAACATCGATAAGCACCATTATGAAGGTAGCCTTTTCCATGACTGAGGCATAATCAGCTGAATATAACTGATTTCTTGTATGTACTCCTGATTGTACATCCCCCAATGACATTGTCCAGAGGATGATAAACATTTAGATGAGATCCAGGAGTGGTGGGTACAACTACCTCATTATCCAGATTGTGAACCACAGGTTCAGTATCTGAGGCAGTGGGAGTATGGGGTTCCGAAGTGTCAGAGGCATCAACATTTGATGCGTGTGTACTTGTAATAGTTGGAACTTGTTCCTCCCGATCCACCTGAACATTTTCCACTTCTTCATCATCAGAAGAGGAGTCACTTACCTCCAGTGCTCCCCCTAAGTTACTAGAAGACTGGCCTTGTGAGCCGGATATTGTTGAGTCTAGGGGTGGTGAGTTTAAGACATCATACATCATCTTGGTTGCTAACTCATCTTCAGAAGTGGAGAGAGGGACGTTGAAGGACTTAAAGAATCCATCATAATCGAAAAAGAATGCGGGTCCTTTTCCAGCTAGGGGGTGGTGTATCTCTGAACGTCCACGTTACACCACACTTCTACTTGACCCGTTGAGTTGTTGTAAAATTTCTTATTCGGTATGTTGTATCCTAAGAAAATTCCTTCTTCAGCTTCTCGCTGAACTTGCCTTCCTGAGTTTTCTTCAAAAGGGTGCAAGGTGCGCCAAACGGTTCGAGGTACTCTAGATTTGGTTTACGTCGTTGAAGTAACTCGTAACACGTCACCATGACGTTTTACCACCAGGACTCGAGTTAAAGTGTAACAAGCATTGGCAACTGCCTCATTCCAAAATTGGATGCGCAGTTTCGAGTCTGCTAGCATTGTCCTTGCTGTCTCTATCAAACTGTGATTCTTTCTTTCAGCAATTCCATTCATTTGTGGAGTGTAGGCAGACGTGAACTGGTGCACAATTCCTTTTTCTTTGCAGAAAGCCTCCATCCACTGATTCTTGAACTCGGTACCATTATCTGAGCGTACTTGTCTTACCTTCAGCTTGTAGAGAGACTCCAATGTAGTTACTAACTCTTTGAATGACTCAAATGTTTCAAATTTGGATTTTAGAAAAATTACCCAAGAGAATCTTGAGTAGTCATCTGTAACTACATAACAGTATAAGTCGTCGGCGATGCTCCTTGTACTGACTAGACCAAACAGATCCATGTGAAGAAGCTCAAGAGGCAGTTCTATGGAATGAACTTTCTTTGCCTTATGAGACTTAGTCTGTTTGCCTTTCTTGCAGGCGACACAAAAATCCGGTAATTGGAAGTTTTTGACGTTTACTCCTCGCACTAGATCATTCTGGATCAAGTGGTTCATCTTCCATGGATTGATGTGTCCCATTCTCCTATGCAAGGAGATAGAATCCTTCTTTGTAGCCTTGGACAAAAAGCACTAAACTTGATGATCCATTGTGGAGGCCTTTGATAGACCCAAGACATAAAGATCGTTATATCTTGAAGCTGACATTAAGACTTGGTCCTCCGGGATCACATAGTCCTTTTTTAGAACATATCACTTCTTGTTGTTGAATACTACTTTAAAGCCTTTGTCATACACAAAGCAAATTATTTTGAAGTTGTTGAACATAGTTTACCTTATCAAACTTCACTTTCTGGTTTCCCACTTCCCTTTGAGTTGTGATGTAACCTCCTTTGTTTCCAGCAAATGTAACATGACCTCCTTTAATTTTTTGACGTTAGACAGGAGAGTCAGGTTTCTAGTCACGTGCCTAGATGCTCCGGTATCTACAATCCAGGTATTTGTGGCAGAACTATAGCGAACACCCTGCACATTCAAAGGAAATCATTAGTTAAGGTTAGGGACCCAAGCCTTAACTGGCTTGGGTGACCCAGAAGCATCACACATCATAAATTCCACCCACTGTCCATTTGAGGGTGAGGGAAGATCATTCGTCTTCTTGTTCTCATTATCAGACTTTGAACTAGATTTTTTTTCCATAAGCCAGTTTTGTGTAAGGCATGTTTATGATAAACAGATGATTGGCTTATGGTTTGACCTTTATGTTCACTAACTCTTCTTGGTGGGGTTATAGAACTCCTTTTAGACAAGCTGGGTTTAGGATCATGAAGTTCAACTTTCTTCCTAGGTGTCTGATAGTAAGGACAGTTAGACACGATGTGTCCATACTTTCCATAGTTGTAGCATGATCTGCTTTTGACATGTTGGTATGATTGTTTCTATGGAGAAGTGTGTGACACTCGTGTGACTTTAATTTGTTTAGGTATTGACACTTTTTGTTTAGATGTTTTATCTTGTTTAACAAAATTAATTGTTTGAACCTTTTTAACATCCTTACTCTTTTGTTTATCTGGACTTAGACATGATGCACATGTTTGGTTAACTTGTTTAGTCCTTTTGGGTTCTGAATTAGATGTATTTGAACCAGACTTTAGCTTAACCTTCTCAAAATTTTCATCCAAATTAACGATAGGCATTTTAGCTTTTGAGTTTAAAGTGGTCTCCTTTTGATTTGTGATTCAATGGAATTACCACATGATCTTTGATTGGGTTATTATTTATTGGTTTGTATTTAACAAGGTCTCTTGTGATGGTGGAACCACTTTATAACCCAAACCCTCCCCGTTGTTGCGTTCTCTCACTAAGTGCTGGACTATGTGAGAGGAACTAGTCCAACTGTGCAGTTTTTGTTTATATAAGTTTAATTCCATTTCCAAAATTGCCTTTTGTTTCTTGGTTCTTCTAGGGAGTTTAAATAGAACTTAATGTCATTTTTTTGGTTAAAGGCCACAACTTCGGTTTCCCTAAGTTGTTTATTCAACAGTTCTATTTTTCTTTATAACTATGCTCAATTTGTTTCAAAATCTTGTTTGCTTCTGTGCATAGTTGTAAATCATTTACTAAGCTATCATTATGATCTAATAACCTAGAAAATTTTAAGTCTATGCTTTCTCTAAATTTATTACATTCAATGCAAGCATGACTATCAAACAATTGGTCTTTTGTACATACCTAAGCAGTTTCAGTTGAATCAACCATTATAGCAGAGTCTGACTCTTCTGGTGCTGGTGATTCTGAACATTTCGTGCTTGAATCCTCTTTAATCAGGTGACCGACCACATTTGCAGTTTCTTCATTATTTGACATCGCGAGTTCATCTGCTATATCACCTTCACTTGCAGAGTCATCATCCAAACCCTCAACACAAGCAATGTTGGATTCTCCTAGAGATACAAATCGAAAGGTCCAATCTTGCCCTTCGTCATCTTGAGCAGTCAAGGCCTTAGGATCCTTGCTTGACGATGTAGCACTACTTGTGGGTTTATCCTGACGATTGAAGGGTGAGAATGAATTACCATTATCTGTCTTCTTGGGCTTCACACATTCACGTTTGAAGTGCCCCTTTTCTCCACAGTTAAAACAGGTAACTTTTGTTTTGTGAAAACCAAAGGTTGTATCCTTCGTGGCAATCAGGTTCTGTCCTGTCTTCTTAACAAACTTCTTTGCCCTCCGAACAACACTTGCCAATGCCCACATGATGCCCATTCTTTCCAGCTTAGTCTCGTCTACTTGCTCGTAGTCTTTATCTGCGAGATGGCAATTTCCAATCTTCCCTGCAACTAGTCTGTCATAAGAGTGAAAGACAGCTGCTAAGAGATCCATATGCTCCTTTGCTACCTCTATAGTCAAGTTACCGAGATTCTTGGTCTTCAATTACTAGCATTGGCTTCAGGTGCTATGCATTGGGTGTAAGAGGACCCTGACGTGTCGATCCTGAAGTAGTTGCTTGAGACGGAGCGGCTGAACTCGACACGAATGCCGTTTGGAGTGGTGCTCCAGACGTTTTTGCTTGAGGAGTTGAGTTGTGAAGTGATTGGTTTTGATCATATGACGCCTTTTGAGACCTGTACTTCATCCTCAACTCTTCCTCTCTTAGCTTCAGAATGAAATCGTTGATGTCCAACTTCGCCAGCATATCATTCTGTCTGAGATTTTGACACAATTGAAACCCACTTTTCTAGCAATCCATCTGCAAAATTCGACACCTTGTCTTCCATGGACGTAACAACCCCATGATTGTGTAGCTCACTCATTAAGTGGTAGAAGTGGTCTATAACGTCATCCAGACTCTCCTTCCCCATAGACGAGAAGTTATCGAACTCCTTCTTCAAAGCTTTAGCCTTTAGAGCTTTTAGTGATGCATTCCCATCATACCACTTTTCCAGAGCATCCCATAGCTTCTTTGCTTGCTTGTTCTCAGAAAACTGATGGAATATATCCTTAGGAATGGACTGAGTTAACAAAGCGTACACCTTCTTCTCTGCATTGTACTTTATTTTTTGTCCATTAGTCATGCCGCCTAAGGTAAGTTTAACTCCATCGTCTCCAACTGGCATGCTATACCCTGTCTCTATTGATTCCCACAGATTAGGGTCTACTCCATTTAGGTAGATCTCAAACCTTTGCTTCCATTGTGGGTAATCATCTAACGTTATAAGCTTAGGAGGCTTATTGTGATTCCCCACTTCATTTTCTAGAAGCAATAGATTCTGTATCCGTGAATCTCTACCTGTGGTGAATGCTTGATGGGGTGCGGATAGTATATATATTTTAATAAAGATTTATCGCACAGATTCAGTTTTAATTGGTTGTTACTAATACTAAACCACACATACAAAAAAGGCAAGTGTACATGTCGTGTGGTAATATAGTGTTGGTAAGAACCGAGTATCAATCCATAGACACACCTAGCCTACTCAACAAACTTGACGATTTGACTATCAGATTTGGTTTTTGTTAAAGAAAATGATAAGTTGCATTTGAAAGATTTTTAGGGTTTAACAACAATGATAAAAATAAAGTAAGCTAAGCTTTGAAGCGTTTGGATATAAAACCAGGGAATAAAAGTTATTATCCTAATTAGACTCCACTTATGTAATCGTGATGAATTGGTGGTGTAATTTAAAGATACGGATTACTGTAATTATGTTAATGTTTATAAGATGAGCTGACGTGATTTCTCATCTATCATGCTGCCGTAGTGACTAGGATCATGTCAGTTGAGTTTTACTGCTTAGATCAAAGCCCTAGTAATGTAGGTAAATATTTGTGACCTATTTGACATATGATTTCTGAAAACATAACTTATTGTTAAAGAGAGAGTTGATCAAGTTTCTTCCTAACATACCATTAATTTTAGAAAACCAGAACAATTACTGAAGATTTCTCAAACTAATAAAAGGGAACCCGCAAATGATTAGAAAGTTAAGGTGATATGATTTCTAATAACCATTTCTAGTTCATTAGCCATGGATTTATTATGAAGACCAGTTTCGTGAATGAAAGTTAATCATATGGTTTTCAACCTTGTATGACAATCACAATCACAAACCATAAATTTATAACTTCCCATTCAAATGTAGATGCTACCCATCAATATTTTTCCCAAGACCACCATAACATTAACATAATATTTATCACACCATTAGTTCATCACAAATTACATAGGTTTTATCCAATTAGGATGATAGAAAGAGTTTAGCTCATAATGAGCTTGAACATAACAACATATAACAAAGAAGATAGATATGTAATCATCGGTGAAATGGAACAATCAAACCGATAATCCATAATGGATGATGTTTAGACGATCCCGAGCTTCTTCCAAATGACCTTGAAGTCTTGATTCTCGAGAGAGTTCTGCAGAGTAACTCTCCCACTAAAGCTTCCCAAAAATGGTGAACTTAGGCTTCTATTTATAGGCTTTTTGGAGTGTTTAAGCATGGCCCCATGCCTAAAAGGCATGACCCCGTGCTAGTACAATGCTTATGAATGTTGATCGGCTCGTACATGCAGGGTGTGTCGGGCACGACCCCGTGCTAAATGGGGCACGACCCCGTGTTGGAGGTGGGACACGACCCCGTGCCTTATGGGGCATGGCCCCATGTCTACTTTTAGGGAACAATACTTTTTGTCCTGTCAAATGTCCAAACACGGGGGTGTGTTAATTTAGCACGGGGGTGTGTTTCTAGCAAAGCATGGGGCGTGCTTAATGAGGCACAACCCCATGCTTGGACTCCAAAGCTCGGATTACTTCAATTTCTTGCTAAATATGCTTCTTTTGTCCAACTTGCCCTTTTAAACACCTAAAAACATAATTTACATTTTAAGTATATTTTCATTATTTTAAGGAGGGTATTAAGGAATAATTGATGTGCTTTTGATAGGATTTATATGTATAATTTGGAGCACATCAATGTTGAATACTGATCTTCCATTGCTATTTACTTTTGATTTTTAGAACAAACTATTGTACTTGTGTGAATGAAAGAATGCAATTGGGCTATTCGTGCGATTGAACAATGCGGATGGTTCAATCGTACAACTAGACAGGTGCGGATGAACAATGCGAACAAGGATCTTCAGTCGTACGAATGGCTGGATGACTGAGCGAATCGTGCGTATGAGTGGTGCTAATGGGTTCAGTCATGCAATTGAGTCAATCGTGCGACTGGAGGTTGTTGTTTTTGCAAAATCGAAGGTTTTGGATACTTTGATGCAAAAACACAAATTTGTCACTAACCCTAATTGCTGTATGCCAGAAAAACATTAACTTTTTGACCTGGAAATGTCAAAAACACTGTTTGACACAAAAAGATTACGTCTTTAGTGGAAAACGCGATTTTTATATCAAAATCGATTGAATCACACGCAAATCAAGAGCCAAAGCTTTGATATCACTTGTTAAGACCGATTCGGTACGGAGTACTAACTGATTTACGTGTATACCAAACCAAATAGTGTGGAATCCTATTTGATTGGCGATCCAATCAGTGAGAACGCAAGTATAATCAAACTAAGAATGAAACTAAATGTTAAGAACGATTGTAGGATGATTATCTGCGATCTATGAACTTGGAACAGGTTATCTTAGGTCTCTGGACAGCTAGGGTACGATTTAGTGCGTAGGGATTTGAATTGTTATGTTTTTCCACGTATTAAGTGGTATTTATAGGTAGGGTTTTCCATTCGTGCGACTAAACCATTTGCATGGTTCAGTCATGCGATTGAAGTATGCGGTTGATCCATCCACACGACTGAAGATTCAGTCATGCGACTGAGTCAATCTAATGTTACAATTTTGCGACAGATCTAGTCTCCTGGTTCAGTCGTGCGACTGGTTCATTAGCATGAAGTATTCATGCGTATGGTCCATTCGCATGAGAACTTCACACGATTAATTTTAAGCACGTTTCTCAATCATTATTGACTAAGAACTATGTAAACAACCACAAACCTATATACTTAGTTCAATATGAGTTATCACACAATAATCAATGAAATATTAAACATTAAAAGCATCACAAACAAATTACATTTTATTCATACCCATTTTGTTACATATATGTAAGACATGAAAGACATTTTACATTTGAGCTCCTAAACTAGGTACACATGTATCTAAATTTCACTAGATTTACATAGATCTTTTTCTTAAATTAAAAGAGTGAAACATCAGAAACATTAATGACCTTTGTCATCAAGATTGAAAACCAACTTGATTTAAAAGTTAAAATATTTAGGAGTGACAAAAGGATTGAATTTGTTAATACTGATCTAGATTCTTTTTGCAGGAATAAAGATATTGCAAGACAACTCAGTGCACTAAGAACTCCACAACAAAATGGAGTTACTGAAAGAAGAAACAAAACAATTATTGAAGCAGCAAGAACAATGCTAGTTGATTCATAATTACCAATCACATTTTGGGTTGAAGCAGTGAATACAACATGCAATGTTCAAAACATGACATTGATTGTCAATGAACATAATAAAACACCTTATGAGCTTTTATTCAAAAGAAAACCTTACATATGATATCTTAGGGGCTTTGGGTGTCATGTATTTGTTTAAACACAAAAGAAAAATTAGGAAAATTTTCAGAAAAAGGCCTATGATGGTTTCTTTGTTGGATATTCTTCAACATCGAAATCTTATAGGATCTACATTCCATAACATAACATTGTGGAAGAAACTCCTAATGTGTCATTTGATGAATCCTTGTTTACTAAATCTGTAAAAGGATCATCTTGGTTGTTTGATATAGATGCTCTAACAGATTCATTTAACTCTGGTTATTTGAATAATGTAGGATAAGATGATACATGTTATCCATTTGTTCCTCCAATTATGAATGAAGTATCATTGTCTGCTAATCCCTAAGGTTAAATGCATCAAGTCTCATGGAACAACAAATAATAACAATGTTGATGCACAAGTGCAACAAAATGGATCCACACCCGTAGATGGAAACACTTCATCAGCAGGTGCTGACATTGCATCCGCATATATGCATTAAGCATCAAGGGATATCAATAATGCTTCGGCTGATGCTCCATCCTGTTAAGTAGATATAGCAACCATTGGAGATGATACAGCAAATCCTCATATACCATCCGTAGATGTTGTTGTAACTCCTACGGAAGCTCAACCTGCATCCGGAGAAATTCCTGCGGAAGATATTGAAAATGCACTGATGTTCGAACTCAGGAAGATCCCTCCATACCCAATGATGAACATGAGGAACACTTTGATTACTTCTTAAATTCGTCAACTGGATTGGATCCATCTGCATCAATGGATATGACTAACTTGGAATCATCTATTCTAGTTGAATCAATTCCAACAACAAGAATTCATAAAACTCATCCAATAAACAACATCATTGGTGATTTTAATCAAAGAACCACAAGAAGTCAAGGGGGAGCTGCTAATATCTGTCTTTTCACTTGTTCTCTTTCACAAGTGGATCCTCCAAACATCACAGCTACACTAAAAGATAATAGCTGGATTGAAACTATACAAGAAGAGCTTCACAATTCAGAAAGCAGAAGATCTGGAGTCTAGTTGATTTACCTAAAGGTCTTCATCCAATTGGAACAAGGTGGCTCTTCAATATATATTTGGATGATATGGGTATAATTGTGAGAAACAAAGAAAGACCGATTGAACAAGGCTACACTCAAGAAGAAGGAATAGATTGTGATGAAGTTTTTGCACGAGTTGCAAGAATTGAAGCCATAAGAGTCTTCCTAGCCTATGCATCATATAAGAAGTTTACTGTAACACCTGGTTATTTATTTATTTTGAAGCCGACGAATAAAGAAGAAAAGAAATAAAGTCCAAAATCGAGGGACCAAACTCGTCAACGAGGGAAAGTTGGAAATGTGGTGATATGTGTAGGGAGAGGGCATCCATACTCTCCTCACACACTCACATTTCAGCCAAGAAAAAGAGAGGAGAAGAGAGAAAGGAAGAAAAGAGGAAGACGTGTTGGTTCGGGTTGGTTCGAGTGACCAAAATCATCATGTAGCGAGTCAAAATGAATCTCTACTTCTCGGTGTCATTTGTGTGAGTTCTAGGACCCCTCTATTACATGTTTTTGAATGATTTTGGGGCTGGAACACATCTGGAAACCCTTTTTCGAGTTTTTGGGTATAAACCCGTTTTTATGCATAAGTGTGTGTGTATGATGCGTTTAAAGTTGGTTTCCGGGCTTGTGTGTGCTTGAATGGTATTGTGGTATGCATCCCTAAGGTTGAGGATGGTCAATTTGGGCATAGAATGGATTTAGATGAGCTTGGAGGTCGAATATGGCACATTGTGTTCGGCATGAACTGCATTCTGCATCAGCTAGGGTTAGGCGACCGGCTGGAGGCCATACGGCCGAATGAGGAGCGATTGGGGTCCATTCGCATGAATAGGAGTCCATTCGCACGATTGGGTCCAGTCACATGGAAGGCATGCGATTGAGGGTCCAGTCACATAAGTGCTCATCCGCATTAGTTCCATTCGTCTGAGATCCATCCGTATTAGTCCATTCGCATGATTGGGTGTTCAGTCGCATGAGTGTTCATCCGCATTGGTTCATTTGCATGATGCTCAGTCGCATGGAGGCCAGGCAACTGAAGGGTGTCCATACGCCCGAATAGGGCTGTTGCACCCGAGGAGAAGTGTAGTTTGAGTTCTGCCTTTCGGAGGAAAGAGCGGATGTAAGTTTTGACGTAAAGGTTCCTATAAGATCATGTAAGATGATGATTGAGGCCTTAGAGAGCATGTTGGGCATGATGATAATAATGATGAGGTTGTATGATTATGCATGTATGTATTTATGATGTTGCCCTGTATGATGTGATGAATGTATGTTAGGTTCCTTATTATGACGTATGTTTATCTTTTCATGGCTTTACGTGTTATGTAAATGAATGAACCGAAAGTATTATGTAACATAAAGAGAAAGTTAATGAAAGAGGAACATGATGAATGAATGCATGCATTAATGAACGAATGAATGGAAGAAGGCTTGCAAGCAAATGTATGGAGGTGCACACCCGATGAAGGTGTTAGCTCAACGGTGTGCGGGTTAGCTACCCTGAAGGATGCACACTGGGGTCCAATCTTTGTGATTGACCATACGAATGGGATCCTTGCCGCTTGCCCTAGGTGCTAGAGTCAGCTTAGTGCACAATGTTCAAGGTCTATGAAAGACCTCAGGCTCAGTTACCCGCTTCGTGCACAATGTTCGGGGTATAGCATATGGAATTGATCCGGAACGGAAGAGAAAAGATAAATAGTGAATGTACTTGCCCTAGGTACTGGAGTCAGCTCCGTGCCTAATGTTCGAGGTCTATAAAAGACCTCAGGCCCAGTTTCCCGCTTCGTGCATAATGTTCGGGGTAATGTACATATCACTGGAAGTAATGAATGAACGAATGAAAGTAAGAATGTATGAAAGAATGAAAGTTAACGTATAGATGATGAAGATAATAATGATGTTATTGTATATGTATGATGTATGATTGCATGAACGTAAAGTATGGTTTTAACAAGAGAAAAGTATGTTTTATTTATAAAACTAGAACTCACTCAACAACGCTGACTTTGATGTGTTTCCAGTTGGCAGGTAATGGTTGCTGAGGATGGAACAAGGCGGCTACTCAGCTCTTTTGGGATGGCATCCATATTTATAATACTTTTGTGATGTAATGCAACTGGGGTTTTGTAATTGAATTATGATGTATTAATTTGCAAAAGTTTTTATAACGAAACGAGATGTCATTTTTGAATGTTTCCGCTGCGATATTTGTATAAAAGAAATGAATATGTATGTTTTATGTGCAATGGTTTTCTCGTTGTAAGCGTCCCGAGAACAGGGCCTTACATTTACTGCCTATCAAATGGATGTAAAATGTGCATTCTTATATGGAAAATTGATGAAGAAGTTTATTTAGCTCAACCTCTAGGTTTTGAAGATCCTGATTACCCTTATAGGTGTACAGCTTGACAAAGATTTGTATGGACTACATCAAACTATTAAACAAGGTACCAATCAGATCCAAAAGAGTTTCATCTGAATGCCGTGAAAAGGATTTTTAGATATTTGAAAGGAAAGCTTGCTCTTGGACTTTGATATCCAAAGGATGGTGACGTTACCCTCTTCTCATATTCAGATAGTGACTTTGGAGGATGCAATAACAACAAAAAATCCACAACTGGTGGATGTCAATTCTTAGGACCAAGACCTGTGTCATGGCAGTGCAAGAAGCAAACAAATATGTTTGTATCCATAGTTGAGGTTGAGAACATAGGTGCTTCAGCTGGTTGCTCCAAGTGCTTTGGTTGCAAAACCAATTACTTGATTATGGTTACAACTTCCTTCATACTTCAATTTACATTGACAACTTAACTGCTATGTTTATTACTGCTAATCCAGTGCAACATAGTAAAACAAAACACATTGAAATAAGATACCATTTTTTGAGAGATTGTTCATAAAAAGGTTTGATCAATTTAGTCAAAGTGGATACAACAAATCAGCTTGCTGATTTATTCACTAAAGCCTTTGATTCAGTTAGATTTAATTTTCTACGTGAGTCTTTGGGTATGATTAACTTAGATTAATCATTATAAACAAGAAAAGCATGTGTTTGTCCTTGTAATGCTTATAATAATAAGAAAAAAATAATTTTTTTATCCTTCGGAAGATTTACAATTACCTTCGGAAGAAACTACTGAAACATCTTTTGAAGCTTAGAATAAAAATTTATATTGTTATCTGTATCTTTTAATTCTGCATGACATATGTTTGGGAAATGATAGTACACTATGCCTCTGCTTCTTCATGAATTCTAAAGAATCATTAAAATCTGATCAAGTTCTTAATATGTGAGTAGTTTCATCCTGAGTGGAAACTACACTAAGTGCATGCCAACATAATCTAAAGTAACTGTTTTGGTGGAGACTTCATTTTGAGGATACAACAAGTAAGTCTTATCCGATGGGACCAAATCACTCATCTAAGCACATTATGTACCAACACTTTATAATGTCTATCTTTGCAAATCATATTCCCTCTGTTTTGTGTAAACAAAGACCTGGGTTTATGAAAAGATCATGATCCTTATCAACCCTCTGTTTTGGGTAAACAAAGACCCGGGTTTATGGCACCTTTGTTTTACGGAAGTAAAAACCTAGTGACCTGTTGATGATCATATCTAAGCTCTCAAAAGAATCCTTTGTGATCAACTGTATATTAAATTTAGAGCTTCTACATAAATGCATTAATGAGATGTCCAATACATCTCAAGATAGGACTTATAACTTAAAGTACATAGTTTCTAAGTGTGAAAAGGTGATGATTTGACTCACAAAGGGAGGAAAAAATCTAAGTAAATTGAATGTGAAGCACATATAGTTACATCTTAATAAACATGAAAGCATGATAAACATCATGCCTAGTTGACACAATACTCTTGTATGGATTTAAGTGGACAAACATACTTGCAATCAAAACTAAATTCAGGTATCAATTTATCAAACAAATCAATCAGGAAAATGTTTAATGTTATAGTATGATTCCATTCTATGTGTATATATGCTTGTACATAGCACTATAACAACATGTGTTTAGTATGTTTGAACAAATATGTGTCTTTCATGATATTCTTCTTATAAATTTATGATAAACGCTTTTGTGCATCATTGATAAAAAATTAGGGGGAGTAGAATCATGAAAACATATAACAATAAAATTTTCTAATGAATTGTCAATATAAAAGAGCTGGAACATGAGCACTAACTTGGTTTTTGGACACATGAAGCCTTTAAAACCTTCTTGTACATAATTGTCATGAATACAAAGTCAACAAGGTCCAATAGACCTAAATGATTCTATCAGTTTATTAGAACCATGCAACACAGTAAGAAGCTACAGTGCTTTTTAAACAACAGCAAAAGCCACAGTGCATTGTAAACATCAGCAGAAGCCACAGTGCATTGTAAACATTAGCAGAAGCCACAGTGCATTGTAAACATCAGTAGAAGCTAGTGAAAAACTTAAAGGGGAGTACAATATGACTATGCGTAGATTGGTAACCTACGAATGAGTTAATATTTTACAAGTATAATTCATTTCCATAGATTGGTAACCTATGGAAAATCAAGTTATACTTCAAGTCAAGCTTTCAGTTTTGAAGACTTGATTAGAAGTGTCTAAGTCTAAGAGGGAGTATTGTTAGATCTAGGAACAATAGATCTAGATCATTTTGTATAGGCTTAGAACTTTAATCAATACTTGTAATGAATGATTATGATTCATAATTTTGATGTATGCATTATGTATATAGGTTAAATCTTATTTGTGTTGATTTATGTATGTTTGCAGGTAAAACACTATAATTGGTGAATTACTGAAATTGATCAAGTGTAAGAAACATCTACGCATGAACATTTTGTTCTTCGATAGATATTTTTCTTACAAGTAAAATACATCCGAAGATCAACTGCGGATGAACAACCAGCTCTGAAGTTGGAAGTGAAGATCCCTTTGGAAGAACAAAGTAACTTCGAAAGAGCAAGATAGCTTCGGAAGAACAAATTACCTTCGGAAGAGCAAGATAGCTTCAGATGAATAAAGTACCTTCGGAAGAACAAGACTCTTGCGGATTAACTATCACATGGAAGACTATGCAGCTGCGGAGTCCAAACACTTATATTTAAAATAATCCAAGTGTTACAAGTCAACAATTCAACACGTTAACAAGACAGTTGTGCAAATCCCAAGAGACCCGGTGTGTCCTTAACTGAAACACATGTGCCTTTAAATATGGATCCTAGGTTTCACATAAAAAAAGAAAGAGAGGAAAAGAAACAACAATACACATAAATAGAGAGAGACAAACACGAGCAACCAGACGGTAAACATAACATCACAAACCCTAGCAGACGTCACATCAACATCAACATAATCGAAGCATTTGTTGTTTGTAGTATGCGTTGTTTATTCATCTGTAATCATTAATTAGTTTTAATGAAATAAGTTTGAATTAAATCTTTTTTTCACATTAATTGTGTTCATATCATTGTGTTCTTCGTAATTATCAATCATTATATTTTACATCAAACTATTAAACAAGGTTAGCATTGATTTCGCAAACATTAACTTGATTTAATTTAACACTAATAATTCCTGACTGCGATCCTTGGATTCACATCAGATGATGGATACTTTATTAGATACTCTTCCTAAGCTAAGCTTATAGAGTATACAATCTAGAACTAGAATAGTTGAAGAGCCAGCCAATGTGACTTTCAATGAGCACACTCCTAGTGTGAAAGGTTCTAGTCCTGATTGGCTATTTGATCTTGATTTAGTTACCAACTATTTTAACAAATCTTATGAGCATGTTTCAGGGTCTACATATATATTATCTATAGGTGATCCTGATCTAAGATTTGAGTTAAGAAGACCTTCAAGCTACACATCTTTAGCTTTAGTGGTAACAAATCCTGCAAAAATGTAGCTTCTACTAGCATATTAATGACAAATACTGTTGATACTTCTAGGGTGCCTTTAAATTCCAGCCTAGAGGCACACAACTCAAAGGAAGGAGCTTCAAATGTTAGAGAACATGGTGGTGGTGATAGTGATTAGGAATTTCTTGATGCTGATAACCACTCCATTGATGACAACATCAATGATGTCACACACTCATTGGAGCAAGTTAATCTTGATAAGTATGCTAATATGGTGAATCCTCATTGCCAGATCTGAATTTCTCTAATTTAGATCTATCTAAGCAACTTGTTGTGATCCCTCAGTTAAGGATCCACAAGTCTCACCCTTCCATAAACATCATTAGAGATGTTGATACAGGAGTAAGAACAAGAGGACAAACCCATGATGAAAATGTTGTCTTCACTCTTGTTTCTTGTCCTAAATAGAGCCAAAGAAAATTGACTACACAGATTTCTTTGCTCCTGTAGCAAGACTTGAAGCTGTAAGGATATTCCTAGCTTTTGCTGCATCCAAGAACTTCAAGGTTTACCAGCTTGATGTCAAGTGTTCTTTTCTTTATGGGGTGATTGATGAAGAGATGTATGTTAAACAACCATATGGGTTTGCAGATCCTGATTATCCTAATTATGTATGCAAGCTTGATAAGGCTCTTTATGGGCTACACCAAGCACCGAGAAAGTGGTATGAGACTTTATCACAATATCTTTGTCAGCATGGCTACAAAAGGGGTACTATTGATGGAACTCTCTTCATCAAAGGAACAGGAAATGACATAATGCTAGTTCAAGTATATATGGATGACATTATCTTTGGGTCAACTAGTTCAAAGCACTGCAATGACTTTGAAAGGCTGATGAAAGACAGGTTTGAAAAGAGTTCCATGGGGGAACTCAATTTCTTTCTAGGAATTCAAGTGAATCAAGTTGATAATGGCATCTTCATAAGTTAGTCAAAGTATGTTCAAGACATACTTAAAAGATTCAACATGACTGATTGTAAGGTTTCTAAGACACCCATATCTAAAAACCACTCCTTTGGACCTGATCTTGAGCGGGAGTGTGTTGATGAGCATCTCTTCAAGGCAGTGATTGGGTCTCTTATGTACCTCATAGCTAGCAAGCCTGATATCATGTTTGTTACATGTATCTATGCAATATATCAAGCCAACCCCAAGATGTCACACCTAATCACTGTTAAAAGAATGATAAGATATCTAAAAAATGCTCCATCACTTAGCCTTTGGTATCCAAAGAACTCTGACTTTAATCTGTATACCTATACAGATAGTGAATATGGTGGTTGCAACATGACTGCAAAATCTACATTAGGGGAATGTCAATTTCTTGGTGGAAGGATAGTCTCTTGGCAATGTAAGAAACAATCCTATGTATCTGCATCAACTATTGAGGCTGAATACATTGCTGCTGCAAGCTGCTATGCTCAGGTGCTTTGAATTGAAAATAGATGTTGGACTATGGATTCAACTTCAAAAAGACTCCCATCCACATAGATAACAACAGTGATATCTCAATCATAGAAAATCATGTGCAACACTCAAGGACAAAGAACATCAATATCAAGTATCATTTGATTAGAGATAACTTTGAAAAGGGGTTAATCAAACTAGTCAAGGTTAACACAAATGAACAATATGCTGATCTGTTTACCAAAGCTTTTGATGAACAAAGATTCAATATCTTGTATAAGATATTAGGATGATTAACTTTGAGTAGCTTTTCTTAAAACTTAATCATATTATTTCTAAAACTTGTGTGTCTTAAGTTGTCTATTTTATCACCTTCATAAGTCCTGGTTCTCTTTGGAAGTAAAATCTTTTCTAAAAGACATTCCTTAGATTTTTGAAAATCTTGATCTCATTATCCTTTGGAAGATTTAAAATTACCTTCAGAAGAAACTTATGCCTTAGCAAACAAATATCTACTTAAGTAGTTTTACCTTCGGAAGAAAATTTTGAAATATTTTCCGAAGCTTAATTGACTTAAATACTTGTATGTTATATAAGAACAAATTTTCTTTCGAAAGCAATTTCCCTTCGGAAGTTTTTATTCTTCATAGAATAAATACTCTGAGTTTCAAATCTCTTCCGAAGAAAAATTCTCAAAAATTTTTGAAATATCTTTTGAAGTCAATTTGCCTTCAGAAGCTTTTCTTCAAGAACTTCCGAAGCAAAATAACCTTCGGAAGATTTCTTGACTTCCAAGGAAACTACTTTTTGGGCAAAAGAAAACTACTTTTTCAGAGGAGGGATTGACTTCCAGATTTCAAAGTTTATCCTCTTTCATTAACTTTGTCTCAATTCCTTTTCACATATAAACCCAACGGTTCCCCCCCTTTTTCACTATCTTCTTCATCTGCACTATTTCTCTAACCTAGATTCTCCCAATAGCCTTTGTTCTTCATCTTCCTTCACCCTTAAACTTCTTAAAATGGCCAATCTAAATCTCAGAAACAATCTTGATTTCTCCGTGCAACTTCACAAGCAACACAACCAGGTTGCTCTGTTGAACTTGAGAAAGATGACAATTTCTTAGAGGTTTTCCATTTTCTGACTCTGTCCAACTACTTCACCTCGCTTACCATTGATCCTACTCTTTATGAGGATCACTTTCTTGAATTTTGGAAGACCTGCCAAGAGGTCATTATGGATGGGGAGAAGGCACTGTCTACCACAGTGTAGGGAAGAACAATCTTTATCACTCCGGCTATCATCAACAATCATCTTCAGCTAGATGATGAAGAAGGTGAGTTGTTCTTCCCAAAAGAGGCTATAAATTATTCCTTTGAGCAGATGGGTTATGAGGGAGATTTCTCTGTAAAGACCTTCAGGAAAGGGAAGGTCTCTTCCCAGTGGAAATACCTGCTTCATGTGGTTATCCACAACTTGTCCAACAAGCATGGAGGATGGGACCAGATTCCTGAGGATCTCTTCTTCATAGTGCATGGAATGGTTCAGGGGGTCTAGTTCAGATACTCTTAGTTTGTTTACACAAATTTACTTGCTAACTTGGACTCCTTAAAGTATTACACGTTTCCTAGATATGTTCAATACATTCTCAACTGTGAATTGGGCTTATAGTTAGAGAAACAAGTAACATTCTTAAATTGAGATAGATGAAGCCTGACATCTTTAAAATATTAAAGAAGCCAACTGTTGGCTTCTCAAGGGTAGAAACTGCCCTTGTCCCAAAAATGTTAGAGCTCATTGCTCAGGGTGACAACCTAGCAAAACCAGCTAGTTTTGAACCCACGCCTTCTACCTCCCAACCACCAAAAAGGCCTCACATCACCCTCACCTACAAAAGAAAATCCAAACAAACCCCTGCACAAGCTATTGAGTCTGTGCAGGCCCCATACACTCACCCATACAGGAGGAAGTGGATACTAGAGCTCCCACTTCTCCTGAGGAGCAAACCACTCCCATTTCTTCAAGAATCAGTGCTGAGGTTCCTCATGCTTAGCCTGACAAGCTGACAAGCCCAACTACCTTAAGCTTTCACTCTGTGTCTCAACACTCAGGTGAACAACCTTCAAGGGACAGTTACCATCCCCAACCTCTAGACTTAAATCACCCAATTCCCAACCTTGACTTCTATACTGATGACGACTTAGGTTTCAGTGAGTACCATGAGTCTCTCTACTCCTCCCACACTCAAAAAGAGATAAGTGCTCCCGAGTCACCTATGTCTATCCCATATTAGTTACCCATTACTGAGGTGGATACTTCTGAACCTGTTTAGAATATCTATATGGAAGAGGCTCTCACTTCAGCAAGTGATTACATCATTCAGACCTCAACCATGGCAACTCAGTCTATTGACACTTCAACTAAAGTTGTCAATGAGCAGAGAAAAACCACCAGCCAAGAACTTCATGCTGGTGGTGAGAAAGAAGAATTTGGTTCAACTCTCTCACCCCCCATGATTCTTCTGATGAATATGAGGGGAATCTGAGGCTAAAGGTGCAAAAACTATCAAAAACATGCACCTACCTAGTCTCCAAGGTTAGTCATCTTGAATCTCAGGTGACTACCTTGCAAAACAGGGTTAATGATCAGCAAATTGAGATATTTTATCTTAAGGAAAAACTAGCTGGGAGACCTTTAAGAAGAGTTTAACCAGGAACATTAGAACCTGTGAATGTGATTGATCTAACCTTTAGCTCATCTATGCAAGTGGATGATGCTAACAAAAAGGGGGAGAAAGTCATCACAGACACAAAACCTGGGAGTTCTTCACAGAACATGGACATTGAGGACTCACCATCCTCATTTGCAACTGTCCATACTTAGCAACTTCCTCAGGTTCATATTGATGTGGACTTTATAGAATCTTTCATTCAGAGTCTTTTTGAGGAAGGTATACCAAGGGCAGTGTCATCTCCACCTCATGGAACTTCCAATTATATCATAGGGTGGATGTATGATGCAAACAAATGAGCCTTAATTCTTCAAAGAGTTCAAGGGCAGCAAGAAGTCTTCAATTTTCAAACCTTGAACTACTATGAAGATCTTGACCTAATCAACATGCCACTTGTCAATTCCAGCCAATCTAGACAAGCTGACAGGCTAGCACAAAGGACTCAAGATAGAATTAGTGAAGAGTTTAGTCTAAGAAGGAGACAAAGACAATTAGGTAATACTATTGGTCAACTGGATGTTAAGGTAGACTCTAAGTTTAGCTTCGAATGGGAAACCTTGACTGAAGGCCCAGTGGTAGAGCCTGAGAGCCTTGTCACACCTATAACTACTTCAACAATTCATTCCCTCAGTGAAGCACCTGCAGGTGAAGGTGTATCACAACCTCTCTCTGGCCAGAGCTTGGAGGCTACACCAAGCAATGAAAGCTAAAGCTCTCTCCACCTTGAGTCACAAAGGTCTGTGAGTGACAAATGGAAAATGAAATTGACTTCTGAGGAGATTGAGGAGGAGAGGGAGAGAGAGAGGAAGACAAAGATAAAGGGAGAAAGTTCCTCTAGGTTTGCAGGATTCAT
Source organism: Flaveria trinervia (assembly GCA_025506515.1). Taxonomy (NCBI): domain Eukaryota; kingdom Viridiplantae; phylum Streptophyta; class Magnoliopsida; order Asterales; family Asteraceae; genus Flaveria; species Flaveria trinervia. Next base: position 16,015,365 of record CM046458.1, on the reverse strand, counting down.
GGAAGCTGCAATCAGGGCCGCCCCCAGACCAAACACTCCAGATGATGAGTTGAGGGTAGTCAGGATTACTTACCTGCAAACCAAGAACTATGAAATTGATAAGATTATATCTCTTCCCTTAGAGGAGCTTAATGAACTAGCTGATATGGAATTGTCAAGAGAGAGGAATGAAGAAGAGGATACAAACTTACCTCTCCAAATCAAAGAGGAGAATAGATGAAAGAGATTGTACAAGCATATTCCTACTCTCTCCCAAGTTCAAGAAAGTCCTGCATAAGAGGTTGTGGCTCCACAAGAACCTCAGGTAGACAAAGAGACTGATAGGATCAATATGATCAACTACCTGAGTGCCACAGGCCTATATCAGACATCTGCACTTCTTCCCTTGTCCTTTGAGTACATAGAGTTTGAGTATCGCAAACAACTTGAGCTTGAAGTACTTAAAGAACAAAAGGCAACTAAGAGAAAGATGAGGGAAGATGTTGCAAGGTCAAGAGCCATCATCTAAAAGAGCATGAAGAAGTTTGCCCTACTGACAAAGGATGATGAGCTTGTTGAAGCTGTATGGATTCTCCAGAAGGAGACTTGGCTTCTATGTCTCTATCTACAATGGATGAGCATATCAGGGTAATCAAGCAGAATATCAAAAGAGGAGAGCTACTTGACTTACACTCCCCTCCAAGTGAAGTTCTTCTTGAAGTGGAGGTTAAGGTTGAACAACCTGAGACAACACAACCTGAACTTCCTGTTGAGCCTTAGCAAGCTTCATCTTCTGATCCATAGCCGGGTCAAACTCCCTCTCATTCTAAACCTATAAGGGAGGAACACCCAACTAAGCAAGACAAAACTGATCAACAAGGTGCTGCAGACCAGTCTTCTCAGTTAAAGTCATCAAAGAGGAGGAAGAGGATGGCTTCTAAACCACATTCAAAGAAGAAGAAGAAGTGTAAACCATCCACCTCCATACCTCAGGGTGAATCAGATCAACTTGAAGAAGTGCATGAAGAGGCAGCCCAATCAACTCCAATTCAAGTGGCCCTTTTTGCTTTTGAGAGACCCATCTTATCCTAGACCTTCATAACTAATCCAGAAAGATGGCATGTGATCAAAGATCAAGGTGGTATGAATGAATATACATGGCAAGATTTATTCGACCTACCTTTGCATGATTTCTTTGAGATGAGAAGATACTATAAAAGTCTGAGTGATCCTGACCATCTAATGAAGAAGGGCATGGTCATCATCATGATGAGGACTGTGAACTGATGACGATCTTCAATGTTTAGGTAGCATCAACCTAGGGAGAGTTTGTAAGGATTCTAATAAGTCTGATGTAGTCAAAACATTCAAAGCATCCAAAGTCTCTCTGCATACATGCACTAAAGTATTGAAGTAGAAATGCTTTAGAAGTTTTACATTTTTCATAAGAAATATTCTAAGTGTAAAATCTTCCGAAGCTAAGACCAATATCTTCCGAAGCCAAATATGAAGTCTTCTGAAGCTGTAGACAGATTTTATTCGAAGACTTTTATGTACATGCTATTATCTAATGTACTTTTCCATAAAGCTGGACCACATATCCGCTGCAACTTTGTTTGACTCACCAACTTTCACAAGTTGGTGAAAAGGTCCATGCTTTTGGTAAACTATATATTGAGGTCTTGAGTCTAAGCTTTCTACTTTATGTACTTTATCCTTTTTGTAATATATTAGGATGTGAGTTATGGCATGTCATAGTCACAAGTCAAAAGGCAATCTTCCTTTTGACTCTACATTTGATTTTGTTGTCTAGTCTTATGTATCGAGCTATCTTTCAAAGTATGGCTGGTTGTAGGATGTAGTATATGTATCTCGAGTACTTGTAACTTTCCATAGATGCTTTTGTAACACTTTGTAATAGAACTAGAGAAGCAATATACAACATTCTTGAAAAACCAAATACTTGTGTTGTTTGCTATCTTGTTATGTCTCTTACTTACTTGTGTTCTTAGCATCTCTTACAGTAGTTACCTAGTTCCCTATTTGATCTATTAGGTGTTCTAAAGAACTCTCATCAATTGTGTTGTAAAAGTGCATAACCCCCTTCTAACGGTCCTGTATACACGTTTAGTCCTGTTGTGAAACCAGCTACTATCCAGACCGTCTTATACATTGCAGCTTCACAATCTTAGCCCATTCACCAGTTGGACGTCAAGAATGCGTTCTTATAGGGCACTTTGAACGAAACTGTATACATGCATCAACCCCTTGGTTTTGTTTACCGGCATTACCCATATTTTGTGTGCAGGTTGAAGAAGCCCCTTTACGGCCTTAAGCAAGCACCTCGTGCATGGTACACCAGATTTTCCAGTCACATCATATCTCAAGGCTTTCGTAGCAGTGTCTATGATACTTTACTTTTCATTTTCTCATGGAGGCCATAAACTGCTTATTTGCTTCTTTACATGGACGACACTGTCCTCACCGCCTCCTCGGATGAGTTGTTACAGGATATCATTCGCATGCTCTCTCATGAGTTTGCCATGACTGACTTAGGTCAGTTACATCATTTCTTGGGAATAAAAGTGACTCGAACGTCCACCAGCCTATTCTTGGATCAATCACAATATACCAAGGACATCATCTCTCATGCATCTATGTCCCCATGTAAACCTTGCGTTACAGCAGTTGACATATCCGCCAAGTTGAGTAAAACCGATGGTCCTCTGTTTTGTGATTTGACTCTATATTGTACCCTTGCAGGAGCTCTACAGTACCTCACTTTTATCCACCCCGATATTACATATGCCGTACAATAGGTTTGTCTATTCATGCATGCCCCATGTGACCCACATTATGCTTTCCTCAAACGCATATTACGGTATTTACATGGCATAATTGACTAGGGTACGTATTAGTAAATCTAATACTCATTCATTGGTTTCATACTCGGATGCCGACCGGGGCGGTTGTCCGAACTCTCAGCATACTACTAGTGGATACTATGTCTTCCTTGGAGAAAATTTGGTTTCATGGTCCTTGAAACGCCAATCCACTATTTCATGGTCTAGCATGCAGGCGAGTATCGAGGCGTTGCTAATGTAGATACATGTGTTCGTAGTTTATGTGCTTAAATGTAAAAGTCATTCATGTCTTACATATGTGTAATATGATGATGTAATGAAGTATCAGATATGCCTTGATGTTTATTTATCTTTGTTTCATGTGTATGAACTTTTTATATAGGTTTGAGGTTGTTGTATACACTTCTTAGTCAACAATTATTAAGAATTATTGTAAATCCAGGATAAACACACTTGAATCAAATCATGAAGAATTAGATCAAAATATGATAATCACAATCAAAACCCCTTTGATCTTTAATTAGTTTGCAAAATATGTGTTTACAAATAATCCCTCAATCTATTGGTCATTCAACCATTAGCCTAATTCTAATGACAATTAACTTATTTGTAGTCTAGATAAATATTCACTAATTGCACTTAACCCCCTAGACTTAGGCTAATTAACAAAATTACATATTAAGTATAAAAATAACTAAAAACAAGATAAAATATATTTTGTTCACACAAAATATATTTATCACAGTAAAACTCCTAGTCATCTAAATCTTCAATGTCTCGTCTCGGTTCTTCGTCTCGAACATGTCGGGTTTGACTTTTGTTGACTTTGACCGTGACGTTGACTATTATTGACTTTGACTGTGTTGATAATATAGACTATCTTGTACAGCTCCAACAATACTCATCCTTAGTCTATCATTATCAACGTCTTCAAACGAAATCAGCACCGAGAAGTCAACAATAGAAAGATCTTCAAATTGAAACTTTTCGAATTTGATTAGAAAGATTATTCATCTCACAAGCTCCCCCTATTTATATTCTTCCCCTTTTTGAGTGCAAGCTTTGCAAGGATATTGAAACAGCTTTCCCAAATCACTAATCTTAAGTGCTTCAGAAGTTGTAGAAGGAGGATTCCTAGCTCGGTATCTTCTGCAAACTTGAGAAACAGGTTCTCTGATCAGGTACACTGCTTAACTGATGATCGGCCATCACTTAAAGCAAAAATATGAAACACATTCTCAATCATAATCTCGACATTTCTAATTAGAACATTTCATTTCTAACAAGCGAACTCGTGTTCGTTTGTACGCAATTTATGTGAAATGCAAGAAAAATGATAAATTTGTAACAACATAATATGGAAGACCTAAAAGAAATTGAAATGAAATGTTGTTATAATTTTTTTTATTTTTTTATTATATATATATAATATAACGTCCTTTTTTTAAACCGAGAACTGAATCAATCATGAGATCATATCCTCAAGATATACTTTAATACAAAGATGAATTTAAACATCGACAAGCAATGAGATCACACTGATAACTGAATCTAATCACAGTCTTTGAATAATTTTGAAATTCTCAAATAGATCAATAACGATTGCTGATATGTTTGTCCACTTAAACCCATGCCCTATCTTTTTCAACAACCAGCAGATGATTCATTAAAGTTTGATTAAATGCATTAGAATGCTAGACCCCACAATCATTTGGCAAAAACCCTCACCCAACCTCAGGATTTCTTGAATTTTGTAATGATCATTATAGAGCAAGGCTTGTGCATTAGTGTGCAAGTGATTATCAATATTATATTACATTCTGTGATGAATTCATCATTTAGATGATTTGACATAACTTAGACCAAAATGGTGAGAGCTCTAGGTCTATACTCACATATAACAAAGGAGATGACCATTTAGTCATGTGCTGATGAGAGCTCCAGGTCAGTACTATCGTATAGAAAAGGAGATCATCACTCCAGGTCAGTACTACCGTACAACAGAGAAGATTAGCACAAACACAAGACACATAAATATACCAATCAAGGCATAAAGATATGACTTATATGGTATGTATCACGGTGGGTGAATGATCAATTCTCAATCCAATTTTTGTCGGGACTCAGTTTTCGTGCAGGCCAAAACGATTGCGTAAATCCAGACATCCTTAAGCATATATTTTAATTTAAATCATGATGTTGCTGTCTACTTTATTCTTCAGGCTGAGTCTACCAAGCATATCATTAAAGAATTTGTTTTTTTCTATTATTTGCACTTAATAATAAGATGTAAATCAGATAACAACACCAGTTACTATCATTTCTCATTTTAAAAACAAAAGTCATGCAAAAGCAAGCATTTCAGGAAGATATACAATCATTTCTCAATCATCTCGAATCAAGTTCTTAGTTCTCTTTTCATTTTTATTTACTTATACTTTCCTCCTATTTATTTTTGCAAAATTATTTTTTATTTTTTTATTTTTTATTTTTTGATAATCATAAAACTATACAAAAATAATATTTATCAAAGAAGGTCTTCCAAACTACACTGATTATCAAGATAAGAAATGAATTATGAAGAAATATGCAGTGATTGTGAAGTGAGAACTGTGATAATACAGATAAAAATATAGATTGTGGATATAATACCATGACCTTAATGTAACACCTCGAATAATGTCTAACCGAGCCAAATAATAATAATGGACTTAGATGATATCATTTAATAAAAATAAGACGGATATGGGTATAGGCCGAGTAGACTTTGCGGGTTATGTGTTTGGCGAGTTTAAGGTCTCGGGAACGCCTAGAACATATAAACGGATCAGCTGAGCAGCTCTCATTTGCAACTCAACACTCTAGTTCTAGAGAGAGAGTAGAGAGAGAAAGTAGAAAACATTGAAGATTCAAGCCTCGGTTGATCTCGGGATTGAAGATCGGTGTTCGTGGGCATCCAAACAACAAGAAAGCACGACGAATCCATGTAAGAAACATCATTTAATCGTTCCTTTTGATGTAAACCCGGATTCTAGGTTTGAGATTTTTGAAAGTGGCAAAGATTCGCCCAAAACTCACATTTTTGTGTAAGAAAACTTGTAAGAAGCTTAGATATAGCTTATTGGGTGAAACCAAGGTTTTCGATGTAAAAGATTGAAGTTTTAGGTCAAAAATGGGTTGGTTCATATTTTTTAGCCTAATCTGCGAAACTGGGTGTTCATCCAGCGAAATTAGTTATTCGTCCAGCGAAATTGTGAATCTTCCTGCGAAAATATAGTTTCGCAGGTAGTTTCGCAGACATGGTTTTCCAACGAAAGTTGGGCGAAACTGCTAGCGAAACTGCTGGCGAAATTAGCAGCGAAATTAGGCAGAAATTAACTCCCTTGAGTGTTAACTTATCTGCAGGCTGTGTAGTGCAACCCTTGCTTTGAAAGCTTGATTGAGAACTTACTCATCGAGTACCGGTGAGTTCTAAATCCCCTATTTTAAAGGTTTTGAACTAGTTTAGTGCTGGAAATGCATACAAAATATACGATTTAAATGACCGAGATTTTAAGTGGTTTTAACAAGAAGATCGATTTTTCTATAAGGAAATATGCTATAGAAAGATCTTCAAATTGAAACTTTTTGAATTTGATTACAAAGATTATTCATCTCATAAGCTCCCCCTATTTATATTCTCCCCCTTTTCGAGTGCAAGCTTTGCAAGGATATTGAAACAACTTTCCTAAATCACTAATCTTGAGTGCTTCAGAAGATGTAGAAGGAGGATTCCTAGCTTGTTATCTTCTGCAAACTTGAGGAACAGGTTGTATGATCAGGTACACTGCTCAACTAATGATCGGCCATCACTTAAAGCAAAAATCTGAAACACATTCTCAAACATAATCTCGACATTTCTAATTAGAACATTTCTTTTTAACAAAATAAATCCGTGTTTATATGTGTGTGAAAAACAAGCGAACCCGTGTTCGTTTGTACGCAATTTATGTGAAATGCAACAAAAAAGATAAAATTGTAACAAGATAATATCGAAGACCTATAAGAAATTGAAATGAAATGTTGTTATAATTTCTTTTTATTTTTTTATTATATATATATATATAATATATATATATATATATATATATATATATAATATAACGTCCTTTTTTTAAACCGAGAACTGAATCGATCATGAGATCATATCCTCAAGATATACTTTAACACAAAGATGAATTTAAACATAAGAGTTATGGCATTCAATCTCATATTGCGAGAAATCCAAGAATTTCTGGGGGCGCTAGCACAAGCAAAAATGGTGGAAAAGTCTACTGTTTGAAAGAGAGTAAAACAACCCGAAATCCCAGGAGCTAATCCAAAATCACCTACTCGATCACACTGATAACTGAATCTAATCACAGTCTTTGAATAATTTTGAAATTCACAAATAGATCAATAACGATTGCTGATATGTTTGTTCACTTAAACCCATGCCCAATCTTTTTCAACAACCAACAGATGATTCATTAAAGTTTGATTAAATGCATTAGAATGCTAGGACCCCACAATCATTTGGCAAAAACCCACACCCAACCTCAGGATTTCTTGAATTTTGTAACGATCTTAATAGAGCAAGGCTTGTGCATTAGTGTGCAAGTGATTATCAACATAATATTGCATTTTGTGATGAATTCATCATTTAGATGATTTGACATAACTTAGACCAAAATGGTGAGAGCTCCAGGTCTATACTCACATATAACAAAGGAGATGACCATTTAGTCATGTGCTGATGAGAGCTCCATGTCAGTACTATCGTACAGCAAAGGAGATCATCACTCCAGGTCAGTACTACCGTACAGCAGAGGAGATTAGCATAAACACAAGACACATAAAAACACCAATCAAGGCACAAAGATATGACTTATATGGTATGTATCATGGTGGGTGAAAGATCAATTCTCAATCCAATATTTGTCGTGACTCAGTTTTCGTGCAGGCCAAAATGATTGCGTAAATCTATACTTCCTTAAGCATATATTTTAATTTAAATCATGATGTTGCTATCTATTTTATTCTTCAGGCTGAGTCTACCAAGCATATCATTAAAGAATTTGTTTTTTTTTCTATTATTTGCACTTAATAATAAGATGTAAATCAGATAACAGCATCAGTTACTATCATTTCTCATTTTAAAAACAGAAGTCACACAAAAACTAGCATTTCAGGAAGATATACAATCATTTTTCAATTATCTCGAATCAAGTTCTCAGTTCTCTTTTCATTTTTATTTACCTATACTTTCCCCCTAAATTTTTATTATTGCAAAATTATTTTTTATTTTTTTTGATAATCATAAAACTGTACAAAAATAAAAATTTATCAAAGAAGGTCTTCCAAACTATACTGATTATCAAGATAAGAAATGAATTATGAAGAAATATGCAGTGATTATGAAGTGAGAACTGTGATAATGCAGATAAAAATCCAGATTGTGGATATAATACCATGACCTTAATGTAACGCCCCGAATAATGTCTAAGCGAGCCAAATAATAATAATAATGGGTTTAGACGATATCATTTAATGAAAATAAGACGGATATGGGTTATAGACCGAGTAGACTTCACGGGTTATGTGTTTCCCAGTATATATAAACGGATCAGCTGAGCAGCTCTCATTTGCAACTCAACACTCTAGTTTTAGAGAGAGAGAGAGTAGAGAGAGAAAGTAGAGAAAATTGAAGATTCAAGCCTCGGTTGATCTCGGGATTAAAGATCGGTATTCCTGGGCATCCAAACAACAAGAAAACACCACGAATCCAGGTAAGAAACATCATTTAATTGTTCCTTTTGATGTAAACCTGAATTCTTGGTTTGGGGTATTTAAAAGTGGCAAAGATTCGCCCAAAACTCACGTTTTTGTGAAAGAAAACATGTAAGAAGCTTAGATATAGCTTATTGGGTGAAAAACCAAGGTTTTGGATGTAAAAAATTGAAGTTTAGGGTAAAAAAATGGGTTGGTTTGTATTTTTCAACCCGTTCTGCGAAACTGGGTGCTCATCTAGCGAAATTAGTTATTCGTCCAGCGAAATTGTGAATCTTCCTGCGAAACTATAGTTTCGCAGGTTGTTTCGCAGACATGGTTTTCCAACGAAAGTTGGGCAAAACTGGCAGTAAAACTGGCAATAAAACTGGCAGCAAAGATGCCAGCGAAACTGCCAGTGAAACTGCTAGCGAAACTGCTGGCGAAACTGCTGGCGAAATTAGCAACGAACTTAGGCAAAAATTAACTCCCTTGAGTGTTAACTTATCTGCAGGCTGTGTAGTGCAACCCTTACTTTGAAAGCTTGATTGAGAAGCTACTCATCGAGTACAGGTGAGTTCTAGATCCCCTACTTTAAAGGTTTTGAACTAGTTTGGGGTTGGAAATGCATACAAAATATACGATTTAAATGACCGAGATTTTAAGAGGTTTTAACAAGAAGATCGATTTTTCGATAAGGAAATATGCTATAGAAAGATCTTCAAATTGAAACTTTTTGAATTTGATTAGAAAGATTATTCATCTCACAAGCTCCCCCTATTTATATTCTCCCCCTTTTCGAGTGCAAGTTTTGCAAGGATATTGAAACAGCTTTCCCAAATCACTAATCTTGAGTGCTTCAGAAGATGTAGAAGGATGATTCCTAGCTCGGTATCTTCTGCAAACTTGAGGAATAGGTTCTCTGATCAGGTACATTGCTCAACTGATGATCAGCCATCACTTAAAGCAAAAATCTAAAACACATTCTCAAACATAATCTCGACATTTCTAATTAGAACATTTCATTTTAAGAAAACAAACCCGTGTTTATCTGTGTGTGAAAAACAAGCGAACCCGTGTTCTTTTGTTCGCAATTTATGTGAATGCATGAAAAATGATAAAATTGTAACAACATAATATGAAAGACCTAAAGAAATTGAAATGAAATGTTGTTATGATTTTTTGTTATTTTTTATTATATATATATATATATAACATCCTTTTTTTAAACCGAGAACTGAATCGATCATGAGATCATATCCTCAAGATATACTTTAACACAAAGATGAATTTAAACATCGACAATCAATGAGATCACACTGATAACTGAATCAAATCACAGTCTTTGAATAATTTTGAAATTCTCAAATAGATCAATAACGATTACTGATATGTTTGTCTACTTAAACCCATGCCCTATCTTTTTCAACAACCAGCAGATGATTCATTAAAGTTTGATTAAATGCTTTAGAATGCTAGGACCCCACAATCATTTGGCAAAAACCCTCACCCAACCTCAGGATTTCTTGAATTTTGTAACGATCTTTATAGAGCAAGGCTTGTGCGTTAGTGTGCAAGTGATTATCAACATAATATTGCATTCTGTGATGATTTCATAATTTGGATGATTTGACATAACTTAGACCAAAATGGTGAGAGCTCCAGGTCTATACTCACATATAACAAAGGAGATGGCCATTTAGTCATGTGCTGATGAAAGCTCCAGGTCAGTACTATCGTACAGCAAAGGAGATCATCACTCCAGGTCAGTACTACCGTACAACAGAGGAGATTAGCAAAAACATAAGACACATAAAAACACCAATCAAGGCACAAAGATATGACTTATATGGTATGTATCATGGTGGGTGAAAGATCAATTCTCAATCCAATTTTTGTCGGGACTCAGTTTTCATGCAGGCCAAAATGATTGCGTAAATCTAGACGTCCTTAAGCATATATTTTAATTTAAATCAAGATGTTGCCGTCTACTTTATTCTTCAGGCTGAGTCTACCAAGCATATCATTAAAGAATTTTTTTTTCTATTATTTCTAAAGGACCGTTTAAGGGCTTTAACACATTTACAACACAACGACACAAAAAGAGGAGATTAACTAAACTTTGATCAAACAGTGAACTGGGTTAACTAAAGTGATACAAAGAGCACAAGTAAAGTAAGAGACAGAACAAGAGAGTATGGTTTTCAAGAATGCAGTATATTGCTTTCTCTATGTTCTATTACAAGTGTTTCAAAGCATGAGATAAAAGATACAAGAACATGAGATACTTATACTACATCCTACAGCTGGCTATACTTTGAAAGCCAGCTAGATACAATTGACTAAACACACAAACAAAATCAATTGTAGAGTCAAAAGGCAGATTGCTTTTTGACTTGTGACTATGACATGCCATAGCTCACATCCTTATCTATTACAAAAAGTATAAAGTACATAAAGTAGAAAGTATACAGACTCAAGACCTCAATGTATAGTTACCAAAAGCATGGACTTTTTCACCAAACCATGTTAGTTGGTGAGTTGCAGAGTTGCAGTGGAAAAGGTGCTTTATGGAACAGTACATCAGATAAAGCATGTGTACTAAAAGTCTTCGGAAGAAATCTGTCTTCAAAGGATGAAGCTTCGGAAGACTTTGTCTCTGAAGCTTCGGAAGACTTCATGTTTGGCTTCGGAAGATATTGGTCTTGGCTTCGGAAGATTTTACACTTAGAGTATTTTCTAATGCATTGTGTAAAACTTCCGAAGCATTCTTCACTTCAGTACTTAGTGCATGTTGTTGAGACACTTTGGATGTTTTGGGTTGCATCAGACTTAAGGAATCCTTACAAACTCCCCCTAGGCTGATGCTACCAAAACACTTAGAAGATCTTCAGATGTCGGTAGTCTTCAGTACAATCAAGACCATTCCTTTCTTCATTAGATGGTCAGGATCATCAAGATTCTCTTAGTATCTTCTCATCTCAAAGAGATCATGCAGAGGTAAGTTGATTATGTCTTGCCAGGAGTAGACATTCTCACACATTGATCTCTGATAACATGCCATCTTTCTAGATTGGTAGAATAAATCCAGGACAAGATGGGTGTCTTAGTTGTTAGAGGAGCCACTTGCATAGGAGTTGATTGGGCTGCCTCATCATGCACTTCGTTTGGTTGATCTGATTCAGCCTGAGGTGTAGAGGTAGATGACTTTGGCTTCTTCTTCTTAGTCTTTGGTTTAGAAGCCATTTTCTTCTTCCTCTTAGATGTCTTTAACTGAGAAGACTGGTCTGCAGAACCATGCTGATCATCAGTGTCTTTCTCAGTTGGGTGTTCCTCCCTCACAGGTTCAGAAGGAGAGGGAGTTTGACCCTGTCTTGGATCAGAAGATGAAGTTTGCTGAGGCTTAGCTCGAGGTTCTGGTTGAGGTGTCTCAGGTTATTCAAACTTGACCTCCACTTCATGTGGGACTTGACTTCGAAGAGAGTGCAAGTCAATCAGTTCTCCACTTTTAATCTTCTGCTTGATCACCCTTATATGCTCATCCATTGTAGATAGAGACATGGGGCCAAGTCTCCTTTCGGAGAATCCATATAGCTTCAAGAAGCTCATCATTCTTTTTCTGTCAGCAGACCTCTTTGCATTCTTTTGAATGATGGCTCTTGACTTTGCAGCTTCTTCCCTTAGCTTCCTTTTGGTTGTTTTTCTTTCTTTGACTAGCTCAAGCTCAAGTTGCTTTAGGTACTCAAACTCAATGAAGTCATAGGACAGGGGAAGAAGTGCATTTGCCTGATAGAAGCCTGTGGCACTCAGGTAGTTGATCATCTTGATCCTATCTTCTTCTTTATCTACCTGAGGTTCTTGTGGAGCCACATTTTCCTGTGCAGGACTTTCTTGAACTGGAGAGAGAGTGGGAGCATGCTTGTAAAGCCTTTTCTGTCTCTTCTCCTCTTTGAATTGGAGAAGTAACCTTGCATTCTCTTTCTCCTTCATCTCTCTTGACACTTCCATGTTAGCCAGTTCATTTAACTCTTCTAGGGGAGGGAGATGATTTCATCAATATCATAGTTCCTGGTTTGTAAATAGGTAATCCTGACTGCCCTTAACTCATCATCTTGAGTATTTGGTCTGGGGGCAGCCCTGATTGCAGCTTGCATGAAGGTAGATGACCCAGAAGAACTTTCTCCTTAGCCTCCTTTTCCTCTCTCTCTCTTCCTCCTCAATTTCCTCAGGAGTCATTTTCCTTTTCCCTTGTCACTAAAAGACCTTTGTGACTCAGGGTGGATTGAGGCTTGGCCTTCATTGCTTGGTGTAGCTTCCATGCTCTGGCCAGAGAGAGGCTGAGAAACACCTTCACCAGCAGGTGTTTCAGATGGAGTTTGGACCTCTGCAGCAGTTGTTGATGATGAGACAGGGGTCTCAGGTTCTGCCACTGGGCCTTCAGTCAAGGTTTCCCCTATGAAACTAATCTTAGGGTCCACCTCAACATCCAGTTGACCGATGACATTGCCTGATTGCCTATGTCCTTTTAGAGAGAACTCTGCAAGGATCCTTTCTTGGATTCTTTGAGCCAGCCTGTCAGCTTGTCTTGAATTGCTTGGATTGACAAGTGGCATGTTGACTAAATCCAGTCTTTCATAAAAGCTCAGGCTTTGAAACTGAAAAACTTCTTGTTGGCCTTGAACTCTGTGAAGTATAAGGGCTCTTCTATCCTCATCATACCTCCACCTTATGATGTAGTTGCCAGTTCCTTGTGGTGGAGATGAGACAGCCCTTGGTATACCTTCCTCAAAGAGACTCCTGATGATTGAGTCTATAGAGTCCACATTAATGTGAACTGAGGAAGTTGCTGAGAATGCACAACAGCAAGTGAGGATGGTGAGTCCTCTATGTCCATTCTCTTTGAAGAACTCCCAGGTTCTGTGGTTGTAACAACTTTCTCCCCCTTTTGGTAGCAGCACCCACTTGCATAGGTGAGCTGGAGGATAAGTCAATTACTTCCACAGGTTCTTGTGTTCTGGTTGAGTTGTCCTTAAAGGTCTCTCAGCTAGTTGTTCCTGCAGATATGAAATCTGAAGTTGCTGATCATTGACCTGGTTTTGTAAAGTAGTCACCTGAGATTCCAAGTGACTAACCTTAGAGACTAAATAGGTGCATGTTTTTGACAATTTCTGCACCTTTAGTCTCAAATTCCCCTTATCTTCATCAGAAGAATAAGTGGGGGATGAGATGATTGGACCAAAGTCCTCTCGCTCACCACCAGCTTGAGTTTCTTGGCTGCTGGTTTTCCTTTGCTCATTGGCAGCCTTAGTTGAGATGCCAGGGAGCTGAGTTGCCATGGTGGAGGTCTTAATGATGTAATCACTTTCAAAAGTGAGAGCCTCTTCCATATGGACATCCTGAACAAGTTCAGAAGTGTCCACCTCAGTAATAGGTGACTGATATGGGATAGACTGAGGAGAGTCAGAGGTACTCATCTCTCTTTGAGTAGGGGATGGGAAGAGAGACTCATGGTACTCACTGAATCCTAAGTCTTAATTAGTATAGAAGGATAGGTTGGAAATTGGTTGGTTGAGATCCAAAGGCTGGGGATGGTAGCTGTCCCCTGAAAGTTGTTCACTTGAGTGTTGAGACTCAGAGTGAAGGCTTAAGGCTGTTGGGCTAGTGAGCTCATAAGGCTGAGCATGAGGAACCTCAGCACTGATTCTTGGAAAAATGGGAGTGGTCTGCTCCTCAGGAGAAGTGGGAGCTCCAGTATCCACTTCTTCCTGTATGAGTGAGTATATGGGTGCCTCCTCAGACTGAATAGTCTGAGCAGGGGTTCGTTTGTATTTTCTTTGGTAGGTGATGGATATTTGGGGCTGTGTAGGTGGTTGGAAAGCATCAGGTGTGGGTTCAACACTAGCTTGTGCTGCTAGGTTGTCACCTTGAGCAATGAGCTCTAACATTTTTGCGACTAGGGCTGTTTCTACCCCTGAAAAGCCTATAGTGGGCTTCTTCATATTTTAAAGATGCCGGGCTTCATCTGTCCCAATTTAAGAATATTACTTGTTTCCTCAACTGTGAGCCCAATTCACAGTTGAGAATGTGTTGAACATATCTAGGAAACATGTAATACTCTAAGGAGTCTAAGTTTGCAAGTAAATTAGTATAAACAAATTGTGAATACCTGAACTTGACCCCCTGAACCATTCCATGAACTATAAAGGAGAGATCCTCAGGAATCTGGTCCATCCACCATGCTTGTTTGATAAGCTGTGGATAACGCGTGGAGCAGGTATTTCCACTGGGATGAGACCTTCCTCCTAGAGGTCTTTACAGAGAAATCTCCCTCATAGCCATCTGCTCAAAGGAATGATTAACCGCTTCCTTTGGGAAGGACACCTCACCTTCTTCATCATCCAGCTACAATATTGGTTAATGATGGCTGGAGTGATCAAGATTGTCCTCCCTTGCACTGTGGCAGACAGTGCCTTCTCCCCATCCATAATGACCTCTTGGCAGGTCTTCCAGAATTCAAGCAAGTGATCCTCATATAGAGTAGGATCAATGGTCAGGGAGGTGAAATAGTTTGACAGAGTCAAGAATTGTAAATCTCTGAGAAACTCGCATCTTTCTCAGATCTTAACAGAGCAACTTGATTATGTTGCCTGTGAAGTTGCATGGAGAAATCTGGGTTGTTTCTGTGGTTAAGGTTAGCCATTTCAGAAGCTTAAGGGTGAAGAAAGGTAGAAAGCGAAAGCGGTTTAAAGAATTAGGTTAGAGGGATAAAGTAATGGAGGAAGATAGTGGGAAAGAGGGGGAACCGTTGGTATTTATATAAAGTGATTTGAACCAAAGTTAATGAAAGAGGATAAACTTTGAAATCCGGAAGTCGGTCCCACCTCTGAAAAGATAGTTTTCTTTTGCTCAAAAAGTAGTTTTCTTGGAATTCGAAAAGCTTCCGAAGGTAATTTGTCTTCGAAAGTTTTGGAAAAAGCTTCCGAAGCTAAAATGGCTTCGGAAGAATTTTCTGAGAGTCTTGAAGATTTATGCTTCGGAAGAGAAATAAACTCTTGGATGCTTTGTATAAGAATGAACAAAGCTTCCGAAGGTTAATTTTGCTTCAGAAGGAAAAAGTCCTTAAAAATGAATAAGTGTTTGAGTTAAGAATTTTAAGCTTCGGAAGATGAATTTGAATTCTTCCGAAGGTAAACTCTCTTAGACAGTTATTTATTTTGAAGACATGTTTTTTTTTCCCGAAGATAAAACTTTATCTTCCGAAGTATCAGAAAATTTTCAAGAATCTAAGGAAAGTTTTCAAAAAAAAGTTTTTCATCCAAAGAAAACATGAGCTTATGAAAGTGATAAACTAGACAACTTAGGACACACTTATTTTAAGAAGAAATAATTAGAATCAGTTTTAAGAAAAAGTCTACTCAAAGTTAATCATCCCAATAGCTGATATCAGATACTTAAATCTCTGTTCATCAAAAGCTTTTGTGAACAGATCAGCATATTGTTCATCTGTATGAACTTTGACTAGTTTAATTAATCCCTTTTCATAGTTATCTCTTATTAAATGATACCTGATGTTGATGTGTTTGGTCCTTGAGTGCTGCACAGGGTTCTCAGTGATAGAGATAGCACTATTGTTGTCTATGTGGATAGGAGTCTCTTTGAAGTTAAATCCATAGTCCAGCATCTGATTTTGAATCCAAAGCACTTGAGCACAGCAGCTTGCAACAGCAATGTATTCAGCCTCAGCAGTTGATGCAGACACACATGATTGTTTCTTGCATTGTCATGAGACAATCCTTCCACCAAGGAATTGACATCCCCCAGATGTAGACTTTGCAGTCATGTTGCAACCACCATAATCACTGTCTGTATAGGCATACAGATTGAAATTAGGATTCTTTGGATACCATAGACCAAGTGTTGAAGCACCTTTGAGGTATCTTAAAATTCTTTTCACAGTGATTAAGTGAGACATCTTAGGGTTGGCTTGATATCTTGCATAAATACATGTAGCAAACATGATATCAGGCCTGCTAGCTGTAAGATACATAAGAGACCCAATCATAGCCCTGTATAAGTGTTCATCTACACACTGCCCCTCAAGATCTGGACTAAAGGAGTGGTTTCTGGCTATGGATGTCTTAGCAATCTTACAATCAGTCATGTTGAACCTCTTGAGTATGTCTTGAACATACTTTGACTGACTTATAAAGATGCCATCCTCAACCTGCTTCACTTGAATTCCCAGAAAGAAGTTGAGTTCTCCCATTGAACTCATTTCAATCTGTCTTCATCAGCTTCTCAAAGTCTTTTCAGAGCTTTGGATTGGTTGAACCAAAGATGATGTCATCTACATATACTTGAACTAGCAATAAGTCATTTCCTGTCCTTTGATGAAGAGAGTTCCATCTATAGCACCTCTCCTGTAAACCATGTTTACAGAGATACTCAGATAGTGTCTCATACCACTTCCTAGGTGCCTGATGCAGCCCATAAAGAGCTTTGTCAAGCTTGCAGACATAATCAGGATGATCAGGGTCTACAAAACCAGGTGGTTGTTTGACATAAACCTCCTCATCAATCACTCCATATAAGAAAGCACACTTTACATCAAGTTGATAGACTTTGAAGTTCTTGGATGCAGCAAATGCCAGGAATATCCTAACAGCTTCTAGTCTCGCTACAGGAGCAAAGACATCAGTGTAGTCAATCCTTTCTTCTTGTGTGTATCCTTGAACAACTAGTCTTGCCTTGTTCTTGATGATGATTCCTCTATCATCCTTCTTATTCCTAAAAACCCATTTGGTGCCAATGGTACTCTTCCCATGAGGAAGTGGACAAAGGTTCCAAGCTTTCTGCCTTTTGAATTGAAGCAGCTCTTGTTGCATAGCTTCAACCCAACTTCCATCCTTTAGAGCTTCATCAACTTTCTTTGGCTCTATCTAAGATAAGAAACAAGAGTGAAGACAATATTTGCTTCATGAGTTTGTCCTCTTGTTCTTACCCCTGTGTTAACATCTCCAATGATGTTTGTGGTGGGGTGAGACCTGTGGATCCTTAGCTGAGGGATCACAGCAAGTTGCTGAGAGAGATCCAAATTTGAGAAATTTAGATCTGGGCTTAAAGATTTACCCTCCACATTATCACACTTATCAAGATTAACTTGATCCAATGAGTGTGTGACATCATTGATGTTGTCATCTATGGTATGGTTATTAGCATCAAGAAATTCCTGATCACTATCACCATCACCATTGTTGTCTTCTACAATTGAGGTGTCTTTATCTGGCGAGAAGCCTCTGAGCTGGAATTTGAAGGCATACCAGATGTATCAGCTGAATTTGTCATTGTTGTGTTGATAGAAACTTCATTTGTTGAAGTAGTTTCAACTGGAGCTGAAGATGTATGACTTGAAGATCTTCCTAGCTCAAATCTTGGGTCAAGATCACCTGTATTTAATTTTCTGCAGATCCTGAAACATGCTCACAAGATTTGTTAAAACAGTTGGTAACTAAATCAAGATCAATAGCCAATCCGGACCAGAACCAGCAACACATGGTGTGTGTTCATTGAAAGTCACATTGGCTGACTCCTCAACTATTCTAGTTCTGAGATTGTATACTCTATAAGCTTTAGCTTGAGAGGAGTATCCAATGAAGTGTCTATCGTCTGATTTCTCAGCAAACTTGGCGATTTGATCTTTGGTATTCAAGATGGTGCAGGGACATCCAAATGACCTGAGAAAACCAATGAAAGATTTCCTCTTGTGCCAAAGTTCATAAGGGGTCTTACCATGTGTCTTAACTACTAAAACTCTGTTCTGCACATAGCAAGCAATATTAACTGCCTCTGCCCAGAAGGTGATAGGCAGTTTAGAGTCAGACAACATAGTTCTTGTAGCTTCAATAAGTGTCCTGTTTCTCCTCTCAGCAACTCCGTTTTGCTGAGGAGTCCTGGGAGCACTATATTGTCTTGTAATACCTTTTTCATCACAAAATGTATCAAGGATTTGGTTCTTGAATTCAGTTCCTTGATCACATCTTATGGTTTTGACCTTATGATCACATTGATTCTCAACTTTTAAGATGAAATTCTTTAGAATCTCAGGGGTTTCATCCTTAGTTCTAAGGAAAAACCCAAGTGAATCTTGTAAAGTCATCTGTGATCACCAAACAGTAAGAGGTCCTTCCTAAACTCATTACACTGGTAGGGACAAAGAGATCCATATGTAACAAGTGTAGGGGAGTAGTGATGGAGTTCTTTTCCTTAGGCTTGTGAGATACCTTGTGTTGCTTCCCTTTCAGGCATGCAACACAAAGATCATCACTTGTAAACTCTTTCTTTGGCATTCCAGTTACCAGATCATGTTTAGTCAATTTATTTATGTTCTTAAAGTTTACATGGCACATTCTTTTATGCCATAGGAAGACTCATCACTATTTGCTTTAGATAGAAAGCATGAAACTTCTCCAGAAGGAGATGTTTCTTGCAAATCTATCTTGTACATGTTCCCTTTCCTGGGGGCTCTGAGCAGGATATGCTCATGAGGAATGACCACATCCTGGCTTGAAACAATGCACTCATGCTTAGTAAAGAGCATGTTATGACTCTGATCACAAAATGGGATACACTCAGAAGATTGTACCCAAGCTCCTTAACAAATTTTACCTTCTCGATGCTGAGCTTACCATTTGTGACCTTGCCCCTTCCAGAAATGTAACCACCTTCATATCCTCCAAAAGAACTGGTCCTCCATCAATTCTCTCAAAATTATGGAGTAGAGACCTATTGCCTGTCATGTGCCTGGAACAGCCACTGTCAATTATCTAGACATTCCTGTTTGTCTTGAGCTGTTCCTGCACAAAGAAAATGATTAGTTACATTTGGAAACCCAAGCCTTACTTGTCTTGGGCTCACTAAGTGTAATAGAAGGTAATGCAACAGTAATAGATCCTATGGTTGTACTATGGGGATCTTCAGCTGTTGTTGATGGAGAAATTTCAGTCATTTGGTCTTTCTTAGACTTCCACACCACCTTTGGAGTCTTGGACTTAACCTTCAAAACGTTAGAAGCTTTTGGAACTTCACACATTTTGATGACTGAACCTTCGGAAGATTCTACAGTCACTGCAGCAGACTTTAGTGCTTCGGAAGAACTCCTTTCTTCCGAGACCAATTTTACTTCCGAAGGTAATTTTCCATTTACCTTCTTCTTTGATTTGGAGCTTCCGAAGGAAACAGACTTTCCTTCCGAAGCTTGAGACTTCTTGAGATTCTTTGAAGTCTTTGAATTGGTCATGTGGATGGTACTTTTAGGATTGTATGGGCAATCCTTGGCAATGTGAGAAGTACTTTCACACATGACACAAAACATTTTCTTCTTCAAAGGAGTCTCCTTTTGAGAGCAAGACTGGCTTTGGTCACATTCCTTCTCCACCTTCATCTTGGTAGATGCTGAGACAGTTCTTTTGGGCTGTGAACTGTTCTTGGAGTTTGATGGTCCAGGCTGTGAAGCAGTGGTACACAGCAGCTTAGTCTTCTTCTTTGCACTGTGATGATTTGAACATGAACCAGTACTCTTAGCTGAGGAGTCTTGGTTGATGTCTTCAGTCTTTACTACTTTGAAACCTACAGAGATAAAAAGTTGTTTCTGCTTAGCATCAAAAGTAGCCTTGATTTCTTGAGCCTTCTTTGCTTTCCTTTTGCTCTTCCTGATCAAGTTCTTTCTCTTAGACTTGGTCATCATAGTTGATTTCTTCTCCTCAGAAGGATAGTGGCCCTTGGAAGAATCCTCATCTTCACTCTTCTCAGAGGAATTCTTCACTATCACTCTTCATCATCCTCACTTATAGGATCTATGAGAGGAAGCTCATCTTCACAAGTTCCACATCTAGGAGATCTTACAGACAAGATTGTGTGTGGAGGAGCTATCTCATTTGATCTCAGTCCCCGTCTATTTTGATAGCACACTTTGTTGTGTAGGGATGAGGATATCATGTTCTTGAAGGTCTCTTCTTCAAGAACACTCTTTTCTGCCCTGGCTTTGCTGATCACAAGCTCAGCCTGGCACTCAGTTAGCTTGGTTATGAGATCTTGAATTTGAGTTCTAAAGTCTGTGTGTTCATGTTTTAGAGCTGAAATGGTTTTCTCTAAGTCCTCTATTTTCAGTTTATAATCATTTTCAGACTTTCTAAAATCAGATTTTAAAATGTTTAAGGACTCAAGATCAGATCTCATCTCCAAGTTGTAGGACCTATATCTATTTACTTTAGCAATGCATTCAGGAGTACAGAGATGTTCCAATACCTTGGCTTCATCATGATCAGCCATCAGTGCTTGGTTTGGAGAAGCATCTTCCACCTGAAAACTCCAGTCAAAACCTCCTTCTTCAACAGCAGCAGCAGCATGTTGCTTAGTCTTCTCAGACTGAGGAGCTTTGTCAGTGTAGTTTGGTCTGGGTTGTGTTTGGCCCCCATTTTCTTTAGGTGCCTTACACTCCCTAGCAAAGTGACCCATAAGGTTACAGTTGTAACACTTAACTTTGCTTTTATCCAGCCCAAACTTTCCACTGATAGCATTGCTTGGAAATCTTCTTCCTGTTCTCTTGTAGAACTTCTTGGCTCTGTGAGTGAGGAGAGCCATCTGCTAAACTATCTCCATGTATTCCAGGTCATCTGGATGAATACAGTCCAGGTCTTCAAGAGTGAAGAGATAATTCCCACAGCTTTCATCAGTAGACACAAAGGCTTGAGAAGAACTTGTCTTTTGGAATGGACTTCCTTGAGTAAAGTTCTCTCTTGGTGTCTCCGGGAAGGTGATGAAAGGACCCTTATGTGAGTTGTCAGGGTAGCATATGAGATGATGTTGGGGTTCTATGTTGTCCCTTTCAACTACATGAAGGCTGAACCCATTTGATTGTTGGAGATTTCCAGATGAACCTTGCATGTTCATTTCCATCTGGTATCCACTGAGAATCCCATACAACTCTATCAGAGTAAGAGTTTTAGGTTCTCATTTCTCTTGATCACCACACAATAGTGTGTTCATTGCCTAGGAAGTGAGGACATGAACTTCCTTACAATGTCCCTGTTCTCAAGAGGTACTCCTCCATCCACTAGGGTATCCACAATCTCAACATACCTGAAGTATTGTTGGGTCATGGTTTCACCTGCTTTGAAGGTGAAATTTTCAAACTGCTGCTTCAGAAGATCTTTCTTGTTCTCCTTGGCTTCAGAGGAGCCTTCATACATCAGCTTCAGTGCTCCCCCACAGTTGTTTAGCTGTTTTGCACTTCTTAAAACGTCTGTATACAAAGTTTGGGAGAGTATCTGAAGAGCAGTCATGGCCTTCCTATCAATCTCTATTCTTTTCCTATCTTCATCTGAGTAGTTGGCCATATCTTTAGGGATCATACCAGCACCAGTAGCAAAGGGGGTGCTGGGTATGAAAGGTCCATTTACAACAGATTCCCACATTCTTGAGTCAAGAGACCTGATGAAGCCTTCCATCCTCATGCACCAAGTGTCAAAATCATCAAGAGTGATCAGTGGGGATTTGTTCATGGTTCCAGTCTCCATATCAGTCTTTGAGATAGAAGCCATTTGAAGAGTTTAGTTTTTTTGTCTGTGTGAGGGATCTTAAGATGGTTAGATCTTATATCAAGAGCCTGGAAGCTCTGATACCAATTGCAGGACCGTTTAAGGGCTTTAACACAATTACAACACAACGACACAAAAAGAGGAGATTAACTAAACTTTAATCAAACAGTGAACTGGGTTAACCAAAGTGATACAAAGAGCACAAGTAAAGTAAGAGACAGAACAAGAGAGTATGGTTTTCAAGAATGCAATATATTGCTTTCTCTATGTTCTATTACAAGTGTTTCAAAGCATGAGATAAAAGATACAAGAACATGAGATACTTATGCTACATCCTACAGCTGGCTATACTTTGAAAGCTAGCTGGATACAATTGACTAAACACACAAACAAAATCAATTGTAGAGTCAAAAGGCAGTTTGTCTTTTGACTTGTGACTATGACATGCCATAGCTCACATCTTATCTATTACAAAAAGGATAAAGTACATAAAGTAAAGTATACGACTCAAGACCTCTGTACAGTTACCCAAAGCATGGACTTTTTCACCAAACCATGTTAGTTGGTGACTTGCAGAGTTGCAGTGGAAAAGGTGCTTTTGGAACAGTACATCAGATAAAGCATGTGTACTAAAAGTCTTCGGAAGAAATCTGTCTTCAAAGGATGAAGCTTCGGAAGACTTTGTCTCTGAAGCTTCGGAAGACTTCATGTTTGGCTTCGGAAGATTTTACACTTAGAGTATTTTCTAATGCATTGTGTAAAACTTCCGAAGCATTCTTCACTTCAGTACTTAGTGCATGTTGCTGAGACACTTTGGATGTTTTGGGTTGCATCAGACTTAAGGAATCCTTACAATTTCCACTTAAGGATAAGATGTAAATCAGATAACAACATCAGTTACTATCATTTCTCATTTTAAAAACAGAAGTCATGTAAAAACAAGCATTTCGGGAAGATATACAATCATTTTTCAATCATCTCGAATCAAGTTCTCAGTTCTCTTTTCATTTTTATTTACTTATACTTTCCCCCTAAATATTTATTTTTGCAAAATTATTTTTTATTTTTTTATTTTTTATTTTTTTTTGATAATCATAAAACTATACAAAAATAAATATTTATCAAAGAAGGTCTTCCAAACTACACTGATTATCAAGATAAGAAATAAATTATGAAAACATATGCAGTGATTGTGAAGTGAGAACTGTGATAATGCAGATAAAATCCAGATTATGGATATAATACGATGACCTTTATGTAACACCTCGAATAAGCGAGCCAAATAATAATAATGGGCTTAGACGATATCATTTAATGAAAATAAGACGGATATGGGTTATAGACCGAGTAGACTTTGCGGGTTATGTGTTTGGCAAGTTTAAGGTCTCGGGAACGCCCAGTATATATAAACAGATCAGCTGAGCAGCTCTCATTTGCAACTCAACACTCTAGTTCTAGAGAGAGAGAGTAGAGAGAGAAAGTAGAGAAAATTGAAGATTCAAGCCTCGGTTGATCTCGGGATTGAAGATCGGTGTTCATGGGCATACAAACAACAAGAAAACACCACAAATCCATGTAAGAAACATCATTTAATTGTTCCTTTTGATGTAAACCCGGATTCTAGGTTTGGGGTTTTTAAAAGTGGTAAAGATTCGCCCAAAACTCATGTTTTTTGTGTAAGAAAACATGCAAGAAGCTTAGATATAGCTTATTGGGTGAAAAACCAAGGTTTTGGATGTAAAAGATTGAAGTTTTGGGTCAAAAATGGGTTGGTTCGTATTTTCAGCGTTCTGCGAAACTGGTTGTTCATCCAGCGAATTAGTTATTCGTCCAGCGAAATTATGAATCTTCCTGTGAAACTATAGTTTCGCAGACATGGTTTTCCAACGAAAGTTGGGCGAAACTGGCAGCAAAGATGCCAGCGAAACTGCTAGCGAAACTACTGGCGAAATTAGTAGTGAACTTAGGCAGAAATTAACTCCCTTGAGTGTTAACTTATCTGCAGGCTGTGTAGTGCAACCCTTGCTTTGAAAGCTTGAATGAGAAGCTACTCAACGAGTACAGTTGAGTTCTAGATCCCCTATTTGAAAGGTTTTGAACTAGTTTGGGGCTGAAAATGCATACAGAATATACGTTTTAAATGACCGGGATTTTAAGAGGTTTTAACAAGAAGATCGATATTTCGATAAGGAAATATGCTATATAAAAGTGTTAAAATAAAATTTTTCGATAAAATTTTTCGCGCTGACCTGGCAGCCCGGCTCTAGCCAGGGGCGTTGCCCCTTGGACCCCACTAAGGGCTACTGCCCCTAGGACCCCGTTGTCAGGGGCTGCCGCCCCCGAACCCCTGCTGTCCCACGGCGGGTCAGTTATGTCTTGTGATGCTTTATGCTTGTTGTGCATATGTTTATGTACGTGAGGGTATGATGCATGAGGATGATATGTGATGGTTTATGTGATGCATGATTGGTGATGATGGGATGGCATGATTAATATTATGTATGCATGCTGGTACGTATGATGATTGGTATGATCTTATTGGTGTTCCTGTTTATGTATGTATTTTTCCGTGGCTTTGCGTTGATGGTTAATGAATGAAACGAAAAGTATTATATAACATAAAGTAGAAAGTAATGAAAAGAGGAACATAATGATGGTATGCATGCATTAATGAATGATGAAAAGTAACGAAAGTCTTGCAAGCCTTGTATGTCGGGACACGCCATTAAAAGGTGTTAGCCCAACGGTGTGCGGGTTCGCTACCCCGAGAGGATGCACATTGGGGTCTTTCTTTGTGATTGACCATTTGTATAGAACCATTGTTGCTTGCCTTAGGTACTGTGACAAGAGGTGCTAGGTATCGTGAATGAAGGTCTATGATAGGCTTAGGTCCAGTACCATGAGCATGAAGGGCATAGCGCATGACAATGGTATACCTGAACTTTATCTTAGGTACTGTGGCCAGAGGTGCTGGGCATCGTGAATGAAGGTCTATGATAGGCTTAGGCCCAGTACCATGAGCATGAAGGGTGAAGTTCATGGTTTTGATGGAAAGAAAAGATGTAATGATGAACAAACGAATGAAAGTAAGAATGTATGAACGAATGGAAGTTAAAAGTTGAACGATGAAGATAATAATGGTATTATCTATGTGTACGTATGATGTGTGATCACATGCAAAGTAACGCTGACTTTTTATGCATTTTTCCAGTTGGCAGCTGAGCATTGCTGAGGATGGCACGCGACAGCTACTTGGCATTTTTGGATGGCATCCATTTGATGGAAATATGACGTTTTTGTAATGTGATGCAACTAATGATGTTTTTGTAACCAGTCAATAATGTATTATTTTACAAAAGTGATCATAATGAATTGGATGTTTTATATGTTTCCGTTGTAATGATTTCTTTAAGTTAATGAAAATATATGTTTTATGTGTGATGATTGACCAGCTGTGAGCGTCCTGAGAACGGGGCCTTACACTTAAGCTGTTTGTTCCGCCCCAAATTTGAATTAGGAACAATCCCTGTTAGTAAACCGGATTACTAACAGCCCTCCTGAATTGTTCCTGCACTCATTAACATATTAGTTTGAAAAGGGAACCTAGGCCATCGTAGACCTGGAAGTTCCTTTTTCATCAATACAAGAACCCTGCTTTTGCACACAACCATTTAAACAATCGAGGATATCTGTATCCTTCCTTTTAATTTTCCAAATTTGTTTTGGTTTAATTAATTTGTATTTGAATGAATTAAATTTGGAAATCATTTTCTGTTTAAGACCAGGAGGAAAAGAATTTAGTTTTGAACCTTTGGTCATTTTCATCTTTGAATCATATGAAACCGGCTTCATATGAAAAGGTTTAGTTGGAGGGATTTTCATCCAACCATTCAAAGATATGTGCTTTTTACCTCTTGATCCAGAGAAGCAACCCGTGTTGTCTTTACCATCTAGAACATTCTTTGTAGACTTACAGCTGGAGAAGCAATTCGTTTTGCCTTTACCATCCCTAGTAAGTCTTTGAGGACATTTCTTTACCACATGACCTTCTTGTCCACACTCAAAACAATCTTTGAAAGGCTTTTGATGCTTGACTGAACGTGTGATGCAGGTGGGGATGAGGATTGCTTTGAGCTTGTAGTAGATTCTTGCTTGTTTCAAATTTTCTCGTGCTAAATAGGGAATGAGATCTTCATTGACTGACTGGATTGTGTTGTAACTGGAGAAGAGATCCATATTGGTCTTAATTCAGCTTTGGAAGCTTTTGATACTTGATAATGTCAGGAGATATCTTGATCTGCGAGGAACCAACGCGCTCCTCTGTGTTTGATTCATCATCTGAGCTTATCCATTCTCCTATACACAGATCTGCTTCCAAAGGATCTTGATTGACACCTCCTATTGTGTCGGCTTCGGTTATAGGATTCTCATTTCCTAATGACTCAACAACTATTCCTTCTTTGACAAACCTGACGGGAACAAATGAAGGAATGTTACCTGATTTGAATTTGTTGAAGAAAGTGGGAGAAGCAACTGATATTGGTGTTGGAGCATCAGAAGTGGAATCGTCATTAATCTTCTTATCAGACCCTTGCCTGAGGAATCCCAAACTACAGGAGAATCCTGCACATCTCTAACCTTTTTAAGATTAACGCTGCTTAAACCTGCATTTAAACGATTAGTTACTGCAGCTCCAATCAAATCATTTATTGAATGAGGTATGGGGATTGGTGAATAACATAACGTAGAAGGAGGTGGAACTAATTAAATACAATTTCACCATCAGATCTAATCCCATGTTTTACCCACGCCCCTTGTTGTTTAGCAATAAGCTCATCCTTTTTCATGTGTGAAAGGGTCTATTTATCAAGCTTCGTTTGAAGTTGTATTGTTTCAAATTAAGCTAAAACAACACTTTCTCTCAAAATATTAATTTCAACATTACCCTCCAAAAGGGTTATTCTTAAAAGATCATTTTCAGCCAAAGCTTCATTAAGTTTTCTTGAAAAAGCAATTCATTTTTCTTTAATTCATGATTGATCATTTTTAATTCTTTTTCATTTTCTAGTAACAATCTGTTTGCCTTATAAATCCTCAATAATTGGATTTTGCAAGAAGAAGAACACATATCCTAAACAGTCTCATAAGGAAGATCCATGATAGTTCGTTCTGCAACTAAGCTCTTCTTACAGTTGCAAATCTTTGTGATTTTTTGTTGTTCCTCTTCTTTGACCTTCAGCATCTCGTCAGGCTCAGATTCTTTCTCTCTTTTATCAGCTTTTCCAGTCTTATCATCATCGGTTCTCACATACTCTGGTTTACTGTCATTGTCGACTCTCAAAGTTTCACAGTTCTCTTCAACAGTTTCTCTGAATTTAGAATTTAAATTCGAATAAGTTCTCAATAACTTCAACTTTTCAATCATCTTTGTTTTATAACCAAGTATGTTTGTTACAGAAGAAACAAGATCAATATTAAGCGTGTGGGTTTGATGTGGGAACACAGCTTGCTGAAATTCGTTTCTTTGGATATCCAGCTCGAGAGATTTTAGTCTGTTGATCATATCCATATATTTTGTGTCAACATAACCTCTTTCTTGCTTAAGCATTTTAACTTGATAATTCCATGCAGACGGAAGAGAGTCAATAAGCTTTTGAATTTGTTCATGATTACTGAGATCAGGTACATGCTTCTTTAGATTATTTGTCACCTTTAAAAATCGATCAATCAAATCTGACAATTTTTCTTTCTTCATATCTACAAAAGAGTCAAATTGGCTTTCTGCCACTGTGAGATTATCTGATTTAAAGTCTTCTGAAGATGATATGCTTGTAAAAATATTTTTCTCAAAAATTGTAATATAATTCTCCCCCGGGAAAAATATTATTTTTAAATGTCACACTAGACAATCTTAGCAACTAGGGTCAAGCTGCCAGGTCAGCTTGTTTTTTATAAATCTTTTAAAATTGATGAAAATTTCTTTATCGGATGAATTCAATTAATCCCAACTAGGGGGAAGAAGTCATCTTTAACATTCGAATTTCACTGAAGAAATGATAATTTTGCCGAAATTATAATTTCACAAAGCTAGTTTCACTCTGAACATTAGTTTCGCTGAGCCGACAGTAGTTTCGCTGGAAATTTCGGCAGCAGTTTCACTAGTCAAATGCCTAAAACAACTTAGTTTCGCCGACAAGTTTGCACGAAACAAGCTTGAACTTTCGTTCAATGATACTTTCGGCAGCAATTTCGCTTGTAAATCACCCATAAGCATTGTTGAACTTTCGTTCAATGAAACTAGTTTCGCAGGATAGCAGAAAACAGCTTCAATGAGGATAACCCATGTAGTTTCGCCGGAAGAACTCGTAATTTCGCTGAACGAAGCTGAAAACCTTTTTCAACACGAAATCAATCTGAAATCATTAAAATCTCAATGGATTTGAATCTAATGATTAACAAAGCTTCTCCAACCAACAACCAACAAAATTCAAACAAATTCCATATCAAATACACCCGAATTTTATCTAAAATTGATAAAAACTTGATATTAAACAAAAAAACCCAAAACCTCAACTTCTCTCTCTAAAAATCTTCAAATCTTTAGTGAATTTGATCCAAAATGGCTCTGATACCAAATTATAAATCCAGGATAAACACACTTGAATCAAATCATGAAGAATTAGATCAAAATATGATAATCACAATCAAAACCCCTTTGATCTTCAATTAGATTGCAAAATATGTGTTTACAAAAAATCCCTCAATCAATTGGTCATTCAACCATTAGTCTAATTCTAATGACAATTAACCTATTTATAGTCTAGACAAATATTCACTAATTGCACTTAACCTCCTAGACTTAGGCTAATTAACAAAATTACATATTAAGCATAAAAATGACTAAAAACAAGATCAAATATATTTTGTTCACACAAAATATATTTATTACAATAAAACTCCTAGTCATCTAAATCTTCAACGTTTCGTCTCGGTTCTTTGTCTCGAACGTGTCGGGTTTGACTTTTGTTGACTTTGACTGTGAAGTTGACTATTGTTGACTTTGATTGTGTTGATAATATAAACTATCTTGTACAGCTCCAACAATTGTGTTCAACCTAGTCGGGTGATTATTCATGCTAATGGACCATACTTATGGACCATACGCATGAATATAACATGCTTATGGACCAGTCACACGACTGAAGCAGGAGACTGGATCAGTCGTATGATTGAGACATATGATTAACTCAGTTGCACGACTGAACCTTCAGTCGTGCGTATGAATCAATCGCATGAGTCAGTCGCACGACTGAACCATGCTAATGGTTTAGTCGTACGAATGGAAACTACAAACCTATAAATATCACTTAATTCGTGGAAAAACAGAACACTTTGAGAGATAATTCGAATATACATAAACCCTAGCCGTCCAGAGCGTCCTAAACAGCCAATCCAACTTCATAGTTCGATCTTGATCAATTCCTACTCATTCTTAACGTTTAGTTCATTGTATATCGATCGGGTTATCGTTCTCACTGATTGGATCACCATTCAAATAGGATTCTGCACTATTTGATCTGGTTGCATGCAGAATCCGTTAGTACTCCGTACGTACACGGTCCTAACAGCTAATGTTGTCACTGAAGCCACTTGGATCCATAATCTCCTACTAGAATTGCATCTTCCCTTACAACAAGCATCAGTCATTTTCTATTACAACGTTTCAGCAGTCTATATGTCAGACAAACCCGTTCAGCACCAGCACACTAAACACATCGAGATTGATATTCACTTTGTTTGAGAAAAAGTACACCTCAGACACATTAGTGTTCTTCATGTTCCATCTGCTTTACAATATGCTAACATCTTCACTAAAGGCCTTTCTCGACAACTGTTTCAGTCTTTTCGGTCCAGCTTGAGCGTCGGCCCACAGCCCGCTCAAACTACGGGGGAGTCTTAGAGATAACATTGAAGATAATCTTGATTTGAATTACTCTGAATTATGGTTTAGATATGTTTGACCTCTTGTGTTTGAGTTTGATTTAATCTCCTAGATTTATGGTAGGTTGGTTATTGTAATCCTTTATTTAAAGAGGTTTTATTTGATGAATGAGATTGAGGAAAACAATCACGAACCATAAACACTTGTACTTCTATCTTATCTACCGCCTTGCTCCTTGGCTCCATACTCCTCCAGCCGTGCGTCATCAAAATTTTGTGGGTTGTGTAGTGTTGTAGGTGCTTCACTTCAAATCGGTCATCCTTACTCAGAATCGGTCAAACTCGTTCCTTCTTAGCCCAACTTGGCCTTACTTGGTCCACTCGGCCTACTCGATCCAACTCGGGTCAACTCACTTAATTCGAATTTTCGCTATTTTTCCCGATTCTTGTTGTATTTTCATCTTTTTCTTTAAGATACTTTAAAAGACAAGTATTAAATAATACTATGTTTATATATTTAAAAAAATGAATATTATTTATTAAAATACTTTAGTATTCGAATAATCCTTTTGATATATATTAAATTTTCATGTATTTTGTTATAAACATTAATGAACTTGTTTATTTGACCTATATATAATTTCTTATTTTTTTTAAAATTTACCATGTCTGAGTACTCGTCGAATACTCCCCACCTAGACCGCGTACTCACAACTCACCAGTCAACCGATCTGACAATGTTAAACGACTTTTGCAACCATGATGCGATGTAAACATGACAAGATTTAATTGATGGGTTTATGGTGGGTGTGACATTGATGCCCCCTCCACCCCTAACCATACCATTTTTTTTTCTTGTTTATATATTATTATTAAATAATATGAATAACTAAATTGTAGATTTTATTTTATTTTATAATATATTCTATGTACTTGTATTTGGTAATAATTTATATACATGTTTTCTAGAAATATGAACTTAAGTTTTTTAAGATTACATTGTTTTTAATATTACTAACTTTTTAATTTGCTTAACGGAGGACAAAGAGTTTGTATTTGTGTATGTGTTTATCTTGGTTTTCATATTTTTCAACTAAATCAAAGGGGTGCTTTTTTGGAATTACTCCATCTAGTTTTCCTCTTTCTTTTTATGGAACTACTCCAATGGCACTACTTATGAGAGATGTTTTTTTCAAAAAAAAAGAACGAGAATGACATAAATGGACCTGTAGTTTGACTGGATTGTACGTTTGGTTTCTAGATTTTGAGCATTGCAAGTTAGTCCAAGTTTTTGTGTAGTCATTGTAAATTTGATCTCTAAATTTTACAAATCTACAAAGTTAGTCCAAACTTTTATGAGTCCATTATTTAAATTTAAAAGTTAGTCTAAACTTTACAAAATATATAAATAGTTAATTACACTAGTGGTCCCAATGGTTAGGTCTGATTTCACTTTCGTTCTTTAACTCTCTAAAATTATAAGGTTGGTTTAAAACTTTACACAAACGTAACAATGATGGTCCCTGAAACGAATGGACTTAATTATTACCGTTAAGTGTGTGTGAAATGATAAAAATACCCCCTTTCAACTTTCTTCTTCTTCATCTAGACTACTCCTACCACCATTAAAGCCTCCATCTTCAACCACCACCCCTACCACCTTCAACCACTGTTACCACAACCACCACCTTCACCTACCACCACCACCACAACCTTCAACTTTCAACCACTATCACCATCACCACCTTTAACCTCAACCACCACCACCATTACTACCTTCAACCTTCAACCACTACCACCTTCAACCTTCAACCACCACCAGCACCTTTAACCTTCAACCTTCAATGACCAACACTACTTTCAACTACCGTCACCGACACCACCTTCACCATCAGCACCATACCACCCACGTAACAACGTCGTTCTTTTCTCCTCGGAAGTTCTGTTTGCTGGTCATCTTCTCAGGCAAAGGAAGATGTTTCCACAAAAATACTAGAACCATCATTGTATGTCATAGCACAAGCAGATTGGTTTATTGTTCACGAAGGATGGTTAGGAAAGGTGGAGGGGTGCGATGTGGTGATGCGTCGGTGATGGTGATTGTGATGTTGGCGGATGGGTTGAGCGAGAGTTATAGTTTATAGAGACATGTGGGGGAAAAGAAGTATGGTGGTGACGGATTGCTGGTGAAGGTACCGACCGATTTGATGGTATTTACAGGTGATGGTGGTGGATGAAGGTGGTGTCGGGTGGGCTGGGAGATGATAATTCAGGCGGGGACCATTTTTGATTAAAAAGGTATTTTAGTCATTTAAAAAAAATTAAAAGTCAAAATTAACGTCCATTCGTTTCAGGGACCATCGTTGTTACGTTCGTGCAAAAGTTTTGGACCAACTTTGTAATTGCAGAGAGTTAGGGACCAAGGTTTTGGATAAATTTAAAGTTAGGGACCAAAGGTACATTGAGTATAAAAATTAGACTAACTTTGTAGTTTTTTAGAAACCAAATATGTAATTTGGTTAAAGCTTAGGGACGACTTTTACAAATGTTTCGAAAAAGAGAGATGAAAAATGCCACTTATATGAAACTCCTCAGACTTCCTTCAGAAGTTTTTCAACATGAACATATTTATACCTCCAAAAACATTCATCTATAGCTCAAATTTCCCCCGTCCAATTTCAATTCGGAATTCGAATGATCAAAAACCGCACAAATGTGTGAAAAACTGCTCGAAGAACACATCTGAATCCTTCGTGAAGATGCCGATTGAGATGCCAAAAGGGCTACCATTCTCGGTGGATACATGGACTCCATGTTCCATGAGAAAGAAACACCATTTCTTAACACACGCACACAAAGATCATTCTCAAGGGATCTCAACCCACTCCTCTTTTCCGATCTACGCTACCCGTGTCACCAAAACCCTCACTCTTAACTATTACCCTCATGTAAATCTTTCATTTTGTTCTAAGCAGCATCCATTCTATCAGACCCTGTGTTTTGATGGTTTCTGGGGGTGTTGATTTTGTGTTTTTTACATGTTTGTTTGCAGCTTGACGAGTCGTTATTTGTGGATATTGAAATTGGTCAGTCGATTGCTGTTGATGATCCGATTGAAGCTTTTACGGTTACTGCTTTTGATGCAAATCATTGCCCTGGTAATTGATTCTGAATTCAAAGCACTATCTTTCTGTTTAAATGAATAAGGGATTTTTTTCTTACTCGTATTAGATATTAGGGTAATTAATTATAATATGCATTTAAAGATTTTCACGTTGGTTCTAGTTTTGATTAAGGACTATGCTATTCATCACTTTCATGGACACCATTTACTATGTTATGTAAATCTTTAGGGCAAGGGTGTAGCTTAAGAGTTAATTAGGACTGGGAGTAGTTAGGCCTTTAGAAAAATTGCTGTTATGTTTGCTGATTAGTGTATAAATGATGTAGGGATTGATTCATAGACTTAATAATGTGTATTTTTATTATTATAAAAGTAGGTATGCAAGAAATGGGGAGTGTCCCATTTTGTTTTTTGGCTTTCATTAATTGTGGTACACAAAGTGTCGTGTTCTATGGCCGAGTACAAGATCAGAGGCCATTGTAGAAAATTAAAAGAAAATTATATGTGGTTGTGTTAGACTAGGCAGAGAGTCTAGTATGATATGCACGGAGGTTAATAAGCCAATGATACAGAGTCTTCAATTAAGAAATTGATGTCAAGTTGGCTCTAACATTTTTGTCCAACAAAGATGGTTATGAAACTAATGCTGGTTCTTGTATTGGATAGTTTGTCCATTGATTGTGTATTATATATTGTTCTCTAGGCTAAATATGACTTTTACTTGTTGTATGATATTGTTTAGTTTCATTGAATGCAATTACATCTCTATACTTAGGTGTTGCCCAGGAAGAAGGGCTGTGGTAGGGTAAGCACAAGGTGTGGCTTTGACTTAGTTTGTCAGCACAAATGGATAGATGGTGTAATGATGGAGGAAATTTTTGATATAGGAATTAAAAATGAGAGAAGTTCACAAATTAAAAATTAAAAATTTAGTGGCAGAGTTTGAAAATTAGAGATTAAGGAAATATATTGGGACATGGGATTTCCCTTATGATTTAAACATTCTTTCTTCGTAGTCTTTAGTCACTTAATAACATGTGACACTCTAGCTTGTGATTATATACATCAAGCTTTTCATGATCTTTCACATACTTCAATTGTGAATTAAGGCAAAACATATTTACATATCAACCTTTGTAGGGCATAATATATGCGTATTTGCAATCTGCAGGTGCAGTCATGTTTTTGTTTGAAGGCACTTTTGGTAATATTCTGCACACAGGAGACTGTAGACTTACACCTGAGTGTCTACAGAGATTACCTGAGAAATATCTAGGCAAAATATCCAGAGAACCTAAGTGTCGACTTGATTATGTTTTTCTGGACTGTACGTTCGGGACATTTTCTTCGAAAATGCCTAGCAAACATGTTGCAACCCGGCAGGTAATTCTGAATCTTGTAGTCTTCCATCACTTTGGGTTATCGTTTGTAAACTTGGGCTTATAAATTATTATTCCTTCTAAGTTGATCAAAACTCTAAATTCATCCAATCGTCCATGTGATAAGACAATGGAGAAAGTTTGATAATCTGCCATGTCGGTGAAAGAGGTCACTTAACAGTAGCTGTGGCAAGTTAGACCCCTTGGGTTATGTTGTATCTCTAACAGGCCAAATGAGTAAAAAGTAAAAATAAAATTAGCTAAAAAGGGGACAGGTTAAATGGTTCTCAAATCACACAAAGTAGTTAGTGTATGCAACCTTCTAAACTATTGTATTAAACAACTAGATTTGTTGTTATAATGTAGTTTTCATAACATAAAAATTAGAAACTTTTGGACTTGTAGTTTAGTCATTGTCTGTTAGTAATCCTACCTGACCTGGCTTGACAAAGTTTCCAACCTGCCTGACCTGGCAGTTTTGCCTGTTCTACTTGATAGTTAAAGTTGTTTCTCTTGTTGCAGGTCATTGATTGCATATGGAATCATCCGGATGCTCGTGAGGTGTATCTAACATGTGATCTTCTTGGTCAGGAAGAAATACTTGTTAGTGTGTTTCAAACTTTTGGTTCAAAAATATTTATTGATAAAGAAAACAACCCTGAATGTTTCCAATCTCTATATATAACTGTACCGGATATCATTTCTCAAGACCCATCTTCAAGATTCCATCTTTTTGATGGTTTCCCACGACTCTCCGAAAGAGCCGAAGCAAAAGTAGCTGAAGCCCGGGCTAATTTTCAGCCTGACCCACTTATAATACGTCCTTCAGCCCAATGTTTGTCTTTGAGGATGTTCTATCAGAAGCTAAAAAACGAAAAACTGATCGATTTAAAGAAGCAAGAAGGGACCAATCTGGTATTTGGCATGTTTGTTATTCGATGCATTCATCTAGAGACGAACTTGAGTGGGCGCTACAACTACTTGCACCTAGATGGGTGGTCTCAACCACCCCTGAGTGTAGAGCCACAGAGCTCAGTTATGTGAGAAGGCACTGCTCATATGGTAATTTAGCTCTTGATGACCCTTTGTGGAAGCTTCTAGATATTCATCTCGAGGCTCCATTTGTTGATGAGAACATACATGAGGAAGTTTCCTGTAGCACATCTCCACTTGTCATGTCTCAGTTAGAATCACCGCAAGAACTTTTTAGTAGAAAAGAAATTGTGATTGTGTCTTCACAAGTAAAAGACTCATCCGTGACATTGTTTGGAAGAGCAAGGCTGGGCCTTGATAATTCTACTTTCATTTACGAAAATATAGTCAAGCCTGAAGTCCAATACTTTGATGAAGATGTTGAAGTTCAAATGAACAATGATACGTTTAGGGATAGGGACACATCTGATATTCGACATTACGCGTCAAAGTCAAAGGACCTGACTGAAGGAATAGTCAACGCACAACTGTGTGTTCACCAAAGGGAGTGGGTGAAAACATAAGGAAGTTGTATAGGAGTATGCATGTTCCTGTTCCTAAACCACTTCCTTCATTGGTGGATCTGTTGAACGATAGAAAACGAGCCAAAAGGAGGTGTTTGTCATAGAATTTGCAGATTATTGATGTCATATACGTGTTACAAGAAAAGGATGAAGGTAATATTTGCAAGTGTTAGCTTGAATTCATGTATTAGCCAATGAATCTTGTGAAAGTCAACGGTAGAGTGTTGAATAGGATCCATCCAATTGGATGCTTGTATCTTGAGGCAGTGGATTTGATTCATATTCTTTCATATCTATTGGTGCAGTTAAGACCCCAAATAATATAATCTACAACAGTCTGTAAATAAAGTCAGTGCTTATAGAATTGCTTTTCATACAAGATTTCTGGCATGAAAATGTGATTTGAAGCCAGTTAACATTGTTAGTTGCCTGAAGTTTTTTCTTATATAAATAAGTTCTTCAACTTAGAATTTCATACTCATGTTTTCATAAATGTAGTTGGTAATCATAGAAACAAAATGGATGCTTACTGTATATTTTGTGCATATTAATAAAATTTCATTACCACCAACCGACTAAGGAGCAAGCTAAACCCTAAGTTAGCATTAGCTCTGACGGAAACTAATTTGTTTGTAATTAAAAACTAAAACTAAAACTAAAACGAGGATAAAATTAACCTTATACCACTTTATGTTTAGTCAACAAAGTCAAAACTGCTTTGGGTGAGGAAACGGGTGGGTTGGAATCGCTTTGGCGGTGTTGGAAACCACTATCTAGTAGGCATTTATTTAGGTAGGTTCTCGATTGGATCGGGTTGGAATTGGTTTATGAATAAAATATTATTTTTTAAAAATTCAACTATAATTTAACTTTAGTTTAAAATAACAAAATAAAGTTTATCATTATTTATTTTTTAGTAATTTACATA
The DNA here is from genome assembly GCA_025506515.1 of Flaveria trinervia. Classification (NCBI taxonomy): domain Eukaryota; kingdom Viridiplantae; phylum Streptophyta; class Magnoliopsida; order Asterales; family Asteraceae; genus Flaveria; species Flaveria trinervia. The sequence goes on along the minus strand of CM046458.1, from coordinate 15,978,272 downwards.
TATAGCTCTTATGCTTTGAGCAATAAAATAATCAAGATTATTATTACAATGTAATAATAAATATAATATAAACATAACTGAAGCTGACATCATAATGTTAGTATCCTTTCATACTGTATTACTATTGTCGTAAACATTGTCATAATGGTATGACATGTTGATATCTTTTCTTTCCAAATCAAACAACTTGCTGATAAATCCATAAATGCTATGGTATTCAACACGTTTAAAGATTTGATGAAAACATGTCAAAAAGTTGGTTTCAAAAATTTTAAAACTGCTCGACTAATAAATAGTGCCTGAAAGTTTGAGGCAAGATCATACTAAAGTCGCATTCTCTTCGTCCCTCTATGGAATTATTTTTTTTAAGTTGACGTAGAACTTGTCATAGTCATATTGTGATTTAAATTTGATTGTAGAAAATGTGCGTGATATGTCTTATATATGATGCTTTGTTTAGTTTTTAACTTAAAAAAATACGAGCACAAATATGAGGCACGAATATGTGAACGGAGGTTGTTACTTTGATGCACAAATATGTAATTGCATAGTTTTAAGTGAAAACAGGAACTTTTATTAATTTGGTTGTATTAGCTTTATTTGATTTTTTATTCATCGATCACACATTGAGTTTTATTTTTAAGGTTTAATTATTTTCATCATGCTATTATAATATAATTCTCGATTTTTATTGAGTGAATACGAGTAGTTTATTGGTTATTTACAATTGTATCATTGCCTTAGTGCTCAATATAAGATTTTGTGGATCGAGAGTTGTTATTTGGATTTATTTTAGTGGTTTTCATGGACAAGAGTGTTTGAAGATGGTGGTCGAGTGTTTTAAATGAGTTTGGTAGAAATGGATCAATTTAAAGGGTGATTTGTGTGATTTTGTGTTCAGTTTTGATTGGGTTTAAGCAGAGATACAAATGTTTCATTTGTGATTGTTTGGTGTGCTTTCAATGATCATTATGCTCAGATTTGATTGTATTAGTTCAATAGTTGTAAAAGTTACTTTACAGGCTGATCAAACCAAAGAGCTTCGAGTAAGCATTCTGAAGAACAATGAAGTTATTTTGAAATATTTGACAAACGTACTAAGAAATTCTGTAAGTGTTAAATGTTTCGAAACCCAATATCAATTCTTCCGAAACTAAATATGAAGTCTTTCGAAGCTTTAATATAAAGTCTTCAAAATCCAAGAGATTGAACTCTTCCGATTACAGAGAAGACATACTTTCTCTAGCATGTTTTTGATAAAAGCTGAACCACTTTTCGCTGTCATCTTTGAAAACTCATCAACTTACACAAGTTGGTGATACATGCACACTTTTTTCAACTGTAAATTAAGGTCATTGAGTTTGTAATAGATTAGAATATGAGATATGATATGCCTAGTCACTAGTAAAAAGCCAATCTGCCTTTTGACTTTACATTTATCTTTTTGTCTAGATTAGTATTTTAGTTGATCTTTAAAGTATTACCGACTGTAGGATGTAGTATAAACTATCTCAGGTACTCGTCCTTAGTACTAAGACTTGTAACAATTGTTAAACACTTGAGAACAATATAGATCATTCTTGAAAACCAATTACTTATATTCTGCTTGTGCTCTTTACTCTTGTTCTTTGTTTCTTAAACTTGAAAACTAATTACTTATTTGTTAAATGTTGCTTTTTCTCTCCAACCTTGTGAAACTATTGCGTTACCGCCTTCACCAATCCTACAATTGGTATCAGGGCTTTCTAAGCTCTTGATTGTAAGATTTCACCATCTTAAATATCTTTAGTTTCATAAAACACTTACTAGCTTAAATGGCAGTTGTATTAAGGCTGACATGGAAACTAGTATGTAGGATCGGTGTTGGTCTCACAACACAAGTTTATCTCTCAAACTCACTTGATCTCGCTCAGTTGCTGAAGCAAATCTCTTACTAAGTAGACAAATAATATTATAAGTTGATGAAAAGAATCTTACAAGCATCTCATGAGGAGTTACAATGAGAAACTATATATACACTACTATGTACAGTCGATTATACTTGGATAACCAGTTGGAATTTACAACTAGACAAATACTACATTGCTAGAAGTAAAGAATCTATGATAAAATACTATCCTAGATTAGGTAGTCATAACATGTCCACGACTTATCTTTTGTCACCAACTAAAGGTGGCACCTGTACTAATTGATAAAGGGTGAACAGTGGATTAAAGTATCACATGGGCGTGGGAAAGCGCCATGTATTATATCAGAGGTGGCAGCGAAATGTCAGACAGACCATACTTATGTCCACTGGTTCATAGTTAATTCTTCCGAAGCTTAGGCTTTGGAAGAATTAGTTCTTCCGAGGCCATTTACACTTCGGAAGAAACAACATCTTCTGAGTCTTCTTCTAGTCTTCATGACTTTGTTCGTTGGAAGACTTTGCCTTGGATCTTCTAAGTGTGTATACTTCGGAAGGAAGATTACCTAGTCTCGAAAGACTAAGTTCTTCCTTCGGAAGTTCTTCATAATCAAGCTTTAGAAGAAGCTTTGTCTTCGGAAGACCTCTTCAATTGTACTCCAAAATATTCTAAGCATTCTTTTGGTTGCATCAGCATCATATGATCGAATAAACTCCCCCTAGGTTGATGCTACCAAAACTTCACTCCCTTTTACTCCTTAGAGTCTTCAACACCAGGCAAAACATATATTTGTCTATCTCTTTGTTCTTCCTGATGTGGTGGTAAGGAGCTTGTACAAGTCATTCATGGATAGTAAGTCCAATCTGTTGCTTTGAATGACATGTACACTTTTCTGTGCCCTTCTGAGAGAGTTAGTCGATGGGAATCGTAGTCATATTCCCATCTAACTATAGCTTCTGAAGATGGGCCTTCAACCATATGTATGAATGTTCTTCCTTGAGTGGTTGCACCTTTTTCTTCTTCTTCTTCTTCTTATTCATTTGCTTTTATCTTTACCTCTTCTTCAGTCTTTGCTTTCATTGTAAGCTAAAAAAGATGAAGACTACTCAGATGATTTCTAATATGAGCAACAATCTAAGAGTTGGAGGGGTTGGAGAATGTTTTCTCTACTAACTCAGCAATGTCAAATCTGCTAGAGTGTAATAGAGATGGTGTATTAAGTTTGTCTACTTGACCATTCACCCTTTCCACATCAAATCTGCGTGAAGGTTCATCAAACCTCCACTAGACAATTTGTCTTCTAGGATTGAGGGGCTTAGTTGGTAGCTTGTCCCTTTTCCTAGGGTCCTATAGAGTCACCAGTCTCCTTCTTACTTCTTCTCCTCTTCTTTAACTATGTCTAAGTTAGTTGCAAGAAGTTTGAGAGCTTGGTCTAGTCTTCCTCTTGGCAGATCAAGGAATGCATCTCTTTATTTTGATCTCCTTGAACTCTTCTAAGGACAAGGGCTTAGATGGTTCAGAGGATGGTTGGGTAATGATTGGGTTCGGGGTTGTGTTTTGGGTTTAAGTATAGGTGGTGGTGGTTATTGATAAGCAGTGGGTGAAGGTGTAGGTAAGGCTAATAGTGTGGGTTCAGGGGTGTATGGTTTAGTTGTTGGTTTAGTTTTGATGGAAAAAGGAAAAGGTATGGGACCCACTTGCTTTCCGATGAAGACATGGGCTTTGAGATAAGCTTTCATCCAAGCCTTATCTCCCACCTTCTTTGCAACCGTAAGTTATGCATCTTCCTCCATCTACTTCTTCTTCTCCCTCAGCTTCTCCCTAATAGCCTTTTATGTATTATTGTTATTTGATCTTGCTCTTTATAAAAAGAAACAAGATCGTATCATAATCATGATAATTTAGCTCTTTTTGAGAATAGCCTTTTGTGCAGAGAAAGGCTATTATCTCCATTTTCTCCCTCTCTAGTTCCTCCTTTTCCTTCTTCCTCCTTTCTTCCTCAATGACCAATCTTACTGCCTCCTTCTTTTCCTTTTGCAGCAAGGTTGGCTTTTCTAACTTCACAAGACCATCAAGTGGGAGTAAAAGTATTTCTTCATTGTCTATTCCTAGGTTCATGAGCCTGTTTATGACCTCCACTCTCCTTTTGTTGTTGATACTTTCTTGAGCGACTGCTATTGCTTTGCTGCTTGCAGCCAGTAGCTTCCCAGTATCAACTCTTCCTTTGTTCTTAAGTTTTTCCAACCTTTCCTCCTTTAGAAGCTCCTTAATAGTCATCTTTCTTTTTTCCATTAGACCAAAGGAAGATTTAGCATTTAGAGACTCAGGTTTAGAGGATTCAGGTTGGGAAGAATGGGGATGAACTTGTGGTGCTTGTGGTGTTTTAGATAGAGGAGTTTTAAGGAAGTCCTCACTGTGTACCTCCGAGGCTAGATCAAGAATGGCCTCTATGATAAACAGGTCATCAGACAAGGAAGATAGTTCAGTTATTCATTTCACAGCTTGGATTCTGCTTCGGAAGTAATTGGGGTGGCACTACCAGTCACTTTTAAGTTGGTTGCTGGGCCATTAGTCTATATTTGCCCTTTGAAGTTAATCTCAGATTCAATAGAGACCTTAGGTTGACCAACTTCATCCTCAGAGGTAGGTGGCACACTCAGCCTTTTATGCTCTTCAGCTCCAAAGTAGGCAATGACTAACCTTTGATTCAAGGTTTAAGACTTTAGAAATTAGGTCTTTGCTAATAAGTTGCAGGCTACCCTCATCTTCTTTTGAAAAATCATTGGGAGATGAGATAACATACCTATTATGTTCATCATCACCACAAGTAATGGTTTCTTGGCGCCTTGGTTTCCTTTGCATACTAATGTCTCTTTTAGAGGCATAAATTGGCAAGGTTGTCGTGGACTCAGTTTCACTGATGTTACCACTATCTCGAGAGGCTAGTGAAACACTCTCAGTAGTGGCAGCTAAGTCTATATGAGTCACCTGCACTCAGGTTGGACTCACCTAAGTTTGGTCTAGCTGATGTGGGCTAGATATCAGAGGTTCCTTGAGGCTTAGTTGATCTTGAGAGTGGGGAGGTAGATCAACATCATGGACTTGATAACGCATGATATCCTTATCAGATCAGGTTAATAGTTCAAGAAAAGATACAAAGGTTATATCTAATGACCCGGGACCTTGGTTAGCACCTAATGGCTCCTCTGCAACAACAGTTGAGCCAATGATGTGAGTGTCCCTTTTTGGCTGCTTAAGGGAGTGTTTAGACTCTCCCTAAGGGCTTATGGCTTTGGTTGTGGGCTCATTAGGTTGAGTCTGAGGAGACTTAACACTTATATGAAGGTTAAAAGAGGAGAGTGGTTGGACCTCTAGCTAAGTAGGAGCCCTAAGTTCCACTCTAGCCTTTTTGTATTGAACAGAGGGGACATGTTCAATCAGAGAGAGGGCTCATTTGGGGCGTCTTTTGTATATGAATTTGATTGGGTGCGAAAAAATAATTGGCATTACAGTGGTGGTGGCTGGTGTGGGTTCATCAACTGCTTAGTCTGTAGGGATGTCACTAGGAGACGTTGGCTCAAGCATACCGGGAAGGAGACCAGGAAACCTTTCGCTAAAGTTGGTGGACACCTTCTTTAGTGTTTTAAGGATGATAGGCCACATGTAAGGGACCAGTATAATGTCTTCACACTGTAGTTTGTCCTAGTCAAGCTCACAGTTGATTATGTGCTGAATGAAATAGGGGATATATATATAAAATAGATCCTTGGTGATATTACCTCTTAGATGATTCAACACAAATATTGAGTAGTTGAAGTGTAGACCTTTTACCAACCCATGGACTAAGCAGCCCAAATCATATGGGATTTGATCCCATCTCCCTAACTTGTTAGATAAGCTGTGCAGACAATGTGTAGCAAGAACTTCCAATTGTACGAGAAGTTGAACTTGCAAAATTGCTCACATCTCCGCCATATCCCTTTTGGGTGTAGGTATCCTCCAAATTAGACTTGGGGAATTCAATTGGGTTCCTTCATCATGAAGTTCTAGATGCTCCCTAATGGTGGTTTCTCTGATAATGATCTCCTATCCGCAGATCCTTGATCTGATGACCCCTTCACTATTGAGCGTTTCACTTTGACCATTGACGCAAAATTCGGCCTTGTGGTTTGAATAGATAGTAGGGTTAATAGTAAGGGCGGTGAAGTATGTGGATCGTGATAGAAATTGAATGATGTGGGCAAAAGCGGCATCCTTTGAAGAATCAAGGATAACGACTTGGTTATGGTTGGGATTCAAGGCCATTGTTGTGAAGATACTATTTGATTGAAGGAATTTGAGAGTAATGGAGAAGAACATAGTGGAAATTTGATGTTTTTGCAGAGGTAAAGAAAGTAAACAAAGAAAGTCGAAAGTTTTTATATTGGGGGTAAAAGATCAAACCGATAAGGTGAAAAGACACTTTAGGTTTTGATTTGACAAGGGCAGTAAGATAAACCATTTAAAATATTATGACACTTATCAATAAAATGTTATTTTTTACAGAGTGGGGCTTGAATATTTTTGTTACACAGTTAAAGTTCTCTTCCAGGAGTAGAATTGCTTCTGAGAGAAAAAAACTTGTGTTTCTTAGTAGTGTCTTTCGAAGCTATTTTTACTTCCGAAGGAAAACCATGTCTCAAATACAATTTTCTTCTAAGAGTAAAGTATTCTTCTGAGAAATGAAGTTAGTAAGCGTTAGAAGTGGATTTTATCTATGATCAAATGCTCTTTCAAGGTGAAAAACTCTTCAAAAGAGACTACTTGAGCAGAGGAATTTTCCTTCGGAGATATATAAAGATCTCTTTCGAGGGTAAATTTCTCTTCGGAGAATTCATACTTAGACAAGTTGAAGAAGAACTGTTGTAACATGGCTTAGATTGTATAAAGACAACATAGGCAAGACATATTTTAAAAGGTTTTGAAAAGAGATTGACTAGTCAATGTTAATCATCCCAATAGTTGTGATTAAATACTTAAATCTTTGTTCTTTAAAAGCTTTGGTGAACAAGTCAACATATTGTGAATTTGAATTGACTTTGACTAATTTGAATAAGTTTTTCTCATGAATATCTCGAATGAAATAGTACCTGATGTCATTATGCTTGTCTTGGAGTGCTTGACTGGATTTCTGTGATAGAAATTGCACTCTTGTTATCTATGTGGATTGGAATCTCCATGAAGTTGAAACCATAGTCTAACTTGATATTGAATCCATAACAGTTGAGCATAACAACTTGCAACAATAATGTATTCAACTTCAGTAGTTGATGTAGAGACACATGATTCCATCTTGCATTGCCACAAGACGATCCTTCCACCAAGAAATCGATATCCTCCTGATGTGGATTTCTTGTTAATGTTACAGCCACCATAATCACTATCAGTATAACCATAAAGATTGACATCCTTATTCTTAGGATACCAATACCTAGTTTGGGAGCTCCTTTGAGGTATCTAAGAATTCTTTTGACAACAATTAGGTGAGACACCTTAGGAGCAGCCTGATATCTTGCACAGATGCAGGTTGCAAACTGATATTAGTCTGCTTGGAATGAGATACATTAGAGAGCCAATAGTTGCCCGATACTGATGCTGATCATTGTCCATCCCCTTGGAATCTGGACAAAGATTGTGATTTCTGGGAATAGGTGTCGTTGCTAGTTTACAAGCTTATATCTCAAATCTTTCTAAGATTTTACTTAGATTGAGTTATGAAGAACCCTTATTCCATCTGTTTCATTTGAATCCCAAGGAAGAAATACATCTTTCCTATAGAACTCATCTCAAACCTTTTTCTCATGATGATTTCAAAGTCTTTGCACATTTGGTCATTTAAGGAACCAAATATAATATCATCGACATAGATGTGTACAAGAAACATGTCCTTCCCAGACTTCTTTATGAACAATGTCTTATCTATGGTGCCTCTGGTATAGCTATTGTTCAGAAGAAACCGAGACAGTGTCTCATACCACAGCCTAGGTGCATGGTGTAACCCATAAAGACCTTTATGAAGTTTGCACACATAGTTAGGGTGTTTTGGGTCTTCAAATCCAAGTGGCTAACACACATAGACTTCCCTATCAATATCCCCATTAGAAATACACATTTGACATCAAGTTGATGGGCTGTGAAGTTCTTGGATGCTGTAAAAGTAAGGAAGATTTGCACATCCTCAAGTCTTGCAACAAGTGCAAAGATATCAGTGTAATCTATTCTATGCCTTTTTCTTATATGTATCCTTGAACCGCAAGTCTTGCTTTGTTCTTGATGCTCAAATTCCTATCGTCTCTTTTATTTATGAACACCCACTTAGTGCCAATAGGGACTTGGCCAGGTGGTAATGGACACAAGTTCCATACCTTTTGCCTTTTGAACTGAAGCAACTCCCTTGCATTGCTTCAACCCAATTGTTGTACTTGAGGGCTTCTTCCACCTTCTTGGGTTCCATTTGAGAGAGAAAGCATGAGTACAAGCAAACATTCCCATTATGGGTCTGACCTCTTGTTCTCACACATTCTGAGACATCCCCAATGATGTTCTTAACTGAATGAGTGTTGAGTATAGTAAGCATAGGAATCACATCTAGTTGCATAGATAGATCCAAGTTGGAGAACTTTTGCTCAAGATTTCGGACACCATTTCAGCTGATGTCTCACACTCATTCAATAAGGACTGTTTGAATGAATGTGTGGTAGCATCAATGGTATTTTGCTGTGAAGCAACATCAACAATTGCTTATTCCTCTAGATCATTATCTTCATCAGCTTGGTGTTGAATTCTAGAGTTATAGGCTGATGAGTTTTGAGGCTCAGTTGGCTGACATCTTGTTGAAGCTCTATTATTTCTTAAGATGTTCAAGCTTTCAGGACTTCTAGTGGTGGGAGCTTGATCGTTGACTTCTTGGAGAAATTGGAGTAGGTCGGGTAACTCAAACAGTTGATCATCATATGAGTCACTTTGAGTTCCTGTTCCAGTTGAAACATTCTCACAAGATGGTTTAGAATAGTTTGAAAACAATTCTTGGTTAAAAATATGTTCAAGACCATCTCCCTTAACACAAGTAGTGTGCTCATTGACAACAATATTGGATGATTCCTCAAATTGTTGATTTTTGATGTTATATACTCTATAAGCAATAGAGTTTGAGGAATATCCAACAAAGATAGCATCATCTAACTTTTCATCAAATTTTGCTAAATTTTCTTTTGTGTTAAGTATGGTGCACCTGCTGCCAAAGGACCTTATAAAGCCAATGAACAGTGGCCTCTTTTTCCATAGCTCATACGGGGTTTTTCCATGGGGCTTAACAATGAGAACCCTGTTCTGCACATACCATGTAGTGCTAACCACCTTCACTGAGAAAGTTAGAGGCAACTTTGAATCAACTAACATAGTTCCTGCCGACTCAATAAGTGTCTTGTTTCTCCTCTCAACAACACTATTTTGTTGAGGAGTTCTAGGAGCACTGTATTGTCTGGTAATGCCTTTTGAGTTATATAATGAGTCAAGAACTTGATTCTTAAACTTAGTCCCTTGATCACTTCTAATGATTTTTACCTTGTGATTAATTTGATTTTTAATTCTAAGAATAAATAATTTTAAAGTTTCAGCAGTTTCATCTTTACTTCTTAAAAAGAATACCCATGTAAATCTTATAAAATCATCAACAATCACAAGGCAATATATTTTCCTTCCAATGCTGATTATACTTGTGGGACCAAATAGATCCATGTGCAATAAGTGTAATGGGGTAGTGATGCAGTTAACCTCTTTGGATTTGTGAGATACCTTGTGTTTCTTCCCTTTCAAACAAGCAACACACTTATCTTTACAAAAAAAAATTGTTTTTAAGCATACCATGTACTAAGTTATTTTTAACCAATTTTTTTATGGTTTTAAAATTAACATGGCATATTCTTTTATCCCAAATAGTTGACTCATATCCATTGGCTTTGAAAATAAAGCATGAGACTTCTCCTAGTGGGGAAGCATTGTTCATATCCAACTTGTACACATCCCCTTTACTGGGAGATCTAAGAAGCACCAATTCCTGAGGAATTGTCACTCCGGGTTTGAGGATAATGCACTCATGTTTTGTGAAAAGCATTTGGTGCTTTTGAGCACAGAATTGAGAAACACTAAAGAGATTCTATTCAAGCTATTTGACAAAGTTTACTTTGTCAACTTTAACTTACCATTGGATACACTCCTCTACCAGAAATGTATCCTTCGAATTCACCTCCAAGCTGAACAAGTCCTCCATCAAAATATGCCTGGAGCATACACTATCCACAATCCATATATTTTCATTCTTGTCATATGGATGTCCCTGAATATAAGGTGAAATGACAAGTTACTGTTATAAACCCAAGCCTTGTTTGTCTTGGGTTCTTCCAATGTATATGAGATAATTGAACCTGTAGATACATGTGTCCCTAGTTTCTGAACTTAATGTAATATGTCTTTATTGTCATACATATATGTAATTGAATGGGTACTTAATGTAATACAATGTGTGGTTGTGCTTATAATGTTTATTATTTCATTGATTAGTAGGTTAATGCTTATTGAACTAATTATATAGGTTTGTAGTTGTTTGAATACATATAAGTCAATTAATGATTATGAAACATATTCAAAATTAATCATATGAAGTTTTCATGCGATTGGATCATGCTAATAGACCATATGCATGAACACTTCATGCTAATGAACCAGTCGTACAAATGAACTAGGAGACTAGATCAGTCGCATGATTGTAACATGAGATTGGCTCAGTCCCACGACCGAACACTCAGTCATGCGAATGGATCAACCGCATGACTCAATCACATGACTGAACCATGCAAATGGTCCAGTCGCATGATTGATAAACCCTAACCTATAAATACCACTTAAATTGTGGAAAAATGAGACACTTTGAATATTTCGATACCTGCACGTACCCTAGCCGTCCAGAGACCTCTAGCAACCTGTTCCAACTTCATAGATCGCAGTAGATCGATTGCTAATCGCTCTTAACGTTTAGATTCAATCTTTAATTGATTCTACGTGCGTTCTCACTGATTGGATCGCCAATCAAATAGGATTCCGCACCATTTGATTCGGTATACGCGTAAATCTGTTAGTATTCGTCAAGTACACGATCCTAACAAGTGGTATCAAAGATTTGGCTCTAGATTTACGTGTGATTCAATCGTTTTGATATAAAAATTCTGTTTTTACACTAAAAAACACAATCTTTTGTGTCAATCAGGTTTTAGACGTCCCTTGATCGTAAAGTTTAGTTTTTCCGGCATACGGCAATTAGGGTTAACAAGAAATTCGTGTTTTTGCGTCCAAAACACCTTAAACCTACGAATTTTCAAAATCCAGCAGGTTCAGTCGCACGATTGACTCAATCGCACGACTGAGTTCATACGCATCCCCCATACGCACGATTGGACTCATTCGTACTCCCATTCGTACGACTGAGCAGTGTATTCGCATTGTTCCACCGCATTAGTTCATTCACCCGACTAAGCCATCCACATTAGTTCAGTCGCACGATTGAACCATCCGCATTGTTCAATCGCCCGAATAGCCCAATCGCACACCTTCATTCGCACAAATAAAACAGTTTGGTTTAAATTTAAAAGTTTTTAGCAATGGAGGACCAATACTCAGCATTCACAACAGGGAGAGACTCACGTATTCAGAACTTACTGCTACTGGAGAATGAAGTGGGGAATCACAACAAACCCTGAAAGCTAATCACGTTAGATGAATACCCACAATGGAAGCAACGTTTCAAGATCTACTTAAATGGAGTAGATCCCAATCTGTGGGAATCTATAGAGACGGGGTATAGCATGCCAGTAGGAGCTGATGGTATCACACTCACACTAGGTGGCATGACTGATGGACAAATAGTCAAGTACAATGCTGAAAAGAAAGTCTATGCTTTGCTTACACAGTAAATTCAAAGGATATTTTCCATCAATTCTCGGAATATACGCAAGCAAAGAAACTATGGGATGCATTGGAGAAACGGTATGACGGAAACGCATCATTGAAGGCCATAAAGGCTAAAGCTTTAAACAAGGAGTTTGACAACTTCTCCTCGATGGTAAAAGAAAGTCTGGATGATGTCATCGATAGGTTCTACCACTTGATGAGTGAGATGCACACTCATGGAGTAATGACGTCAATAGAGGACAAAGTATCTAACTTTGCAGATGGGCTGCTGGGGAAATGGGTTTCATTTGTCTCAAATATCAAACAGAATGATATGCTAACGGAGTTAGATATAAATGATTTCATTCTGAAGCTGAGAGAGGAAGAGCTGAGGATGAGGTATAGAGCACAAAAGTCTTCCTATGATCAGAATCCAACGCTGTACAATGCGACTCCACAAGCCAAAACATCTGGAGCACCTCTTCAGATAGCTTTTGTATCAAGCTCGGCCGACCCTTCTTAAGCCTCTAGTTCAGGGTCAGAAATGTCATGGTCGTCTGGTACCCAATACATTGTACCTGAAGCCAATGCAGCAAAACTAAAGACCGAAAATTTTGGTAATGTGACAGTTGAGGTTGCTAAAGAGCACATGGATCTCTTAGTTACAGTAGTCCACTCCTATGATGGACTAATTGCTGGTAAAATTGGGAACTGCCATCTGGCTGATGAGGATTACGAGCAGGTGGATGAGGCAGAGCTGGAACGGATGGATATAATGTGGGCCTTAGCGAGTGCTATCCGGCGAGCTAAGAAGTTTGTCAAGAAAACCGCACAGAACTTGGCTGCAACTAAGGACACTACCTTTGGTTTCGATAAGACAAAGGTGACTTATTTCAACTGCGGCGAGAAAGGGCACTTCAAACGGGAGTGTATGAAGCCAAAGAAGATTGGAAATGGGAACCCAAGCCAGTGAAGAAGAGGTTTGGGCTGTAGTATCTTTTTTAGTCTTCCATTCCATCCTATGATTGATCAGTATAGATGAGCCTGTGGAGGCTTGAGCAGCTTGACTTGTGTTGGTCCATGTCGTATTACAGTGCAAATGATATTAAGAATCGTTCAATATCCAAAAAATATACTAAACAATAATAATAAAGAGAATTGAACACAATAACAACTCACTCATAATAAGACAATGATCAATGATCATCAATAACATAAAGCACAAGGATAAATCTGTGTATTAACTGCTTTGAAATGGTAATTAGCAACAATGATAATCGATTAGGGTTTTGCAAGCTTACCTACAATGAGAAGAAACAAAACAATATATAACAGACTATAGTTTCACAGACAGTTTTGCTGTCAGCGAAACTGTGCTGTCAAAACTATAGTTTTGCTAGACGAAACAGAAGTTTTGCTAGGCAAACAAAACAGCTGACTGTGAGCGAAACTATAAAAATAGTTTCGCTCACAGTTTCATTGTACTACAAAAATACATAAACAAAATACAATTAAAGGAAACTAATAAAAGACCTAATACAATCAAAAGTAAATAATCTAAACTAAGGTGAGTCCAACCTATACATGATCTTCAATACTCCCCCTAGGTTGGAACTCACCAACTTCACTTGGCTTCATTAGTCTTTTCAGCTCCAGTGACCTTTGTTGCTTTAGATTAATCTTCAGCATCTCCTGCAACAACTCCCTTTGAAGCTTCAACACATGATTCTTTACGATTTCCTCCTGCATCACTAGCTCCATCGGGATGAGCACTATCCCTCTCAAACTGCTTGGCCAAATTTTGAATATCCATGTTAAGGTCATTTTGAGCCCTTACCCTCTCGACTAATTTCTTCACCTCTGCCCTCACCCCTCTGATCTTGTTGGCTATATTCATAAAAAGACTGGCTTCTTTGCGAGTCTCTTCCCCAGCCCCAGCATTTATGTGATTCTCACACAACCAAATAAAATTAGAATGTGTTATTATTAACAGGATTAAAAGATTGTTCTGAGTTCGAAACACACATGCGAACCGAATACAACCAACACACATAAACAATACCTAAAATCACGATATCAAACGAACCAGTCACGGTAAAGCCCTAAGAAAGAGGAAAATACAAAAATGTGAAAGTGTAAGGATATAATTTCGCAGAAGGACTTATATAGTAAATAGTTTCACATGCTGCGAAACTATAGTTTCGCCAGACGAAACAGCAGTTTCGCCAGGCGAAGTTGCAATTTCATCAGACGAAATTCAGATCAGAATGACTTCGCTTATAATGAGAATGTTAAGCGAAATTGCAATTTCATCTAGCGAAACAAATAGAGAAAGTATAGTTTCACTACAGATTTTTTTTTATTTTTTATTTTTTATTTTTATATAAAGATATGCAAACATAACATAGCTCAAAATTGATCGAAGATCACATCCTCAAGATAAATATAGCACAGAGATGAATTAGATCATCGATCGGCAATGAGATCACACTAATAACTAAATCTAATCACAGTCTTTGAATGAATTTTGAAATTCTTAAACAGATCAATAACGATTGCTGATATGTTTGTTCACTTAAACTCAAGCTTTATCTTTTTCAACAGATAGCATATGATTTGTTTAGGTTCGATTAGTTGCTTTAGAATGTTAGGATCCCACAATCATTTGGCAAAAACCCTCACCCAACCTTAGGATTTCTTGAATTTTGGTACGATCTTTACAGAGCAAGGTTTGTGCATTAGGGTGCAAGTGAGTATTATCAAAATATCGCATACAGATATGAAATCATCATTTAGATGATGTGATACAAATTAGATCAAATAGGTGAGAGCTCCAGGTCTATACTCACGTATAACAAAGGAGATGACCATTTAATCATGTGCCGATGAGAGCTCCAGGTCAGTACCACCATACAGCAGAGGAGATCATCACTCCAGGTCAGTACCACCGTATAATAGAGGAGATTAGCACAAACACAAGACATATAATACACCAAACATCACTCAAGGATAGGGCTTATATGATTTATATCATGGTGTAAGGAAGATCAATTCTCAATCCAATTTTTGTCGAGACTCAGTTTTCGTGCAGGCCAAAATGATCGCGTAAATCCAGACATCCTTAAGCATATATTTTAATTTAAATCAAAATGCTGCTGCTTACTTTATTTGTCAGACCGAGTCTATCAAGCATATCGTTACAAAATCTGTTTATTTGAGCATTATATGTGCTCCCCTTCTTTTTTTTAAAAGAAATAAGATGTGAAAGAAATAACAACATCAATTACTATCATTTCTCATTTTAAATACCAATCATGCAAAAATTAATACATCCAGAGGATATAAAATCATTTCTCGTGATTTCAATATTAACACCCAAATTATTTTAAGGCTCCCCCCAAATTTTATTTTAGAAGATTAAAATTAATAAGGTGATAATGATAATTATTATTATTATTATTATTATTATTATTATTATTATCATTATTATTATTTTGTATTTTTTTTAAATAGAGGTTTAAAAGGATATTAATCCGAGCATAAAGATCAATTCATAAAAACAGGGTTTATCAAAAGTTTTTGTGAAAAGATCTGCCTTCTGATTTTTTGTGTCAATGGGTATAATATCAATAAAACCCTTTTCTTGAGCATCATGAATGGCATGAATCCGTCTTTTGATATGCTTGGTTCGGGAATGATGAATAGGATTTTTGGCAATCCCAATGGCTGCTTCGTTGTCGCAAAACAACGGCGTGTGGAGGAACTTAATTCCGTAGTCAATCATTGGTGTTGTATCCAAAGAACTTGGGAACAACTAGAGGCAGCAATGTATTCTGCTTCTCCTGTAGAAAGAGAGACAGTGGTCTGTTTCTTGCTCTGTCATGACACCAGACAATTTCCCAGGTATTGACACCCCCCGGACGCTAATTTTCTGTTTAACCTGCAACCATTAGAATCACTGTTAGAATAAGCATGTAAATCAAATCTCTCTCCATATGGATACCATAGACCTAAACGGGATGAGCCTTGAGATAACGAAATATTCTCTTGACAGCTTTCACATGGGGCTCTTTTTGGGCCGACTGATATCGAGCACAGTATCCTACAGCAAAAGTGATATCAGGACGACTTGCTGTAAGATACATGAGGGAACCGATCATAGATCTATAGAGATGAGGATCAACTGGTTTTCTGTTCTCATCAGGAGTGAGACAAGTCTGAGCAGTAAAGGGAGTCATTTCAGGAGAGGCGTCGTCCATCTTGAATTTCTTCAAGATTTCTTTAATATACTTCTCCTGATGAATAAGGATTCCTTCTAGCTTTTGTTCAACTTGTAAACCAAGAAAGAAGCACATTTCTCCCATCATACTCATTTCAAACCGTTGACGCATCACTTCTTCAAACTCTCGACATAATAGAGAATTGGTAGATCCAAAAATAATATCTTCAACATAAACTTGGACAAAAAACATTTCACCATTCACTTCGTTTTTGAAGAGAGTCATATCAATGGTACCACGAGAGAAACCATTGTTTAAGAGATACTGTGTTAGGGTCTCATACCAGATCCTAGGTGCTTGATGAAGACCATACAGAGACTTGTCAAGCTTAAAGACTTTATCGGGAAAGTCAGGATCCTCAAAACCTGGTGGTTGACACATATCTCCTCATCAAAGTCTCCGTAGAGAAAAGCACACTTGACATCCATCTGATAGACCTTGAACAGTTTATGAGCAGCATGAGCAAGAAAAATCCTGATTGCTTCAAGACGGGTGACTGGAAGGAAGACTTCAGTATAGTCAATCCCTTCTTCTTGAGCAAAACCTTGCGCAACAAGTCTAGACTTGTTACGCACCACCACATCACGATCATCCGGTTTGTTCTTAAACACCCATTTTGTACCAATTGGGCATTTGTTTGGAGGCAAGTCAACCAAGGTCCAAACTGTAAGCTTTCTGAATTGTTGAAGTTTCAATTGCATTGACTCCACCCAGCACGGATCCAGTAGAGCGGCATGCACATTTTTTGGGACAGTTTCAGAGATGAAGCAAGAGAAGAGACAGATATTAATCAAACCAGATTGACTCCGCGTCCGAACACCATCAATGATAGATCCAATAACATTATCAAGAGGATGATCTTTAAAAGTTTTGTAGTCGGTGTCTAAAGGGAAGGTGTTCGGAGAAGTTTTGCTTACAGATTGTGAAGGATTAGATGAGGGAGAGAGAGATGGAATAGGTTGTGAGGGGATAGATGTAGGTGATAAAGAAAGAGATGTTGATGAAGAAGAATCAGGTGTTGGTAACAGATCCAGTAATGGAGAAGATGAACCAACATCAGCTGAAATGGCATCATTTGCTGACGAGGTGGAATGGACAGGTGATGGAGTGGAGGAGATAATATTGGTTTGAGCATTTGGAGTGGACGCAACATCATCGAAAACAGGAAAAATGAAAGAATTAAACACAGTATCGGAGTCAAAGAACCATGCTGGTTCAAATCGAACATCAGAAGAGTTAGACTCCTGCCAATCAACATAGAACGAATCTTGAACGATACGTGTTCTCTTGTTATAAACTCGATAGGCCTTTTGAGAAGAAGAGTAACCAACAAAATAACACTCATCAGACACGACACCAAACTTTGTCTTTTGAGATTGAGTATTTAGAAGAGTGCAAGAGCAACGAATGGTCGAAAGAAGTCATTAGAGGTTTCATCTTATGAAAAAGTTCATAAGGAGTCTTCATTTTGTCCTTCACAATCAACACTCGGTTTAGAACAGATGAAGCACAGTTTACGGCTTCAGCCCAAAAGATAATAGGTAATGAAGATTCTATCAGCATTGTATATGCAGCTTCAATAAGAGTTCGATTCTTTCTTTTGGCAACACCATTCTGTTGAGGTGTCCTTGCAGCACTAAACTGTCTCATAATTCCCTTTTGAGCACAGAATGAATCAAGAATCTGATTTTTGAATTCAGTGCCGTTGTCACTTTCAGACCCATAACCTTTCTCTTGCTGATTGTTTCTATAGAAAGAATTAATTTCTGCAATTCTTCAGCAACCTCTCCTTTGTGTGCAAGAAATCTCACCCATGAATATATGGAGAAATCATCTGTAACAACAAGGCAAAATGATTGTTATCAATAGATTTAATGCTAATTGGGCCAAACAAATCAGTATGTAACAACTGCTATTTTCAAGTTTGGGCTTATGTAGTTTCTTGTGTTGTTTGCCCGTGGCACATGCCATACATTTTTCATTAACAGAAAAATCTTTTGAAGGGAGTCCTCTAACGAGATTGTTTTTTACTAATTTGTTTATTATTTTAAAATTAACATGGCCTAATCAATGATGCCATAAAAGAGACTCAAAGGTTGAAGCTTTAGAAAGAAGACAGGTTGTGGTAGACTTTGACTCACTGGAGTTCATATCAAGAAGATATGTGTCATGTTTTCTTGGAGCATGCATGAGAATCAAATCATCTGGAATATAAATCTCTGATTTTAAAAATAGACATTGATCAGATTTAAACAAGACTGGAATGTATTTATCACAGATTTGAGAAACACTCAGAAGATTAAATGCCAGCTCAGGAACATAATTGACTTTTTCCAAGGTTAAAGAACCACCGGTAACTTTTCCTTGCCCAATCATCTTTCCACCCTTTTTGTCACCAGCAAAGGCAACATATCCTCCACAATAATTCAATAATTGGTCAGCAAGTCTTTCAGCCCTGTCATATATTTGGAGCAACCACTATCTACATGCCACAGCTGTTTACAATCTTAGTGGATGACTCCTGAAATGAAATAATAAACCAATTAACCAGGTGTAATAGGAACCCAAGATTGAACAACTTTATCTTTAGATGAAGAAAAATTTTTGCAAAAGAATTTATTAACCAATTTTGTTAATTTATTTCCAAAACAGTTCTTATTAAGATGACCATGAAGCAATATAGAACAATTCTTGACAAGATGGTCCTCTTGACCACACCTGAAACAATGAGGTTTGTGTCTAGGTCTGTGATGTGATGAGGTAAGAATATGATCAATGATAATTTCCTTATCACATTCAGATACACTAGAATCAATGTCACTAAATGTCTCATACATGCCAACAGGTCGAAGTTTATTTGAACAAGAATTATTATTTACAAAAATAGATGAATGTTCGTTCGACGTACCAGTAGAACTAGGTCCACTGGTACTAGTTTTAGACGAAGAGGTAATTTTTTCATCAGATAAAGACATATTTGATGGAGTGAAAGATGGAATGGGATGAGAAAATAATTTTTCAAAACAATTAGTTTTAATTTGCTCGTTGACTTTGTAGAAAGATTAGTTGCATCATAATCATCACCAGAACAAAAGACATCACCACAATGTACTGAATTAGAAGATGAAATAGAACTGTCATGAGAACATGAGACAACAGAGTCTGTTACAGGAGAACTAGAAACAAAAACAGAATTTAAACTAGACTTGTGATCTAAAACAAACTACTGATAATCAGGTGTACTAATACTAGTGCATCCAAGCCCACTAATTGGTCCATGGTCGTAGTCTTCACGAACATGCTTAGAGTTAACACCCTCTAAACCTGCAGACATACTGTCAGTATCTGTTTTGATTAAATCATTAGAAGGATGAGGAACAGGCATAGGAGAATAATAGTATATACTAGGCGGAGGATAGACCTTTACGTTTTCATAACCCAATCCCATTTTAATCGTTGAGATTTACATAGATCATCATGTTTCATTCCTGACATGGTCCATTTGTCTAACTTTGACTGAAGTTTGCTTGTTTCAAATTCAGCAAGGGCAACTCTTTTAGTCAAAGTGTTAATCTCAACATTTCTTTCCAAAACAATTCGTTTTAAATGATCATTTTCTTTTAAAGCCTCATTTAATTTAACAAAGTATTTTGATTTATTGATTTTAAGTTCATTGTTGATTTGATTTAAATCCTTTTTCATTATCAATTAATAGACGATTAGCTTTATATATCCCAAATAATCTAATTTTACAAGCAGATGAGCACATATCCTGAATTACCTCATATGAAAGTCCCATCACCATCCTTTCAGCAGCTAAGGCTTTTTCACATTGGCACACTGGAGTACTTGACTTCTTTTCCTCAATGGTGGCAGCATCATCATCATAATCCTTTCTTTGCCCAGCGCATGAACTTCCTTCCTCCCTTAAACTTGCAGATTTACCTTCCCCTATTCCAGCATCTTTCTCTTCTTTCTCATTCACAGATGACACATCTTCCCTTTTGAATTCTTTGAAAAGGTCAAATCCATCTTTACCATCTTCCTTCTCATTCCTTTCAACAAGCTTAGCAACCAAAGCATGATTTATCTCAGTTCTTGTTTCCTCAACCTCAGCACTCCAATCAAAGTTAGAAATCAATACTGTCTCCTTTTTGTGATTCACATCTTCCTTCTCTTTCTTAGCTGTCAATCTTGGAACTCCTGAATTACTGGAATCAGTGACAATTGGTGATGGACATTCACGTTTGAAGTGTCCCAATTGTTTACAGTTGAAGCATCTCAATTTGGACTTATCGAATCCCAGTTTTGAATTAGATGTTTGACCAATGAAGTTCTTTCATCCAGTTCTTTCCATAAATCTTCGAGCTTTAAGGGTCAACATAGCCATCTGCCATTGAATATCAGTTTCTTCAAGATCATCAGGATCCACCTGATACATGTCTTCCATAGTCATTCCCTTCCCTTTCAACTCTCCAGCTACAAGTGCTTCATAGCTTTGAACGAACATTCCAAAAAGAGCCATTGTTTATGATGGGATTGAAGTTTCAACATTGGCCTTAGAATTACCCAGATCTCTTCCAACACTACTATTTCCACCTGAGAAAGTACTTGTATTAATTCCTCCTTGAATTGAATTCTGTATTTCAGAACTTGTAGCGGATGATAATAAAGCAGCATTTTGTGAAAAACTAGATGTGGGCATCATAGTCTGGTTAATTCCCGTCTCTTCATGTCCAACTCAAAGGATTTCAGCTTATTGATAATATCCATCAGCTTGTAGTCTGTGAACCCTCTTTCTTGTTTAAGCATCCTCACCTGAAGACTCCACTGAGGTGGGAGAGAATCTAGAAGCCTGTTAACTTGTTCATTGTTGGAAAGCTTTTCTTCATATTTCTTTAAGGTGCTTGAAACAGTCAAGAAACGATTTGTAAGATCTATCAGACTCTTGTTCTTGTGTCCAACAAAATAATTGAATTCCTTCTCAGCCTGAATGCTCTTTTCCTTTACCAATTTGCATTACCATCATAAAATTCACATAGGGCATCGTAAAGAGTTTTAGCATTTTTATGCTCTGCAAAATGATTGTAAATGTCTGGTGCCAGACAAAGAGTTAAAGCACCAAAATCCTTTTGGTCACCATCGATCAACTTCAGATCCATTTCAGAGAAGGAAGATGGATCCTTATTTTCCGAGACAACATCACCAATAGTAACCGTTGGTATGTGAGGACCAGAAATAATCGATTCCCATTGGTTGTGATTAGTGTAGAAGAAGAAGGCTTTGAGACATCTTTTCGAATCTTCAAAGTTGTCTCTGTTAATGAGTCTCGGAGGCCTATTAGGAGCAACACTTTCAAGATCGGCAAGTGTGAGGAATGTTAACTTAGACATGGTAGTTTCGTAGAGATCGATGTAGTTTCGGCAAGAGAGAAGATAACTTCGCTAACACTTTCGTAGAAAAAGGTAACTTCGCAGAAAATTTCGCAGATACTTTCACAGTGGCAACTAATTTCGCTGACAATTTCGGCAGCACTTTTGCTAGCCAATTGTCACAGCAGACTTAGTTTCACTGATAAATTCGCACGAAACAAGCTTGAACTTTCGTTCAAAAACACTTTTGGCAACAATTTCACTTGTTAACCCTTCACAATTACTGATGAACTTTCGTTCAAAAAGACTAGTTTCGCAGAACAACTAGAGAACAATTTCGATAGCAATACAACCCATAGTTTCCCTGGAAGATAATTAGCTGTTTCATTGAAAGAACTGTAGTTTCGCTGATCGATCCTAAAACCCTCTTTCAACCCAAAATCAATCTGAAATCATCAAAAACTCAATGAATTTGAGATTTGATGATTAGCAAGGCTTCCACAACCGAAAACAAGGTAAACTCAATTAGTTTCCACATCAAAAACATCCAATAAGGGACTGAAAATGATTAAAACAAGATATTGAACAAAAAACCACCAAAAACTCAACAAATCATGAGCACTAAGGCTCTAATACCATATTGTTGGTCCATGTGATCGTATTACAGTGCAAATGATATTTAGAATCTTTTAATATCCAACAAATATACTAAACAAAAGAGAATTGAACACAATAACAACTCACTCATAATAAGACAATGATCAATGATAATCAATAACATAAAGCACAAGGATAAATCTGTGTATTAACTACTTTGAAATGGTAACTTGCAACAATGATAATCGATTAGGGTTTTGCAAGCTTACCTACAATGAGAAGAAACAAAACAATATATAGCAGACTATAGTTTCGTAGACAGTTTCGTTGTCAGCGAAACTATGCTGTCGAAACTATAGTTTCGCCAAACGAAACAGAAGTTTTGCCAAACGAAACAGAAGTTTTGCCAGGCAAACAAAATAGCTGACTGTATAGTTTCGCTCATAGTTTCGCTATACTACAAAAATACATAAACAAAATACAATTAAAGGAAACTAATAAAAAACCTATTACAATCAAAAGTAAATAATCTAAACTAAGGTGAGTCCAATCTATACATGATCTTTAACTAGCTTCTGAGGCTTCTTTCTTCTTAGAAGAAGTTATCACCACCTTTTCTTCTGAAGCAGTCTTCTGCTCGGAAGGTTTCAAAGTATTATGTTTGTTCCTTTATTTGTTCTTTGGCTTGTTTGCGTAAGCTATTTTCCTTTCGGAAGAATAAGTTTCTTTTGAAAGCAACTTGGCTCGGAAACAAGCTTTCCTTTCTTTAACACTTGCACCATATGGTAAGGCCAAAATGTGAGACCACCCTTGACTCCTTTCTTCTTAACATTGGTTGCATAATATGTGCTTTTAGGATTGTAGTAACAATCTTTAGCCATGTGTTTATGCAGACCACACATTATGCACTCAATGTTATCCTTGATGGGGCGTGAGGGCTATTTTTTCTTGCACTTATTTTCTTCCTCAACACCCTTCCCCTTTAATTTATGATCCTTTAGCTGGATCGGAGTGCTGGTACTACACTCCTTTCTTGAATAAGAAATTCCAACCACTTGGAATCCAACATATAATATACACCCTTTTGTCTTGGGTCTATTTTCAACTTTGACTCAGCTACCTTCCGGGTAGTTTTTCTTGCTGCCTTGATTTTATTCTTTCATTTTATGATGGTTAGGAGTTGATTATCAGCGGTGTGGATGAGGTTTTCTACCTTATCCTTCTCTGTGGTGGTCACCATTGTTGCATCATTCTTCTAGTCATTGGGTAGTGGGAAACAATTGGAACCTCTTGCTCATTGGTACCACATCTTGGCTGTCTAACATAACATTAGAGTGTGGTGGAGCAATTGCATTAGTTCCCAACCCACTTTTGTTTTGATAACTCACCTTTGAGTTAGAGGATGATGCAATGATGGTGCTGAAGTTATATGCTCTTCAATGGAATACTTCTTTGCTTTAGCCTAAGCTATTACTAGCTAGGCCTGAGCGTTAGTTAACTTGGAGATTAAATCTTTTATTTGAGCTATGTAGTTTGAATGTTAATTTTAAAAAGATACAGTTCTCTCTAACTCTTTAATTTTGAGTTTGTAGTCAAATTCTGCTCTCTTAAAGTTAGATTTTAATATGTTTAAGGACTCAATATTAGATTTAATTTCCATGTTGTAGTCCTTTTACAATTTGACCATAGCAATACATGCTGGAGTATAGAGATGTTCATATACCTTACTGTCTTTAGTTCCAACTATGAGAGCTTGAGGAGGAGTGACATCTTGCACCACGAAGCTCCAATCAGCTTCTTGAGCAACAACTACAGTTTGTTGTTCCGTTGGTTTGGTTGTAGCTTTTGGGGTAGCAGGATGTAGGGAGGCTTGAGTTGCTCCAGGATTTGATTAAGGATCCTTGCATTCCCTTGCAAAGTGACCATGTTGGTTGTACTTGTAGCACTTGGCCTTTGATTTATCAAACCCAAATATGCTATTAGTTGGGTTATAAGGTAATTGCCTTTCAATTTTCTTGTAGATTTTTTGCTTTATAGGTTAGGAGAGCCATCAGCTAGACAATGTCCATGTACTCCACATCATCTGGGCTAAAACACTCGAGATCATCAAAGCAGAATTGAAAATCTCCAAAGTGTTCATTCACTGAATTAAAATCACACCTATCTTGGAAGGAGTTTTTTTGAGCCTGTTGAGATCTAGGCGTCTAAGGAAATATTATATAAGGCCCAGAAGAGGATGATGACTGCTAGGGGTAGTTCAGGTACCACTAGGGCTGGGGAGTTCTTCAACCTTCAGCAGCGTGTAGAGCATTGCTGACATGTAGGTTTGAGTTTTTGTTCATCTTATAGCCTTTTCGCGTTTCCATCTCTATACGATATCCATAAATGATTCAATATAGTTCAGATTGAGACATAGTAAAAAAGTCCATTCATGAGGAAGTGCACTCATGAATTTTCTTACTATGTCTCTTTTCTTAAGAACCACTCTCATAGACTGAAGAGAGGTGATCAAGTCCATGTACTTGAAGTATTGTTGACTCAAGGTCACTTCAACAATGGGTGTAAAGTTCTCAAACTTCTACTTTAGCATATGTTTCTTGGACTCTTTGGAATCAATAGCACCAGAGTATATCAACATCAATGCATCAAATAGATATTTGCTAGTCTTGAATTATTGAAAACCTACCATTATGGAGTTTGGTATAGCTGTAAGCAACATAGTCATGGCTTTGTAGTCGATGCCCATCTTCTTGAAGTCTTTATCAGAGTCATCTTCAACAACCTTCTTAATCATGGCGCCATTACCAGCTGGGATTTCAACTTTGGATCTTAAGGACTATGAGTAACTAATATTCACATTCAACTGTCTTGATACTTATTAAAACCTTTAATACATTTCCACCATGCTCTAAAATTATCAGGAGTGATAATTGGAGCCTTGGTCATGGTTCCTATCTCAAACTCGGAAAATTTTTGGTTAAGAGCATTAGAGTGGAGTGAGTAAGTGTGATGAAACAAGGGTGATTTGGGATGGTTAGATCTCATAATCAAGAGCCTAAAATGCTCTAATACCAATTACAGGATTGGTGTTGATCTCACAAAACAAGTTTATCTCTCAAACTCACTTGATCTCACTCGGTTGATGAAGCAAAATCTCTTGCTAAGTTGACAAATAATATAATAAGTTGATGAACACAAGAGTGGTTTTCAAGATACTTGTATATAGTACTTCTCAACTCAGTGTTACAAGACTCTTACAAGCATTTCATGATGAGTTAGAATGAGAAACTATATACACTACTATCTACAACCGGTTATATTTGGATAACCACTAGAATTTATAAATAGACAAATACTACATTGCTAGAACTAAAAAATCTAAGATAAAATACTATCCTAGATTAGGTAGTCATGACATGTCCATGACTTATCTTTTGTCACCCACTAAAGGTGACAACTGTACTAATTGATAAAAGAGTGAATAACAAAATGTCAAACAAACCATACTTATGTCCATTGGTTCCTAGTTGGTTTTTTCGAAGTTTAGGCTTCGGAAGAATAAGTTCTTCCGAGGCCATTACCCTTCAGAAGAAAGAACTTCTTCTGAGTATTCTTCCAGTCTTCATGACTTTGTTCTTCGGAAGACTTTTCCTTGGATCTTCTAAGTGTGTATACTTCGAAAGGAAGACTACTTAGTCTCGGAATACTGAGTTTTGCCTTCGGAAGTTCTTCATACTCAAGCTTTGGAAGAAGCTTTGTCTTTGGAAGTAGCTTTGTCTTCGGAAGACCACTTTAATTTTACTCCAAAATATTCTAAGTGTTGTTTTGGTTACATCAGTCCCATATGGTCCAAAACAGTACCATGACCAAATCTTCACTTATTACTCCTGATTACTTTACTTGGTGCCAAAAAGTATAATGTTTTATCAAGTATCAAGACATTAGAATGTGAAGAGCTATTGTCTCAGGACCTCATATCCTAAGAATCTCTTCAACTACTTTTGGTAGTAGGATGATTTCAAAGGAAATGACTAACTATTCTGAGCAAGATAGGAAGAAAGTTGATATAGATCAGAAGGTCATACCGCTCTATAGACTACTCTTCCAACTCTATCTATAGAGGCTTCAAGTAGTGCAAACTGCAAAGTAGCTCTCAGATGCACCGAAACTTATGTATAAGGGGTCAGATAAAGCTAAAGAAAACAAGAAATATCTCATGAAGCAGCAGTTTGAGAATTTCACCTACAAATTAGGTGAAACAATGACTTAACAATACTTTAGGTATGTTGAGATTGTAGATACTCTTATGGATGTTGGAGTTAAACTTGAGAATAGGGACATTGTTAGTAAGTTCATGTTCTCTCTTCACAAAAAATGGACTCACTATTGTTTTTCCATTAAGAGAACTGAAAACCTCTCCACCTTTACTCTTTTAGAGCTGTATCATATCCTAAGCAATTACTCGATGGAAATGAACATGCAAAATCCATCCAACAATTTTTCCAGCAATCAATAGAGTTCAACCCTCCACGTGGTTGAAATGGATAGTAAAGAACGACAACATCATCTCATCTGCTTCCTTGACAACTCACAAAAGGACCCTTTCATCACCTTCCCAGAGATAGCAAAAGAGAGCTACATTTAAGGAAGCCAAATTCAAGAGACAAGCTCTTCTCAAGCCTTTGTGTCTTCTAATGAAAATTATGGAAACTTTGTTTTCACTTTTGAAAACTTTTATTGTATCTACCCAGATGATTTGGAGTATATGGAAATAGTTCAGTGAATGTCTATTCTCACTCATAGAGATAAGAAGTTCTACAAGAGTAGCAGAAGAAAGTTTCCAAGCAATGTAAACAGTGGAAAGTTTGGATGGGATAAAAGCAAATTGAAGTGTTACACCTGTAACTAGGTTGGACAAACAATGGCCAAGCACAATCCAGACAAAGCTACACTGATGCAATTCCCAAATCTGAGAGGCAAAGCCAACCAAAACAATAAGTTGTTGTTGCTGTTGAAAAAGGAGGCTTTGACTATAGCTTTAGGTAGAGGATGACCCTCTAAATCAAGCACTGATGGCTGAACATGATGAAGCCCAAGTATTAGAACATCTTTATTTACCTGCATGCATTGCTAAAGTAAAAATATATAGGTACTATGATTTGGAAGTAAGATCTAACTTTGAGTATTTGAATATATTAAAAGCTAACTTCAAAAGAGCTGAAAGAGCTATTAACATGAAGAGGAGATAATGGAGGATGAACCAAAAGGTAGTGAGGAGATTTATCCTAAGAAGGGTCATTATGCTCTTGGAGAGAAAAAAGAACCAAGCATGAACAAGTCAACTAAGAAAACTTGATCAGTGTAGGGAAGAGAAAATCAAAGAAAGCCCAAGAGATCAAGGCCACTTTCAATTCTTAGTAAAAAAAGTTATGAAATGATAAAGACTGAAAACTCAAGTATGGATTGTAGTATTAGGAGTGCTAGTTCAAGTTCAAACCAACCTAGTCAAAATAAGAAGGTTGAACAAATATGCACCACTACTGCACAACCTGACCCATCCAGTTCCAAGAGCAAGTCTCACCTTAGAAGACTACTGCATCATCTATGAAGATGAAGAAGGAAGTGAAAAGAGATCAAACTCAACCTTCACCTTGGAAGAAGATACTCATAAGTATGCCAGTTGAAACTATCATGTGTAATGATACTACTCACTTTGCTGAGAATTGCATCTACAATCCCAAGAGTACCATCCATATGATCAAGAATACCTTCTAAGAAGAAGAATGAGAAGATAGCTTTGGAAGGAAAATCACTTTCCTTTGGAAGCTCCAAGATAAACAAAATAAGACATGTGGAAAACTGCATTTGGAAGAAAATGTGGTATCTAAAGAAAGTAATGCTTCTGAAGTAATGAA
Source organism: Flaveria trinervia (assembly GCA_025506515.1). Taxonomy (NCBI): domain Eukaryota; kingdom Viridiplantae; phylum Streptophyta; class Magnoliopsida; order Asterales; family Asteraceae; genus Flaveria; species Flaveria trinervia. The sequence goes on along the minus strand of CM046458.1, from coordinate 15,950,220 downwards.
GTCTGCTACAGTGGATGCAATAGCTTCTGAAGGTTAAGTATCCAAAACTTTCGAATTTGTCAAAATATCTAAAGTCTTGAAGTTCAAGTATAATATTCCAAACATGGTGTGGAAAATTAAGTAAGCACATATGATAGAAGTTTATTCAACAACAATAGCCATGATACTCAAAGCTTGCATATACGATCAATATATGTTGAACTATCTTCAGTTCACTTTGATGAGCCCAAGACTATCAAGGCTTGGGTTTCCAAATGTAACTAATCATATCCTTTTATGCAGGAACAAATGAAGACCAATGGAAAGGTATGGATCACTGACAATGGCTATTAAAGGCATATGACAGACAATGGCTATTTGTTTCAGAACTTTAAGAAAATTGATAGAGGACCTGTTGCTTTTGGAGGAGAATCAGGTGGTTACATCACATGTTATTTGGATGTCCATGCACCATCTTGAATATCAAATATCACATAGCCAAATTTGCTGAGAAATAAGATGATGGACACTTCGTTGGATACTCTTTCTAAGCTAAGGCTTATAGAGTATACAATCTTAGAACTCGAGTTGTTAATTAGTCAACCAATATGACTTTTAATGAGCACACTCCCAGTGTGAAAGGTTCTGGTCTTGATTGGCTATTTGATCTTGATTTAGTTACCAATTGTTTTAACAAATCTTGTGAATATGTTTCAAGATCTTCATGTAACACATTAGCAGGAGATTCTGATTCAATTTGAGCTGGGAAGACAAAGTGACCGAATTTATTCAGCTTCAGTGGTAACAAACCCTACAAGTGGAAATTCTGTTAGCACAACCATGACAAACTCTTCGGCTGATACATCTGAGGTTTCTATCAATTCCAGTATTAAGGCACAAAACTCAAATGAATGCATTTCTAATGTAGGATGAGATGGAGATGGTGAAGGTGATAAAAGAATTTCTTGATTCTAACAACCTCTCCACTAGAGAATTTTTGAGGAACATCATCCCTTACTGAAAAAAACTTTGTCCAGAAAATTTCATTATGACATTAATTGTCTAAAATGAAACTGAAATTCGGAGTGCACCTAATACTAAACTAGTTACAAAAGGTTTTTCACAAGTTTAAAATAAAACAAGTTCTAAAACTGATTTTTAACAACGTGAATTGTTTTTTAAAACAAATAGTTTGTTTTAGATGGATTACCACATAAGTTTTGAAGTTGAAAAATAATTTAAATTACAAAAGCAAAAAAACTTAATAGTAGTTTATAACTGACTTTTACAATACATGTATGATTTAATCATTCGTTGTGTTTAATTCTAGTTGGTAAACTAAAATTGGATCATATATATAAAATCAATGGTATATTCCATCCTCTTATAAGGAATACTCGAAACATCAAGCGAAACATCAGTGTTTGAAACCACAACAACGCACTTGACCGTAGTTTATTAATTCAAGGTGCAGGGTTTCATTGATATATCTGACCCTTTCACACACTCTCATTTTCTAAATACTATTAATTTTCTCTCTTATTATGTGCCATAACTATCCGGAGAAGAAAGTGGGTATAGATGAGATTATACTATCAATGCATTGACAAGAGTTGTCATAACGTCTTCATACAAGAAAGTTGTGTAATTTCATAATTGACAATCAATATGAGTCTTTCGAATCACTTATTTTGTATGTCCTAACTGCCTTTAGTTACGAATCAAAGTAGATTCTCATTTCGTATTCAAATTACTATAATGGGACATTAGTTAATACGGAAAGTACACATCGATGATAGTAATTATATTTATTTAGCATATTCAACGAATGTCTTCTGAAACCAGTAACTCTTTCACTCTTAAGTCAATTTTTAAGAAAGAAAAGCTGGATAACACCAACGTTCTCGCATAACACTACAAGCTGAAAATTGTTATCAAGATTACAAAGAAGCTTTATGTTTTAGACAGTATGGTTTCCAACAAGCCTAAAAGCAATATGGTTGGTACCATTAAACTTAGGAAAATTTTAAGGAGGATGCAAGTAAGGTAGCTTGCCTTGTGCAAGTCATCTTATCCCCTAATCTCCAAAAGAACATGCAAGACATGACCATGTATGACATGTCTAAGCAACTTAAGGACATGTTTTAGAAACAAGCCTCATGAAAATGCTATGATACCAAGAAGTAGCTTTTATCATGCAAAATGCAAGAAGGCTTGCCTGTTATGCGCATGGCTTAAGATGAAAGGGTACATAAACCAAATGAAGATATTTAGTTATCCTATGGAGGATAAATGGCATCAGACTTCATTTTGAACTCCCTCTCTAGTTCTTATGATCAGTTCATAATGAAATTCAATATTAATGCATGGGTAAAAAATGTAGCTTAACTTATGGTATTTTTAAAACTAGTAAGCAATAAATACCAAGTAAGGCTAATCAAATATATGATGTACAATCTACCGGTGTTAAAAAGCCTAACCCTAAGAAAAGTGGTTATAACACCAAAGGTAAGAACATAGTTGTTGCTACAAAGCCAACCACCAAAAATAATTAGTAACTATCTAAAAGCAAGGAACCCCTTATAAAGGAGAGTTTGTGCTTTAAATGCAATAAGAGAGGCTCTAGAAGTGTAAATTCCATAAATATCTTACTATGATAAGGGACAAGAAGGCCAATGGTAGGCACTTCTTTAGCATTCATATATATGTTACTGAACTTATATTATTTCTAGCATCATGTGGGTATTTGATATCGGATATGGTTACTAAATCATTATGTTTTGTAAAAGCTTGAAAATGAAAACACCTAAACAAGGATTCAACCTAAACAATATGGAACATGGAGCTCATTGCCGGTGATGGTAAAAGAGTTCTAGTTCTAGCAAGTAGAATATATCGTCTTTCATGTCCTTCTGGGCTTGTAATTACTTTGGATAATTCTTTGTTTGCACCTGGTTTTACAAAAATATTAGTTAATTTTTTATTGTTTGAACAAGGATTCAAGCATGTTTTTAATGGTATTTCAATTTTTGCCTACTTGATTATATCTTTTATTTTTTAGGCTAAACCTCAAAATGCTATTTATAAGCTAGATGTTCAAACTAATAATAACATATATAATCTCTTTAAATGTATCAAATTTAGCATTTATGATGTATTTTAGGAATGCAGGCTTCTTCATATAAGAAAGCCCATATATAAAGGCTTTATTTTGAAGGGATTCTTAAACCACTAGACATGAATCCTTTAATGAATGTGAATATTGCTTTGCTAGCAAACTCACTAAGTATCCTTTTACCCGTGTTAGTGAATGAGCCAATGATCTGCTAGGACATACATTTTGAAGCATAAAGCTCTTTTAAAAGCATGTATTGAAATCATGAAAGATACTTTGTTATGTTTATTGACTGCTATAGTCGATAAGCTGTCACCTTATGAAACATAGACATAGAGTTTTAAGTGAAGCAAAAAACCAACTTGATAAAACAATAGAAACACTTTGATTAGATCAAGGTGGGGAACACCTGATCCTAGTGTTCACTAATTATCTAAGAGAACATGGAATTGTTTCATAAACCACTCCAACTAACACACCCTAACTTAATGGCATGAGTGATAGGAGAAATCAAATCCTTCTTAATAAGGATCAATCTATGATGTGTATAACTAACTTACTTCATTACTTTTATAGTTATGCTCTAATGATCATCGACTACCTTATTAAACTGGCACCAACTAAATATATGGACAAAACTCCATATAGAATATGGTATGTGTCTAAACCTAATATGTTTTACTTAAGAGTATGAGGATGTGATGCTTATGTCACTAGAGATTCTGATGATAAGCGAGATCCTTGAGACGAAATAATTGTGTTGGATCAAGTAAGGCTGGTGCAACCAAAACAAACACTTAGAAGATTTTTAGTGCAACTGATGAAGAACTTCCGAAGGCAAATAAAGAACTTCCAAAGGCAAAAGAAGAACTTCCGAAGGTCAAGTCTGAAAGAGTTTCCAAAGAGAAACTCCATCTTCTGAAGACAAAGTATTCTCTCTTCCGAAGTTCAACACTTAGAAGAATTCAAGACAATGACTTCCGAAGCATGAAGGCCTGAAGAATAACTCAAGCCTCGGAAAAAGTAGCCTCTTCCGAAGGATAAGTAGCTTCGAAAGAACTTGTTCTTCTGAAGCCAGTTAACCTTCGAAAGAACCTACTATGAAAAAGTGGACATAAGTATGGTCCTTCTAAAAAATCCATGACAACCTCTGTGTTAGGATCAGTGATCTATGTTTGATTGATTGACGAGTATTGCAGCGGAATTCAACCAATGAATTAGTCGATTCACAAGAACAAAACAATATTCAATTAAGAACAAAGACGGTTATAGAGAGAGAGAATATCTGCAAAAATATTTCATTCAATATTCGCTTTCGTGGTAACAGAATGTCACCCTTATGATTAGGTCGACACCTTCTGCTGATGTCACCTGATAGTGACATCTAACAGATTTATTTCAACTGAAACACAACTACTGAAGATGTCAAAACAGCTGACATCTTCTTACAAAAAAATGCTAAGTGTTATCAGTTGTTACAACTACTGAGAAATATAAAACTACTGAAACTACAACGACTGAAGAACAAGCTCTTCATTCGTTTTACAAAACTACTGAAACTAGAAATATAAAACTACTGATATCACAACTACTGAAGAAGTACTCTTTAGCAGTTGTGACAAACTACTGACGCTTCAGTACTTGATCTTCAGACTTTGACCTTCAGATGTTTCATCAGCTGATGACTTCAGTAGATATCATCAGCTGATGTCTTCAGTCTTTGTTTTCAGACTTTGTACATCAGTTGTTGATCTTCAGCACTTGTAAACTCTTCAGCTGTTGTACTTCAGTACTTTGGTCTTTCAGCTTCAGCACTTGTGTTCTTCAGCTGTTCAGCTTCAGTACTTGTGTTCTTCAGCTGTTGTACTTCAGCACTTTAGTTCTTTAGCTGTTGAAGTCTTCAGCACTTGATCTTCAGCTGTTGAAGTCTTCAGCACTTGTCAAACTGCTGATGAAGCTTTCAGCAGTTGTTGTGATACCATGTGGGACTTAGAGGTTTTCTGATCTTGGCTCATTGGTTCTTTTGGTCCAACAAACTCCCCCTGAACCAATGCAGCCAAAACCTCTAAATTATTTATTATCCCACTTATTGTTGGCAAATGATTGGTCTTTTTCCTTCTTGATCAGTAGAGAAGATGACCCACTTAAGCTCCGGCCTGGGAAGAAATCTCAGATGTTTGTTTGGCAAGGTATGAATGGGAACTCTATTTTGGGGAAATGGACACAGAGTTGTTATCCCATTCATGAGATTTACTTCCCCATAATGAGTCTGTATGACTCTCGAACATAGGCCTTAAGGAGAACAACTTGTTCCTCCTTGGAGAGTTCTTCTACTCCTCCTTTGAAGAAGAACTCTGGACCATAGTACTCAGATAAGTCCTTCATGGTCCTGCCATTTTTCAGCTCCACTGTAGTTACCTCCCTATAGACAAATTCATCAGGATGGGTGCCTTCAAGGAGTAACTGGAGCTCATTCTTCTTGATGTCTTCAAGCTTTTTATATAATAACCCCTTTTTGATCATCTTGTGTTCCAGTAAAGCTTGAGGGGTCATCTTTGCTTGATGAGCTTTCTTGAATTCATCAATTATTTCCCAAGGTGAGACTACAATGGCCAACATAATGGTAGAATCTATTGTTTTTCTAACCTGGCCATTGTATCTGTGTGGAATAGTTCTTTTATGGATTCTAGAACTCAACTTAGGGTCTGGCCATACTCTCACTCTCTCCTTCTGATACTGAAATGTGTGCCTGAGAGTGTACAGCCTCTGAGCATGCCCTTTCATGGCTTGTATAGATGATGACTGAGGAAATTCCTTGTCAACCATCTTCAGTAGTTGCTCATCGTGCTGTTTCTGCTGTTCTTCATCTTCTATCTTGACTTTAACCATTTCCCTTTGAGAGTCAGGTGTGATCGTGGGTTGACTTCTGGGTTTTGGTAGCTTTAGAACAGCAGAGAGTGGCAGACTATCATCTTCATCCTCTTCTTCTTCTTCTTCTTCCATCCTCAGCATCCTTCTCCTCCTTCTAGGTGCATCACTGGATGATGGTTGGGTTGGTAAAGGAATTGGTTTTGAAGAATGAGGATGTTTGGATTTTGGCTTAGAGATTGGTTTGGAGATTTGAGGGGTAGGCAGTGTTTGAGTGGGTGGAAGGGAAGGTTGATCCAGCATCTTTGTAGTAAGTTTAGCCTTTGTAAGTTTTGCCATTTCCAACCTTTTACCAGCCCCAGCCTCATCAAGGGCTTCAACAATAATCCCCTTGTGGAATTGCTCAGACAGACAGATTCTGGTGGCTATAGCCAGAATACTGTCTCTGGTCCACGCGCGAATCTCCATTAAAGATCTTCCTAAGTATTTTGCAATGAAGCGGACCATGATCTCCAATCTCTCTTTTTCAAGTGCATCATACCCAGCCCATCGGGTTTGAATCTCTTGCACTTCCAACCTCCTGATCTCACTATCCAATGTGGCTGTATCAAACCCTTGCCTGAAGAGTTGTTCAATTATTTTATCCATGGATCGGCTGTGTGTATTATCAACATCTTTTACCAGCTCTTCCAAGGATTTGTCTTCAGCAGTAGGTTGATCATCAGCACTTTTCTTTCGTTGTAGTAAGAGCAGTGGTTGCTTTTCTTCTCCTCCTCTTGGACTTGCTTTTGAGCCTTCTCTTCCTCTGTTCTTTTCCTCTTCTTTTCTTTCACTGCAGTACTCTCCCTTTTTGGATGCATTGGAGGTAGGGGTTTGTACCGCAGAAAGTGTCTTTTGCACAGCAGCATCAATCAAGGTTTGTAAAGTTGAGGAAAGCCTCTCATCAATGGCTTTAGTCACAATGTCAGTGATTATGGGTGTGATGAGTGGGAGGGAATTTTGAAGTATAGCAACTAGTTGCTCAGGAGGGTTCTGTTCCTGAGAAATAGTGCCTGAAGCAGAGGCAGGTGGCTGAGTTTGGAGTGGCTCAGTGTTTGGGGAACCTTCAACTGAAGGTGCCATCTGTGGGTTGGTGGAGGCAGATGGTCTTTCTCCTTGTGAGAGTTGGTCAAGTAGGTTTTGCAGCCTACTGACTTTCTCCTCAAGGATTGTGTTCTAGGCAAGAACATCGTAGAAAAAGCCCAGGTCATCATCAGCCGAAGCTGAATCATCTGACCTCCTGCTTGGAGCAGGATGTACATGCACTGGGTGTAGACGAGTTGTTGCATGTGCCCCTTTTACTTGGTACTGGGGACTTCCAGCCTCAGGACAATGTCCATCATCAGCTGTTGCCTCTAGTGAGGTCTTAGCAATGTTACCAGCCTCATTTGATCATGTGCTGATTCAGAAGAGGTGGCAGCCTCACTAGATATTCTAAGCTCCTTATCTACACCAGGAGATAGAAGTGTAAACCCCTGTGCTGTGGGTTCTCAATTGCACTGTGTTCCTCCCCCTCAATGGTAGAGGTGTTCCCAGTAGTAAGTGGTTTCTGGGGAGGGGGTGAGGAGTGCAGTTGAGTCAGCACTTGTGCAACTATTAAAGTTGGGCTGTGAGGGGCGGTTGTATGGGGTGAAGGGATAGAAGCAGTGTGCAACTGGGGAGGTTGGTGCTCTTCAATGGCAATCCCCTCAAGTGAGGAAGATCCTAGATGTGTAGGTACCCCTTGTGTGGTTGCTGCAGGCTCCTGTTGAGAGGAATCCTGAGCGGCTATGGCTGGAAGAGTCCTTATATCCACTAGAGGGTTTGGACCAGTGGATATCTCCTGCGTTTGTGTTGCAGGGGCATCCTCAGGGGACTCAATTCCCTGAGTAGCCGTTTTGGGTTTCTTTTTGGTGGGTTGGTGGGGACTTTTGATTTGGAGGTGGTGGCTGTGGGTTCCAGCTGCGTGGGTTTGCGCAGCTTGGCAGCCAATTTGAGTGTCTGGTCAGAGTTGTGCCGGGAGTATACTTCCGGCAGAACAACGTAGCAGGGACTCCCAAGCCAACAAGTCCCTTAGCATTAAGCTGATTTGTAATGATGGCCATTATGAACCGTGGATATAGTATCCAACGGTTAGCAGTTAGTTTTTGAGCCATATCCTTGAGCTCCGAAAATATTATTTCTGAAAAGTTTAACGGTTGTTGCTCAAGAATAGAATACATACCTGCTGCCACTTTGTCGACATTTGATCCCAAGACGAAGTCTTAGGAGCCAAACATACATTCACCATGTGAAAAATTAGGCGTTCAGCGTCATGGAAGTGTTTCTTCATGATAGTGGAGGCACTTAGATTGCCCTGATATCCATGTTGGGCAAAGGATAGATCTGTAGTGCCCTTCGATATCCAGCAGGAGAAATGGCATCATCCAGATTGAGAATTTGGCGGATTATTGCAGGAGTGATGACCACTTCTTTGTTGTTGACGACCGACTGGAGAGATGGCGTGTTGTTCTCCCAGTCGTAATGGTGACGTTCATCCAAAACTGTTGGAGGGATTCGGCATGTAGAATGGGATTCAGAAGAAATGCCGTTTTGTATTGGACTGAACCATAAGATCGATAGCAGTATCGAACTTAGCCCAGACAGGCGATTTAGTAAGGTAGGCAACACAGTTGTGTCGCGGTTTAATTTGCATGGACGCCATTGAGAAAGAGAAGTTTTGGAGAGGAACGTTAGGTTTGAAGAAGATGAAGCTTTGAAGGATTAGGTCAGGTATATTTATAGGGCGGGTAAGAAAACGACTTAAGGATGTGGTGTTAGTCATCAGTAGTTTTAAACGACTGTTGACATGGTATTATCCTTTCAGACGTTGAAACAGCTGAAGTCGTGGTGTTAGGCATCAGAAGTTAGAAAACTACTGAAGACCGTGGTTTTGACTTCAGATGATTGAAACAACTGAGGACTTGGTGTTTGTCATCAGTAGTTGTGAAACTACTGAAGACAGTGGTTTTGTCATCAGCTGTTGTAAACAACTGAAGACTTGGTATTAGTCATTAGTAGTTATAAAACTACTGAAGACATGGTTTTGCTTCAGTTGTTTAGAATGAAACAACAGTTGTTGAAACAACTGAAGAGAAAGTTCTCTTCAGTAGTTGTCGTCAATTCATAGCCTTTCAGCTGTTTCATGCTGTCCTCAACACTTACTCATCAGACTTTGCATCTGATTTTTAGGTGTTTCATAGAACATTAGTACTTCTGTTTATACTGATTTCAGTAGTTGTAACTACATCAGTAGTTTTAACTACATCAGTAGTTTGGAACAGATAAAGTACTTCAGTACTTGTGAGGCATTTAGCCATCAGTAGTTATAAAAACTACTGAAGGGAAAAGGACTCATAGTACTTATATGTGACATGGGTACCAATGATCACCAGTAATTACTACTGAAATCATCAGTAGTTGTCACTTATTCTAGCTGCAGCATACCAAGCCTTAACACAAGGTTTTGGAAAGTAGAACTATCCAAAGGCTTAGTAAAAATATCTGCAAGCTCATCAGCACTAGGCACAAACTTAGGATCAATCAGACCTTTTTCAAAACAATCCCGAATAAAGTGATGCCTGATCTCTATATGTTTGGTCCTAGAGTGCTGGACTGGATTTTTGACAATACACAGAGCTGAAGCACTATCCATTAATAATGGAGTCTTAGTCTCTGTAATGCCATAATCTAGAAGTTGGTTCTGAAGCCAGAGTACCTGAGAAGTACAACTTGCAGCAGCAATGTACTCGGCTTCAGCAGTTGATGTAGCAACAGATGTTTGTTTCTTACTCTGCCAAGAAATCAAACAGTTTCCTAGGAATTGACAACCACCAGAAGTTGACTTTCTAGTTAACTTGCACCCTGCATAGTCACTATATGAAAAAAGCAACTAATTTGCAAGAGTGTCCAGTGGAATACCATAAACCTAGAGATTGTGTACCTTGCAAATATCTAAAGATCCTCTTGACTGCAATCAAATGAGACTCTTTAGGAGCAGCCTGAAATCTAGCACAGACACAGTAGCAAACATGATATCTGGTCTAGAAGTTGTTAAATACATCAAGGACCCAATCATACATCTGTAAAGTGTTTCATCAACAGCTTTACCTTTTTGATCTGCATCCAGTTGTTGGTGTTGCACATGGGAGTAGAACAGGGCTTACAGTTTTGTAAATCAAACTTATTCAAAAGATCTTGTATATTTTGACTGATGAATAAAGGTTCCATCAGCCTTTTGTTTGATTTGCAAGCCTAGAAAGAACTGTAATTCTCCCATTGCACTCATTTCAAACTTATTCATTAATGTTGTAAAATCATCACACAATGGGGATCAGAGGATGCAAAAATAATATCATCAACATAAATCTGAACAAGTAGCTTATGCTGATCCACCTTCTTAATAAACAAAGTTTTATCAATGGAGCCTCTAGTGAAATTATTCTTAAGAGAAAAGTAGAGAGTGTCTCATACCAGGCTCTAGGAGCTTGTTTCAACCCATAAAGAGCCTTATCAAGTTTGTACACCCATTCAGGATGTTTATTATCCTCAAAGCCTGGTGGTTGACACACATAAACTTCTTCCTTTATTTTACCATATAAAAATGCACTTTTACATCCATTTGAAAAACTTTAAGATTGTGGAATGCAGCATAGGCTAAGAACAATCTAATTGCCTCTAGTCTGGCTACAGGGGCAAAGGTTCATCATAGTCAATACCTTCTTCCTGTGAAAACCCCTGTACAACCAGTCTAGCCTTGTTCTTAACAATAAGCCCATTTTCATCGGTTTTATTCCTAAACACCCATTTAGTGCCTATTGCACACTTACCTGGGGGAAGAGGAACAAGTTCCCACACTTGCTGTTTCTTGAACTGAAGTAGCTCAAGCTGCATAGCTTCAACCCATCCATTGTCTCTCAAGCAACATGGTAGTTCTTTGGCTCTAGCTGACTAATGAAGAGAGCATAGAAGCAGAAGTTAGACAATTGACTTCTGGTTGAAACACCAGCATTGATATCACCAATAATCTGAGACATGGGGGGTGATTCTTCAGTTCTTGATAAACAATGAGATCTGTGCAAGTGTTTGTAGAACCTTCAGCAGTAGCAGATGTTGATGTAGACTCTTGAATACAAGAATTTGATGGTAACTCAAAATATGTAGAGGAAACAGAGATCTCATCAGCATTTGTGGTGGATGGAACTGCTGAAGCTACAGGAACATCAAGTTTAGCAAACACAGGCAGTTGGTCACTAAACTTGAATAGGTGAGTATTGATATTATCATCATCATCATCAATACCACCAGGTGGAAGACATGCTGCAGAAGATGATTGAGCCACAGAATCTGCAACAACTGGAGGTTGATAAGGAGCATATTGCAGTATGTCCAAATCAAACACTCCACAGGGTTTTGTGGAATCTTGTCCAAAGGAGATTCATTAAACTTCACATGCAGAGTCTCTTCAACTATCTTTGTTCTGCAGTTGAAGACTTGTATGCCTTGCAAGTAGATGAATAACCAACAAAATACCCAGCATCCACCTTAGGATCAAATTTATGGAGTTGATCCTTTGTGTTGAGAATAAAACAGGGACATCCAAATGCTTTGAAAAATGAAATCAGAGGAGCCAAATGATGGAGAACTTCATATGAAGTCTTCATCAACCTCTGATTTACTAAAACTCTATTCTGCACATAGCAAGCTGTGTTGACAGCTTCAGCCCAAAAGGTCAGTGGCAAACCAGAGTCAGCCAGCATGGACCTTGCAGCTTCAATGAGAGTCCTGTTCTTTCTCTCCACTACTCCATTTTGTTCTGGAGTCCTGGGATGCTAAACTGCCTTTTGATTCCCTTTGAGAGATAGAAGTCATCAAGTGTATGATTCCTGAATTCAGTTCCATTATCACTCCTGATACACTTGACTGGAAGGAATACTGCTTCTCAATATACAACACAAAGTAATAACCTTCTGAGCAACCTCATCCTTTGAATGTAGAAAGAAAGTCCATACAAATCTGGAGTAATCATCCACAATTACCAGACAGTATTTCTTCTTTGCCATGCTCATCACTCTCACAGGACCAAATAGATCCATATGCAGTAATTGCAAGCAGGCAGTGGACTTAGGTTCTTCAATAGGAGGGAATGAGACTTTGTGCTGTTTTCCTTTTAAACAAGCAGTGCAGGTTTCATCACAGTGGAACTCCATTATTGGTAAGCCTCTGACTAAACTATTATGGATAAGCTGATTCATGTTTTTGAAATTAACATGACCCAGCCTTCTGTGCCACAGTTTAGATTCTTGAGAAGAGGCTTTGGAAAATAGGCAAGGATTGCCTTTGAGAATCTATTTTCTTGGAAAGATCTAAGGCATACACTCTTCTGTCCTGTTGGCTCTCAGGAGAGTGTGATCATCCAACACCTTGTCAATCAAATGCAAAACTTTGGATGACAGAATCCTACAGTTCTGACTGGTGAAAAGAGCAACATGGCCTTTATCACACATTGACTGACACTCAAGAGATTGTACTTGAGATTTTCCACATGATTAACATCATCAAATTGATTTCTCCATTGGAGACAAAACCATTACCAATGATGTAACCCCTAGCATCATTGCCAAAAGAAACAAATCCCTTTCCTTGAGAGTAGTCATGAAGAAGAGAGCTGTTCCCAGTCATGTGCATAGATCCCCCACTGTCTACATACCAGATGCTACTTTGGCATGTTGGAGAACCCTGCAATAATAAACAATCAGTTAGTTTTGGAGACCCAAACCTTTTTGGTTTTGGGCCTGGTCTCATCAGTAGATGGTAAACTAACAGGTTTATTTGAAACAACAGCCTGAGAGGAAGAAGATGGTGAAGAAGAGGAATCCTTTGGCTTGGATCTCCTTTTCTGTGGTTTCAACATAGGAGCATATAGTTGGTTAACTCTACCCAACAGATGTTGAACCATCATAACTAGCTGTGTCTGATTTTGTGATAAAGCTTTCAGCTCATCAGACACATTGCCAGTGGAGTTTGATAAGTTCCTATGTTGCACCTTCTTCTTCTGAGCACTCTCAGCTGTCACCTGTTTAACCCCTTCCTTTTTGGATTTCTTTGAGGACTTAAGGGTTACAGGATTTGATGTTGCTGATACAAATGTGGTCTCAAACTCAGTTTTCATTTTCACCATTTTCTCTTTAATTTCTTCTTTTTGTTTGAGTTTGGAACCTCTTTTGTACCAGCAATCATCTGTAAGATGATTGAATAAACCACATACTTCACATGGTTTCTTCTTCATCTTAGGTTGATCATCAACTAAAGAGGGTGAAGCAACTGGAGACTTGCTCTTCAATGCTTTGGAAGCATTGTTTGCTTTCTTGACTACCTCTTTAGTAGTCTTCAAACTCTTTCTACTGACAGTTTTCTTCTCTTCAGTACTGACAGCAGTTGGAGTTTGAACTTCAGGTGTTAAATCCTGCTCTCTAGTCCTTTCAGGACTTTCAGAATTAACTCCTGAATTGATCAACTCATTGATCATGTGAGTGTCAGCATTTGAACCATCAACATCAGCTGATAGGTTCAGAGAGGGCTTGATGCTGACTTCTACTTCTGATTGTGCTGTATCAGAAAGTAGATCACATGATGAGATGGATTGGTTATCACTCTCACCATCAGATCCTACCTCTGCTCTTGGAGTAAAATCTGTAGGTGGAGCAGTGTGATTGTAACCAATGCCAAACTTCACATTGGAAGCAGATTGCTTACTAAGAAGCATTTCAAAACCTTTGCATGATTGTACCCATCTATCACACTATACCTGGGTAACTGCAAGGGTTTCTTTGAGATCTTTATACTTCTCTAGAAGTATCTCTTCCCTAGCCTTATCATCAGTTATTTGGCATTTCAATTTGTAAATCTCATCATTTTTATCATTAAGCACAGACTCAAATTCAGCTTTGTTTTTGGAAATTATTTGTTCTAGCTCAATGTTCTTGTTGATTAAAGCTACATTTGCTTCTCTAATAGATGCAAATGCTGCTATGCATGTGTCAGAACATAATTTGGCTTTTGCCTCAAAGGATACCTGTGATACCTTTGGTGTAGAGGCATTAAAGGATGAAGTATCAGCAGAATCCAAAGCCATAAGAGCTAGATTTCCAAATGGATTGTCACCACTGTGTTGACCAGCACCTGAGAACAGTTGTTCATGACCAGACATGTCATCTGGTAAACTGCTCTAGTCAACAACTCTTGGGGTGAAGAAGCTGTGTTGTTGAGGTTGAGTTTGTTGATGAGATTGGGAAGGCTGTGGTTCAGGGAATGCTTGTGGTTGTTGTGCAATTGGAGCTTGAACAGAATTTGGTTGAGGCACATAATAGCAGGGATAAGGATATGACATTTGACCCTGGGGAACAAAGTATGCAGGAGATCTAGGATGTGAATAATGACTAGAACCAGCAGGATGTTGCCCTCTGTTTTGTGGACTAGTACTAGGAAAGTCACAAAGGGTGCAGAAGAGTTAGATCCAGTTGATCTACACTCTCTTGCAAAGTGTCCTAGCCTTTGGCATTTGTGACACCTCAACTTACTCTTGTCAAAACCAACTTTGGTTTTGCCAGAGAGTCCAGGAAATTTCCTGCCAGTTCTCTTGTAGAACTTCTGAGATCTAATTAATCAGTGCCATCTGGCTCAGAATATCCATCTCTTCTAGATCATCATCAGCTATTCCTTTCAGATCATCCATGATGAAGCATAAATTGTCACTATTACTGCCAGAGTGACTCTCAATACCAACAAATGCATGATTAGAACTATTTGAAGAGAAATCAATATGCTCATCATAATTGTTTTCAGATGCAGCATATTCTAACTCATGACCAATCAAGGCAGTGTTGCCTGGTACGAAGTCATCAGTGAGCTTTCCTAATGAGGACAACTTCCTCTTCTGCTCTATCTCTCTTTCAAATGTAAGCAGTTTCCCATGAAGTTGGGTGAGAGATAGGCCTTCTAGATTTGCACTGGAGCGTAGGACAATAGTGTATGTGTCCCATCTCTCAGGCAGTGATCTGAGGAATCTGTTGTTCATCTGGCTATTGGTGTATTCCTGTTCACCATTTTCAGCTCAGATATCAAGCAGGAAAAGCGCTCAAACTGTTGAGTCAGTGTCTCACCCTTTCTATGAGAGAATGTCTCATATTGTTGGGCAAGGATCTCTCTATTGTTTGCTAAGACCTCATCAGTGCCACCGAATTGTTCATTCAGGGCATTCCAGAGATCATGAGCAGTTTCATGATGCATAAGCCCTGAATAGATTTCATTAGGCAGTGCCATGGCCAGAATTCCATGGGCTTTAGCATCAATCTCAAATAGTTTCCGATCTTCATCAGAGTATTGTTCCTTCTTCTTCGGAACCATTTGATTGGTTTCCGAATTGTTCACCATAGGCTTATGTGGTCCATGTACCACAGATGTCCAACAACCTGAATTGTTAACACAGGTGATGAAGCATTCTTCGTTGCCATATGTTATACTCGGTCCTAACCAGCATCGGAGGCTTGGTTGAGGAACCGGTATTGTGAGGATCATTAGAAGGAGTCGTCATCTCAGATTCAACCAAATTCAGTTAAGCTAAAACAGATTTAGAACAAAACGCAACAACCAATTGAACTAGAAGATCTCAAAATATGAACGAAAGCGGCAGAAATTCAATAATCTATAACCAGTTCTTGCAAATACGCTAATTCAATCAAACACAGATATCAATTAGCAGTTTCAATGATCAATTGTTAGATCGATCAATGATTAACCGGCTCGATACCACTTGTTAGGATCAGTGATCTATGTTTGATTGATTGACGAGTATTGCAGCGGAATTCAACCAATGAATTAGTAGATTCACAAGAACAAAACGATATTCAATTAAGAACAAAGACGGTTATAGAGAGAGAGAATATCTGCAAAAATATTTCATTCAATATTTGCTTTCGTGGTAACAGAATGTCACCCTTATGATTAGGTCGACACCTCTTATATAAGAGATGTGACGTCTGCTGATGTCACCTGATAGTGACATCTAACAGATTTATTTCAACTGAAACATAACTACTGAAGATGTCAAAACAGCTGACATCTTCTTACAAAAAAATGCTGAGTGTTATCAGTTGTTACAACTACTGAGAAATATAAAACTACTGAAACTACAACGACTGAAGAACAAGCTCTTCAGTCGTTTTACAAAACTACTGAAACTAGAAATATAAAACTACTGATATCACAACTACTGAGGAAGTACTCTTCAGTAGTTATGACAAACTACTGACGCTTCAGTACTAGATCTTCAGACTTTGACCTTCAGATGTTTCATCAGCTGATGACTTCAGTAATATCATCAGCTGATGTCTTCAGTCTTTGTCTTCAGACTTTGTACATCAGTTGTTGATCTTCAGCACTTGTAAACTCTTCCGCTGTTGTACTTCAGTACTTTGGTCTTTCAGCTTCAGCACTTGTGTTCTTCAGCTGTTCAGCTTCAGTACTTGTGTTCTTCAGCTGTTCAGCTTTAGTACTTGTGTTCTTCAGCTGTTCAGCTTCAGTACTTGTGTTCTTCAGCTGTTCAGCTTTAGTACTTGTGTTCTTCAGCTGTTCAGCTTCAGTACTTGTGTTCTTCAGGTGTTGTACTTCAGCACTTTAGTTCTTCAGCTGTTGAAGTCTTCAGCACTTGATCTTCAGCTGTTGAAGTCTTCAGCACTTGTCAAACTGTTGATGAAGCTTTCAGCAGTTGTTGTGATACCATTGGGACTTAGAGTTTTCTGATCTTGGCTCATTGGTTCTTTTGGTCCAACACTCTGAGATACTGCATGGTGCTTTCCCACGCCTATGTAGTTGACCATACTTTATGCCACTGTTCATTTCTTATCAGTTAGTATAGTTACCTACTTTAGTTGGTGACAAAAGGTAAGTTATGGACATGTCATGACTACCAAATATTAGATTTATTTTAGATAAGATACCTTACCTTTAGCAATGTAGTATTTGATTTAGGCATAGGTTCCCAACGGGTTTGAAAGTATAACCGGTTGTAGATAGTGGCATATATTGTTTCTTATTGTAACTATGTAAATATGCTTGTAAGAGTCTTGTAATACTTGGAGTTGAGAAGTAATAAATACAAGTATCTTGAAAATTATCTTCTTGTGCTTTGATTACATAGTATTTTACTGCATCATCAAACCAAGTGTGATTCAGTGAGTTTGAGAGACAATATTAGTGTTGAGTGACAAAACCGATCATGCAATTGGTATCAAAGCTTCTTAGGATCTTGATTGTGAGATCTTACCATCCAAATCAACCATTTCTTCCCTAATTCTTTCACCACACTCAAAATGGCCCTCAATCAGAAATCCTCCAAAGGTGAAATGGGAACAATGTCTAAAGCACCCATCGTCACCCCTAATAACTTTAGATTTTGGAGAAGACGGGTGAAGGTTTCATTAGGTATCAAGATAGCATGATGTGGAAATCTATCCCCAATGACCCTTAAAAGCCAAATGTTGTAGCACTGGCTGGAAATGGTGCTATGATAGAGAAGGTTATTGAAGACTATTACGATGAAGACCACAAGTGACTAGAGATTAATAGAAAAGCAACGACTGTTCTTATGAATGCCATACCCAACTCCATCATGGTGGGTTTTGAGCATTGTTAGCTAAATAACTCTTTGATGCTTTGTACTCTCATATGTATGCCAGTTCAAATGACTCCAAGAAAGATTTCCTAAAGTAACAATTTGAAAAATTTACTTACATTGTTGGAGAGACCCTCAGCCAACAATACTATAGGTATATGGATCTTATTCATCACTTTAGTCTATGAGAATGACTCTTAAGATGAGAGATCTCTCAAGAAAGTTTATGAGTGCACTTCGAAATGAGTGGACTTTCTACCATGTCTATATCAAGAGGAAAAAGAACTTAAATTCTCTAACAATGGCTAAACTATATGGAATCCTTGATAGATACAGTATAGAGATGGAAAACAAGAGAGGCCACAAGGTGAGCAGACCCTCGGGCCTTCCTGCTAGCAATGCTTTGATGGTTGCTGAAGGCTCAAGACCCCCAACCTCAACAGTACCTAACTTACCCCTAAAACCATCCTATTCTTTTGGTCATACATTACCTTCCTGAGACTCCAAGGTCTTAACAGGCTCAATCAAGTCCTTTCCAGGACAACTGTGCCTTTGTCTCAGGAAATAGGCATTCTAGTGATTTTTAGTTTTGCTTTGATGATCTAGAATGTTTTAGCCCAAATGATGTTGAGTACATGGACATTGTCCAACAGATGGCTCTGTTAACTTACGGGGCGAATAAGTTCTTTAAGAGAACCGGAAGGCAATTTCTCCAAAACCTAACTAATAGCAAGTTTGGGTTTGACAAGACAAAGGCTAAATGTTACAACTGTAACCAACTTGTCCACTTTGCTAGGGAATGCAAGGCTCCCAAGTCAAATTTGGGAACCTCTCAAGCCTCCACACATTCTACCACACCTAAAGAAATTGGGAAGCCAACTAAACAACACACAACTATTATTGCTCAAGAAGTGGATTGGAGCATCATGGTGCAGGATGTGACCCCTGCTCAAGCATTGATGGCTGGAACTAATGGCATCAAGGTATTTGAACACCTTTGTAGTCCAGCTTGTATTGCTAAAGTTAAATTGTATCAGGACTACAATATGGAAAAAAATTGATATTGAGTCTTTATACATCTTTAAGAGTGGTTTTAAAAGGGCTGAATCTAACTATAAAATGAAAATTGAAGAGTTAGAGAAAATTGTATCCTTTTTAAAATATGGACATACCAATTATAAGGCTCAAATCATAGATTTAGTCTCCAAATTGAGTAAGGCTCAAGCCCAGCTAGTCACGCTAAGGCTCAAGCCAGGAAGCATGCTATTTTTGAGCATTACTTCCAAGACATTCTTGCATCATCCTCCTACTCAAAATTTTTTTATCAAAACAAAGGTGGGTTAGGAACTAATAAGATTGCTCTACCATAATCTTATGAGTCTATTAGACAACCAAGATATGAGACTGAAGAGCAAGAGGTTCCATTGCTGACCCACCTTCCCATCAGTTAAAGAGTGATGCAACTATGGAGACCATCACACAGAAGGATTAGGTAAATCAACCCATGTCCACAAGTGATGATCAAATTCTAACCACCAAAGCCAAAAGAAACAAGGCTAAGGCAGCTAGAAAAACTGCCAAGAAAGTGGCTGAGTCCAAGTTGAAATTTGACCCAAAACAAAAGGGTGTGTTTATTGGAAAGGGTTGTAATACCAACACTCTTGTCCTACTGAAGGATCAAAAGTTGAAGGGGAAGACTATTGATGAAGACAAGAAGAGCAAGAAACAACAGTCTTCACATCCCTCAAAGGTTAACATTGCATGCATAATGTGTGGTCTGCAAAATCATATGGCTAAGATTGTTACTACAATCCTGCAAGCACACTTTATGCAAATAAGGTTAAGAAAGAAGGAGTTAAGGAGGGTTTCACATTTGGACCCTATCCTATGGTCTAAATGATAAGGAAAGGAAAACTTGTTTCTGAAGCAAAGTTGCTTTCAGAAGAAACTCATTCTTCTGAAGGGAAAATAGCTTTGGAAGTGAAGGCTAAGAAAATTCAAAAGAATAAAAGAATTCCTTTGAAACCTTCTGAAAGAAGACTGCTTCGAAAGAAAAGGTGAGGAAAGCTCCTTCCGAGAAGAAAGAAGCTTTGGAAGTATGCCATGCTACCCAAGCTTCATTAAACTCATCTACTTTGATTAGTCAAGGGATGGACTAGAAGATCAAAGAAGATGTTGCAGCCCAACCTCTTCTTCATGAATATCTATTAAATCCCCATGCATAAATTTTGGTTCAATTATAAACTCATCATTGGAAAAGCCCAAGACCAACAAGGCTTGGGTTACCAATAAAAACTAACTTTTTCTTCTTATGTATAGGGAAATATTTTGGGCCCCACATTGTAAAAAAGGTAAAGATTTTCTTAATGATGTCAGAATATTTTAAATAGATTTTATCTTGCCGCCATTGTCACATCATACCCTAAACCATCACTTCACCTTATCCATCCGCCATTTTCACCTATTTAAATACTTCTGACTCACTCCCATAATCTTTTTACCGATTTCACTGCCAAATCTTCGTTCGTCTTCAATTTACCCAAATTCAAGCTCAAATATTTGCAATTTTCTCACCAAATGGCACTAAACCTCAACACAACCAAGTTATACTCCTTGACTCTTCCAAGGATATTGACTTCTCTGAGATCATCTCCTTTCTGACCCAATCAACCTACAACACTGCCCTAACTTTTAACCCCATTGTCTACTCGAACCATATGGCAGAGTTTTGGGGTAACGAACAGTTATAACCATGAATGGAGTTACGGTTCTTGTGTTCCTGGTTGAGCTCCTCTTAATGGTCTCCCAGTTAGTTTTTCCTTAAAATAAGAAATCACAAGTTGCTGATCATTGGCCCTGTTTTGCAAGGTAGTCACTTGAGATTCAAGGTGACTGACCTTGGAGACTAAATAGGTGCATGTTTTAGACAGTTTTTGCACCTTTAGTCTTATATTCCCCTCATCCTCATCAGAAGAATCATTTGGGGATGAGATGATTAGACCAGAGTCCTCTCTCTCATCACTAGCTTCAGGTTCTTGGCTGCTGGATTTCCTCTGCTCATTGTCAGCCTCATTTGAGATGTCAGTGGGCTGAGTTGCCATGGTTGAGGTCTTAATGATGGAATCACTTTCAAAAGTGAGAGCCTCTTCCATATGGACATCCTGAACAGGTTCAGAAGTGTCCACCTCAGTAGTAGGTGACTGATGTGGGATAGATGTAAGGGACTCAAGATCACTCATCTCTCTTTGAGTAGGGGAAAAGAAGAAAGAATCATGGTACTCATTGAAACCTAGATCTTCATCAGTGTAGAAGTCAAGGTTAGGGATAGATTGGTTTAAGTCCAAAGGCTGGGGATGGTAACTGTCCCCTGAAGGTTGATCACTTGAGTGTTGAGACTTAGAGTGATGGCTTAAGGCATTGGGCTTATGAGCTCATCAGGCTGAGCATGAGGAACCTCAACACTGATTATTAAGGAATGGGAGTGGTATGCTCCTCAGGAGAAGTGGGAGCTCTAGTCTCCACTTCTTCCTATCTGGGTGAGTATATGGGGACCTGCAAAGACTGAATAGTCTGTGTAGGAGTTTGTTTATGTTTTCTTTGGTAGGTGAGGGTGATTTGTGGTTGTTGAGGTGGTTGGGATGTAGAAGGTGTGGGTTCAACACTAGCTAGTGCTACTAGGTTGTCACCTTGAGCAATGAGCTCTAACGATTTTAGGACAAGGGTTGTTTCTACCCTAGAGAAGCCAACTGTGGGCTTTCTTAGTATTATAAAGATGTCGGGCTTCATCTATCCTAATTTAAGAGTATTACATGTTCCCATTAATTGTGAGCCTAGTTCACAGTTAAGAATATATTGAACATATCTAGGGAACATATAGTACTCTAAGGAGTCCAAGTTTGCAAGCAGATTAGTATATACAAACTGAGAGTACCTGAACTTGACTCCCTGAACCATCCCATGAATAATGAAGGAGAGATCCTCAAGAATCTTGTCCCATCCACCATGCTTGTTTGATAAGCTATGGATAACCACATGGAGCAGGAATTTCCATTGGGATGAGACCTTCCCTTTCCTGAAGGTATTGATAGAAAAGTCTCCCTCATAGCCCATCAGCTCAAAGAACTAGTTAACAGCTTCTTTAGGAAAGAACACATCACCTTCTTCATCATCCGGTTGAAGATGCATGTTGATGATGGCCCGAGTGATGAAGACTGTTCTCCCCTGCACTGTGGCAAATAGTGTCTTCTCCCCATCCATGACGACCTCTTGGCAGGTCTTTCAAAATTCTAGCATTGATCCTCATAAAGAGTAGGATCAATGGTTAGGGAGGTGAAGTAGTTGGATAGAGTTAAGAATCGGAAAACCTTTGAGAAATGAGGATATTTCTCAGAGTGTAACAGAGCAACTTGGTTGTGTTGCCTGTGTAACTGGATGGAAAAGTTCGGATCATTTCTACGATTAAGGTTGGCCATTTTGAGTAAGTTTAAGGATGAAGAAAGAAAGAAAAGACTTTCAGAGAGAAATTTGGGGTTTTAGGTCTGGAGGAAGAATGAGATGATAGAAAGAGGGGGAAACCATTGAGTTTATATGTGAAAAAGGATTTCAGATAAAGTTTAATGAAAGAGGATAAACTTTGAAATCCGGATGTCGGTCCTACCTCTGAAAAATAGTTTACTTTTGCTCAAGAAGTAGTTTTCTTGGAAGTCAAAAAGCTTCTGAAGGTAAATTTTCTTTGGAAGGTTTAATGAAAAAGCTTCCAAAGCTAAAATAACTTTGGAAGATTTTCGTAAGAGTTATGAAATCTTTGCTTCAGAAGAAAAAACTAAAACTTGAATGCTTTGTTCAAAGGAACAGAGCTTTCGAGAGTTAATTTTGCTTCGGAAGAAAATGGTCCTTGAAAACACATAAGTGTCTGAGACAAGTGTGAAGCTTCAGAAGATATTTCAGAAATCTCTTCCGAAGGTAAATTTCTTAGACAGTTATTTGTTTTGAAGGCATGATTTTTCTTCCGAAGGATCAAAATTTTCAAAAATCTAAGGAAAGTCTTCAAAAATTTTCATTCAAATAAAACAAGAGCTTATGAAAATGATAACTAGACAACTTAGGACACACAGATTTTAAAAAATAATAAGAATTAGTTTTAAGAAAAACCTACTCAAAGTTTATCATCTCAATAGCTGATACAAGATATTTAAATCTTTTTTCAAAAGCCTTTGTAAACATATCAACATATTGTTCATTTGTGTGGACTTTGACTAGTTTAATTAATCCCTTTTCAAAATTATCTCTTATCAAATAATACATGACGTTGATGTGTTTGGTCCTTGAGTGCTGCACAGGATTCTCTGTGATTGAGATAGCACTGTCGTTGTCTATGTGAATGGGAGTCTCCTTGAAGTTTAATCCATAGTCAAGCATCTGATTCTGAATCCATAGCACTTGAGCATAGCAGCTTGCAGCAACAATGTATTCAGCTTCAGCAGTTGATGCAGAGACACAAGATTGTTTCTTGCATTGCCATGAGGCAACCCTTCCACCAGAATCTGACATCCCCCAGATGTAGACTTTGCATTCATGTTGCAACCACCATAATCACTATCTGTATAAGCATATAGATTGAAGTCAGAATTCTTAGGATACCACAGACCAAGTGTTGAAGCACCTTTGGGTATCTTAGAATCCTTTTGACAGTGATAAGATGAGACATCTTAGGGTTGGCTTGATATATTGCACAAATGCATATAGCAAACATGATATCAGGCCTGCTAGCTATAAGATACATAAGAGACCCAATCATAGCTCTATATAATTGTTCATCCACACACTCTCCCTCAAGATCAGGTCCAAGGGAGTGGTTTCTTGCTATGGGTTTCTTAGCAATCTTACAATCAGTCATGTTGAATCTCTTAAGTATGTCTTGAACATACTTTAACCGATTAATGAAGATGTCATCTTCAACTTACTTCACTTGAATTCCCAGAATGAAATTGAGTTCCCCCATGGCACTCATTTCAAATTTGTCCTTCATCAGCTTCTCAAAGTCTTTGCAGTGCCTTGGATTAGTTGAACCAAAGATGATGTCATCTACATATACTTGAACTAGCAGTATGTCATTTCCCTATCCTTTGATGAAGAGAGTTCCATCTATAGTACCTCTCCTGTATCCATGTTTGCAAAGATACTGAGATAGAGTCTCATACCACTTCCTGGGTGCCTGATGCAGCCAATAAAAAGCTTTGTCAAGCTTGCAGACATAATTAGGATGAACAGGATCTACAAAACCAGGTGGTTGTTTGACATACACCTCTTCATCAATCACTCCATAAAGAAAAGCACACTTCACATCAAGTTGATAGACCTTGAAGTTCTTGGATGCAGCAAATGCTAGGAATATCCTAATAGCTTCCGTCTTGCTATAGGAGCAAAGACATCAGTGTAGTCAATCCCTTCTTGTGTGTATCCTTGAACAACTAGTCTAGCTTTAGTCTTGATGATAATGCCTCTATCATCCTTCTTGTTCCCAAACACCTATTTGGTTCCAATGATAGTCTTCCCATGAGGAAGATGACAAAGGTTCTAAACTTTTTGTCTTTTGAATTGAAGCAACTCCTGTTGCATGGCTTCAACCCAACTTCCATCCTTCAAAATCTCATCAACTTTCTTTGGTTCTATCCGGGATAAGAAACAAGAGTGAGGAAAAACATTTGCTTCATGGGTTTGTCCTCTTGTTCTTACCCCTATGTCAACATCTCCAATGATGTTTGTGGTGGGGTGAGACTTGTGGATCCTTAGCTGAGGGATCACAGCAAGTTGTTGAGAGAGATCCAAATTAGAGAAATTTAGATATGGCATAGATGTTTCTCCCACCACAACCGCACACTTATCAAGAGAGACTTGATCCAATGAGTGTGTGACATCATTAATGTTGTCATCTGTGGAGTGGTTATCAACATCAAGAAATTCCTGATCACTGTCACCACCTCCGTTATTTTCTTGTACATTTGAAGCATCTTTATTTGGTTGTGTAGCATCTAAGCTAGAATTTGAAGGCATCCTAGATGTATCTGCTGAGTTTGTCATTGTGGTGCTGATAGACACTTCATTTGTAGAAGTAGCTACAACTGGAGCTGAAGATGTGTTGCTTGAAGGTCTTCTTAGCTCAAATCTTGGATCAGGATCACCTGTTGATATGATATCTGCAAATCCTAAAATAGTGTCACAAGAGTTGTTAAAACACTTGGTAACTAAATCAAGATCAAACAGCCAATCAGGACAAGAACCAACCACACAAGGTGTGTGTTCATTGAAAGACACATTGGCTAACTCATCAACAATTCTAGTTTTGAGATTGTATACTTTATAAGCCTTATCTTGGGAAGAGTATCCAATAAAGTGTCCAGCACCTGATTTCTAAGCAAATTTGGCAATTTGATCTTTGGTATTCAAGATGGTGCAAGGACATCCAAATGACCTGAGAAAACCAACGAAAGGTTTCCTCTTGTGCCAAAGTTCATAAGGAGTCTTTCCATAAGTCTTAACAACTAAAACTCTATTCTGCACATAGCAGGCAGTATTGACTACCTCTACCCAGAAGGTGATGGGTAGCTTAGAGTCAGACAACATGGTTCTTGCAACTTCAATCAGTGTCATGTTTCTCCTCTCAGCAACACTATTCTGCTGAGGAGTCCTTGGAGCATTGTATTGTCTTGTAATACCCTTTTTATCATAAAATGTATCAAGGATTGGGTTCTTGAATTCAGTTCCTTGATCACATCTTATGGTTTTGACCTTGTGATCTGATTGATTCTCAATCCTTAGGATGAAATTCTTCAAAATCTCAGGAGTCTCATCCTTAGTTCTAAGGAAGAAGACCCAAGTAAATCTTGTAAAGTCATCTGTGATCACTAAAAAATAAGAGGTCCTTCCTAGCCTCATTACATTGGTGGGGCCAAAGAGATCCATATGTAACAAGTGTAGGGGTGTAGTGATGGAGTTTCTTTCCTTAGGCTTATGAGATACCTTATGTTGCTTTCCTTTCCGGCATGCAACACAATAATCATCACTTGTAAACTCTTTCTTTGGCATTCCAGTTACCAAATCATTCTTAATAAGTTTATTCATGTTCTTAAAGTTTACATGGCACATTCTTTTATGCCATAGGAAAGAGTCATCACTATTAGCTTTAGACAGAAAGCATGAAACTTCTCCAGAGGGAGATGTTTCTTGCAAGTCCATCTTGTACATGTTCCCTTTCCTTGAGGCTCTAAGAAGAATATGCTCATGAGGAATGACCACCCCGGGCTTGAGAACAATGCACTCATGCTCAGTAAAGAGCATGTTATGACTCTGATCACAAAATTAGGATACACTCAGAAGATTTTACCCAAGCTCCTTGACAAAGTTGATCTTTTCAATGTTGAGCTTACCATTTATGACATTGCCCCTTCCAAAAATGTAACCACCTTCGTCTCCTCCAGAAGCAATTGGCCCTCCATCAATCCTTTCAAAGTTTTGGAGTAGTGACCTATTGCATGTCATGTGTCTGGAACAAGCACTATCAATGATCTAAGCATTCTTGTTTGTCTTGAGCTGTCCATGTACAAAGAAAATGATTAGTTACATTTGGAAACTCAAGCCTTACTTGTCTTGGGCTCACTAAGAGAAACAGAAGGTAATGTAACAGTAATAGATCCTATAGTAGTGCTTTGAGGTTCTTAAGCTGTTGTTGATGTAGAACTTCCAGTCACTTGGTCTTTCTTTGACTTCCACACCACCTTTGGAAGTTTGGACTTGACCTTAAAAACTTTGGAAGCTTTTGATACTTTGGAAGTTTTGATGACTGGACCTTCAGAAGATTCTGCAGACACTGTAGCAGACTTCAGTGCTTCGGAAGTATTCCTTCCTTCTGAGACCAAATTTTCTTCCGAAGGAAATTTTCCACTTGCCTTCTTCTTAGTTCTGGAGCTTTCAAAGGAAACAGGTTTTCCTTCCGAAGCTTGAATCTTCTTGGAACTCTTGGAAGTCCTTGTCCTGGTCATGTGAAGAGTACCTTTAGGATTGTATGGACAATCCTTAGCAAGATGAGCAGTACTTTGACACATGACACACTCCATTTTCTTCTTCCTAAGAGTCTTTTACATAGAACAAGACTGACTTTGATCACATCCTTTCTCCACCTTCATCCTTGCAGATGTTGAGATAGTCCTTTTGGGCTGAGGACTGTTCTTGGAGTTAGATGGTCCAGGTTGTGTAGCAGTGGTACACAACATATCAATTTTCTTGTTGGTGCTAGGATAATTTGTACATGAACCTGAACTCTTAGCAGAAGAGTTTAGGTTGATGTCTTTAGTCTTCACCACTTCAAATCCTGTAGAAATAAAAACTGGTTTCTGCTTTGAATCAAAAGGGGCCTTGATCTCTTAAGCCTTCCTAGCTTTTCTTTTGCTCTTTCTGATCAAGTTCTTCCTCATAGACTTGGTCATCACAGTCTTCTTCTTGTCCTCAGAAGGATAGTGGCCCTTCTTAGAATCCTCCTCTTCACTCTTCACAGAAGAATTCTTCATTATCACTTCTTCATCCTCTTCACTCAAAGGATCTATCAGTGGAAGCTCATCTTCACAAGTTCCACACCTAGGTGATCTTACAGACAAGATTGTGTGTGGAGGAGCTATTTCATTTGAACCCAATCCCTTCTTGTTTTGATAACACACCTTGTTGTGTAGGGAAGAGGATATCATGTTCTTGAAGGTCTTTTCTTCAAGAACACACTTTTTTGCCCTGGCTTTGCTAATCATAAGCTCAGCCTGACACTTAGTCAGCTTAGTTATGAGATCCTTAGTCTAAGTCCTAAAATTTATATGCTCATATTTTAGAACAGAAATAGTTTTCTCTAAGTCCTCTATCTTCAGTTTATAATCATTTTCAAACTTTCTAAAATCAGCTGTTAAGATGTTTAAGGACTCAAGATCAGATCGCATTTCTAAGTTGTAGGACCTGTATTTGTTAACTTTAGTAATGCATTCAAAGGTACAGAGATGTTCCAATACCTTGGCTTCATCAGTGCTTGTTTTGGAGAAGCATCTTCCATCTGAAAGCTCTAGTCAAAGCCTCCTTCTTCAACAGCAACTGCAGCTTGCTGCTTTGGCTTCTCATTCTGGGTAGCCTTGTTAGTGTAGTTTGGTCTGAATTGTGCTTGGCCACCACTTGTTCTTGGTGCCTTACACTCCCTAACAAAGTGACCCATTAGGTTACAGTTGTAACACTTGACTTTGCTTTTGTCCAGTCCAAACTTTCCACTGGTTGCATTGCTGGGAAACTTCCTTCCAGTCCAGTTGTAGAACTTCTTGGCTCTGTGAGTGAGAACAGCCATCTACTGAACTATTTCCATGTACTCCAGATCATCTAGATGGATACAGTCCAGGTCTTCAAGGGTGAAAAGAGAGCTGCCAAAACTTTCATCAGAAGACAAAAAGGCTTGAGAAGGACTTGTCTCTTAGAATAGGCTTCCTTGAGTGTAGTTTACCGTTGGTGTCTCAGGGAAGGTGATAAAACGACCCTTTTATGAGTTATTAGGGTAGCATATGAGATGATGTTGGGGTTCTATGTTATCCCTTTCAACCACATGAAGGGCTGAACCCGTTGATTGTTGGAGTTTCAAGATGAACCTTGCAAGTTCTTCTCCATCTGGTAGCCACTGAGAATCCCATACAACTCTGTCAGAGTAAGAGTTTTCTGGTTCTCAGCTCTCTTGATAACCACATAGTAGTGTGTCCATTGCCTAGGAAGTGAGGACATGACCTTTCTTACAATGTCTATGTTCTCAAGAGCAACTCCTCCATCCACTAGGGTATCCACAATCTCAACATACCTGAAATATTGCTTAGTCATGGTTTCACCTGCTTTGAACGTGAAATTTTCAAACTGCTGCTTCAGAAGATCCTTCTTGTTCTCCTTGGCTTCAGAGGAACCCTCATACATAAGTTTTAATGCATCCCACAACTGCTTAGATGTTTTGCATTTCTTGAAACCTCTGTATACAGAGTTAGGAAGAGCAGTCTAGAGGGCTGTCATGGCTTTCTGGTCAATCTCTACTCTCTTCCTATCTTCATCAGAGTAGTTAGCCACAACCTTGGGGATCATACCACCACCAGTAGCAGAGGGGGTGCTTGGTATGTATGGTCCATTCTCAAAAGATTCCCACATTCTTGAATCTAGAGACCTGATGAAACCTTCCATTCTTTGGCACCAGGTGTCAAAGTCATCATGAGTGATCAGTGGGGACTTGTTCATGGTTCTAGTTTCCATATCAGTCTTGGAAATGGATGCCATTTGAAAAGTTTAGTATTTGTGTGTGTGAGGGATCTAAAGATGGTGAGATCTTATATCAAGAGCCTTGAAAGCTCTGATACCAAATGCAGGACCGGTGAAGGGTGGTCACTTACAACACAATAACACAAAGAGAAGATTAACTAGACTAATCAAACAGAGAGACTAGATTGACCTCAAAAGATGATACAAAGAACACAAGTAAATAAGAGACATAACAAAATAGCAAAATACACAAGGAGATGGTTTTCAAGATTGTAGTATATTGCCTTCTCAAGTTCTTTTACAAGTGTTACAAAGCATAAAGGAAAGTTACAAGTACTTGAGATACATATACTATATCCTCCAGCCGCCCATACTTTGAAGGCCTGCTGGATACAATTGACTAGACACAACACAAAATCAAGTGTAGAGTCAAAAGGCAGATTGCATTTTGACATGTGACTATGACATGCCATAGCTCACATTCTAATATATTACAAAAGGATAAAATACATAAAGTAGAAAGTTATAGACTCAAGACCTCAATGTATAGTTACTAAAAGCATGGACCGTTTCACCAACTCATGCAAGTTGGTGACTTTACATAGTTGCAGCGAAAAATGGTCCAGCTTTATGTAAAATGCATAAGATAAAGCATGTATACTAAAAGTCTTTCGAAGAAATCTGTCTTCAAGTGTTGGCTTCAGAAGACTTTGTCTCTGAAGCTTTGGAAGACTTCATCTTTGGCTTCGGAAGATATTGGTCTTGGTTTCGGAAGATTTCACACTTAGAATATTTTTGTTGCATGTGTGAAACTTCCAAAGCATTCTTCTTCAATGTACTTGTGTAGCATGTAGGAGACTTGAAGTGTTTGGAGTTGCATCAGCCTTAACATGTATTCCTTACAAAACTCCAATTCTACTATCTCACACTTAGAATTTTCAAACTAGTCAAGATGATTGTCACTCACAATTTGGTTTTATGTTCACTTTAAATGGTGGTGCTATCTTCTAAAACAGTTCCAAGTAGTGCGTGGTGAAAAATTCAACTACTGATAGGGGTGTAAACGAACCGGGCCAAGCCCAAGCCTGACAGTTCTTCGAGCTCTGCTTGTTGGGATATGTTGAAGCTCGATCTCAAGCATGGGTCGAGTTGAGCCTATGTTTTTAGGATCGAGCTCAGCTCGCAAACTGAAAATAGAGCTCGAAATCGACTCAAAAAAACTCATTTTATTTTAGACTTATGAATCAGGCCAAAGCTTGGCTCGAGCTTGTTGGATACTCTCTGAACCCTTAAATGAGCTAAAGCTTGACTAGGGCTTAAGATCAATCTTCCAGCAACACTCTTTTTACATGCATTACTACGTTTAACATGAATTTAAAAAATTCAAAATACCACATGAAAAAGACAAAAAATCCACCAAAAAAAACAAATGAGAAAAGACCAACTTAAACCATACGAAGTTATGTTACCAACATTACACTGATAATTACTTAAATCATTTGAAGTTACGAGACAAAATTAGTAATCTATTAAAGAACACATCCTTTGTTCGTAAACAAAAAATTTTGTCTTGTCAAATATCCCCCAAAGTCAATAGATCACAAAAAGATAACAATCTTCTATATTGTTAAACTTGAAACATCACATCAGTAGATACTAAACCATAACACATATATTATATATCATATATAGATTATTGCTAACACATGTGTATATAGCAATTATCCTAGCATCATAAGGTGTATAAAGAGGGTAACCAACCTACATCTACTCTTGACTTCACTTCACTTAATCAAAATGCCATAAGGTATGACTGGCTTTGAGTAAGAGTGATATTCTTACTGAGAATCGAATATGATAATCAAGTAAATGATTGAGTGGCGGAAATAAACAATCAAAGAACATTCAAGCAAGAAAATTACTCATAAGTGCTGTTTGTATTGATATATGAAACTTGATAAGTTACAAAGAATAATTACAACAAAAATTATCTATATTTCAGCAATCACCTCAGTACGAGGTTAACTATTCTATTTATAGACAAGACAAGATGCCTTTACAAAATGACTAAACTACCCCTGACCTATTACATCAGAAAATAGTCTAAGTCTTGATCCACATCTCTGCTTGTTCATTCGCATTGACAAATGCGGATGAGATAATCTTGATTAGCATTTCCACTTGATCATCAGCATTAGTAAGTTGGTCATCCGCATTGGTTAATGCGGATGAACAAATATTTGTGCGTATTTGGTTGGTCATCCGCATTTGTCAATGCGGATGATCAAAGTCTTGTCCGCATCTTCTTTTGTTCTTCCGCATTAGTCAATGCGGAAGAGTAACTTGTTCTTCAGCATAAGTATTATGTCTTCCGCATTAGTTAATGCGGAAGAGTAAACACTTGTCCGCATCAGATTTTTGTCTTCCGCATTGACTAATGCGGAAGATAACACTTGTTATTTTTATTGCAGATCTTCATCCGCATTGCATCTTGGACTTGTGGGATTCCAGCTGAACAATCATCAATTCACCCATTGAGTTGGCATGTATGATCCTTTCAGGGTGCAACAATACTCCCCTAAGGATTATACAGCCTAGTTTTCCTCAATGTTTAGAAGGTGATTGATGTTGTGAAGATTCAGCTGGGTCTTCATGAGGTAGTATGAATGTAGCTTTGGTGGGATGCAGAATGACCTTGATCATGTTTACAAAATCAGTTGCTTCTGACATCCTGTCTCTACTCAGCACATGTATTTTCATTCCGCTCATGTTATAGATGGCTTCCATTGGTAACTTTTTTAGAGAGATAGGTTCCCATATGGAGATTGTGGAAAGACCATCTCTATGAATCAATAAACTCCCTCCCACATCCACTTCAAGCTTAACAATGTTTTCAAGTTGCAGTGGTGTTTTCATCTTCTTTCTTTTGTCTCTTTTAATCTTTATTCTATCATAGGCCAGTTTCAACAACTTGATGCATTTCAGAAAGAAGTGCATGTCTTGTTCACCCAATTTTTTGTTTAATTCCCTGAAGTGCCTGGTATAAATGTAGTGGATGTATGATTCATCAAGTAATCTTACTTCATATCCACTGAAAAGTCTGATGTCAGCTCCTTCTTTTCCTCCCTACTTCCTCTCTATCACCAGCTCATAGGTTTTCTCATCATAGTAAACATTTGAGATGGGAGTGGAAGAATGAGTAACAGACACTACTTTCCATTTCAATGACTCAGTTGGCTTTACCTTCAACTCAGGGAATACAATGTCTTCTGCTTCCACCTTTTTTTTCTTATCCAGGGGATTGACAAAAGTTTTATCTTTTCTTATGCAAATTGTCTTTAATGAATTGAGTTGTTTGTCCAACAAATTGTCTTTAATGAATTGAAGTTGTTTGTCCTTCTGAACATCATAAGTATATTTTCAAATTCATATCCCCTGAACATAGCTGCATGATTGATCAGTTCAAGTTGAGCTAGCTCCTTCAAATCATGAATCTCAAGGGCATTTACTAGACCTGAGTACTCTGTAAAGAATTGTACTAGCCCTGAGATTCTCTTCACCATGAACATGTTCCATGTGCTATCATACTTCCATGCTATTATCTTTTGATCTATCTTCCCCTTGGAGTGGACACCCTCTGATCAGTTCAGCAGTAGTCGCTTCAACTGAGATGGTTCTGCAAACCATTCAGGGTATTTGTGGAGTACTGGGGCAAGTAGTTCTTGGTCTTTTATGTTCAACAGCATGTCTTCAGCTAACACTCTGCTTCTGGGTTTGGTCCTTGTTAATTCTTCTTCTAGTTTCTTGAGTTTATCTTTCTTTTCATTGATCAATTGAAGTGTTGTAGCCCTTAAAGAATTTGTCTTCATGTTGGCAATCTTTCTTTTTGTGAATCCCTGACTTGAGAGATATTCCTTCATTTCCTTATTAGACATGTTATAAGGATCAGGAATAATGATTGATGGGATGAGGTTGATTTCTTCATTCGTGACAGCTTTTGTAGTGGACCCCTTCTTGGCAGTGGAATTTCATACCTTGTGGATTTCTTCAAAGGTGAGTCTTTATGTTTTGGAGTGTCCTTTGTCATTGTCTTCTCATATTTAGTGTCTATTGTTGGATCAAGCAACAATTTCACTTTCTCTTCCTCCTCTTTCATTCTCTCATAATCATTTCAAACACTTCATCAG
Source organism: Flaveria trinervia (assembly GCA_025506515.1). Taxonomy (NCBI): domain Eukaryota; kingdom Viridiplantae; phylum Streptophyta; class Magnoliopsida; order Asterales; family Asteraceae; genus Flaveria; species Flaveria trinervia. The sequence continues at coordinate 15,917,033 of CM046458.1, read as the reverse complement.
GATCATAGCCTTGATTGATCAAAAACATGGCTTTAATCATCAAGTCATCGGTTTGAGCTTTGGTTACCATGTCTTCTACTGACTGTTCTTCTTTAATAGGACTGTCCATGAGAACATCCTTTTGAACTACATATTCATCAGCAATTTCTCCTTTCTCCTTCTTCTAAATCAATTGCTCTAGCCAACTTTTTCAACTGAGCTTCTGCCTGCTCATGTTCTTCCAAAAATTCAGCAATTGCTGCTAAACTTCTTAGGTTATCTTTTTGTTTCTTTGATGGTTCTTCTTCAGTTATTGGTCTCTTGCCTTTAGCTTTTTTAGCCAAATACTTCCTCTTTCGTGAGTAAGTTTGAAGTTGAGGGCTAGAGGTTTCAGTTTGATCTTTTGGTTCAGGGACCTTTTCAGGTGTACTTGGCTCTTGATCCTTCATTTCACTTTGTTCAGTTACAGTTTCTTCTTTCCTTTCTGTTCATACCTTTCTTTCAGTTCTTCTTTTGTTCTTCAGTTAATGATATGGCAGAGACAAATTGTAGAGTTAATTCCTTTTCCAATGGCACTGGAGATTTGGAATAAAGACAATAGACTCCGCCTCAGTTCTTTGATTGTTTATGTATTCCGAGAAATTATCATCAATGCTGAATTGTTCAGAAGCAAAACTATCCAAAGCACTGAAGAGTTCTTCAAATTCACCCTTTTCTGAGTCTGAATAACCAGTGTTTCCAGAATACACTACCATGTCTAGGCTCTGGTCTTTGATCTCAGTTTGACCTTCATCATCTACTTGTTCTTCATTCTCATCTATTAAGTTGTTGTCCTCATCATCAAGCTTTTCTTTTTTTCTTTCTCATCATCATCCTTCACATCAATTCTTTTGATCATCATTTCAAGCTCGGATATTCTTTTGTTCTTGCTCTCAATTTCCTTTTCCAGTTTTGAGATGATATCAGCTTGTTCTTCTATGATGTTTTCTTGTTCCTCCATTGTAATAGTTTGTATTTCAAGAGTGTCTATATGTCCACTCACTTCTTCTCTTAAGTGTTTTAGTGCAGCTTTTAAATTTTCAATCTCTTTGGCTTGTTCCTTTCTTTCAACTGCATATTTTTCTTTAAGATCTTTCAATTCACCTTCTTTCTCATCTAGTTCCAGGATTCTGTCATTTATGATTCCTGCTCTCCTTTTGAGTAACAACTCAGTTATTATTCATCTTTTTCATCAGGCCTATTGATGTTTGATTCAGCATATCTCTCAGAAGGAGCAACCTCAGAAGGTTCTTTCACAGCTTTGGTTTGACATGATGATCCTCCTCATCAGAAGATGATTTGGATGATTTGGATGCACTTGTTGATCCTTTTGGTTTAGCAGGGTTATCAAGTGATGATGGTAAAGGTTGATAAGGAGGAATAGGTGATTGGTGTGGTGATATTGGAGATTGATGATGTGGTGATATAGGTGTAGGTTGAGTGGTCATTGGTGGTGTTTGTTGTGGTGATGGAAGTAATGATGGTTGAGGTAATATTTGAAGAGATGGTTGTGTAGAAGGTTATGGTATTTGTTGTGGTGATAGCATTGGTGATGGTATTGGTGATGGTATTGGTGATGGTATTGGTGATGGTAAAGGTGATGGTATTGGTGATGGTTGTGGAGTTGGTTGAGCTATTGGTTGTGGAGGTGATTGTGCTATTGGTTGTGGAGGTGGTTGTGCTATTGGTTGTGGAGGTGGTTGTGCTTGACCTGCTTGGTGTATTTGTTGAAGCATCCAAGGAAGAAGGGGTGAAGGGGCACTACTGTAGAAGTTCCTTGGGTCGTTCTTCTTGATGTACTTATAGGATCTAGCATCATAATGAGGAATGTTAAGTACAGGTCCTTCATTAACAATGTCATGAAATGATTCATTGATTAGACATTGAATGAATCTGGGGTACATTAAAAACTTGCTCAACCCTTCTTGAATGTTGGAGATTAGGCCATTGAATACATATGCAGATATGTTAAACCGTCTGTTGGTGCAGAGAGCACAGATTGTAGAAGATGTGAGGACTGGAATGTCATTCCATCCTGTTTTCTTTTTAGACAGACAATGTTGGAACATATGAATTAGGAATCTCCAAGGCAGATCCAGTAATCCTTTGACTATCTGTTTGACTTCATAACTCCCTTCATAACCAATTTCAGAGAAAAATGTGGTTATCTCCTCATCATCCAATTCAAGAGGATCATAACTTTTCTTACCAGGTTACTTAAGTCATGAGATCTCATGTTCACTGATCCTCATCGGGATTCTTTTAATTTAATCCTTTTTCATGTTGATCCTCATTGGGATTCTTTTCACTTCACTTTGGAAGGTGATCCATGATAGGATTCTTTTGTTCATTCACTTGGAATGTATTACTTTGTTGATTCATCCAATTTTGGATGTGTTCCACTTTAGGAATCTTTTGGATCACGACATCTGCACTATGTGCAATTTTCATTAGGTCTTTGCTCAGCAAAACAAAGATGAAACATGATGTGGTGAAAAAGATTCATAAAGTATCATTACCTGGTGTGTTTAGGTTACTACACACACATGCATTTAGATAAGCCAATACATACCTGTACTTTGTGATGAGTGTTTCACAGTTGAATATGTCTTTAATTCATCATTGCATGTATCTTTTCTTCCAAGTTAAGCCTACCAACATATCTGGTAAGTCATTTCAGTCTTTTACATTTTGAAATTAAGCACAGTGAATGATATAACGACTGTAATTATATCATTTCCCTTGATTCTTTTCTTCATAAGACTTGATTTCTTTTTGTGGTTTTTCTGATATTTTAAAATATTTTTGATGTTTTTCATATTTTTCTTACTCAAGGTTAATCATGCCAACTGACTAAACCAGAAATTCAAACCTACTAGGTTCAAATGCCTTGGTAAACAAATCAGCTAATTGATTTTCTGTTGGTACTTGAATCAATTTGATTAAACCCTTTTCAGCACAGTCTCTCAAAAAATAATATCTAATTTCAATATGTTTTGTTTTTGAGTGCTGAACTGGATTATTAGTTATAACGACAACAGCTGTGTTGTCAATAGAAATTGGTGTATGCAAAAAGTTAAAACCATAATCAAGCATCTGGTTTTGAATCCAGAGAACTTGAGAGCAACATGCTGAAGCAGCAATATACTCAGATTCGGTTGTGGACACAGACACATTTGTCTGCTTCTTGCATTGCCAAGATACTAGTCTGGGACGAAGAAATTGACAACCGCTAGAAGTGGATTTTCTGTTGAAGTTGCATCCTCCATAATCACTGTCTGTGTAGGCATAGAGATTAAATTCTCCTTCCTTTGGATACCATAATATGAGAGCTGGTTTGCCCTTCAGATATTTGAATATCTTCTTCACTGCATTCACATGTGATTCTTTTGGATCAGCTTGATATCTAGCACACACACAAACACCAAACATAATGTCAGGTCTACTGGCTGTTAGATACATAAGTGAATCTATCATTGATCGATAGTGAGTTTGATCCACTGATTTGCCTTCAGGGTCAGGTCCAATCTTCACTTTAGTATCTACAGGAGTTCTGATAGACTGACAGTCAGCAAAGTGGAATTTCTTCAGCATGGTTTCTACATATTTTGATTAATTGATGAAGATTCCATCTGCTGTTTGCTGGACTTGCACCCCCAAAAAGAATGTGAGTTCCCCCATAGCACTCATTTGAAACTTTGAATGCATAAGGTCTTCAAAATTTTGTAGAGTTGTTTGTTTGTCAAGCCAAATATAATGTCATCCACGTAGATCTGGACTAACAGCATGTCTTTCCTTCTTATTCTTCTGAAGAGAGTCTGATCAATCTTTCCTATTTCATACCCATGTTTAAGAAGAAAGGATGATAGAGTCTCATACCACTTTCTTGGTGCTTGATGAAGACCATACAGAGCTTTGTCAAGCTTGTAAACTCTGTAAGGGAAATCTGGATCTTCAAAGCCAGGTGGTTGACTCGCATAGACTTCTTCAGCAATCTTTCCATACAGGAAAAAAGTAAATTTCATGGACGCAGAATAGGCAAGAAAGATTCTGATTGCTTCTAGTCTGGCAACAGGAGCAAACACTTCCTCGTAGTCGATTCCTTCTTCCTGAGTGTATCCTTATGCCACTAGTCTTGCTTTATTTCTCATGACTATCCCTCTATCATTAGTCTTGTTCCTGTACAGTCATCTGGTACCGATAGGGTATTGTCCTTTGGGAAGATCTACCAGCTGCCATACTTCTTGCTTCTTCAATTGGAGCAATTCTTCGTGCATTGCTTCAATCCAACTATTGTCTTTAAGTGCCTCTTTGATGTTTTTGGGTACTGTTTGACATAGAAAGCATGAGAACAAACAGATGTTTGCAATACTTGACTTGCTTCTTGTCACCCTCTCATTAAGATCACCAATAATGGTTTCAACTGGATGATGCTTGTGTATTCTTGTGGTGGGAATGGTGTCACCAACAATAGTTACATCAAGATTGGAGACATTCAGTTCATTATGGTCAAAGACACAATCATCTTGTATGGTTGTTGAATTATGAAGATTGTCAATTTCTGTTTCAGTAACTGCTACATCTTCAGCAGCACTGAGGTTTCTTGCATCATTTGAAGTACCTTGACTTTCTTCTGGATGAGAAGCCTATTTTTGATTTCTGATCTCATGTGACAAGTCATTTAAGTGAGATGGTACCAGGCTGGGACCTTCTTCAGAAGAAACACTAAGGTTTTATGACAAGTGTCTGATGGGATGAGCTTGAAGAGGAACATCTTCATTCATATGTCATCAGATGTAGGTGGAATCAATGGATAATTTTCTATTCTTTCTACAGTTGATGAAGTATCACCTGAATGTATATTTCCTGCATCAGACAAGTGAAATTGGTCAAATGATTTAGTAAGAGTGTCAATATCAAACAACCAATCAGGACCATTTGTAGATTTGGGAAATGAATGTTCTTGAATTGAACATTTGTAGATTCATCAATAATGTTCAGTCTAGGATTGAACACTCTATAAGCCTTTGAGACGGAAGAATAACCTACAAAAAATCCTTCATCAGACTTAGATGAAGTTTTTCCAAATGATCACGGGTGTTTAATATTAAGACTGGACAACCAAATGATTTGAGGAATCCAATAAATGGTTTCCTATGAAATATCAGTTCATAAGGTGTCATGTTACTTTCTTTCACAATTAGAGTTGATTTTGCACAAAGCATGATATGTTAATTGCTTCTGCCCAGAAGGTGATTGGCAGTTTAGCATTGGCTAGCATAGTTCTTGTTGCTTCAATCAGTGTTCTATTTCGCCTTTCAGCTACCCATTTTGTTGAGGAGTCTAGCTGAATGAATTGATGGGCAATGCCTTTGGTTGCACAAAAGGAACTCATATTTTCATTTTTGAACTCTGTACCATTATCACTTTTTATTATTTGACTTTGAGATCATGTGATTTTCAATATTAGTGATACATTCTTGAATGATTTGGGATGCTTCATTTTTATGAAGTAGGAGAACACCCATCTGAATCAAGAAAAGTCATCAATGATCAGTAAACAATATTGTTTCTTTCCATACTCATTACATGAGTTGTCCAACAGATCCTGTGAAGTAACTTCAAGGTTATTGTTAGTGTTTACCATCTGGTTTTGTGAGACGATTTATGTTGTTTTCCTTTAGGCACCTGAGATTGATCAATAAATTGAATTCCTTTTGAGGAAGACCATTTAATGGTTTCCTTTGACTAACTTGTTCATATTTTTAAGTTAGTTTTCCCCAAACTTCTATAAGGCCAAGCTATGCTCATCAAATGATGCTTTAGACAAAAGACATGTTTCCTTCCCTAGTGATGCAGAACACATGTTTAAGACATAAGTGATTCTCTTCCTTGGAGTCTTTAAGACAACCCATTCTTCAGAATCAAAATCAGTTTCATAATGTAGGCGTGAGTGTCTGTAAAGTGAGTGGCTATTTTTGTCGCAGATCTGAGACCACTTAGCAATTGAATTCGTTGTTCACAGTAATTCACTCTGTCAAAGCTCGCATCCTTTGTCAAGATCCTCTCCTATATCCGCCACCTTCTGATCACGAATGCCAATAGTAGTACCTTGTATATCTTTAATCATGAGGAGGGAACGACTCCAGTCATTGTCGGAGCATCCCTGTCCACTACCATAGGCTATTAGACCTGTGTGGATGAACCTACAAACAACGACTATGACAGGATCAGTGATCACAAGTTTGATGTTTATCAGAATGTAAAGCAGCGGAATACACACACGAATTAGACAAATTGTAGCAAGCAAACAATATGGTAAGCGTTAAGATCGCATACGGTTATAGGGAGAGAATATGAATTTCTGATTTCTAGGAATGTTTATAGATGTAGAATATTTCTAATCGAATCAATCAATCATTCATTCAATTGCTCATATCGCTCAATGATTACAATGGGTTGTCACTCCTTATATAGAGTGCAACAGTCACTGCTGTTATCACGGAAAGTGACAACTGGCAGATCCAATACAGAAATAACTAAATCTTAACAAACTACTGAAATGTTCACAACTACTGAGAACATATCAGCAGGTTAAGTACAAAATATAAAACTACTGAAACTACAACGACTGAAGAACAAGCTCTTCAGTCGTTTTACAAAACTACTGAAACATAAAACATAAAACTACTGATATCACAACTACTGAAGAAGTACTCTTCAGCAGTTGTGACAAACTACTGAGGCTTCAGTACTTGGTCTTCAGACTTTGACCTTCAGGCGTTTCATCAGCTGATGACTTCAGTAGATATCATCAGCTGATGTCTTCAGTCTTTGTCTTCAGACTTTGTACATCAGTTGTTGATCTTCAGCACTTGTGAACTCTTCAGCTGTTGTACTTCAGTACTTTGGTCTTTCAGCTTCAGCACTTGTGTTCTTCAGCTGTTGTACTTCAGCACTTGTGTTCTTCAGCTGTTGTACTTCAGCACTTGGTTCTTCAGCTGTTAAGGTCTTCAGCACTTGATCTTCAGCTGTTGAAGTCTTCAGCACTTGTCAAACTACTGATGAGGCTTTCAGCAGTTGTTGTGATACCGTGTGGGACTTAGAGGTTTTCTGATCTTGGCTCATTGGTTCTTTTGGTCCAACAAACTCCCCCTGAACCAATGCAGCCAAAACCTCTAACTTATTTATACTCCCACTTATTGATGGCAAAAATGTTGGTCTTTTTCCTTCTTGATCAGTAGAGAAGATGACCCATGTACGCTCCGGCCTGGGAAGAACCTCAAATATTTGTTTGGCAGAGTATGAATGGGAACTCTGTTTTGGGGAACTGGACACAGAGTTGTTATCCCATTCATGAGATTCACTTCCCCATAATGAGTCTGTATGACTCACGGACATAGGCCTCAAGGAGAACAATTTGTTCCTCTTGAGAGAGTTCTTCAGCTCCTCCTTCGAAGAAGAACTCTGGACCATAGTACTCTGATAAGTACTTCATGGTCCTGCCATTTTTCAGCTCCACCGTAGTTACCTCCCTGTATACAAATTCATCATCGGATGGTTGCCTTCAAGGAGTAACTGGAGCTCATTCTTTTGGATGTCTTCAAGCTTTTTGTATAACAACCCCTTCTTAATCATCTTGTTTTCTAGTAAGGCTTGAGGTGTCTTCTTTGCTTGGTGAGCTTTCTTGAATTCATCAATGATTTCCCAGGTGAGACTACAACGGCCAGCATGATGGTAGATTCTATTGTTTTTCGTACTTGGCCGTTGTATCTGTGTGGGATAGTTCTTTTATGGATTCTAGAACTCACCCTGGGGTCTGGCCATACTCTCACTCTCTCCCTCTGATACTGAAAGGTGTGTCTGAGAGTGTACAGCCTTTGAGCATGCCCTTTCATGGCTTGAATAGATGATGACTGAGGAAATTCCTTGTCAACCATCTTCAACAGTTGCTCATCGTGCTGTTTCTGCTGTTCTTCTTCTTCTATCTTGACTCTGACCATTTCCCTTTGAGAGTCGGTGTGATCATGGATTGACTCTGGGGCTTTGGTAGCTTCAGAACAGCAGAGAGTGGCAGACTATCATCTTCATCCTCTTCTTCTGCTTCTTCTTCCATCCTCAGCACCCTTCTCCTTCTACGGGGTGCATCACTGGATGATGTTGGGTTGGTGAAGGGATTGGTTTTGAAGAGAGAGGATGTTTTGTTTTGGCTTAGAGGTTGTTGGGAGATTTGAGGGATAGGATCTGTTTGAGTGAGTGGAAGGGAAGGTTGATCTAGCATCCTTGTAGTTAATTTTGCTTTTGTAAGTTTAGCCATCTCTAACCTTTTGCCACCCCAGCCTCATCAAGGGCTTCCACAATGATCCCTTTGTTGAATTGCTCAGACAGACAGATTCTGGTGGCTATAGCCAGAATGCTGTCCCTGGACCATGCGCGGATCTCCATTAATGATCTTCCCAAGTATTTTGCAATAAAGCGATCATTATTTCCAACCTCTCTTTTCTCACAGCATCGTACCCTGCCCATCGGGTTTGTATCTCTTGTACCTCTAACCTTCTGATCTCACTATCCAGTGTGGCTGTGTCAAACCCCTGCCTGAATAGTTGTCATTATTTTATCCATGGAGCGGCTGTGTGTGGTGTCAGCTTCTTTGACCAGCTCTCTCCAAGATTTTTCTTCAGCAGTTTGATCATCAGCACTTCTCTTTCGCTTGTACGTGAGCAGAGGTTGCTTTGTTTCCCTCTTCCCCAGATCTCTTCCTCTTTCTATCTTTCACTGCAGTACTCTCCCCCTTTTTGGTTGCATTGGAGGAAGGGGTTGGTACCGCAGAAAGAGTCTTGTGGACAGCAGCATCAACCAGTGGCTGTAATGTTGAGGAAAGCCTCTCATCAAGGGCTTTGATCACTATATCAGTGATTATGGGGTGATGAGAGGGAGGGAATTTTGGGATAGCACCTATTTGCTCAGGAGGGTTCTGTTCCTGAGAAGTAGGGCCTGAAGCAGAGGCGGGTGGTTGATTTTGGGGTGGCTCTGTGTTTGGGAAACCTTCAAGGGAAGGTGCCATCTGTGGGTGTATGAGGTGGCAGATGGACTTGCATCCTGAGACATCTTGGCCAGCAGCTCTTTGAGTCTGCTAACCTCATCCTCTAGAATGGTGTTTTGAGCAAGACATCGAAGAAGAAGCTCAGGTCATCATCAGTTGATACTGAATCACCTGACCTCCTGCTTAGAGCAGGATTTACATGCACTGGGTGTAGACCAGTTGGTGCATGTGCCCCTTGTGCTTGGTACTGGGGACTTCCAGCCTCAGGACAATGTCCATCATCAGCTGTTGCCTCTAGGGAGGTCTTAGCAATGTTACCAGCCTCACTCTGGTCATGTGCTGAGTCAGAGGAGGTGGCAGCCTCACTAGATATTCTAATCTCCTTCTCTACACCAGGAGATAGAATTGGGAAACCCCTGTGCTGTGGGTTCTCAGATGCACTGTGTTCCTCCCCCTCAATTGTAGAGGTATTCCCAGTAGAAGTGGTTTCTGGGGAGGGGGTGAGGAGTGCAATTGAGTCAGCACTTGAGCAACTATTAAAGTTGGGCTGTGAGGGGCGGTTGTTGGGGTACAGGGGTAGAAGCAGTGTGCACCTGGGGTGGATGGTGCTCTTCAATGGCAATCTCCTCAAGTGAGGAAGATCCCAGATAAGTAGGTGCCCCTTGGGTTGCTGCAGGCTCCTGTTGAGAGGAAGCCTGAGCGGCTGTGGCTGGAGGAGTCATGGTATCCACTAGGGGGTTTGGACTAGTGGATATATCCTGCGTTTGTTGTGCAGGAGCATCCTCAGGGGACTCAATTCCCTGAGTAGCCTTTTTGGGTTTCTTTTGGTGGGTTTGGTGGGGACATTGGATTTGGAGGTGGTGGCTGTGGGTTCCAGCTGCGTGGGTTTTCGCAGCTTGGCAGCCAGTTTGAGTGTCCGGTCGGAGTTGTGCCGGGAGTATACTTCTGGCAAAACAGCCGTAGCAGGGACTCCCAAGCCAACAAGTCCCTCAGCATTAAGCTGGTCTATTATAATGGCCATTATGAACCGTGGATAGAGTATCCAACGGTTGGCAGTTAATTTTTGAGCCATATCTTTGAGCTCTGAAAATATTAATTCTGAAAAGTTCAGTGGTTGTTGCTCAAGGATAGAATACAATACCTGCTGCCATTTGGTGGACATTTGATCCCAAGACGATGTCTTAGGGGCCAAACATACATTGACCATGTGAAAGATCAGGCGCTCAGCGTCATTAAAGTGTTTCTTCATGATGGTGTGGCACTGAGATCACCTTGATATCCATGCTGAGCAAATGATAGATCTATGGTGCCCTTCGGATATCCAGCAGGAGAGGTAGCATCACTCAGTGAAGAATTTTACGGATTGTTGCAGGAGTAATCACTACTTCTTGTTGTTGACGACTGACCGGAGGGATAGTGTGTTGCTCTCCTCAGTAGTAACATAACGTTCATCCAAAATTGGTTCAAGGATTCGGCATGTAAAACGGGGTTCAGAAGGAATGCCTTGTTGTATGGGGACTGAACCATAAGATCGATAGCATTATCGAACTTAGTCCAGATCGGCGATTTTGTGAGGTAGGCAACACAGTTGTGTCGCGGTTTAATTTGCAAAGACGCCATGGAAATTGTTGGAGAGGAACGTTAGGTTTGAAGAAGATGAAGTATGGAGAGCTCAGGTTAAGGGTATTTAGGGTACGGGTGAGGAAACGACTGAAGGATGTGGTGTTAGTCATCAGTAGTTTTAAACGACCGTTGACATGGTATTATCCTTTCAGACGTTGAAACAGCTGAAGTCGCGGTGTTAGGCATCAGTAGTTTAGAAAACTACTGAAGACCGTGGTTTTGACTTCAGGTGATTGAAACAACTGAGGACATGGTGTTTGTCATCAGTAGTTATGAAACTACTGAAGACAGTGGTTTTGTCATCAGCTGTTGTAAACAACTGAAGACTTGGTATTGGTCATCAGTAGTTATAAAACTGCTGAAGACGTGGTTTTGCTTCAGTTGTTTAAAATGAAACAGCAGTGGTACAAACGACTGAGGAGAAAGTTCTCTTCAGCTGTTTTCGTCAATTCTTAGCTTTTCAGCTGTTTCAAACTGTCCTCAACACATTCATCAGTCTTTATGGCTGATTTCAGTTGTTTCATAGGACATCAGTACTTATCTGTTTTTACTGATTTCAGTAGTTATGACTGCATCAGTAGTTGTAACTACTTCAGTAGTTTAGAACAGATGAAGTACTTCAGTACTTGTGAGAACTTTTAGCCTTCAGTAGTTATAAAAACTACTGAGGTTAAAAGAGCTCATCAGTACTTATATGTGACAGGCACTCATGATCATCAATATGAATTACTGAGATCATCAGTAGTTGTCACCTATTCTAGCTGCAGCATACCAAGCCTTAACACCAGGTTTTGGAAAGTTGAACTATCCAAAGGCTTAGTAAAAATGTCTGCAAGCTCATCAGCACTGGGCACAAACTTAGGATCAATCAGACCTTTTTCAAAACAATCTCTTATAAAATGATGTCTGATCTCTATATGTTTGGTCCTAGAGTGCTGGACTGGATTTTTGACAATGCAAAGAGCTGAAGCACTATCCATTAACAATGGAGTCTTAGTCTCTGTAATGCCATAATCCAAAAGTTGGTTTTGAAGCCAGAGTACCTGAGATGTACAGCTTGCAGCAGCAATGTACTCTGCTTCCGCAGTGGATGTAGCAACTGAGGTCTGTTTCTTGCTCTGCCAAGAAATCAAGCAGTTGCCTAGGAATTGACATCCACCAGAAGTTGATTTCCTGGTCAACTTACACCCTGCATAGTCACTGTCAGAAAAAGCAACTAATTTACCAGAATGGTGGTAGAATACCATAAACCTAGAGATGGAGTGCCTTGCAGATATCTAAAGATCCTCTTGACTGCAATCAGATGAGACTCTTTAGGTGCAGCCTGAAATCTAGCACAAACACATGTAGCAAACATAATATCTGGTCTAGAAGCTGTTAAATACATCAAGGACCCAATCATACATCTGTAAAGTGTTTCATCAACCACTTTACCTTTCTGATCTGAGTCCAGTTGTGTGGTGCTGCTCATGGGAGTAGAACAGGGCTTACAGTTTTGTAAATCAAACTTTTGCAAAAGATCTTTTGTATATTTGGATTGATGAATAAAAATTCCATCAGCCTTTTGTTTGATTTGCAACCCCAGAAAGAACTGTAATTCTCCCATGGCACTCATTTCAAACTTCTGTTGCATCAACTTTGTAAAGGCATCACACAACTTTGGATCAGAGGATGCAAAAATAATATCATCTACATAAATTTGAACAAGTAGATTATGCTGCCCAGCTTTCTTAATAAATAAAGTCTTGTCTATGGAGCCTCTAGTGAAATTGTTTTCCAGAAGAAAGTTTGATAATGTCTCATACCAGGCTCTGGGAGCTTGTTTTAACCCATAAAGAGCTTTATCAAGCTTATACACCCAATTAGGATGTTTTTGTCCTCAAAGCCTGGAGGTTGACATACATAAACCTCTTCTTTAACTTTTCCATACAAAAATGCACTTTTGACATCCATTTGAAAGACTTTAAGTTTTTGATAAGCAGCATAAGCTAAAAACAATCGAATTGCTTCCAGTCTGGCTACAGGGGCAAAGGTTTCATCATAATCAATACCTTCTTCTTGTGCAAACCCCTGAACAACCAGTCTGGCCTTGTTCTAACAATAAGCCCATTTTCATCAGTTTTGTTCCTAAACACCCATTTAGTGCCTATTGCACACTTACCTGGAGGTAGAGGAACCAGTTCCCACACTTGCTGTTTCTTGAACTGAAGAAGCTCAAGCTGCATGGCATCAACCCATCCATTGTCCTTTAAAGCAATGTGATAATTCTTTGGCTCTTGCTGACTGATGAAGAGAGCATAGAAGCAGAAATTTGACAATTGACTTCTTGTTGATACTCCAGCAGTGATATCACCAATGATTTGAGACATGGGGTGATTCTTCAGATCTTGATACACAATGAGATCTGTGCAAGTGTTTGTAGCCGGTTCAGCAGCAACAGATGGTGATGGTGAATCATTTCCTTGAAACCAATCAGTGGATGGTAATTCAAAGGAAGTTGAATTCGAAGAAATCTCATCAGCATTTGTTGTGGATGGTGCTACTGGCGCTACAGGAACATCAGGTCTAGTTGAATCAGGCAGCTGATCACTAAACCTGAAGAGGTGAGTACTGCAATCATCATCATCATCAGCAGTACCACCAGGTGGTGAACTGTTGACAGGAGCAACAGCAGGAGTTTGATAAGGAACATATTGCAGTATGTCCAGATCAAATAACTCCACAGGACTTTGTGGAATCTTGTCCTTTGGAGATTCATTAAACTTAACATGTAGAGTTTCTTCAACCATCTTTGTTCTGCAGTTGAAGACTCTGTATGCTTTGCAAGTAGATGAATAACCAACAAAGTATCCTGCATCCACCTTAGGATCAAATTTGTGGAGTTGATCCTTTGTGTTGAGAATAAAACAGGGACACCCAAATGCTTTGAAAAATGAAATCAGTGGAGCCAAATGATGGAGAACTTCATATGGAGTCTTCATCAACCTCTGATTTACTAAAACTCTATTTTGCACATAACAAGCTGTGTTGACAGCTTCGGCCCAAAAGGTCAATGGCAAACCTGAGTCAGCCAGCATGGACCTTGCAGCTTCAATGAGGGTCCTGTTCTTTCTCTCCACTACTCCATTTTGTTCCGGAGTCCTTGGAATGCTGAACTGCCTTTTGATTCCCTTTGAGAGATAGAAGTCATCAAGTGTATGATTTCTGAACTCAGTTCCATTATCACTCCTAATACACTTGACTGGAAGGGAATACTGCTTCTCAATGTACAGCACAAAGTGGATAATCTTCTGAGCAGCCTCATCCTTTGAATGTAGAAAGAAAGTCCATACAAATCTGGAGTAATCATCCACAATTACCAGACAGTATTTCTTCTTTGCCATGCTCATTACTCTCACAGGACCAAATAGATCCATATGCAGTAATTGCAAGCAGGCAGTGGACTTGGACACTTCAATAGGAGGAAATGAGACCTTGTGCTGTTTTCCTTTTAAACAAGCAGTGCAAGTTTCATCACAGTGGAACTCCTTTATTGGTAAGCCTCTGACTAAACTATTGTGGCTAAGCTGATTCATGTTTTTGAGATTAACATGACCAAGCCTCCTGTGCCATAGTTTAGATTCTTGAAAAGAGGCTTTGGAAAATAGGCAAGGATTACCTTTGAGATCTATCTTCTTAGAGAGATCTAAGGCATACACTCTTCCTGTCCTGTTGGCTTTCAGGAGAGTGTGATCATCCAACACCTTGTCAATCAAGGGCAAAACTTTGGATGACAGAATCCTACAGTTTTGACTTGTGAAAAGGGCAACATGGCCTTTATCACACATTTGACTGACACTCAAGAGGTTGTACTTGAGATTTTCCACATGATTAACATCATCAAATTTGATTTCTCCATTGGAGACAAAGCCCTTACCGATGATGTAACCCCTAGCATCATTGCCAAAAGAGACAAATCCCTTCTTTCCTTGAGAGTAGTCATGAAGAAGAGAGATGTTCCCAGTCATGTGCATGGATCCCCCACTGTCTACATACCAGATGCTATTTTGGCATGTTGAAGAACCCTGCAATAATAAACAATCAGTTAGTTTTAGAGACCCAAACCTTTTTGGTTTTGGGCCTGGTCTCATCAATAGATGGTAAACTAGCATGTTTATTTGTAACAACAGCCTGAGAGGAAGAAGATGGTGCAGAAGAGGAGTCCTTTGGCTTAGACCTCCTTTTCTGTGGTTTCAACATAGGAGAATCTAGTTGGTTAACTCTACCCAACAGATGTTGTACCATCATCACCAGCTGTGTCTGATTTTGTGATAAAGCTTTCAGCTCATCAGACACATTGCTAGTGGAGTTAGATAAGGTCCTATGTTGCACCTTCTTCTTTTGAGCACCCTCAGCTGTCACCTGTTTAACTCCTTCCTTTTTGGATTGCTTTAAGGACTTAAGGGTTACAGGATTTGATGTTGCTGATACAAATGTGGTCTCAAACTCAGTTTTCATTTTTACCATTTTCTCATTAATTTCTTCCTTTTGTTTGAGTTTGGAACCTCTTTTGTACCAACAATCATCTGTAAGATGATTGAACAAACCACATACTTCACATGGTTTCTTCTTCATCTTAGGTTGATCATCAACTAAAGATGGTGAAGCAACAGAAGACTTGTTCTTCAATGCTTTGGAAGCATTGGTTGCTTTCTTGACAGCATCTTTAGTAGTCTTCAAACTCTTTCTACTGCCAGTTTTCTTCTCTTCAGTACTGACAGCAGTTGAAGTTTGAACTTCAGGAGTTGAATCCTGCTCTCCAGTCCTTTCAGGACCTTCAGGATTGACTCCTGAGTTGATCAACTTATTGATCATGTGAATGTCAGCATTTGGACCATCAACATCAGCTGATAGGTTCAAAGAGGACTTGATACTGACTGCTACTTCTGATTGTGCTGTATCAGAAGGTAGATCACATGACTTGATGGATTGGTTATCACTCTCACCATCAGATTCTACCTCTGCTCTTGGGGTAAAATCTGTAGGTGGAGCAGTGTGATTGTAACCAATTCCAAACTTCACATTTGAAGCAGATTGCTTACTAAGAAGCATTTCAAAACCTTTGCATGATTGTACCCATCTATCACACTCGACCTGGGTAACTGCAAGGGTTTCTTTGAGATCTTTGTACTTCTCTAAAGTACATCTTCTCTAGCCTTATCATCAATTATTTTGCAATTCAGTTTATAAACCTCATCATTTTTATCTTTGAGCACAACTCAAACTCAGCTTTGTTTTTGGAAATTACTTGTTCTAGCTCAATGTTCTTATTAATTAAAGCTACATTTGCTTCTCTAATGGAAGCAAATGCTGCTATGCATTGTTCAGAACATAATTTGGCTTTTGCCTCAGAGGATACCTGTGATACCTGAGGTGTAGAGGCATTGGAAGATGAAGTATCAGCAGACTCCAAAGCCATAAGAGCTAGATTCCCAAAGGACTGTCACCACCATGTTGACCAGCACCTGAGAACAGTTGATCATGACCAGACAAGTCATCTGGTAAACTGCTCCAGTCAACAACTCCTGGGGTGAAGAAGCTGTGTTGTTGAGATGAAGGTTGTTGATGAGATAGGGAAGGCTGAGGTTCTGGTAATGCATGAGGTTGTGGTGTCATAGGAACTTGAACTTGACTTGACTGTGGCATGTAATAACAAGGGTACTGATAAGGCATTTGACCCTGAGGAACAAAATATGCCGGAGATTGTTGTTGAGGATGATGACTAGATGTGACAGGATGTTGCCCTCTGTTTTGTTGACTGTTGCCAGGAAAAGTCACAAAGGGTGCAGTAGAGTTTGATCCAGTTGATCTACACTCTCTTGCAAAGTGTCCAAGCCGTTGGCATTTGTGACACCTCAACTTGCTCTTGTCAAAACCAACTTTGGTTTTGCCAGAGAGTCCTGGGAATTTTCTTCCAGTTCTTTTGTAGAACTTCTGAGATCTGATATTTATCAAGGCCATTTGGCTCAAAATATCCATCTCTTCTAAGTCATCATCAGCAATCCCCTTGAGATCATCCATAATGAAACATAAATTGTCATTATTACCTCCAGTAAACTGACCATCAACACTTACAAATGCAGAATTAGAAGTGCTCGAAGAGAAATTAATATGCTCATCATACTGGCATTCAGATGCAGCATATTCTGACTCATGACCCACCAAGGCAGTGTTGCCTTGTATAAAGTCTTCAGTGAGCTTTCCAGATGAAGACAGCTTTCTCTTCTGTTCTATCTCTCTCTCAAAAGTGAGCAATTTCCCATGGAGTTGGGTGAGAGATAGTTTGTCCAAACTTGCACTGGAGCGTAGGACAATAGTATATGTGTCCCATCTCTCAGGCAGTGATCTGAGAAATCTGTTATTCATCTGAATATTGGTGTATTCAAGTTTGACCATTTTTAGTTCAGAGATCAAACAAGAAAACCGCTCATATTGTTGAGTCAGTGTCTCACCCTTTCTATGAGAGAATGTCTCATATTGTTGGGCAAGAATTTCTCTATTATTTGCCAAGACCTCATCTGTTCCTCCAAATTGTTCTTTCAAAGCAATCCAGAGGTCATGGGCAGTTTCATGATGCATTAGCCCAGAATAGATTTCATTGGGCAAAGCCATGGCCAGAATTCCATGGGCTTTTGCATCAATCTCAAGCAACTTTTATCCTCATCTGAGTATTGCTCCCTCCTCTTCGGAACCATTTGATTGGTTTCCGGGTTATTCACCATAGGCTTGTGTGGACCATGTACCACAGATGTCCAACACCCTGCGCTGTTAACAGACAGGTGATGGAGCATACGTCTTTGCCATATGTTATACTCATTCCTAACCAGCATAGGAGGCTTGGTTGAGGAACCAGTATTGTGAGGATCATTGGAGGGAGTGGTCATTTTCAGTTCAAAAACAGTTTAGTTCAAGTTTAAAAAGAAGTTTTAGACAAACCACAACAAACTCAATGAGAACCAAGAATAAGATCTCAGGATGAATGAGCAGAAATACAGAAAATTCAATCTCTATAACCGTTTCTTGCAAAAACAAAAGCTAATTCAATCAAACTTGGATCTTGAATAGCAGTTTCAATGATCAATTATTAGATCGATCAATGATTAACCTGCTCTGATACCATTTGACAGGATCAGTGATCACATTTGATGTTTATATCAGAATGTAAAGCAGCGGAATACACACACGAATTAGACAAATTGTAGCAAGCAAACATATATGTAAGCGTTAAGATCGCATACGGTTATAGGGAGAGAATATGAATTTCTGATTTCTAGGAATGTTTATAGATGTAGAATATTTCTAATCGAATCAATCATCATTCCATTCAATTGCTCATATCGCTCTGATTACAATGGGGGTTGTCACTCCTTATATAGAGTGCAACAGTCACTGCTGTTATCACGGAAAGTGACAACTGGCAGATCCAATACAGAAATAACTAAATCTTAACAAACTACTGAAATGTTCACAACTACTGAGAACATATCAGCAAGTTAAGTACAAAATATAAAACTACTGAAACTACAACGACTGAAGAACAAGCTCTTCAGTCGTTTTACAAAACTACTGAAAATAAAACATAAAACTACTGATATCACAACTACTGAAGAAGTACTCTTCAGCAGTTGTGACAAACTACTGAGGCTTCAGTACTTGATCTTCAGACTTTGACCTTCAGGCGTTTCATCAGCTGATGACTTCAGTAGATCATCAGCTGATGTCTTCAGTCTTTGTCTTCAGACTTTGTACATCAGTTGTTGATCTTCAGCACTTGTGAACTCTTCAGCTGTTGTACTTCAGTACTTTGGTCTTTCAGCTTCAGCACTTGTGTTCTTCAGCTTTGTACTTCAGCACTTGTGTTCTTCAGCTGTTGTACTTCAGCACTTTGGTTCTTCAGCTGTTAAGGTCTTCAGCACTTGATCTTCAGCTGTTGAAGTCTTCAGCACTTGTCAAACTACTGATGAGGCTTTCAGCAGTTGTTGTGATACCGTGTGGGACTTAGAGGTTTTCTGATCTTGGCTCATTGGTTCTTTTGTCCAACAACTAGTAGAATAGGAACCCAAGCCAATGGTCTTGGGTTTCCCGTTCCATTCATGATAGTCACCTCCTGGTATTTTTTCCCTCTGATGGTGGATTTACATGAGGTGATTTGGGAGATTTGTGGTAAGCATTGGTCGAGTCTATCATCTACATCACAAGGATCGATGAATAATGAAATCGTTGGTCTCTATTTCTTGTAAAAATTTAGTCCCGAATTTCATCATTAATCAAAGTTGTTTTTCTTAGAAGGTCCCGTTTGTGTTCATTGTGAGATGATTTCTTTTGACCCTTCCTTAAATCCTTCAAGTATTTTGTCATTTGTTGTCTAGGAGCCTAGTTGAGTATTTGAAGATTAGGTTGACATAAAAAAAAGAATGCTCACACTAGATGTTTTTGAGATGGGCTTGTTTGTGGAATTCTAACCCCTTCTGATTGAAGTAACAATTAGATGTATTGTGATTGTTCATGTCACAGATTGAACAATACTTATTCAAATAGCATTTTGGTGGAGTGATTGTTCATATCACAGATAGAACAATATTGGTTGAATAAGCATTTATCTGTCTTGTGATGAACATGTCACAAATATCACGATACATTGTTCTTTTCTCGAATCAGATTTTCTTTGAGTGACTCAACTGATACTTTCTTTTTTCATTTTGATGTCACTTTCTTTTCTTTAGGTGATGAATCAAATCAGCCCTTTTTGTAGATTGTTTACAATACTACTCTTTTCAGTTGTCTGGGCTATTTTTGTTTCTTCAACCTACTTCTCATTTCTTTCTCAAACTGGTCAACATGTTCTTTGTTACAGATATCAACCCAACTCCCTGCCTTAATTTGGATGACTGAGGGTCTGATGAAGTTTTATGTGTTGAACTCATTTTACAATTTGTTTCTTTTTCGTGAAACCTTTTCTGATTTGCTTGAATTTTGTGGAGATACAATCTCATTATCAGAACTACTCTCAGTAGTGGTTTCACTTTTTTGACATATTTCTTTTTGCCTTGTAAAACAGATGGTATGAATTTTATAAAAGGTACAATTGCTTTTAGAGGGCTTAATGGTTTCATGACATTCACTGTCTTGTCTGAGCATCTTTGATTTTGATTGGGTGTCCTAACTTGATTTTATCTTATGGTTTCAAATAACATCAGGTTTGTTTTGAGGATTTGTCACTTGTTTCACTACTACTTATTTAGGTCCCAGTTTTAGGTTCGATTGATTCAGAGAGTGATACAGAGTCAGGCATGACAGTGTAATTGTCATTGTATGGTGGAGGACATGAATTGTACCCAATCCTTGACATGTCCTTTGGAT
This sequence comes from Flaveria trinervia, assembly GCA_025506515.1. NCBI lineage: Eukaryota > Viridiplantae > Streptophyta > Magnoliopsida > Asterales > Asteraceae > Flaveria > Flaveria trinervia. The sequence continues at coordinate 15,896,950 of CM046458.1, read as the reverse complement.
CCTTTTGTGAATCTAGCATTTCTTGCAGCTTGACTGAAGACATTTGAAAATTTTCAAGTTTCACTTTAGTCATAGATTGTTGAGCTTAGCTTGAGCTAACTTTTCAGTAAGTAGTCATTTTCAGCTGCAAGATTGTATTTCTCACCATGCAATTTTTCTATGTTAGAAATGAGAGATTTGATTTTATTTCAAAAATTTTTAGTTCTCTCTTCATCATTTCTGACTTCACCCTTTTCTTCTTTAATTTTATCTGCCAGTTTATGATTGTTTCTCTATACTCTTGTAATTCATTTATGCATTTCTCACTACAAAGGTTAGTTTTTAACTCAGCAGGCATTGTAGATGGTCCATCATTGATATGAGCCATGAGAGCATGATTCTGAATTGAGGCTTGACTTCCTCAACATACACACTCAAGTCACATATCCCATCTTGTTTGATCACAAGTGAATTGGCAGAAGGCTGATTGCTTGCATGGGCTTAATTTGTTAGCTGTGGTTGATTCTTGTATGTTTGTTGATGATAAGAATGATGGTACTGTTGTTGTTGATTGTTTAAGTGATAGCTTGAATTGGGCTATGAGGATGATTGACTTGGAGAGTTCCTTGAATGGTTGTTTCTTTTAGGAGCATTGCACTCTCTTGAGAAATGGCCAGTCATGCCACAGTTGAAGCATTTTACCTTGGATTTGTCATATCCAAGCTTTGTGTTCTCATTCAGGCTAGCTTTCTTCCTTTTCTGAAGAATTTCTTTGCTCTCATGGCAATCATTGCCATTTGCCACTGTAGATCCATCCGCTTAACATTATCAGGATCTAATTCTTCTAAATCTTCCTGTATTAGATGGGCAGAAGTGAGTCTTCCCCCAAGATATGCTTCAAAACATTCAACAAAGGCATTGTAAGTTGCCTTTCGCTCTTCTGATTTTAAGTCTTCTGGAGAGATTGGAGGTGCAGTGAAGACTTTTGGTGCTTGTGCCGAAGTTGGATGGTGACTGAATGATGGAGATGCAACGAACCCAGTATTGTTCATTTGATCTCTTGATGAGATGAAGTCATCTTCCTCTGTGATGAAAACATTTTCAACAGAATGTGATTCTGAAGGGAATTTGTAGGGTTCATCACTCTTGGCCCACTCAGATTTCTGCTTCGTTCATCAAGTTCCAAAGCTTCAATCTTGGCTATCGTAATGTCTAGAGTGGTACTCTCAAGATCAAGAGTTTTTCAACATTGTGACATTTTGCTTCTAGCTTTCAGGCAGACTGTGAAGCATTTTCTTGTTGAGTTCTTTAATGTTGTATGAAACACCCATAATTTCCAAGTCATTGACCAACTGTACAAATCTGTGCAGTTGTTTTGACATGAATTCTCCTTTGGTGTGATGGAAGGTTTCATACTGATTGACCAACTTGTCTTTGTTAATTTCAGCAACTTCACTGCTACCTTCACACATAATTTTGAGAGCATCCCAAACCGCTTTAGCAGTTCTATATTTTTCCAATCTTTTCAGCACATCCATTTTGAGTGCTTGAGTTAAAATAGAGTATGCTTTAAGATCAATAATGATTTGAAATTATCAATTCGTTTGAACATTTTGAGTATGTTTTCAAATTCATATCCCCTGAACATAGCTGAGTGATTGATCAGTTCTAGTTGAGCTAGTTCTTTTAAGTCATGGATCTCTAGGGCATTTACAAGAGTGGAGTACTCTATAAAGAAGTGGACCAACCCAGAGATATTTTTAACCATAAACATGTTCCAAGTGCTGTCATACTTCCATGCAATTATTTTATGGTCAACTTTGCCTTTGGGAGTAGATACACCTCTAATCAAGTCTGTAGTGGTTAACCCTTCTTGAAGTTTTAGTTGGAAGGGTTCAACAAACCACTCAGGGTATTTATGAAGCACATGAGCCAAATATTCTTGATCTTTTTGGTTGAGTTGCATGTCTTGAGCTGTCACTCTAGATCTTGGCTTTTTGTTTATGATTTCTTCTTCTATTTGCTTGAGCCTATCTTTCTTTTCATTAATCAGCTGGAGAGTTGCAGCCCTCAATGAGTTTGTTTTCATATTCCCAAGCTTCCTTCTTGTGAAGCCGTGGCTTGAAGATAATCCTTCATTTCCTTATCTGACATGCTATAAGGATCCGAAAATAAGGGTTTAGGAGTTGATGTTGATTTCTTCATGGCTGATAGTTTGGGCACAGGAACGTTTCGAGAAAGAGTTCTTTCATACTCAGTTTCAAAGATGGGGTCTAGTAGTTTGTTGACTTTCTCCTCTTCTGCTTTCATTCCCTCTATGTCATGCTAAACACTTCATCATAACATATCCATGGTTGATCAAGAACATGGCTTTTATCATGAGGTCATCTGTTTGTGCCTTTACAACCATTTCATCCATAGACTTTTCTTCTTGTACATGACTATCAACATCTACAGACTCATTAGCATCATATCCTCCTTTAATCTCTCCTTCTCAAGATCAATAAAGATAGCAGGTTTCTTCAATGGTTCCTCAGCTTGTTCATGCTCTTCCAAGAATTCTGCTATTGCAGCAAGACTTATGGGATCATCTGGTTTGGTTTTCTTTACTCGTTCTTCTTTTTTCATAGGTCTCTTTCCTTTAGCTTTCTCAGACAGATACTTCCTCCTTCTAGTGTAAGTTTGTATTGAAGGACCAGGTGAAGATTCAGGCTTTTCAACTTCCTCAGGCAATTTTTCAGCCTCTGTTTGTTCTTTATTATAAGTAGCAGTAGCTTGTTCTTCTTTTTCTCTTTCTTCACATAACTTTCTGATTATTCTTTTTACTCATCAGTCAAAGACACAGTAGGAACTATTTGCATACTCAACTCCTTTTCCAAAGGGACAGGAGATTGAGAAATGACCACTATGGGTTCAGTACTAGTCCTCTGTTCATCAATGAAATCCCAAAATTCATCATCAATAATGAATTCTTTAGATGTAAATCCGTCTAAGTCATTCATCATATCTTTGAATTCAGCCTCTTCTACATGCTTGTTGGTTGTTTCCTCTGAATATAATACCATTTCTAATCCAGATTCATCTTGATTTACCTTGCTGGGTTTTGCTGCTTTCTCCGAGAACCTCATTCTTTTAACAGGAGGAGAGTCATCACTACTCTCTTTTGAATTGCTGTTAGATTCAGTTTCTTGTTCATGTACTTGCTTGACTTCTAATTCAACTTTCTTCTTGATTTCAGTAAGTATCTCAAGTTCTGTGTTCAGAAGTTCTTTTGCTTTTGCAAGTCAATGGTGGTCTTATCTTGCTCTTCAATTAGTTCTTCTTGTTCTTCCAAGGCTATTGTTTGAATGGCCAAAGTGTCCAAGTGACCACTTATCTCATCCCTTGCTTATTGAAGAGCAGCAATTAAGTATTTAGTTAATTCCTATTTCTCTTTCTTTTTAGCTTCATAATTTTCTTGTAACTCTTTCAAATTATTCTCCTTTTTATCAAGTTCAAGAATTCTATCTTCAATGATTCTTGCTCTCCTGTTAAGTAATTTTTCCATCCTTTCAACCTTTTTCATGAGCTCAGAAATCAACGCATCCTTTTCATCTGGTCTGTTCACATTGGATTCAACAAAGCTCTCTGCAGGAGCAGTCTTAGAACTGGCTTTCTTCACAGGCATTTGGATAGGTTGATCCTCCTCATCCAAAGATGATTTGGATTCTTTAGATGAGCTGGTGGAATCTCCAAACTTAGTTGGATTATCACTAGTAAGGAATGGTTGAGGTGGTGATTTTGGTGAGTGGTGAGGTGGTGATTTTGGAGAGTGATGAGGTGGAGATGTGATTGGTTGAGCTATTAGTGATGGGATAGGTGATTTATGACTTGAAGTGGTTGGTGATTTATGGGGAGATGGTAATAGTGATGGTATAGAGGGAGATGCAATGCCATGATCATGAGGACTAGTATGAAGATCACCCCTAACTCTTCCTGGGGTGACACTGGCCTTGATCCTTCAACTCTTTCCTTAGCATGCTTAACATCAACTTGAGCTTCTTCCTGAATGGGCTCAACAACAGGAGCCTCCTGTTCTTCTGTCTGTTGAATCATCCAAGGTAGTAGGGGAGAGTGTGCTCCACTATAAAAGTTTCTTGGATCTCTTTGCTTAATGTACTTATAGGATTTTGCATCATAATGAGGAATATCCAAAGTTGGTCTTTCAAGTACTAGATCAGGAAATGCTTCATTAATCAAACATTGGAGAAATCTTGGATACATTAAGAAGATATGCCTTCTTCCTTCTTGAATGTTAGAGGTTAGACCATTGAATACATAAGCAAACATGTTGAAAGGTCTGTTTGTACATAAGGCACATATGGCAGAGGAAGTAATCACATGTATATCATTCCAACCAGTCTTCCTCTTAGATAAGCATGTTGAAAGAGGTGAATTAGAAACCTCTATTGCAAATCTACCAACCCCTGACAAATGCTTTCCCTCATAGCCAACTTCATATCCAATTTCTACAAAGAAAGTGGTGATTTCTTCATCTTCTAATTCAATAGGAGCATTGGCATCATCACTAAATTGTAGACACTGTCTCACTGTTTGTTCCGTGATGGTCAAAGAGAGATCATCAACAATTCTTCCCACTAGAGTCCTTTCACCCTCCACATTGATCACTTTTGCAGTACTACAGAATGACCTGATATATCTTTCATAGATGGGCCTCACTGTAATAGCATGAGCCACTCTAGTTGTGGAGATGAATATAATCATGTCTCTGAGCCCCTCTGCCTCAGGTACATCAGGGTCTAGAAAACAGACATTGTGGAGCTTGCTCATGAGAGATCAGCCATGTACCCTGCATTAGAGGCATATGAGTTAGATTAATGATAATATATGTACTACTTCAAGCATCATCATATAACACCCGGAAATTTCTTTGAAGCCGATAAAAAGGAGAGAAGAAATAAAGTCCAAAGTCGAGGGAGCAAACTTGCCAAACGGGAAGAAACTTGGATGAGTGGAAGTATAAAAGGGGAGGGCAGCCCACACCCTCCCCATTCTTGCCAAAACTCAGCCAAGGGAGAAGACAGAAAAGGAGAAAAGAGGAGAAAAGCTTGGTAGAGGTTAATCCGAGCATGGAAATCGACGTGGTTGTGCGGGTCAAATCGAAGCTCTACTCGACGGGATCGTTAATGTGAGTTCTAGGACCCCTCTTTACACCTTTTTAAAATGATTTTTTGGCTGGAACACATCTGAAAATATTTTTCAGGTATTTGGGTGTAAACCCGTTTTTGTATGTATGTGTATGTGTATGATTCGACTGGGCTTGATTTCGGGCTTGGTTGCAGTTGAATGGCATTGTGGTATGCTTCCCTAGGGATTAGAATGGTTGATTTGAGCTTAAATGAGGTTTGGAAGAGTTTGGAGGTCAAACTTGGCGGCTGCAGTTCGGGATGAACTGCATTCTGCGCCCAGCTAGGGTTATGCGACTGGAGGTCCGTCCGACTGAATGGCATGCAACTAGGGGCCATACACACAAAAGAGGTGCGACTAAGGTTTATTCGTGCGACTGAGAGCCATATGTATGAAGCCAATGCGAATGAAGGAAATGCGGATGAGAGTCATGCGACTGAGGGAAATGCGGATGAAGGTCATGCGACTGGAGTCCATATGAATGTGAGTTGTGCGATTGAGTTCATACGCATGAAAGGTGTGCGACTGAGGTCCATTCGCATGAGGCCATGCGACTGAGGTCCATACGCCAGGATGTCATGCGATTGAGGTTCATTCGCATGGGAAGTATGTGATTGGAGGCTATGCGACTGGAGGTCCATTCGTCTAAGTGTTCTCATACGCAAGAGAGACCAAGCGACCGAATGGGGTCCATACGCCCAAAATGACCATGGTGTTGACTGACTTTCGGGTAGTGCGGATGGAGATTTGGACCTTTGGGGTTGTTGATAATGTGATGGGTATGGATGACTTAAGATAAGGAATGATGATGAGTTGATGAAGAGGATGGTGTGAGGTATATTGATGTGTGATTCCGTATGGTTGTTGTGGTGATGCGCGTGTTTCGTGTGATGCTTGATATCGTGTGATTATGACATTGTAGTGTTGCATGATGTATGTTATGGTGTGTGATGTTGGCCTTGTGTGATTGATGTTGTATGTTTTTATGTTCCTTTTTATTAAGTATGATTGTCTTCCTGTGGTTTTGCATTGTGCGTTAATGAATGTAACGAAAGTATTATATAACGTAAAGTGGAAGATAATGAAAAGAGGAACGTAATGAATGAATGTAAGCATGAACGAAGGAATCAGAGCAAGGATGGCTTGCAAGAGAAAGAAAGGAGGTTCACGACTCACTGAGAGTTGTTAGCTAAACTATGTGTGTATATTATAGCGTGCGACTTGACTAACTCATAGGGGGACATAGACACAGTGGGGGTTCAGGTTTGGTAACTGCTTGATACGTGCGATGTGGTATTACTGTGTGCTATGCAGCGTGCGATTTTGGCTACCTCATGTGGATTATGTAGCGTGCGATGTTGGCTAACCCATGAGATGGCGTGCGATTCTGGCTAAACCCCAAGAGTTCTGACACACAGGGGAGTCGTCTTAGTGACCACTCCATTGGTGCGATTCATGATATGTAGGTTGGATATCATGAGGGACTATAGACACAGTGGGAGTTCAGTTTTGGTAACTGCTCCTATACCGTGTGATGTGGTATTTACTGTGCTATGTACCGTGCGATTCTGGATACCTCATGTGTGCGATTTGTGCGATATGTACTTTGGGTAAGATGATGCGAAGGTGTGATATGTATGAAATGGATGAATGGAAGAAATGATGAATGAATGAAGAGAATGATAATGTAAGGTGTGATGATTAATGAATGGAAGAATGTAACGAACGTAAAGAAGATAATAATTATATTATCATCATGTATGTATGTTGTGTGAATGCGTACATATGTAACGAATGGTTTTTATAAGAAAGTAAGTATGTTTTCTTTAAAACTAGAACTCACTCAGCAATGCTGACTTTGTTGTGTTTCTAGTTGGTAGGTATGTTGCTGAGGATGGCACGGGGCGACTACTTAGTTCTTTTGGAATGGCATCCATTGTTTTCAATGCTTTTGTAATGAAATGTAAAATGATAATGTGAAACGAACGGATGCATTATTTGGCAAAAGCATTTTGATGAAATGAAAATGTTGTTTTTAATGTTTCCGCTGCAACGCTTTTGTAAGAAGAAAAAATTTATGTTTTATGTGCGATGAAGAACCCTGTAAGCGTCCCGTGAACGGGGCCTTACAATTCATCATTTTGACTTTTGAGGGTCAAATATGAACATTTGAGGGTACTGTTCCATAGGAATTATTTCAGATTGAGATATCGTCATGAATACTCATTGTTATTTGATTTATCATGTTTGAAGATCAAAGTTGTGATGTTTTTGACTATTAATTGGATATTATTTCAAGTTTTGATTTCAACATTTTCAGTTTCATGATGCTCTGCTCATGCGATGAACATAACTTTGAGATTTTCAGATTGAATCGTATTCTACAAAGTTTGCATGTTCATTGAAGTCGAGAATGTTCATCTTTTCTTGAATAAATCTAATTTTGAGTGTTCTTTGTTAACCTAGGGTTCTAAGTTTATTATCAGTTCAAACGTCCGACAAATTAGGTTAACACAATGTAAAATTTTCACCTTTTGTTTGATAATGTAGTTGTGTAGTATCTAATATGAGGACAGGGATTGGGTGAAATGAACTTGAATCTTTGATTATTAAGAAGAAGATGATTGATGAGAAGAACACAGTTTTCGCTCGTCACACTATAGAGTCTCTCAAATTTGAAAAGTATTAAATGACCTTTTGAACTTGCTTTAAATAGTCAAAAAATGTCTTTTATAAAATTTTACAAGTCTCAAAACAAATGCGTTCAAAATTTTTAAATCACTGTAGCAAATGTGGAAGTGGAAATTTTAAGTATTTAGGTTATCCGCATTGTTTACTGTTGTAAATGCGGAAGTGAGAATTTAAAGTACTTTGCTATCCGCATTTGTTTACTGTAGTAAATGCGGAAGAGTTTTAACTTGATTTTAGCATCCGCATTTACACATTGTAGCAAATGCGGAAGTTTTGTTACTTCAGTTTTCTTCTATCTACATTTGTGCACTGTTGTAAATGTGGAAGAACGAAGTTCATCAACATTTGTGCACTATAGCAAATGCAGTTAACAAAACTTGTTTAGCATTGCTCACTGTAGCAAATGCGGTTGGTCAAACTTTGTCAGCATTTGCTCACTGTAGCAAATGCAATAGAATAAAATCCACATTTACTTGATCATCGTTCATTATGACAGAAGAGATTAAGAACTTATTTAATATGTTTGAAAATACATGAAAATTGAAGATACACATACTCAAATGCGGATGAGTAAAACAAATGCGGAAGTGTAAATTTCATCCGTATTGACAATGCAGTTGTACACTTGAAAACATTTTATCCGCATTGACAAATGCGGTTGAACACTTGAAAAACATTTTATCCGCATTGACAAATATGGTAGGACATTTTTTGTTCCTCAAATTTTTGTGTACACTTGTAACACTCTAATGCGGTAGAGTACACTTTTGTCCGCATTAGTTTCACTTCGAAATAAAACCTACCCGCATTGGTTATAAGCATAGTCGCATTAACCAATGCACTTACCTGTATTAACTTTTGAACTTAATCATAAGTTAATGTGACTGTTTTGGTTTTTCATGTTAAAGAGTGTCATTGATTGATTTTTCTTATGAAGTTTTTGACTGTTGAGGTTGTCAAATCTGCTTAGATTGACTTGTATGTAGAACTGATGCAAGTTTCCCATTGTTTGACTGATCTCGGACTTTTCATGCTTCCAAGAGTCTGCATAGGCTGAGATACTATAATAACTTCTGCATGAACACATGCATTTTCTTTTTCTTTTTTTTAATTTTTAAGAAAGTAATTTAAGATAGTAAAAATCTATATAGATTTAATCAAAAAATTTAAATTACTCCCCCTAAAGTTTATATCCACATCTGGATAGAAACTTTAAAGATTTGAAAACTTTTTTGACTATTATGTACATTGATTATTAATAAAGAGAAGTATATCTTTTGTTGGGATCATATCAATCTTACATTACACATATGCATCCTTTATGATAAAATGGACATGTTTATGAACTTGATGATTGAAGGTATATGTCCTTTAAGACTCATACCAGTTGATATTTTGATGCAAATGATTTTATCATGTTTTTGGTTGATTTAATTATTCAATATGTACCTTACACACAAGCATGGAATGATCAACCATCCTTATACAAGCATGTTTCTTACCAGGTTACTTAAGTTATGAGAACTCTTTTCATTGATCCTCATTGGGACTCTTTTACTTTGACCTTTTTATGATGATCCACATTGGGATTCTTCTCACTTCACTTTGGAAGGTGATCCATGATAGGTTTCTTTGTTCGTTCACTTGGAAGGTATTGCTTTATAGATTCATCAATTTGGATGTGTTCCTCATTGGAATCTTTTCGATTAGTAATCTACACTATGTGCTTGTTTCATCAGGTCTTTGCTCAGCAAAACAAGATGAAACTTTGTGTAGTGAAAAAGATTCATAAAGTTCATTACCTGGTATGTTTAGGTTACTACACACACATGCACTCAGATAAGCCAATACATCCTGTACTTTGTGATGAGTGTTTCACATTGAATAGGATTTTAATTCTTCACTGCATGTATCTTCTCTTCCAAGTTGAGCCTACCAACATATCTGGTAAGTCATGACAATCTCTGAAATTTGAAATTATGCACAGTGAATGATATATGACTGTAATTATATCATTTCCCTCGATATTCTATTCTAATAATTGACTTCTTTTTGTGTTTTTCTAGTATTTTGACTTGTTTTTTGATGTTTTGATTGGTTTTACTCAAGGTTAATCATGCCAATTTATTGAACTAGAAATTCAAACGTACTAGGTTCAAATGCCTTAGTGAATAAATCAGCCAGTTGATTTTCAGTGGGTACTTGAATCATTTGATTAGCCCCTTTTCAGCACATCTCTCAAAAAATGATATCTAATTTCAATGTTTTTGTTTTAGAGTGCTGAACATGATTATTTGTAATAAAAATAGCTGCTGTGTTGTCAATGTGAATTGATGTGTGCAAGAAGTTAAAACCATAATCAAGCATCTGGTTTTGAATCCAGAGAACTTGAGAGCAATAGGCTAATGTTGCAATATACTCAGTTTTAGCTCTTGATACAGATACGTTTGTCTGCTTCTTGCATTGCCATGAGACCAGCTGGGTCCAAGGAATTGACAACCGCCAGAGGTGGATTTCCTATTGAAGTTGCATCCTCCATAATCAATGTCAGTGAAGGCATAGAGATTGAAGTCTCCTTCCTTTGGATACCATAACCTAAGACCTGGTTTGCCTTTCAGATATCTGAATATCCTCTTGACTGTATTCACATGTGATTCTTTTGATCAGCTTGATACCTGGCAAACACACAAACACCAAACGTAATGTTAGGCCTACTAGCTATTAGATACCTAAGTGAACCGATCATAGATCGATAGGGAGTCTGGTCCACTGATTTGCCTTTTGGATTAGGTCCAATCTTCACTTTAGTATCCATAGGAGTTTTGATAGACTGACAATCAGCAAAGTGAAATTTCTTCAATATAGTTTCCACGTATTTAGATTGATTGATGAAGATTCCATCTGCTGTTTGTGGACTTTCACCCCAAGAAAGAAAGTGAGTTCCCCCATGGCACTTATTTGGAATTTTGAATGCATAAGGTCTTCAAAATCTTTACAAAGTTGCTTGTTTGTTGAGCCAAAAATGATATCATCCACATAAATCTGGACTAACAACTTGTCTTTTCCTCTTCTTCTTCTGAAGAGAGTCTGATCAATCTTTCCTCTTTCTTATCCATTTTCAAGAAGAAATGATGATAGAGTCTCATACCACTTCCTTGGAGCTTGGTAAAGACCATACAGAGCTTTTTCAAGCTTGTAAACTCTCTGAGGGAAATTTGGATCTTCAAAGCCAGGTGGTTGACTCACATACACCTCCTCACCACTCTTTCCATACAAGAAGCACTTCACATCCATTTGATAAATAGTAAATTTCATACACATAATATGCTAGAAAGATTCTGATGCTTCTAATCTGGCAACAGGTGCAAACACTTCATCATAATTGATTCCTTCTTCTTGAGTGTATCTCTATGCCACTAGTCTTGCTTTGTTTCTGATGACGACCCTCTATCATCAGTCTTGTTCCTGTACCTCCATCCGGTACCGATAGGGTATTGTCCATCGGGAAGATCTACCAGTTGCCAAACTTCTTGCTTCTTGAATTGGAGCAATTCTTTTTGCATTGCTTCAATCCAACTACTGTGTTGAAGAGCCTCTTTGATGTTCTTGGGTACTGTTTGACATAGAAAGCATGAGAACAAATAGATGTTTGTAGTACTGGACTTGCTTCTTGTCACCCTGTTACTAAGTTCACCAATAATGGTTTCAACTGGATGATTCTTATGTATTTTGGTGGTTGGAATGGAGTCACTAGCAATGTTTACATCAAGATTGGAGACATACAGTTCATTATGGTAAGAGATCTTCATCTTGTAATGTTGTGAATTATGAAGATAGTCAGACACCAGTTCAATTTCTGCTTCAACTTCAGCAGTACTGTGATTGCTTTCATCATTTGATGTTTTTTGTGTTTCAGCTGGAGGAGTAGCTTGTTTTTTATTTCTAGTCTCAGTTGACAGATCATCTGAGTGTGATAGTAATAGGATTGGACCTCCTTCAGTTGAAACACTCTGATTTTGTGGTGGTTGTCTGATGGGATCAGCTTGGAGAGGAACTTCTTCATTCATGTATTCAACAGATGTAGGAGGAATCAATGGAAAGTCATCTCTTCTTTCTACAGCTGAAGAAGTGTCACCTGAATGGAGATATTCCACATCGGACAAATGAAATTGATCAAATGATTTTGTAAATGAGTCAATTTCAAACAACCAGTCGGGACCATTTGTAGATTTAGGAAACGAATGTTCCTTGAATTGAACATTTGTTGATTCATCAATAATGTTAATCTAGGATTAAACACTCTGTAAGCCTTTGAAACAGAAGAATAACCTACAAAGAATCCTTCATTAGACTTAGATGAAAACTTTCCCAAATAGTCTCGAGTGTTTAATATTGAGACAAGTATACCAAATGATTTAAGAAATCCAATGTTGCTTTCTTTTACAATTAGAGTTCAATTTTGTACAAAGCACGATGTGTTAACTACTTCTGCCCAAAAGGTGATTGACAGCTTAGCATCGGCTAGCATTGTTCTTGCTGCTTCAATCGGTGTTCTACTTCTCCGTTCAGCTACCCCGTTTTGTTGAGGAGTTGTAGCTGCACTGAATGGATGAGCAATGCCTTTGGTTGTACAAAAAGAAGTCATGTCTTCATTTTTAAATTCAGTTTCACTGTCACTATTGATGTTTTTGACCTTAAGATCAAGTTGATTTCAATTTTATGATGAAGTTTTGAATTATTTGGGATGCCTCATTTTTTAGAAGTAAGAAGAAAACCCATGTAAATCGTGAAAAGTCATGAATGATCACCAAACAATACTGTTTCTTTCCAATACTCATGACATGAGTTGGTCCAAATAGATCCATATGAAAGAGCTTCAATGAGTATTGTTTGTGTTTATCAGCTTGGATTTATGAGAAGATTTGTGCTGTTTTCCTTTGAGGCACGTTGAACAGTGATCAACAAAATGAAATTCTTTTTGAGGAAGACCAATGGCATGGTTTCCTTTGACCAATCTATTCATGTTTTTAAAGTTTTTGTGCCCCAAATGTCTGTCCCAAAGCTGTGACTTATCACATGATGCTTTTGACAAAAGACATGTTTCTTCTTTAGGTGATGCAAAACACAGGTTTAAACATAAGTATTATTCTTCCTTGGGGTCTTTAGGACAACTCATTCTTCAGAGATCTGAAATCCAGGTTTCAAAATGTTACAATGAATGTCTATAAAGTGAGTTGAATATTTCTTTTCATAGATCCGAGACACGCTTAGCATATTGAAGTTCAGTTGTCATAGTAGTTCACTCTGTCAAAGCTCAGCATCCTATTTGTCATAGATCCTTCACTTGTAATTCTGCCACCTTGTGAATCTCCACCAAATGCCACAGTAGTTACTTGTATATGCTTGAAGTCATGAAGGAGGGAACGATCTCTAGTCATGTGTCAGGAGCACCACTGTCCATGTACCATAAGCTGTTGGACCTGTGTGGATGAACCTGCAAGCAAAAAGAACTAATTAGAATAAGGAACCTAAGCCATGATGGTCTTGGGTTCCTGTTCCTATTCATAATGGTGACCTCTTGGTATTTCCCTCAAATTGTGTTTAGATAGAGGTGTCTTGGGAGATTTTTGGTAATGGATAGGTTAAGTCATCTCATCAACATCTATTGAAGATTCAGATGAGTAATAAAACCTTGGGTCTTTGTTTCTTTGAAGAATTTAACCCATTTTTCATTATCAAAAATTACCTATGGTTTGGGAAGGTCAATTTGGGTTTCATTATGTGATGTTTTCTGTGACCCTTCCACACTTCCCTTAAATTGCTCATGTCATTGGTTGATCTAGATATCCTAGATTGATTGTTGTGAAAATGAGGTCTGACAGTGCATTTCTCAACAGATGTTTTTGAGATGGGCTTGTTTTGGGGAATTCTCAATCCCTTCTAATTGAAGTAACAATCAGATGTATTGTGATTGTTCATATCACAGACTGAACAATATTTGTTAAAATAACAGTTTTTGGTTGAGTGGTTGTTCATGTCACAGATAGAGTTAATATTGATTGTAAAAGCACTCTTTTGTTTTGTGATTGAACATATCACAAATGTCACAATACATGTGTTTGTTGCTTGAATCAGATTTTGATTTGTGTGGCTCAACTGATTTTCTCATTTGCTTCTGAGCCACTTTCTTTTGCTTAGGGGATGAATCAAAATCAACCTTTTTCTTAGATTTTCTTGGCTGTTTTTGTTTCTTCAACACTTTCTGTACTTCTTTCTCAAACTGATCAATGTGTTCTTTATTACATATATCAAAACCAACACCCTGTCTTAATTTTGAAGATTGGGGGTTTAATAGAGTTTTACACGTTGAAATTTGTGATCTCTTTTGTTTCTTTTGCAGTGAAACCTTGTCTGATTTGCTTGATTTGTTTGGAGATATGATCTTATTATCAAAACTGCTTTCAGCAGTGGGTTTTACTGACTTCACAAACTTCTTTTTACCTTTTAAAAATAGAAGGTATGAATTTTATAAATGGAACAATTGCCTTTATGGGGCTTGTAGGTTTGATGACACTCACTGCCTTGTCTAAACACTCTTTTCTTGATTGCATGACCTAATATGATTTTCTCCTCATTTGTTTATTTCTAAACATCATGTTTGTTTTGAGGATTGGTTACTTGTTTGACTATAGATTTTGGTTCCATAATTTTAGTTTCATTTCCTTATTGAGTGTGACAGATTCAGGCATGATAGTGTAGTTGTCATTGTATGGTGGAGGACATGAATTATACCCAATCCCTGACATGTCCTTTGGATCCTTTTGAGAATCAAGCATCTCTTGCAGCTTGACTGAAGACAGTTGAAACTTTTCAAATTTCACTTCAGTAAGTGTATGTTTAGCTTTAGATTGAGCTAACTTTTCAGTCAGTAGCTCATTCTCAACTGCAAGAGTGTACTTTTTGCCAAGCGTTCAATATCAGAGATGAGAGATTTTATTTTGATTTCAAAGCCTTTTATCTCTCTTTTCATCATCTCTGATTTCAACTTTTCCTCTTTATATTTATATGCTCGTTTATGGTTATGCTCTTTATAACCTTGCAATTTAGTAATACATTTTTCACTACAAAGGTTAGATTTTACCTCAGTAGGCATTGGAGTTGGACCATCGTTGATGTGAGCCATAAGTGGACGATATCGAAATTGAGGCTTGACTTACTCTGCATACGGGCTCTAGTCGCATACTTCATCTTGTTTGATCACAAGAGCATTTGCAGATGACTGACTACTTCCATGAGATTGGTTTGTCAGTTGAGGTGGATTTTGATATGATTGATGTTGTTGTGGATGATGATACTACTGCTGATGATTATTGGAATGAAAGCTTGAGTTTGACTATGAGGATGACTGGCTTTGAGAGTTCCTTTGAAGTTGTTTCTTTTGTGGGCATTGCATTCTCTGGAGAAGTGGCTAGCCATGCCACAGTTGAAGCATTTCACTTTGGATTTATCATACCCAAGCTTTGTATTTTTATTAAGGCTGAGCTTTTTGCCTTTTTTGAAAAATTTCTTTGCTCTCATAGAAATAATGGCTATTTGCCATTTGTTCTACATCATCTGGATCCATTTCTTCTAAATCTTCCTGGATCAGATGTGCTGATGTGAGTCTTCTCTCCAAAATATGCCTCAAAGCTTGCAACAAAGGCATTGTAAGTTGCCTTTTGTTCTTCAGATCTTGGGTCTTTAGGAGGGTTGTAGGAGTAGTAGTGCCTCCGGCTGGGGGATGATGTTGAAAGATGATTAGTGATGGAGTTGCAGTGAACCTGTTGTATTCAGTTGATCTCTTGAAGAGATGAAATCATCCTCCTCATTAAGGAAGGCATTTTCAACAGAATGAGATTCTGATGCAAATTTGTATGCCTCAATCACTAGGGTCCTCCTAAGTTTCTGCTTCTTTCATCTAACTCCAAAGCTTCTATCTTGGCTATCATTATGTCTAGAGTTGTACTCTCAAGATCAAGAGTGTTCTTTAACATTGTCACATTTTGTTTCTAGGTCTCTGGAAGACTGTGCAACATTTTCTTGTTTAATTCCTTGACCTTGTAAGTGACTCCCATGATTTCCAAGTCATTTACCAACTATAAAAATGTGCAGTTGTTTGGATATGAACTCCCTTTTAGAGTGATGAAATGTTTCGTACTAATAAACAAGCTTATCCTTGTTAATTTCTGTAACTTCACTACTACCCTCACACATAATTTTTAGTGCATCCCATATAGCTTTGGCAGTACCATATTTCTCCAATCTTTATAGCACATCCATCTTGAGTGCTTGAGTTAGGATAGAGTAAGCTTTCAGATCAATCTTGATTTTCTTGTAATCTTCATCATCAAGAGTCAGATCTTTAATGGGTATTCATGTTGTCTTGTAGATGACAGCTTGATCTGCAGACAGAGTGATATGGATGTGTGGCCCCTTGCATATTGAGATCCAAAAATCAGGATCTACACTTGTAATGTAATTCCTGAACTGATTTCCATTGTTTAAATTCAGATTTATGTTTAAGCATTGGTGGTTTTAGAGTATGACCAAGTTCTAAAAAACTATGTGAATCTATTTTAACAAGATGTTTTAACTTGTATAAATACAGATTAGGTAAATTTTAAGATTAATTAGTCCGAATAGTCCAAATCATTCAACAAATGCTTAGAAAATCAGATCTGTTGAGTTTCTTGGTTTATGTCGCAACTTTTGTTATATTACTGTTCATCGTATGAATCTGTAGGTTTTGTGTATAGTTCTTGAAGGTGAGGACGAGTTGACAGAAGGTTTTTTCTAAGAGTATTTTCTGCAGTTTACTAAGTAGAGATTATAGAATACTCTATTAGAAACTCAATCACCAGATCAATCAAGTTCTATTCAGGTCTTTGGTAGATCCAAAAAAGAACCAAGAGCCAAAGCTCTGATACCAATTGACTGGGTGGTCAGATTGGGATTTTCACTTAGGATTGAATATAATGATTGCGTAAGAGATTGAGAGGTGGAAACAAACAATCAATAAACATTCAATGTAGAAGAAATACTCATAAATGCTTTTTGTATTGAATAAGATGATGATTACAGTAAATCCTAGGGTTTCAGTATAAAACAGTAATGATACGCCTTGAGAGTAAATGAGAAAATATATTCTAATTGTCTATCAACCATCGTATCATGTACGAGGTTTTGCCATTCTATTTATAGGCAGACAAAATGTCTTTTTACAAAATGACTAAACTACCCCTGACCTATACATCAGAACTAGTCTAAGTCTTGATCCGCATTCCGCTTGTTCATCCGCATTGGCAATGCGGATGAGATGGACTTGATCAGCATTTCTTCACTTGATCATCCGCATTAGTACGTTGGTCATGCACATTGGGTAATGCGGATGAACAAATACTTGTGTGCATTCTTGTCCGGTCATCCGCATTGGCAAACGCGGATGAAAAAAATCTTGTCCGCATTACTTTTTGTCTTCCGCATTTGTTAATGCGGAAGAACAATAATTGTCAGCATTTGTTCTTTGCCTTTGCATTGACAAATGCGGTAGCCAATACTTCTACTACTGCAGGATCTTCATCCACATTAGTTCTTGACTTTTGGGGATCCAGCAGAACAACCATCAACTCACCCATTGAATTGAATGTATGATCCTTTCAGGGTGCAACGGTTGAGCAAGCGATGTCAGATACCGATGAAGCTGTGAATGTTGTAAATCACTTTGTTGAGGAAGAGCTTAGAGCAATGATTTCAGATCCCAGTCCCGAAAGGGGTTGACTCTGCTTTGATGGCTAATTCATCTGATTCATCACAGGTAAGTTCCAAAGACCAATTTTTTAAAAGCAGCTTGTACTGAATGTGACAATTTAGAGAAACATTGATTTGAAATTTGCTAGGTTATTAGAACACCATGATAATTGTAGTAACCGATTTACACTACTTTGCACTGAGGCTGACCGTATTTTAAAACAAAATGAAGTGTAGTTTCAAGAAAAGTAAACTTTGGGAAACAACTTAGGGAAACCAGGTTGTTGCATTAATCAAGAAAATGACATAAAGTTTTTATTTAAATTTTTTGGAAGAAACGAAAAGAAAACACCGTTTAAAAGTCGAAGTTGAAATCTTTAAAACAACAACTGTATAGTTTTGGCTTAGTTCTTCTCACATAGTTCAAAACTTAGTGAATAAACAAAGAATGGGAAGGTTTATGTTATAAGGTAGACCGTTATAGGATCTCAGCATCTAGTTTGATCGATTCGAATGTTTCAAGCACGGAATAGAGTACCAACTAGCCAATTTCGAGCAAGAATACCAAGATATAGCACTGACAGATAAGTTCTTTTAAATAGAGAGCAATTTTCTGCAAAAGGAAATTTCATTCAAAATCAACACTTTGCGCGTGTCTTTCCGCAAAATTACAATTTAGGTCATTCTTCCTTATATAAGAAGCTAAGTAACAAAATTTTTTTTTTTACTTATTCCAATTTAGTTCATTCTTCCTTATTAAAGACAGCTAAGTATTACATTATTTTAACAAAACAGAATTAGTTACATCAACCATTATTAACACACTACTGAAACATAAAACTACTGAAAGAATGTCAGCAAGCTGACATCTTCTTACAAAAGCTAAGTATTTTCTTATTCAAAACTACTGATAAGAAACTACTGCAACTACAACGACCTGAAGAACAAGCTCTTTCAGTCGTTTACAAACACTGAAAGTAAACACTAAAACTACTGAAACACAAACTACTGAAGAAGTACTCTTCAAAGCTGTTTTTACAAACTACTGAAACTTCAGCACTTTGTCTTCAGACTTGAACTTCAGACGTTTCATCAGCTGTGACTTCAGTAATGTCATCAGCTGATGTCTTCAGTCTTTGTCTTCAGACTTTTGTACACAGTTGTTGATCTTCACACTTGTGGGACTCTTCAGCTCTTTGAACTTCATACTTTGGTCTTCACTTCAGCACTTGATTTCTTCAGCTGTTGACACTCATACTTTGGTCTTCATCTCAGCACTTGTGTTCATCACTGTTGGACTTCAGCACTTTAGTCTTCAGCTTCAGCACTTGTGTCTTCAGCTGTTGAACTTCACACTTAGTTCTTCAGCTGTTGAGCTTCAGCTTTAGTTCTTCAGCTTTTGACTTCACTTTGTCTTCAGCTTCAGCACTTGTGTTCTTCAGCTGTTGACTTCAGCACTTTAGTCTTCAGTGTTCAGCTTCAGCACTTGTCTTCAGCTGTTGAGCTTCAGCACTTTAGTCTTCAGCTGTTGAAGTCTTCAGTACTTGATCTTCAGCTGTTGAAGTCTTCAGCACTTGTCGAACTGCTGATGAAGCCTTCAGCAGTTGTTGTGATATCATGTGGGACTTAGAGGTTTTCTGATCTTGGCTCATTGGTTCTTTTGGTCCAACAAACTCCCCCTGAACCAATGCAGCCAAAACCTCTAATTGATTTATTTTCCCACTTATTGTTGGCAGAATGGTTGGTCTTTTTCCTTCTTGATCAGTTGAGAAGATGACCCATATAAGCACTGGCCTGGGAATGAGTCTCTGATGATTTGGTTGGCAATGTATGGATGGGAGCTCTGTATTGGGGAATTGGACACTGAGCTGTTCCCCCATCCATGAGACTCACTTCCCAACTATGAGCTTGTAGGATTCCCTGGTGTAGGCCTCCAAAAATACAATTTGTTCCTCCATGGTGAGCTCCTCTGCCTCACCATCGAAGAATCCTTCTGGCCCATAGTACTCAGACAGGAATTTGACCTGTTTTCCATTTTTGAGTACCACTGTTGTAATCTGTCTGTAAGCAAATTCATCAGGATGATGACCTTCTAACAGCAGTGGTAACTCATCCTTTCTGATCTCATTCAGCCTCTTATACACCAGCCCCTTTTTGATCATTCTGTTCTCCAGCATCTTTTGTGGGGCATGTTTGAGGTGTAGGCCTTTTTGAAATCTTCCAGGATTTCCCAGGGTGAGACTACAAGGGCTAAGGAGATCACTTCATCTACATCTTTTTCACTTGCCCATTGTATCTCTGAGGGATATTTTTCTTTTGTATTCTATGAGCCACCCTGGGATCAGGCCAAATTCTTACTCTTTCTTTCACATACTGAAAAGTATGTCTAAGAGTATAAATCCTCTGAGCTTGTTTTTTTCATATTAATGATGGAGGAAGTGGCTGCATATGCTTTATCTACTCTCCTCAATAACTCTTCATCGTGCAATCTGTGTTGTTCTTCTTCTTCCAATTTCACTTTGATTGCATCTCTTTGTTGCTCAGGAGTTATTGCAAGAGAGAGATCTTTGGCCTTAGGCAACTGCAGAACAGCTGAGATCGGCAGCCTTCTTCATCATCTTCTTCTTCTTCCAGCCTCAACACCTTTCTCTTCTTCTGCTTAGGTGCATCATCGGCTGTTGGTTTTGAGGGTAAGGGAGTTGGTTTTGTGGGTTGTGGTTGTGGTTGTTTTGGAGAGGGAATGTTGACAGGCTGAGTTAGCATTTTGGAGGTGAGTGTGGCTTTTGAGTGTTGGCTAGCTCAGTCCTGCTCCCTGCTCCTGCTTCATTCAAAGCTTCTATTACTAATCCCTTAGTATATGCCTCAGACGAACATCTTGGAGGTTATGGCCAAGATGCTGTCCCTGGTCCATGATTTTATTTCGATCAATGATCTCCCAAGGTATTTGCTGATAAATCTGATCATGATCTCAAGTCTTTCTCTATCCATTGTGCTGTAGCTGGCCCATCTTTGTTGAATCTCTTCGATCTCTAATCTTCTTATTTCAGAGTCCAGCTTTTCAGTATTGAAACCTTGCCTAAACAGCTGATCAATGATATTGTCCATTGATCTGCTGTGTTCAGCATCAGCCTCTTTAACCATTTCATTCAAGTTTTTCTCTTTTTCAGCACTTTTCTTTTTCTTATATGTGACATGAAATCCTTTTGACTTTCATGTACTTTTTCAATTTCAGCTCCCTTCTCATTCTCATTCTCCTTCTCTTTCTCGGTCTCATACACACAGTCCTTCTCTATTTCCACTTCTTGTCCTTCTCTTTCTCTTTCTCTTCTCTCTCTCTCTCCATCCTCTTTCTTTTAGCTTTCACTGCTGGAATCTCCCCCTTTTTGGGTGCATTGGTTTTAAGGGTTTGATCAGCAGAAAGCTTTTGGCTCAGTACATCCTCCACCATAGGTTGTAAGACAGAAGAAAGTCTCTCATCAACAGTTTTAATGACAAGTTCAGTTATCTGCGGTGTGATGAGAGATAGGGGATTTTGAGGGATAGCATCCATTTGCTCAGGGGGGTTTTGGTCCTGAGAAATGGTGCCAGAAACAGAGGCAGGTGGCTGAGATTCTTTGAGTGGCTGTGTGTTTAAGTGACCTTCAGAGAAGGTGCCATCTGTTGGGTTGATGTGGTGGCAGATGGTCTTTCTCCCTGAGAGAGTTGGTCAAGTAGTTTTTGCAGCCTACTGACTTCCTCCTCTAGGATTATGTTCTGGGCAAGAACATCATAAAGAAGCCCAGGTCATCATCAGCAGATGCTGAATCACCTGACCTCCTGCTTGTAGCAGGATGTACATGCACTGGGTGTAGACCAGATGTAGCATGTGCCCCTTTGTCTTGGAACTGGGGACTTCCAGCCTCAGGACTTTGTCCTTCATCAGCTGTTGCCTCTGGTGAGGTCTTAGTTATGTTACCAACCTCAGTCTGATCATATGCTGATTCAGAAGAGGTGGCAGCCTCACCAGATGTTCTGATCTCCATATCCACACCAGAGATAGAACATTTAAACCCCGGTGTTGGGTTGTCAGAAGCATGTGTATCCTCTTCCTCAATTGTTGTTGTTTCTCCCCTTTGTTGGTGGTTGTAGGGGAGGAGGAGAGGCATGCAGCTGAGTCAGCACATTAGCAATTATAATGGTTGGACTTTGGGGGGCATTTGCATGGGGAGAGGGGATAGAAGCTGATTGCATCCGGGGAGAGGGATGCTCTTCAATGATAACCTCCTCAAGTGAGAGAGGTCTCAGTAATGTGGTTTCCCCTGAAGTGGTTGCAACAGGATCCTTTTGAGAGGATACCTGTGCGGCTGTTGCTGGTTGAGTCTTTAACACTACTGGAGGGTTTGAACCAGTAGGTTTATCCTGTTTGGGTGGTACAGGAGCATCATCAGGGGACTCATCTCCCTGATTAGCTTGTTTGGGTTTGGATTTTGGCTTGGTGGGGACTTTGGATCTGGCAGTTGAAGCTGTGGGTTCCCTTTGCTTGGGTTTGAGCAAACGGGCAGCTTCTTTGAGAGATTGGTCGGAGTTATGCCTGGAGTATACCTCAGCTAGAACAGCTGGTGCAGGGACTCCAAGGCCAACAAGGCCATCAGTTTGTAATTCATTTAAAATTATGGCCATCAGAAACCTGGGATATAATAGCCATCTGTTTCCCACAGGTTTCTGTGCCAGATCTTTGATTTCTAGAAACACAATTTGTGAAAAATTTAAAGGTTGGTGTTCTAGAATTGAATATAATACCTGTTGCCACCGGGAAGACATTTGATCCCATGAGGATGTCTTCGAGGCTAAGCAAACATTCACCATATGAAATATCAGTCTTTCAGCATCAGGGAAGTTCTTCTTCAGTATGGTAGCAGCTCGAAGATTTCCGTCGTACCCATTGTTGATGAAGGACATATCAGTTGTGCCCTTCGGGTACTCAGTCACAGCAGTAGCATCTTGTAAATTTAGCACTCGACGAATGCTATCAGGTGTAACCTCTACTTGTTTTTGGTTGACCAATGACCGAACAGAAATTTGGCCGGAAGGCACATCAGTGTGAACGTAGGCATTGGACCAAACTGACTTAGTGACTCTGGGTAGATGGTCGGTTTTAAGAGCAGAGCAGTACTATACTGAGAATCAGCCATTAGGTCTATGGCGTGATCAAACTTTGTCCAGAAGGCCGATTTCGTGAGGTAGGCGACGCAATTATGTCTGGGTTTTAGACTCATGGTTGCCATTTTTGAAAGTATGAAGGTCAGAAGAACGGCTAATGGAACGTTTGAGAAGAAGACAGGTATTTATAGGTTGGGATAGGAAAAGGCTGAAAGAAAACTACTGAAGGTTTTGGTGTGGTCATCAGCTGTTTGAAACTACTGATGACGTGGTATTAACCTTCAGAGGTTTAAAACGACTGACAGTGGTGGTGTTGTCATCAGGTGTTATAAAAAACAAAGACTTTGTTTTGACCATCAGACGTTGAAACAGCTGAAGTCTTGGTGTTAACCATCAGTATTTATGAAACTACTGAAGGTCGTGGTTTTGACTTCATATGATGTAAACAACTGAGGACTTGGTGTTTGTCATCAGTAGTTGTGAAACTACTGAAGACAGTGGTTTTGCCATCAGTTGTTGTAAACAACTGAAGACTTGGTATTAGTTATCAGTAGTTGTGAAACTACTGAAGACTGTGGTCTTGCTTCAGTTGTTTAGAAACAGCAGTTGTAGAAACAACTGAAGAGAAATTACTCATCAGCTGTTTTCGTCAATTCTTAGCTTTTCAGCTGTTTCATACTGTCCTCAACACTTACTCATCAGACTTTTCATCTGCTTTTCAGGTGTTTCATAGGACGTCAGTACTTATCTGTTTTTACTGATTTCAGTAGTTGTAACTACATCAGTAGTTGTAACTACATCAGTAGTTTAACTAGAACAGATAAAGTACTTCAGTACTTGTGAGGCATTTAGCCTTCAGTAGTTATAAAAACTACTGAGGGTAAAAGAACTCATCAGTACTTATATGTGACATGGTTACCAATGATCATCAGTAATTACTGAGATCATCAGTAGTTGTCACTTATTCTAGCTGCAGCATACCAAGCCTTAACACCAGGTTGTGGAAAGTTGAACTATCCAAAGGCTTAGTAAAAATGTCTGCAAGCTCATCAGCACTAGGCACAAACATAGGATTAATTAGACCCTTTTCAAAACAATCTCTTATAAAATGATGTCTAATTTCTATATGTTTGGTCCTAGAGTGCTGGACTGGATTTTTGACAATGCAAAGAGCTGAAGCACTATCCATTAATACGGAGTCTTAGTCTCTGTAATGCCATAATCCAAAAGTTGATTCTGAAGCCAGAGTACTTGGGATGTACAACTTGCAGCAGCAATGTACTCGGCTTCAGCAGTGGATGTAGCAACAGATGTTTGTTTCTTACTCTGCCAAGAAATCAAACAGTTGCCTAGGAATTGACATCCACCAGAAGTTGATTTCCTGGTTAACTTACACCCTGCATAGTCACTATCAGAGAAAGCAACTAATTTGCAAGAGTGCCCAGTGGAATACCATAAACCTAGAGATTGTGTACCTTGCAAATATCTAAAGATCCTCTTGACTGCAATCAGATGAGACTCTTTAGGTGCAGCCTGAAATCTAGCACAAACACATGTAGCAAACATAATATCTGGTCTAGAAGCTGTTAAATACATCAAGGACCCAATCATACATCTGTAAAGCGTTTCATCAACAGCTTTACCTTTCTGATCAATATCCAATTGTGTGGTGTTGCACATGGGAGTAGAACAGGGCTTACAGTTTTGTAAATCAAACTTATTTAAAAGATCTTTTGTATATTTAGACTGATGAATGAAAATTCCATCAGCTTTTTGTTTGATTTGCAAGCCTAGAAAGAACTGTAATTCTCCCATTGCACTCATTTCAAACTTCCTTTGCATTAATTTTGTAAAATCATCACACAACTGGGGATCAGAGGATGCAAATATAATATCATCAACATAAATTTGAACAAGTAGCTTATGCTGATCCACCTTCTTAATAAATAAGTTTTATCTATGGAGCCTCTAGTGAAATTATTTTGCAGAAGAAAGTTAGATAATGTCTCATACCAGGCTCTAGGAGCTTGTTTCAACCCATAAAGAGCCTTATCAAGCTTGTATACCCATTCTGGGTGTTTATTATCCTCAAAACCTGGTGGTTGACACACATAAACTTCTTCTTTTATTTTACCATATAAAATGCACTTTTAACATCCATTTTGAAAAACTTTAAGATTGTGGAGTGCAGCATAGGCTAAGAACAATCTAATTGCCTCCAGTCTGGCTACAGGGGCAAAGGTTTCATCATAATCAATACCTTCTTCTTGTGCAAACCCCTGAACAACCAGTCTGGCCTTGTTCTTAACAATAAGCCCATTTTCATCTTTTTATTCCTAAACACCCATTTAGTGCCTATTGCACACTTACCTGGGGAAGAGGAACAAGCTCCCACACTTGCTGCTTTTTGAACTGAAGAAGCTCAAGCTGCATTGCTTCAACCCAGCCATTGTCTCTAAGTGCAACATGATAATTCTTTGGCTCTAGCTGACTGATGAAGAGAGCATAGAAGCAGAAATTGGACAATTGACTTCTGGTTGAAACTCCAGCATTGATATCACCAATGATTTGAGACATTGGGTGATTCTTCAGCTCTTGATAAACATGAGATCAGTGCAAGTGTTTGTAGAACCTTCAGCAGCAACAGATGTTGATGTAGACTCTTGAAACCATGTAGATGGTGGCAACTCAAATGAAGTTGAAGATGCAGAAATCTCATCAGCACTTGTTGTGGATGAAGCTACTGAAGCTACAGGAGCATCAGGTTTAGAGGACACAGGCAGTTGGTCACTAAACCTGAAGAGGTGAGTACTGCTATCATCATCATCATCAGCACCAGCAGTACCACCAGGTGGTGAACTGTTGACAGGAGCAACAGCAGGAGTTTGATAAGGAACATATTGCAGTATGTCCAAATCAAATAGCTCCACAGGGCTTTGTGGAATCTTGTCCTTTGGAGATTCATTAAACTTAACATGTAGAGTCTCTTCAACCATCTTTGTTCTACAGTTGAAGACTCTGTATGCTTTGCAAGTTGATGAATAACCAACAAAGTACCCTGCATCCACCTTAGGATCAAATTTTTGGAGTTGATCCCGTGTGTTGAGAATGAAACAAGGACACCCAAAAGCTCTGAAGAATGAAATTAGAGGGGCCAAATGATGAAGAACTTCATATGGAGTCTTCATCAACCTCTGATTTACTAGAACTCTATTCTGTACATAGCAAGCTGTATTGACAGCTTCAGCCCAAAAAGTCATTGGCAGTCCAGAATCAGCCAACATGGACCTTGCAGCTTCAATAAGGGTCCTGTTCTTTCTCTCCACTACTCCATTTTGTTCAGGAGTTCTTGGAATGCTAAACTGCCTCTTGATTCCCTTTGAGAGGTAGAACTCATCAAGTGTATTGTTTCTGAATTCTGTTCCATTATCACTTCTAATACACTTGACTGAGAGGGAATACTGCTTCTCAACATACAACACAAAGTTGATAATCTTCTGAGCTGCCTCATCCTTTGAATGCAAGAAGAAAGTCCATACAAATCTGGAGTAATCATCCACAATTACCAGACAGTATTTCTTCTTAGCCATACTCATCACTCTCACAGGACCAAAGAGATCCATGTGAAGAAGCTGTAAGCAGGCAGTGGACTTAGGTTCTTCTATGGAGGGAAATGAAGCTTTGTGCTGTTTTCCTTTTAAACAAGCAGTGCAGTTATCTTCACATTTGAACTCCTTCATAGGCAGTCCCCTTACTAAACCATGGTTTATCAGCTGATTTATGTTTTTGAGATTAACATGACCCAGCCTTCTATGCCATAGAGTAGATTCTTGAGGGGAAGCCTTGGAAAATAGGCAAGGATGGCCTTTGAGATCTATTTTCTTGGAAAGATCTAAGGCATACACTCTTCCTGTCCTGTTGGCCTTCAGGAGAGTGTATTCATCCAACACCTTATCAATCAAACTTAGAACTTTGGATGACAGAATCCGACAGTTCTGACTGGTGAAAAGAGCAACATGGCCTTTGTCACACATTTGACTGACACTCAAGAGGTTGTACTTGAGATTTTCCACATGGTTAACATCATCAAACTTTATTTCCCCATTGGAAACAAAGCCTTTGCCGATGATGTAACCCTTTGCATCATTGCCAAATGACACAAACCCCTTCCTTCCTTGAGAGTAGTCATTAAGAAGTGATCTGTTTCCTGTCATATGCATGGATCCTCCACTGTCTACATACCAGATGCCTCTGTGGCATGTTGAAGAACCCTGCAAAACACAACAAATTAGTTAGATTTTGAGACCCAAACCTTTTTGGTTTTGGGCCTGTTCTCATCAACAGATGGTAAACTAACAGGTTTGTTGGAAACAACAGCCTGAGAGGAAGAATGGTGAAGAAGAGGAATCCTTTGGCTTGGACCTCCTTTTCTGTGGTTTCAACATAGGAACATCTAATTGGTTAACTCTTCCCAATAGATGTTGAACCATCATAACCAGCTGTGTCTGATTTTGTGATAAAGCTTTCAGCTCTCCAGACACATTGGCATTGGAGTTTGATAAGTTCCTATGTTGCACCTTCTTCTTTTGAGCAATCTCAGCTGTTACCTGTTTAACCCCTTCCTTTTTGGATTTCTTTTTGACTTAAGGGTTACAGGATTTGATGTTGCTGGTACAAATGTGGCTTCAAACTCAGTTTTCATTTTAACCATTTTCTCTTTAATTTCCTCTTTATGTTTGAGTTTGGATCCTCTTTTGTACCAACAATCATCTGTAAGATGATTGAACAAACCACATATTTCACATGGTTTCTTCTTCATCTTATGTTGATCATCAAGTAAAGAGAATGAAACTACTGAAGACTTGTTCTTCAGCACTTTGGAAGCACTATTTGCTTTCTTGACTTCCTCTTTAGTAGTCTTCAAACCCTTTCTACTGACAGTTTTCTTCTCTTCAGTGCTGACAGTAGTTGGAGTTTGCACTTCAGGTGTTAAATCTTGCTCTCCAGTCCTTTCAGGACTTCCAGAAATAACTCCTGAGTTGATCAACTCTTTGATCATGTGACGTATTTGAACCATCAAGATCAGCTGATAGGTTCAACGAGGGAATAATACTAACTTCAACTTCTGATGGTGCTCTATCAGAAAGTGAATCACATGATGAGGTGGATTGGTTATTGCTTTCTCCATCAGATTTCACTTCTGCTCTTGAAGCAAAATCTGTATGAGGAGCAGTGTGATTATAACCAATGCCAAACTTCACATTGGAAGCTGATTGCTTACTAAGAAGCATTTCAAAACCTTTGCATGATTGTACCCATCGATCACACTCTACTTGGGTGACTGCAAGGGTTTCTTTGAGGTCTTTGTACTTTTCTAAAAGTACCTCTTCCCTAGCCTTATCATCAGTGATTTGGCATTTAAGTTTATAAATCTCATCATTTTTCTCTTTAAGCATAGACTCAAACTCAGCTTTTCTTTTGGAAATGATCTTTTCTAGCTCTATGTTCTTATTAATTAAAGCTACATTTGCTTCTCTAATAGAGGCAAATGCTGCTATGCATGTTTCAGAACATAATTTGGCCTTAGCCTCAGAGGATACCTGTGATACCTGTGATGAAGAGGCATTTGAGGATGATCCATCTGCAGACTCCAGAGCCATAAGTGCCAGATTCCCAAAAGGACTGTCACCACCATGTTGACCAGCACCTGTGAACAGTTGTTCATGACCAGACATGTCATCTGGTAAACTGCTCCAGTCACAACAACCAGGGGTGAAGAAGCTGTGTTGTTGAGGTTGAGGAGGTTGATGAGATTGAGATGGTTGAGGCTCAGGAAGAGCATGTGGTTGTTGAGCAATGGTGCTTGAACCTGACTGGTTTGTGGCATGTAATAACAAGGTAAGGATATGGCATTGGACCCTGAGGAACAAAATATGCAGGAGATTGTGGTTGAGAATGATGACCAGAATTGACAGGATGTTGCCCTCTGTGTTGTTGACTATTGCCAGGGAAAGTCACAAAGGGTGCAGAAGAATTAGATCCAGATGATCTACATTCTCTAGCAAAGTGTCCAAGCCTGTGGCATTTGTGACACCTCAACTTACTCTTGTCAAAACCAACTTTGGTTTTGCCAGAGAGTCCTGGGAACTTTCTTCCAGTTCTTTTGTAGAACTTCTGAGATCTGATATTTATCAAGGCCATTTGGCTCAAAATATCCATCTCTTCTAAGTCATCATCAGCAATCCCCTTGAGATCATCCATGATGAAGCATAGATTGTCATTATTACACCCAGTAAACTGACTATCAACACTCACAAATGCAGAATCAGAAGTGTTTGAAGAGAAATCAATATGCTCATCATACTGGCATTCAGATGAAGCATATTCTGACTCATGACCAACCAAGGCAGTGTTGCCTGGTACAAAGTCTTCAGTGAGCTTACCAGATGAAGCCAGTTTCCTTTTCTCTGCTCTATCTCTCTTTCGAATGTAAGCAGTTTCCCATGAAGTTGGGTGAGATAGACTATAGATTTGCACTGGAGCGTAGGACAATTGTATATGTGTCCCATCTCTCAGGCAGTGATCTGAGGAATCTGTGGTTCATTTGGCTTTTGGTATATTCATGTTTAACCATTTTCAACTCAGAGATTAAACATGAAAACCGCTCAAACTGCTGAGTCAGAGTCTCACCCTTTCTATGAGCAAAAGTCTCATACTGTTGGGCGAGGATTTCCCTGTTGTTTGCTAAGACCTCATCAGTGCCACCAAATTGTTCTTTCAGTGCATTCCAAAGGTCATGAGCAGTTTCATGATGCATAAGCCCGGAATAGATTTCATTAGGCAGTGCCATGGCCAGAATTCCATGGGCTTTAGCATCAATCTCAAACAACTTCTTGTCCTCATCAGAGTATTGTTCCTTCTTCTTCGGAATCAACTGATTTGTTTCCGGATGATTCACCATTGGCTTATGTGGTCCATGTACCACGGATGTCCAACAACCTGAACTATTGACAGACAGGTGATGGAGCATTCTTCGTTGCCAAATGTTATACTCATTCCTAACCAGCATCGGAGGCTTGGTTGAGGAACCAGTATTGTGTGGATCATTAGAAGGTGTAGTCATTTTCGAAAATTCAGACAAATTCAAGATAAGCAAAACAAATTTAGCTCAAAACCACTAAGAACCTCAATTAAAATAGCCAAAAGCGACAGAACTTCAATCTCTATAACAGATTCGTGCGAATTTGCTAGTTCGATCAAACTTAGAGCAAATGAGCAGTTTCAATGATCAATTGTTAGATCGATCAATGATTAACCTGCTCTGATACCATTTGATAGGATCTCAGCATCTAGTTTGATCGATTCGAATGATTTCAGCAGCGGAATAGAGTACCAACTAGCACAATTCGAGCAAGAATACCAAAGATATAGCAATGAACAGAATTAGTTATAGAGAGAGAAAGTTTCTGCAAAAGGAATATTTCATTCAATCACACGCTTTGGCATGGCTTTCGCAAAATTACAATTTAGGTCATTCTTCCTTATATAAGGAAAGATGACGTAGGCTGATGTCACTTGATAGTGACATCTAACCGTTATTTAACAAACTACTGAAACACTAAAACTACTGAAGATGTCAAGCAGCTGACATCTTCTTACAAGAAGCTAAGTGTTTACTTATTACAAAACTACTGATAAGAAACTACTGAAACTACAACGACTGAAGAACAAGCTCTTCAGTCGTTTTACAAAACTACTGAAAGTAAAAACATAAAACTACTGATAAACACAACTACTGAAGAAGTACTCTTCAGCTGTTGTGACAAACTACTGAAACTTCAGCACTTGGTCTTCAGACTTGAACTTCAGACTTTCATCAGCTGATGACTTCAGTAGATGTCATCAGCTGATGTCTTCAGTCTTTGTCTTCAGACTTTGTACATCAGTTGTTGATCTTCAGCACTTGTGGACTCTTCAGCTGTTGAACTTCAGTACTTTGGTCTTCAGCTTCAGCACTTGTATTCTTCAGCTGTGACTTCAGTACTTTGGTCTTCAGCTTCAGCACTTGTGTTCTTCAGCTGTTGACTTCAGCACTTTAGTCTTCAGCTTCAGCACTTGTGTTCTTCAGCTGTTGAGCTTCAGCACTTTAGTCTTCAGCTGTTGACTTCAGCATTTGTCTTCAGCTTCAGTCTTGTGTTCTTCAACTGTTGAAGCTTCAGCACTTTACTGTCTTGCAGCTGTTGAGTCCTTCAGTACTTGATCTTCAGCTGTTGAGCCTTCTGGTACTTCGTCTTCAGCTGTTGAAGTCTTCGTACTTGATCTTCACTGTTTAGTGAGTCTTCAGCACTTGTCGAACTGCTGATGAAGCCTTCATCTTGTAGTGATAGCATGTGGGACTTAGAGGTTTTCCCTGATCTTGGCTTCTTGGTTCTTTTGGTCTCTCATACCGCCACCACAAAATGAAATCCTTCTGAACACCAAGGTAGGCCCAATCAATAATAACTAGTAAAAGATCATGTGGTGTCCCCGCCATTGTTTAGTGATCTTGATCTATAGAAACCATGGTGTGTAAATGTGTGGGTGTCACTAAATTAGAATTATCTTACCTTTGATCAAAAGACGTGATGAAACTCGTTGAGAATTTGGTCTCGATTATAATTAGGAAGTGGCGCACGGTAAGTTTAGGGAGGGTCAGGTTTCATCTAAACTCGTATTTCAGAACCCAAAATGACAATCCATTACATAACTTGTTAATCTCTCAAGTTCAAATAAAATGATAGTGAAAGAATGTTCAAAATGTTAAAACAATAATTTTGTTAAGAAGCCTGAAACATCTAAAGAGAAGTTGATAAAACCCCAAATAGACACACTCAAGAAACCCGTTACAAACTAACCCCACATAAAACAATTCCTCATCTGTAAAAGGTGGAGATCTATCTATAGTTTATGGAAATGAGGACAATCTCTCTAATTGTCCTTTGAATCAGACACCCAAAAGGAATATGCTGAAACCAAGTTTTTGTAAAATGAGATCTAAATCTCCACCTAGAGTATTAGTGAACGTAAAGTTCAACCTAGCAGTCATCATTTTAACCACAAACAGACCTTCATAAACTAGTTTATGGAAGAAAAATTTAATGTAGGAGTTTGATAGTTGAGGAAAAGAAAAAAAGATGTGCCTTCATCCTCTAAAGGTCGTGGTTGAGTTCATCATGTGTGATTTCTCTGGGTACCCAAGCCAGTTAAGGCTTGGGTTCCAAATCTGAACTGATAAATTTCTTGAATGTGCAGGGTGTCCGCACAGCACTACCTAATGTTATGACCGTTTTGGTACGGAGTACTAACGATTTACGTGTATATGAACCAAATAGTGCAAACCTATTTGATTGGCGATCAGAATGATCTAAATGTGTAAGGATGATTGTAGAATAATTTAACTATTCGATCTATGAACTTGGAACATGTATATCTTAGGTCTCTTCTGGACGGCTATGGTACGATTTAGAGCGTAGGGAATTCGAATTGTTGTGTTTTTCCACGAATTAAGGGGTATTTATACTTAGGGTTTTCATTTCGTGCGACTGAACCATTTGCATGTTCAGTCGTGCGATTGAAGCAGGCGGTTGATCCATCCGCACGACTAAATTTCTAGTCATGCGACTGAGTCAATCTCATCTTACACTCGTGCGACTGATCTAGTCTCCTGGTCCAGTCGTGCGACTGGTTCATTAGCATGAAGTATCATGCGGATGGTCCATTAGCATGGTCCATTCGATTGAGACTCACACGATTAAGTTTAAGCACGTTCTAATTATTATTGACTAGAACATGTAACAACCCAACCTATAAGTTAGTTCAATATGCATTATCACACAATAATCAGTGAATATTCAAACATTAAGAACCATCATCACACATTACATTTCATTCATACCCTTTCTGTTACATATATTTAAGACATGAAAGAATTTTACATTTCAGCTCCTAAACTAGGTACACTGTTCTACAAACTCCCCCTTGGACCTAGTTTACTCTTTTTCTAACATTCTTCATCAGCTCTTCAACTTCTTGTACTTCTCCTCTCTTGTTGATCTAGCGTGTATCTCAATGCGAAACAGAGCCTTATAACATTTTGGATTGGAAGGCTTGTACAATGTCTTGCGAATCATAAAACAATGGCCACTTGTACAATGTGTATGCACATCAGCCAACAAGTTTAGTTAGCCACATATTTGGTCAAATAACCGAATAGTATCCATTTTGCCCCCTTTTTGCAAGACTATAACAACTTCACCTGTTCTCTCAGGTCATGGTACCACCACTTTAAGTGGGATTGAAGTCCTGTGGCATTTCCCTTAGAGGGATTCTTGACATCGTGCGCGGAGGACCCAATTCAGCACTTATTTGGTTTTCCAGTTATGGCATCAACTTCAGACCTTTTGATATACCTCGTCGGTTGTTGAGGTCTTGAGTTGACCCCCTTGGTGTGGTACCTTTCTGTATGCAACCTCAAACCAGCCAAACATTTGCCTTGGATTAGCATATAGCAACTTCAGTTTTAGCCATTTGATTGAGCTCAAACCAGGAGAGTCTTCAGATCAGGTGAATCTGAAGTAATTGATTCCTCTCCCTCTTGACGCATATACATTTAGATCTTCAAATATGCCCACGCTATAATCTTTCCCACACCGTCAGATGCTTCTTTCACTTTGTAGAGCTTTGTGTAGGCATTCGCTTCGAGCAGTGCGTTGGGCTCGGATCTCTGCCAAAACCCGTTGCCCATTCAGCAGCTTTTGATGTCGACATCAGCGTCTAAGGCTTGGTCTGATCCGGATTCTCTTCTCTGACTCTTGCTCCATCGATCCAGTTTTCTCAAATGTATCACTGACAAGAGAGTCACCCAGATTGGGGACTACATTTCCCTCTCTTTGTCAGCAACTCTGGAAATGCTCCTCTGTGACATCTTCAATCTCTATCTCGTCCCATCATTAGCTCATCGTCACTAGCCACATCAACTAGGGGCATCTTTACTATTCATCCGGAACCTCTGCTAGTTTCTCATCAGTAAGATCGTGCAATACACATTGCAGGTTTTGGAAAGTAGAACTATCCAAGGCTTAGTAAAAATATCTGCAAGCTCTCAGCACTAGGCACAAACTTAGGATCAATCAGACCTTTTTCAAAACAATCCCGAATAAATGAGGTCTGATATCTATATGTTTGGTCCTAGAGTGCTGGACTGGATTTTTGACAATACACAGAGCTGAAGCACTATCCATTAATAATGGAATCTTAGTCTCTGTAATGCCATAATCCAGAAGTTGCATCTAAAGCCAGAGTACCTGAGAAGTGCAACTTGCAGCATCAATGTACTCGGCTTCAGCAGTTGAGTAGCAACAGATGTTTGTTTCTTACTCTGCCAAGAAATCAAACAGTTGCCTAGGAATTGACAACCACCAGAAGTTACTTTCTAGTTAACTTGCACCCTGCATAGTCACTATCTGAAAAAGCAACTAATTTGCAAGAGTGTCCAGTGGAATACCATAAACCCAGAGATTGTGTACCTTGCAAATATCTAAAGATTCTCTTGACCGCAATCAATGAGACTCTTTAGGAGCAGCCTGAAATCTAGCACAAACACATGTTGCAAACATATATCTGGTCTAGAAGCTGTTAAATACATCAAGGACCGAATCATACATCTGTAAAGTGTTTCATCAACAGCTTTACCTTTCTGATCACCATCCAGTTGTGTGGTGTGCACATGGGAGTAGAACAGGGCTTACAGTTTTGTAAATCAAACTTATTCAAAGATCTTTTTATATATTTTGACTGATGAATAAAGTTCCCATCACCTTTTGTTTAATTTGCAAGCCTAGAAAGAAACTGTAATTCTCCATTGCACTCATTTCAAACCTCTTTTTCATTACATGTGTAAATCATCACACAACTGGGGATCAGAGGATGCAAAAATGATATCATCAACATAAATCTGAACAAGTAGCTTATGCTGATCCACCTTCTTAATAAACAAAGTTTTATCAATGGAGCCTCTAGTGAAATTATTCTTAAGAAGAAAAGTGGAAAGTGTCTCATACCTGGCTCTAGGAGCTTGTTTCAACCCATAAAGAGCCTTATCAAGTTTATACACCCATTCAGGATGTTTATTATCCTCAAAACCTGGTGGTTGACACACATAAACTTCTTCCTTTATTTTACCATATAGAAATGCACTTTTGACATCCATTTGAAAAACTTTAAGATTGTGGAATGCAGCATAGGCTAAAAACAATCTGATTGCCTCTAGTCTGGCTACAGGGGCAATGGTTTCATCATAGTCAATACCTTCTTCTTGTGAAACCCCTGTACAACCAGTCTAGCCTTGTTCTTAACAATAAGCCCATTTTCATCAGTTTTATTCCTAAACACCCATTTAGTGCCTATTGCACACTTACCTGGGGGAAGAGGAACCAGTTCCCACACTTGCTATTTCTTGAACTGAAGTAACTCAAGCTGCATGGCTTCAACCCATCCATTGTCTCTCAAAGCAACATGGTAGTTCTTTGGCTCTAACTGACTGATGAAGAGAGCATAGAAGCAGAAGTTAGACAATTGACTTCTTGTTGAAACACCAGCATTGATATCACCAATAATCTGAGACATTGGGTGATTCTTCAATTCTTGATAAACAATGAGATCTGTGCAAGTGTTTGTAGGACCTTCAGCAGCAGTAGATGTTGATGCAGACTCTTGAAACCAGAATTAGATGGTAACTCAAAAGATGTAGAGGAATCAGAGATCTCATCAGCATTTGTTGTGGATGGAACTGCGGAAGCTACAGGAACATCAAATTTAGCAGACACAGGCAGTTGGTCACTAAACTTGAATAGGTGAGTATTGATATTATCATCATCATCATCAATACCACCAGGTGGAAGACATGCTCCATAAGATGATTTATCCACATGATCTACAACAGCTGGAGGTTGATAAGGAACATATTGTAGTATGTCCAAATCAAACAACTCCACAGGGTTTTGTGGAATCTTGTCCATAGGAGATTCATTAAACTTCACATGCAAAGTCTCTTCAACTATCTTTTTCTGCAGTTGAAGACTCTGTATGCCTTGCAAGTAGATGAATAACCAACAAAATACCCTGCATCCACCTTAGGATCAAATTTTTGGAGTTGATCCTTTGTGTTGAGAATAAAACATGGACACCAAATGCTTTGAAAAATGAAATTAGAGGAGTCCTGATGGAGAACTTCATATGGAGTCTTCATCAACCTCTGATTTACTAAGACTCTATTCTGCACATAGCAAGCTGTGTTAACAGCTTCAGCCCAAAAGGTCAGTGGCAAACCAGAGTCAGCCAGCATAGACCTTGCAGCTTCAATTAGGGTCCTGTTCTTTCTCTCCACTACTCCATTTTGTTCTGGAGTCCGTGGTATGCTAAACTCCTTTTGATTCCTTTGAAAGATAGAAGTCATCAAGTGTATGGTTTCTGAATTCAGTTCCATTGTCACTCCTAATACACTTGACTGGAAGGGAATACTGCTTCTCAACATACAACACAAAGTGAATAATCTTCTGAGCAACCTCATCCTTTGAATGTAGAAAGAAAGTCCATACAAATCTGGAGTAATCATCCACAATTACCAGACAGTATTTCTTCTTTGCCACGCTCATTACTCTCACAGGACCAAATAGATCCATATGCAGTAATTGCAAGCAGGCAGTGGACTTAGGCTCTTTAATAGGAGGGAATGAGACTTTGTGATGTTTTCCTTTTAAACAAGCAGTGCAGGTTTCATCATAGTGGAACTCCTTTATTGGTAAGCCTCTAACTAAACTATTGTGGATTAGCTGATTCATGTTTTGAAATTAACATGACCCAGCCTTCTGTGCCACAGTTTAGATTCTTGAGAAGAGGCTTGGGAAAATAGGCAAGGATTGCCTCTGAGATCTATTTTCTTGGAAAGATCTAAGGCATACACTCTTCCTGTCCTGTTGGCTCTCAGGAGAGTGTGATCATCCAACACCTTATCAATCAAATGCAGAACTTTGGATGACAGAATCCTACAGTTCTGACTGGTGAAAAGAGCAACATGGCCTTTATCACATATTTGACTGACACTCAAGAGATTGTACTTGAGATTTTCCACATGATTAACATCATCAAACTTTATTTCTCCAGTGGAGACAAAGCCGTTGCCAATGATGTAACCCCTAGCATCATTGCCAAAGAAACAAACCCTTCTTTCCTTGAGAGTAGTCATGAAGAAGAGAGCTATTCCCAGTCATGTGCATAGATCCCCCACTGTCTACATACCAGATGCTACTTTGGCATGTTGAAGAACCCTGCAAATAATAAACAATCAGTTAGTTTTGGAGACCCAAACCTTTTTGTTTTTGGGCCTCGTCTGATCAACAGATGGTAAACTAACAGGTTTGTTGGAAACAATAGCCTGAGAGGAAGAAGATGGTGAAGAAAAGGAATCCTTTGGCTTGGACCTCCTTTTCTGTGTTTTCAACATAGGAACATCTAATTGGTTAACTCTCCCAATAGATGTTGAACCATCATAACCAGCTGTGTCTGATTTTGTGATAAAGCTTTCAGCTCATCAGACACATTGCCAGTGGAGTTTGATAAGTTCCTATGTTGCACCTTCTTCTTCTGAGCAATCTCAGCTGTTACCTGTTTAATCCCTTCCTTTTTGGATTTCTTTGTGGACTTAAGGGTTACATGATTTGATGTTGCTGATACAAATGTGGTCTCAAACTCAGTTTTCATTTTAACCATTTTCTCTTTAATTTCCTCTTTATGTTTGAGTTTGGATCCTCTTTTGTACCAGCAATCATCTGTAAGATGATTGAACAAACCACATACTTCACATGGTTTCTTCTTCATCTTTTGTTGAACATCAACTAAAGAGGATGAAGCAATTGAAGACTTGCTATTCAGTGCTTTGGAAGCATTGTTTGCTTTCTTGACTTCCTCTTTAGTAGTCTTCAAAATCTTTCTACTGACAGTTTTCTTCTTTACAGTACGGGCAGTAGTTGGAGTTTGAACTTCAGGTGTTAAATCTTGCTCTCTAGTCCTTTCAGGACTTTTAGAATTAACTCCTGAGTTGATCAACTCATTGATTATGTGAGTGTCAGCAGTGGAACCATCAACATCAGCTGATAGGTTCTGAGAGGGCTTAGTGCTGACTTCTACTTCTGATAGTGCTGAATCAGAAAGTAGATCACATGATGAATGGATTGGTTATTACTCTCACCATCAGATTCTACCTCTGCTCTGGGAGTAAAATCTGTAGGTGGAGCAGTGTGATTGTAACCAATGCCAAGCTTCACATTGGAAGCAGATTGCTTACTAAGAAGCATTTCAAAACCTTTGCATGATTGTACCCATCGATCACACTCTACCTGGGTGACTGCAACAGTCAACAACTCCTGGGGTGAAGAAGTTGTGTTGTTGAGGTTGAGTTTGTTGATGAGATTGGGAAGGTTGTGGTTCAGGCAATGCTTGTGGTTGTTGTGCAATTGGAGCTTGAACAGGATTTGGTTTAGGCATATAATAGCAGGGATAAGGATATGACATTTGACCCTGTGGAACAAAGTATGCAGGAGACCTAGGATGTGAATGATGACCAGAACCAGCAGTATGTTGCCCTCTGTTTTGTGGACTAGTACTAGGAAAAGTAACAAAGGGTGCAGAAGAGTTAGATCCAGTTGATCTACACTCTCTTGCAAAGTGTCCCAGCCTTTGGCATTTGTGACACCTCAACTTACTCTTGTCAAAACCAACTTTGGTTTTGCCAGAGAGTCTAGGAATTTTCCTGCCAGTTCTCTTATAGAACTTCTGAGATCTGATATTAATCAATTCCATTTGGCTCAGAATATCCATCTCTTCTAGATCATCATCAGCTATTCCTTTCAAATCATCCATAATGAAGCATAGATTGTCACTATTACTGCCAGAATGACTCTCAATACCAACAAATGCATGATCAGAACTATTTGAAGAGAAATCAATATGCTCATCATAATTGCTTTCAGATGCAGCATATTCTGACTCATGACCAACAAGGCAGTATTTCCTGGTACAAAGTCATCAGTGAGCTTTCCTGATAAGGACATTTTCCTCTTCTGCTCTATCTCTCTTTTGAATGTAAGCAGTTTCCCTTGAAGTTGGGTGAGAGATAGGCTATCCAGATTTGCACTGGAGCGTAGGACAATAGTGTATGTGTCCCATCTCTCAGGCAGTGATCTGAGGAACCTGTTATTCATCTGGCTATTGGTGTATTCCTGTTTCACCATTTTCAGCTCAGAGATCAAGCAGGAAAAACGCTCAAACTGTTGAGTCAGTGTCTCACCTTTTCTATGAGAGAATGTCTCATATTGTTGGGCAAGGATTTCTCTGTTGTTTGCTAAGACCTCATCTGTGCCACCGAATTGTTCCTTCAAGGCATTCTAGAGATCATGAGCAGTTTCATGATGCATAAGCCCTGAATAGATTTCATTAGGCAGTGCCATGGCCAGAATTCCATGGGCTTTAGCATCAATCTCAAACAGTTTCCGATCTTCATCAGAGTATTGTTCCTTCTTGTTCGGAACCATTTGATTGGTTTCCGGATTGTTCACCATAGGCTTATGTGGTCCATGTACCGCAGATGTCCAACAACCTGAACTGTTAACAGACAGGTGATGAAGCATTCTTCGTTGCCATATGTTATACTCAGTCCTAACCAGCATCGGAGGCATGGTTGAGGAACCGGTATTATGAGGATCATTAGAAGGAGTAGTCATCTCAATTCAATCAAATTCAATTAAGCTATAACAGATTTAGAACAAAAAACACAACAACCAATTGAACAAAGAGAGATCTCAAAATAAATGAACGAAAGCGTCAGAAGTTCAATAATCTATAACCAGTTCTTGCAAAATGCTAATTCAATCAAACATAGATATCAATTAGCAATTTCAATGATCAATTATTAGATCGATCAATGATTAACCAGCTCTGATACCACTTGTTAGGATCAGTGATCTACGTTTGATTGACTAGAGAGTATAGTAGCGGAATTCTAACAATGAATTAGCCAAATCGCAAGAACGAAAAGATATTCAATGAAGAACAAAAACGGTTATAGATAGAGAGAATTCTGCAGATAAATTTCATTCAATATTCGCTTTCGTGGGAACGGAATGTCACACTTACAATTAGGTCGACACCTCTTATATAAGAGATGTGACGTCTGCTGATGTCACTTGATAGTGACATCTAACAGAATTATTCCAACTGAAACACACCTACTGAAGATGTCAAAACAGCTGACATCTTCTTACAAAAATACTAAGTGTTATCAGTTACTACAACTACTGAAAAAACATAAAACTACTGACACTACAACGACTGAAGAACAAGCTCTTCAGTCGTTTTCCAAAACCACTGAAAGTAAAAACATAAAACTACTGATATCACAACTACTGAAGAAGTACTCTTCAGCTGTTGTGACAAACTACTGAAACTTCAGTACTTGGTCTTCAGACTTGAACTTCAGACGTTTCATCAGCTGATGACTTCAGTAGATGTCATCAGCTGATGTCTTCAGTCTTTGTCTTCAGACTTTGTACACCAGTTGTTGATCTTCAGCACTTGTAGCCTCTTCAGCTGTTGTACTTCAGTACTTTGGTCTTCAGCTTCAGTACTTGTGTTCTTCAGCTGTTGAGCTTCAGCACTTGTGTTCTTCAGCCGTTGAGCTTCAGCACTTGTGTTCTTTAGCTGTTGAGCTTCAGCACTTTAGTCTTCAGCTGATGAGCTTCAGCACTTGTGTTCTTCAGCTATTGAGCTTCAGCACTTGTGTTCTTCAGCTTTTGAGCTTCAGCACTTTAGTCTTCAGTTGTTGAAGTCTTCAGTACTTGATCTTCAGCTGTTGAAGTCTTCAGCACTTGTCGACTGCTGATGAAGCCTTCAGCAGTTGTTGTGATATCATGTGGGACTTAGAGGTTTTCTGATCTTGGCTCATTGGTTCTTTTGGTCCAACACTAGGTCTTTACTCACATAAAACAGAGGTGCCTTTAACCCGGGTCTTTGTTTACACAAAACAGAGGGATGATGAGGATCATGATCTGTTCACCGTTTGTAACTGTATTTTAGTATGGTGATCATACACCCAGGTCTTTGTTTACACAAAACAGAGGGAGTATGATTTGCAAAGATAGCTATTAAAATTGTTGGTACATAGTGTGTTTAGATGAGTGAATTGGTCACATGAGATAAAGACTCACCTTGTATT
Source organism: Flaveria trinervia (assembly GCA_025506515.1). Lineage (NCBI taxonomy): Eukaryota > Viridiplantae > Streptophyta > Magnoliopsida > Asterales > Asteraceae > Flaveria > Flaveria trinervia. The sequence continues at coordinate 15,855,864 of CM046458.1, read as the reverse complement.
CTCAAAATGAAGTTTCCACAAACAATCACTTTAGCATTATATTTGGCATGCACTCAGATTAGTTTCCACTCAAGATGAATCTACTCACTTATCAAGAAACTTGCTGAGATTATTGTTATTTATGAATTCAGGAGTACGCAAAGCTATAGTGTACTATCATTTCCCATACATATGTCATGCTGAAGCATCATTACACACATTATTTTATTTGTTTAGACTTGATTAATCTAAGTTAATCATGCCTAAAGACTCAACCAGAAAGTTAAATCTGACTGAATCAAAGGCTTTAGTGAATAAATTAGCAAGCTGATTTGACGTATCCACTTTGACTAACTAATCAATCCCTTTTCTGAGCAATCTCTCAGAAAATGATATCTTATTTCAATATGTTTTGTTTTACTGTGTTGCATAGGATTAGCAGTTATAAACATAGCAGTAGAATTGTCTATATAAATTGAGGTTTGAAGGAAGTTGTAACCATAGTCAAGTAATTGGTTTTGCAAACAAAGAACTTGAGAACATCCAGCTGCAGCAGTAATGTACTCAGGCTCAGCTGTGGATACAGAAACATTGGTTTGTTTCTTGCACTGCCATGATACTAGCCTTGGTCCAATGAATTGACATCCATCGGTTGTTGATTTTCGGTTACTGTTACATCCACCATAATCACTGTTTGAGTATGAGTAGAGTGTAAAGTCGCCATCCTTTGGATACAAGAGACCAAGTCCTGGTTTTCCTTTGAGGTATCTCAAAATTCTTTTAACCGCATTGGGATGAGACTCCTTGGGATCAGATTGGTACCTAGCACATACACACACAACAAACATAATATCAGGTCTACTGGCAGTTAAATACATAAGTGAACCTATCATTGATCTATATAATTTTTGATCAATAGATTTTCCAGAAAGATCAGGAGCAATCTTATCAATTGTTGCTGCTGGTGTTTTGCCTGAGGATACTTCAGCAAGATTGTATTTCTTTAGAATTTGATGTATGTATTTTTCTTGATTGATGAATATCCTATCTAATTTTTGATGAACTTGAAGGCCAAGAAAGAAGGTTAACTCACCCATTGAGCTCATCTGAAATTCAGATTTCATCAGCTCTTCAAAATTCACACACAATCTCTTATTAGTTGAACCAAGTATAATGGCATCCACATATATTTGAACAACTAGGAGATCTTGATGTTCTTGTTTGAGGAAGAGAGTCTTATCAATAATTCCTCTTTTGTAGCCATGCTTGAGCAAGAAAGATGACAGTGTTTCATACCATTTTCTTGGTGCTTGATGAAGACCATACAGGGCTTTATCTAGTTTGTATACCCTATGGGGATAATGAGGATCTTCAAACCAGGGGGTTGTGATACATAAACTTCCTCATCAATCTTCCCATATAAGAAGCACACTTGACATCTATCTGATACACAGTAAACTTCTTATATGATGCATAAGCTAGAAACACTCTTATGGCCTCAATTCTTGCAACTGGTGCAAAAACTTCATCATACTCAATTCCTTCTTCTTGAGTGTATCCTTGTGCAATCAACCTTGCTTTTTTCTTATACAATAATCCCTCTATGATCCAGTTTGTTTTTGTATAGCCATCTTGTTCCAATAGGATGTTGACCTTCAAGTAAATCAACAAGAAACCATACTTTTTGCTTTCTGAACTGCTGAAGCTCTTCTTGCATAGCTTCAATCCAGCTATTGTCTTTTAAAGCAGCAGTGATACTTGGAGGCACCACTTGAGAAAGAAAACAGCTAAAGAGACAAAGGTTGGCTATACCACTTTGACTCCTTGTAGTTCTCTTTTCAGGATTTCCAATGATATTGACAATTGGATGACTCTTATGGATTCTCATTGAAGGAGTTGATTCAACTAGTATAGATGATCCCAGGTTAGTCATTTCCAGTGTCTCACACTAATTCATCTCAGCTTGTGAGTTTAAGAAATAATTAAAATGCTCCACATGAGAAGAATGGTCATGAGAGTCTCTAGTATGGGCTGCAGGGGTATCTCCAGTTTTGTTTTGCTTTTTCGTAGGAACTTCTCCGGAAAGATTTTGCTCTTCCGTAGGAACTACTCCGGAACAGTTTGCTCTTCCACAGGAACTTCTCCAGAAGCATTTTGCTCTTTCGCAGGAACTTCTCCGGAAGCATGTTGCTCTTCCGTAGGAATTTCTCCGGAAGCATTTTGCTCTTCCGTAAAGGTTTCTCCGGATATTAAGTGAGGACATGAATCATTTCCAATATTTGTTGCATTCACTTGAGAGCTTGGATCTGTTGAAGCCATATTATTCACATCTCTAGGTGCAGCATGTTTGTTTCCAAATGTAGTATTTGCATCCGAGAATAGGGGTATCCTTGGAGGATCTATAGATAAGGTTACTTCAGTCATAAGGGGTGGAACAAATGGATAACACACTTCATCAGATCCTGCATTGTTCAAATAATAATAGTTAAATGATTTGGCTAAAGCATCTATGTCAAACAACCATGATGAACCTTTAACTGACTTTGTAAATATAGATTCATCAAAAGACACATTAGGAGTTTCTTACACAATGTTATGTTGTGGAATATAAACCCTATATGATTTTGATGTTGAAGAGTATCCAACAAAGAAACCATCATATGTTTTTTCTGAAAATTTTCCCAATGACTCTTTCATGTTTAAAACAATTACATGACATGCAAAGACTTTCAGATATCCTATGTATGGTTTCTTTTAAATAAGAGCTCATAGGGAGTTTTGTTATGTTCTTTGACAATTAATGTTCTGTTTTGAACATTGTCTGCAATATTCACAGCCTCAGCCCAAAAAGTGATGGGTAATTGTGAATCAGCTAGCATTGTTCTGGTAGCTTCAGTGAGACATCTGTTTCTTCTTCCAACTACTCCATTTTGTTATGGAGTTCTTGGTGCACTGAATTGGCTTGCGATACCTTTGCTCCTGCAAAAGGAATCTAGTTCAAAATTGACAAATTCAGTACCATTGTCACTCCTCAAAATTTGAACTTTTGAATCAAGTTGATTCTCAATCTTGATCACAAAGTCCATTACTGCTTCTGATGTTTCATTCTTTTGTTTTAAGAAAAAGACCCATGTGAATCTTGTGAAATCATCAACTATCACCAAACAATATTGCATTTTTCCAATGCTCATCACATTGATAGGACCAAACAGATCCATGTGAAGCAATTTGAGTGGTGTAGTATTTGAATTGATAGTTTTGTATTTATGTGACACTATATGTTGTTTTCCTTTGTAACATGAAGAACAGTGAGTTGAGCAATGAAACTCTTTGTTTGGCAATCCAATGACCAGATCATTTTTCATCAATTTATTCATGTTCTTCATATTAGAATGGACAAGCCTTCTATGCCGTAATTGAGACAAAGCTTCTGATAGTTTAGATATAAGGCATGTTTCATGTTTTGTGAGAGAAGTGTTGTTCATGTCCAAAACATAAGTGTTTCCTTTTCTTGCTGCTTTGAGGAGAATCCAATCTTCTGGAACAATAAATCCTGGCTTAAGAATGTAAGAGTTAGTATTATCAAACAATGTGGTATAATTTTGATCACAGATTTAAGACATATTAAGTAGATAATACTATAAATTTTTACAGTAATTTACTTTCTCAAATTTGAGCACACCATTTGTTATCATCCCTTCACCAACAATTTTACCTCCTATTTTATCCCCACCAAATGCCACATAAGAAGCATTTTTATGTTTGAAGTCATGGAGAAGAGAACAGTTTCATGTCATATGCCTGGAACAACCAGTGTCAACATACCACTTGTTGTCAGCTCTCCAATATTGCTCCTGCATTCAAAAATAAATCAGTTAGAAGTGACAACCCAAGTCTTAGTGATGTTGGGATTGTCAATAGAGTCTAAACTATTTACTCCTTCATGACTTAATCCTGAAGTTTCAGTATTAATTTCATATCTAGTTGATTCATTTTGATTTGATGATGGTGAGGATGATTTTGTTGAATCTGATGTAGAAGCTTTGGAGTCTTCTTTCTTCATTGATTCTTCCTTCACCATATCTTTCTTTGGTTGATATTTTGATTTAGAACATGAACCTACACTTTTGAAGGTTTCATCATCTTTTGCTTTTGAATGAGACACATGTGATCCCTTTTCAAAATGATCAAAGAAATTATCAATAATGATTGACTTCTTCTCAGCCATGTCCACCTTTTTGTGAGGTGTTTTGGATTGGCTTCATGTTTTCTTCATAGATTTAGCATCTTCAGAAGATTTCTGCTTTGGTTTTGCCTTTTGCTTTTGATTTACCTTCTTTTTCTTTGAACCATCTTGACTTTCAGCAGATTGAGAGTCTGATTCTGTCAAATCAGTTTTTGACTTCTTTCTGCTTTTATTTTTGTTCCTTTTTGTTAAAATAGCATTCCTGAGTTGAATGATTATTTTTGTTGCAAATAGCACAGAATTTGTTGAAGTAACACTCTGAAGTCATATGATTGTTCATATTACATATGGAACAATAACTGCTGAAGTAGCAGTCTTCTGTATTGTGATTAGTCATATCACACCACTTGCAATACATTTCTTTAGATTCCTCTTCATGCTCATCTTTCTTCTTTTTCTTGTTCAGTTTGGGAGCTTTTGTTTCCTCCTTTGAAGAGCTTGAATTATTCTTGCTGTTCCTATGAATATCATCAATTGAATCTTTCTTATCCTTTGATAACTTTTGTTGCTTCAAATTCAACATCTTTTGATTGTTAACAGATACTCTTTTTGATACCTCATCCGTAGATTCGGCTTTGATTCGGCAGAGTTTGCTTTCTGCAGTTCTTCTACTGAAGAGTTTTTCTTTTGCTTAGTTAAAACTGTTTCTTCTTACCTTTATCTGCATGAGATAAAAGTACTTCTTCAGTTGGTCCACAACTATCAACTTCTTTTTGAGATTCAGTTCTTGGAGTCCTTCATTGAGTTCAGCAATCCTCTTGCAGATAGTCTTCGGCATGTCTCTCTACTTTAGAGGATATTGAAGCTTTGATTCTCCAAGCACTCTTGGAATACCATTTTTAATGTGAACATTCTTACCAATGGTCCTTTTACCAACATCAAGCTCATCAGAATCATCCAAGTCATCACAATTATCATAATCAAAGTCTGAATCATTTTGATACAAAGATTTTGATTCAGAGGATTCAGTTTCACTCACCTCGGCTTTATTGTTAATGTTGATTTGAGTTGATTCTATTTCAAACTTGGTGTAGGAACAAAATGATTTGACGGAGTATTGGTCATTGTTGTAGGTAAAGATGTATAATTATCATTTATAGGTGGTGGAACAACATTATAACCCAACCCAGACCTTTTCTTTGATTCAATATGAGAATTTAGGAATTTGTCATATTGCTAAGATGATAATTGAAACTTCTGAAGTTTCACTTCAATTGATGCATGATCAGCCATGGATTTTGTTAAGGAAGTGGTCAAATGCTCAACTTGGACTTTTAGGCTATAGTTTTCAGAAACAAATTTTTCTAAATCCTTTTGCAAAGAGTTAATTTGATTTGATACAATTATGTTCTCTAACATGGGATTCATTCAAAATCATAGTTTCTTTTACTTTGTCAGCCAACTGTTGAGCATGGACTCTATAACGTTCAACTTCCTCAACACATGTTGATGAACACAACCTTTCTTTTACCTCTCTTGGAATATGAGCCATCAATGCTTGATTCTCTTCCAAGACTTCTTTTTCATACACACCCCAGTCACACGTTCCATCTTGAAGTATGATCAGTCCTGACTCCTTTGAGTTACTAGGTCCAGCTGATTCATTGGTGGCAGGTGAGGATGCATTGATCAGTTGAGATTGTCTGTGCAGAGGTCTTTGAGAATTTGGTTGTTGATGAGGTGGAATCTAATGTTGTTGATGCTGCTGAGTTGTCTCATCTCTGGATATAACTGTTGATTGCATTCTCTAGAGAAATGTCCATAGAGATTGCATTTGAAGCATCTTACCTTTGACTTGTCAACACCAATCTTTGATGTTTTACTTGCTGATGCCAAGTTCTTATTTCTTCTGAGATATTGCTTTGCTCTATAAGCAATCATGGCCATCTGCCATTGTAGGTCCATTTCTTCCACTACATCACGAGGTAGTTCTTCTAAATCTTGTTGGCAGATAATTGCTAAAGTTAGAGAGCTTCCTAGATATGCTTGGAAACTGGGACTAAAAGCTGCAAAAGCTGCTTTTTGTTCTTCAGAGTCCAATATCATAGTAACTTTGTTCTGACGGATTGGTTGAATGTGAAGACTTAGCTGTTGCTGTAGTTGTATCTTCACGATCAGTAGTTCTTCCTTTATTCTTTTGTTTCTTATCTTGAGATGATTTCTTTGAGGGTTTAGAAGCATCAAAGCTAACTTCCTCGTCATCATCACTCCTACCACAAGAGTTATCACTTTCATTATTTGAATTAAATGCACTTCCAACATTATTTGTTTCATTGAAGTGATAGGGTGAGACATGAGTTCTCACACTCTTGTTTCTTGATTTTTCATCCATTAAAAGAGCTTCCACTTTGCAACTAGAGTATCTAGACCAGTTGATTTCAGATCTATTGTGTTCTTGAACATGGACACAGTTTGCTTCCAACTTTCTAGCAAAGTGTGGAGCATTTTCTTGTTTAATTCCTCATTGGTATATTTCAATTCCAGAATGTTCATCTCAGTTACCAACTGCATGAATCTATGAAGTTGTTAAGGAATTGACTCACCCACAATATGATGAAATGTTACATATTGCGACCTGAGGGTGTCTCTCCTTATGCTTCTTATCTCATCACTCCCTTCGTAGAGAGTGTGGAGTATCTTCCATAAGGAGTGTGCTGTTTTGTAGTTCTCACACCTGATCAATATCTCTTTAGGTAAAGCCATACTAAGCAAACTATATGCTTTGATATCAACTTTAACCTTTTTTGACATCATCAGGTGATAGATCTTTGGTACTGATTGGTTGATTTTTCTCGTTATAATCCGGCCCAAGTGTGGTGGAATATAAGGACCTTCAGTGATGGATACCCATAAGTCAGAATCAGTATAGTTTACATGATTCCTAAACTTAATTTTCCATGACTTGAAGTCTGCTTTTGTTTCCAACTTCGGTGGTTGGTAAGATGATCCACTGAAGTTGCTCATGATGTTAATTGATGAGAAAGATTAACAAGGTCTGCTATTCAATTGATTTGAATATAAATACCAGTTAATCAAAATCTATGAAATTAAGAACTGACAAATTAAAATCAATTAAACACAACTGACACTGATAGATCAATCGATCTAAATCAATGAGCACTTGGCTCTCATACCACCTGTGAATCCTAGGATCGCGAACAGGAATTATCAATGTCGGTTGATTGACAAGTCAACATTTGCGGAATCAACATTGATTTGGTTTAATTGTTTTGCAATAACTTTAAATATCAAAAAATGTTCAAGAACACTGTAGGATCAGTGATCTACGTTTGATTGATTAGGGAGTATGTAGCGGAAATCAAACAATGAATTAGACAATTCACAAGAATACAGTTGATATTCAAAGTAAGAACAAACCATTATAGAAAGAATTCTGCAAATCAAAGATTTCATTCAATACGCGCTTCGTGGTGGCAAAATGTCACACTTACATTCAGGTCAATCATCCCTTATATAGGAATGTCGTGGTGGAACATTCCTTATATAGGAGATGTGACGTCTGCTGATGTGAGGGGTAGATGGTCTTTAATCCGGCCCAAGTGTGGGTGGAATATAAGGACCTTCAGTGATGGATACCCATAAGTCAGAATCAGTATAGTTTACATGATTCCTAAACTTAATTTTCCATGACTTGAAGTCTGCTTTTGTTTCCAACTTCGGTGGTTGGTAAGATGATCCACTGAAGTTGCTCATGATGTTAATTGATGAGAAAGATTAACAAGGTCTGCTATTCAATTGATTTGAATATAAATACCAGTTAATCAAAATCTATGAAATTAAGAACTGACAAATTAAAATCAATTAAACACAACTGACACTGATAGATCAATCGATCTAAATCAATGAGCACTTGGCTCTCATACCACCTGTGAATCCTAGGATCGCGAACAGGAATTATCAATGTCGGTTGATTGACAAGTCAACATTTGCGGAATCAACATTGATTTGGTTTAATTGTTTTGCAATAACTTTAAATATCAAAAAATGTTCAAGAACACTGTTAGGATCAGTGATCTACGTTTGATTGATTAGGGAGTATTGTAGCGGAAATCAAACAATGAATTTAGACAATTCACAAGAATACAGTTGATATTCAAAGTAAGAACAAACCATTATAGAAAGAATTCTGCAAATCAAAGATTTCATTCAATACGCGCTTTCGTGGTGGCAAAATGTCACACTTACATTCAGGTCAATCATCCTTATATAGGAATGTCGTGGTGGAACATTCCTATATAGGAGATGTGACGTCTGCTGATGTCACTTGATAGTGACATCTAACAGAATTATTCAAACTATTGAGAGTTAACATAACTACTGAAGATGTCAAAACAGCTGACATCTTCTTACAAAAAATACTAAGTGTTAGCTATCACTACAACTACTGAAAAGAAACTTCTCAAGCTACAACGACTGAAGAACATGCTCTTCAGTCGTTTTACAAATACTGAAACAAAAAGAAAACTACTAAAAGGAAACCATCACAACAACTGAAGAATGCTTCTTCAACTGTTGTAACAAACTCTGAAGGCTTCTACTTGTACTTGAACTTCAGCTGTTGTCATCAGCTGATGTCTTCAGTCTTTGTACTTAGCTGTTGATCTTCAGTACTTTGTTTTCAGTTGTTGATCTTCAGACTTTGGTCTTCAGCTGTTGAAGTCTTCAGTACTTTAGTCTTCAGCTATTGAAGTCTTCAGTACTTTAGTCTTCAGCTGTTGATTTTCAGACTTTGGTCTTCAGCTGTTGAAGTCTTCACTACTTTAGTCTTCAGCTGTTGAAGTCTTTAGACTTTGTCAAACAGCTGATCAAGTCTTCAGCAGTTGTTGTGATATCTGTGGGACTTAGAGGTTTTCTGATCTGGCTCATTGGTTCTTTTTGTCCAACAAACTCCCCTGAACTAATGCAGCCAAAACCTCTAAACTTATTGAAGATGTCCACTTATTATGGCAGAAAGATTTGGTCTTTTTTTCTTCTAGATCAGCTCAGAAGTGACTCATATAAGCACAAGCCTGGGAAGAAGTGTCAATGATCTGTTTGGCAAAGGATTAGTGGGAACTCTGTCTTGGGGAACTGGACACAGAGCTGTTACCCCATCCACGAGATCTACTTCCCAACAATGAGTCTGTATGACTCCTTGTATAGGCCTCAAGGAAGGTTATCTGTTCCTCCATGGTAAGTTCTTCAGCTCCTCCTTCAAAAAGTGATTCTGGCCCATAATATTCAGATAGGTATTTGACCTGTTTTCCATTTTTGAGTTCCACAGTTGTTATTACTCTATAAGCAAATTCATCAGGGTGATTACCCTCTAAGAACAACTGGAGCTCATTCTTTCTAACTTCCTCAAGCCTCTTATTTACTAACCCCTTTTTCACCATTTTGTTTTCCAGCATCTTTTGTGGGGTCAGGTTGGCTTTATAGGCTTTCTTGAAGTCATCTAGGATTTCCCAGGGTGATACTACAAAGACCAGTGAGATCACTTCATCTACAATCTTCTTCACTTGGCCAATGTATCTCTGTGGAATGTTTTTCTTGTGAATCCTATGAGTCACCCTGGGATCAAGCCAAATCCTCACTCTTTCCTTTTGATATTGAAATGTATGTTTAAGAGCGTATAATCTGAGAGCATGCTTCTTCATGTTGATGATTGAAGATGTGGTAGCATATTCTTTGTCAACCTCCTCAAAAATTCCTCATCATGTTGTTTGTGAAGCTCTTTCTTATAGCTTCACTTTCACAATTGTCTTTGAGTTTCAAGGAGTAATTGTTGGAGAGTGACTTGTGGCCTTCGGCAACTGTATAACAGCTGAGAATGGCAGCCTATCTTCATTTTCATCATTATCTTCGTCATCTTCTTCTAGCCTCAGTACCTTCTCTTCCTCTTCTGGGGTACTTCATCGGCTATTGTTTTGAGGGTAGAGGAGTTGGTTTGGTGGGTGTGGTTGTGGTGGTTTTGGTGTGGGAATGTTGATAGGCTGTTCTAGCATTCTGGATGTGAGGTCGGCTTTAGATCGCTTGACTAGTTCAGTCCTGCTCCCAGCACCAGCTTCGTTTAAGGCTTCAATAACCAATCCTTTTGTGTATACTTTAGACGAACAGATGTTGGTGGTTATTGCCAAGATGCTGTCCCTGGACCATGCCTTGATCTCAATCAATTATCTACCCAAATATTTTGCTATGAACCTGATCATGATCTCTAACCTTTCCCTTTCCAACACATCATAACTTGCCCATCTAGCTTGGATTTCTTCAATCTCTAGTCTTCTAATTTCTGAGTCAAGTTTTTCAGTGTCGTGGCCTTGCCTAAACAACTGATCAATGATGTTATCCATTGATCGGCTGTGTTCAGCATCAGCCTTCTTCACCATTGTCTCCAAGTCAGTCTCCTTCTCATTCTTCCTTTTCTTGTATGTGACATGAAAGTCTTTAGTACTTTCAGTCACTTTCTCCATGTCAGTATCCTTCACCTTCTCCTTTTCAGTTTCTTTCCTATCTACCATCCTCTTTCTTTTTGCTTTCACTGACTGAATCTCCCCCTTTTTGGTTGCATTGGTTGCAAGGGTTTGATTGTCAGAAATCCTTTTGGTCACAGCATCCTCTATCATGGGTTGTATAACTGAAGGAAGCCTCTCATCAAGGGTTTTAAGGACCATATCAGTTATAGTTGATGTGATGAGGTAAGGAATGTTGAAAGATAGCAGCTATTTGCTCAGGGGGGTTCTATCCCTAAGAAATAGTGCTAGAAGAAGAGGTAGGTGGCTGAATGTTTTGGAGTGGCTCAGTGTATGGGAAACCTTCAGAGGAAGGTGCCATCTGTGGGTTGTGAGGGGTAGATGGTCTTTGATCCTGAGAAATGTTGGCAAGCAGCTCTTTGAGACTGCGCACCTCATCTCGAGGATGGTGTTTTGGGCTAAAACAGCATAAAAGAAGCCAGGTCATCATCAGTGTTTACTGAATCACCTGACCTCCTGATAGAATCAGGATGAACATGCTTTGAGTGTAGATCAGTAGTAGCATGTGCCCCTTGGTCATGGTACTGGGGACTTCCTACCTCAGGACCATGTCCTTCATTGGTAGTTGCCTCTGGTGAGGTCTTATGGACAGTACCAAATTCATCCTCATCATTTGCTGAAGCAGGAGAAGTGGCAGGCTCACCAATAATTCGAATCTCCGTTTCTACACCTGGAGATTGAATATGGTAACCCTGTGCTTTGGGGTGTCAGAAGCACTTTGGTCCTCCTCTTAATGGTTGGGGCTATCCCAGTTGTGATTGGTATCTGGGGAGGGGGTGAGGAGTGCAACTGAGTCAGCACTTTGGCAATCATGATGGTAGGACTTTGGGGGGCGGTTGCAGTGGGAGAATGTGTGAAGGCAGTATGAAACCGGGTAGAGTGGTGCGTTTCAATGGCAACCTCCTCAAGTGAGGAAGGTTCCAGATGTATAGGTGCCCCAGAGAGTTGCTACAGGCTCCTGTTGAGAGGAAACCTGAGCGGTGAGGGTGAGTGAGTCCGTGTATCTACTGGGGTTATGACTAGTAGATATAACCCGCGTTTGTGTTGCAGGGGCATCCTCAGGGGACTCATTTCCTGAGTAGCCTTTTTGGCTTTCTTGTGTTTGGGTTTGGTGGGGACAAAGAATTTGGAGGTGGTGGCTGTGGGTTCCAGCTGCGTGGGTTTTTGCAGTTTGGCAGCCAGTTTAAGTGACTGGTCTGAGTTGTGCCTGGAGTATACTTCAGGCAATACAGCCGTGGCAGGGACTCCAAGGCCAACAAGTCGTCAGCTTTCAGCTGGTTTACTATAATGGCCATTAGGAACCGAGGATATAATATCCATTGGTTATCTATAGGCTTGGAGGCCATATCCTTGAGTTCAAGAAATAATATTTCAGAAAAATTTAAGTGTTGTTGGTCAAGGATAGAGAATAATACTTGCTGCCACCTCGTCGACATTTGATCCCAAGAAGAAGTCTTAGGAGCTAAGCATACATTCACCATATGAAAAATTAGTCGTTCCGCATCATGGAAATGTTTCTTCAGGATGGTAGAGGCACTAAGGTTACCCTGGTATCCATGTTGGGCAAATGATAGATAAGTGGTGCCTTTGGATACCCAGTGGGGAAAGTGGCATCATCCAGTTGTAGGTTTTGCGAAGGATTTCTGGAGTAGTGATGACCACCTGACGATTGTTGACGAACGACTGGAGAGAGTCGGTGTCATTCTCCCTAGTGACGAGGGTGACGTTCGTCCAGAACTGCTGGAGGGATTCGGCATGAATGGTAGGATTTATAAGGAAAGCCGTTTTGTATGGAGAGTTGATCATTAGATCAATGGCATTATCAAAATTTGTCCAGAAGGGTGATTTGTAAGGTATGCAACACAGTCGTGTCGTGGTTTAAGCTTCATGTTCGCCATTGATGTGAGAGAAGGTTCTGAGTTTTTGAACATTAGGTTTGAGATGATGAAGCTCTGTAAGACAAGGTATTTACAGGGTATGGGTTATAAAGCAACTGAAGGGTTTGGTATGAGTCATCAGTAGTTTTAAGCGACTGATGATGTGGTATTAACCTTCAGAGGTTGAAACAACTGAAGTCTTGGTTGTAGGAATCCGTAGTTATAAAACTACTGAAGACCATGGTTTTAGCTTCAGATGTGGAAACAGCTGACGACGTGGTGTTAGTCATCAGTAGTTGTGAAACTACTGAAGACATGGTTTTGTCATCAGTTGTTGTAAACAGCTGACGACGTGGTATAGTCATCAGTAGTTTGAAACTACGAAGACGTGGTTTTGTCATCAGTTGTTTTACATGAAGCAGCAGTTTTAGAAACAACTGAAGAGAAAATTCTCATCAGTAGTTTTCGTCAATTCATAGCTTTTCAGCTGTTTCATACTGTCTCAACACTTACTCATCAGTCTTTTTGGCTGTTTTTCAGTTGTTTCATAGGACGTCAGTACTTATCTGTTTGTACTTATATCAGTAGTTATGACTGTATCAGTTGTAACAGAATCAGTACTTATTTGTGATATGGTTACAAATGATCATCAGTACTTATTTACTGAGATCATCAGTAGTTATCACTTATTCTAGCTGCAGCATACCAAGCCTTAACACTAGGTTTTGGAAAGTCGAACTATCCAAAGGCTTAGAAAATGTCTGCAAGCTCATCAACACTAGGCACAAACTTTGGATCAATCAGACCTTTTTCAAAACAGTCCCTAATAAAATGATGTCTGATCTCTATGTTTGGTCCTAGAGTGCTGGACAGGATTCTTGACAATGCAAAGAGCTTTAGCACTATCCATTAATAATGGAGTCTTAGTCTCTGTAATGCCATAATCCAAAAGTTGGTTCTGAAGCCAGAGTACCTGAGAAGTACAGCTTGCAGCAGCAATGTACTCTGCTTCAGCATGGATGTAGCAACAGATGTTTGTTTCTTACTCTGCCAAGAAATCAAAAGTTTCCTAGAAATTGACATCCACCAGAAGTTGACTTTCTGGTTAACTTACACCCTGCATAGTCACTATCAGAAAAAGCAACCAATTTTCAAGAGTGTCCAGTGGAATACCATAAACCTAGAGATTGTGTACCTTGCAGATATCTAAAGATCCGTTTGACTGCAATCAAGTGAGACTCTTTAGGAGCAGCCTGAAATCTAGCACAAACACATGTTGCAAACATAATATCTGGTCTAGAAGCTGTTAAGTACATCAAGGACCAATCATACATCTGTAAAGTGTTTCATTATAGCTTTACCTTTCTGATCTGCATCCAGTTGTGTGGTGTTGCACATGGGAGTAGAACATGGCTTACAATTTTGTAAATCAAACTTATTCAAAAGATCTTTTGTATATTTAGACTGGGAATGAAAGTCCCATTGCCTTTTCTTTGATTTGCAATCCTAGAAAGAACTGTAATTCTCCCATTGCACTCATTTCAAACTTCTTATGCATTAAATTGGTAAAGTCATCACACAACTGGGGATCAGAGGATGCAATAATATCATCAACATAAATTTGAACAAGTAGCTTATGCTGATCCACCTTCTTAATGAATAAAGTTTTATCTATGGAGCCTCTAGTAAATTATTTTGAAGAAGAAAATTTGGTAATGTCTCATATCAGGCTCTAGGAGCTTGTTTCAACCAAAAAGAGCCTTATCAAGCTTGTATACCCAATCTGGATGTTTATTATCCTCAAAACCTGGTGGTTGACATACATAAACTTCTTCTTTTATTTTACCATATAAAAATGCACTTTTAACATCCATTTGAAAAACTTTAAAATTGTGAAATGCAGCATAGGCTAAGAACAATCTAATTGCCTCCAGTCCGCTACAGGGTCATAGGTCTCATCATAATCAATACCTTCTTCTTGTGAAAACCCCTGAACAACCAGTCTGGCCTTGTTCTTTGCAATAAGTCCATTTTCATCTTTTTTGTTCCTAAACATCCATTTAGTGCCTATTGCACACTTACCTAGGGGTAGAGGAACCAGTTCCCACACTTGCTGTTTCTTGAACTGAAGAAGCTCAAGCTGCATGGCTTCCACCATCCATTGTCTCTCAGAGCAGCATGATAGTTCTTTGGCTCTTGCTGACTGATGAAGAGAGCATACAAGCACAAGTTAGACAATTGACTTCTAGTTGAGATGCCAACATTGATACCACCAATGATTTGAGACATGGGGTGATCTTTCAGCTCTTGGTGCACAATAAGATAAGTGCAAGTGTTTGTAGCCGGTTCAGCATCAGCAGATGTTGATTCATATTCTTGAAACCAAGTATTAGATGGCAAATCAAACGATGTAGAGGAATCAGAAATCTCATCAGCATTTGTTGTGGATGGAGCTGCTGAAGGTACAGGAACATCAAGTTTAGCAGACTCAGGCAGTTGGTCACTGAACTTGAAAGGTTAGTATTGATATCATCATCATCTTCAGTACCACCAGGTGGAAGACTTGCTACAGAAGATGATTTATCCACATGATCTGCAACAGCTGGAGTTTGATAAGGAGCATATTGCAGTATGTCCAGATCAAAAACTCCACAGGGTTTTGTGGAATTTTATCCTTAGGAGATTCATTGAATTTCACATGCAAGGTTTCTTCAACTATCTTTGTTCTGCAGTTGAAGACTCTGTAAGCCTTGCAAGTGGATGAATAACCTACAAAATACCCTGCATCCACCTTAGGATCAAATTTGTGGAGTTGACCCTTTGTGTTGAGAATGAAACAAGGACATCCAAAGGCTCTGAAGAATGAAATCAAAGGAGCCAAATGATGTAGAGCTTCATATGGAGTCTTCATCAACCTCTGATTTACTAACACTCTATTCTGCACATAGCAAGTTGTATTGACAGCTTCAGCCCAAAAGGTCAAAGGCAAACCAGAGTCAGCCAACCTGGACCTTGCGGCTTCAACTAAAGTCCTGTTCTTTCTCTCCACTACTCCATTTGTTCTGGAGTCCTTGGGATGCTAAACTGCCTTTTGATTCTTTTGAAAGATAAAAATCATCAAGTGCATGATTTCTGAATTTAGTACCATTGTCACTCCTTATACACTTGACTGATAGGGAATACTGCTTCTCAACATACAGCACAAAGTTTGTAATCTTCTGAGCGACCTCATCCTTTGAATGTAGAAAGAAAGTCTATACGAATCTGGAGTAATCATCCACAATTACCAGACAGTATTTCTTCTTTGCCATGCTCATCACTCTCACAGGACCAAATAGATCCATGTGCAGTAACTGCAAGCAGGCAGTGGACTTAGGTTCTTCAATGGGAGGGAATGAGACTTTGTGCTATTTTCCTTTCAAACAAGCAGTGCAGGCTTCATCACAGTGGAACTTTTGTTGATAAACCTCTCACTAAACGATTTTGGATCAGCTGGTTCATGTTTCTGAGATTAACATGACCCAGCTTCTATGCCATAGTTTAGATTCCTCAGAGAGGCTTTGGAGAACAGGCATGGATGACCCTTCAATCAATCTTCTTTGACAAATCCAAGGCATACACTCTTCCAATCCTATTGGCCTTCAGGAGAGTATGTTTATCCATTACCTTGTCAATCAGCCTCAGAACTTGGGAAGACAGAATCCTGCAGTTCTGGCTTGTGAAAGTGCAACATGCTCCTTATCACACATCTGACTAACACTCAGCAGATTATACTTGAGATTCTCCACATGGTTGACATCATCAAACCTGATTTGTCCATTAGACACATATCCTTTCCCAATGATGTAACCTCTGGCATCATTTCCAAATGAAACAAATCCCTTCTTTCCTTGAGAGTTGTCATTAAGAAGAGAACTGCTCCCAGTCATATGCATAGATCTCTACTGTCCACATACCAGATGCTCCTTTGGCATGTTGAAGAACCCTGCATGAAAGAAAACTAGTTAGATTTTGAGACCCAAACCTTTTTGGTTTTGGGTCTGTTTTCATCAACAGATGCAACCATAACTTGTTTTTATGATTAACAGCTGAAGAAGGAGATGGTGCTGAAATGGATTCCTTGGATTGGGGCTTAGAATGCCTTTTCAGTGATTTGATCACAGGTGCATCTAATTGGTTAACTCTCCCCAAAAAATGTTGAACCATCATAACAAGTTGTGTCTGATTTGTAGCCAAGCTTTCAGCTCTTGTGACATATCAGTACTTGTGTTTGATGAGTTCCTGTGATCCACCATTTCCTCCTTAAAATTAACAGACTTAGTCTGATGTTTATCATGAGGAGCACCATCAGCTGTTTTGTGATTAACCTTATCCTTCTTTTGAATTTGGTTGAAGGCTTGGGTTTATCATAATGGAATGATTGCGGTACAAACTTGGTCTAAAACTCAGTTTTCATTTCACCCATCTGGATTTTAATGAGCTTATCTCTGTTGAGTTGGAACCCTTTCTGTACCAACATTCATCAGAAAAGATGAATTTACCACATATTCCACACTATTTCACAGCCATTCTTCATCTTGGATTGATCATTGCTGATGAGGGAACTACTGAAGGTGTGCTCTTTAGTACTTTCCTCCTTTCAGTAATTTTGTTCAAATGAAGAATCTGTAACAACTGAAGAGTTGTTCTTCAGCTGTTTATTGTCAGCAGTTGTGAATCCATTTATTTCAGCTGATTTGAAATGCTTTTCAGTTGTTGTAACTTGCCCTTCAGTACTTAAGTTACTTTGAGGGACAACATCTGAAAACTCAGCTTCATGTGCTTATCAGTAGTTAACCCATCAGCCAATTGACTTGCTGAGGTATCAACCCTTATTTCATCTTGTGATTTTGGAAGATCACTTGTGAATGATGCACATGATAATGTGGTTTGGAGATTGCTTTCACTTTCAGATTTTACTATTGGTTTTGGAGTAAAATCTGTTGGAGGTGCAATATGGTTATAACCAATTCCAAACTTCACATTCGAAGCAGATTGCTTACTGAGCAGCATTTCAATTCCCTTGCAGGATGACACCCAGCGGTCACACTCAACTTGGGTAACTGCAAGTTTTTCTTTGAGTTCCTTATGGTTCTCAAGAATGACCTCTAGCTTAGTTTTTCATCATTTAATTGGCATTTAAGCTTATAAATCTCATCATCTTTGTCCTTAAGGACAGACTCGTATTCAACTTTTCTTTTGAAATAGTTTGCTCAAGCTCTAGATTTTGATTAATTACAGCTACATTTGCTTCTCTAATAGAGACAAATGCATCTATGCAAGATTCAGAACAAAGCTTGGCCTTATCCTCAGAAGATACCTAGGTTACCTGTGAAGAAGATGCATTGGAGCAAAAACCCTCAGTAGATTCAGGGCCATGAGAGCTAGATTCCCAAAAGGATGTTCACCACCATGTTGACCATCACCAGTAAATAATTGCTCAGTACCAGAGAGTCATCTGGTAACTGCTCCAGTCAACATTACCAGGGGGTGAAGAAGCTGTGATGAGGTTGTGAATGAGATGGTAGAGGCTCAGGTAATGCTTGTGGTTGTTGTGCAGTAGGAACTTGAACTGGATGTGGCTGAGGCATGTAATAGTAGGGATACGGATATGACATTGGACCCTGAGGGACCAGATATACAGGTGAAACAGGTTGTGATGATGACCAGAACTAGCAGATTGTTGCCCCCTGTTTTGTGGACTAGTGCTTGGAAAAGTCACAAAGGGTGCAGAGGAGTTAGATCCAGATGATCTACACTCTCTTGCAAAGTGTCCAAGCCTTTGGCATTTGTGACACCTCAACTTACTCTTGTCAAAACCAACTTTGGTTTGCTAGAGAGTCCTCGAAATTTCCTGCCAGTCCTCTTGTAGAACTTCTGAGATCTGATATTAATCAAGGCCATTTGGCTCAGAATATCCATCTCTTCGAGATCATCATCAGCTATTCCTTTCAAATCATCCATGATAAAACATAAATTGTCACTATACAGCCTGAGTGACTATCAACACCAACAAATGCATGATCTGAACTGTTTGATGAGAAATCTATATGCTCATCATAATTACTTTCAGATGCATCATATTCTAACTCATGACCAACCAAGGCAGTGTTCCCTGGTACAAAGTCATCAGTGAGCTTTCCTGATGATGCCAGTTTCCTTTTCAACTCTATCTCTCTCTCAAACGTAAGTAGTTTCCCATGAAGTTGGGTGAGAGATAGTTTATCCAGATTTGCACTGGAGTGTAGGACAATAGTGTATGTGTCCCATCTCTCAGGCAGTGATCTAAGGAATCTATTGTTCATCTGGCTATTGGTATATTCATGTTTGACCATTTTTAGCTCAGAGATCAAACAGGAAAAATGCTCAAACTGTTGAGTCAGTGTCTCACCCTTCCTATGAGAGAATGTTTCATATTGTTGGGCAAGGATTTTTATGTTGTTTTCTAAGACCTCATAGTTCCACCGAATTGTTCCTTCAGTGCATTCCAGAGGTCATGAGCAGTTTCATGATGCATAAGCCCTGAATAGATTTCATTTGGCAGTGGCCATGGCAAGAATTCCATGGGCTTTAGCATCAATCTCAAATAGTTTCTGATCTTCATCTGAGTATTGTTCCTTCTTCTTCGGAACCATTTGATTGGTTTCCAGATTGTTCACCATAGGCTTATGTGGACCATGTACCACTGATGTCCAACAACCTGAACTGTTAACAGACAGGTGTATGAAGCATTCTTCGTTGCCATATGTTATACTCAGTCCTAACCAGCATCGGAGGCTTGGTTGAGGAACCGGTATTGTGAGGGTCATTAGAAGGAGTAGTCATTCTCAGATTCAACCAAAATCAATTAGTTTAACAGATTTAGAACAGAACACAACAAACCAAATTAAACCAAGAGAAAACAGAAAGCAATAAAACGAAAGTGGCAGAAATTCAATTTAACTATAACCAATTCTTGCAAATATGCCAATTCAATCAAATGCAGATATCGATTAGCAGTTTGAATGATCATTGCTAGATCGATCAATGATGAACCTGAGACCTGTGCTCTGATACCAATTGTTAGGATCAGTGATCTACGTTTGATTGATTAGGAGTATTGCAGCGGAAATCAAACAATGAATTAGACAATTCACAAGAATACAGTTGATATTCAAAGTAAGAACAAATGATTATAGAAAGAATTCTGCAAATCAAAGATTTCATTCAATACGCGCTTTCGTGGTGGCAAAAGTCACACTTACAATCAGGTCAATCATCCCATATATAGGAATGTCGGGGTGGAACATTCCTTATATAGGAGATGTGACGTCTGCTGATGTCACTTGATAGTGACATCTAACAGAATTATTCAAACTACTGAGAGTTAACAACAACTCTGAAGATGTCAAAACTTCTGACATCTTCTTACAAAAATACTAAGTGTTAACTATCACTACAACTACTGAAAAGAAACTACTGAAACTACAACGACTGAAGAACATGCTCTTCAGTTGTTTTACAAATACTGAAACAAAAAGAAAAATACTGAAAGGAACCATCACAACAAGTGAAGAATGCTTCTTCAGCTGTTGTACCAAC
Source organism: Flaveria trinervia (assembly GCA_025506515.1). Taxonomy (NCBI): domain Eukaryota; kingdom Viridiplantae; phylum Streptophyta; class Magnoliopsida; order Asterales; family Asteraceae; genus Flaveria; species Flaveria trinervia. The sequence continues at coordinate 15,835,612 of CM046458.1, read as the reverse complement.
TCTGAAGGCTTCAGTACTTGTACTTGAACTTCAGCTATTGTCATCAGCTGATGCCTTCAGTCTTTGTACTTCAGCTGTTGATCTTCAGTACTTTGTTCTTCAGTTGTTGATCTTCAGACATTGGTCTTTAGCTATTGAAGTCTTCAGTACTTTAGTCTTTAGCTGTTGAAGTCTTCAGTACTTTAGTCTTCAGCCATTGATTTTCAAACTTTGGTCTTTAGCTATTGAAGTCTTCAGTACATTAGTCTTCAGCTGTTGAAGTGTTCAGACTTTGTCAAACAACTGATCAAGTCTTCAGCAATTGTTGTGATGTCTATAGACTTAGAGGTTTTTTTGATCCGGCCCATTGGTTCTTTTGGTCCAACAAACACATGTAACAAAACACAATTAAGGATTGATATGTATTTCATTAGACATGTTAATGATTACAAGTATAATGAATGATATCAAAGTGTGTTAGGATGTGACGGCTGCTAGGGTTTGATTGAGAGACTTTGAAGTGATGGTTATAATTCTGATGCTGTTGTCACTCAATCAATCGTCTAAAACATCCCTCCTTGAATTGAAACCTAGGATCCATATATACAGACAATGATGTTTCTGTTATAGGAAACACGGATCTCTTGGATTTGATTTGTGTCAGTTAAGGAATCATCGGATTTCGTGGATTCGCATAACTGCCTTGTTGACTTATAACACTTGCATTGTACAAGTGTTTGGACTCCGTAGGAATAGTGTCTTCCATAGGAGTTTGTTCTTCAGCAGAAGAATTGTTCTTCCGTAGAAGTCTTGTTATTCCAATGCAATCTTGTTCTTCTGAAGCAATCTTGTTCTTTCGAAGCAATCTTGTTCTTCCGAAGCAATCTTGTTCTTCACTTCTGGTTGTTCATCTGCAGAGGATCTTCGGATGAATAGTTACTTGTAAGAAATATATCTATGGAAGAACACAATGTTCATCCATAGATGTTTCTTACACTTGGTCAATTTCATAAGTTGACTGAGTATAATGTTTGTACCTGCAACCATACATAAATCAACACACACAAAAATGGGTTAACCTATATATTTAATGCATACACAATAATGAATTACAAACATTCATTACAGATATTAATTCAAGTACTAAGCCTATACATAATGAACTAGATCTACTAAAACTAGACCTAACAATGCTCCTACTGTGGACATACATAGTGGCGATGAGCTTAACAATGTGGATGAAATTGAGATTGAAGACGTCACTGCACAACATTATCCAATGTATGCTGACAAGGAGGGAAATGTGGTCCCCAATCTAAGTGACTCCCTTGTTAGTTATACTTTTGACACTCTGGATAAGACGGAGCAGGAGTCGGAGAAGAAGAAAGACCAAGCCCAAGCCCCAGACATCAATGTCAACATCAAAAAGGCTGAATGGGCAGGATGTTTTGCTGAAATCCGAGCCATACGCACTGTACCAAAGCCAAATGTCTACACCAAGCTATACAAAGTCAAGAAACACTTGAAGGTGTCAGCAAGATCATCGCATCAGCTCATTTTGAGGATCTGAATGTATATGCCGTGAAGAGAGAAAAAGGCATAGAGTACTTCAGATTCCTACACGATCTGAAGACTCTACCCGGTTTTGAGCTTAACCAGCTGGCCACCAGCTGGCCAAGTTGAAGCTATTATATGTTGATCCTCGAAAGATGTCCGGCTGCTTTGAAGCTGCTTTAAAGAGAGAGTACCACACCCGTGGTCAACTTCAAACCTCAACAACCAACGAGGTATATTAGAAGATTTGAAGTTGATACCATTACTGGGAAGCCAAAGATTGTGTTGAAGTGGAGTCCTCCACGCACAATGTGAGAATCCCTCTAGGGAAATGTCTCAGGACATCACTCCACACTTGAAGTGGCGGTACTATGACTGGCGAACAAGTGAAGCGGTCATAGTATTGAACAGAAATGGAAACATGGAAACTATCACGGTATTTGACCTGATGTGGCTCACTAACTTGTCGGCTTATGATGTTTACACATTATACAAGTGGCCACTGTTCTATGACTCCCAGTATATTGTACAAGCTCTCCAATTCCAGAATGTGATACGGCTCTGCTTTGCTTTTGAAATACATGCAGGAGTCACAAGAGAGGAGATGTACAAGAAATATGAAGAGCTAATAAAGAATGTTAGACAATAGATTAAACTAGGTCCAAGGGGGAGTTTGTAGATAATATGTGCCTAGTTTATAAGCTTAATGTAAAAAGTCTTTCATGTCTTACATATATGTAACTGGATGTTGAATGAATACAATGTGTGGTTTATGCTTCTAATGTCTAATATTTCATTGTATTAACGCTTATTGAACTAACTATATAGGTTTGTGGTTGTTTGAATACATCTAAGTCAAATAAAGATTGTGAAACATATTCAAACTTAGTCACATGAAGCTCTAATGCGAATGGCCCATGCTAATGGACCATACACATGAACAACTTCATGCTAATGAACCAGTCACACAATTAACCAGAAGACTGGATTAGTCGCACAATTGTGACATGAGATTGACTCAGTCGCACGACTGAACACTAAGTCATGCAAATGGATAAGCCGCATGTCTCAGTCGCACGACTGAACCATGCGAATGGTTCAATCGTACGAATGAGTAACTCTAACCTATAAATACCACATAATTCATGGAAAACGTAACACTTTGAAGAATTCGACTGATACACGTACCTAGCCGTCCAGAACGCCAAAGAAAGCCAGTCCAAGTTCATAGATCGTAGTAGATCGATTACCAATCATTCTTAACGTTTAGATTCAATCTACAATTGTTTGTATGTGAGTTCTCACCGATTGGATCACCAATCAAATAGGATTCCGCACATTGACTTGGTATACACGTATCGCGTTAGTACTTCATTCAATACCGATCCTAACAAACTCACAACCCTCTGACAATTCCTTGCAAATCAAGTATCATAGTGATTGAGCCTTGATTTGCTGTAAGGGAGCAACATGGTACTGGTGGCTTGCTGAGATGGATGATCTGCTTGATTTAAACATTTGACATATCAATCATTTGTCAATAATCAAGAGAGCTAAATAGAAAATATATACATATAAACATTAAGTACATAAGTTACAAAATGCTAAACATTACTTTTATCCTGTATCATGTGCTCTTCTACAAACGGGTCTGAGGTCGAGGCACCCTGATCCTGAGTCTTCTTGGTGTGCCTCTCTCTAGCTTGTGTGGCCCTTGATGTCGCTGCATCATCTCCTTCCTCATCATCTCCTCCATCACCTGCACCTCATCAAACCCTTCTTCTGTCTCTTCCTCTCCTAATCCTCCTCGCATCATCCTTATCATCATCGTCATCACCATTGTCATCACCATCCCTATCTCTATTAATCCAGAGGCTCATCCTTTGTTCCTTTGAGCTTAAGCAGGATAGTCTTTTTGGCAACCTCCAACTCCTCTATCTCCTTTGCTGATTGGACTTTATGCTCCTTGAGTTAGGAAATTTCTTGAGCCTGCTGGGAGATTTGCTGTGATTGGGCTGCAGCTAGCTCCACCAGCTGTCATAGCTGAGCAGTCTTCTCATCATCGACTACCAATAGCTTCAGCATCATATGATTTAGTGCTGACAGCTGTTCCTCTACCCACTAGGAGGTAGGGATGATCCTGTGGGAATGATGGGGAATAATGGTCTTGCTTGGGGTGGTGGTGGTAGTGGTGGATGAATGGTGAAGATAGGTGTGGTATTTGAGTGGTTGTAGTGTAGTAGGGTTGTGTTGATGTAGTTGTAGGTGGAGGTGTGGTGGAAATGGTGGGTGGTGTAGTATAGTGGTGGTGGGTGAGGTAGTGGTAGTGGTGGTGGTGGATGTGGTGGTAGTGGGGGAAGAGGCTGTGACCATTGTGTACCTTCGTCTCTTGGGCTTCATCCCGTGGAGCTGAGCCATCCTCTTTTTCCTCGAATCCCTCGAGGAGGATGCTCCCCCTAGGATGCTAGACCGAGCTAGGGTGTAGGCAGGATCAGTCATGGTCTCCCAGACTCGCCCAGGCGTCCACCTACCGCTTGAATCCCTCTTTCGGTGACAACCTTGCTACCCACCGTAGGAGTCAGTGGCTCCTCATCCTCCTCCTTCTCCTCAGGAGGACAGAAATCCTGATGGAAACCAGCTGTGGTAGCATCTCATGAGTGGGTGGTAGAGTGTAACATCTGTAGTGGTGGCCCTAGATGAGTGGGGCCAGAGTCTCCCACCATCCCCACTATCATCATCATAACTCATCAACGTGGAGCACAATCTGATCATATAAGAGTCGCTATCATTATGGCGCCACTTCCTTCGTGACGCCGCCACATAGTCCTCAAGGGCAGATGCCCGAACAGCCGCCTGACAGGGGGTTCACCTGCTTCCTCCCGTACACCTTCATCCTGCCCAAGATGGTATCGTCCATCAATCGAGCACACGACGTCCCCTTCTCCTTTGGCAGTGAAGGGAGCTTTTGGTCTATAATCATCTGCATGAAGCGAGGGTACAAGCAAAAATCCCTCCTTGCCCTTCGCCTCGATGTTCTCACTAGGTAGGTGAAGATCATCTGAAGAAGCTGAACGGATGGTTCAGCACCAAACGCCACGTAGCAGTTCTGAATCTGATCTGTTAGCTCATCGAAGCCTCCCTTCCTAGAGGCAATGCACTTGAGTAGCACATGGCGCAAGTACTTATATTGGGGGCATAGGTTGCTCTTGTTGAGCACACCTGCGATGACATCCCCCGAGTTCTTGGCCCGTAGAAAACAACCACGTACTGTCAGTGGGTGTAATCGAGTAGGGTAGTCAGCATCGTCTTCAAACTCTAATACTATCCTAAGATCATCCTTAGTGATCTCTTTAGCCTAACCAAAGATAGAGCTACTAATACGGTGGGGCTCTGAGGTCCTGTCGACAACCGCGCCTTCCCAGAAGGCCTGCTGAACTGAGTGGTATGGTGTGCATGGAGTCGATATGGCACAGAAGATCCTCGATCTCCGTAGGAAAGTAATAATGCCCGAGAACTCAGCTACGTTCCGGGAGGTCAGATAGCCATCTGTTACACAATGCCAATAAACGTTAGTGTGTGTCAATGAGTAACAATTGATTCATTTGAACTTGAAGTTTTATGTTCTATCATGCGAATGAACTGTGCGACTGAGATTTAGTCATGCGATTGAGCTATTACATACGATTGAGCATACGACTGGGATTAGTCGTATGCTATCTCATGCGGTTACACGAGTCGTGCGACTTAACTCATACGCATGGTACAGTCGTGCGATTGAGCTATTCGCCCGGATTAGTCATGCGATTGAAGTTCATCAGGGTGTCCATTCACATGACAGACTGTTTGTTCCATTCAAATTCAAATTTGAGCAAAACTTAAAGTTAGATGTCGTGGTTTGGCTCTTAGGCAATCTAAGTCTCGGTTCTTTTTAGGGCTTAATCAATCATTGAGGGCACAAATCGATGGACATTTGAGTGGATTGCACCGCACTTTACCTGTATAATAACTGGAAATCGTCAAAACACACCAATTTGTAGTCTAGAATGGTCAAATGAAAATCGGGCAGAGTAACGGTAGAGTCGGGCGATTTGGGGGCAATTTGGGAGTGATGAACGACTGCGACCGACTCCCCCTCCTTTTATACTAGGGTTTCCTTTAGTCGTGCGACTGAGCCCAGTCATATACTTGATTCATGTGACTGAGGATCAATCGTGTGATTGGCACAATCGGTCACCTTCAGTCGTGCGACTAGATGTCAGTCGTGCGACTGTGTCATTCGCTTACCTCCATTCATGCGATTGGTTCATTTTGTGAACCAATCGTGTGAGATTACTCATGCTGATGGTCCAATCGCACGTTTGGGCCATGCGTGTGGTTTAGTCATGCAATGGGCTGATACGGGTGGTCCAGTCATACGGCTGGTTCATACTCATTGTCTAGTCATACGGATGGTCCAATCGTACGGCTGGTCCATACTCATTGTCCAGTCGTGCGAATGGCCTCATACTTATGATTTTCACTTTATGACCATTTGAAACTTAACCCTTTAAACTATGGATAAAACATTTCAAGCATTCTATCATCACAAACATGACCATTTGAACTTTGAGAACTTTTGATCACCTCATGTGATCCTTTTAACATTAGAAACCCCATTTGGTCACCTCAGACATGACCCTTTTTTTATTAGTGATTAAAATCCAGACAGAATTCCAATGCATAGTCTGATGTTTAACAACTAATCTGAAAAAATGAAACAAAAGAAACAACTAGAACTAAAAGACAAAATTAAAACACATTTTTATAAAATTTTGTTTGAGGTGCAAATCCTAAGATAGATATCTAACAGATTTATTTCTTGAACTGGCAGGTTCAAGTTATTTTGACCATAAGTGGAACGATTCATTATCGAATCATATAGGTAAATCAAGTCATTCGGGACATGTTACCAAAACCCTTTGATGAAAGATTCTTGTTTTCATCGAGAGTCATTAGCAAGTCTAGGAAATCATACTTGTACCACAAGATGCACACTGGTGTTGACTTTCAAGAATTGCAGCAACGATGATCGTCGGTATACTTGTCCTTAATCCATACACAGACTTTCGACACAGATTGGTGATGATTTAAGGTTTAATTATTTCAACAAGCATTTGTGGATCCCACACTTATATGGTAATCAATATTCCTCAGGAGATTTTTGAGTGGTCTACGGGTAGTATTCAAGAATAAACTATTCTAGAGCTTTCAAAGAGATGCTAAGCCTCAGGTCAGTGCCACCGCATAGCAAAGAGGCGCAAACACCAATGAATTCTAGAATATTTAGGTTATGTTTATCCTCAGGTCAGTGCCACCGCACAACAGAGAGGCACACAACCTATCTTCTTGTTTTGAGCATTTTATTCTTTTTTATACAGATCGCACCAACAACATAGGTTATTAGCTTCATGCTTTTTGCATTTTTCATCATGTGCTCTGCTCATTTTATGGTCATCCATACACATTTATGGCATTTATTTTGCTCGTACCCCTTATTGGAACTTTGTTGATTGTGTTAACCAGGGATAAGATGGTAAGCCATAGCTTGTCGAACAACTTAGTTTAAACTTGACATCACCAACGAGGTCTACTTATCTATTGTGTTGAATCTACCGACACATCATCAAATGGTGTCTAGCAACCTCTAGGTCTACTTTTTCCGTGTTACCTTAGTAGTAGCTAGTTTTACTATCATTTTCCTTTTATTGTTGCTTAGACTTCTCAAACTTATACTTTGAATTTTGCACTATAACTAATTTCTTCTTTTAAAGTCCCAAACTATTTGTTCCTGTGTTCTATCATTTTCCATAGTAATTGTATTAGTATCACAGATACGATCTCATTTCTCTCAACTTGCCTGTCCTCCTCCCTCGTTTTTTTATATACTAAAATTAAAACAATTAATTTAATTCTATCTTAACCTATTCTCCCCCTAAAATTCTAATACCGAAAAAGTTTTGCGTTTAGAATTTTAATAGGCGAAGAAATAAAATAAAATAAAATAAAATAAAATAAAAGATAAAGTAACAATGAATTATACTTGTCGGACTAAGTACTATCATCGTCGGAAATCACATCACTTTTCTTTATAATGCCGTTGACCTCTAACAGATATAGAAAACATGGTTTATAAAGGCTTTTGTGTAGAGGTCAGCACGTTGAAAATCTGTGTTAATTTTAACAACATCGATTAAATTCTTTTCAAACAATCACGTAAAAAGTGATATTTAATGCCGATATGTTTGGTATTAGGATGTTAGACTGGATTTTTGGTTACGGTTATAGCAGCAGAATTATCAACAAATATAGGAGTGTTAGAGTATTTCAAACTAAAGTCCCACATTTGCTGTTAAATCCAGATGATTTGAGACCGCAGCTTGCCGCAGCAACATATTCAGCTTCACAAGTTAATAGTGCAACAGATGTCTGCTTCTTACACTGCCACATGACTAATCTTCTCCCAAAGAATTGACATCCTGTTGATGTTGACTTGTAGTTCATTTTGCAACCGCCGTAATCCGAGTCACTATACACTGTAAGCTCGATATCATCATCATGAGGATACCATAACCCGACTATTGGGTACCCTTCAGATAACGAAATATCCTTTTGACTCCAATGAGATGGTTGACTTTCGGTTTCACCTAATATCTTGAGCAGAGACACCTTGTGTATATGATGTCAGGTCGTGAGGCAGTGAGATACATGAGAGATCCAATCATGTCTCCGTATATGGTAGCATCCACAAGATCACCATTCTCGTCAGGTGCTATACCATGGTTTGTAGCAAGTGGAGTCCTAGCTGTGGAAGCACTTTCACTTTCCATATCAAACAGACTGAGAAATCACCTACATACTTGGTCTGATGTAGAAATATCCCTTGTGGTGTTTGATCCACTTGTAACCCGAGAAAGAATTTCATCTCTCCTATGGCACTCATCTCAAATTCAGCCTTCATTAATGCTTCAAATTCTTTACATAAGTCTTCGTTCTTGGAACCGAAGATTATGTCATCAACATAGATCTGTACAAGCAATAAGTCACCATCCTTTTCTTTGATAAACAATGTACAATCAATCACTCCTCTTTGAAACCCGTGTTTCACAAGGTGAGTTGAGAGCTTCTCATACCATGCTCTGGGGGCTTGATGAAGCCCATGTAGAGCCTTGTCCAGCTTGTAAACTCTGTCCCGATGATACGGATCCTCAAATCCCTCGGGTTGACTGACGTGCACTGTTTCTCATATTTGAACATGAAGGAATGCAATTTTAACATCAAGCTTATAGACTTTAATCTTCATATACGATGCATAGGCTAGGAAGATATGGATGGCTTCCATTCTTGCCACTGGTGCAAACACTTCGTTGTAATCGATTCCTTCGACTTGTCGAAACCGTTGAACTACAAGTGGAGCCTTGTTTCTGATAATGACCCCTTGGTCATCCTTCTTGCATTTTAAAACCATTTAGTGCCAATGACCTTAGCACTTTTAGGTCTGTCCACCAAAGTCCACACACCTAACTTCTTGAATTGAAGAAGTACTTCTTGCATGGCACTCACCAAGCCTTATCAGTTAAGGCATCACTTACATATTTTGGCTCAAATTGAGACACAACATCAATAAGCATTGTTGTGAAGGTAGCCTTTTCCATGACTGAGGCATAATCAGCTGAATATAGCTGATTTCTTATCTGTACTCTCGATTTTACATCCCCTATGACATTGTCCAGAGGATGATAAACATTTAGACGAGATCCAGGAGTGGTGGGTACCACTACCTCATTATCCAGATTATGAACAATAAGTTCAGTATTTGAGGCAATGGGAGTAAGGGGTTCCAAAGTGTCAGAGGCATCAACATCTGATGTGTGTGTACTTGTAGTACTTGGAACCTGTTCCTCCTGATCCACCTGAACATTTTCCACTTCTTCATCGTCAGAAGAGGAGTCACTTACCTCCAGTGCTCCCCTTGAGTTACTAAAAGACTGGCCTTAGGAGCGAGATGTTGTTAAGTCTAGGGACGGTATGTTTAAGAACTCATACATCATCTTGGTTGCTAACTCATCTTCAGAAGTGGAGAGAGGATGTTGAAGGACTTAAAGAACCCATCATAATCAAAAAAGAATGCGGGTCCTTTTCTAGCTGGGTGGTGGTGTATCTCTGAACGTATGTTGTATCCTTGGAAAATTCTTTCTTTAGCCTCTCCTGAACTTGCCTTCTTGAGTTTTCTTCAAAATGGTGCAAGGTGCGCCAAACAGTTCGAGGTACTCTAGATTTGGCTTACGTCGTTGAAGTAGCTCGTAACACGTCTTACCATGACGTTTTACCACCAGGACTCGATTTAAAGTGTAACATGCATTGGCAACTACCTCATTCCAAAATTGGATGGGCAGTTTTGAGTCTGCTAGCATTGTCCTTGTTGTCTCTATCAACCTGCAATTATTTCTCTTAGCAAATCCGTTCATTTGTGGAGTGTAGGCAGAAGAGAACTAGTGCACAATTCCCTTTTCTTTGCAGAAAGCCTCCATCCACTGATTCTTGAACTCGGTACCATTGTGTGAGCATACTTGTCTTACCTTCAGCTTGTAGAGAGACTCTAAAGTAGTTACTAACTCTTTGAATGACTCAAATGTTTCAGCTTTGGATTTCAGAAACATTACCCAAGAGAATCTTGAGTAGTCATTTGTAACTACATAACAATATAAGTAGCCGACGATGCTCCTTGAACTGACTGGACCAAACAGATCCATGTGAAGAAGCTCAAGAGGCAGTTGATTGAATGAACTTTCTTTTCCTTATAAGACTTCTTAGTCTATTTGCCTTTCTTGCAAGCGACACAAAAATCCAGTAGTTGGAAGTTTTTGACGTTTACTCCTTGCACTAGATCATTCTGGATCAAGTGGTTCATCTTTCGTGGATTGATGTTGTAGATACATATGTACCTAGTTTATGAGCTTAATGTAAAAAGTCTTTCATGTCTTACATATATGTAACTGGATGGTTGAATGAAACACAATGTGTGGTTTATGCTTTTAATGTTTAATATTTCATTGATTATTGTATGTTAATGCTTATTGAACTAACTATATAGGTTTGTGGTTGCTTGAATAGATCTAAGTCAAATAATGATTGTGAAACATATTCAAACTTAGTCATATGAAGTTTCATGCGAATGGCCCATGCTAAGGACCATACGCGTGAACAACTTTATGCTAATGAACCAGTCGCACGACTAAACCAGGAGACTGGATCAGTCGCATAATTGTGACATGATATTGACTCAGTCGCATGACTGAACACTCAGTCATGCGAATCGATCAACCGCATGACTCAGTCGCATGACCGAACCATGTGAATGGTTCAGTCACACAAATGAGTAACCCTAACCTATAAATAGCACATAATTCGTGGTAAAACGGAACACTTTGAAGAATTAGACTCATACATGTACCCTAGCCATCCAGAACGTCCAAGAAAGCCAGTCCAAGTTCATAGATCGCACTAGATCAATTACCAATCGTTCTTAACATTTACATTCAATCTACAATTGTTTCTACGTGCGTTCTCACTGATTGGATCGCCAATCAAATAGGATTCCGCACTATTTGACTTGGTATACACATATATCAGTTAGTACTTTGTTCAATACACGATCCTAACAAGTGGTATAAGAGCAAAGGCTCTTGATTTACGTGTGATTCAATCGATTTTGATATAAAAATTGTGCTTTTCACGCAAAAACGCAATCTTTTGTGTCAAACGTTGTTTTGGACGTCTTCAGATCGTAAAGTTAACGTTTTTCCGGCATACGGCAATTAGGGTTCTTGAAAAATTCATGTTTTTGCGTCAAAATACCTTGAACCTACGAATTTTCAAGTTTTAGCAGCTTCAGTCACACGATTGACTCAATCGCACGACTGAATTCATACGCATCCCTCATTCGCACGATTGGACTCACTCGTACATTCATTCGTACGACTGAATTGTCCATTTGCATTGTTCATCCGCACCTGTCCATTCGCACAATTGAGCCATTCGCATTTGCTTATTCGCAAGACTGAGTCAACCGCATTGTTTAATCGCCCGAAGTGTTCAATCGCATACCTTCATTCGTACAAGTTAAACAGTTTGTTCCAAAGTTCAAAGTTGATAGCAATGGAGGATCAATATTCAGTGTTCACTGCCGGAAGGGACTCTAGGATTCATAATCTATTGCTTTTAGAAAATGAAGTGGGAAATCATAACAAACCCCCTAAGCTAATAACGTTAGATGATATCCACAATGGAAGCAAAGATTTGAAATATACTTAAATAGAGTAGATCCCAATATGTGGGAGTCCATAGAGAGAGGATATAGTATGCCTATAGGTGTAGATGGAGTCAAACTCACCTTAAGTGGTATGACTGACAGACAAAAATTAAAGTACAATGCAGAAAAGAAAGTATATGTGTTGCTGACTCAGTCAATTCCTAAGGATATATTGCATCAATTTTCTGAGAACAAGCAAGCTAAAAAAACTATGGGATGCATAAGAAAATAGATATGAGGGAAATGCATCATTGAAAGTCTGAAGGCTAAAGCGTTGAAGAAGGAGTTTGACAACTTCTCGTCAATGGAAAGGACAGCTCGGACGATGTCATTGATCGTCTCTACCATCTGATGAGTGAGTTGCACACTCATGGAGTTACTACGTCTATGGAATACAAAGTTTCAAACTTTGCAGATGGGTTGCCCGAGAAGTGGAGTTCGTTTGTTTCCAATCTCAGACAGAATGATATGCTCGCAAAGTTAGACATCAACGGCTTCATTCTGAAACTGCGAGAGGAAGAGTTGAGGACGAAGTACAGGGCCCAAAACTCTTTATATGGTCATAATCCAGCACTGTACAACTCAACCCCACAAGCCAAAACGTCTGGAGCACCACTTCAAATGTCGTTTGTGTTGAGTTCAGCTGGTCCATCAGAAGCTACTACTTCAGGATCTGACACATTAGGGTCGTCAGGTACCCAATACATAGCACCGAAGCAAATGCTACAAAACTGAAGACAGAGAATCTCGGGAATGTGACAGTAAAGGTAGCAAAGGAGCACATCGATCTCTTAGAAGCTGTGTTTCACTCCTATGACGGGCTAGTTGCTGGGAAAATGGGAACTTCCATCTGGCAGATTGGGACTACGACCAGGTAGACGAGATTGAGTTAGAAAGGATAGACATCATGTGGGCTTTAGCAAGTGCTGTTCTGAAAGGATCAGGATCTAGTTTGATCAATTAGATTATGTTTTGTAGCGGAATAGAACAAGAATTAGATGAAATTTAAGCAAGAATAATATGAATATTCAATCAAACAGTGACGGTTATAGAGAGAGATTTTTCTGCAAAGAGAATATTTTCATTTACGCATACGCTTCTCTTACAAGAAATTAGGTCAACATTCCTTTTATAAAGGAATGTGACATCAGCTGATCTCACTTGATAGTGACAGCTAACTAATTTATACAAACTACTGAAGATGTCCACAACAACTAAGGACACCTTCACAAAAAGCTAAGTACAAGCTAAAATTACAACTACTGAAGTTATAACATCTGAAGGGTGAGAAATTCAGATGTTTTATATAAAATAAAACTACTGAAAAGTAAACCATCACAAATACTAAAAAGAACTACTTCAGCCTGTTGGGACAACTTCTGAGAACTTGGTCTTCAGACTTTGTCTTCAGCAGTTGTCTTCAGACTTTGTCTTCAAACTTTCTCTTCAGACTTTGTCTTCAGACTTTGTCTTCAGCCTTTCTCTTCAGACTTTGTCTTCAGACTTTCTCTTCAGACTTTGTCTTTAGTTGTTGTCTTCAGACTTTGTCTTCAGCTGTTGTCTTCAGACTTTGTCTTCAGCTGTTGTCTTCAGACTTTGTCTTCAGACTTTGTCTTCAGCTGTTGTCTTCAGACTTTGTCTTCAGACTTTGTCTTCAGACCTTTGTCTTCAGACTTTGTCTTCAGACTTTGCCTTCAGACTTTGTCTTCAGCTGTTGTAGACCACTACAGTGTTATGATGTCTGTGGGACTTAAAGGTTTTTTTGATCTGGCTCATTAGTTCTTTTGGTCCAACAAACTCCCCCTAAACCAATGCAGCCAAAACCTTTAAGATTATTGAACTCCCACTTATTGGCAGAAACATTTTCTGGATCAGCTCAAAAATCACCAAATTAAGCTCAGGCCAGGGAAGAGGTTTCAGAAAGTTTGATTGGCAAAGGATGAGTGGGAACTCTGTCTTGGGGAATTGGACACAGAGCTGTTACCCCATCCATGAGACCTACTTCCCAATGATGAGTCTGTAAGACTCTCTAACATAGGCCTTAAGGAATACAACTTGTTCTTCCATTGTGAGTTCTTCAGCTTCTCCTTCAAAGAAGAACTCAAGCCCATAGTACTCTGATAAGTATTTAACATTCTTTCCATTCTTTAGCTCCACAATAGTTATTTCTCTGTATGCAAACTCATCGGGATGTGTACCTTCAAGTAACAACTGGAGCACATTTCTTCTTATTTCTTCAAGCTTCTTGTAGATCGACCCCTTCTTCACCATTTTGTTTTCTAGTAAAGTTTGTGGAGTCATCTTAGACTTGTAAGCTCTCTTGAATTCTTCAAGGATTTCCCAGGGTGACACTACAATGGCCAGCATTATCACAACATCTACAGTCTTCTTTACTTGGCCATTGTATCGACTTGGAATATTCTTTTTATGAATTCTGTCACTTACTCTGGGGTCAGCCCAAATTCTCACTCTCTCTTTCTGATATTGAAATGTGAATCTGAGAGCATACAACCTCTGAGCATGTTTCTTCATAGCTTGTATGAATGAAGACTTAGAAAACTCTTTATCAACATCCTTAAGAGCTACTCATCATGTTGGGCTATTCTTCTTCTTCAAGTTTGACTTTTACCATTTGCCTTTGGATGTCAGGTGTGATTGTTGTTGGTTGACTCCTGGGCTTAGGCATCTTTGTTTTAAGAACAACAGGGATTGCCAGACTATCATCCTCATCATCTTCTTCTTCTTCTTTCATCCTCAACACCCTTCTCTTCCTCTTGGGTGCATTATTGGTAGTGGTTTGAATAGGTTTCTTGGGTAAAGGAGTTGGTTTTGAGGGTTGTGAAGTTGATTGATTTGGTGTGGGAGATTGTACAGGCTGCTCTAGCATCTTGGTTGTGAGTGAGGCTTTGGAAAACTTTGCCATATCAGACCTTTTCCCAGCACCAGCTTCATCAAGAGTTTCTATGATCAATCCTTTGTTGAATACTTCAGAAGAGCGAATTCTGGTGGTTATCTCCAAAATACTGTCTCTAGACCATGACTTCACTTCAATGATTGATCTTCCCAAATGCTTTGATATGAATCTTATCATAGCTTCCAGCCTTTCCCTTTCTTTCTCACTACAACTTGCCCATCTATTCTCAATCTCTTGAATCTCTAGCCTTCTAATTTCAGAGTCAAGTTTGGCTGTGTCAAAACCTTGTCTGAAGAGTTGATCAATGATCTTATCCATAGATCTGCTATGTTGCTCATCAGCTTCTTTGATCAATTCTTCTAACGTTTTCTCATCTTCAGTCTGTTCAGCACTCTTCTTTCTCTTGTATGTGATCATTTCCTTTTATTTCTTCTCTTTTTCTTCTTCCTCTTAAACTCTCTTTCTTTTGTCTGCTTTCACTAACTTAGACCCCCCTTTTTTGGTTGCATTGGGTTTAGGGGTTTGAATGTCAGAAAGTCCCTTAGAAACAACATCATCAACTAGGGTTTGAAATTTTGAGGAAAGCTTCTCATCAATGGCTTAATCCACAATGTTAGTGATGATGGAAATGATGAGAGGTAAGGAGGAATGAAAGGCAGCAACCATTTGCTCAAAGGGGTTTTGTCCCTGAGAAATGGTGCCTGAATCAGAGGTTGGTGGCATAGTTGTTGGGAGTGGCTCAGTGTTTGACAGACCTTCAGAAGAAGCTGCCATCTATGGGTGAATTTGGGCATATGGACTTGATTCTTGTGACAATTTGGCAAGCAGTTCTTGTAGTCTGCATACCTCAGCCTCAAGAATGGTGTTGTGGGCTAGAACATCAAAGAAAAAGCCCAAATCATCATCAGTCTTTGCTGAATCATTGACCTCCTGATTAAATCAGGATGAACATGTGCTGAGTGTAGATCAGTATTCACATGTGCCCCTATTTCTTAGAATTTGGGACTTCCTGCCTCAGGATTATGTCCTTCATTGACAGTTGCCTCTGGTGAGCTCTTAGAGATGATACCACCTTCATCCTGTTCATGTGCTGAAACAGGAGAAGAGGCAGCCTCACCAGATGTTCGAATCTCCTCCTCTAAACAGGGAGATTGAACTATGTAATCCCTGTGTTGTGGGTTATCAGCCATATTATAATCCTCTCTCTCAACTGTTGAGGCTTTCCCAGTGCTAATAGGTTTCCGGGGAGGGGTAGAGGAATGTAGTTGAGTCAGCACTTGTGCAATAACCACCGTTGGGCTTGTAGGGGTGGCTTCAATGGGAGATAAGTGTGAAGAAGATTGCATTTGGGGTGAATGGTGCTCTTCAATGGCAATCTTCTCAAGTGAGAGAGATTTCAGTAATGTGGTTTCCCCATTTTTGGTTGCATTAGGATCCTGTTGAGAGGATACCTGGGCAGTTTCAGCTACTAGAGTCTTTGAAACTACAGTGGGATTAATACCAGTAGTTTCATCCTGCCTTTGTGTTGTAGGGGCATCATCAGGGGACTTAACTCCCTGAGTAGCCTTTTTGGTTTGTTTGGATTGTGGTTTGGAGGGGACTTTGGATCTGGAGGATGAGGCTGTGGGTTCCCTCTGCTTGGGTTTTAGCAGTTTGGTAGCCTCTTTGAGTTTTGGGTCAGAGTTGTGCGTGGAGTATACCTCAGGCAAAATGCCATAGCAGGGACTCCAAGGCCAATAGGGCCATCAGATTTTAACTGATTAATGATTATGGCCATAAGAAACCTTGGATATAATATCCATCTGTTAGCCACAGGTTTCATTGCCAGATCTTTTAGTTCCAAAAATAAAATTTAAGAAAAATTAAGCTTTGGCGTTCAAGGATAGAATACAATACCTGCTTCCACCTGGATGACATTTGATCCCATGAAGAGGATTTGGGGGCAAGGCAGACATTGATCATATGAAAGATTAGGTGTTCAACATCATGGAACTGCTTCTTCAGAATGGTGGTAGCACTTAGGTCGCCCTCATACCCATGATTGATGAATGATAGATCAGTGGTGCTCTTCGGGTATTCGGTGACAAAGGTGGCATCATTCAGATCTAGGAATGATAGGTAGAGTGATGACCACCTTCTTCTGGTTTACAGATGACTGGAGAGTGATCGCGACATCATTCTCACCAGTATGGACAGTGACATTTGTCCAGAATTGGCGAAGGGTATCAGGATAGATGGTTGGATTCAGAAGAAAAGCAGTTTGATACGGGGAATCAACCATCAGATCAATGGCAACATCAAACTTAGTCAGAAAGGCCGATTTTGTGAGGTAGGCAACATAGTTGTGTTGTGGTTTGATTTGTATGGTCTCCATTAATGTAAGATGAAAGTTCTGAAAATGACTTATGAAAAGTTTGAAGTTAGGTTATGAAACGGCTAAAAGAAAACAAATGAAAGTTTTGGTGTTAGTCATCAGTTGTTAGAAAATGACTGAATACATGGTTTTAACTTTCTGATGTTGTAAACAACAAAAGACTTGGTGTTAGTCATCAGTAGTTTGAAACTACTAAAGACTTTGTTTTGGCTTCAGTTGTTTTGAAATGAAACAGCAGTTGTTTGAAACAATTGAAGAGTAAAATTTCTCATAAGTTGTTGTCGTCAATTCATAGATCTCAGTTGTTTCATTGACCTTAACACTTACTCAGCAAACTATCTGATTTTCAGATGTTTCATTGGTCATCACTACTTATCTGTTAGAACAGACATCAGTAGTTGTAACCACATCAGTAATTGTAACTACATCAGTACTTTTCAACAAATAAAGTACTTCAGTACTTTTAAGTAATTTAGTCTTCAGTAGTTATGAAAACTGCTGAAGATAAAATAACTTATCAATACTTATTTTTGACATTGTGTACTAATGCTCATCAGTACTTGTGAACTGAGATCATCAGTAGTTGTCAAATCATTCTAGCTGCAGCATACCAAGCCTTAGCACTAGATTTTGGAAAGTTGCACTGTCCAAAGGCTTAGTAAATATATCTACAAGCTCATCAGCACTAGGAACAAACTTTGGATAAATCAGACCTTTTTCATTACAACCCTGTTAAAATGATGTCTGATCTCAATATGTTTGGCCCTAGAATGTTGGACAGAATTCTTAACAATACAAAGAGCTAAAGCACTGTCCATTAGTAAAGGAGTCTTAGTCTCTGTAATGTCATAATCCAGTCATTGATTCTGAAGCCAGAGTACTTGAGATCTACAACTTGCAGCAACAATGTACTCTGCTTCAGCAGTGGATGTAGCACCAGAAGTTTGTTTCTTACTCTGCCAAGAAACTAAACAATTGCCTAGAAATTGGCATCCACCAAAGGTTGATTTTCTGGTTAATTTACACCCTGCATAGTCACTATCAGAGAAAGAAACTAATTTGCAAGAGTGCCCAGTGGAATACCAAAGTCCTAGAGATTGAGTTCCTTGCAAGTATCTAAAGATCCTTTTGACTGCAATCATATGGGATACTTTAGGTGCAGCCTGAAATCTAGCACATACACAAGTTGCAAACATAATGTCTGGTCTAGAAGCTATAAGGTACATCAAGGAACCAATCATACATCTGTAAAGAGTTTCATCACTTGCTTTACATTTTTGATCAGCATCCAATTGTGTGGTGCTGCACATGGGAGTAGAACAGGGCTTACAATTTTGTAAATCAAACTTTTTCAACAGATCCTTTGTATATTTTGACCGATGAATGAAAGTTCCATCAGCCATTTGTTTGATTTGCAAACCCAGAAAAAACTGTAATTCCCATGGCACTCATTTCAACTTTTGTTGCATCAACTTAGTAAAGGCATCACACAACTGTGGATCAGAGGATGCAAAAATATATCATCTACATAAATTTGAACAAGGAGCTTATGCATGCCTACTTTCTTAATGAACAAAGTTTTATCTATGGAGCCTCTAGTAAAATTGTTTTGAAGAAGAAAGTTAGACAGTGTTTTATACCAGGCTCTAGGAGCTTGTTTTAACCCATAAAGAGGCTTATCAAGCTTATACACCCAATCTAGATGTTTATGATCTTTAAAACCTGGTGGTTGACACATATAAACTTCTTTTATTTTACCATATAAGAATGCACTTTTGACATCCATTTGAAAAACTTTAAGAT
Source organism: Flaveria trinervia (assembly GCA_025506515.1). Classification (NCBI taxonomy): domain Eukaryota; kingdom Viridiplantae; phylum Streptophyta; class Magnoliopsida; order Asterales; family Asteraceae; genus Flaveria; species Flaveria trinervia. The sequence continues at coordinate 15,816,640 of CM046458.1, read as the reverse complement.
TATGGAAAGCAGCATAAGCTAAGAGCAATCTGATTGCCTCCAGTCTGGTTATAGGGGCAAAGGTTTCATCATAATCAATACCTTCTTCTTGTGAAAACCCCTGTACAACCAGTCTGGCCTTCTTCTTGACAATTTGACATTTTTCATCAGTTTTATTCCTAAACACCCATTTAGTGCCTATTGCACACTTACCTTGGGGTAGAGGAACCAGTTCCCACACTTGCTACTTTTGAAACTGAAGAAGCTCAAGTTGCATGGCTTCAACCCATCCATTGTCTCTTAATGCAATATGATAGTTCTTTGGCTCTTGTTGACTGATGAAGAGAGCATAAAAGCAGAAATTGGACAATTGACTTCTAGTTGAAACACCAGCATTGTTGTCACCAATGATCTAAGACATGGGGTGATTCTTCAGTTATTGGTACTCAATAAGATCTGTGCAAGTGTTTGTAGGAGATTCAGCAGCAACAGATGTTGATCCAGACTCTTGAAACCTAGAATGAGATGCAATTCAAATGAAGTAGAAGATTCAGAGACCTCTTCAGCATTTGTTGTGGATGGAACTGTTGAAGCTACAGGAACATCATGTTTAGTAGACTCAGGCAGGTGATCACTAAACCTTGCATTTGTATCACCAGATGGATGACTAGTTGCAGGAGATGAGGGATTCACAGAATCTGCAACAGTTGGAGACTGATAAGGATGTTGGACCAAAAGAACCAACGAGCCAGTTCAGAAAAACCTTTAAGTCCCACAAGACATCACAACAACTGCTGAAGACTTGATCAGCTGTTTGACAAAGTTTGAAGATCAACAGCTGAAGACTAAAGTACTGAAGTCTTCAACAGCTGAAGACCAAAGTCTGAAGTTCAACAGCTGAAGACCAAAGTATGAAGATCAACAGCTGAAGACTAAAGTACTGAAGACTTCAAGAGCTGAAGACCAAAGTCTGAAGTTCAATAGCTGACACCTAAAGTCTGAAGATCAACAGCTGAAGACTAAAGTACTGAAGACTTCAACAGCTGAAGACCAAAGTCTGAAGATCAACAGCTGAAGACTAAAGTACTGAAGATCAATAGCTGAAGTACAAAGACTGAACACATCTGAAGACATCAGCTGATGACAACAACTGAAGTTCAAGAAGTCCAAGTACTAGAAGCCTTCAGAGTTTGTCACAACAGCTGAAGAAGCATTCTTCAGTTGTTGTCATGGTTTCGTTTCAGTAGTTTCTTTTCTATTTCAGTACTTGTAAAACGACTGAAGAGCATGTTCTTTAGTCGTTGTTGTTTCAGTAGTTTCTTTTCTGTAGTTGTAGTGATAGTTACACTTGGTATTTTTGTAAGAAGATGTCAGCTGTTTGACATCTTCAGTAGTTGTGTTAACTTTCAGTAGTTAAATAACAGTTAGATGTCACTGTCAAGTGACATCAGCTGACGTCAGCTTCCCTTATAAAAGGAAAGATGACCTAATTGTAACGGTGCGCGAAGCCAGCCAAGCGTGTATTGAATGAATATATTCCTTTTGGGAGAAATTCTCTCTCTATAACAAACACTGTTTCATTGATAAATTCGTGTGTTCTTGTTTAATTTGTTAATTCGTGGGCTCATTCCGCTGCAAATCCAATCTAATTGATCAAACTAGATGCTGAGATCCTAACAAATGGTATCAGAGCTGGTTAATCATTGATCAATTTAACAATTGATCATTGAAACTGTTCTTTTGCTATCTACGTTTGATTTTCGAATTACCAAATTTGCAAGAATCGGTTATAGAGATTGAGTTTATGTTGCTTCTGGCCATTTTGTTTGAGGTTCTAAGTGGTTTTGAGCTAGATTTACTTTGTTTACCGTGAATTTGTCTGAATTCTGAATATGACTACTCCTTCTAATGGCCCTCACAATACTAGTTCCTCAACCAAGCCTTCGATGCTGGTTAGGACTGAGTTTAACATATGGCAACAAAGAATGCTCCATCACCTGTCTGTTAAAAGGTCAGGTTGTTGGATATCTGTGGTACATGGTCCACATAAGCCTATGGTGAACAATCCGGAAACCAACCAAATGGTTCCGAAGAAGAAGGAACAATACTCTGATGAGGATTGAAAACTGTTTGAGACTGATGCTAAAACTCATGGAATTCTGGCCATGGCACTGCCTAATGAAATCTATTCTGGGCTTATGTATCATGAAACTGCTCATGACCTCTGGAAGGCACTGAAAGAACAATTTGGTGGTACTGATGAGGTCTTAGCAAACAATAGGGAAATACTTGCCCAACAATAGGAGACATTTGCTCATAGGAAGGGCGCGACTCTGACTCAATAGTTTGAGCGTTTTTCATGTTTGATCTCTGAGCTGAAAATGGTCAAACATGAATACACTAATAGCCAGATGAACCACAGATTCCTCAGATCACTGCTTGGGAGATGGGACACATATACAATTGTCCTACGCTCTAATGCAAATATGGATAGCCTCTCTCACCCAACTTCATGGGAAACTGCTTACATTTGAAAGAGAGATAGAGCAGAAAAGAAAACTGGCATCATTAGGAAAGCTCACTAAAGACTTTGTACCAGGGAACACTACCTTGGTCGGTCATGAGTCAGAATATGCTACATCAGAAAGTAATTATGATCTGCATATAGATTTCTCTTCAAACAGTTCTGATCATGTATTTGTGAGTGTTGATAGTCAGTCAAGCTGTAATAGTGACAATTTGTGCTTCATTATGGATGATTTGAAAGGTATAGCTGATGATGACTTAAAAGAGATGGATATTCTGAGCTAAATGGCCTTGATTAATATCATATCTCAGAAGTTCTACAAGAAAACTGGTAGGAAATTCCCTGGACTCTCTGGCAAAAACCAAAGTTGGTTTTGACAAGAGTAAGTTGAGGTGTCACAAATGCCACAGGCTTGGGCACTTTGCAAGAGAGTGTAGATCATCTGGATCTAACTCCTCTACACCCTTTGTGACTTTTTCAAGTAATATTCAACAAACAAGGGCAACATCTTGCTAGTTCTGGTCATCAATCACAACCTCTATCTCCTGCATATTTTGTCCCTCAGGGTCAATGCCATATCCATATCCCTGCTATTACATGCCACAAACCAGTCAAGTTCAAGTACCCATTGCTCAACAACCACCTGCTCTTCCTGAGCCTCAACCTTCCCAATCTCATCAACAATCTCAACCTCAACAACACAGCTTTTTCACCCCAGGTTGTTGACTGGAGCAGTTTACCAGATGATATGTCTGGTCATGAACAACTGTTTTCTGGTGCTGGTCAACATGGTGGTGACAATCCTTTTGGAAACCTTGCTCTTATGGCCCTGGAGTCTGCTAATACCTCATCCTCTAATGCCTCCACACCACAGGTATCACAGGTATCCTCTGAGGCCAAAGCCAAGCTGTGTTCTGAAACATGCATAGCCGTATTTGCATCTATTAGAGAAGGAAATGTAGCTTTAATTAACAAGAACATTGAGCTAGAACAAATAATATCCACAAGAAAAGCTAAATTTGAGTCTGTGCTTAATGATAAGAATGATGAGATTTACAAACTTAAATGCCAAATCACTGATGATAAGGCTAGGGAAGAGGTACTTCTAGAGAAGTACAGAGACCTCAAAGAAAAACTTGTAGCTACCCAGGTAGAGTGTGATCGATGGGTACATTCCTGCAAGGGTTTTGAAATGCTTCTCAGTAAGCAGTCTGCTTCCAATGTGAAGTTTGGCATTGGTTATAATCACACTACTCCTCCTACAGATTTTACTCCCAGAGTAGAGGTAGAATCTGATGGAGAAAGCAATAACCAATCCTTTTCATCATGTGATCTACTATCTGATATAGCACCATCAGAGGTTGGAGTCAGCATTAATTCTTCCCAAAACCTATCAGTTGATGTTGATGGTTCAAATGCTGACCCTTACATGATCAAAAGGTTGATCACTCCAGGTGGTATTTCACAAAGTACTGAAAGTACTAAAGAGCAAGTCATAACACTTGGAGAACAAACCCAAACTACTGCATGTACTAAAGGAAAGAAAACTTCCAGTAGAAAGGGTGGGAAAACTACTGAAGAAGATATCAAGAAAGCATGTACTGCAAGGAAGAAAACTGCTAGTACTGGTTGCACACTGCTGAAGAATAAGTCTTCAGTAGTTTCATCTTCTTCAGTAGATGATCAACTTAAGATGAAGAAAAAGCCATGTGAAATATGTGGCTTATTTAATCATCTTACTGATGATTGCTAGTATAAAAAGGGCTCCAAACTCAAACACAATGAGAACATTAAAAAGAAAATAGATAAAATGAAAACTGAGTTTGAAACTAAGTTTGTACCAGCAACATCAAAACCTGTAACCCCAAAATCCAAAAAGAAATTCAAAAAGGAAGGGGTTAATCAGGCAACGGTCGAGGTTGCTCAAAGGGAGATGGTACAACACAGGAATCCATCAATCTCAAGCACTAATGTGTCTGATGAGCTGAAGGCTTTATCACAGAATCAGACACAACTTGTTATGATGGTTCAACATCTATTGGGGAGAGTCAACCAATTAGATGCTCCTGTGCTGAAACCACAGAGAAGAAAATCCGTGCCAAAGGATTCTTCTTCTTCACCATCTCCATCCCCTCAGGTTGTTCTTCATAGCAAATCTGTTAGTTTACCATCTGTTGATGTGAACAGACCCAAACCAAAAAGGTTTGGGTCTCAAAAACTAAGTAATTATTATGATTGCAGGGTTCTTCAGCATGCCATAGTAGCATCTGGTATGTAGACAGTGGAGGATCTATGCATATGACAGGGAACAACTCTTCTTCATGATTACTCTCAAGGAAAGAAGGGGTTTGTTTCTTTTGGCAATGATGCTAAGGGTTACATCATTGGCAAAGGCTTTTTCTCCAATGGGGAAATAAGGTTTGATGATGTTAACCATGTGAAGAATCTCAAGTACAATCTCTTGAGTGTCAGTCAAATGTGTGATAAAGGCCATGTTGCTCTTTTCACCAGTCAGAACTACAGGATTCTGTCATCCAAAGTTCTGAGTTTGAATGATAGGGTGTTGGATGATCACACTCTCCTGAGGGCCAACAGGACAGGAAGAGTGTATGCCTTAGATCTTTCCAAGAAAATAGATCTCAAAGGCCATCCTTGCCTATTTTCCAAGGCTTCTCCTCAAGAATCTATTCTGTTGCATAGAAGGCTGGGTCATGTGAATCTTAAAAACTTGAATTAGCAGATACATCATGGCTTAGTAAGGGGATTGCCAATGAAGGAGTTCAGATGTGAAGACAACTGCACTGCTTGTTTGAAAGGAAAACAGCCCAAAGTCTCATTCCCTCCTATTGAAGAACCTAAGTCCATTGCCTGCTTGCAATTACTACACATGGATATCTTTGGTCCTGTGAGAGTAATGAGTATGGCAAAGAAGAAATACTGTTTGGTAATTGTGTATGATTACTCCAGATTTGTATGGACTTTCTTCTTGCATTCAAAGGATGAGGCTACTCAGACGATTATAAACTTTGTGTTGTATGTTGAGAAGCAGTATTCCCTATCTGTCAAGTGTATCAGAAGTGATAATGGAACAGAATTTAAAAACCATACACTTGATGATTTTTATCTCTCAAAGGGAATCAAGAGGCAGTTTAGCATCCCAAGGACTCTAGAACAAAATGGAGTAGTAGAGAGAAAGAACAGGACCCTAATTGAAGCTGCAAGGTCCATGTTGGCTGACTCTGGTTTGCCACTAACCTTTTGGCTGAAGCTGTTAACACAGCTTGCTATGTGCAGAATAGAGCATTAGTAAATCAGAGGTTGATGAAGACTCCATATGAAGTTCTACATCATTTGGCTCCTCTAATTTCATTTTTCAGAGCCTTTGGGTGTCCTTGTTTCATTCTCAACACAAAGGATCAACTCCACAAATTTGATCCTAAGGTGGATGCAGGGTATTTTGTGGTTATTCATCTACTTGCAAGGCAAACAGAGTCTTCAACTGTAGAACTGTTGGAGCAAAAGAACCAATGAGCCGGATCAGAAAAACCTTTAAGTCCCACAGACGTCACAACAACTGCTGAAGACACAAGTGTTGAACACAAAGTCTGAAGACACAAGTGCTGAAGACGGTCTGAAGACACAAGTGCTGAAGACAAAGTCTGAAGACACAAGTGCTGAAGACAAAGTCTGAAGACAAGTGCTGAAGACAAAGTCTGAAGACACAAGTGCTGAAGACAAAGTCTGAAGACACAAGTGCTGAAGACAAAGTCTGAAGACACAAGTGCTGAAGACAAAGTCTGAAGACACAAGTGCTGAAGACAAAGTCTGAAGACACAAGTGCTGAAGACAAAGTCTGAAGACAAGTGCTGAAGACAAAGTCTGAAGACACAAGTGCTGAAGAAAAAGTCTGAAGACAAGTACTGAAGACAGTCTGAACACAAGTGTTGAAGACAAAGTCTGAAGACAAGTACTGAAGACAATCTGAAGACAAGTGCTGAAGACAAGTACTGAAGACCAAGTATCAGACGTTGTCACAACAGCTGAAGAGGTCTTCTTCAGTAGTTGTGATGTTTTTCTTTTAGTAGTTTTATATTTTCCCTTTTCAGTAGTTTTGTAATTAGTAGTTTAGTTTCAGTAGTTTAGTTTCAGTAGTTTAGCATCAGTAGTTTTATATTTTGTGCTTAGCACTCTCTGATATGTTCTCAGTAGTTGTGAACATTTCAGTAGTTTGTTAAGTGTTAGTTATTTTTGTAATAAATCTGCCAGATGTCACTATCCCGTGATATCAGCAGTGATTGCACTCTATATAAGGAGTGTCAACCTAATTGTAATCAGTGAATGATTGAGCAGAAACATTTGATATAATTGAAACATTCCTTTTCACAGAAATATATTCTCTCGTTACAACCGTATTTGTTCTTAATGCATACGAATATCAAATTCTTGATATAATTTGTCTAATTCTTGATCTTATTCCGCTGCGTTACACTCTAATCCATCAAACTCGAGATCACTGATCCAGTCAAATGGTATCAGAGCAGGTTAATCATTGATCGATCTAATAATTGATCATTGAAACTGTTATCCAAGATCCAAGATTGATTGAATTATAGAGATTGAATTTTCTGTGTTTTTGGCCATTCATCCTGATATTTATTCTTGGTTTTCATTGAGTCTGTTGTGGTCTATGTAACATCTTTTAAAAGCTTGAATTAAATTGTATTTGGACCTAAAATAACTACTCCTTCCAATGATCCTCACAATACTGGTTCCTCAACCAAGCCTCCAATGCTGGTTAGGCGTGAGTATAACATATGGCAATGACGAATGCTCCATCACCTGTCCGCTAACAGCTTGGGTTGTTGGACATCAGTGGTACATGGTCCACACAAGCCTATGGTGAATAACCCGGAAACCAATCAAATGGTTCCGTAGAGGAGTGAGCAATACTCAGATGAGGATAAGAAATTGTTTGAGATTGATGCAAAAGCCCATGGAATTCTGGCCATGGCACTGCCCAATGAAATCTATTTTGGGCTAATGCATTATGAAACTGCCCATGACCTCTGGAATGCCTTGAAAGAACAATTTGGAGGAACAGATGAGGTCTTGGCAAATAATAGAGAAATCCTTTCCCAACAATATGAGACGTTCTCTCATAGGAAGGGTGAGACACTGACTCAACAGTTTGAGCGGTTCTCTTGTTTGATCTTTGAATTAAAAATAGTCAAACATGAGTACACCAATAGCCAGATTAATAACAGATTTCTCAGATCACTGCCTGAGAGATGGGACACATATACTATTGTCCTACGCTCCAGTGCAAATTTGGACAAACTATCTCTCACCCAACTCCATGGGAAATTGCTCACATTTGAGAGAGAGATAGAACAGAAACGAAAACTATCATCATCTGGAAAGCTCACTAATGAATTTGTACCAAGAAACACTGCCTTGGTAAGTCATGAGTCAGAGTATGCAGGATCTGAATGCCACTATGATGAGCATATTGATTTCACCTCAAAGAGTTCTAATCATGCCTTTGTGAGTGTTGACTGTCATTCTGGTAATAATAGTGACAATCTATGCTTTATCATGGATGATTTGAAGGTGTTGGACCAAAAGAACCAATGAGCCAAGATCAGAATACCTCTAAGTCCCACATGTTATCACAACAACTGCTGAAGGCTTCATCAGCAGTTCGACAAGCGCTGAAGACTTCAACAGCTGAAGATCAACTACTGAAGACTTAAACAGCTGAAGACTAAAGTGCTAAAGTCCAACAGCTGAAGAACACAAGTGCTGAAGCTGAAGACTAAAATGCTGAAGTCAAACAGCTGAAGAACACAAGTGCTGAAGCTGAAGACCAAAGTCCTGAAGTTCAACAGCTGAAGAGTCCACAAGTGCTGAAGATCAACAACCGATGTACAAAGTCTGAAGACAAAGACTGAAGACATCAGCTGATGACATCTACTGAAGTCATCAGCTGATGAAACGTCTGAAGTTTAAGTCTGAAGACCAAGTGCTGAAGTTTCAGTAGTTTGTCACAACAGCTGAAGAGTACTTCTTCAGTAGTTTTGTTATCAGTAGTTTTATGTTTTTGCTTTCAGTAGTTTTGTATTCTTCAGTAGTTGTAGTTCAGTAGTTTCTTCTCAGTACTTTGGTAACAAGTAAACACTTAGCTTCTTGTAAGAAGATGTCAGCTGTTAGACATCTTCAGTAGTTGTAGTGTTTCAGTAGTTTGTTAACTAACGGTTAGATGTCACTATCAAGTGACATCAGCCTACGTCATTTTCCTTATATAAGGAAGAATGACCTAAATTGTAATTTTGCGAAAGCCATGCAAAAGCGTGTGATTGAATGAAATATTCCTTTTGCAGAAACTTTCTCTCTCTATAACCAATTCTGTTCATTGCTATATCTTTGGTATTCTTGCTCGAATTGTGCTAGTCAGTACTCTATTCCGCTGCTGAAATCATTCGTATCGATCAAACTAGATGCTGAGATCCTATCAAATGGTATCAGAGCTGGTTAATCATTGATCGATCTAACAATTGATCATTGAAACTGCTCATTTGCTCTAAGTTTGATCGAACTAGCAAATTCGCACGAATCTGTTATAGACATTAAAGTTCTATCGCTTTTGGCTATTTTAATTGAGGTTCTTAGTGGTTTTGAGCTAAATTTGTTTTGCTTATCTTGAATTTGTCTGAATTTTCAAAAATGACTACACCTTCTAATGATCCACACAATACTGGTTCCTCAACCAAGCCTCCAATGCTGGTAAGGAATGAGTATAACATTTGGCAACGAAGAATGCTCCATCACCTGTCTGTCAATAGTTCAGGTTGTTGGACATCCGTGGTACATGGACCACATAAGCCAATGGTGAATCATCTGGAAACAAATCAGTTGATTCCGAAGAAGAAGGAACAATACTCTGATGAGGACAAGAAGTTGTTTGAGATTGATGCTAAAGCTCATGGAATTCTGGCCATGGCACTGCCTAATGAAATCTATTACGGGCTTATGCATCATGAAACTGCTCATGACCTTTGGAATGCACTGAAAGAACAATTTGGTGGCACTGATGAGGTCTTAGCAAACAACAGGGAAATCCTCGCCCAACAGTATGAGACTTTTGCTCATAAAAAGGGTGAGACTCTGACTCAGCAGTTTGAGCGGTTTTCATGTTTAATCTCTGAGTTGAAAATGGTTAAACATGAATATACCAAAAGTCAAATGAACCACAGATTCCTCAGATCACTGCCTGAGAGATAGGACACATATACAATTGTCCTACGCTCCAGTGCAAATCTGGATAGTCTATCTCCCACCCAACTTCATGGGAAACTGCTTACATTCGAAAGAGAGATAGAGCAGAAAAGGAAACTGGCTTCATCCGGTAAGCTAACTGAAGACTTTTTACCAGGCAACACTGCCTTGGTTGGTCATGAGTCAGAATATGCTTCATCTAAATGCCAGTATGATGAGCATATTGATTTCTCTTCAAACACTTCTGATTCTGCATTTGTGAGTGTTGATGATGGATGATCTCAAGGGGATTGCTGATGATGACTTAGAAGAGATGGATATTTTGAGCCAAATGGCCTTGATAAATATCAGATCTCAGAAGTTCTACAAAAGAACTGGAAGAAAGTTCCCAGGACTCTCTGGCAAAACCAAAGTTGGTTTTGACAAGAGTAAGTTGAGGTGTCACAAATGCCACAGGCTTGGACACTTTGCTAGAGAATGTAGATCATCTAGATCTAATTCTTCTGCACCCTTTGTGACTTTTCCTGGCAATAGTCAACAACACAGAGGGCAACATCCTGTCAATTCTGGTCATCATTCTCAACCACAATCTTCTGCATATTTTGTTCCTCAGGGTCCAATACCATATCCTTACCCTTGTTATTACATGCCACAAACCAGTCAGGTTCAAGCACCCATTGCTCAAAACCACATGCTCTTCCTGAGCCTCAACCATCTCAATCTCATCAACCTCCTCAACCTCAACAACACAGCTTCTTCACCCCTAGAGTTGTTGACTGGAGCAGTTTACCAGATGACATGTCTGGTCATGAACAACTGTTCACAGGTGCTGGTCAACATGGTGGTGACAGTCCTTTTGGGAACCTGGCACTTATGGCTCTGGAGTCTGCAGATGGATCATCCTCAAATGCCTCTTCATCACAGGTATCACAGGTATCCTCTGAGGCTAAGGCCAAATATGTTCTGAAATGCATAGCAGCATTTGCCTCTATTAGAGAAGCAAATGTAGCTTTAATTAATAAGAACATAGAGCTAGAAAAGATCATTTCCAAAGAAAAGCTGAGTTTGAGTCTATGCTTAAAGAGAAAAATGATGAGATTTATAAACTAAATGCCAAATCACTGATGATAAGGCTAGGGAAGAGGTACTTTTAGAAAAGTAAAAAGACCTCAAAGAAACCCTTGCAGTCACCCAAGTAGAGTGTGATCGATGGGTACAATCATGCAAAGGTTTTGAAATGCTTCTTAGTAAGCAATCTGCTTCCAATGTGAAGTTTGGCATTGGTTATAATCACACTGCTCCTCCTACAGATTTTGCTTCAAGAGCAGAAGTGAAATCTGATGGAGAAAGCAATAACCAATCCACCTCATCATGTGATTTACTCTCTGATAGAGCACCATCAGAAGTTGAAGTTAGTATTATTCCCTCGTTGAACCTATCAGCTGATCTTGATGGTTCAAATACTGACACTCACATGATCAAAGAGTTGATCAACTCAGGAGTTATTTCTGGAAGTCTTGAAAGGACTGGAGAGCAAGATTTAACACCTAAAGTTCCAACTCCAACTACTTTCAGCACTGAAGAGAAGAAAACTGTCAGTAGAAAGGGTTTGAAGACTACTAAAGAGGAAGTCAAGAAAGCAAATAGTGCTTCCAAAGTGCTGAAGAACAAGTCTTCAGTAGTTTCATTCTCTTTAGTTGATGATCAACATAAGATGAAGAAGAACCATGTGAAATTTGTGGTTTGTTCAATCATCTCACAGATGATTGTTGGTACAAAAGAGGATCCAAACTCAAACATAAAGAGGAAATTAAAGAGAAAATGGTTAAAATGAAAACTGAGTTTGAAGCCACATTTGTACCAGCAACATCAAATCCTATAACCCTTAAGTCCAAAAAGAATCTAAAAAGGAAGGGGTTAAACAGGTAACAGCTGAGATTGCTCAAAAGAAGAAGGTGCAACATAGGAACTTATCAAACTCCAATGCCAATGTGTCTGGAGAACTGAAAGCTTTATCACAAAATTAGACACAGCTGGTTATGATGGTTCAACATCTATAGGGAAGATTAACCAATTAGATGTTCCTATGTTGAAACCACAGAAAAGGAGGTCCAAGCCAAAGGATTCCTCTTCTTCACCATCTTCTTCTTTCAGGCTGTTATTTCCAACAAACCTGTTAGTTTACCATCTATTGATGAGAACAGGCCCAAAACCAAAAAGTTTGGGTCTCAAAATCTAACTAATTTGTTGTGTTTTGCAGGGTTCTTCAACATGCCACAGAGGCATCTGGTATGTAGACAGTGGAGGATCCATGCTTATGACAGGAAACAGATCACTTCTTAATGACTACTCTCAAGGAAGGAAGGGGTTTGTGTCATTTGGCAATGATGCAAAGGGTTACATCATCGGCAAAGGCTTTGTTTCCAATGGGGAATAAACTTTGATGATGTTAATCATGTGGAAAATCTCAAGTACAACCTCTTGAGTGTCAGTCAAATGTGTGATAAGGCCATGTTGCTCTTTTCACCAGTCAGAACTGTTGGATTCTATCATCCAAGTTCTAAGTTTGATTGATAAGGTGTTGGATGAATACACTCTCCTGAAGGCCAACAGGACAGGAAGAGTGTATGCCTTAGATCTTTCCAAGAAAATAGATCTCAAAGGCCATCCTTGCCTATTTTCCAAGGCTTCCCCTCAAGAATCTACTCTATGGCATAGAAGGCTGGGTCATGTTAATTTCAAAAACTTAAATCAGCTGATAAACCATGGTTTAGTAAGGGGACTGCCTATGAAGGAGTTTAAATGTGAAGATAACTGCACTGCTTGTTTAAAAGGAAAACAGCACAAAGCTTCCTTTCCCTCCATAGAAGAACCTAAGTCCACTGCCTACTTACAGCTTCTTCACATGGATCTCTTTGGTCCTGTGAGAGTGATGAGTATGGCTAAGAAGAAATACTGTCTGGTAATTTGGATTATTACTCCAGATTTGTATGGAGTTTCTTCTTGCATTCAAAGGATGAGGCAGCTCAGAAGATTATCAACTTTGTGTTGTATGTTGAGAAGCAGTATTCCCTCTTAGTCAAGTGTATTAGAAGTGATAATGGAACAGAATTCAGAAACAATACACTTGATGAGTTCTACCTCTCAAAGGTAATCAAGAGGCAGTTTAGCATTCCAAGAACTCTTGAACAAAAAGGAGTAGTGGAGAGAAAGAACAGGACCCTTATTGAAGCTGCAAGGTCCATGTTGGCTGATTCTGGACTGCCAATGACTTTTTGGGCTGAAGCTGTCAATACAGCTTGCTATGTACAAAATAGAGTTCTAGTAAATCAGAGGTTGATGAAGACTCCATATGTAGTTCTTCATCATTTGGCCCCTCTAATTTCATTCTTAGAGATTTTGGGTGTCCTTATGTCATTCTCAACACACGGGATCAACTCCAAAAATTTGATCCTAAGGTGGATGCAGGGTACTTTGTTGGTTATTCATCAACTTGCAAAGCATACAGAGTCTTCAACAGTAGAACAAAGATGGTTGAAGAGACTCTACATGTTAAGTTTAATAAATCTCCAAAGGACAAGATTCCACAAAGCCCTGTGGAGCTATTTGATTTGGACATACTGCAATATGTTCCTTATCAAACTCCTACTGTTGCTCCTGTCAACAGTTCACCACCTGGTGGTACTGCTGGTGCTGATGATGATGATGATAGCAGTACTCACCTCTTCAGGTTAGTGATCAACTACCTGTGTCCTCTAAACCTGATGCTCCTGTAGCTTCAGTAGCTTCATCCACAACAAGGGCTGATGAGATTTTTGCATCTTCAACTTCATTTGTGTTGCCACCATGTACATGGTTTCAAGAGTCTACATCAACATCTGTTGCTGCTGAAGGTTCTACAAACACTTGCACTGATCTTATTGTTTATCTAGAGCTGAAGAATCACCCAATGTCTCAAATCATTGGTGATATCAATGCTGGAGTTTCAACCAGAAGTCAATTGTCCAATTTCTGCTTCTATGCTCTCTTCATCAGTCAGCTAGAGCCAAAGAACTATCATGTTGCACTTAGAGACAATGGCTGGGTTGAAGCAATGCAGCTTGAGCTTCTTCAGTTCAAAAAGTAGCAAGTGTGGGAGCTTGTTCCTCTTCCCCCAGGTAAGTGTGCAATAGGCACTAAATGGGTGTTTAGGAATAAAACAGATGAAAATGGGCTTATTGTTAAGAACAAGGCCAGACTGGTTGTTCAGGGGTTTGCACAAGAAGAAGGTATTGATTATGATGAAACCTTTGCCCCTGTAGCCAGACCGGAGGCAATTAGATTGTTCTTAGCCTATGCTGCACTCCACAATCTTAAAGTTTTTCAAATGGATGTTAAAAGTGCATTTTTATATGGTAACATAAAAGAAGAAGTTTATGTGTGTCAACCACCAGGTTTTGAGGATAATAACATCCCAATGGGTATACAAGCTTGATAAGGCTCTTTATGGGTTGAAACAAGCTCCTAGAGCCTGGTATGAGACATTATCTACTTTCTTTCTTCTGCAAAATAATTCACTAGAGGCTCCATAGATAAAACTTTATTATTAAGAAGGTGGATCAACATAAGCTACTTGTTCAAATTATGTTGATGATATTATATTTGCATGCTCTGATCCCCAGCTGTGTGATGATTTTACAAAATTAATGCAAAGGAAGTTTGAAATGAGTGCAATGGGAGAATTACAGTTCTTTCTAGGCTTGAAAATCAAACAAAAAGCTGATGGATTTTCATTCATCAGTCTAAATATACAAAAGATCTTTTAAATAAGTTTGATTTACAAAACTGTAAGCCCTGTTCTACTCCCATGTGCAACACCACACAATTGGATGTTGATCAGAAAGGTAAAGCTGTTGATGAAACGCTTTACAGATGTATGATTGGGTCCTTGATGTATTTAACAGCTTCTAGACCAGATTATGTTTGCTACATATGTTTGTGCTAGATTTCAGGCTGCACCTAAAGAGTCTCATCTGATTGCAGTCAAGAGGATCTTTAGATATTTGCAAGGTACACAATCTCTAGGTTTATCGTATTCACTGGGCACTCTTGCAAATTAGTTGCTTTCTCTGATAGTGACTATGCAGGGTGTGTAAGTTGACCAGGAAATCAACTTCTGGTGGATGTCAATTCCAAGGCAACTGTTTGATTTCTTGCAGAGTAAGAAACAAACATCTGTTGCTACATCCACTGCTGAAGCCGAGTACATTGCTGCTGCAAGTTGTACATCCCAAGTACTCTGGCTTCAGAATCAACTTTTAGATTATGGCATTACAGAGACTAAGACTCCGTTATTAATGGATAGTGCTTCAGCTCTTTGCATTGTCAAAAATCCAGTCCAGCACTCTAGGACCAAACATATAGAAATTAGACATCATTTTATAAGAGATTGTTTTGAAAAGGGTCTAATTAATCCTATGTTTGTGCCTAGTGCTGATGAGCTTGCAGACATTTTACTAAGCCTTTGGATAGTTCAACTTTCCACAACCTCGTGTTAAGGCTTGGCATGCTTGCAGGAATAAGTGACAATTACTGATGATCTCAGTAATAAGTACTGATGATCATTGGTAACCATGTCACATATAAGTACTGATGAGTTCTTTTACCGTCAGTAGTTTTTATAACTACTGAAGGCTAAATGCCTCACAAGTACTGAAGTACATTATCTGTTCTCAACTCCTGATGTAGTTACAACTACTGATGTAGTTACAACTACTGAAATCAGTAAAAACAGATAGGTACTGACGTCCTATGAAACACCTGAAAAGCAGATGAAAAGTCTGATGAGTAAGTGTTGAGGACAGTATGAAACAGCTGAAAAGCTAAGAATTGATGAAAACAGCTGATGAGTAATTCTCTCCAGTTGTTTCTACAACTGCTGCTTGTAAACAACTGAAGCAAGACCACAGTCTTCAGTAGTTTCACAACTACTGATGACTAATACCAAGTCTTTAGCTGTTTACAAAAATAATGGCAACACCACTGTCTCCAGTAGTTTGACAACTACTGATGACAAACACCAAGTCCTCAGTTGTTACATCATATGAAGTCAAAACCACGACTTCAGTAGTTTCATAACTACTGATGGTTAACACCAAGACTTCAGCTGTTTCAACGTCTGATGGTCAAAACCAAGTCTTCAGTTGTTTTATAACAACTGATGACAACACCACCACTGTCGGTCGTTTTAAACCTCTGAAGGTTCATACCACGTCATCAGTAGTTTCAAACAGCTGATGACCACACCAAAACCTTCAGTAGTTTTCTTTAAGCCTTTCCTCTCCCAACCCTATAAATACCTGTCTTCTTCTCAAACGGTCCATTAGCCTTCTTCTGACCTTCATACTTTCAAAAATGGCAACCATGAGTCTAAAACCCCGACATAACTGCGTCGCCTACCTCATGAAATCGGCCTTCTGGACAAAGTTTGATCACGCCATAGACCTAATGGCTGATTCTCAGTATAGTACTGCTCTGCTCTTAAACTCGACCATCTACCCAGAGTCACTAAGTCAGTTTTGGTCCAATGCCTACGTTCACACTAATGTGCATTCCGGCCAAATTTATGTACGGTCATTGGTCAACCAAAAAACAAGTAGAGGTTACACTTGAAAGCATTCGTAGAGTGCTAAATTACAAGATGCTGCTTGTGTGACTGAGTACCCGAATGGCACAACTGATATGTCCTTCATCAACAATGGGTACGATGGAAATGTTAGAGTTGCTACCATAATGAAGAAGAACTTCCCTAATGCTGAACGCTTAATATTTCATATGGGGAATGTTTGCTTAGCCTCGAAGACATCCTCATGGGATCAAATGTCTTCCCGGTGGCAACAGGTTTATATTCAATTCTAGAACACGAACCTTTAAATTTTTCACAAATTGTGTTTCTAGAAATCAAAGATCTGGCACAGAAAACTGTGGGAAACAGATGGCTTTTATATCCCAGGTTTTTGATGGCCATAATTTTAATGAATTACAAAATGATGGCCTTGTTGGCCTTGGAGTCCCTACACCAGCTGTTCTAGCTGAGGTATACTCCAGGCATAACTCCGACCAATCCCTCAAAGAAGCTGCCCGTTTGCTAAAACCCAAGCAAAGGGAACCCACAGCTTCAATTGCCAGATCCAAAGTCCCCACCAAGCCAAAATCCAAACCCAAACAAGCTAATCAGGGAGATGAGTCCCCTGATAATGCTCCTGTACCACCCAACAGGATAAACCAACTGGTTCAAACCCCCAAGTAGTGTTAACGACTCAACCAGCACAGCCGCACAAGTATCCTCTCAAAAGGATCCTGTTGCAACCATTTCAGGGGAACCCACATTGCTGAGACCTCTCTCACTTGAGGAGGTTATCATTGAAGAGCATCCCTCTCCCCGGATGCAATCAGTTCTACCCTCTCCCCATGCAAATGCCCCTCAAAGCCCACCACTATAATTGCCAATGTGCTGACTCAGCTGCATGCCTCTCCTCCTCCCCTACCACCACAAACAAAGGGGAGAACAACAACAATTGAGGAAGAGGATATACATGCTTCTGACAACCCATAGCACTGGGGTTAAATGTTCTATCTCCTGGTATGGATATGGAGACCAGAACATCTGGTGAGGCTGCCACCTCTTCTGAATCAGTATATGATCAGACTGAGGCTGGTAACATCCTAAGACCTCACCAGAGGCAACAGCTGCTAAAGGACAAAGTCCTGAGGCTAGAAGTCCCAGTTCCAAGACAAAGGGGCACATGCTACAACTGGTCTACACCAGTGCATGTACATCCTGCTACAAGCAGGAGGTCAGGTGATTCAGCATCTGCTGATGATGACCTGGCTTTTTCTACGATGTTGTTGCCCATAACACAATCCTAGAGGAGGAAGTCAGTAGGCTGCAAAAACTACTTGACCAACTCTCTCAAGGAGAAAGACCATCTGCCACCACATCAACCCACCAGATGGCACCTTCCTCTGAAGGTCCCTTAACACAGCCACTACAAAATTCTCAGCCACCTGCCTCTGTTTCTGGCACCATTTCTCAGGACCAAAACCCCCTAAGCAAATGGATGCTATCCCTCAAAATCCCCTATCTCTCATCACACCACAGCTAACGAATTTGTTATTAAACTGTTGATGAGAGACTTTCTTCTGTCTTACAACCCCTGGTGGAGGATGTACTGAGCCAACAACTTTTTGCTACTCAATCCCTTGCAACCAATGCACCAAAAAGGGGGAGAGTTCAGCAGTGAAAGCTAAAAGAAAGAGGATGGAGAAGGAGAGAGAGAAAGAGAAGGATAGAATGTGGAAAAGAGAAGGATTGTGTGTTGAGGCCGAAAAAGAGAAGGAGAATGTGATTGAGAAGGGAGCTGAAATTGAAAAAGTACATGAAAGTCAAAAAGATTTTCATGTCACATACAAGAAAAAGAATATGCTGAGAAAGAGAAAACTTGAACGAAATGGTTAAAGAGGCTGATGCTGAACACAGCAGATCAATGGACAATATCATTGATCAGCTGTTTAGGCAAGGTTTCGACACTGAAAAGCTGGATTCTGAAATATAAGATTAGAGATCGAAGAGATCCAACAAAGATGGGCCTGCTACAGCACTATGGATAGAGAGAGACTTGAGATCATGATCAGATTTATCAGCAAATACCTTGGGAGATCATTGATCGAAGTAAAATCATGGACCAGGGATAGCATCTTGGCCATAACCTCCAAGATCTGTTCGTCTGAATCATACACTAAGGGTTAGTAGTCGAAGCTTTGAATGAAGCAGGAGCAGGGAGCAGGACTGAGCTAGCCAAACACTCAAAAGCCACACTCACCTCCAAAATGCCAACTCAGCCTGTCAACATTCCCTCTCCAAAACAACCATAACCACAACCCACAAAACCAACTCCTCCCTTACCCTCAAAACCAACAACCGATGATGCACCTTAGCAGAAAAAGAGAAGGGTGTTGAGGCTTGTGGAAGAAGAAGAAAATGATGATGAAGAAGATAGGCTGCCGATCTCAGCTGTTCTGCAGTTGCCTAAGGCCAAAGATCTCTCTCTTGCAATAACTCCTGAGCAACAAAGAGATGCAATCAAAGTGAAATTGGAAGAAGAAGAACAACACAGATTGCATGATGAAGAGTTATTGAGGAGAGTAGATAAAGCATATGCAGCCACTTCCTCCATCATTAATATGAAAAAACAAGCTCAGAGGATTTATACTCTTAGACATACTTTTCAGTATGTGAAAGAAAGAGTAAGAATTTGGCCGATCCTAGGGTGGCTCACAGAATACAAAAGAAAAAATATCCCTCAGAGATACAATGGGCAAGTGAAAAAGATTGTAGATGAAGTGATCTCCTTAGCCCTTGTAGTTTCACCCTGGGAAATCCTGGAAGATTTCAAAAAGGCCTACACCTCAAACCTGCCTCCACAGAAGATGCTGGAGAACAGAATGATAAAAAAGGGGCTGGTGTATAAGAGGCTGAATGAGATCAGAAAGGATGAGTTACCACTGCTGTTAGAAGGCCATCATCCTGATGAATTTGCTTACAGATAGATTACAACAGTGGTACTCAAAAATGGAAAACAGGTCAAATTCCTATCTGAGTACTATGGGCCAGAAGGATTCTTTGATGGTGAGGCAGAGGAGCTCACCATGGAGGAACAAATTGTATTTTTGGAGGCCTACACCAGGGAATCCTACAGGCTCATAGTTGGGAAGTGAGTCTCACGGATGGGGGAACAGCTCAGTGTCCAATTCCCAATACAGAGCTCCCATCCATACATTGCCAACCAAATCATCAGAGACTCATTCCCAGGCCAGTGCTTATATGGGTCATCATCTCAACTCATCAAGAAGGAAAAAGACCAACCATTCTGCCAACAATAAGTGGGAAAATAAATCAATTAGAGGTTTTGGCTGCATTGGTTCAGGGGGAGTTTGTTGGACCAAAAGAAGCAATGACCCAAGATCAGAAAACCTCTAAGTCCCACATGATATCACAACAACTGCTGAAGGCTTCATCAGCAGTTCGACAAGTGCTGAAGATCAAGTACTGAAGACTTAAACAGCTGAAGACTAAAGTGTTGAAGTCAACAGCTGAAGAACACAAGTGCTGAAGCTGAAGACTAAAGTGCTGAAGTCAACAGCTAAAGAACACAAGTGCTGAAGCTGAAGACCAAAGTACTGAAGTTCAACACTGAAGAGTCCACAAGTGCTGAAGATCACAACTGATGTACAAAGTCTGAAGACAAAGACTGAAGACATCAGCTGATGACATCTACTGAAGTCATCAGCTGATGAAACGTCTGAAGTTTAAGTCTGAAGACGAAGTGCTGAAGTTTCAGTAGTTTGTCACAACAGCTGAAGAGTACTTCATCAGTAGTTGTGTTTATCAGTAGTTTTATGTTTTTGCTTTCAATAGTTTTGTAAAACGACTGAAGAGCTTGTTCTTCAGTCGTTGTAGTTTCAGTAGTTTCTTCTCAGTACTTTTGTAATAAGTAAACACTTAGCTTCTTGTAAGAAGATGTCAGCTGTTAGACATCTTCAGTAGTTTTAGTGTTTCAGCAGTTTGTTAAATAATGGTTAGATGTCACTATCAAGTGACATCAGCCTACGTCATTTTTCCTTATATAAGGAAGAATGACCTAAATTGTAATTTTGCGAAAGCCATGCCAAAGCGTGTGATTGAATGAAATATTCCTTTTGCAGAAACTTTCTCTCTCTATAACTAATTCTGTTCATTGCTATATCTTTGGTATTCTTTCTCGAATTGTGCTAGTCGGTACTCTATTCCGCTGCTGAAATCATTCGTTTCGATCAAACTAGATGCTGAGATCCTATCAGAAGGGCATTGCTGATGATGATTTAGAAGAGATGGATATTTTGAGCCAAATGGCCTTGATCAATATCAGATCTCAGAAATTCTACAAGAGAACTGGCAGGAAATTTCCTGGACTCTCTAACAAAACCAAAGTCGGTTTTGACAAGAGCAAGTTGAAGTGTCACAAATGGCACAGGCTTGGACACTTTGCAAAAGAGTGTAGATCAACTTGATCTAACACCTCTGCACCCTTTTTGACTTTTCCAAATAACAATTCACAATCCAAAGGGCAACATTCTGCTGGTTCTAGTCATTCATCACACCCTCAATCTCCTGCATATTTTGTTCCTCAGGGTCAAATGCCATATCCTTATCCCCGCTATTATATGCCACAGTCAAATCAAGTTCAAGCTCCTATAGTACCACAACCTCATGCACTACTAGAACCTCAACCATCTCCATCTCAATCACAGCCTCATCACAGCTTCTTCACACCTGGAGTCGTTGACTGGAGTAGCTTACCTGATAACTTGTCTGGTCACACTGAGCAATACTATGCTGGTGCTAGTCAACATGGTGGTGAACACCCTTTTGCAAATCTTGCTCTCATGGCCCTGAGTCTACTGAGGATTCTGCTCAAATGCATCATCTTCACAGGTAACTCAGGTATCTTTAGAGGCTAAAGCCAAGTTATGTTCTGAATCATGCATAGCTGCCTTTGTCTCTATTAGAGAGGCAAATGTAGCATTAATAAATCAAAAACTTGAGTTTGAGAAAACCATTTCCAAAAGAAAAGCAGAGTATGAGTTTGCTCTTAACAGTAAAAGTGATGAGATTTATAAGCTTAAATGCCAATTAAATGATGAAAAGGCCAAGCTAGAGGTTATTCTGGAAGACCACAGGAGTCTTAAAGAAAAACTTGCAGTGACCCAAGTTGAGTGTGACTGCTGGGTCTCATCATGCAAGGGATTTGAAATGCTTCTTAGCAAGCAAACTGCTTCAAATATGAAGTTTGGTATTGGTTACAGCCATACTGCTCCGCTAACAGACTTTACTCCTAACTCCATAGTTAAGTCTGAAAGTGAAAGCAATCTCCAAACCACATTATCGTGTGAATCATTCTCCAATGATAATCTAAGATCAGAGAATGAAACTAGTGTTAAGATCTCAGCAAATAAATTGACTTATGGTCTAACTACTGAGACTCATATGAAGCTGAGTACTTCAGATGTTGTTCCTCAATGTACCCCAAGTACTGAAAGAGACCCAACATCTGAAAAGCATTTCAAATCAGTTGAAATACAAGGACTAACAACTGCTGAGGAATCCATCAAACGGTCTATTAGGACGGATGGAAAACAGTTGAATTACCACTCTTCAGCTGTTACAAATCCTTTAGTACGTAGTACGGATAGGAGGAAAGTACTGAAGATCACACCTTCAGTAGTTTCCACTTCAGCAGTAGAGATGTCCAAGATGAAGAATAAACCATGTGAAATTTGTGGTAAATTCAATCATCTATATGATGAATGTTGGTACAAAAAGGGTTTAAAACTCCAAAGGGATGAGCTCATTAAACTAGAAATAAATAAAATGAAAACTGAGTTTGAGACCAAGTTTGTACCACAATCATCTCAACCTGATAAACCCAAGGCCTTACCCAAATCCACTAAGAAGGATGCGGTTTATCAGAAGACAGCTGATATTGTTCCCCATGATAAACATAAGACTAAGTCTGTGAAATCTAAGAAGGAGGAAATGGTGGGTCACAGGAACTCATCAAAAACAAGCTCTGGAGTGTCAATGAACTGAAAGCTCGAGCTTCAAATCAGACACAGCTTGTCATGATGGTTCAGCATCTGTTAGGGAGAGTTAACCAACTTGAAGCCCCTGTGATCAAACCACTGAAAAGGAATTCCAGGTCCAAATCTATTTCAGCACCATCTCCATCTTCATCAGCTGTTAATCATGAGAAACCAACTATGGTTAAATCTGTTGATAAAGTCAGTCCCAAAACCAAAAAGGTTTGGGTCTCCAAAGCTAACTAGTTTCTTATGATTTTGCAGGGTTCTTCAGCATGCCAAAGAAGCATCTGGTATATGGACAGTGGAGGATCCATGCACATGACTGGGAGCAGCTCTCTTCTTCATGATTACTCTCAAGGAAAGAAGGGATTTGTCTTATTTTGAAATGATGCTAAAGGTTACATCATTGGAAAGGGATTTGTGTCTAATGGAGATATTAGATTTGATGATGTCAACCATGTGGAGAATCTCAAATACAATTTGTTGAGTGTCAGTCAGATGTGTGACAAAGGACATGTTGCTCTTTTCACAAGCCAGAACTGTAGGATTCTGTCTTCTAAGGTTCTGAGCCTGATTGACAAAGTACTGGATGATAATACTCTCCTGAAGGCCAATAGGGTAGGAAGAGTATATGCCTTGGATTTGTCAAAGAAAATTGAGTTAAAAGGCCATCCATGCTTGTTCTCCAAGGCCTCTCTCCAAGAATCTAAACTGTGGCATAGAAGGCTGGGTCATGTTAATCTCAAAAACATGAATTAGCTGATCCACAAGAGTTTAGTGACAGGTCTTCCAATAAAGGAGTTCAATTGTGATGAAATCCGCACTGCATGCTTAAAAGGGAAACAACATAAAGTTTCATTCCCACCCATAGAAGAATCCAAGTCTAATGCCTGCTTACAACTACTGCACATGGATCTTTTTGGTCCTGTGAAGGTAATGAGTATGGCAAAGAAGAAATATTGTCTGGTAATTATGGATGATTACTCTAGATATGTATGGACTTTCTTCTTGCATTCAAAGGATGAGGCTGCTCAGTCCATTATGAACTTTGTGTTACACGTTGAGAAGCAGTATTCCCTACCAGTTAAGTGTGTGAGGAGTGACAATGGTACTGAATTCAGAAACCACACTCTTGATGAGTTTTACTTGTCAAAGGGAATCAAGAGGCAGTATAGCATACCAAGGACTCCAGAGCAAAATGGAGTAGTGGAGAGAAAGAACATGACCCTCATTGAAGCTGCAAGGTCCATGTTGGTTGATTCTAGTCTACCACTGACCTTTTGGGCTGAAGCTATCAATACAGCCTGCTATGTACAGAATAGAGCCTTAGTAAATCAGAGGTTGATGAAAACTCCTTATGAAGTTTTACATCATTTAGCCCCTTTGATTTCATTCTTTAGAGCATTTGGGTGTCCCTGTTACATTCTCAACACAAAGGATCAACTCCAAAAGTTTGATTCTAAGGTGGATGCGGGGTATTTTGTTGGGTATTCATCCACTTGCAAGGCTTACAGAGTATTCAACTGTCAGAAAAAGATAGTTGAAGAAACCTTGCATGTGAAGTTCAATGAATCCCCTAAGGATACAATTCCACAAAACCCTGTGGAGTTGTTTGATTTGGACATTCTGCAATATGTTCCTTATCAACCGCCTGCTGTTGCAGATCATATGAATGCATCATCTTCTATAGCTAGTCATCCATCTGGTGTTACTGATGATGATGATGATATCAGTAATCACCTTTTTAAGTTTAGTGATCAACTGCCTGATTCAGCTAGACATGATGTTCCTGTAGCTCCAATAGCACAATCCACAACAAATGCTGATGAGATTTCTACAACTTCAACTTCCTTTGAGTTACCATCTACTGATTGGTTTTAAGGAAATGGTTCACCATCACCATCTGTTGCTGCTAAGCCTGCTACAAACACTTGCACAGATCTTATTGTGTACCAAGATCTGAAGAATCACCCGATGTCACAAATCATTGGTGATATCAATGCTGGCGTGTCAACAAGAAGTCAATTGTCAAATTTCTGCTTCTATGCTCTCTTCATTAGTCAGCAAAAGCCAAAGAACCATCACATTGCTTTAAGGGACAATGGAGGGTTGAAGCCATGCAACTTGAGCTTCTTCAGTTCAAGAAACAACAAGTGTGGGACTGGTTCCTCTGCCCCCAGGTAAGTGTGCAATAGGCACTAAATGGGTGTTTAGGAATAAAACAGATGAAAATGGGCTTATTGTTAAGAACAAGGCCAGACTAGTTGTTCAGGGGTTTGCACAGGAAGAAGGTATTGATTATGATGAAACCTTTGCCCCTGTAGCCAGACTGGAAGCAATTCGATTATTTTTAGCTTATGCTGCTTATCACAACCTTAAAGTTTTTCAAATGGATGTCAAAAGTGCATTTTTGTATGGGAAAATTAAAGAAGATGTTTATGTATGTCAACCACCAGGTTTTGAGGACAATAAACATCCTAATTGGTGTATAAGCTTGATAAGGGTCTCTATGGTCGAAACAAGCTCCTAGAGCCTGGTATGAGACATTATCAACATTCTTCTGGAAAATAATTTCACTAGAGGCTCCATAGATAAGACTTTATTCATTAAGAAAGCTGGGCAGTATAATCTACTTGTTCAAATTTATGTAGATGATATTATTTTTGCATACTCTGATCCACAGTTCTGTGATGCCTTTACAAAGTTGATGCAATAGAAGTTTGAAATAAGTGCCATGGGAGAGTTACAGTTCTTTCTGGGTTTGCAAATCAAACAAAAGGCTGATGGAATTTTCATTCATCAGTCCAATACACAAATGATCTTTTGGAAAAGTTTGATTTACAAAACTGTAAGCCCTGTTCTACTCCTATGTGCAACACCACACAACTGGATACAGATCAAAAGGTAAAGTGGTTGATGAAACACTTTACAGATGTATGATTGGGTCCTTGATGTACTTAACAACTTCTAGACCAGTTATTATGTTTGCTACATGTGTTGTGCTAGATTTTAGGCTGCACCTAAGGAGTCTCATTTGATTGCAGTCAAGAGGATCTTTGATATCTGCAAGGCACTCCATCTCTAGGTTTATGGTATTCTACTAGACATTCTGGTAAATTAGTTGGTTTTTCTGACAGTGACTATGCAGGGTGTAAGTTGACAAGAAAGTCCACTTCTGGAGGATGCCAATTCTTAGGCAACTGCTTGATTTCTTGGCAGAGTAAGAAGCAGACCTCAGTTGCTACATCAACTGCTGAAGCAGAGTACATTGCTGCTGCAAGCTGTACATCTCAGGTACTCTGGCTTCAAAACCAATTATTGGATTATGGCATAACTGAGACTAAGACCCCATTGTTAATGGACAGCTCTTCAGCTCTTTGTATTGTCAAGAATCCTGTCTAGCACTCTAGGACTAAACATATTGAAATCAGACACCATTTTATTAGAGATTGTTTTGAAAAAGGTCTGATTGATCCAAAATTTGTTCCTAGTGCTGATGAGCTTGCAGACATTTTCACTAAGCCCTTGGATAGCACAACTTTCCAAAACCTAGTGCTAAGGCTTAGTATGGTGCAGCTAGAATAAGTGACAACTACTGATGATCTCAGCTCACAAGTACTGATGATCATTAGTTATTATTGTCATATATAAGTACTGAAGTTATCCTCCCCTCAGAAGTTTTAAAACTACTGGAGCTTAAGCAACTTCTCAGTACTCAAGTACTTTATTTGTTAAAACAACTGATGTAGTTACAACAGCTGATGTAGTCATAACAGCTGATGTAGCTACAACTACTGATGTTAGAAATGCAGATAAGTACTGATGACCAATGAAACGTCTAAAACTTAGATCTAAGTCTGATGAGTAAGTGTGGAGGTCAGACTGAAACAGCTGAAAAGCTATGAATTGACGAAAACAGCTGATGAGAAATTTCTCTTCAGTCGTTTATACAATACTGTTTCATTAAAACAACTGAAGCCAAAACTATGTCTTTAGTAGTTTACAACTACTGAAGACTAACACCAAGTCTTCAGCTGTTTACAACAACTGATGACAAAACCACTGTCTTTAGTAGTTGTGTAGTTTCCAACTACTGATGACAAACACCAAGTCCTCAGTTGTTACATCATATGAAGTCAAAACCACGACCTTCAGTAGTTCATAAATACTGATGGTTACACCAAGACTTCAGCTGTTTCAACGTCTGATGGTCAAAACCAAGTCTTCAGTTGTTTTATAACACCTGATGACAACACCACCACTGTCAGTCGTTTTAAACCTCTGAAGGTTAATACCACGTCATCAGTAGTTTCAAACAGCTGATGACCACACCAAAACCTTCAGTAGTTTTCTTTCAGCCTTTTCCTATCCCAACCCTATAAAACCTGTCTTCTTTCAAACGTTCATTAGCCGTTCTTCTGACCTTCATACTTTCAAAAATGGCAACCATGAGTCTAAAACCCAGACATAATTGTGTCGCCTACCTCACGAAATCAGCCTTCTGGACAAAGTTTGATCACGCCATAGACCTAATGGCTGATTCTCAGTATAGTACTGCTCTGCTCTTAAACTCAACCATCTACCCAGAGTCACTAAGTCAGTTTTGGTCCAATGCCTACGTTCACACTAATGTGCCTTCCGGCCAAATTCTGTCGGTCATTGGTCAACCAAAAACAAGTAGAGGTTACACCTGATAGCATTCGTCGAGTGCTAAATTTACAAGATGCTACTGCTGTGACTGAGTACTCGAAGGGCACAACTGATATGTCCTTCATCAACAATGGGTACGACGGAAATCTTCGAGCTGCTACCATACTGAAGAAGAACTTCCCTGATGCTGAAAGACTGATATTTCATATGGTGAATGTTTGCTTAGACTCGAAGACATCCTCATGGATCAAATGTCTTCCCGGTGGCAACAGGTATATATTCAATTCTAGAACACCAACCTTTAAATTTTTCACAAATTGTGTTTCTAGAAATCAAAGATCTGGCACAGAAACATGTGGGAAACAAATGGCTATTATATCCCAGGTTTCTGATGGCCATTATTTTAAATGAATTAAAATATGATGGCCTTGTTGGCCTTGGAGTCCCTGCACCAGCTGTTTTGGCTGAGGTATACTCCAGGCACAACTCAGACCTCACTCTCAAAGAAGTTGCCCGAATGCTAAAACCCAAGCAGAGGGAACCCACAGCTTCCACCCACAGATCCAGAGTCCCCACCAAACCAAAAAAACCAAACGCCCCAAAACAGCTATTCAGGGAGATGAGTCCCCTGAAGATGCTCATGTACCACCAAGGCAGGATATACTTGCTGGTTTAAACCCCCCAGCAGTATCAGAGACTCTACCAGCTAAAACCGCACAGGCATCCTCTCAAAAGGATCCTGATGCAACGTTATCTGGGGCAACCACATCGCTGAGACCTCTCTCACTTGAGGAGGTTATCATTGAAGAGCATTCCTCTCCCCGAATGCAATCTGTTTCTATCTCCTCTCCCAAGCAATGCCCCCAAAGTCCAACCATTATAATTGCAAACGTGCTGACTCAACTGCATGCCTCTCCTCCTCCCCAACAAACACCAACAAAGGGGAGAACCACAGCATTGAGGAAGAGGATCAACATGCTTCTGACAACCCACAGCACCAGGGTTTAACTGTTCTATCTCCTGGTGTGGATATGCAGATACGAACATCTGGTGAGGCTGCCACCTCTTCTGAATCAGCACAAGATCAGACTAAGGCTGGTAACATAGCTAAGACCTCACCAGAGGCAACAGCTGATGATGAAGGACATCGTCCTGAGGCTGGAAGTCCCCAGTTCCAAGAAAAAAGGGCACATGCTAAAATTGGTCTACACCCAGTGCATGTACATCCTGCTACAAGCAGGAGGTCAGGTGATTCAACATTTGCTGATGATGACCTAGGCTTTTTCTATGATGTTCTAGCCAACAACACCATCCTGAGGCTGAGGTAAGCAGACTACAAGAACTGCTTGCCAAGAAGTCTCAGGATGTAATTCCATCTGCCCCCACTGACCCACAGATGGCACCTTCATTCGAAGGTCCCCCAAACACTTCACCCTCTCACTTCACTGAGCCTCCAGCCTCTGCCTTTGGCACTATCTCTCAGGGACAGAACCCCCCTGAGCAGATGGTTGCTGCATTCCAACAATCCTTACCTCTCATCACTCCCATCATCAATGACATTTCTATAAAGCCATTGATGAGAGGATCTCCTCAAGTCTACAACCACTCATTGATGATGCTGTGCACAAGAAACTTTCTGCGGTACAAACCCCTGCAACCAGTGCATCCAAAAAGGGGGAGAGTACAGCAGTGAAAGAAAAGAAAAGAAAAAGAACTAAGGATGAGAAGGCACAAGAGAAAACCATGGAGTTGGAGAAGGAAAAGGAACAACAACTGATCACTTACAAAAGAAAGAAAAGTGCTGGTGATCAAAAGAATGCTGAAGAAAAATCCTTGGAGGAGCTGATAAAAGATGCAGATGAAGCACACAGCGATCCATGGACAAAATCATTGAGCAACTCTTCAAGCAAGACTTTGATACAGCCAAACTAGACAGTGAGATCAGGAGGTTGGAAGTAAATGAAATCCAAAACAGATGGGCTGGGTACAGTGTGCTGGAGAAAGAGAGATTGGAGATCATGATTCGATTCATAGCCAAATATTTAGGAAGATCACTGATGGACATTCGTTCATGACCAGAGACAGCATTCTTGCTATAGCCACCAGAATCTGTTTGTCTGAGCAATTTCATAAGGGGATAATTATTGAAGCACTTGATGAGGCTGGAGCTGGGAAAAGGCTTGAAATGGCAAAACTCACAAAAGCCAAACTTACAACCAAAATGCTTGAACAACCTTCCAATCACCCACTCAAAAACAGCCTTCCCCTCAAATCTCCAAACCAATCTCAAAACTCAAATCCAAACATCTCAACCCTCAAAACCAATTCCTTACCACAAAGACCAACCAACCATCATCCAGTGATGCACCTAGAAGGAGGAGAAGGGTGCTGAGGATAGAAGAAGATGAAGAAGAAGATGATGAAGATGATAGTCTGCCACTCTCTGCTATTCTAAGGGTACCAAAACCCAGGAGTCAACTCATGATCACACCTGACTCACAAAGGGAAATGGTTAAATTCAAAATAGAAGATGAAGAACAGCAGAAGCAGCACGATGAGCAACTACTGAAGATGGTGACAAGGAATTCCCCAGTCATCATCTATACAAGCCATGAAAGGGCATACTTAGAGGCTGTACACTCTCAACACACATTTCAGTATCAAAAAGAGAGAGTGAGAGTATGGCCAGACCCCAAGGTGAGCTCTAGAATACACAAAAGATCCACTCCACATAGATACAACGGCCAGGTTAGAAAAACAATAGACTCTACAATCATGTTGCCATGTAGTCTCACCTTGGGAAATTCTCGATGAATTCAAGAAGGCTCATCAATCAAAAATGACCCCTCAAGCCTTACTGGAAAACAAGATGATCAAAAAGGGGTTATTATATAAGAAGCTTGAAGACATTAAGAAGAATGAGCTCCAGTTACTCCTTGAGGGCACCCATCCTGATGAATTTTCTATAGGGAGAGAGATAACTATGTGGAGTTGAAGAATGGCAGGACTGTAAAGTACCTATCTGAGTACTATGGTCCAGAGTTCTTCTTTGAAGGAGGAGTAGAAGAACTCTCCAAGGAGGAACAGGTTGTTCTCCTTGAGGCCTATATTCGTGAGTCTTACAGACTCGTAAATGGGAAGTAGGTTTCATGGTTGGGATCACAACTCTATGTCCAGATTCCCCAAAACAGAGTTCCCCTCCATACTTAGCCAAACACATGATTAGAAACCTCTTCCTGGCCTGTGCTGATCCAATTCTCTAAAGCTGATCAAGAGAAGTCTTTGCCAACAATAAGTGGGACCTTAATAAAGTTAAAGGGTTTGGCTGCATTGGTTCAGGGGGAGTTTGTTGGACCAAAAGAACCAATGAGCCGGATCAGAAAAACCTTTAAGTCCCACAGACGTCACAACATCTGCTGAAGACACAAGTGCTGAAGACAAGTCTGAAGACACAAGTGCTGAAGACAGTCTGAAGACACAAGTGCTGAAGACAAAGTCTGAAGACACAAGTGCTGAAGACAAAGTCTGAGACAAGTGCTGAAGACAAAGTCTGAAGACACAAGTGCTGAAGACAAGTCTGAAGACACAAGTGCTGAAGACAAAGTCTGAAGACACAAATGCTGAAGACAAAGTCTGAAGACATAAGTGCTGAAGACAAAGTCCGAAGACAAGTACTGAAGACAGTCTGAAGACAAGTGCTGAAGACAAGTACTGAAGACCAAGTATCAGACGTTGTCACAACAGCTGAAGAGGTCTCTTCAGTAGTTGTTATGGTTTTCTTTCAGTAGTTTTATATTTTCCCTTTTCAGTAGTTTTGTAATCAGTAGTTTAGTTTCAGTAGTTTAGCATCAGTAGTTTTATATTTTGTGCTTAGCACTCTCTGATATGTTCTCAGTAGTTGTGAACATTTCAGTAGTTTGTTAAGTGTTAGTTATTTTTGTAATAAATCTGCCAGATGTCACTATCCCGTGATATCAGCAGTGATTGCACTCTATATAAGGAGTGTCAACCTAATTGTAATCAGTGAATGATTGAGCAGAAACATTTGATATAATTGAAACATTCCTTTTCACAGAAATATATTCTCTCGTTAAAACCGTATTTGTTCTTAATGCATACGAATATCAAATTCTTACTATAATTTGTCTAATTTTTGATCTTATTCCGCTGCGTTACACTCTAATCCATCAAACTTGAGATCACTGATCCTTTCAAGAACAAAGATAGTTGAAGAGACTCTGCATGTGAAGTTTAATGAATCTCCAAAGGACAAGATTCCACAAAACCCTGTGGAGTTATTTGATTTGGACATACTGCAATATGTTCCTTATCAGGCTTCAGCTGTTGCTCCTGTCAACAGTTCTCCACCTGGTGGTATTGATGATGATGATAATATCAATACTCACGTATTCAAGTTTAGTGATCAAATGCCTGAGTCCACTAAACTGATGTTCCTGTAGCTTCAGCAGTTCGATCCACAACAAATGCTGATGAGATCTCTGATTCCTCTACATATTTTGATTTGCCATCTCATTCTTGGTTTCAAGAGTCTGCATCACCATCTGCTGCTACTGAAGGTCCTACAAACATTGGTGATATCAATGCTGGAGTTTTAACAAGAAGTTAGTTGTCCAATTTCGGCTTCTATGCTCTCTTCATTAGTTAGCAAGAGCCAAAGAACTGTCACATTCCTTTAAGGGACAATGGATGGGTTGAAGCCATGCAGCTTGAGCTACTTCAGTTCACCAAGCAGCAAGTGTGGGAACTGGTTCCTCTACCCCCAGGTAAGTGTGCAATAGGCACTAATGGGTGTTTAGGAATAAAACAGATGAAAATGGGCTTATTATTAAGAACAAGTCCAGACTGGTTGTTCAGGGGTTTGCACAGGAAGAAGGTATTGATTATGATGAAACCTTTGCTCCTGTAGCGGATTAGAGGCAATTAGATTGTTCTTAGCCTATGCTGTATTCCACAATCTTAAAGTTTTTCAAATGGATGTTAAAAGTGCATTTTTATATGGTAAAATAAAAGAAGAGGTTTATGTGTGTCAACCACCAGGTTTTGAGGATAATAAACATCCAGATTGGGTATACAAGCTTGATAAGGCTCTTTATGGGTTGAAACAAGCTCCTAGAGCCTGGTATGAGACATTATCAAATTTTCTTCTTCAAAATAATTTCACTAGAGGCTCCATAGATAAAACTTTGTTCATTAAGAAGGTGGATCAGCATAAGCTACTTGTTCAAATTTATGTTGATGATATTATTTTTGCATCCTATGATCCCCAGTTGTGTGATGATTTTACCAATTTAATGCAAAAGAAGTTTGAAATGAGTGCAATGGGAGAATTACAGTTCTTTCTAGGATTGCAAATCAAACAAAAGGTTGATGGGACTTTCATTCATCAGTCTGAATATACAAAAGATCTTTTGAATAAGTTTGATTTACAAAACTGTAAGCCCTGTTCTTCTCCCATGTGCCACACCACTCAACTGGATGTAGATCAGAAAGGTAAAGCTGTTGATGAAACACTTTACAAATGTATGATTGGGTCCTTGATGTACTTAACAGCTTCTAGACCAGATATAATGATTGCAACTTGTGTTTGTGCTAGATTTCAGGCTGCTCCTAAAGAGTCTCACTTGATTGCAGTCAAGAGGATCTTTAGATATCTGCAATGTACACAATCTCTAGGTTTATGGTATTCCACTGGACACTCTTGCAAATTAGTTACTTTTTCTGATAGTGACTATGCAGGGTGTAAGTTAACCAGAAAGCCAACTTCTGGTAGATGTCAATTCCTAGGCAACTGTTTGATTTCTTGGCAGAGTAAGAAACAAACATCTATTGCTACATCCACTGTTGAAGTAGAGTACATTGCTGCTGTCAGAACCAACTTTTGGATTATGGCATTACAGAGACTAAGACTCCATTATTAATGGACAGTGCTTCAGCTCTTTGCATTGTCAAGAATCCTGTCCAGCATTCTAGGACCAAACATATAGAGATCCGACACCATTTTATTAGGGAATGTTTTGAAAAAGGTCTGATTGATCCAAAGTTTGTGCCTAGTGCTGATGAGCTTGCAGACATTTTTACTAAGCCTTGGATAGTTCAACTTTCCAAAACCTAGTGTTAAGGATTGGTATGCTACAGCTAGAATAAGTGACAACTACTAATGATCTTAGTAAACAAGTACTGATGATCATTAGTAAACATCTCGCAAATATGTACTGATTTTGTTAAAAGAAACTGATGCAGTTATAACTACTGGTGTTAGTAAAAACAGATAAGTACTGATGTTCTATGAAATACTGAAAACAGCTAAAAAGTCTGATGAGTAAGTGTTGAGGACAGTATGAAACAGCTGAAAAGCTAAGAATTGACGAAAACTACTGATGGGAATTTTCTCTTCAGTTGTTTTACAACTGTTGTTTCATCTTAAACAACTAAAGCAAAACCAATGTCTTCAGTAGTTTCACACTACTGATGACTAACACCAAGTCTTTAGTCGTTTACAACAACTAATGACAAAACCAATGTCTTCATTAGTTTCACAACTACTGATGACTAACACCAAGTCTTCAGTCGTTTACCACAACTTATGACAAAACCATGTCTTCAGTAGTTTCACAACTACTGATGACTAACACCAAGTCCTCAGTTGTTTCCAACATCTGAAGCCAAAACCATGGTTTTCAGTAGTTTTATAACTACTAATGCCTAAAACCAAGGCTTCAGTTGTTTCAACCTCTGAAGGTTAATACCATGTCATCAGTCGTTTAAAACTACTGATGATTAACACCAAACCCAAATCCCATAAACCCAAAAAGGCTGCTCAGGGAGATGAGTCCCCTGAGGATGCCCTTGTACCACAAACACAGGAAATACATACTGGTTATAACCCCCCCAGTTATGTCCATGACTCAACCTGCTAAAGCCGCACAGGTATCCACTCAACAGGATCCTGTTGCAACCACAATTGGGGATCCCACAATACTGGAGCCTATCTCAATTGAGAGGGTTACCATTGAAGCGCACCACTCACCCCGGGTGCAATCTGCTTCGGACCAATCCCCACATGCAACCGCCCCTCAAAGCCCAACACTGATCGTTGCTAAAGTGCTGAGTCAGTTGCATTCCTCACCCCCTCTCTAAAAACCAATTAATACTGGGAATACCTCAACCATTGAGGGAGAGGATCAAAATGCTTCTGATAACCCACAGCACAGGGGTTACACTGTTCCATCTCCAAGTGTAGAAACGGAGATTAGAACATCTGGTGAGGCTGCCACTTCTCCTGCTTCAGCATATGATCAGGATGAAGTTGGTACCATCCATAAGACCTCACCAGAGGCAACTGCCAATGAAGGACATAGTCCTGAGGCAGGAAGTCCCCAGTACCAAGAAGAAGGGGCACATGCTGATACTGATCTATACTCAGAGCATGTACATCCCGATTCTATGAGGAGGTCAGGTGATTCAGCAAACACTATTGATGACCCGGGCTTCTTCTATGATGTTTTAGCCTAAAATACCATCCTAGAGAATGAGGTAAGCAGACTCAACAAGCTGATTGCCAAAATGTCTCAGGATCTAAGTCCATCTGCCCCAATACACCAGCACCTTCCTCTGAAGATCTCTTATACACAGAGCCACTCCAAAACACTCAGCCACCTGCCTCTACTTCTGGCACTATCTCTCAGGGACAGAACCCCCCTGAGCAAATAGCTGCTATCTTTCAAAATTCCTTACCTCTCATCACACCAATTATCGCTGATATAGTGATTAAAACCCTTGATGAGAGGCTTCCCTCGGTTATCCAACCCTTGATAGAGGAAGTTGTGAGCAAAAGGCTTTCTGACAATCAAACCCTTGCAACCAATGCAACCAAAAAGGGGGAGATTCAGTCAGTGAAAGCAAAACGAAAGAGGATTGAAGATAGGAAAGAGAAAGAAAAAGAGATAGAGGTGGAAAATAAGAAGGAGTTAGGTGTAGAGACTGAGAAGGAGAAGGAGAAGGAAGCTGAAATGGAGAAAGTGACTGAAAGTACTAAAGACTTTCATGTCACATACAAGAAAAGGAAGAGTGGAAAGAAGGAGAAGGAGTTGGAGAAAATGGTGAAGGAGGCTGATGCCCAACACAGCCGATCAATGGATAACATCATTGATCAGCTCTTTAGGCAAGGTCATGACACTGAAACACTTGACTTAGAAATTAGAAGATTGGAGATTGAAGAAATCCAAGCAAGATGGACAAGTTACAGTGTGTTGGAAAGGGAAAGGCTGGAAATCATGATCAGGTTCATAGCTAAGTATCTTGGAACATCATTGATTGAAATCAAGTCATGGTCCAGGGACAGCATCTTGGCAATAACAACCAAGATCTGTTCGTCTGAAGTATATACCAAAGGGCTGGTCATTGAAGCCTTGAATGAAGTTGGTGCTGGGAGTAGGACTGAACTGGTCAAACAATCTAAAGCCTCACTTACATCAAAAATGCTAGAACAGCCTGTCAAAATTCCCACACCAAAACCCCCACAACCACAACCCACTAAACCAATTCCCTTACCCACAAAACCAATAGCCGATGATGTACCTCAGAAGAGGAAGAGAAGGGTACCGAGGCTAGAAGAGGAAGAAGAAGATAATGATGAAGATGAAGACAGGCTGTCAATCTTAGCTGTTATATAGTTGCCTAAGGCCATAAGTCACCCTCCAACAATTACTCCTGAATCTCAAAGGCAAATTATGAAAGTGAGGTTAGAAGAAGAAGAGCTTCACAAAGAACATGATGAGAAACTATTGAGAAGAGTCGACAAAGCATACGCTGCCACATCTTCAATCATCAATATGAAGATAGATGCTCAAGGATTATACACTCTCAGACATACCTTTCAATATCAAAAAGAGAAAGTGAGGATTTGGCCTGATCCCAGGGTGTCTCATAGGATTCAAAAGAAAAATATTCATAGAGATACATTGGCCAAGTAAAGAAGATTGTAGATGAAGTGATCTCACTGGCCTTTGTAGTATCACCTTGGGAGATCCTAGATGACTTCAAGAAAGCCTATAAAGCTAAACTGACCCCACAAAAGATGCTGGAGAATAAAGTGGTGAAAAAGGGGTTAGTGTATAGGAGGCTTGAGGAAGTTAAAAAGAATGAGCTCCAGTTGTTCTTAGAGGGTATTCAACTAGATGAATTCTCATATAGAGTCATAACAACTGTGGAACTAAAAAATGGGAAGCAGGTCAAATATCTCTCTGAGTATTTTGGGCCAGAGTCACTCTTTGAAGGAGAAGCAGAAGAGCTTACCATGGAGGAACAAGTAATCTTCCTTGAGGCCTATACAAGGGAGTCTTAAAGACTCATAGTTGGGAAGTAGATCACATGGATGGGGTAACAGCTCTGTGTCCAGTTCCCTAAGACAGAGTTCCCATCCATCCTTTGTCAAACAATCATTGAGACTTCTTCCCAGGCCTGTGCTTACAAGGGTCACTTCTAAGCTGATCTAGAAGACAAAAAGACCAATCTTTCTGCCATAATAAGTGGGACATCTTCAATAAGCTTAAAGGTTTTGGCTGCATTCGTTGAGGGGGAGTTTGTTGGACCAAAAGAACCAATGAGCCAAATCAGAAAAACCTTTAAGTCCCACAAGACATCACAACAAACAACTGCTAAGACTTGATCAGCTGTTTGACAAAGTCTGAAGATCAACAGCTGAAGACTAAAGTACTGAAGACTTCAACAGCTGAAGACCAAAGTCTGAAGTTCAACAGCTGAAGACCAAAGTCTGAAGATCAACAACTGAAGACTAAAGTACTGAAGACTTCAACAGCTGAAGACCAAAGTCTGAAGTTCAATAGCTGAAGACTAAAGTATGAAGATCAACAGCTGAAGACTAAAGTACTGAAGACTTCAACAGCTAAAGACCAAAGTCTGAAGATCAACAGCTGAAGACTAAAGTACTGAAGATCAATAGCTGAAGTACAAAGACTAAAGACAACATCTGAAGACATCAGCTGATGACAACAACTGAAGTTCAAGAAGTCCAAGTACTGAAGCCTTTAGAGTTTGTCACAACAGCTGAAGAAGCATTCTTCAGTTGTTGTGATGGTTTCCTTTCAGTAGTTTTCTTTTCTATTTCAGTACTTGTAAAATGACTAAAGAGCATGTTCTTCAGTCGTTGTTGTTTCAGTAGTTTCTTTTTAGTAGTTGTAGTGATAGTTACACTTGGTATTTTTGTAAGAAGATGTCAGCTGTTTGACATCTTCAGTAGTTGTGTTAACTTTCAGTAGTTAAATAACAGTTAGATGTCACTGTCAAGTGACATCAGTTGACGTCAGCTTCCCTTATAAAAGGAAAGATGACCTAATTGTAACGGTGCGCGAAAGCCAGCCGAAGCGTGTATTGAATGAATATATTCCTTTTGGCAGAAATTCTCTCTCTATAACGAACACTGTTTCATTGATAAATTTCGTGTGTTCTTGTTTAAATTTGTTAATTCGGGGCTCATTCCGCTGCAAATCCAATCTAATTGATCAAACGAGATGCTGAGATCATAACAAAGGAACATATTGAAGTATGTCCAAATCAAATAACTCTATAGGGTTTTGTGGGATTTTGTCCTTTGGAGATTCATTAAGCTTGACATGCAAGGTTTCTTCAACTATCTTTGTTTTGCAATTAAAAACTCTCTATGCCTTGCAAGTAGATGAATACCCAACAAAGTACCCTGCATCCACCTTTGATTCAAACTTCTGAAGTGGGTTCTTTGTGTTGAGAATGTAACAGGGACACCCAATGCTCTAAAGAAGGAAATCAGAGGGGCCAAATGATGTAACACTTCATAAGGAGTCTTCATCAACCTCTGATTTACTAACACTCTATTTTGCACATAGCAAGCTGTGTTGACAGCTTCAGCCAAAAGGTTAGTGGCAAACCAGAATCAACCAACATTGACCTTGCCGCTTCAATAAGGGTCCTATTCTTTCTCTCCACCACTCCATTTTGTTCAGGATTTCTTGGAATGCTATACTGCCTCTTGATTCCCTTAGATAATAGAATTCATCAAGTGTGTGGTTTCTAAATTCTGTGCCATTATCACTCCTCACACACTTTACTGGAAGGGAGTACTGCTTATCCACATACAACACAAAGTAGACGATGATTTGAACAGCCTCATCCTTTGAATGTAAGAAGAAGGTCCATACAAATCTAGAATAATCATTCACAATTACCAGACAGTATTTTTTCTTTGCCATGCTCATCACTCTTACTGGACCAAAAAGATCCATATGTAGTAATTACAAGCAGGCAGTAGACTTTGGTTCTTCTATTAGAGGGAATGATACTTTGTGTTGCTTTCCTTTTAAACAAGTAGAGCAGTTGTCATCACATTTGAACACCTTTAATGGCATACCTCTCACTAAACCATGATGGATAAGCTGGTTCATGTTTTTAAGATTCACATGACCAAGCCTTCTATGCCATAGTTCAGATTCCTGAGAAGAGGCCATGGAGAAGAGACATGGATGGCCTTTTAGATCAATTTTCTTTGATAAGTCTAAGGCATACACTCTTCCAATCCTGTTGGCCTTCAAGAGAGTATATTCATCCAATATCTTTTCAATCATTCTCAAAACATTGGAAGACAGAATCCGACAGTTCTGGCTAGTGAAAAGTGCAACATGCCCTTTATCACACATTTGACTGACACTCAACAAGTTGTACTTGAGATTCTCCACATGGTTAACATCATCAAATCTTATCTCACCATTTGACACAAAGCCTTTGCCGATGATGTAACCCTTAGCATCATTACCAAAAGATACAAATCCCTTCTTTCCTTGAGAGTAGTCATGAAGAAGAGAACTGCTCCCTGTCATATGCATAGATCCTCCACTGTCCACATACCAGATGCTTATATGGCATGCTGAAGAACCATGCATTTGTCACAGGAAGTAGTTAGCTTTTGAGACCCAAACCATTTTGGTTTTGGGTCTGTTCTCATCAATAGATTTTATACTAACTGGTTTGTCATGATTAACAGCCTTTGAAGGTGGAGATGGTGCTGAAAAAGATTCCATTGATTTTGGTTTAGTTTTCCTTTTCAGTGGTTTAATCACAGGTACATCTATTTGATTAACTCTCCCCAACAGGTGTTGAACCATCATAACAACTTGTGTCTGATTGGTTGTTAAAGCCTTTAGTTCAGCAAACACATCAGTACTTGTTTTTGATTGGTTCCTGTGACTCACCATGTCCTCCTTTTTGAAAGACACAGACTTAGTCTGGTGTTTTGATATTCCATGAGGAATACTTTCAGCTGTTTTATGATAAACCCCTTCCTTCTTTTTAGATTTTTGTAAGAACTTTGGGTCATCAGTTTGAGATGTTTTGGTAAAAACTTGGTTTCAAATTCATCTTTCATTTTATTAATTTTCTTTTTAATAATTTTATCTTTGTTGAATTTGGAACCCTTTTTGTACCAACATTCATCAGTGAGATGATTGAATAGACCACATATTTCACATGGCTTTTTTATCATCTTCTGTTGATCAACTGCTGAAGATGATGAAACTACTGAAGGTGTGTTCTTCAGTACTCTCTTCCTCTCAGTACTTATGTTAAGTACTAAAGGATTTGTAACAACTGAAGATTTGTTCTTCAGAGGTTTTCTATCAGTACTTTTGGATTTCCTGATAGACTCTTCAGTAGTTGTCAAACCATGTTTGTTTTCATTTGTTTCAAAATGATCTTCAGGTGTTGTGACTTGCCCTTCAGTGCTTTGAATACTTTGTGAGTCAACACCTGAAGTTCTCATTTTTTCTTTGATCATGTGTTTATCAGCAGTGAGATCATCAGCAGATTGATTAGCTGAGGTACTAATACTGACTTCATCCTCTGATTTTGGATTAACACTTGAGGATGAGACACATGATGATGTGGTTTGGGAATTGCTTTCACCTTCAGATATTACTTCTATCTTAGGAGTAAAATCTGTAGGAGGTACAGTGTGATTATAGCAAATCCCAAACTTCACATTTGAAGTTGTTTGCTTACTGAGAAGCATTTCAAACCCCTTGCAGGATGTTACCTAGCGTTCACACACTACTTGGGTAGCTGCAAGTGTTTCTTTGAGATTCTTATGATTCTCTAAAATGACCTCTACCTTTGCCTTTTCATCAGTGATTTGGCATTTTAATTTGTAAATCTCATCATCTTTTTCATTTAAGACAGACTCAAACTTAGCTTTTCTTTTGGCAATCACTTTCTCTAGGTCAAGATTTTGATTCATTAAAGCTACATTTGCTTCTCTAATTGAGACAAAAGCAGCTATGCATGACTCAGAACACAACTTGGCCTTAGCCTCAGAAGATACCTGTGGTACCTGTGATGATGAAGCATTTTAGCATGAACCATCAGTAGACTCGAGGGCCATAAGAGCAAGATTTCCAAAAGGATTTTCACCACCATGTTGACCAACACCAGAAAACAATTGTTCAAGATAACCAGAAAGATGATCTGGTAAGCTAATTCTGTCAACAACTCCAGTTGTGAAAAAGCTTTGATGTGATTAAGATTGAGATTGTTGATTTGATTGAGATGGTTGAGGCTCAGGTACGACATGTGGTTGTTGAGCTATGGGTACTGGAACCTGACTGGACTGAGGCATGTAAAAACAGGGATAAGGATATGGCATAGGACCTTGAGGGACAAAATATGCTGGAGATGATTGAATTTGTGAATGATGACTAGAACTGGTAGAATATTGCCCTTTGTTTTGTGAGCTATTGCTTGGAAAGGTCACAAAGGGTGCAGAAGAGTTAGATCCAGATGATCTACACTCTCTTGCAAAATGTCCAAGTCTATGGCACTTGTGACACCTCAACTTGCTCTTGTCAAAACCAACTTTGGTTTTTCCAGAGAGACCAGGAAATTTTCTACCCGTCCTTTTGTAAAATTTTTGAGATCTGATATTGATTAATGCCATTTGGCTCAAAATATCCATCTCTTCCAGATCATCATCAGTAATTCCTTTCAAATCATCCATCAAAAAGCACAAATTATCACTACTACACCCTGAATTACTATCAACACTAACAAAAGCAGGATCTCCACTATTTTAAGAGAAATCTATATGCTCATCATAAGAACTTTCTGAAGCAGCATATTCCGACCCATGACTGACCAGAGCAGTATTCCCTGGTACAAAATCAACAGTGAGCTTCCCAGATGAAGCCAATTTCCTTTTCTGTTCTATCTCTCTTTCAAATGTTAACAGTTTCCCATGAAGTTGGGTGAGAGATAGATTGTCCAGATTTGCACTGGAGCGTAGGACAATAGTATATGGTGTCCCATCTCTCAGGCAGGGATCTGAGGAATCTGTTATTCATCTGACTATTTGTATATTCATGTTTAACCATTTTCAGCTCAGATATCAAAGAGGAAAATCGATCAAACTGTTTAGTCAGTGACTCACCCTTTCTATGAGAGAATGTCTCATATTGCTGGGCAAGGATCTCTCTATTGTTTGCCAAGACCTTATCAGTTCCTCCAAATTGTTCTTTCAGAGCAACCCAGAGGTCATGAGCAGTTTCATGATGCATAAGTCCAGAATAGATTTCATTAGGCAGTGCCATGGCCAGAATTCCATGGGCTTTAGCATCAACTTCAAACAGTTTCAGATCTTCATCTGAGTATTGCTCTTTCTTCTTTGGAACCATCTCATTGGTTTCCGGATTACTCACCATAGGCAAATATGGTCCATGAAGCACAGATTTCCAACAACCTGAACTGTAACAGACAGGTGATGGAGCATTTGGCGTTGCCATATGTTATACTCACTCCTAACAAGCATCGAAGGCTTTGTTGAGGAGCTAGTATTGTGAGGATCAATGATTGATGTAGCCATTTTCACAGATTCAAATAGGTTCAATGAAATTTTAACAGATCTAGCTCAAAAACTCAACAACTCAGTTGAAACAAGACGAATCTCAAATTTATTCACCAGAAGCAATAGAAAATCAACTCTATAACCAATTCTTGCAAATTTGCTAATTCGATCAAACTTAGATATCAAAAGAGCAGTTTCAATGATCAATTGTTAAATCGATCAATGATTAACCTCGCCCTGATACCATTTGAAAGGATCGGGATCTAGTTTGATCAATTATATTATGATTTGCAGCGGAATAGAACAAGAATAAGACGAAAATTAAGCAAGAATAATATGAATATTCAATCAAACAGTGACGGTTATAGAGAGAGAGTTTTCTACAAAGAGAATATTTTCATTTATGCACACGCTTCTCTTACAAGAAATTAGGTCAACATTCCTTTTATAAAGGAATGTGACTTGATAGTGACAGCTAACTGATTTATACAAACTACTGAAGATTTCCACAACAACTGAGTACACCTTCACAACTACTGAAGTTATAACATCTGAAGTGTAAGAACTTTAGTTGTTTTACATAAAATAAAACTACTGAAAAGTAAACCATCACAACTACTGAAAAGAACTACTTCAGCTGTTGTGATAACTTCTGAGAACTTGGCCTTCAGACTTTGTCTTCAGCAGTTGTCTTCAGACTTTGTCTTCAGATTTTGTCTTCAGCTGTTGTCTTAGACCGGACAGAATCTGATTGCCACAAAAGACACAACTTTTGGCATTGACAAGACAAAAGTCACCTGCTTTAACTGTGGGGAAAAGGGGCACTTCAAACGTGAATGTGTGAAGCTCAAGAAGACGAGAAATGGGAATCCATTCTCATCTTTCACTCATCAGGATAAGCCCACAAGTAGTCCTACTTCATCAAGCAAGGATCCTAAAGCCTTAATACCTCATGATGACGAAGGACAAGATTGGAGCTTCCAGTTTGTGTCTCCGGGAGAATCCAACATTGCTAGTGTCGAGGAT
The DNA here is from genome assembly GCA_025506515.1 of Flaveria trinervia. Classification (NCBI taxonomy): domain Eukaryota; kingdom Viridiplantae; phylum Streptophyta; class Magnoliopsida; order Asterales; family Asteraceae; genus Flaveria; species Flaveria trinervia. The sequence goes on along the minus strand of CM046458.1, from coordinate 15,773,624 downwards.
CTAGATGATGACTCAACAAGTGAAGGTGATATTGCAGTGGAGCTTGCAATGTCAAATGTTGAAGAATCTGCAACAGAAGTTGATCACCAGCCTGAAGAAGGGACAAGTCCAACAAGTCCAGAATAATCAGAAGCAGAGAAGTTAGACACTGCTTTAATGGTTGATTCAACCACACCTCCTCAGGGTGTTCGCTATACTGCTGAAACAAACACTTGGATTGTAGATAGCGGAGCATCAACGCACATGACTAGAAACTGGGTACTCCTATCAAACGTCAAACAAATCAAAGGATGACATGTTTCTTTTGCTGGAAACAAAGGAGGGTACATCACAGCTCAAGGAGAAGTAAGGAACCAGAAAGTTAAGTTTGACAAGGTAAACTACGTTCCACAACTTCAGAATAATCTACTTTCTGTTTCCCAAATATGTGATAAAGGATTTAAGGTAGTTTTTGATAATAAGAAGTGCTATGTCCTAAAATAGGACTATGTCATTTCGGAGGAACAAGTATTAATGTCTGCCTCAAGATATAATGACCTTTATGTCTTGGATCTATCGAAGGCCTCCACAACTGATCATTATGTTCAGTGCTTCTTGTCAAAAGCTACTGAGAAAGATTCTATCTCCGGGCATAGGAGAATGGGGCACATCAATCCAAGGAAGATGAACCACTTGATCCCGAATGATCTAGTGCAAGGATTCAATGTCAAGAACTTCGAACTCCCGGATTTTTGTGTCGCCTGCAAGAAAAGGCAAACAGACGAAGAAGTCTCATAAGGCAAAGAAAGTTAATTCTATAGAACTACTTCTTGAGCTTCTTCACATGGATTTGTTTGGTCCAGTCAGTACAAGAAGCATCGCAGCCGACTTGTACTGCTATGTAGTTACAGATGACTACTCAAGATTTTCTTGGGTGATGTTTTTGAAATCAAAATCAGAAACATTGAGTCATTCAAAGAATTGGTAACTACACTGGAGTCTCTTTACAAGCTGAAGGTAAGACAAGTATGCTCAGACAACGGAACCGAGTTCAAGAACCAATGGATGGAGGCTTTTTGCAAGAAAAGGGAATTGTACATCAGTTCCCTCCGCCTACACTCCTCAGATGAATGGGGTTGCTGAGAGAAAGAATCATAGCTTAATAGAGACAGCACGCACTATGCTAGTAGACTCGAAACTGTCTATCCAATTTTGGAATGAGCTAGTGGCCAATGCTTGTTCCACATTAAATTTAGTTCTAGAAAGACGTGTTACGAGTTACTTCAACGACGTAAACCAAATTTGAAGTATCTGGAACCGTTTGGAACACCATGAATGTTGCTGAAGAAACCTCAGGATGGGAAGTTTAGCGAGAAGGATGAAGAGGGCATCTTTCTAGGATACAACATACCAAATAAGAGAGTTTACAACAACTCAACCGGTCAAGTACAGGTGTGGTGTAACGTTGCTGTTCAGAGATATGCCACCCCCTGCTGGAAAAGGACCCGCTTTCTTTTTTGACTATGATGGATTCTTCAAGTCCTTCATCCCTCTCTCCACGTCTAATGATGAGTTAGCAGCCAAAATGATGTATGATGTTCTAAACACACCATCACAAGTATCTACATCTTAGTCGGTTTGACATGGAGAATGCTTCCCTAGCTGGGACTCCACTTGCTACAAATCATGATGTAGCACCCGATGAGAATGGTGATCGGGTTGATCCCACCATGTACTGAGGAATGATTGGATCCCTCATGTACCTCACTACCTCAAGACCTGATTTAGGTATGCAACATAAGATATTAGACAAAACAAAAGGTTAACCATCTTATTGGGGTCAAAAGGATATTTCGTTATCTGAAGGGTACACCCACACTTGGATTGTGGTATCCTCATGACCATGACTTCAAGCTGACCGTGCATAGTGACTCGGATTATGGTGGATTCAAGATGAATTACAAATCCAGCTCAGCAGGTTGTCAATTCTTTGGGAGAAGATTAGTCACGTGGCAGTGTAAGAAGCAGACATCAGTTGCAATGTCAACTTGTGAAACTGAATACGTTGTTGCAGCAAGCTGCTGTTCTCAAATCATCTAGATTCAACAACAGACGCGGGACTACGGTTTGCAATTTTCTAACACCCCTATATTTGTTGATAATTTTGCTACAATAGCCCGTTAGGATCAGTGATCTAAGTTTGATCAATTAGAGTAGATTGCAGCGGAATTCGAACAATGAATTGACAATTTAGCAAGAACTCAATTGATATTCAATAGAAAAGCACACGATTATAGAGATAGAGAGAGAATTCTGCTAAAGGAATATTTCATTCAAAATGCTTTCGTGGTGGCTGAATGTCACACGTTACAATTAGGTCAACATTCCTTATATAAGGAATGTGACGTCTGTTGATGTCACTTGATAGTGACATCTAACAGAATTATACAAACAACTGAAACTATGCAAACTACTGAGAATGTTCTCAACAACTGATCACATCTCAAAGAATTCTAAGTACAAGAACATAAAACTACTGAAACTATAAACTACTGAAAAGGTAAATTACAAGTACTGAAAAGGAAAACCATCACAACTACTGAAGTTAATAACTTCAGCTGTTGTGACAACTACTGATCACTCTGGTCTTCAGTCTTTGTCTTCAGTCTTTGTTCTTCAGACTTTTACTTCAGATGTTGTCTTCAGCTGATAGGTTCAGACTTTGTCTTCAGTACTTCACGTTCAGACTTTGTCTTCAGTACTTTACTTTCAGACTTTGTCTTCAGTAGAAATCTTCAGATCTTGTCTTCAGACTTTGTCTTCAGACCTTGTAATCAGCTGATGTCTTCAGCTGTTGTGATATTCTTCAGCAGTTGTAATGTTTGTGGGACTAGAGGTTTTTTCTGATCAGGCTCATTGGTTCTTTTGGTCCAACATATCCGTTACTAAAAATCCTCTCCAACATCCTATGACCAAACACATCGACATAAAATATCACTTTATACGTGATTTTTTTGAAAAAAATCTAATCGATGTTGTTAAAATAAATACGGATTTTCAACGCGCTGACCTCTATACAAAAGCCTTTGATATACCACGTTTTCTATATTGTTAGAGGTCAACAACGTTAAAAAGAAAAGTGATGTAATTCCAGACGATGAACAGGTCTAGTCGGATGCGTCAAGTCCATTTTCTTTTCTTTCCTTTTATTTTCTTTTATTCTAGTTTATTTTATTAATTTTATTGATTTCAATTTTTCGCCTATTAAAATCCTAAAAACGCAAATCGTTTACGGTTTTAGAATTTTAGGGGGAGAATAGGTTATGTTAGTATTAAGAAAAAAAACCAAGGAGGAGGACAACTAACTGATAGAAATGAGATCGTAGCCGAGATATCGATTCAACGACTATGGAAAATGATAGTATACAGGAACAAAGCATTTGGGACTTTAAAAGATTTGACTTGAATTAGATGTGAAATTCAAAGTATAAGTCTGAGAAGTCTAAGCAAAAATAAAAGGAAAAATGATAGTAAAACTAGCTACTACTAAGGTAGCACGGAGAAAGTAGACCTAGAGGTTGCTAGACCATTAGATGATGTGTCAGTAGATTCAACACAATAGATAAGTAGACCTGGTTGGTGTTCTCAAGACCAAACTATGTTGTTCAACAAGCTATGGGGTCATCATCTTATCCCTGGCTAACACAATCAACAGAGTTCCAATAAGGGTTGACGAGCAAAATAAACGCCACAAATGTGTGTGGATGACCAAAATATGAGCAATGCACATGATGAATAATGCAAAAAGCAATCAAACTGATAACCTATGTTGTTGGTGCGATCTGTGCAACAAAATAAATTGCTCAAACAAGAAGATAGGTTATGTGCCTTTCTGTTGTGCGGTGGCACTGACCTGAGGATAAGCATAAGCTATATTTTCTAGAATTCATTGTTGTTTGTCGCCTCTCTACTGTGCGGTGGCACTGTCTGAGGCTTGGTTTCTCTTTGAAAGCTCTAAGAATAGTGTCTTCTTGACAAACTACCATAGACCGCTCAAAAAATCTCCTTAGGAATGTTGATTAACATATAAGCGTGGGATCCACAACTGCTCGTTGAAATAATTAAACCTCAAACAATCACCAATCTATGTCAAAAGTCTATCTATGGATTTAAGTGGACAAGTATACTGACAATCATCAAGGTTGGAATTCTGAAAGTCCAATCAATGTGTGTGTCTTATAGTACTAGTGTGATTTTCTTAATTTGCTAATGACTCTTGATGAAAACAAGAATCTAGCATCAAATGATTTTGGTAACACGTCCTGAATGATTTGATTACCTGTATGATTCCATAATGAATCATTCCTCTTATGGTCAAAATAACTTGAACTGCCTGTTCAAGAAATAAATCTGTTAGATTTCAATCTTAAAATTTCCACCTCCCACAAAATCACAAAAATATGTCTTAATTTCTAGTAGTTCCTTTGTTTAAGTTTGTCAATTTAGGTTATACGTCGGACTATGTCATGGAATTCAATTTGGGAATTAATCATTTAAAAGGGTCACGTCTGAGGTGACCAAACGTGTTTTCACATGTTAATGGGCCACATCTGAGGTGACAAAATGTGTTTTGTTTAAAAGGATCATGCCTAAGGTGATCAAAAGTTTTCAAAGTCAAAAGGATCATGTCTGAGATGATCGTATGCTCAAAATTTTTATTCGATAGTCAAATGAAGTTAAATGTCAAATGGTCATAAAGTCAAAATCATGAGTTTGATCCATTCGCATGACTAGACCATGAGTATGGACAAATCGTACGATTGGACCATACTTATGCCCTAGACAACTGAATGGAGCAAGAGTATGAACCATTCACACGAATGGCTTACAAGATTGAGCCAGTCGCCCGAATGGAGTTGTGCGAATGAGTCAGTCGCCCGGCTGAACCCAGTCGGCCGACTAGATGTAATCGAATAAACCAATCGCACGACTGAGATCCAATCGCCTGAATGAAAAGAGCGAATGGGTCCAGTCGCCCGATGAAATGAGATTCAGTATAAATAAGGCCATAGTCGATCGCATAAACTCATCACCCCCATTCGCCCTAAAATCGCACAGCCTACCGTTACTCTGCCAAAACTTCCTCTGACCTTTCTGACCACAAATTTCATAATCTGACGATTTCTGGTGTTTACACAGGTACAATGCGGTGCTATCTCACAAAATTTCAGTCGATTTGATTCTAAAATGACAACATTTAGCCCAAACAAGAACCGAGAGTTAAATTGGACAAATAACCTAATAAAACTAAGTAAAATGTTGAAATCAAGGTTATAATACACTTAGTATGGTTATTGCGAGTCTATTGAACCAAACTACGATGTCTAATGTTTAGATTTGGTCAAAATTTGAATTTCAATTAAACAAACAGTGGGTCATGCGACTGGACACTCGGATGAACATCAATCACCCGACTGAGCTGGACTAATGACTCAGTCGGCCAAATAAATGGTACGAATGAGCTCAGTTGGCCGACTAAACCAATCGCAGGTTCAGTCACCCAATTGAACTCAATCGCATGATTAGTCACCCGATTGTATCCAGTCGCATGCTAGCTCAAACGACTGAACCCAGTCGTATGGTTCAATTGCATGATTGAACCAGACTAATTTCAAACAGGTTAATTAGAAATGGTTACTGTTGTGTGATGAACTGACTTGTATGCTTTTTGTGTTACAGATTGATGGCTGATAGGTTGACAATAAACCCCAAGCACAATATTTGTGCACATCTGGATGCCATACTCGGAAAGCTGCCGAGTTTGCTGGTATTATAGCTATTCTAAAGAGGTCACGGATCCACAGAGCCATATCCACACCGTGCACTCCCTATAGGTCTATACAACAGGCCTTCTGGGAGGGGGCATCGGTTGATCGGTCCCATGAGCCTTACAGCATCCGGAGTACTATATTTGGGCAGGCTATTGACTGCTGCTGATATTCGTCGAGTACTAGATCTGGGTGACTATGCAGATCACCCGACCAGACTACATCCTCTGACAGTGAGAGGGTGTTTCATCAGGATTAGGTACTCTGGGGACATAAATGCAGGTGTGCTCAACAAGAGCAACCTGTGTCCCCAGTACAAGTACTTAGCACATGTGATACGTAAGTGCTTAGCTTCGAGGAGGGGTGGCTTTGATGATATTTCAAACCAGATTCAGAATGCCTACATGGCACTGGTACTGAACCACCCCTTCAGCTTCTCGAGCATGATATTCTTATACCTAATTGAGAATCTGGAGGCTAAAGGCAAAGAGAGTTTTTGCATGTACCCGAGGTTTCTCCAGATGATTATTGATGAGAAGCTGCCCTCTCTGCCTAAGGAGAGCCAGGATGCGGTGTCACTGGAGGTGATGGATGACATGACACTAGGATGCATGAAGGTCTACAGGGGAAAGCAGGTCAAATCCCCTGTTAAGAGACTGATCAGGCATCTGGCCCAGGTGGAGTACGTGGCACCGGGAAGGTGTAAGTGGCGCTAGGAGGAGAGTGATTCAGATGTTAAGTAGATTGCTCTTCCATCTGATGACTCCAATCATGATGACAGAGACACGGGTGGAGATTTTGGCCTTGCTGTTTCTAGGGCCATCCCTGCTCATACTACATCTCCACCCCTACTCATACAGATGCCACCACTGCCAGCTTTCACCAGGATTTCTGTCCAACCGATGATGAGGCAGAGAGTGATGAGGAGCCTCTGACGAGGACTGTGGGCAGCAGGGTGGTTGCCACAAAGAGAGGATTAAGGGCGGTTGGTGGATGTCCAGGGGATTCCAGAGATACTGCTGCTGATTCAGATCCCTCATATGCCCCGGACCCGCCAGCAGCCATGGGGGAGCCTCAGTGCCTAGTGACACAAGGAAGAAGAGGATGGCTCACCCCTATGATAAGAAGGGAAAAGGACCGAAGTTTACCCTGACCTCATCTACCACCACAACCACTACCTCAGCCACACCTTCCACCAATACCACCACCACTTCTTCCATACCACCTACCACCACCACTGCTACCACACCACCTACCACTCCCACTCCACCACTTACCCACATGAGGGAAATGTAGTCCCTAATCTGGGTGACTCCCTTGTTAGTGATACTTTTGAAACTCTGGATAAGATGGAGTAGGAGTCAGATAAGAAGAAAGACCAAGCCCAAGCCTTAGAGGCTGATGTCAACATCAAAAAGGCTGAATGAGTGGCATGTTTTGCTGAGATCCGAGCCATGCGCATTGCACCAAACCCAAATGTTTGCACCAAGCTGTACAAAGTCAAGAAACACTTAAGGTGTCAGGCAAGATCATCGCATGGGCTCATTTTGAGGATCTTAATGTATATGCCGTGAAGAGAGGAAAAGGCATAGAGTACTTTAGATTCCCACACGATCTGAAGACTCTACCGGTTTTGAGCTTAACTAGCTCGCCAAGTTGAAGCCGTTATATGCTGATCCTCAAAAGATTTCCGGCTGGTTTGAAGCTGCTTTAAAGAGAGAGTACCACACCCGGTGGGTCAACTTCAAACCTCAACAACTAACGAGGTATATCAGAAGATCTGAAGTTGATACCATTACTGGGAAGCCAAAGATTATGTTGAAGTGGAGTCCTTCGTGCACAATTTGAGAATCCCTCTAAGGGAAATACCTCAGGATTTCACTCCACACTTTAAGTGGTGGTACTGTGACTGGCGAACAAGTGAAGCGGTCATAGTTTTGAACAGAAATGGAAACATTGAAAATATCATGGTATTTGACCCGATGTGGCTCACTAACTTGTCTACTTATGATGTTTACACCTTATACACTGGCCATTGTTCTATGACTCGCAGGATATTGTACAAGCTCTCTAATTCCAGAATGTGATACGGCTCTATTTTGCTTTTGAAATACATGCAGGAGTCACAAGAGAGGAAAAGTACAAGAAATATGAAGAGCTAATGAAGAATCTTAGACAATAGATTAAACTAGGTCCAAGGGGGAGTTTGTAGATACATATGTACCTAGTTTATGAGCTTAATGTAAAAAGTATTTCATGTCTAACATATATGTAACTGGATGGTTGAATGAAATACAATGTGTGGTTTATGCTTATAATGTTTAATATTTCATTGATTATTGTATGTTAACGCTTATTGAACTAACTATATAGGTTTGTGGTTGTTTTAATAGATCTAAGTCAAATAAAGATTGTGAAACATATTCAAACTTACTCATATGAAGTTCTCATGTGAATGGCCCATGCCAATGGACCATACGCATGAACAACTTCATGCTAATGAACCAGTATCACGACTGAACCAGGAGACTGGATCAGTCGCACAATTATGACATGAGATAGACTCAGTCGCACGATTGAACACTCAGTCGTGCGAATGGATCAACCGCATGACTTAGTCGCACGACTGAACCATGCTAATGGTTCAGTCGCATGAATAAGTAACCCTAACCTATAAATACCACATAATTTGTGGAAAAACGGAACACTTTGAAGAGTTAGACTCATAAACGTACCCTAGCCGTCCATAACATCCAAGAAAGCCAGTCCAAGTTCATAGATCGCACTAGATCGATTACCAATTGTTCTTAACATTTAGATTCAATCTACAATTGTTTCTACGTGCATTCTCACTAATTTGATCGCTAATCAAATAGGATTCCGCACTATTTGATGTGGTATACCGTATATCAGTGAGTACTCTCTCCTTCAATACATGATCGTAATAGATGTGTCCTATTCTCCTATGCCAGGAGATCGATCCTTCTCTGTAGCCTTTGCCAGGAAGCACTGAACTTGTGTGATCCATTGTGGAGGCCTTTGATAGTTCCAAGACATAAAGATCGTATATCCTAAGCTGACATTAGACTTGGTCCTCCAGATCACATAGTCCTTTTTTAGAACATAGCATTTCTTGTTGTCAAATACTACTTTAAATCCTTTGTCACAGATTTGGGAGACAGAAAGCAAATTATTTTGAAGTTGTTGAACATAGTTTACCTTGTCAAACTTCACATTCTGATTCCCCACTTCCACTTGACCCGTGATGTAGCCTCCTTTGTTTCCAGCAAATAAACATGACCTCCTTTAATTTGTTTGACATTTGATAGGAATGTCTAGTTTCAGTCATGTGCCTAGATGCTCTGCTATCTACAATCCAGGTATTTGTGGCAGCACTATAGCCAGCACCCTGCACATTCATAGGAAATTATTAGTAAGGGTAGGGACCTAAGCCTTAACTGGCTTGGGTGACCCCGAGGCATCACACATCATAAACTCCACCCACTATCCATTTGAGGGTGAGGGAAGATGTTGACCAAAAGAAACAATGAGCCGGATCAGAAAAAACTTAAGTCCCACAAACATCACAACAACTACTGAAGACCACACAGCTGAAGACAACCTGTTACAAAGTCTGAAGACACAGTGCTGAAGACAAAGTCTGAAGACACAAGTGCTGAAGACAAAGTCTGAAGACACAAGTGCTGAAGACGAAGTCTGAAGACACAAGTGCTGAAGACAAAGTCTGAAGACACAAGTGCTGAAGACAAAGTCTGAAGACACAAGTGCTGAAGACAAAGTCTGAAGACACAAGTGCTGAAGACAAAGTCTGAAGACACAAGTGCTGAAGACAAGTCTGAAGACACAAGTGCTGAAGACCAAAGTATCAGACGTTGTCACAACAGCTGAAGAGGTCTTCTTCAGTAGTTGTGATGGTTTCCTTTCAGTAGTTTCTTGTTTCAGTATTGTAAAACAACTGAAGAGTATGTTCTTCAGTTGTTATTGTTTCAGTAGTTTCTTTTCAGTAGTTGTAATAATAGTTAACACTTCGCATTTTTGAAGAAGATGTCAGTTGTTTGACATCTTCAGTAGTTGTGTTAACTATCAGTAGTTTGTGATAAATTCTGTTAGATGTCACTATCAAGTGACATCAGCAGACGTCACATCTCTTATATAAGAGGTGTCGACCTAATTGTAATTGTGACATTCCGTTACCACAAAGCGAATATTGAATGAAATATAGCTGCAGAATTCTCTCTATCTATAACCGTTTTGTTCTTACATTGAATATCTTTTTGTTCTTGTGATTTGGCTAATTCATTGTTAGAATTCCGCTGCTATACTCTCTAATCAATCAAACATAGATCACTGATCCTAACAAGTGGTATCAGAGCAGGTTAATCATTGATTGATCTAACAATTGATCATTGAAACTGCTAATTGATATCTATGTTTGATTGAATTAGCATTTTGCAAGAACTGGTTATAGATTATTGAATTTCTGACTTTTTCGTTCATTTATTCTGAGATCTCTTTTGGTTCAATTGGTTGTTGTGTTTTTGTTCTAAATCTGTTATAGATTAATTGAATTTGATTGAATCTGAGATGACTACTCCTTCTAATGATCCTCACAATACTGGTTCCTCAACCAAGCCCCCGATGCTGGTTAGGACCGAGTATAACATATGGCAGCGAAGAATGCTTCATCACCTGTCTGTTAACAGTTCAGGTTGTTAGACATCTGTGGTACATGGACCACATAAGCCTATGGTGAACTATCCGGAAACCAATCAAATGGTTCCGAAGAAGAAGGAACAATACTCTGATGAAAATCGGAAACTGTTTGAGATTGATGCTAAAGCCCATGGAATTCTGGCCATGGCACTGCCTAATGAAATCTATTCAGGGCTTATGCATCATGAAACTGCTCATGATCTCTGGAATGCCCTGAAGGAACAATTCGGTGGCACATATGAGGTCTTAGCAAACAACAGAGAAATCCTTGCCCAACAATATGAGACATTCTCTCATAGAAAGGTGAGACACTGACTCAACAGTTTGAGCGTTTTTCCTGCTTGATCTCTGAGCTGAAAATGGTGAAACAGGAATACACCAATAGCCAGATGAATAACAGGTTCCTCAGATCACTGCCTGAGAGATGGGACACATACACTATTGTCCTACGCTCTAGTGCAAATCTGGATATCCTATCTCTCACCCAACTTCATGGGAAACTGCTTACATTCGAAAGAGAGATAGAGCAGAAGAGGAAACTGTCCTCATCAGGAAAGCTCACTGATGACTTTGTACCAGGGAATACTACCTTGGTTGGTCATGAGTCAAATATGCTGCATCTGAAAGCAATTATGATGAGCATATTGATTTCTCTTCAAATAGTTCTGATCATGCATTTGTTGGTATTGACAGTTTTTCTGGCAGTAATAGTGACAATCTATGCTTCATCATGGATGATTTGAAAGAATAGCTGATGATGATCTAGAAGAGATGGATATTCTGAGCCAAATGGCATTGATTAATATCAGATCTCAGAAGTTCTATAAGAGAACTGGCAGGAAATTTCCTGGACTCTCTGGCAAAACCAAAGTTGGTTTTGACAAGAGTAAGTTGAGGTGTCACAAATGCCAAAGGCTGGGACACTTTGCAAGAGAGTGTAGATCAACTGGATCTAACTCTTCTGCACCCTTTGTGACTTTTCCTAGTACTAGTCCACAAAACAAAGAGCAACATCCTGCTGGTTCTGGTCATCATTCACATCCTAGGTCTCCTGCATATTTTGTCCCCCAGGGTCAAATGTCATATCCTTATCCCTGCTATTATATGCCTCAACCAAATCCTTTCAAGCTCCAATTGCACAACAACCACAAGCATTGCCTGAACCACAACCTTCCCAATCTCATCAACAAACGCAACCTCAACAACACAGCTTCTTCACCCCAGGAGTTGTTGATTGGAGCAGTTTACCAGATGATTTGTCTGATCATGAACAACTTCACTGGTGCTGGTCAACATGGTGGTGACAATCCCTTTGGAAATCTAGCTATTATGGCTTTGGATTCTGCGGATACTTCATCTACTAATGCCTCTACACCCAAGTATCACAGGTATCCTCTGAGGCAAAAGCCAAATTATGTTCTGAAACATGCATAGCAGCATTTGCATCTATTAGAGAAGCAATGTAGCTTTGATTAACAAGAACATTGAGCTAGAACAAACAATTTCCAAAAGAAAAGCTAAATTTGAGTTTGTGCTTAATGAAAAGAATGATGATTTACAAACTTAAATGCCATATCACAAACTATAAGGCTAGGGAAGGTACTTCTAGAGAAGTACAAAGATCTCAAAGAAACCCTTGCAGTCACCCAAGTAGAGTGTGATCGATGGGTACAATCATGCAAAGGTTTTGAAATGCTTCTTAGTAAGCAATCTGCTTCCAATGTGAAGTTTGGCATTGGTTACAACCACACTGCTCCACCTATAGATTTTACTCCAGAGCAGAGGTAGAATCTGATGGTGAGGCAATAACCAATCCATTTCATCATGTGATCTACTTTTTGATACAGCACCATCAGAAATAGAAGTCAGCACTAAGCCCTCTCAGAACTTATCAGCTGATGTTGATGGTTCCACTGCTGACACTCACATGATCAATGAGTTGATCAACTCAGGAGTTAATTCTGAAAGTCCTGAAAGGACTGGAGAGCAAGATTTAACACCTGAAGTTCAAACTCCAACTACTGTCAGTACTGAAAAGAAGAAAACTGTTAGTAGAAAGAGTTTGAAGACTACTAAAGAGGAAGTCAAGAAGCAAACAATGCTTTCAAAGCACTGAAGAGCAAGTCTTCAGTAGTTTCATCCTCTTTAGTTGATGATCAACATAAGATGAAGAAGAAACCATGTGAAGTATGTGGTTTGTTCAATAATCTTACAGATGATTGTCGATACAAAAGAGGATCCAAACTCAAACATAAAGAGGAAATTAAAGACAAAATGGTTAAAATGAAAACTGAGTTTGAGACCACATTTGTATAAGCAACATCAAATCCTGTAACCCTTAAGTCCATAAAAAAATCCAAAAAGGAAGGGGTTAAATAGGTAGCAGCTGAGATTGCTCAAAAGAAGAAGGTGCAACATAGGAACTTATCAAACTCCAATGGCAATGTGTCTGATGAGCTGAAAGCTTTATCACAAAATCAGACACAGCTGGTTATGATGGTTCAACATCTATTGGGAAGAGTTAACCAATTAGATGTTCCTATGTTGAAACCACAGAAAAGGAGGTCCAATCCAAAGGATTCCTCTTCTTCACCGTCTTTTCCTCTCAGGCTGTTGTTTCCATCAAACCTGTTAGTTTACCATTGTTGATGAAAACAGGCCCAAAACCAAAAAGGTTTGGGTCTCCAAAACTAACTGATTGTTTATAATTGTAGGGTTCTTCAACATGCCAAGTAGCATCTGGTATGTAGACAGTGGGGGATCTATGCACATGACTGGGAACAGCTCTCTTCTTCATGACTACTCTCAAGGAAAGAAGGGGTTTGTTTCTTTTGGCAATGATGCTAGGGGTTACATCATTGGAAATGGCTTTGTCTCCAATGGAGAAATAAAGTTTGATGATGTTAGTCATGTGGAAAATCTCAAGTACAATCTCTTGAGTGTCAGTCAAATGTGTGATAAAGGCCATGTTGCTCTTTTCACCAGTCAGAACTGTAGGATTCTGTCATCCAAAGTTCTGCATTTGATTGATAAGGTATTGGATGATCACACTCTCCTGAGAGCCAACAGGACAGGAAGAGTGTATGCCTTAGATCTTTCCAAGAAAATAGATCTCAGAGGCAATCCTTGCCTATTTTCCAAAGCCTCTTCTCAAGAATCTAAACTGTGGCACAGAAGGCTGGGTCATGTTAATTTTAAAAACATGAATTAGCTAATCCACAATAGTTTAGTTAGAGGCTTACCAATAAAGGAGTTCCACTATGATGAAACCTGCACTGCTTGTTTAAAAGGAAAACAGCACAAAGTCTCATTCCCTCCTATTGAAAGCCTAAGTCCACTGCCTGCTTGCAATTACTGCATATGGATCTATTTGGTCCTGTGAGAGTGATGAGCATGGCAAAGAAGAAATACTGTCTGGTAATTGTGGATGATTACTCCAGATTTGTATGGACTTTCTTTCTACATTCAAAGGATGAGGTTTCTCAGAAGATTATTCACTTTGTGTTGTATGTTGAGAAGCAGTATTCCCTTCCAGTCAAGTGTATTAGAGTGACAATAGAACTGAATTCAGAAACCATACACTTGATGACTTCTATCTTTCAAAGGGAATCAAAAGGCAGTTTAGCATACCACGGACTCCAGAACAAATGGAGTAGTGGAGAGGAAGAACAGGACCCTAATTGAAGCTTCAAGGTCCATGCTGGCTGACTCTGGTTTGACACTGACCTTTTGGGCTGAAGCTGTTAACACAGCTTGCTATGTGCAGAATAGAGTCTTAGTAAATTAGAGGTTGATGAAGACTCCATATGAAGTTCTCCATCACTTGGCTCCTCTAATTTCATTTTTCAAAGCATTTGGGTGTCCTTGTTTTATTCTCACATAAAGGATCAACTCCAAAAATTTGATCCTAAGGTGGATGCAGGGTATTTTTTTTTGGTATTCATCTACTTGCAAGGCATACAGAGTCTTCAAACTGCAGAACAAAGATAGTTGAAGAGACTTTGCATGTGAGTTTAATGAATCTCCTATGGACAAGATTCCACAAAACCCTGTGGAGTTGTTTGATTTGGACATACTACAATATGTTCCTTATCAACCTCCAGGTGTTGCAGATCATGTGGATAAATCATCTTCTGCAGCATGTCTTCCACCTGGTGGTATTGATGATGATGATGATAATATCAATACTCACCTATTCAAGTTTAGTGACCAACTGCCTGTGTCTGCTAAATTTGATGTTCCGTAGCTTCAGCAGTTCCATCCACAACAAATGCTGATGAGATCTCTGTTCCTCTACATCTTTGAGTTACCATCTAATTCTTGGTTTCAAGAGTCTGCATCAACATCTGCTGCTGCTGAAGGTCCTACAACACTTGCACAGATTCATTGTTTATCAAGAACTGAAGAATCCCCAATGTCTCAGATTATTGGTGATATCATGTTGGGTGTTCAACAAGAGTCAATTGTCTAACTTCTTCTTCTATGCTCTCTTCATCAGTCACTAGAGCCAAAGAACTACCATGTTGCTTTGAGAGACAATGGATAGGTTGAAGCCATGCAGCTTGAGCTACTTCAGTTCAAGAAACAGCAAGTGTGGAATGGTTCCTCTTCCCCCAGGTAAGTGTGCAATAGGCACTAAATGGGTGTTTAGGAATAAAACTGATAAAATGGGCTTATTGTTAAGAACAGGCTAGATTGGTTGTACAGGGTTTTCACAAGAAGAAGGTATTGACTGTGATGAACTTTGCCCCTGTAGCCAACTAGAGGCAATCAGATTGTTTTTAGCCTATGCTGCATTCCACAATCTTAAAGTTTTTCAAATGGATGTTCAAAAGTGCATTTCTATAGGTAAATAAAAGAAGAAGTTTATGTGTGTCAACCCAGGTTTGAAGATAATAAACTCCTGAATGGGTGTATAAACTTGATAAGCTCTTTATGGGTTGAAACAAGCTCCTAGAGCCTGGTATGAGACACTTTCCACTTTTCATCTTAAGAATAATTTCACTAGAGGCTCCATTGATAAAACTTTGTTTATTAAGAAGGTGGATCAGAATAAGCTACTTGTTCAGATTTATGTTGATGATATCATTTTTGCATCCTCTGATCACCCAGTTGTGTGATGATGTTACAACATTATTGAAAAAGAGGTTTGAAATGAGTGCAATGGGAGAATTACAGTTCTTTCTAGGCTTGCAAATTAAACAAAAGGCTGATGGAACCTTTATTCATCAGTCAAAATATACAAAAGATCTTTTGAATAAGTTTGATTTACAAAACTGTAAGCCCTGTTCTACTCCCATGTGCAACACACCCACCAACTGGATGCTGATTAGAAAGGTAAAGCTGTTGATGAAACACTTTACAGATGTATGATTGGGTCCTTGATGTATTTACAGCTTCTAGACCAGATATTATGTTGCTAATGTGTTTGTGCTAGATTTCAGGCTGCTCTTAAAGAGTCTCATTTGATTGCAGTCAAGAGAATCTTTAGATATTTGCAAGGTACACAATCTCTGGATTATGGTATTCCACTGGACACTCTTGCAAATTAGGTGCTTTTTCAGATAGTGACTATGCAGGGTGCAAGTTAACTAGAAAGTCAACTTCTGGTGGTTGTCAATTCCTAGGCAACTGTTTGATTTCTTGGCAGAGTAAGAAACAAACATCTGTTGCTACATCAACTACTGAGGCCGAGTACATTGTTGCTGCAAGTTGCACTTCTCAGGTACTCTGGCTTCAGAACTAACTTCTGGATTATGGCATTACAGAGACTAAGACTCCATTATTAATGGATAGTGCTTCAGCTCTGGTATTGTCAAAAATCCAGTCCAGCACTCTAGGACCAAACATATAGAGATCAGACATCACTTTATTCGGGATTGTTTTGAAAAAGGTCTGATTGATCCTAAGTTTGTGCCTAGTGCTGATGAGCTTGCAGATATTTTTACTAAGCCTTTGGATAGTTCTACTTTCCAAAACCTTGTGTTAAGGCTTGGTATGCTGCAGCTAGAATAAGTGACAACTACTGATGATTTCAGTAAAAAGTACTGGTGATCATTGGTAACCATGTCACATATAAGTACTGATGAGTTCTTTCACCTTCAGAGTTATTATAACTACTGACGGCTAAATGCCTCACAAGTACTGAAGTACTATCTGTTCTACACCACTGATGTAGTTACAACTACTGATGTAGTTACAACTACTAAAATCAGTACAAACAGATAAGTACTGACGTCCTATGAAAACACTGAGAAGCAGATGCAAAGTCTGATAAGTGTTGAGGACAGTATGAAACAGCTGAAAGGCTATGAATTGACGAAAACTACTGAAGAGAACTTTCTCTTCAGTTGTTTCTACCAACTGCTGTTTCATTCTAAACAACTGAAGCAAAACCATGTCTTCAGTAGTTTTATAACTACTGATGACGAACACCAAGTCTTCAGCTGTTTACAACAACTGATGACAAAACCATGTCTTCAGTAGTTTCACAACTACTGATGACAAACACCAAGTCCTCAGTTGTTTCATCACCTGATGTCAAAACTGTCTTCAGTAGTTTTATAACTACTGATGACTAAATTAGAGACTTCAGCTGTTTCAACGTCTGAAAGGGTAATACCATGTCAACAGTCGGTTTAAAACTACTGATGACTAACACTAAATCCTTCAGTCATTTTCTAACCCCTACCCTATAAATACCTGTCCTCTTCTCGAATGTTTCATTAGCCGTTATTTTCTGAGCTTCTCTCTCTCAAACATGGCGACCATGAGTCTGAAACCACGACATAACTGCGTTGCATACCTTACCAAGTCGGCTTTCTAGAACAAATATGATAATGCCATTGACTTAATGGTGGATTCCCCATATCGCACAACCTTTCTCTTGAATCTGACCATCTACCCTGAATCCCTTAGTCAATTCTGGTCAAATGCTTTTGTTCATACTGATGAGTCTACCGGCCAAATCTCTGTTCGGTCCCTTGTCAACCAGAAACCAGTGGTCGTTACAGCCGACATCATTCGTCAGGCATTACACTTACACGACTCCACCGCTGTGACTGAATACCCAAAGGGCATAACAGATATGTCTTTTATCAATCATGGGTATGAAGGTGATCTTCGAGCTACAACCATTCTGAAGAAACATTTCCATGATGCTGAGAAATTTATTTTTCACATGGTAAATGTCTGCTTAGCCTCCAAGACATCCTCTTGGGATCAAATGTCATCCCAATGGTAACAGGTATTGTATTCTATTCTAGAACACCAACCGCTAAATTTTTCTGAAATCGTGTTTCTAGGAATAAAGAACTTGGCTCAGAAACCTACGGCAAACCGATGGCCATTATATCCCAGGTTTCTGATGGCCATTATTTTAAATAATTAAAATCTGATGGCCTTGTTGGCCTTGGAGTCCCTGCACCAGCTGTTTGGCTGTGGTATACTCCAAGCACCAACTCGACCTTACTCTCAAAGAAGTTGCCCGAATGCTAAGCCCAAGCACAGGGAACCCACAGCTTCCACCACCAGAACCAAAGTCCCCACTAAACCAAAACCAAAACACCCCAAAAAGCTATTCAGGGAGATGAGTCCCCTGAAGATGCTCCTGTATCACCCAGGCAGGATATACTTGCTGATTTAAACCCCCCAGCAGTATCAGAGACTACCAGCCACAGCCGCTCAGGATTCCTCTCAAAAGGAGCCTGCAACCACCACAGAAGGGTACCCACACATCTAGGATCTTCCTCACTTGAAGAGATTGCCATTGAAGAGCACCATCCTCCCCAGGTGCACACTGCTTTTACCCATCTCCCCATGCAACCGCCCCCCAAAGTCCAACCATAATCATTGTAAACGTGCTGACTCAACTGCATGCCTCTCCTCCTCCCCAACAACCACCAACAAGGGGGAACCACAGATATTAAGGAAGAGGATCACCATGCTTCTGACAACCCACAGCACAGGGGTTTACAATTCTATCTCCTGGTGTGGATAGGGGATTAGAACATCTAGTGAGGCTGCCACCTCTTCTGAATCAGCACATGATCAGAATGAGGCTGGTAACATAGCTAAGACCTCACTAGAGGCAACAGCTGATGAAGGACACAGTCCTGAGGCTGGAAGTCCCCAGTTCCAAGACAAAGGGGCACATGCTAAAACTGGTCTACACCCAGTGCATGTACATCCTGCTACAAGCAGGAGGTCAGGTGATTCAGCATCTGCTGATGATGACCTCGGCTTTTTCTATGACGTTCTAGCCCACAACACCACCTGGAGGTTGAGGTAAGCAGACTACAAGAAGTGCTTGCCAAGAAGTCTCAGGATGTAAGTCCATCTGCCCCACCAACCCACAGATGGCACCTTCATTTGAAGGTCCCCCAAACTTTACCCTCTCACTTCACTGAGCCTCCAGCCTCTGCTTTTGGCACTATCTCTCCGGGACAGAACCCCCCTGAGCAGATGGTTGCTGTATTCCAACAATCCCTCTCATCACTCTCATCATCAATGACATTGTTTATAAAGCTATTGATGAGAGGATCTCCTCAAGTCTACCACCACTCATTGATGATGCTATGCACAAGAAACTTTCTGTGGTACAAACCCCTGCCACCAATGCATCCAAAAGGGGGAGAGTACAACAGTGAAAGTAAGAAAAGAAAAAGAACTGAGGATGAGAAGGCACAAGAGAAAACAAAGGAGTTGGAAAAGGAAAAGGAACAACAACTGATCACTTACAAAAGAAAGAAAAGTGCTGGTGATCAAACGAATGCTGAAGAAAAATCCTTGGAAGAGCTGGTAAAAGATGCAGATGAAACACACAGCCAATCCATGGACAAAATCACATGAGCAACTCTTCAAGCAAGACTTTGATACAGCCACACTAGACAGTGAGATCAGGAGGTTGGAAGTAGAGGAAATTCAAAACAGATGGGCTGGGTACAATGTGCTGGAGAAAGAGAGATTGGAGATCATGATTCGATTCATAGCCAAATACTTAGGAAGATCACTGATGGAGATCGTTCATGGACCAGAGACAGCATTCTGGCTATAGCCACCAGAATTTGTTTGTCTGAGCAATTTCATAAGGGGATAATCATTGAAGCACTTGATGAGGCTGGGGATGGGAAAAGGTTTGAAATGGCAAGACTCACAAAACCAAACTCACAACCAAAATGTTTGAACAACCTTCCCAATCACCCACTCAAAAACAGCCTACCCCTTAAATCTCCAAACCAATCTCAAAACCCAAATCCAAACATCCTCAACCTTCAAAACCAATTCCTTTACCACAAAAACCAACCAACCATCATCCAGTGATGCACCTAGAAGGAGGAGAAGGGTGCTGAGGATAGAAGAAGATGAAGAAGAAGAGGATGAAGATGATAGTCTGCGACTCTCTGCTATTCTAAGGCTACCAGAACCCAGGAGTCAACTCATGATCACACCTGACTCACAAAGGGAAATGGTTAGAGTCAAAATAGAAGATGAAGAACAACAGAAGCAACATGATGAGCAACTACTGAAGGTGGTTGACAAGGAATTTCCTCAGTCATCATCTATACAAGCCATGAAAGGCATGCTCAGAGGCTGTACACTCTCAGACACACATTTCAGTATCAAAAGGAGAGAGTGAGAGTATGGCCAGACCCCAAGGTGAGTTCTAGAATCCACAAAAGATCCATTCCACATAGATACAATGGCCAGGTTAGAAAAACAATAGACTCTACAATCATGTTGGCCATGTAGTCTCACCCTGGGAAATAATTGATGAATTCAAGAAGGCTCATCAATCAAAAATGACCCCTCAAGCCTTACTGGAAAACAAGATGATCAAAAAGGGGTTATTATATAAGAAGCTTGAAGACATTAAGAAGAATGATCTCCAGTTACTTCTTGAGGGCACTCATCCTGATGAATTTCTCTATAGGTAGATAACTACTGTGGAGTTAAAGAATGGCAGGACTGTAAAGTACTTATCTGAGTACTATGGTCCAGAGTTCTTCTTTGAAGGAGGAGTAGAAGAACTCTCCATGGAGGAACAGGTTGTTCTCCTTGAGGCCTATGTTCGAGAGTCGTACAGACTCATCATGGGGAAGTAGATCTCATGAATGGGGTAACAACCCTGTGTCCAGTTCCCTAAAACAGAGTTCCCATTCATACCTTGCCAACAGATCTCTGAGATTTCTTCCCAGGCCATGGGTCATCTTCTTAACTGATCAAGAAGGAAAAAGACCAACCATTCTGCCAACAATAAGTGGGACCTCAATAAAGTTAAAGGTTTTGGCTGCATTGGTTCAGGGGGAGTTTGTTGGACCAAAAGAACCAATGAGCCGGATCAGAAAAACCTTTAAGTCCCACAGACATCACAACAACTACTGAAGACCACAACAGCTGAAGACAACAGCTGTTTACAAAGTCTGAAGACACAAGTGCTGAAGACAAAGTCTGAAGACACAAGTGCTGAAGACAAAGTCTGAAGACACAAGTGCTGAAGACAAAGTCTGAAGACACAAGTGCTGAAGACAAAGTCTGAGACACAAGTGCTGAAGACAAAGTCTGAAGACACAAGTGCTGAAGACAAAGTCTGAAGACACAAGTGCTGAAGACAAAGTCTGAAGACACAAGTGCTGAAGACAAAGTCTGAAGACACAAGTGCTGAAGACCAAAGTATCAGACGTTGTCACAACAGCTGAAGAGGTCTTCTTCAGTAGTTGTGATGGTTTACCTTTCAGTAGTTTCTTGTTTCAGTATTTGTAAAACAACTGAAGAGTATGTTCTTCAGTTGTTATTGTTTCAGTAGTTTCTTTCAGTAGTTGTAATAATAGTTAACATTAGCATTTTTGTAAGAAGATGTCAGTGTTTGACATCTTCAGTAGTTGTGTTAACTATCAGTAGTTTGTGATTAATTCTGTTATATGTCACTATCAAGTGACATCAGCAGACGTCACATCTCTTATATAAGAGGTGTCGACCTAATTGTAATTGTGACATTCCGTTACCACGAAAGCGAATATTGAATGAAATATATCTGCAGAATTCTCTCTATCTATAACCGTTTTGTTCTTACATTGAATATCTTTTTGTTCTTGTGATTTGGCTAATTCATTGTTAGAATTCCGCTGCTATACTCTCTAATCAATCAAACGTAGATCACTGATCCTAACAGAAGATCACTCGTCTTCTTGTTCTCATTATCAGACATTGAACTAGATTTTTCTTTCCATAAGCCAGTTTTGTGTAAGGCCTGTTTGTGATAAACGGACGATTGGCTTATGGTTTGAACTTTATGTTCACTAAATCGTCTTGGTGGGGTTATAGACTCCTTTTCGACAAGCTGGGTTTAGGATCATGAAGTTCAACTTTCTTCCTAGATGTCTGATAGTAAGGATAGTTAGACGCGATGTGTCCATACTTTCCACAGTTGTAGCATGATCTGCTTTCGACATGTTGGTATGACTGTTTCTGTGGAGAAGTGTGTGACACTCATGTGACTTTTATTGTTTGGGTTTTGACACTTCTTGTTTAGATGTTTTATATTGTTTAACAAAATTAATTGTTTGAACCTTTTTAACATCTTTACTTTTTTGTTTACCTGGACTTAGACATGATGCACGTGTTTGGTTAACTTGTTTAGTCTTTTTGGGTTCTGAATTAGACGTATTTGGACCAGACTTTAGCTTAACCTCCTTAAATTGTTCAACTAGATTAACAATAGGCATTTTTCTGTTTGACTTTAAAGTGGTCTCCTTTTGTTTAGTGATAGATTCAATGGAATTACTTGTGGAATCTGGATCACTTAGAAGAGGAGTGGACACCACATGCTCCTTGATTGGGTTGTTATTTATTGTTTGCATTTAGCATTCAACAAGATCTCATGTGGTGGTGGAACCACTTTGTAACCCAAACCCTCCCTGTTGTTGCGTTCTCTCACTAGGTGTTGGACTATGTGAGAAGAACTAGTCCGACTGTGTAGTTTTTGTTTTAATGATGTTACTTTGACTTCCAAAACTGCTTTTTGTTTCTTGGTTTCTTCTAGGTAGTTAAATAGAACTTAGTGCCATTTGCTTGGTTAATGGCCACAACTTTAGTTCCCCTAAGTTGTTTATTTAACAGTTCTATTTTCTCTTTATAATTGTGCTCATTATGTTTTAAAATCCTGTTTGCTTCTATGCACAGTTGTAAATCATTTACTAAGCTATCATTGAGATCTAATAACCTAGCGAATTTTAAGTCTATGATTTCTCTAAATTTATTACATTCAATACAAGCATAACTATCAAACAATTGGTATTTGGTACATACCTGAGCAGATTCGGTTGAATCAGCCATCATAGCAGAGTCTGACTCTTCTGGTGCTGTTGATTCTGAACATTGGTGCTTGAACCCGTTTTATTCAGGTGATCGACCATAATTGTTGTTTCTTCATTATGTGACCTTACGAGTTCAACTGCTATATCACCTTCGCTTGGAGAGTCATCGTCAAAACCCTCAACACACGCAATGTTGGATTCTCCCGGAAATACAAATCGAAAGGTCCAATCTTGCCCTTCGTCATCTTGAGCAGTCAAGGCCTTGGGATCCTTGGTTGAGGATGTAGCACTACTTGTGGGTTTATCTTGACGATTGAATGATGAGAATGGATTACCATTACCTGTCTTCTTGGGCTTAACACATTCACGTGTGAAGTGCCTCTTTTCTCCACAATTAAAACAGGTAACTTTGGTTTTGTCAAAACCAAAGGTTGTATCCTTTGTGGCAATCAGGTTCGTCATGTCTTCTTAACAAACTTCTTTGCCCTCTGGACAACACTTGCCAATGCCCACATGATATCCATTCTTTCCAGCTCAGTCTCGTCTACTTGCTCGTAGTCTTCATCTACCGGATGGCAGTTTCCAATCTTCCCTGCAACTAGTCCGTCATAGGAGTGAACGATAGCTGCTAAGAGATCCATATGCTCCTTGCTACCTCTACAGTCACGTTACTGAGATTCTCGGTCTTCAATTTTGTAGAATTGGCTTCAGGTGCTATATATTGGGTGCAAGACGACCCTGACGTGTCAGATGCTGAAGTAGTGGCTTGAGATGGAGCGGCTGAACTCGACACAAATGCCGTTGAAGTGGTGCTCCAGACGTTTGTTCTTGAGGATTAGAGTTGTAAAGTGACGGGTTTTGATCATATGATGCCTTTTGAGACCTGTACTTCATCCTCAACTCTTCCTCTCTCAGCTTCAGAATGAAATCATTGATATCTAACTTTGCCAGCATATCATTATGTCTGAGATTTGATACAAATGAAACCCACTTTTCTGGCAATCTATCTGCGAAATTCGACACCTTGTCTTCCATGGACGTAACAACCCCATGAGTGTGCAGCTCACTCCTTAAGTGGTAGAAGCAGTCAATAACATCATCCAGAATCCTTACCCATTGACAAGAAGTTATCGAACTCCTTCTTCAAAGCTTTATCCTTTAGATCTTTTAGCGATGCATTCCCGTCATACCGCTTTTTCAGAGCATCCCATAGTATCTTTGCTTGCTTGTTCTCAGAAAACTGATGGAATATATCCTTTGGAATGGACTGAGTTAACAGAGCGTACACCTTCTTCTCTACATTGTACTTTACCTTTTGCCCATCAGTCATGCCCCCTAAGGTATGTTTAACTCTATCGGCTCCAACTGGCATACTATACCTTCTCTTAATTGATTTCCACAAATTAGGATCTACTCCATTTAGGTATATCTCAAACCTTTGCTTCCATTGTGGGTAATCATCCAACGTTATGAGCTTAGGAGGCTTATTGTGATTCCCATTTCATTGCTATTTACTTTTGATTTTAGAACAAATTGTTGTACTATTGTGCCGATGAAAGAATGCGATTGGGCTATTCGTGCGATTGAACAATACGGATGGTTCAATCGTGCCACTGGGCAGGTGCGGATGAACAATGCGAAAAAAGATCTTCAGTCATACGAATGGATGGACAACCGAGCCAATCGTGCGTATGAGTGGTGCGGATGGGTTCAGTGGTGTGATCGAGTCAATCGTGCGACTAGAGGCAGCTGTTTTTTGCAAAAACAAAGGTTTTGAATACTTTGAAACAAAAACACGAATTTCTTACTACCCTAATTGCCGTATGCAGGAAAAACGTTAACTTTTTGACCTGGAAACATCAAAAGCACTGTTTGACACAAAAAGATTACGTTTTTGTGTGGAAAACACGATTTTTATATCAAAATCGGTTGAATCACACGCAAATCAAGAGCCAAAGCTCTCATACCACTTGTTAGGACCGTTTTGGTACGGAGTACTAACTGATTTATGTGTATACCAAACCAAATAGTGTAGAATCCTATTTGATTGGCAATCCAATTAGTGAGAACGCAAGTATAATCAATCTAAGAATGAATATAAAAATAGGAGCTTGATAGAGACAGCCAGGACAATGCTAGCCGACTCTAAACTGCATATTCAATTGTCGAATAAGGCAGTGGCTAATGCATGTTACACGCTTAATCGAGTCTTAGTGGTCAAACGACATGGGAAAACATGTTATGAACTGCTCCAGCGATGTAAACCAAACTTGGAGTATCTAGAACCGTTTGGTGCACCGTGCATGTTGTTAAAGAAGACTAATACTGGGATGTTTAGTGAGAAGGCAGAAGAAGGTATCTTTCTCGGATACAGTATACCAGACAAGTGAGTTTATAACAACTCAACGGGTCAGGTCGAAGTGTGGTGCAATGTTGATGTTCAAAGATACACCACCTCCCTGCTGGAAAAGGACCTCCTTCTTCCTTGACTTTGATGGATTTTATAATTCTTTCAATCTACCGCCTTGTCATCCAGATGACGAGCTGTCTGCTAGGATGATGTACGATGTGTTGAACGCTCCACTACTAGACTCGACATCATTAGATGATACTTCTAGCCCTTCAGGGGGAGAGCTTGAAGTAAGTGATTCGTCCTCTGATGATGAAGCAAATGAGAATGAAAATGTGGACCAGGAGGAACAAGTTCCCTCCAATGAAAGTACACAAGCATCAAATCTTGATGCCTCTAACACTTTTGAACCTCATACTCCAACAGCTATAGATACTGAACCTTGGAATCACAATATGGATACTGAGGTAGTTGTACCCACCACTCCTGAATCTTGAATTAATGTTATCATCCCTGGACAATATCATTGGGGACGTTCGATCCGGAGTACATACATGAAGTCAGCTATACTCAGTTGATTATGCCTCAGTCATGGAAAAAGAATATCTTCACGATGGTGCATATCGATGTTTTGTGTCTTAATTTGAGCCAAAATATGTAAGTGAAGCCCTAAACAATGAAGCATGGGTTAGTGCTATGCAAGAAGAACTTCTACAGTTCAAGAAGTTAGGAGTATGGACCCTTGTGGACAGACCAAAAGGTCCTAAAGTGATTTTCACTAAATGGGTGCTGAAGTGTAAGAAAGAAGACCAAGGGGTTATCATTAGAAATAAAGCTCAACTTGTGGTTCAAGGGTTTCAACAAGTCGAAGGCATAGATTACAATGAAGTGTGTGCACCAGTGGCAAGGATGGAAGCAATTCGTATTTTCTTAGCCTATGCATCCTACATGAAGATTAAAGTTTATCAATTGGATGTGAAAAGCGCATTCCTTCGTGGTGAAATCCATGAAACAGTATACGTCAGTCAACTAGAAGGATTTGAGGATCCGTATCACCGGGATAGAGTTTACAAACTGCACAAGGCTTTTTACGGGCTCCATCAAGCCCCTAGAGCCTGGTATAAGAAACTCTCAAATCATCTAGTGAAACATGGTTTTCGCAGAGGAGTTATTGACTGCACGTTATTCATTAAAGAAAAGGATGGTGATTTGCTACTGGTACAAATATATGTGGATGACATAATCTTCGGTTCCAAAAATGAAGAATTATGTAAGGAATTCGAATCTGTAATGAAGGTAGAGTTTGAGATGAGTTCCATGGGGGAGATAAAGTTATTTCTTGGATTACAGGTGGATCAAACACCAAAAGGAATATTCCTGCATTAGTCCAAATATGTAGGATATATCCTCAGTCGATTCGACTTGGAGAATGCGACAGCTGTCGGAACTCCACTTGCCACAAACCATGGCGTGGTACCCGACAAAAATGGTGATCTGGGTTAAGCCACCATGTACATAGGAATGATCGGATCTCTAATGTACCTCACAGCCTCTCGTCCTAATATTATGTATGTCATGTGTCTTTGTTCCAGATATCAGGTTAAACCAAAAGTAAATCATCTCATTAGAGTTAAAAGGATTTTTCGTTATCTGAAGGGTACTCTAACACTCAGGTTGTGGTATCCTCATGATGATGACATTGAGCTTATAGTGTATAGTGACTCAGACTATGGTGGTTGCAAGATGCATTACAAGTCAACATCAGCGGGATGTCAGTTCTTTGGTAGACGGTTAGTCACCTGGCAGTGTAAGAAGCAGACATCAGTTGCTCTGTCAACATGTGAAGCTTAATATATTGCTGCTGCAAGTTACTGTTCGCAAATTATTTGGATTCAACAACAAATGCGCGACTATGGTTTGCAATTTTCTAACGCCACTATCTTTGTTGATAATACTGTTGCAATTGATGTAACTAAAAATCCGTTCTAACACCCCAAAACTAAACACATCGGTATTAAATATCACTTTATACGTGACTGTTTTGAAACACCATTAATCGATGTTGTTAAAATTAATATGGATTTTCAACGCGCCGACCTCTACACAAAAGCATTTGACAAACCTTGGTTTTTGTATCTTTTAGAGGTTAATGGCGTGAAAAATAAAGGTTATGTGATTGAAGAAGAAGAAAGTTCTTAGTCCAACAAGAATTTTCTTAGTTTATTATTTATTTATTTTTTATTTTATTTTCCTATCTTTTAAAATCCAAAAACACAAAAAGTTTTTAGTTTTAGAACTTTAGGGGGAGAATAGTTTAGTTTACTTTTACTTTGTAGTATTTATTTACTTAAAAAACGGGCAAATTAGCTGAAAGAAATGAAATCAAATATGTGATTTTGATTCAAAGTTTACGGAAAATGATAGTACACAGGGAACAAATTGTTTGGAACTTCAAAACTAGTCTGTTCAACATGCTATATTCAAATTACAAGTCTGAGAAGTCTAAACACAATAAAAGGAAAATGATAGTAAAACTAGTCTGCTACTGAGGTAACATAGAGATAGTAGACCTAGAGGTTGCTAGTTCATTATATGACGTGTCGGGAGATTTAACACAATAGATGAGTAGACTTCAGTGGTAAATTAAATTCAAACTAATTTGTTCAACTCACTGTGGCTTCACATCTTGTCACGGGTTAACACAATCAACGTATTTCCAATAAGGGGTGACGAGCAAAATAAACGTCACAAATGTGTGCGGATGACCATAAAAATGAGCAAAGCTCATGGAAAGCCTGCTAAGTGGAACCAAGCTAATGACTAATATTAATGGTGCGTTATGTGCAAAAGAAAAACAAATGCTCTAACAAGAAGATAGATTGTGTGCCTCTCTGCTGTGCGGTGGCACTGACCTGAGGATAAGCATAACCTAAATATTTTAAAATTCATTATTGTTTGCGCCTCTCTACTGTGCGATGGCACTGACCTGAGGCATGGCATCTCTTTGTAAGCTCCTAGAATAGTTTCATCTTGTCCAATACCCGTAGACCGTTCAAAAATCTCTTGAGGAATGTTGATTACCATATGAGTGTGGGATCCACAATGCAACTAGGAGATGACGGACCATGCCAAATCAAGGGGGTTGGCAATGTCATTCTTGAACTTGAAGGTGGAATAGAGTTTAAGTTGATTGAGGTCAGATACATCCCTTCTTTATCTAGAAATTTAATTTCCTAAGGAGTGTTTGAAAAAATCTGGATGTCATGTTAGTCTAAAAGGGGGAAAGGGAAAGGTAATAAGTGGGTTTATGGTAGTCATGTCTGGTAATAGGAAAGATAATAATGTGTATGTGTTAAGTGGTAGTGTTGTCAAAGGTTCAGTGAATTATGCGGATGGTGGGTCAGACAATTCCACCATGCTGTGGCATAATAGAATGGGTCACATAAGTAACCAGGGACTCACAAAACTACACAGACAACAAGTGTTACAAGGTGTAAGTAGACTTGACATGAGCATTGTGTGATGGGGAAGTCTCATAGAGTAAGTTTTCATAAAAATACTCACACTACAAAAGGGATATTAGACTACATACACACAGACCAGTGGGGGCCATCAAAACATGTTTCACTAGTAGGGTTAAGGTATTTCTTGTCTATAGTGGATGACTACACAAAGGTTTTGAATACTTTGAAACAAAAAACACAAATTTCTCACTACCCTAATTGCCAATCGTGCGTATGAGTGGTGCGGATGGGTTCAGTCATGTGATTGAGTCAATCGTGCGACTCGAGGCTACTGTTTTTTGCAAAAACAAAGGTTTTGAATACTTTGAAACAAAAACACGAATTTCTCACTACCCTAATTGCCGTATGCAGGAAAAACGTCAAATTTTTGATCCGTGAATCTCTACCTGTGGTGAATGCTGAATACTGATCTTCCATTGCTATTTACTTTTGATTTTAGAACAAATTGTTGTACTTGTGCCGATGAAAGAATGCGATTGGGCTATTCGTGCGATTGAACAATACGGATGGTTCAATCGTGCCACTGGACAGGTGCGGATGAACAATGCGAAAAAAGATCTTCAGTCATACGAATGGATGGACGACTGAGCCAATCGTGCGTATGAGTGGTGCAGATGGGTTCAGTCGTGTGATTGAGTCAATCGTGCGACTAGAGGATGATGTTTTTTGCAAAAACAAAGGTTTTGAATACTTTGAAACAAAAACACGAATTTCTCACTACCCTAATTGCCATATGCTGGAAAAACGTTAATTTTTGACGTGGGAACGTCAAAAGCACTATTTGACACAAAAAGATTACGTTTTTGAGTGGAAAACGTGTTTTTTAAATCAAAATCGGTTGAATCACACGCAAATCAAGAGCCAAAGCTCTGATACCACTTGTTAGGACCGTTTCGGTACGGAGTACTAATTGATTTATGTGTATACCAAACCAAATAGTGTAGAATCCTATTTGATTGGCAATCCAATTAGTGAGAACGCAAGTATAATCAATCTAAGAATGAATATAAACGTTAAGAATGATTGTAGGATGATTACCTACGATCTATGAACTTGGAACAGGTTATCTTAGGTCTTCGGACGGCTAGGGTACGATTTAGTGCGTAGCGATTCGATTGTTACGTTTTTCCACGAATTAAGTGGTATTTATAAGTTAGGGTTTTCCATTCGTGCAACTGAACCAGTTGCATGGTTCAGTCGTGCGATTGAAGCATGCGGTTGATCCATCTGCATGACTGAATGTCCAGTCGCGCGACTGAGTCAATCTCATATTACACTCATGCGACTAATCCAGTCTCTTGGTCCAGTCATGCGACTGGTTCATTAGCATGAAGTATTCATGCCTATGGTCCATTAACATGGTCCATTCGCATAGAACTTCACACGATTAAGTTTAAGCACACTTCTCAATCATTACTGACTAAGAACTATGTAAACAACCACAAACCTATATAGTTAGTTCAATATGCGTTATCACACAATAATCAATGAAATATTAAACATTATAAGCATCATCAACACATTACATTTCATTCATACCCATTATGTTACATATATGTAAGACATGAAAGACATTTTACATTTCAACTCCTAAACTAGGTACACATGTATCTACAACTAATACCTGGATTATTGATAGTGGGGCATCCAGACACATGAGCGGGAACTCGTCCCTCCTTTTTAACGTCAAACAAATTAAAGGGGGACATGTATCGTTTGCTGGGAATAAAGGAGGTTACATCACCACTCAAGGCGAAGTGGGAAACAAGAAAGTAAAGTTTGACAACATAAAATATGTTCAACAACTACAGAACAACTTGCTTTCAGTCTCCCAGATTTGTGATAAAGTATTCAAAGTTGTGTTTGACAACAAGAAGTGCTACATGTTGAAGAAGGATTAGGTGATTGAGGAGGATAAAGTTCTAATGTCAGCTTCAAGATATAACGATTTGTATGTCTTGAATCTATCAAAAGCTTCCACAACTGATCACATTGCTCAATGCTTCTTGTCAAAGGCAACAAAGAGGGATTCAGTCTCATGGCATAGGGGAATGGGACACATTAATCGAAGGAAGATGATCATTTGGTTTAGAATGATTTAGTTAATGGAGTAACTGTCAAGAATTTCCAGCTTCCGGATTTTTGCATAGCATGTAAGAAAGGAAAACATACCAAGAAGTCTCATAAGGAAAAGAAAGTTAATTCTATCTATATTCCTCTCGAGCTTCTACATATGGATCTGTTTGGCCCAGTAAACACAAAGAGCATTGCTGGAGATCTGTACTGCTTTGTAGTAACTGATGATTACTCAGGATTCTCTTAGGTGATGTTTCTGAAATCCAAATCAAAGACTTTTGAATCATTCAAACATCTAGTAACTACTTTGGAATCACTCTACAAGTTAAAAGTAACACAAAGTCAGTCAAACAATGGCACATAGTTCAAGAATCAGTGGATGGAGGCATACTGTACAGAGAAAGGAATTGTACATCAATTTACTTCTGCCTACACTCCACATATGAATGGGGTTGTTAAAAGGAAAAATAGGAGCTTGATAGAGACAGCCAGGACAATGCTAGCCGACTCTAAACTGCATATTCAATTGTGGAATAAGGCAGTGGCTAATGCATGTTACACGCTTAATCGAGTCTTAGTGGTCAAACGACATGGGAAAACATGTTATGAACTGCTCCAGCGACGTAAACCAAACTTGGAGTATCTAGAACCGTTTGGCGCACCGTGCATGTTGTTAAACAAGACTAATACTGGGAAGTTTAGTGAGAAGGTAGAAGAAGGTATCTTGCTCAGATACAGTATACCAGACAAGTGAGTTTATAACAACTCAACGGGTCAGGTCGAAGTGTGGTGCAATGTTGATGTTCAAAGATACACCACCTCCCTGCTGGAAAAGGACCCTCCTTCTTCTTTGACTATGATGGATTTTATAATTCTTTCAATCTACCGCTTTGTCATCCAGATGACGAGCTGTCTGCTAGGATGATGTACGATGTGTTGAACGCTCCACTACTAGACTCGACATCATTAGATGATACTTCTAGCCCTTCAGGGGGAGAGCTTGAAGTAAGTGATTCGTCCTCTGATGATGAAGCAATTGAGACTGAAAATGTGGACCAGGAGGAACAAGTTCCCTCCAATGAAAGTACACAAGCATCAAATCTTGATGCCTCTAACACTTTTGAACCTCATACTCCAACAGCTATAGATACTGAACCTTGGAATCACAATATGGATACTGAGGTAGTTGTACCCACCACTCCTGAATCTTGAAGTAATGTTTATCATCCCTTGGACAATATCATTGGGGACGTTCGATCCGGAGTACATACATGAAGTCAGCTATACTCAGTTGATTATGCCTCAGTCATGGAAAAAGAATATCTTCACGATGGTGCATATCGATGTTTTGTGTCTTAATTTGAGCCAAAATATGTAAGTGAAGCCCTAAACAATGAAACATGGGTTAGTGCTATGCAAGAAGAACTCTTACAGTTCAAGAAGTAGGAGTATGGACCCTTGTGGACAGACCAAAAGGTGCTAAAGTCATTTGCACTAAATGGGTGTTGAAGTGTAAGAAAGAAGACCAAGGGGTTATAATTAGAAATAAGGCTCAACTTGTGGTTCAAGGGTTTCAACAAGTCGAAGGCATAGATTACAATGAAGTGTGTGCACCAGTGGCAAGGATGGAAGCAATTCGTATTTTCTTAGCCTATGCATCCTACATGAAGATTAAAGTTTATCAATTGGATGTGAAAAGCGCATTCCTTCGTGGTGAAATCCATGAAACAGTATACGTCAGTCAACTAGAAGGATTTGAGGATCCGTATCACCGGGATAGAGTTTACAAACTGCACAAGGCTTTTTACGGGCTCCATCAAGCCCCTAGAGCCTGGTATAAGAAACTCTCAAATCATCTAGTGAAACATGGTTTTCGCAGAGGAGTTTTTGACTGCACGTTATTCATTAAAGAAAAGGATGGTGATTTGCTACTGGTACAAATATATGTGGATGACATAATCTTCGGTTCCAAAAATGAAGAATTATGTAAGGAATTCGAATCTGTAATGAAGGTAGAGTTTGAGATGAGTTCCATGGGGGAGATAAAGTTATGTGCAAAAGAAAAACAAATGCTCTAACAAGAACATAGATTGTGTGCCTCTCTGCTGTGCGGTGGCACTGACCTGAGGATAAGCATAACCTAAATATTTTAAAAATCATTATTGTTTGCGCCTCTCTACTGTGCGATGGCACTGACCTGAGGCATGACATCTCTTTGTAAGCTCCTAGAATAGTTTCATCTTGTCCAATACCCGTAGACCGCTCAAAAATCTCCTGAGGAATGTTGATTACCATATGAGTGTGGGATCCACAAATGCTTGTTGAAATAATTATACCTATTCATCACCAATGTGAGTCAAAAATCTATGTATGAATTTAAGTGGACAAATATACTGAAAATCATTGTGGCTACAACTCTTGACAGCCAAAATCATTGTGTGCATCTTATAGCTCGAGTATGATTCTTGAAAGTGCTATTGACTCTCAAACAAAATAAGAATCTAGCATCAAAGTTCATATTTAAAAGGTCCCAAGATTATGATATACATGTATGATTCCATAATTAATCATTCCAGAAATGATTAAATTAACTTGAAGTTGTTCTACTAAGGAAGTAAAATCGGTTAGATGTACTCTAAAAGGTTCCCATCCATCTCAAACCCAAAACCAC
Organism: Flaveria trinervia; assembly: GCA_025506515.1. NCBI lineage: Eukaryota > Viridiplantae > Streptophyta > Magnoliopsida > Asterales > Asteraceae > Flaveria > Flaveria trinervia. The sequence goes on along the minus strand of CM046458.1, from coordinate 15,740,148 downwards.
AAAAATATGTCTTGTTTTCTTTTAAATTTTATGTTGTTTTCTATATTTAGTTTTTTTGTTCGTTGCGTAAATGTCGGACTATACAACTAGATGAAATCTGTGAATCACCACTAAAAGGGGTCACGTTTGAGGTGACTAATCAGTTTTGAACTAAATGGATCATGTTTGAGAGATCAAATGATGTTAAATTAAAAGGTTCATGTCTGAAATGATCATAGTTCATAATGTTATATATCAAAAGTAAAAATTTTAAGTGCTTGAAAGTGTATGAGGTCATACTCATAAGTATTAGCCAATCGCACGATTGAATCATAAATATGAGGCAATCACACGTTTGAACCATAAGTATGAGCCAGTCACATGATTGGACCATTAGTATGGGACAAGCATGCAATTGGACCACAAGACAGAACCAATCGTATGAATGGATGAAGGAGTATAAGCCAGTCGCACGACTGAACCCCAGTCACACGAATGGAGAATGCTTATGGGTCCAGTCGCACAACTGAAACTTAATACAGTACAAATAAAGGGGCCAGTCAGTCGTAACCCTTACCATCCTTCAAAACTCTCTGAAACCGCCCATACACACACATACTCTGCTCAAATTTTGTTTAACTGATATTACTTCCTCATTGTGATCCTAACGTGTTTTATACTCATCTACAGGTACTTTGCAACTGAAATCGGCCAAAATGAATATCTTAACCGCACCTTTAAGGACCGATAATGCTAAAACCTAGAACCAAGACTAAACCCTAAGAATAGACCACTTAAATGAACACAAATGTTTATTTAAATGAAACTAAGTGCTATTTCGAGTCTTTACGGTACAAATGAATCTAAGCACGAAGTATAATGTCGTGCATTTGACAAAGATTCAAATCCATGGTGTTCGTGAATGATGCGAATGGACATGCTGTTGAACTTCAGTCGCACGATTGAGCTGTGTATGACTCAATCGCACGAATGAATCATGCGTATGGTTTCAGTCGCACGACTGATGGCATAGCATACGACTAAGCTCAGACGCAGGCTCCATCATATGACTGAACTCCATCGTACTACTAAAACTCAGTCGTATGGTTCAATCGTACGACTGAACCAGTTTAATGAAAATAGTTTAAGCTCTAACTATCATCTCTTATGCACGAATCTAATGTATATGTTTCTTGTGTTGTAGCAACATGGCTAATAGATGGACGATGAGCACGAAGCACAACATCTGCGCTCATTTAGATGCTACTTCTTGAAACGCTTATGAGTTCGTTGGGATTATAGCCTCTCTACAGAGATCGAGGATCTACAAGGCCATATCTACACCTTGCACTCCATACAGATCGATATAGCAGGCCTTTTGGGAAGGTGCCTTGGTCGACAAGTCCATTGAGCCCCACTGTGCTCGGATCTCCATCTTCGGACAAAAGATTCAGATTACTGAAGATGATCTGATGCAAGTCTTGGATCTGGGTGAGGACGGTGCCTACCCAACCAAGCTGCATCCCCTGACTGTTCGGGGATTTTTTCTAATGATAAAATATGCTGGGGACATCAATGTGGGTGTGCTCCACAAGAGCAACATGTGCCCCCTGTTCAAGTACTTAGCTCATGTTATCCTAAAGTGCATAGCTTCAAGGCGAGGAGGATTTGATGAGATGTCTGACCAAATCCAGAATGCATACATTGCACTGGTACTGAACCACCCGTTCAGTTTCTCCCGCATGCTCTTCTCGTACCTGATAGAGAACATCGAGGCCAAGCGCAAGGAAGGCCTTTGTATGTATCCAAGGTTCTTACAGATGATATTAGACGAGAAGCTTCCTCTGCTACCAAAGGAGAAGGATGATGCTATTGTATTAGAGGTGATGGATTACACTCCTTTGGGAAGAATGAAGGTGTACCGGGGGAGGCAGGTGAAGCTCCCGGTCAGGAGACTTTTTGATCATCTGGCCAACGAGGATTATGTGGCACTCTCTCGTAAGAAGTGGCGTCACGATGACAGTGATTCTGATGTTGAGCCCATAGTGGTTCCCACTAAAGAAGATGACGACGATGATAACGACCTCGATGATGGTCAAGGTGGTGGAGATGCTGGTCCGAGTCAACCAAGGGCCAGTAGCATTTCTACTATATCTCCACCATCTCCACAAGGTACCTCAGATGCTCTAGGTGGCTCTAAAGAGGCAGCTATCCACCTTGACTTTCTACTAGATGAAGAAGAAGAGTCAGATGATGAGCCTCTTGTTAGGCAAGCAGGTAGCCGGGTTATGGCTACCAAGAAAGGGATAGAGGCGGTTGGTGGACGACTAGCTGGTACTTCTTGTGATGATGTTGAGGTCACTAATCCTACTTACATACCTGACAGACTATCGCTCAGGGGAGCCCATATTGCCAAAGGCTCAAGGAAGAAAAGGATAGCCCAACCCCACATCAAAAAGAGCAAGAGGCAGAGGATCACCCTAATCACTACAGCCACCGCCACTACCATTACCACAACCACTACCACTGCCACTACCACAGCCACCACCACTACCACAGCCACCACCACTACCACAACCACCACAACCACTTCACCCACTCTCACTCCCACAGCCACTAATACTCCCTCCACTACTTAAACACCTCCTTCCATCTCACCTACACTACCCAACACAACTGCACCACTATCCACTACCATTCCTCCTCCCATCTTCACCACATCCACCACCACAACCACCACTCAACAAGCTAGAGGAACACTTGGCAAGCCTAAATCGCATCATGCTAAAGCTGATCCCAACTGATGATCTGAGAGCTACTCAGATGAACTAGCTGATGGCGGTAAATGCTGCTCAAGCCAAGCAAATAGCTCAGCTCAGTGAGAAGAATGCATAGTATGAGAGAGCTTTAGGCCAAGCTCACCATACATTAAAGAGTCAAAACAAGTTGGTGATGGCCTCAGTGAAAAGGATTGAGGGACTGGAGAAAAGGAACAAAAAGATTATGCTAAGGCTAAAGGGTTCTAAAGGTGAGCCTTTAAAGATTAAAGAGGGTGATGATGATGGTGATGATATGGATGAATGATGAGCTTACTAATGATGAAGAAGATGATGATGAGGAGGAAGCGGAGGAAGTGGAAAGGGAAAATGAGTTGACGATGATGAGGATGATCAAGAAAGTGATGGTGTTGCATCAACCTCAAATCCATCAGCAAAGGAGAGGCGCACCAAGCGAAATCAGGATCAAAGAGCCTCGTCCTCAGCTCCTCAAGCTGAAGAGACACCCGATCAAGGCAATAATGAAGCTCAACAGCCATATGAATATGACAGCTAACTATGATTCTTGACTTGCAAGGGATTGTAAGAAGGTCTGTGAGCTATACTCCTAAAGAAGGAGAGATCATCCATGATCTGACTGATGAGTAGCTATTTGATATGTTCAAATTAAATCCATATGAAATTGTCAAAGATGCTCCGTAAGTTGATGTCTTAAGTATAAGGAGCTACAGGATGTGGATGAAATGGAGATTGAAGATGTCACAGCTGACCACTATCCTGAGTGCACTGACCCTGAGGGCAACGCTTTCCCCAACTTGGGTGAAACTTTTTGTAGTGATACTTTTGATAAGTTAGAGGAGATGGAGAAAGTACAGCTCAAGCTCAGATGCAAATGTTGATATTAAGAAAGTTGAATGGGCACCTTGTTTTGCTAAAATGAAAGCCCAACACGCACCCCCAAGCAAAATGCCTACACCAAACTTTACAGCGTCAAGAGATATCAGAAATTGTCAGGCAAGAATATCGCATGGGCATATTTTGAAGACTGGAAGTCTATGCTATTAAAAGGGAAAAAGGGATTGAGTACTTTAGATATCCACATGATCTGAAGACTCTTCCTTGTTTTGAGCTTAATAGATTGGCTAATTAGATCTTTTGTATGTCAAGATGGTTTGAGACAGCTCTTAAGAAAAACACCACACTAGATGGGTCAACTTTAAGCCTCAACAACCTAAACATTTTATTCATAAGACTAAAGTTGATCCTATCTCTAGAAGATCTAAGGTAGTGTTGAAGTGGAGTCGCCCAAGCACAATATCTAAGATTCCTTTACGGGAGATGCCTCAGGACTTCACTCCACACTTCAAATGGTGGTATTATGATTGGAGGACGGGAGAAGCGGTCATAGTTCTAAACAAAGGTGGAAGATATAGACTATCAGGGTATTTGACCCAATGTGGCTTACCAACTTGTCTGCTGAAGAGGTTACACACTATACAAGTGGCCACTGTTTTATGACACGCAAGACATTGTACAAGTTCTTCAATTCCAACACGTTATACGGCTGCTTCGCGTTTGAGATACACACAAGAGTCAACAGAGAAGTGAAGTACAAGAAGTTTCAAGACATATGATGAATGTCAGACATAGGGTAAACTAGGTCCAAGGGGGAGTTTGTAGATACATGATGTTCGTAGTTTAAGTGCTAAGTTATAAAAGTCTTTCATGTCTTACATATGTGTAATGTAATGATGTAATGAAGTATGATATATGCTTTGATGTTTATTTATCTTTGATGTGTATGTATGAACTTCTTATATAGGTTTGAGGTTCTTCTACATAGTTCTTAGTCAATAATGATTAAGTAATGTGTTCAACCTAGTCGGGCGATTATTCATGCTAATGGACCATACTTATGGACCATACGCATGAATATATCATACGTATGGACCAGTCGCACGACTAAACCAGGAGACTGGATTAGTCGTATGACTGAGACATAAGATTGACTCAGTCACACCACTAAACCTTCAGTCTTGCGTATGAATAAATCGCATGAGTCAGTCGCACGACTAAACCATACTAATGGTTCAGTCGTACGAATGAAAACTACAAACCTATAAATACCACTTAATTCATGGAAAAACATAACACTTGGAGAGATACTTTGAATATACATAAACCCTAGCCGTTCAGAGCGTCTTGAACAACCAATCCAATTTCATTGTATGATCTTGATCGATTCCTACTCATTCTTAACGTTTAATTCATTCTTATATCGATCAGGTTATCATTCTCACTGATTGGATTGCCAATCAAATAAGATTCCACACTATTTGATCTGGTTAAACGCAGAATCTGTTAGTACTCCGTACGTATACGGTCCTAACCAACACTCTTCTCACCCACAGGGCCAAAAAGTTCTACAAGAGTACAAGTAGAAAGATTCCTAGCAATGCAAATACTGGAAAGTTTGGATAGGATAAAAACAAGGTGAAGTCTTACAATTCTATCCAAATAGGAAACTTTGCTAGAGAGTGCAAGGAACCAAGAACAAATGATGGCCAAACACAAATCCAGATCAAACTATAATGACACAACTCCATAGGTTGAGAAACCCAAGTAGCCAACTATAGGTGCTGTTGAAAACAGAGGCTTTTACTAGAGCTTTCAGGTTAAAGATGTTTCTCCAAACCAAGCATTAATGGCTAATCACAAAGAAGCGAAGGTATTTGAACATCTTTGTACTCCTGAATGTATTACTAAAGCAAATAGATATGGGTTTTATAACTTGGAAATGAGATCTGACCTTGAGTCCTTTAATATTTTAAAAGCTGATTTTAAAAGAGTTAAGAATGATTATAAACTTAAAATAGAAGATCTAGAGAAAGCAATTTCAACTCTTAAGCATGAGCACAAAAATTACAACACCCAAAATGAAGATCTCGTTACCAATCTAACAGAATGCTAGACTAAGCTTATGATGAGTAAAACCAGGGTAAAATATGTGTTCTTAAAGAAGAAACCTTCGAGGACATTATATACTCATCCTTGCATGCAAAGATTTATTATAAGAATAAAGAGGATTAGGATCTACTAAGATAGCTCCTCCAAGCACTATACTATCTATAAGATCTCCATGGTATGGAACTTGTCAAGATAAGCTTCCTTTCATAGACCTCATTCAAGAAGAGGATGAAGATGAAGAGGAGATAGTGAAGGATGGATCTAAGGTGAGTGAAAAAGGGTCATAATAAGAAGGGTCATTAGTCAAAGAACAAGATGACCAAGTCTAAAAGAAAGAACTTAATCAACGAAACCAAGAGAAAGTCAAAGAAAACCCAAGAGATCTAGGCCACTTTTAACTCTAAGCAGAAATAAGTCTCTATCTCTGCTGAATTTGAAGTGGTGAAAACTGAAGACTCAACTATGGACTCTAGTACCAGGAATCCTAGTTTATGTCCAACTCATCTTGGTCAAGAAAAGAAGTCTGATCAAATAAGCACCCCTATTACACAACCTAAACCATCCAATCCAAAAAGCAAGCCTCACCCTAAGAAGACTATTGCATCATCTATGAAGATAAAGATGGAAATGGAAAGTGATCAAGCCCAGCCTTCTACTCAAAAAGGCTATCGGAAGTAAGCCAAATGAATGCATGATGTATGGTAGTACTTCTCATTTAGCTATGTATTGCATCTATAATCCCAAAACACTATCCACGGTCGAGTTAGAGGAACACTTGGCAAGCCTAAATCGCATCATGCTAAAGCTGATCCCAACTGATGATCTGAGAGCTACTCAGATGAACTAGCTGATGGCGGTAAATGCTGCTCAAGCCAAGCAAATAGCTCAGCTCAGTGAGAAGAATGCATAGTATGAGAGAGCTTTAGGCCAAGCTCACCATGCATTAAAGAGTCAAAACAAGTTGGTGATGGCCTCAGTGAAAAGGATTGAGGGACTGGAGAAAAGGAACAAAAAGATTATGCTAAGGCTAAAGGGTTCTAAAGGTGAGCCTTTAAATATTAAAGAGGGTGATGATGATGGTGATGATATGGATGATAATGATGAGCTTACTAATGATGAAGAAGATGATGATGAGGAGGAAGCGGGAGGAAGTTGAAAGGGAAAATGAGTTGACGATGATGATGAGGATGATCAAGAAAGTGATGGTGTTGCATCAACCTCAAATCCATCAGCAAAGGAGAGGCGCACCAAGCAAAATCAGGATCAAAGAGCCTCGTCCTCAGCTCCTCAAGCTGAAGAGACACCCGATCAAGGCAATAATGAAGCTCAACAGCCAGATGAATATGACAGCTAACTATGATTCTTGACTTACAAGGGATTGTAAGAAGGTCTGTGAGCTATACTCCTAAAGAAGGAGAGATCATCCATGATCTGACTGATGAGTAGCTATTTGATATGTTCAAATTAAATCCATATGAAATTGTCAAAGATGCTCCGTAAGTTGATGTCTTAAGTTATGAGGAGCTACAGGATGTGGATGAAATGGAGATTGAAGATGTCACAGCTGACCACTATCCTGAGTGCACTGACCCTGAGGGCAACGCTTTCCCCAACTTGGGTGAAACTTTTGGTAGTGATACTTTTGATAAGTTAGAGGAGATGGAGAAAGTACAGCTCAAGCTTCAGATGCAAATGTTGATATTAAGAAAGTTGAATGGGCACCTTGTTTTGCTAAAATGAAAGCCCAACATGCACCCCCAAAGCAAAATGCCTACACCAAACTTTACAGCGTCAAGAGATATCAGAAATTGTCAGGCAAGAATATCGCATGGGCATATTTTGAAGACTTGGAAGTCTATGCTATTAAAAGGGAAAAAGGGATTGAGTACTTTAGATATCCACATGATCTGAAGACTCTTCCTTGTTTTGAGCTTAATAGATTGGCTAATTTAGATCTTTTGTATCTCAAGATGGTTTGAGACAGCTCTTAAGAAAGAACACCACACTAGATGGGTCAACTTTAAGCCTCAACAACCTAAACATTTTATTCATAAGACTAAAGTTGATCCTATCTCTAGAAGATCTAAGGTAGTGTTGAAGTGGAGTCGCCCAAGCACAATATCTAAGATTCCTTTACGGGAGATGCCTCAGGACTTCACTCCACACTTCAAATGGTGGTATTATGATTGGATGACGGGAGAAGCGGTCATAGTTCTAAACAAAGGTGGAAAGATATAGAGTATCAGGGTATTTGACCCAATGTGGCTTACCAACTTGTCTGCTGAAGAGTTTTACACATTATACAAGTGGCCACTGTTTTATGACACGCAAGACATTGTACAAGTTCTTCAGTTCCAACACGTTATACGGCTCTGCTTCACGTTTGAGATACACACAAGAGTCAACAGAGAAGTGAAGTACAAGAAGTTTCAAGAACATATGATGAATGTCAGACAATAGGGTAAACTAGGTCCAAGGGGGAGTTTGTAGATACATGATGTTCGTAGTTTAAGTGCTAAGTTATAAAAGTCTTTCATGTCTTACATATGTGTATGTAATGATGTAATGAAGTATGATATATGCTTTGATGTTTATTTATCTTTGATGTGTATGTATGAACTTCTTATATAGTTTGAGGTTCTTCTACATAGTTCTTAGTCAATAATGATTAAGTAATGTGTTCAACCTAGTCGGGCGATTATTCATGCTAATGGACCATACTTATGGACCATACGCATGAATATATCATACGTATGGACCAGTCGCACGACTAAACCAGGAGACTGGATTAGTCGTATGACTGAGACATAAGATTGACTCAGTCGCACCACTAAACCTTCAGTCTTGCGTATGAATAAATCGCATGAGTCAGTCGCACGACTAAACCATACTAATGGTTCAGTCGTACAAATGAAAACTACAAACCTATAAATACCACTTAATTTATGGAAAAACATAACACTTGGAGAGATACTTTGAATATACATAAACCCTAGCCGTTCAGAGCGTCTTGAATAACCAATCCAATTTCATTGTATGATCTTGATCGATTCCTACTCATTCTTAACGTTTAATTCATTCTTATATCGATCAGGTTATCATTCTCACTGATTGGATTGCCAATCAAATAAGATTCCACACTATTTGATCTGGTTAAACGCATAATCTGTTAGTACTCCGTACGTATACGGTCCTAACCCAACACTCTTCTCACCCACAGGGCCAAAAAGTTCTACAAGAGTACAAGTAGAAAGATTCCTAGCAATGCAAATACTGGAAAGTTTGGATAGGATAAAAACAAGGTGAAGTCTTACAATTCTATCCAAATAGGAAACTTTGCTAGAGAGTGCAAGGAACCAAGAACAAATGATGGCCAAACACAAATCCAGATCAAACTATAATGACACAACTCCATAGGTTGAGAAACCCAAGTAGCCAACTATAGTTGCTGTTGAAAACGGAGGCTTTTACTAGAGCTTTCAGGTTAAAGATGTTTCTCCAAACCAAGAATTAATGGCTAATCACAAAGAAGCGAAGGTATTTGAACATCTTTGTACTCCTGAATGTCTTACTAAAGCAAATAGATATGGGTTTTATAACTTGGAAATGAGATCTGACCTTGAGTCCTTTAATATTTTAAAAGCTGATTTTAAAAGAGTTAAGAATGATTATAAACTTAAAATAGAAGATCTAGAGAAAGCAATTTCAACTCTTAAGCATGAGCACAAAAATTACAACACCCAAAATGAAGATCTCGTTACCAATCTAACAGAATGCTAGACTAAGCTTATGATGAGTAAAACCAGGGTAAAATATGTGTTCTTAAAGAAGAGACCTTCAAGGACATTATATACTCATCCTTGCATGCAAAGATTTATTATAAGAATAAAGAGGGATTAGGATCTACTAAGATAGCTCCTCCAAGCACTATACTATCTATAAGATCTCCATGGTATGGAACTTGTCAAGATAAGCTTCCTTTCATAGACCTCAATCAAGAAGAGGATGAAGATGAAGAGGAGATAGTGAAGGATGGATCTAAGGTGAGTGAAAAAGGGTCATAATAAGAAGGGTCATTAGTCAAAGAACCAAGATGACCAAGTCTAAAAGAAAGAACTTAATCAACGAAACCAAGAGAAAGTCAAAGAAAACCCAAGAGATCTAGGCCACTTTTAACTCTAAGCAGAAATAAGTCTCTATCTCTGCTGCATTTGAAGTGGTGAAGACTGAAGACTCAACTATGGACTCTAGTACAAGGAATCCTAGTTTATGTCCAACTCATCTTGGTCAAGAAAAGAAGTCTGATCAAATAAGCACCCCTATTGCACAACCTAAACCATCCAGTCCAAAAAGCAAGCCTCACCCTAAGAAGACTATTGCATCATCTATGAAGATAAAGATGGAAATGGAAAGTGATCAAGCCCAGCCTTCTACTCAAAAGAAGGCTATCGGAAGTAAGCCAAATGAATGCATGATGTATGGTAGTACTTCTCATTTAGCTATGTATTGCATCTATAATCCCAAAACACTATCCACATGACTAAGGACAAATCCTCTAAGAAGCAGAAAGGCAATACAACTTTGGAGTGAAAATCTCTCTTTCCAAAAGCTCTAAAGTGAATAAGATAACAAATGAAAACTTGTGTTCTAAAGATTAATTGGTCTCGAAAGAAAGGAATGCTTAGAACTACTGAAGTCTGCTGCAGTGGATGCAAATTCGTTTGAAGGCTCAGTCTCCAAAACTATTGAAGTTATCAAAACTTCTAAAACATTGAAGGTTAAGTCTAGTCTTTCAAACATGGTGTGGAACATAAATGGAAACCATGTGACTAAAATTTACTCATCAACAACAACAAATAATACTAAGAACATGCATATAGGATCAATCACTATTGGATTGTCTTCAATTCATTTTGAGAAGCCCAAGACCAACAAGGCTTGGGTTTTCAAAAGTAACTAACCATCTCTTTTTGTACATGAACAACTAAATACCAAATGAAATGTATGGATTATTGATAGTGGATGTTTTAGGCAGATGACAGGTAATTGCTCCTTGCTTTAAAATTTTGAGAAAAATTGATAGAGGGCCAGTTGATTTCAAAGGAGATTCAGGTGGCTACATTACTAGAAGGGGCAGATTCATAAATGGTAAGCTTAGCATTAAGAAGGTAAATTTTGTCAAGGATCTTGGGTACAATTTACTAAGTGTATCATAATTTTGTGATCAGAGACATAACATGCTCCTTATTAAGCATGAGTTCATTGTTCTTATGCCGGGGTGGTTATTCCTCAAGAGCATATCATGCTCAAAGCCCCAAGGAAAAGGAACATGTACAAGATAGACTTCAAGAAAACATTCTCTTCTAGAGAAGTTTCTTGCTTTCCATATAAAGCAATTAGTAATAGATCTTTCATTTTGCATAAAAAATATGCCATATAAACTTTAAAATCATGAATGAATTAATTAAGAATGATTTGGTAACAGAAATGCCAAAGGAAGAGTTTACAAATGATAACCATTATGTTGCATGCCTAAAAGGAAACCAACTCAAAATGTCTCATAGCCAATGTGACTTTCAATGATCACACTACTAGTGTGAAATGTTTTGATCCTGATTGGTTGTTTATCTTGATTTAGTATTTATAATCTTGAAGGATGGAAATTGGGTTGAAGCAATGTCGAAGGAGTTGATTCAATTAAGAAGGCAAAAGGTTTTGAACCTACGTGCCCTTCCTTATGGGAAAACCACGATAGGTACCATGTAGTTTTTTAGGAACAAGAAAGATGATAGAGGACTTGTCATCAACAAGACTAGTTGTTCAAGGATATACACAAGAACATAGGACTGACTACACAAATGTTTTTGCTCTGGTAGCAAAACTTGTAGTTGTTAGGATATTTCTTACTTTTGTTGAATCCAAGAATTTCAAGCTCTACCAACTTGATGTCAAGTGTGATTTCGTATATCGGTGATTGATAAGAAAGTGTATGTCAAACAACCACCTAGCATTGTAGACATGGATCATCCTAATTATGTCATCAAGCTTGATAACGCTCTTTATGGGCTGCACTAAAGTCCAAGAAAGTCATATGAGACACTATCTCAGTATCTCTTTTAGCATGGGTAGAAGAGAGGTTTTATTGATGGAACACTATTCATAAAGGAACAATGAATGACTAGATGCTAGTCTAAGTTTTTAGCTAATCCAAAGCTCTAATAATAATTTGAGAAGATGATGAATAATAGATTTGAAATGAGTGTCATGGGGGAACTAAATTTATTTTTAGGAATTCTAGTGAAGCATGTTGATAATGGTATCTTCATAAATCAGTCAATACAAGACATACTCACTAGATTCAACTTGATTGAATGTAAAGTTGCAAAGACACCCATAGTCAAAAACCACTCTCTAGGACCTGATCTTGAGGGGGAGTGTGTAGATGAACATCTTTATAGCGCTATTATTGGCTCTCTTATGTATCTCACAGCCAACAGGGGTGATATCATGTTTGCTACATGCATTTGTGCTAGATATCAATCCAACCCTAAGATGTCACACCTATTTGTTGTCGAGAGAATTCTTAGATATTTCAAAGGTGCTTAAAAACTAGGTCTTTGGTATTCAAAGAATTTTGACTTCAATATGTATGCTTATATAGATAGTGACTATGGTGGCTACATGATGACTACAAAGTCTACATTTGGTGGATGCCAATTCCTTAGTGGAAGGATAGTATATTGGCAATGTAAGAAACAATCATGTGTGTTTACATCAACTGCTTAAGCAGAATACATTACTACCGTAAGCTGTTGTCCTCAAGTGCTTTGAATTCAGAATTAGATGTTGGACTATGGATTCAACTTCAAAGAGACTCCCATCCATATAGCCAACAATAGTGCTATCTCTATTATAGAGAATCCTGTGAAGCACTTAAGTACAAAACAATTTAACATCAGATATTAAGATTATTTTGAAAAAAGGTTGATAAAACTAGTCAAAGTTAACACAAATACACAATATACTGATTTGTTTATAAAATATTTTGATGCGCAAATATTTAAGTATTTAGTATCATTTATTGGGATATTAACTTTGAGTATATTTTCTTAAACTAAACTCAAGATTATTTTTATTATGTGTTTCTTAAGTTGTCTATTTCATCACTTACATAATCCCATTTAACTCCGAAAGAAAACTTTTAAAATGATATTTCTTAGAGTACTAAAAATTTAAGATATTTTTTCTAAATGAGGACATTAAGTTGTTTTTGGAAAATTATTATGCTTCTAAGTACTTATATGTTTTTAAAGAACAATTTTCTTTCGAAAGCAATTAAGCAACATAAGCTTTGCTCTCTCATAAATAAGAATTTTCAGGTTTAATATTTTCTGAAACCAAATGTATATTTGAAGTAAAAATACTCTATGTATTTTTCTTCCGAAACGAATTTTTATCAAATTAAGTAATATCTTTCGAAGTCAAATTGGCTTAGGAAGCTTTTATCATAACTTTTGAATACAATTACCTTCGTAAGATTTTCGACTTCCAAAAAAACTAATTTTTTGGGCACTTTTTGAAAGGTGGAACCGACATCCGGATTTCAAAGTTTATCTTTTTGCATTAACTTTGCTCAAGTCTAATTCATATAAATATATCTTTAACTCACTTTCTTCTTCATTACAAAAGTTCATAATCTAAATTCACGCACAAAAAACCTTTGTTCTTATCTTCCTTTATCACAAAGCTACTCAAAAATGGCCAACCTGATCGACGAAACCAACTCGATTTTTCCATGACACTACACCGGAAACACAATCAGGTTGTTTTGTTAATGTCTGAGAAAGAGCATGGTTCTCAGATGTTTGCTTAGGAAGCTATATCTAACTATTTCATCTCCTTCAGCATAGATCCTCCACTTTATGAAGACCATCTCTTAGAGTTCTATAGAATCTACTAAGAGATCATTATGGATGGAGAGAAGACACTATCTACCATAGTGTAGGGCAGGACAATTTTCATCACTCCAGCCACCCTTAACACACATATAAGGTTGGATGATGAATAAAGAGAGTTGTCTTTCCCAAAATCTATTATGAATAACTCATTCCAACAGATGGGCTATTAAGGTGATTACTTTGAAAGAACCTTTAAGAAAGGAAAGGTCTCATTCAAACGAAAGTATCTACTTCATGTGGTTATCCACTCCCTATCCAACAAGCATGAAGGCTAGGACCAATATCCTGAGTACCGTTTCTACATAGTCCATGGAATGGTTCAAGTGGTTATGTTTAGATACTCTCATTTATTTATACAAATATGTTTGCAAACTTGGACTCTTTTGAGTATTATATGTTTCCTAGATATGTTCAACATATTCTTAACTGTGAACTAGGCTCACAATTAAAGGAATATGTAATATTCTTAAAATGGGACAGATGAAATCGGATATCTTTTAAAGAATGAGAAAGCCTACTGTGGGCTTGTTAGGGGTAGAAACAACCCTCATCCCAAAAATGTTAGAGCTTATTGCTCAAGGTGACAACTAGCCAACAAAAGCCAATGTTGAACCCACACTTCTACATTTGCACTACCACACAACCTCAAATCACCCTCACCTTGTAACACCACGTTATTTTTAAAGTCAAGAAAAAGAAAGAATATAGTGAAGAAAAAGAAAGAATATAGTGAAGAAAAAGAAAGAAAAGATATTTACCCTAGTTGAGGGGTAAAAAGTGTCAAAAGGACAAAAAGGTTTGAAAGTGGGTGTAAAGTGGGCATCGTAGCCCACTCTACTCTTACAACATTCAGATCTGCGTTTTTTTAGAGAGAGAAAGTAGCAAGAGTAGCAGAGAAATCTTGGTTTAGAAGGAAGAACATGCTGAAAATTTGAATTCAAGGTAAGAATTCATGGTTTTTAAGTGTTCCTAACTGGCCTTGCCTTGGTTGTATGCTTATGTGTGTTTGTATGTTCGGTTGTGTGTGTTTTTAGTGGGTTTTAGGTGTTGAACCTGTAGCAAACGGGTTTTGAAGGAAGTCATACCCAAGAGGATGCAAAGGTGAGTTCTAGGACCCCTCTTTTACTGGTTATTAACTGATTCTGGGGCTAGAAATGTATGAATGTATGTTTTTATAAAACTGGGTTTTACCCATATGTTGAATGTGTGTATGTTGCTGTTATGATATGATGTAGGACTGTGTTCATGCTTGCTGATGTTATGGTTGTGTTCCTAAGGCTTATAATGTAAGAATTAAGCTTAGAACATCAAATATGAGATTTGGGATTGAATCTGGTGAACAGTGTGCCCTAGGCTGCTCATACGCCCAAACAGTAGTTCATACGACTAAGTTTAGAAAACTACTTAAGGGTTGGTAAACGTGGATGAGGAAATGCGGATGAGCATTGACATATGTGGATGATTAAAGTCAATGCGCATGAGAGTCTAAGTGTGAACAAATGCGGATGAGGAAATGCGGATGAGCATTGACAAATGCGGATGAGTAAAGTCAATGCGGATGTGAGTCTAAGTGTGAACAAATGTCGATGAACAAAGTCAATGTGGATGATTAAAGTCTATGTTGATGAACAAATGTGGACAAGTTCATGCGACTGAACAAATGCGGATGAACAAAGTCAATGCGGATGACCAAATGCAGATGAGCATTGAAAAATGCGGATGAAGTAAAAGAAATATTTTCTGAACAAAAGGGAAATGCGGATGAACACTTCGAATATTCTCTGACTTTTTGGGGAAAAAGTGAAATCTAGGCTTTGACTTGGGAGGTTCCCAGGGGCTATGTCAGTTGACTTTTTGAGGTCATAGATGTTATGATAGGCATGTTATGATGTATGATTGATTCTTATGCATGATGGTATGTATGATGTATATTATGCATGTATCATGATGTGTGATTGATGATGTGTGATTGATGATGTTATGCTTATGTATGTTTTGATCTGTTATGTTCCTTATTACGTATGATGATGTGACTTTACATGGTGTGATATTGTTAATGAATGTAAAGTATTACCTTAACGAAGCGAATGATTTAAGATAATGAAAGAGAAAGTAATGAAAATCCTTGCAAGCATATGAAGGGAAGTTCACGACTCATTAGGATTGTTACCTTGTGTGTGTCTACAGATTGCGATTTTGGCTAACTCATAAGGGTTCATACACAAAGTAAGAGTTCAGTCTTAGTGACTGCTCCAATAACATGCGATTTCCTAATTACTGTGTGTATATCTATTTACAGCGTGCGATCTTGGCTAACCCATAAGAGTTCACACACACACACACACAGGGGGAGTCTGTCCTAGTGACCACTCCATACGTGCGATATGTGCGATACGTGAGATATGTGCGAGATGTGCGAAATGTACTAACGAACGATGATGAAGATAATAATGATTACCTTGATGTATGTATGATGTGTGATCACATGCGATAGTAATGAAAATGTTTTTAATGAATGGAAGGTAATGCATTGTTTTTATAAAACTAGAACTCAGTTAGCAACGCAGACTTTTTATGCACTTTCCAATTGGCAGGTGAACATTGCTGAGGATGGCGCGGGATAGCTAGTTGGCATTTTGGATGGCATTCTTTTGCAAATGTTTTTGCATTGTAATGTGAATGAACGATTTTTTGAAATGAATGATTGTATTAACTTGCAAAAGCATTTATAATGAAATGAAAAGTTATTTTAATGTTTCGTTGCGATGTTTTACGAAAGTAAATGTAATTATATGTTTTATGAGCAATGATTGGTCAGCTGTAATTATATGTTTATTGTTCTGTTTCGAACATTGCATGCAGTATTCATAGCCTCAACCCAAAAGGTGATGGGCAATTGTGAATCAGCTAGCATTGTTCTGGCTGCTTCAATGAGAGTTCTATTTCTTCTTTCAGTAACCCCATTTTGTTGTGGAGTTCTTGGTTCACTAAATTGCCTTGCAATACCTTTGTTCCTGCAAAAGGAATCCAGTTCAAAATTGACAAATTCAGTACCATTGTCACTCCTAAAATTTTAACTTTTGTATCAAGTTAATTTTCAATCTTGATCACAAAGTCCATTAATGTTTCTGATGTTTCACTCTTTTGTTTTAAGATAAAGACCCATGTGAATCTTGTGAAATCATCAACTATCACCAAACAATATTGCCTTTTTCCAATGCTCATCACATTGGTAGGACCAAACAGATCCGTGTGAAGCAATTTGACTGGTGTAGTATTAGTATTGATAATTTTGGATTTATGTGACACTCTATGTTTTTTTCCTTTGTAACAAAAAGAACAGTGAGTTGAGCAATGAAACTCTTTGTTTGGCAAGCCAATGACCATGTCATTTTTCACCAATTTATTCACCTTCATGTTAGAATGGACAGGCCTTCTATGCCACAATTGAGACAAATGTTCTCATAGTTTAGATATAAGGGATGTTTCATGTTTTGTTAGTAAAGTGTTGTTCATATCCAAAACATAAGTGTTTCCTTTTCTTGCTGCTTTGAGAGGGGTCCATTCTTCTGGAACAATGAATCCTGGCTTAAGAATGTAACAGTTAGTATTATCAAACAATGTGGTATAATTTTGATCACAAATTTGAGACACACTAAGTAGATTATACTGTAATTTTCAAAGTAATTTACTTTCTCAAACTTGAGCACACCATTTGTTATCATCCCTTCACCAAAAATTTTACCACCCATTTTATCCCCACCAAATGCCACATAAGAAGCATTTTTTTGTTTGAAATCATGGAGAAGTGAACAGTTTCCTTTCATATGCCTGGAACAACCACTATCAACATACCACTTGTGTCAGCTCTCCCATATTGTTCCTACATTCAAAAATACATCAGTTAGAAGTCAAAACCCAAGTCTGAATGATCTTGGGTTTGTAAACAGTGTCTAAAATTTTTACTCCTTCATGACTTAATCCTGAAGTTTCAATATTAATTTCATAACTAGTTGATTCATTTTGATTTGATGGTGGTGAGGATGATTCTGTTGAAGCTGATGCAATAGCTTTGGAGTCTTCTTTCTTAATTGATTCTTCCTTCACCTTATCTTTCTTTGGTTGATATTTTGATTTAGAAGATGAACCTACACTTTTAAAGGTTTCATCATCTTTTGGTTTTGATTGAGACACATGTGATCCCTTTTCAAAATGATCAAAGAAACTATCACTGATGATTGACTTCTTCTCAGCCAATTCCACCTTTTGTGAGGTGTTTTGGATTGGCTTGATGTTGTTTTCTTCATAGATTTAGCATCTTCAGAAGATTTCTGCTTTGGTTTTGACTTTTGCTTTTGATTTATCTTCTTTTGCTTTGAATCATCTTGACTTTCAGTAGATTGAGAGTCTAATTCTATCAAATTAGTTTATGACTTCTTTGTGCTTTTGCTTTTGTTCTTTTTGTTAAAATAGCATTCTCGAGTTGAATGATTATTTTTGTTGCAAATAGCATAGAATTTGTTGAAGTAACACTCTGAAGTCATATGATCGTTCATATTGCATATGGAACAGTATTTGCTGAAGTAGCAGTCTTCTGTATTGTGATTTGTCATATCACACCACTTGCAATACATTTCTTCTGATTCTTCTTTAGGCTCATCTTTCTTCTTTTTCTTCTTCAGTTTGGGAGCCTTCGTTTCTTCTTTTGAAGAATTGATTTGTTCTTGCTGTTCTTGTTGATACATATATGTACCTAGATCCTGATCTGAATGTAATATGTCTTACACTTATGTAACTATTGGGTACTTAATGAAATACAGATAGTTGGTTGTGTTTATAATATTTAATATTCATTAATGAGTTGATTAACGCATATTGACGTAATTATATAGGTTGTGATTGTTTAAAGTGTTATGCATAATGTTATAATATTGAATACACTCAAACTTGGTGAAGTGAGGTTCTCATGCGTCCGACTGGACCATGCGCCCCAATAGTGGTCGTGCGTCTAAATAGTCCATACGCCTGAACAACTTCATGCGACTGCCTCAGGCACACAACTGAACACTCAGCCGTGTGAATAGATCAAACGCATGGCTCAATCGCACGAATGAACCATGCTAATGGTTCAGTCGCCCGATTGAGCAATACTAACCTATAAATACCACCTAATTCGTGGAATAACGCAAGCATTGATTCTATTCGACTCCAGACATACCCTAGTCGTCCAGAAGCCTCGAAGTTCGTATTCCAAGTTCATAGAATGCTGCAGATCGGTTCCTAATCGATTCTTAACATTAGATTCAATTCCTCATTGTTTCTACATGCGTTCTCACTGGTTGGATCACCAATCAAATAGGATTCCGCACTATTTGGTTTGGTTTACACGTTAATCAGTTTGTATTTCGTTTAAATACTAGATCCTAACAGTTCTTTGAAGTATTAGCAATTGAATCTTTCTTGTCCTTTGATGACTTTTGTTGCTTCAGATTTAACATCTTTTTTTGTTAACAACTTCTCTTTTTGGTACCTCATCCGTAGATTCGGCTTTCTTCTTCCGCAGAAGTTCTACGGATTCAGCAGACTTTGCTTTCCGCAGATCTTCTACTGAAGAATTTTTCTTTTGTTTAGTTGATACTTGTTTCTTCTTTCCTTTATCTGCATGGGATAAAAGTACTTCTTCAGTTGATCTGTAGCTATCAACTTCTTTTTGAAGATTCAGTTCTTGAAGCCTTCATTAAGTTCAGCAATCCTCTTGCAGATAGTCTTCAGCATGTTTCTCTGCTTTGGAGGATATTGCAGCTTTGATTCTTCAAGCACTCTTGGAATACCAGTTTTAGTGTGAACATTTTTACCAATGGTCATTTGATCAACATCAAGTTCATCAGAATCATCCAAATCATCATAATCAAATTCTGAATCATTTTGATTTAAAGATTCTGATTCAGAGGATTCAGTTTCACTCACCTCAGCTTTAATGTTAATGTTGATTTGAGTTGATTTTGTTTCAAACTTGGTGCTAGGCACAAAATGATTTGACAGAGTGTTGGTCATTGTTGTAGGGAAAGATGTGTAATTATGATTTATAGGTGGTGCAACAGCATTATAACCCAACCCAGACATTTTCTTTGATTCAATATGAGAATTTAATAATTTCTCATATTGATGAGATGATAATTGAAACTTCTGAAGTTTCACTTCTGTTGAAGCATGATCAGCCATGGATTTTGTTAAGGAAGTGGTGAGATGCTCGACTTGGGCTTTTAAGCTATAGGTTTCAGAAACAAATTTTTCTAAATCCTTTCGCAGAGAGTTAATTTTGATTTGATGCAATTTATGTTCTCCATCATGGGATTCATTCAAAATCATAGTTTCTGTTACTTTGCCAGCCAACTGTTGAGCATGGACTCTATAACATTCAACTTCCTCAACACATGTTGATGAACACAACCTTTCTTTTACGTCTCTTGGCATTGGAGGAACTTTTTGATCCATATAAGCCATTAATGCTTGATTCTCTTCCAAGACTTCCTTTTCATACACACTCTAGTCACACGTTCCATCTTGAAGTATGATCAGCCCTAACTCCTTTGAGTTACTAGGTCCAGCTGATTCATTGGTGGCTGGTGGGGATGCATTGATTAGTTGAGATTGTCTGTAGATAGGTCTTTGAGAATTTGATTGTTGATGAGGTTGAATCTGATGTTGCTGATGTTGCTGATGTTGTCTCATCTCTGGATATGACTGTTGATTGCATTCTCTCGAGAAATTTCCATAGAGATTGCACTTGAAGCATCTTACCTTTGATTTGTCAACAACAATCCTTGATGTTTTACTGACTGCTGCCAAGTTCTTGTTTCTTTTGAG
This sequence comes from Flaveria trinervia, assembly GCA_025506515.1. Lineage (NCBI taxonomy): Eukaryota > Viridiplantae > Streptophyta > Magnoliopsida > Asterales > Asteraceae > Flaveria > Flaveria trinervia. The sequence goes on along the minus strand of CM046458.1, from coordinate 15,719,600 downwards.
ATATTCTTTGCTCTATAAGCAATCATTGCCATCTGCCATTGTAGGTCCATTTCTTCCACTACATTAGGATGTAGTTCTTCTAAGTCTTGTTGGCAGATATTTTCTGAACTTAGAGAGCTTCCCAGATATGCTTGAAAACTGGAACTAAAAGCTGCAAATGTTGCTTTTTGTTCTTCAGAATCCAATATCATATTGATTGGTTCTAACAGATTGTTTGAATGTGAAGACTTAGCTGTTGCTGCAGCTATATCTTTTCTCTCAGTAGTTCTTCCTTTATGCTTTCGATTTTTATCTTGAGATGATTTCTTTGAGGGTTAGAAGCATAAAAGCTAACTTCCTCCTTGTTATCACTCTAAGCACAAGAGTTATCACTTTCATTGTTTGAGATAAATGCACTTCCAACATTATTTGTTTCTTTGAAGTGATAGGGTGAGACATAAGTTCTGACACTCTTGCTTTTTGATTTTTCATCTATTTCAAGAGCTTCCACTTTTGCAACCAGAGTATCTAGACCAGTTGACTTCAGAGCTATAGTGTTCTTGAACATGGATACTGTTTGCTTCCAACTTTCTGGCAAATTTTGGAGCATTTTCTTGTTTAATTCCTCATTGGTATATTTCAACTCCAAAATATTCATCTCAGTTACCAACTGCATGAATCTATGAAGTTGTTGAGGAATTGATTCACCCTCAATATGATAAATGTTTCATATTATGACCTGAGGGTGTCTCTTCTTATGCTTGTAATCTCATCACTCCCTTCGCAGAGAGTATGAAGTATCTTCCACAAGGAGTTTGCTGTTTTGTAGTTCTCACACCTGATCAATATCTCTTCAGGTAAAGCCATACTAAGCAAACTGTATGCTTTGATATCAACTTTGACTTTTTTGACATCATGAGGTGATAGATCTTTGGTACTGATTGGTTGATTTTTGTCGTTATAATTCGGCCCAAGAGTGGGTGGAATATAAGGACCTTCAGTGATAGAGACCCATACGTCAGAATCAGAATAGTTTACATGATTCCTAAACTTGATTTTCCATGACTTGAAGTCTGCTTTTGTTTCCAACTTCGGTGGTTGGGAAGATGATCTACTGAATTTGCTCATGATATTAATTGATGATAATGATCAACAAGATCATCTATTCAATTGATTTGAATATAGATACGAGTTAATCTAATCAAATGTTGTTGAATGACAAACGAGTTTTACACAAAATTCTTTTAAAAAACAGTAGATCTATTACAGCAAAAACTGACAAATCTACAGAATTCAAAGCAATTAAACACAACTAAAACTGATAGATCAATTGATCTAAATCAATGAGCACTAGGCTCTAATACCACCTGTGAATCCACGGATCACAATCAAGAATTATCAGTGTCGGTTGATGGCAAGTCAACGTTTGCGGAATCAACGTTAATTTGGTTTAATTGTTTGTAACAACTTTAAATATGAATAATATTCAAGAACACACTCAACAAAACACAATTAATGAATAATAAGTATTTCATTAGAATATATTAATGATTACAAATATAGTGAATGAATGATATCAAAGTATGTTATGATGTGACGGCTGCTAGGGTTTGATTGAGTGACTTTGATGTGATTGTCGTATTGCTATTGCTGTTGCTGTTCAATCAATCATCTAAACAATCGTCCTTTGAATCGAAACCTAGGATCCATATATATAGACAATGATGTTTTAGTTATAGGAAACGCCGGATCTCTTGGGATTTGATTTGTTTCAGTTAAGGAATCATCGGATATGTCGGGATTCGCATAACTGCCTTGTTGACTTGTTGACTTGTAACACTTGTATTATAGAAGTGTTTGGACTCAGCAGGAATAGTGTCTTCACTAGGAATTTGTTCTTCCATCGATGATTTGTTCTTCTGTAGAAGTCTTGTTCTTCTGTAGATGATCTGTTCTTTTGAAGGAAACTTGTTCTTCAGTTCTGGTTTTTCATCCGCGGATGCTCTTCGGATGAAAGGTTACTTGTAATAAACATATCTACGGAAGAACAAAATGTTCATCCGTAGATGTTTCTTGGTCAATTTCAGAATTTGACCAAATATTATGTTTGTACCTGCAATTATCATAACACACTTATATGGGTTAGCATATATAATTAATGCATGCATAATAAATGACAATTACAAATATTTATTACAAGAATTGATTAAAGTTCTAAGCCTATACGAATTGATCTAGAGCTATAAGTCCTAGATCTAACATTCTATCTAAACTCCCTAGAAGAAACTAAGAAAGAAAAAGCAGTTTTGGAAGTCAAAGTAAACTCATTAAAACAAAAACTGCATAGTTGGACAAGTTCGTCTCATACAGTCCAGCACTTAGTGAGAGAATGAAACAGTGGGGAGGGGTTGGGATAGAAAGTGGTTCCACCACCACATGAGACAGTGTTAAATGCTAAATGTAGACCAGTAAATAACAACCCTGTCAAGGATCATGTGGTGTCCACTCCTCCGGTTAGTGATCCAGATTCCACGAGTAAATCGGTGGAATCTACCACTAAACAGTAGGAGGCCACTTTAAAATCTAAAGGTAAGATGCCTATTGTTAATTTGGATGAGAATTTTGAAAAGGGTAAGGTGAAGTCAGGCTCTAACATATCTAAGTCTGAACCCAAAAAGACCAAACAAGTCAATCAACCACGTGCACCATGTCTTAGTCCAAATAACAAAAGGATAAAGAAGTTCAAAATGTTAAAACAATGAATTTTGTTAAAGAAGCTAAAACATCTAACCCAGAAGTGTCAAAACTCAAACAAACTAAAGCTACAAATGTGTCATACACTTCCCCACAGAAACAGTTCCACCAACGTATAGAAAGTAGATCATGCTACAACTCTAGAAAGTATGGACACATCGCTTCTAATTGTCCTTACTATCAAACACCAAGGAAGAAGTTGAATTTCATGACACAAAACCAAGGACTTCTAAAAGGAGTTCTATAACACCACCAAAAAGGATTAGTGAACATAAAGTTCAAACTGTAAGCCAGTCGTCTGTTTATCACAAACAGACTGTACACAAAAATAGTTTATGGAAGGAAAAATCAAGTCAAATGTCTGATAATGAGAACAAGAAGAAGATTGATCTGCCCTCACCCTCAAATGGACAGTGGGTAGAATTTATGATGTGTGATGCCTCTAGGTCACCCAAGCCAGTTAAGGCTTGTATTTGCATGCTTTCAAATACAATATACCCTATGGTTCTTTTAATAAAACCCATTTTATTATAAAATCATTAATCCTTTTATAACCATTTATTAACACTTAATGATTAAGAACCATTTTATATTAGCTTGTTAAGATCAATTTTATTGAGATTGTTAATCATATCCAAATATCATACAATCATTCATAAAACGACAATCAAACAAGTGTGGTCACAATAGTAGCTATGGTTATGCACATGGTTATCCAAACAAGAAGGACAATCAAACTCTTTCCTTTCTGCTGCTATTCGAGAGCTGTAGACAGAGAGAGAGTGTTCTTGTTTTGGGGTTTTTTGCATGTGTTATGAGAGGTGAACTTTGAGTGTAAGACTAGTTTAGTGTGTGTGTGTGTTTTCAAGGGAGAAAAGGGCCAATACCCTTGCTTTGGGCAGCCATAAAAAGGTTCAAAAGAGGGTTTCCCTCTTAAACAAACACACACACAATATACTAAACAAGTCACTAAATTATTTATACAATTAACCATTTAATTATATAAGTTATACACCCTTTTATTATTTGATGTTATCTAACCTACTTAGATAACATTACAAATAATATTCTTGAACAAAATATCCTAATAAGTTGTTGCATCTCATATCAATTTAATTAGAAATCTTGTTTTCTAAATTTGGTGTGTTTATTTAATTGCATGAGCATATCGTCAATTAAATAATTGTTTGTGTTTGCAAAGTTTGTTATTGGGTATAACCCGACTTGGATCATGACATACTAACCGCATCAATGTTCTATGTGTCTTGGGCATACAGAATCGAACAGAAGGTACGTCAAGTTCGCTCAGACAATGGTACGTAGTTCAAGAACCAATGGATGGAGGCATTCTGCCAAGAAAAAGGAATTGTGCACGAGTTCACATCTACGTACACTCCTCAAATGAACGGAGTTGCTGAGAGTAAAAATCGTAGCTTGATAGAGGCAGCCCGGACGATGCTAACAAACTCGAAATTGGCCATTCAATTCTGGAATGAGGCAGTTGCCAATGCATGTTACACCCTAAATCGAGTCCTGGTGGTCAAGCGTCATGGTAAAACGTGTTACGAGTTACTGCAACGACGTAAACCTAATCTAGAGTACCTCGAACCGTTTGGAGCACCATGTACTCTTCTGCAGAAAACTCAGTTAGGGAAGTTTAGCGAGAAGGCTGAAAAAGGAATCTTTCTAGGATACAACATACTGAATAAGAGAGTTTACAACAACACAACCGGTCAAGTAGAAGTGTGGTGCAACATCGACGTTCAGAGATACACCACTCCCCCTGTTGGCAAAGGACCCATATTCTTTTTCGATTATGATGGATTCTTTATGTCCTTCAACATCCTTCTCTCCCCTCCTGAAGATGAGTTAGCAACCAAAATGATGTATGATGTCTTAAACACACCGTTTCAAGACTCTACAACATTAGGTTCACAAGGTGAGTATTCCAGTGATTCTGGGGGAGCACTGGAAGTAAGTGACTCTTCCTCTGATGATGAAGACGTGGAGAATGATCAGGTGGATTAGGAGGAACAGGTTCCTACTACTGCAAGTTCACAAGCATGTGATGTTGATGCCTCTGACACTTCGGAACCTCACACTCCCATTGCCTCAAATACAGAACCAGGAGTTCACAACCTGAATAAAGAGGTAGTTGTTCCTGTTGGACCAAAAGAACCAATGAGCCGGATCAGAAAAACCTTTAAGTCCCACAGACATCACAACAACTACTGAAGACCACAACAGCTGAAGACAACAGCTGATTACAAAGTATGAACACAAGTGCTGAAGACAAAGTCTGAAGACAAGTGCTGAAGACAAAGTCTGAAGACAAGTGCTGAAGACAAAGTCTGAAGACAAGTGCTGAAGACAAAGTCTAAAGATAAAAGTGCTGAAGACAAAGTCTGAAGACACAAGAGCTGAAGACAAAGTCTGAAGACACAAGTGCTGAAGACAAAGTCTGAAGAGACAAGTGCTGAAGACAAAGTATCAGACGTTGTCACAACAACTGAAGAGGTCTTCTTCAGTAGTTGTGATGGTTTACCTTTCAGTAGTTTTATGTTTTATCTGTTCAGTAGTTTGACACAACAGTTGAAGAATACTTCTTCAGTTGTTGTGCTCTTCAGTAGTTTTATGTTTTTCAGTAGTTTTGTAAAACGACTGAAGAGCTTGTTCTTCAGTCGTTGTAGTTTCAGTAGTTTCTTATCAGTAGTTTCATATTTTGTACTTAACACTCTGATATGTTCTCAGTAGTTGTGAACATTTCAGTAGTTTGTTAAAAGTTAGTTATTTTTGTAATAGATCTGCCAGTTGTCACTTTCCCGTGATAACAGCAGCGATTGCACTCTATATAAGGAATGTCAACCTATTGTAATAGGTAGAATGATTTGATCAGAAATATTCGATATTATAGAAACATTCCTTGTTACAGAAATATATTCTCTCGTTATAACCGTATTTGTTCTTAATGCATACGAGTATCAATTCTTGCTACAATTTGTCTAATTCTTGTTCTTATTCCGCTGCGTTACGCTCTATTACATCAAACTTGTGATCACTGATCCTGACAAATGGTATCAGAGCAGGTTAATCATTGATCGATCTAATAATTGATCATTGAAACTGCTATTCAAGATCCAAGTTTGATTGAATTAGCATTTTTTTTTGCAAGAAACGGTTATAGAGATTGAATTTTCTGTGTCTCTGGTCATTCATCCTAAGATTTTCTCTTGGTTTTCATTGAGTCTGTTGTGGTCTATGTAAAAACGTTTAAAAGCTTGAATTAAATTGTATTTGGACTGAAAATGACTACTCCTTCTAATGATCCTCACAATACTGGTTCCTCAACCAAGCCTCCAATGCTGGTTAGGAATGAGTATAACATACGACAACGACGAATGCTCCATCACCTGTCTGTTAACAGCGCAGATTGTTGGACATCAGTGGTACATGGTCCACACAAGCCTATGGTGAATAAGCCGGAAACCAATCAAATGGTTCTGAAGAGGAGGGAGCAATACTCAGATGAGGATAAGAAGTTGTTTGAGATTTATGCAAAAGCCCATGGAATTCTGGCCATGGCACTGCCCAATGAAATCTATTCTGGGCTAATGCATCATGAAACTGCCCATGACCTCTGGAATGCCTTGAAAGAACAATTTGGAGGAACAGATGAGGTCTTGGCAAATAATAGAGAAATCCTTGCCCAACAATACGAGACATTCTCTCATAGAAAGGGTGAGACACTAACTCAACAGTTTGAGCGGTTCTCTTGTTTGATCTCTGAATTAAAAATGGTCAAACTTGGGTACACCAATATCTAGATGAATAACAGATTTCTCAGATCACTGCCTGAGAGATGGGACACATATACTATTGTCCTACGCTCTAGTGCAAATTTGGACAAACTATCTCTCACACAACTCCATGGGAAATTGCTCACATTTGAGAGAGAGATAGAACAGAAACAAAAATTGTCTTTATCTGGAAAGCTCACAGAAGACTTTGTACCAGGCAACACTGCCTTGGTTGGTCATGAGTTAGAATATGCTTCATCTGAATGCCTGTATTATGAGCATATTGATTTCTCCTCAAACACTTCTGATTCTGCATTTGTGAGTGTTGATAGTCAGTTTACTGGGTGTAATAATGACAATCTATGCTTCATCATGGATGATCTCAAGGGGATTGCTGATGATGACTTAGAAGAGATGATATTTTGAGCCAAATGGCCTTGATAAATATCAGATCTCAGAAGTTCTACAAAAGAACTGAAAGAAAGTTCCCAGGACTCTCTGGCAAAACCAAAGTTGGTTTTGACAAGAGTAAGTTGAAGTGTCACAAATGCCACAGGCTTGGACACTTTGCTAGAGAATGCAGATCATCTGGATCTAATTCCTCTACACCTTTTGTGACTTTCCCTAGCAATAGTCAACAACACAGAGGGCAACATCCTGTCAATTCTAGTCATCATTCTCAACCACAATCTCCTGCATATTTTGTTCCTCAGGGTCAAATGCCATATCCTTACCCTTGTTATTACATGCCATAGTCAAATCAAGTTCAAGTTCCTATAGTACCACAACCTCATGCACTACCAGAACCTCAACATCTCAATCTCATCAACCTCCTCAACCTCAACACATAGCTTCTTCACCCCTAGAGTTGTTGACTGGAGTAGTTTACTGGATGACATGTCTGGTCATGAACAACTGTTCACAGGTGCTGGTCAACATAGTGGTGACAGTCCTTTTGGGAATCTGGCTCTCATGGCCCTGGAGTCTACTGAGGGTTCCTGCTCAAATGCATCATCTTCACAGGTAACTCAGGTATCTTCAGAGGCTAAAGCCAAGTTATGTTCTGAATCATGCATTGCTGCCTTTGTCTCCATTAGAGAGGCAAATGTAGTATTAATAAATCAAAAACTTGAGTTTGAGAAAACCATTTCCAAAAGAAAAGTTGAGTTTGAGTCTGCTCTTAATAGTAAAAATGATGAGATTTATAAGCTTAAATGCTAATTAAATGATGAAAAGGCCAAGCTAGAGGTTATTCTGGAAGACCAGAGAAGTCTCAAAGAAACCCTTGCAGTCACCCAGGTAGAGTGTGATCGATGGGTACAATCATGCAAAGGTTTTGAAATGCTTCTTAGTAAGCAATCTGCTTCCAATGTGAAGTTTGGTATTGGTTATAATCACACTGCTCCTCCTACAGATTTTGCTTCAAGAGCAGAAGTGAAATCTGATAGAGAAAGCAATAACCAATCCACCTCATCATGTGATTCACTTTTTGATAGAGCATCATCAAAAGTTGAAGTCAGCACTAAGCACTCTCAGAACCCATCAGCTGATGTTGATGGTTCCACTGCTGACACTCACATGATCAAAGAGATGATCAACTCAGGAGCTATTTCTGGAAGTCCTGAAAGGACTGGAGAGCAAGATTTAACACCTGAAGTTCAAACTCCAACTACTGTCAGCACTGAAGAGAAGAAAACTGTGAGTAGAAAGAGTTTGAAGACTACTAAAGAGGAAGTCAAGAAAGCAAATAATGCTTCCAAAGTACTGAAGAGCAAGTCTTCAGTAGTTTCATTCTCTTTAGTTGATGATCAACATAAGATGAAGAAGAAACCATGTGAAGTATGTGGTTTTTCAATCATCTTACAGATGATTGTTGGTACAAAAGGGGATCCAAACTCAAACATAAAGAGGAAAGTAAACAGAAAATGGTTAAAATGAAAACTGAGTTTGAAGCCACATTTGTACCAGCAACATCAAATCCTGTAACCCTTAAGTCCAAAAAGAAATCCAAAAAGGAAGGGGTTAAACAGTAACAGCTGAGATTGCTCAAAAGAAGAAGGTGAAACATAGGAACTTATCAAACTCCAATGCCAACGTGTCTGAAGAGCTGAAAGCCTTATCACAAAATCAGACACAGCTGGTTTGATGGTTCAACATCTATTGGGAAGAGTTAACCAATTAGATGTTCCTATGTTGAAACTACAGAAAAGGAGGTCCAAGCCAAAGGATTCCTTTTCTTCACCAGTTTCTTCCTCTCAGGCTGTTGTTTCAACAAACATGTTAGTTTACCATCTGTTGATGAGAACAGCCCAAGACCAAAAGGTTTGGGTCTCAAAATCTAAATAATTTGTTGTATTTTGCAGGGTTCTTCAACATACCTCAGAGGCATCTGGTATGTAGACAGTGGAGGATCCATGCATATGACAGGAAACAGATTACTTCTTAATGACTACTCTCAAGGAAGGAGGGGTTTGTGTCATTGGCAATGATGCAAAGGGTTACATCATCGGCAAAGGCTTTGTTTCCAATGGGGAAATAAAGTTTGATGATGTTAACCATGTGGAAAATCTCAAGTACAACCTCTTGAGTGTCAGTCAAATGTGTGACAAAGGCCATGTTGCTCTTTTCACCAGTCAGAACTGTCAGATTCTGTCATCCAAAGTTCTAAGTTTGATTGATAAGGTGTTGGATGAACACACTCTCCTAAAGGCCAACAGGACAGGAAGAGTGTATGCCTTAGATCTTTCCAAGAAAATAGATCTCAAAGGCCATCCTTGCCTATTTTCCAAGGCTTCCCCTTAAGAATCTATTCTATGACATAGAAGGCTGGGTCATGTTAATCTCAAAAACATAAATCAGCTAATAAACCATGGTTTAGTAAGGGGTCTGCCTATGAAGGAGTTCAAGTGTGAAGATAACTGCACTGCTTGTTTAAAAGGAAAACAACACAAAGCTTCATTTCCCTCCATAGAAGAACCTAAGTCCACTACCTGCTTACAGCTTCTTCACATGGATCTCTTTGGTCCTGTGAGAGTGATGAGTATGGCTAAGAAGAAATACTGTCTGGTAATTGTGGATGATTACTCCAGATTTGTATGGACTTTCTTCTTTCATTTAAAGGATGAGGCTGCGCAGTCCATTATGAACTTTGTGTTACACGTTGAGAAGCGTATTCCCTCCCAGTTAAGTGTGTGAGGAGTGACAATGGTACTGAATTCAGAAACCACACACTTGATGAGTTTTACTTATCAAATGGAATCAAGAGGTAGTATAGCATCCCAAGAACTCCTGAGCAAAATGGAGTAGTGGAGAGAAAGAACAGGACCCTTATTGAAGCTGCAAGGTCCATGTTGGCTGATTCTAGACTGCCAATAACTTTTTGGGCTGAGGCTGTCAATACAGCTTGCTATGTACAGAATAGAGTTCTAGTAAATCAAAGGTTGATGAAGACTCCATATGAAGTTCTTCATCATTTGGCCCTTCTAATTTCATTCTTCAGAGCATTTGGGTGTCCTTGCTTCATTCTCAACACACGGGATCAACTCCAAAAATTTGATCCTAAGGTGGATGCAGGTACTTTGTTGGTTATTCATCAACTTGCAAAGCATACAGAGTCTTCAACTGTAGAAAAAAAATGGTTGAAGAGACTCTACATGTTAATTTGATGAATCTCCAAAGGACAAGATTCCACAAAGCCCTGTGGAGATATTTGATTTGGACATACTACAATATGTTCCTTATCAAACTCTTGCTATTGCTCCTGTCAACAGTTCACCACCTGGTGGTTCTGCTGGTGCTGCTGCTGATGATGATAGCAGTACTCACCTCATCAGGTTTAGTGATCAACTGCCTGATTCAGCTAGACCTGATGGTCCTGTAGCTCCAGTAGCATCATCCATAACAAATGCTGATGAGATTTCTTCAAATTCAACTTCCTTTGAATTACCATCCACTGATTGGTTTCAGGAAATGATTCACCATCCACTGATTGGTTTCAGGAAATGATTCACCATCACCATCTGTTGCTGCTGAGCCTGCTACAAACACTTGCACAGATCTCATTGTGTATCAAGATCTGAAGAATCACCCTATGTCTCAAATCATTGGTGATATCACTACTAGCGTATCAACAAGAAGTCAATTGTCAAATTTCTGCTTCTATGCTCTCTTCATCAGTCAGCAAGAGCCAAAGAATTATCACATTGCTTTAAAGGACAATGGATGGGTTGATGCCATGCAGCTTGATCTTCTTCAGTTCAAGAAACAGCAAGTGTGGGAACTGGTTCCTCTACCTCCAGGTAAGTGTGCAGTAGGCACTAAATGGGTGTTTAGGAACAAAACTGATGAAAATGGGCTTATTGTTAAGAACAAGGCCAGACTGGTTGTTCAGGGGTTTGCACAAGAAGAAGGTATTGATTATGATGAAACCTTTGCCCTTGTAGCCAGACTGGAAGCAATTCAATTGTTTTTAGCTTATGCTGCTTATCAAAACCTTAATGTTTTTCAAATGGATGTCCAAAGTGCATTTTTGTATGGGAAAATTAAAGAATTTTTGTATGGGAAAATTAAAGAAGAGGTTTATGTATGTCAACCACCAGGCTTTGAGGACAATAAACATCCTAATTGGGTGTATAAGCTTGATAAGGCTCTTTATGGGTTGAAACAAGCTCCTAGAGCCTGGTATGAGGCATTATCAAACTTTCTTCTGCAAAATAATTTCACTAGAGGCTCCATAGATAAGACTTTATTCATTAAGAAAGCTGGGCAGCATAATCTACTTGTTCAAATTTATGTAGATGATATTATTTTTGCATCCTCTGATCCACAGTTGTGTGATGCCTTTACAAAGTTGATGCAACAGAAGTTTGAAATGAGTGCCATGGGAGAATTACAGTTCTTTCTGGGTTTGCAAATCAAACAAAAGGCTGATGGAATTTTCATTCATCAGTCCAAATACACAAAAGAACTTTTCGAAAAGTTTGATTTACAAAACTTTAAGCCCTGTTCTACCCCCATGTGCAGCACCACACAACTGGATACAGATCAGAAAGGTAAAGTGGTTGATGAAACACTTTACAGATGTACGATTGGGTCCTTGATGTATTTAACAGCTTCTAGACCAGATATTATGTTTGCTACATGTGTTTGTGCTAGATTTCAGGCTGCACCTAAGGAGTCTCATTTGATTGCAGTCAAGAGGATCTTTAGATATCTACAAGGCACTCCATTTCTAGGTTTATGGTATTCTACTAGAAATTCTGGTAAATTAGTTGCTTTTTCTGACAGTGACTATGCAGGGTGTAAGTTGACTAGGAAATCAACTTCTGGTGGATGTCAATTCCTAGGCAACTGCTTGATTTCTTGGCAGAGCAAGAAACAGACCTCAGTTGCTACATCAACTGCTGAAGCAGAGTACATTGCCGTTGCAAGCTGTACATCTCAGGTACTCTGGCTTCAAAACCAATTATTGGATTATGGCATAACAGAGACTAAGACCCCATTGTTAATGGACAGCTCTTCAGCTCTTGTATTGTCAAGAATCCTGTCCAGCACTCTAGGACTAAACATATTGAAATCAGACACCATTTTATTAGAGATTGTTTTGAAAAAGGTCTGATTGATCCAAAATTTGTTCCTAGTGCTGATGAGCTTGCAGACATTTTTACTAAGCCTTTGGATATGTTAGGATCAGTGATCTACGTTTGATTGATTAGAGAGTAAAGCAGCGGAATTCTAACAGTGAATTAGCCAAATCGCAAGAACGAAAAGATATTCAATGAAGAACAATAACGGTTATAGATAGAGAGAATTCTGCAAATAAATTTCATTCAATATTCGCTTTCGTGGTAACAGAATGTCACACTTAAAATTAGGTCGACACCTCTTATATAAGAGATGTGACATCTGCTGAAATCACTTGATAGTGACATCTAACAGAATTATTTCAACTGAAACACAACTACTGAAGATGTCAAAACAGCTGACATCTTCTACAAAAATACTAAGTGTTATCAGTTACTACAACTACTGAAAAACATAAAACTACTGATACTATAACAACTGAAGAACAAGCTCTTCAGTCATTTTACAAAACAACTGAAAGTAAAAACATAAAACTACTGATATCACAACTACTGAAGAAGTACTCTTCAGCTGTTGTGACAAACTACTTGGTCTTCAGACTTGAACTACAGACGTTTCATCAGCTGATGACTTCAGTAGATAATCAGCTGATGTCTTCAGTCTTTGTCTTCAGACTTTGTACACCAGTTGTTGATCTTTAGCACTTGTAGACTCTTCAGCTGTTGTACTTCAGTACTTTGGTCTTCAGCTTCAGCACTTGTGTTCTTCAGCTGTTCAGCTTCAGCACTTGTGTTCTTCAGCTGTTCAGATTCAGCACTTGTTTCTTCAGCTGTTGCTTCAGCAGTGTCTTCAGCTGTTGAAGTCTTCAGTACTTGATCTTCAGCTGTTGAAGTCTTCAGCACTTTGTCGAACTGCTGATGAGCCTTCAGCAGTTTTTGTTGTGATCATGTGGGACTTAGAGGTTTTCTGATCTTGGCTCATTGGTTTTTTGGTCCAACAAACTCCCCCTGAACCAATGCAACCAAAACCTCTAATTGATTTATTTTCCCACTTATTTTTGGCAAAATGGTTGGTCTTTTTCCTTCTTGATCAGTAGAGAAGATGACCCATATAAGCACTGGCCTGGGAAGAAGATCTCAGAGATTTGTTTGGCAAGGTATGAATGGGAACTCTGTTTTGGGGAACTGGACACAGAGTTGTTATCCCATTCATGAGATCTACTTCCCCATTATGAGTCTGTATGACTCTCAAACATAGGCCTCAAGGAGATCAACCTGTTCCTCCTGGAGAGTTCTTCTACTCTCCCTTCAAAGAAGAACTCTGGACCATAGTACTCAGATAAGTACTTCACAGTCCTGCCATTTTTCAACTCCACGGTAGTTACCTCCCTATAGACAAATTCATTAGGATAAGTGCCTCAAGGAGTAACTGGAGCTCATTCTTCTTAATGTCTTCAAGCTTCTTATATAATACCCCTTTTTGATCATCTTGTTTTCCAGTAAGGCTTGAGGGGTCATTTTTGATTGATGAGCCTTCTTGAATTCATCAATTATTTCCCATGGTGAGACTACAATGGCCAACATGATTGTAGAGTCTATTGTTTTTCTAACCTGGCCATTGTATTTGTGTGGAATGGATCTTTTGTGGATTTTAGAACTCACCTTGGGGTCTGGCCATACTCTCACTCTCTCCTTCTCATACTGAAATATGTGTCTGAGAGTGTACAGCCTCTGAGCATGCCCTTTCATGGCTTGTATAGATGATGACTGAGGAAATTCCTTGTCAACCATCTTCAGTAGTTGCTCATCGTGCTGCTTCTGCTGTTCTTCATCTTCTATCTTGACTCTAACTGTTTCCCTTTGTGAGTCAGGTGTGATCATGAGTTGACTCCTGGGTTCTGGTAGCTTTAGAACAGCAGAGAGTGGCAGACTATCATCTTCATCCTCTTCTTCTTCATCTTCTTCTATCCTCAGCACCCTTCTCCTCCTTCTAGGTGCATCACTGGATGATGGTGGGTTGGTTTTTGTGTAAAGGAATTGGTTTTGAAGTTGAGGATGTTTGGATTTGGTTTTGAGATTGGTTTGGAGATTTGAGGGGTAGGCTGTTTTTGAGTGGGTGATTGGGAAGGTTGTTCAAGCATTTTGGTTGTGAGTTTGGCTTTTGTTAGTCTTGCCATTTCAAACCTTTTTCCAGCCCCAGCCTCATCAAGTGCTTCAATGATTATCCCCTTATGAAATTGCTCAGACAAACAGATTCTGGTGGCTATAGCCAGAATGCTGTCTCTGGTCCATGAACGAATCTCCATCAGTGATCTTCCTAAGTATTTGGCAATGAATCGAATCATGATCTCCAATCTCTCTTTCTCCAGCACATCATATCCAGCCCATCTGTTTTGAATTTCCTCTACTTCCCCAACCTCCTGATCTCACTGTCTAGTGTGGCTGTGTCAAAGCCTTGCTTGAAGAGTTGCTCAATGATTTTGTCCATGGATCGGCTGTGTGTATCATCTGCATCTTTTACCAGCTCTTCCAAGGATTTTTCTTCACATTATTGATCACCAGCACTTTTCTTTCTTTTGTAAGTGATCATTGTTGTCCTTTTCTTTTTCCAACTCCTGGGTTTTCTCTTGTGCCTTCTCATCCTCAGTTCTTTTTCTTTTCTTTTCTTTCACTGCAGTACTCTCCCCCTTTTTGGATGCATTGGTGTAGGGGTTTGTACCGCAGAAAGTTTCTTTTGCACAGCATCATCAATGAGTGGTTGTAGACTTGAGGAGATCCTCTCATCAATGGCTTTATAAACAATGTCATTGATGATGGGAGTGATGAGAGGTAGGGATTGTTGGAATACAGCAACCATCTGCTCTGGGGTGCTGTCCCGAGAGATAGTGCCAAAAGCAGAAGCTGGAGGCTCAGTGAAGTGAGAGGGTAAAGTGTTTGGGGAACCTTCAAATGAAGGTGCCATCTGTGGGTTGGTGGGGGCAGATGGACTTACATCCTGAGACTTCTTGGCAAGCAGTTCTTGTAGTCTGCTTACCTCAGCCTCCAGGATGGTGTTGTGGGCTAGAACGTCATAGAAAAAGCCCAGGTCATCATCAGCAGAAGCTGAATCACCTGACCTCCTGCTTGTAGCAGGATGTACATGCACTGGGTGTAGACCAGTTTAGCATGTGCCCCTTTTTCTTGGAACTGGGGACTTCCAGCCTCAGACTATGTCCTTCATCAGCTGTTGCCTCTAGTGAGGTCTTAGCAATGTTACCAGCCTCATTCTGATCATGTGCTGATGCAGAAGAGGTGGCAGCCTCACTAGAGTTCTAATCTCCCTATCCACACTAGGAGATAGAACTTGTAACCCCGGTGCTGTGGGTTGTCAGAAGCATGATGATCCTCTTCCTCATGGCTGGGTTCTCCCCTTTGTGTGGTGGGTGTGGGGGAGAGGAGAGGCATGCAACTGAGTCAGCACGTTTGCAATAATTATGGTTGGACTTTGGGGGGCGGTTGCATGGGGAGATGGGGTAGAAGCAGTGTGCACCTTGGGAGGATGGTGCTCTTCAATGGCAATCTCCTCAAGTGAGGAAGATCCCAGATGTGTGGGTACCCCTTGTGTGGTGGCTGCGGGCTCCTTTTGAGAGGAATCCTGAGCGGCTATGGCTGGTAGAGTCTCTGATACTGCTGGGGGTTTAAGCCAGCAAGTATATCCTGCATTGGTGGTACAGGAGCATCTTCAGGGGACTCATCTCCCTGAATAGCTGTTTTGGGTTGTTTTGGTTTTGGTTTAGTGGGGACTTTGGTTCTGGTGGAGGAAGCTGTGGGTTCCTTGTGCTTGGGCTTTAGCATTCGGGCAGCTTCTTTGAGTGTAAGGTCTGAGTTGTGCCTTGAGTATACCTCAGCCAAAACAGCTGGTGCAGGGACTCCAAGGCCAACAAGGCCATCAGATTTTAATTCATCCAAAATAATGGCCATCAGAAACCTGGGATATAATGGCCATCAGTTTGCCACAAGTTTCTGAACCAAGTTCTTTATTTCTAGAAACACGATTTCAGAAAAATTTAGCGGTTGGTGTTCTAGAATAGAATACAACCTGTTGCCATTGGGATGACATTTGATCCCAAGAAGATGTCTTGGAGGCTAAGCAGACATTTACCATGTGAAAAATGACTTTCTCAGCGTCATGGAAATGTTTCTTTAGAACTGTTGTAGCCCGAAGATCCCTTCATACCCATGATTGATAAATGGACATATCTGTTATGCCCTTTGGGTATGCAGTCACAGCGGTGGAGTCGTGTAAGTGTAATGCCTGACGAATGATGTCGGCTGTAACGACCACTGGTTTCTGGTTGACAAGGGACCGAACAGAGATCTGGCCGGTAGACTCATTAGTATGAACAAAAGTATTTGACCGGAATTGACTGAGGGATTCAGGGTAGATGGTCGGATTCAAGAGAAAGGCTGTGCGATATGGGGAATCCACCATTAAGTCAATGGCAGTATCATATTTGTTCCAGAAAGCCGACTTTGTAAGGTAAGCAATGCAGTTACGTTGTGGTTTCAGACTCATGGTCGCCATGTTTGAGAGAGAGAAGTTCAGAAAATAACGGCTAATGAAACATTAGAGAAGAGGACAGGTATTTATAGGGTAGGGTGAGAAAATGACTGAAGGGTTGGTGTTAGTCATCAGTAGTTTTAAACCGACTGTTGACATGGTATTACCCTTTCAGACGTTGAAACAGCTGAAGTCGTGGTTTTAGGCATCAGTAGTTAGAAAACTACTGAAGACCATGGTTTTGACTTCAGATGATGAACAACTGAGGACTTGGGTTTGTCATCAGTAGTTGTGAAACTACTGAAGACAGTGGTTTTGTCATCAGTTGTTGTAAACAGCTGAAGACTTGGTGTTAGTCATCAGTAGTTATAAAACTACTGAAGACATGGTTTTGCTTCAGTTGTTTAGAATGAAACAGCAGTTGTAGAAACAACTGAAGAAAAGTTCTCTTCAGTAGTTTTCGTCAATTCATAGCCTTTCATTGTTTCATACTGTCCTCAACACTTACTCATCAGACTTTGCATCTGCTTTTCAGGTGTTTCATAGGACGTCATACTTATCTGTTTGTACTGATTTCAGTAGTTGTAACTACATCAGTAGTGTAACTACATCAGTAGTTTAGAACAGATAAAGTACTTCAGTACTTGTGAGGCATTTAGCCGTCAGTAGTTATAAAACTACTGAAGGTGAAAGGACTCATCAGTACTTATATGTGACATGGTTACCAATGATCACAAGTACTTTTACTGAAATCATCAGTAGTTGTCACTTATTCTAGCTGCAGCATACCAAGCCTTAACACAAGGTTTTGGAAGTAGAACTATCCAAAGGCTTAGTAAAAATATCTGCAAGCTCATCAGCACTAGGCACAAACTTAGGATCAATCAGACCTTTTTCAAAACAATCCCGAATAAAGTGATGTCTGATCTCTATATGTTTGGTCCTAGAGTGCTGGACTGGATTTTTGACAATACACAGAGCTGAAGCACTATCCATTAAAAATGGAGTCTTAGTCTCTGTAATGCCATAATCCAGAAGTTGGTTCTGAAGCCAGAGTACCTGAGAAGTGCAACTTGCAGCAGCAATGTACTCGGCTTCAGCAGTTGATGTAGCACAGATGTTGTTTCTTACTCTGCCAAGAAATCAAACAGTTGCCTAGGAATTGACAACCACCAGAAGTTGACTTTCTAGTTAACTTGCACCCTGCATAGTCACTATCTGAAAAAGCAACTAATTTGCAAGAGTGTCCAGTGGAATACCATAAACCCAGAGATTGTGTACCTTGCAAATATCTAAAGATTCTCTTGACTGCAATCAAATGAGACTCTTTAGGAGCAGCCTGAAATCTAGCACAAACACATGTAGCAAACATAATATCTGGTCTAGAAGCTGTTAAATACATCAAGGACCCAATCATACATCTGTAAAGTGTTTCATCAACAGCTTTACCTTTCTGATCTGCATCCAGTTGTGTGGTGTTGCACATGGGAGTAGAACAGGGCTTACAGTTTTGTAAATCAAACTTATTCAAAAGATTTTTTGTATATTTTGACTGATGAATAAAGTTCCATCAGCCTTTTGTTTAATTTGCAAGCCTAGAAAGAACTGTAATTCTCCCATTGCACTCATTTCAAACCTCTTTTTTCATAATGTTGTAAAATCATCACACAACTGGGGATCAGAGGATGCAAAAATGATATCATCAACATAATCTGAACAAGTAGCTTATGCTGATCCACCTTCTTAATAAACAAAGTTTTACAATGGAGCCTCTAGTGAAATTATTCTTAGAAGAAAAGTGGAAAGTGTCTCATACCAGGCTCTAGGAGCTTGTTTCAACCCATAAAGAGCCTTATCAAGTTTATACACCCATTCAGGATGTTTATTATCCTCAAAACCTGGTGGTTGACACACATAAACTTCTTCCTTTATTTTACCATATAAAATGCACTTTTGACATCCATTTGAAAAACTTTAAGATTGTGGAATGCAGCATAGGCTAAAAACAATCTGATTGCCTCTAGTCTGGCTACAGGGGCAAAGGTTTCATCATAGTCAATACCTTCTTCTTGTGAAAACCCCTGTACAACCAGTCTAGCCTTGTTCTTAACAATAAGCCCATTTTCATCAGTTTTATTCCTAAACACCCATTTAGTGCCTATTGCACACTACCTGGGGAAGAGGAACCAGTTCCCACACTTGCTGTTTCTTGAACTGAAGTAGCTCAAGCTGCATGGCTTCAACCCATCCATTGTCTCTCAAAGCAACATGGTAGTTCTTTGGCTCTAGCTGACTGATGAAGAGAGCATAGAAGCAGAAGTTAGACAATTGACTTCTTGTTGAAACACCAGCATTGATATCACCAATAATCTGAGACATGGGTGATTCTTCAGTTCTTGATAAACAATGAGATCTGTGCAAGTGTTTGTAGGACCTTCAGCAGCAGAGATGTTGATGCAGACTCTTGAAACCAAGAATTAGATGGTAACTCAAAAGATGTAGAGGAATCAGAGATCTCATCAGCATTTGTTGTGGATGGAACTGCTGAAGCTACAGGAACATCAAATTTAGCAGACACAGGCAGTTGGTCACTAAACTTGAATAGGTGAGTATTGATATTATCATCATCATCATCAATACCACCAGGTGGAAGACATGCTGCAGAAGATGATTTATCCACAGGATCTGCAACAGCTGGAGGTTGATAAGGAACATATTGCAGTATGTCCAAATCAAACAACTCCACAGGGTTTGTGGAATCTTGTCCATAGGAGATTCATTAAACTTCACATGCAAAGTCTCTTCAACTATCTTTGTTTGCAGTTGAAGACTCTGTATGCCTTGCAAGTAGATGAATACCAACAAAATACCCTGCATCCACCTTAGGATCAAATTTTTGGAGTTGATCCTTTGTGTTGAGAATAAAACAGGGACACCCAAATGCTTTGAAAAATGAAATTAGAGGAGCCAAGTGATGGAGAACTTCATATGGAGTCTTCATCAACCTCTGATTTACTAAGACTCTATTCTGCACATAGCAAGCTGTGTTAACAGCTTCAGCCCAAAAGGTCAGTGGCAAACCAGAGTCAGCCAGCATGGACCTTGCAGCTTCAATTAGGGTCCTGTTCTTTCTCTCCACTACTCCATTTTGTTCTGGAGTCCTTGGTATGCTAAACTGCCTTTTGATTCCCTTTGAAAGATAGAAGTCATCAAGTGTATGGTTTCTGAATTCAGTTCCATTGTCACTCCTAATACACTTGACTGGAAGGAATACTGCTTCTCAACATACAACACAAAGTGAATAATCTTCTGAGCAACCTCATCCTTTGAATGTAGAAAGAAAGTCCATACAATCTGGAGTAATCATCCACAATTACCAGACAGTATTTCTTCTTTGCCATGCTCATCACTCTCACAGGACCAAATAGATCCATATGCAGTAATTGCAAGCAGGCAGTGGACTTAGGCTCTTCAATAGGAGGGAATGAGACTTTGTGTTGTTTTCCTTTTAAACAAGCAGTGCAGGTTTCATCACAGTGGAACTCCTTTATTGGTAAGCCTCTAACTAAACTATTGTGGATTAGCTGATTCATGTTTTTGAAATTAACATGACCCAGCCTTCTGTGCCACAGTTTAGATTCTTGAGAAGAGGCTTTGGAAAATAGGCAAGGATTGCCTCTGAGATCTATTTTCTTGGAAAGATATAAGGCATACACTCTTCCTGTCCTGTTGGCTCTCAGGAGAGTGTGATCATCCAACACCTTATCAATCAATGCAGAACTTTAGATGACAGAATCCTACAGTTCTGACTGGTGAAAAGAGCAACATGGCCTTTATCACACATTTGACTGACACTCAAGAGATTGTACTTGAGATTTTCCACATGATTAACATCATCAAACTTTATTTCTCCATTGGAGACAAAGCCGTTGCCAATGATGTAACCCCTAGCATCATTGCCAAAAGAAACAAACCCCTTCTTTCCTTGAGAGTAGTCATGAAGAAGAGCCTGTTCCCAGTCATGTGCATAGATCCCCCACTGTCTACATACCAGATGCTACTTTGGCATGTTGAAGAACCCTGCAATAATAAACAATCAGTTAGTTTTGGAGACCCAAACCTTTTTGGTTTTGGGCCTGGTCTCATCACAGATGGTAAACTAACAGATTTGTTGAAAACACAGCCTGAGAGGAAGAAGATGGTAAAGAAGAGGAATCCTTTGGCTTGGACCTCCTTTTCTGTGGTTTCAACATAGGACATCTAATTGGTAATTCTTCCCAATAGATGTTGAACCATCATAACCAGCTGTGTCTGATTTTGTGATAAAGCTTTCAGCTCATCAGACACATTGCCAGTGGAGTTTGATAAGTTCCTATGTTGCACCTTCTTCTTCTGAGCAATCTCAGCTGTTACCTGTTTAACCCCTTCCTTTTTGGATTTCTTTGTGGACTTAAGGGTTACAGGATTTGATGTTGCTGATACAAATGTGGTCTCAAACTCAGTTTTCATTTTTACCATTTTCTTTTAATTTCCTCTTTATGTTTGAGTTTGGATCCTCTTTTGTACCAGCAATCATCTGTAAGATGATTGAACAAACACATACTTCACATGGTTTCTTCTTCATCTTATGTTCATCATCAACTAAAGAGGATGAAGCAACTGAAGACTTGCTCTTCAGTGCTTTGGAAGCATTGTTTGCTTTCTTGACTTCCTCTTTAGTAGTCTTCAAACTCTTTCTACTGACAGTTTTCTTCTTTTCAGTACTGGCAGAGTTGGAGTTTGAACTTCAGGTGTTAAATCTGCTCTCTAGTCCTTTCAGGACTTTTAGAATTAACTCCTGAGTTGATCAACTCATTGATCATGTGAGTGTGAGCAGTGGAACCATCAACATCAGCTGATAGGTTCTGAGAGGGCTTGGTGCTGACTTCTACTTCTGATAGTGCTGAATTAGAAAGTAGATCACATGAAGATGGATTGGTTATTACTCTCACCATCAGATTCTACCTCTGCTCTGGGAGTAAAATCTGTAGGTGGAGCAGTGTGATTGTAACCAATGCCAAACTTCACATTGGAAGCAGATTGCTTACTAAGAAGCATTTCAAAACCTTTGCATGATTGTACCCATCATCACACTCTACCTGGGTGACTGCAAGGGTTTCCTTGAGATCTTTATACTTCTCTAGAAGTATCTCTTCCCTAGCCTTATCATCAGTTATTTGACATTTAAGTTTGTAATCTCATCATTCTTATCATTAAGCACAGACTCAATTCAGCTTTGCTTTTGGAAATATTTGTTCTAGCTCAATGTTCTTGTTGATTAAAGCTACATTTGCTTCTCTAATAGATGCAAATGCTATACATGTTTCAGAACACAATTTGGCTTTTCGCCTCAGAGGATACCTGTGATACCTTTGGTGTAGAGGCATTAGTGGATGAAGTATCAGCAGAATCCAAAGCCATAAGAGCTAGATTTCCAAAGGGACTTTCACCACCATGTTGACCAGCACCTGAGAACAGTTGTTCATGACCAGACAAGTCATCTGGTAAACTGCTCCAGTCAACAACTCCTGGGGTGAAGAAGCTGTGTTGTTGAGGTTGAGTTTGTTGATGAGATTGGGAAGGTTGTGGTTCAGGCAATGCTTGTGGTTGTTGTGCAATTGGAGCTTGAACAGGATTTGGTTGAGGCATATAATAGCAGGGATAAGGATATGACATTTGACCCTGGGGAACAAAGTATGCAGGAGATCTAGGATGTGAATGATGACCAGAACCACGGATGTTGCCCTCTGTTTTGTGGACTAGTACTAGGAAAAGTCACAAAGGGTGCAGAAGAGTTAGATCCAGTTGATCTACACTCTCTTGCAAAGTGTCCCAGCCTTTGGCATTTGTGACACCTCAACTTACTCTTGTCAAAACCAACTTTGGTTTTGCCAGAGAGTCCAAGAAATTTCCTGCCAGTTCTCTTATAGAACTTCTGAGATCTGATATTAATCAATGCCATTGGCTCAGAATATCCATCTCTTCTAGATCATCATCAGCTATTCCTTTCAAATCATCCATAATGAAGCATAGATTGTCACTATTACTGCCAGAATGACTCTCAATACCAACAAATGCATGATCAGAACTATTTGAAGAGAAATCAATATGCTCATCATAATTGCTTTCAGATGCAGCATATTCTGACTCATGACCAACCAAGGCAGTATTCCCTGGTACAAAGTCATCAGTGAGCTTTCCTGATAAGGACAGTTTCCTCTTCTGCTCTATCTCTCTTTCGAATGTAAGCAGTTTCCCATGAAGTTGGGTGAGAGATAGGCTATCCAGATTTGCACTGGAGCGTAGGACAATAGTGTATGTGTCCCATCTCTCAGGCAGTGATCTGAGGAACCTGTTATTCATCTGGCTATTGGTGTATTCCTGTTTCACCATTTTCAGCTCAGAGATCAAGCAGGAAAAACGCTCAAACTGTTGAGTCAGTGTCTCACCCTTTCTATGAGAGAATGTTGCATATTATTGGGCAAGGATTTCTCTGTTGTTTGCTAAGACCTCATCTGTGCCACCGAATTGTTCCTTCAGGGCATTCCATAGATCATGAGCAGTTTCATGATGCATAAGCCCTGAATAGATTTCATTAGGCAGTGCCATGGCCAGAATTCCATGGGCTTTAGCATCAATCTCAAACAGTTTCCGATCTTCATCAGAGTATTGTTCCTTCTTCTTCGGAACCATTTGATTGGTTCCGGATTGTTCACCATAGGCTTATGTGGTCCATGTACCACAGATGTCCAACAACCTGAACTGTTAACAGACAGGTGATGAAGCATTCTTCACTGCCATATGTTATACTCGGTCCTAACCAGCATCGGGGGCTTGGTAGGAACCGGTATTGTGAGGATCATTAGAAGGAGTAGTCATCTCAGATTCAATCAAATTCAATTAAGCTAAAACATTTAGAACAAAACACAACAACCAATTGAACCAAGAGAGACTCAAAATAAATGAACGAAAGCGTCAGAAATTCAATAATCTATAACCAGTTCTTGCGAATATGCTAATTCAATCAAACTAGATATCAATTAGCAGTTTCAATGATCAATTGTTAGATCGATCAATGATTAACCCGCTCTGATACCACTTGTTAGGATCAGTGATCTACGTTTGATTGATTAGAGAGTATAGCAGCGGAATTCTAACATGAATTAGCCAATCGCAAGAACGAAAGATATTCAATGAAGAACAATAACGGTTATAGATAGAGAGAATTCTGCAAATAATTTCATTCAATATTCGCTTTCGTGGTAACAAATGTCACACTTACAATTAGGTCGACACCTATTATATAAGAGATGTGACGTCTGCTGATGTCACTTGATAGTGACATCTAACAGAATTATTGCAACTGAAACACAAATACTGAAGATGTCAAAACAGCTGACATCTTCTACAAAAATACTAAGTGTTATCAGTTACTACAACTACTAAAAAACATAAAACTATTGATACTATAACGACTGAAGAACAAGCTCTTCAGTCGTTTTACAAAACTACTGAAAGTAAAAACATAAAACTACTGATATCACAACTACTAAAGAAGTACTCTTTAGCTGTTGTAACAAACTACTTGGTCTTCAGACTTGAACTTCAGATGTTTCATCAGCTGATGACTTCAGTAGATATCATCAGCTGATGTCTTCAGTCTTTGTCTTCAGACTTTGTACACCAGTTGTTGATCTTCAGCACTTGTAGACTCTTCAGCTGTTGTACTTCAGTACTTTGGTCTTCAGCTTCAGCACTTGTGTTCTTCAGCTGTTCAGCTTCAGCACTTGTGTTCTTCAGCTGTTGAGCTTCAGCACTTTAGTCTTCAGCTGTTGAAGTCTTCAGTACTTGATCTTCAGCTGTTGAAGTCTTCAGCACTTGTCGAACTGCTGATGAAGCCTTCAACAGTTGTTGTGATATCATGTGGGACTTAGAGGTTTTCTGATCTTGGCTCATTGGTTCTTTTGGTCCAACAGATAGTTCAACTTTCCACAACCTGGTGTTAAGGCTTGGTATGCTGCAGCTAGAATAAGTGACAACTACTGATGATCTCAGCTCACAAGTACCGATGATCATTAGTTCATTATTGTCACATATACTTTATCTGTTAAAAAAGCTTATGTAGCTACAACAGCTGATGTAGTCACAACAGTTGATGCAGCTACAACTACTGATGTCAGAAATGCAGATTACTGATGTCCTATGAAACACCTAAAAAGCAGATGAAAAGTCTGATGAGTAAGTGTTGAGGACAGTGTGAAACAACTGAAAAGCTATGAATTGACGACAACAGCTGATGAGTAATTACTCTTCAGGTGTTTCTACAACTGCTGTTTCATTCAAACAACTGAAGCCAAAACTATGTCTTCAGTAGTTTACAACTACTAAAGACTAACACCAAGCCTTCAGCTGTTTACAACAACTGCTGACAAAACCACTGTCTTCAGTAGTTTCACAACTACTGATAATTAATACCAAGTCTTCAGTTGTTTCATCACCTGAAGTCAAAACTGTCTTCAGTAGTTTTATAACTACTGATGACTAAATCAGAGACTTCAGCTGTTTCAACGTCTGACGGTTAAAACCAAGTCTTCAGTTGTCTTATAACAACTGCTGATCACACCAATACGGTCAGCTTTTCAAACCTCTGAAAGTTAATACCACGTCATCAGTAGTTTCAACACTGATGACTCACACCAAAACCTTCAGTCGTTTTCTAACCCGACCCTTTAAATACCTTATCCCACCTTCAGAGTTTTTATCTTCTCTTCTCAAACCTAACGTTCAAAATCTCTCTACCCTCTCTTCATCAATGGCGACCATGCAACTAAAACCATGACACAACTGTGTCGCACATCTCACCAAATTGCCATACTGGACCAAGTTCACAACGCCGTTGATTTAATGGTTCAGTCACCCTACAAAACGGCTTTCTGGTAAATCCCACCATATATGCCGAATCCCATAACCAATTCTGGACAAATGTCACTATGGTCTCTGAGGAGAATGACACAGAGTCTCTTCAATCGTTTGTCCATGGCCAAAAAGTGGTCATTACTCCAGACACTCTTCGCCAAACCCTTAATCTGGATGATGCCACTTTCCCAACTGGTTATCCAAAGGGCACAACAGATCAATCATTTGCCCACCATGGATACCAGGGTAACCTGAGTGCATCTACCATACTGAAGAAACATTTCCGGATGCCGAACGTCTCATATTTCATATGGTAAATGTATGCCTTGCCTCCAAGACTTCATCATGGGATCAAATGTCCACAAGGTGGCAACAGGTAATGTACTCCATCCTTGAGCAACAACCTTTAAATTTTTCTGAAATACTATTTATGAGCTCAAGGATATGGCCCAAAAACAAACTGCTAACCGTTGGATATTATATCCTTGGTTCATAATGGCCATAATTGAAAACCAGCTTCAAGCTGAGGGACTTGTTGGCCTGGGAGTCCCTGCTACGGCTGTATTGCCTGAAGTATACTCCCGGCACAACTCTAACCATCACTCAAAATGGCTGCCAAGCTGCGAAAACCCACGCAACTGGAACCCACAGCCACCATCTCAAATCCAGAGTCCCCACCAAACCAAAACAAAACGCCCCGAAACAGCTATTCAGGGAGATGAGTCCCCTGAAGATGCTCCTGTACCACCAAGGCAGGATATACTTGCTGGCTTAAACCCCCCAGCAGTATCACAGACTCTCCCAGCCACAGCCGCTCAGGATTCCTCTCAAAAGGAGCCTGCAGCAACCACAGAAGGGGTACCCACAAATCTGGGATCTTCCTCATTTGAGGAGATTGCCATTGAAGAGCACCATTCTCCCTAGGTGCACACTGCTTTTACCCCATCTCCCCATGCAACCGCCCCCCAAAGTCCAACCATTATCATTGCAAACGTGCTGACTCAGCTGCATGCCTCTCCTCCTCCCCAACAACCACCAACAAAGGGGAGAACCACAACTATTGAGGATGATGATCACCATGCTTTTGACAACCCACAGCACCGGGGTTTACACATTCTATCTCCTGGTGTGGATATGGAGATTAGAACATCTAGTGAGGCTGCCACCTCTTCTGAATCAGCACATGATCAGAATGAGGCTGGTAACATAGCTAAGACCTCACTACAGGCAACAGCTGATGAAGGACATAGTCTTGAGGCTGGAAGTCCCCAGTTCCAAGAAAAAGGGGCACATGCTAAAACTGGTGTACACCCAGTGCATGTACATCCTGCTACAAGCAGGAGGTCAGATGATTCAGCATCTGCTGATGATGACCTGGGCATCTTTTATGATGTTCTGGCCCAGAACAAAATTC
Organism: Flaveria trinervia; assembly: GCA_025506515.1. Classification (NCBI taxonomy): domain Eukaryota; kingdom Viridiplantae; phylum Streptophyta; class Magnoliopsida; order Asterales; family Asteraceae; genus Flaveria; species Flaveria trinervia. The sequence continues at coordinate 15,692,579 of CM046458.1, read as the reverse complement.
TTGAGGAAGAAGTCAGTAGACTACAAAGACTACTTGACCATTCTCTCAACAAGCAAGTCCATCTGCCACCACAATAAACCCACAGATGGCACCTTCACCTGAAGGTCTCCCATACACTCAGCCACTCAAAACCTCCGAGCCACCAGCCTCTATTTCTTGCACTGCTTCTCAGGGACAGAACCCGTCTGAGCAAACAACTGCTATCTTTCAGCAATCCCTACCTCTCATCACCCCAATGATCACAGACATTGTGATGAAAACCATGGATGAGAGGCTTCCCTCAATCATACAACCCCTGGTGGAGGAGATTATGAGCACCAGGCTTTCTGCTACTCAAACCCTTGCAACCAATGCAACCAAAAGGGGGAGAGTCAGTCAGTGAAAGCAAAGAGGAAGAGCAAACTGAAAGAAAAGGAAACTGAGAAGGAAGAGGAGTCTGTGAAGGGAACCGAAAATGATCAAGTGGGTGAAAGTCACAAAGACTTTCATGTCACATATAAGAAGAGGAAGGGTGAAGGAAAAAGAGAAGAACTCTAACTCGATGAGATGATCCAAATGGCAGATGCTACACATAGTAAATCAATGGATGCCATTATTGATCAACTATATAGGCAAGGGTTCGATACTGCACAGCTTGACTCAGAGATCAGGAGACTTGAAGTTGAAGAAATTAACTCAAGATGGGCAAGTTATGATGCATTAGAAAGAGAGAGACTAGAGATCATGATCAGATTCATTGCAAAATATCTTGGGAGATAATTGATCGAGATTAAATCATGGACCAGGGACAGTATCTTGGCCATAACCTCCAACATCTGTTCGTCTAAAGCATACACTAAGGGTGTAGTAGTCGAAGCTTTGAATGAAGCAGGAGCAGGGAGCAGGACTGAGCTAGCCAAACACTTAAAAGCCACACTCACCTCTAAAATGCTAACTCAGCCTGTCAACACTCCCTCTCCAAAACAACCACAACCACAACCCACAAAACCAACTCCCTTACCCTCTGAACCAACAGCCGATGATGCACCCAAGAAGAAGAAGAGAAGGGTGTTGAGGCTAGAAGAAGAAGAAGAAGAGGATGATGTGGAAGAAGATAGGCTTCCTCTGTCTGCAGTCCTAACATTGCCTAAAGACAAACCCATGCCCATCACTCCCACCTCACAGATGGAAACTGTGAGAGTAAAGATTGAAGAAGAGCAGCAGCAAAGGCTTCATGATGATGAGATGTTGAAAAGCATCAACAAAACTTATGCTGCTTCTTCATCAATAATTAGTATGAAGAAAGAAGCTTTGAGGTTGTACACCCTTGCCAACACATTTCAATATCAGAAGGAAAAGGTGAGAGTATGGCTGATCCTAGGGTGCCTCACAGGATTGTAAAGAAAGACATTCCTTCGAGATACAAGGGCCAAGTAAAAAGATCGTAGATGAAGAGATCACCGTGGTCCTTGTAGTATCACCCTGGGAGATTGTAGAAGATTTCAAGAAGGCCTATGAGACTAAACAGCCACCCCAAAAGATGTTAGAGAACAGAGTTATTAAAAAGGGATTAGTCTACAAGAGGCTTGAGAACTTCAAACAAAATAAGCTCAGTCTGTTACTTGAAGGGACTCATCCTGATGAGTTTGCATACAGACAGATTACAACAGTTGAGCTCAAAAATGGCAAACAGCCAAGTACATCTCAGAGCTGTATGGACATGAAGGATTGTTTGATGGTGAAGCTGAGAACCTGACCATGGAAGAACAAATTATATTTCTCAGAGCATACACCAGAGAATCCTACAGGCTTATACAAGGGAAGTGAGTCTCATGGATGGGGGAACAGCTCAGTGTCCATTTCCCCAATACAGAGCTCCCATCCATATATTGCCAACCAAATCATCAGAGACTCATTCCCAGGCCAGTGCTTATATGGCTCATCTTCTCAACTGATCAAGAAGGAAATAGACCAACCATTCTGCCAACAATAAGTGGGACCTCAATAAAGTTAAAGGTTTTGGCTACATTGGTTCAGGGGGAGTTTGTTGGACCAAAAGAACCAATGAGCCGGATCAGAAAAACCTTTAAGTCCCACAAACGTCATAACAACTACTGAAGACCACAACAGCTGAAGACAACAGTTGATTACAAAGTTTGAACACAAGTGCTGAAGACAAAGTCTGAAGACAAGTGTTGAAGACAAAGTCTGAAGACAAGTGCTGAAGACAGTCTGAAGACAAGTGCTGAAGACAAAGTCCGAAGACACAAGTGCTGAAGACCAAGTCTAAAGACACAAGTGCTGAAGACAAAGTCTGAAGACACAAGTGCTGAAGACAAAGTCTGAAGACACAAGTGCTGAAGACCAAAGTATCAGACGTTGTCACAACAGCTGAAGAGGTCTTCTTCAGTAGTTGTGATGGTTTACCTTTCAGTAGTTTTATGTTTTATCTGTTCAGTAGTTTGACACAACAGCTGAAGAATACTTCTTCAGTTGTTGTGCTCGTCAGTAGTTTTATGTTTTTCAGTAGTTTTGTAAAACGACTGAAGAGCTTGTTCTTCAGTCGTTGTAGTTTCAGTAGTTTCTTATTAGTAGTTTCATATTTTGTACTTAACACTCTGATATGTTCTCAGTAGTTGTGAACATTTTAGTAGTTTGTTAAGAGTTAGTTATTTTTGTAATAGATCTGCCAGTTGTCACTTTCCCGTGATAACAGCAGCGATTGCACTCTATATAAGGAGTGTCAACCTATTGTAATAGGTAGAATGATTTGATCAGAAATATTCGATATTATAGAAACATTCCTTGTTACATAAATATATTCTCTCGTTATAACCGTATTTGTTCTTAATGCATACGAGTATCAAATTCTTGCTACAATTTGTCTAATTCTTGTTCTTATTCCGCTGCGTTACGCTCTATTACATCAAACTTGTGATCACTGATCCTGACAGTTCCCACCACTCCTGGATCATACTTAAATGTTTATCATCCCCTGGACAATGTCATTGGGGATGTAAGATCAGGAGTTCAGACAAGAAATCAGCTATACTCAGCTAACTATGCCTCAGTGATGGAAAAGGGGTATCTTCATGATGGTGCATATCGATGTTTTGTGTCTAAATTTAAGCCAAAATATGTTAGTGAAGCCCTAAATGACAAGGCATTAGTGAGTGCCATGGAAGAAGAACTTCTTTAATTGAAGAAGTTAGGTGTATGGACACTGGTGGATAGAGCTAAAGGTGCTAAGGTCATTGGCACCAAATGGGTCTTGAAATGAAAGAAAGATGACCAAGGGGTCATAATCAGAAATAAGGCTTGACTTGTAGTTCAAGGATTTTGACAAGTCGAGGGTTTGATTACAATGAAATCTTTGCACATGTGGCGAGAATGGAAGCAATCCGTATCTTCCTGGCCTATGCCTCTTACATGAAGATTAAATTTTATCAATGGATGTAAAGACTGCATTTCTTCATGGTGAAATCATAGAGACAGTGTACGTCATTCAACTTGAAGGATTTGAAGATCCGTATCATCAGGACAGAGTTTACAAACTAAACAAGGCTCTTTACGGGCTCCACCAAGCCCCAAGAGCTTGTATGAAAAACTCTCAACTCATCTTGTGAAACACGGCTTTCGCAGAGGAGTATTGATTGTACAATGTTCATCAGATAAAAGGATGTTGACTTACTGCTTCTTTAAATTTATGTTGATGACATAGTCTTCGGCTCCAAGAACGAAGAACTATGCAAAGAATTTGAAGGAGTAATGAAAGCTGAATTTGAGATGAGTGCCATGGGAGAGATGAAGTTCTTTCTCGGGTTACAGGTGGATCAGACACCAAAGGGCATATTTGTACATCAGACCAAATATGTAGGTGATATCCTAAGTCAGTTCGATATGGAGAATGCTTCAGCAGCTCAGACTCCACTTGCTACAAACCATGACGTAGCACCCGACGAAAATGGTGATCTGGTGGATGCCACCATGTACCGACGAACGATCGGATCCCTCATGTACCTCACTACCTCAAGACCTAATATCATGTACGTAATGTGTCTCTGCTCCAGATATTGGGCGAAACCGAAAGTCAACCATCTCATAGGTGTCAAAGGATATTTTGTTATCTAAAGGGCACACCCGCACTTCGGTTGTGGTATCCTCATGATGATGACTTTGAGCTTACAGCGTACAGTGACTCGGATTATGGCGGCTACAAAATGAACTACAAATCAACTTCAGCAGGATGCCAATTCTTTAGGAGAAGATTAGTCACGTGGCAGTGTAAGAAGCAGACATCAGTTGCTCTGTCAACTTGTGAAGCTGAATACGTTGCTGCTGCAAGCTGCTGTTCACAAATCATCTGGATTCAACAGCAAATGCGGGACTACGGTTTGAAATTCTCTAAGACTCCTATATTTGTTGATAATTCTATTGATATAGACGTAACTAAAATGCCAGTCCAACATCCTAAGACCAAACACATCGGAATTAAATATCACTTTATATGTGATTGTTTTGAAAAGAATTTAATCGATGTTGTTAAATTTAATAAGGATTTTCAACGCGCTGACCTCTACACAAAAACTTTTGATAAACCAAGATTTTTATATCTGTTAGAGGTCAACGGCGTTAAAAAGAAAAGTAAAGTGATTCCAGACGATTACAGTACATAGTCCGACGAGTAGACTCATTTTTTATTTTATTTTATTTTCTTTTATTTTTATTTTTATTTTTTTTATTTCTTCGCCTATTAAAATTCTAAACGCAAAAACATTTTTGGTTTTATAATTTAGGGGAAGAATAGGTTAAATTAGTATTAAATTAGTTGTTTACTTTCAGTACTTGAAAAAAATAAAACAAAAAACGAGGGTGGAGGACAGTTTAGCTAAAAGAAATGAGATCGTATCTGTGTTACTAGTTCAGTGTTTATGGAAAATGATAGTACACAGGAACAAAGAGTTTGGGACTTGAAAATACTGTAATTGACTGAGATGAAAAATTCGAAGTATAAGTCTGAGAAATCTAAGCAATGTAAAAGGAAAAATGATAGTAAAACTAGCTGCTACTAAGGTAACACAGAGAAAGTAGACCTAGAGGTTGCTAGATCACTACATGATGTGTCGGTAGATTCAACATAATAGATGATTAGACCTAATTGGTGATTTTAAGCTCAAACTAAGTTGTTCAACAAGCTGTGGGTTATCATCTATCCCTGGTTAACACAATCAACGAAGTTCCAATAAGGGATGACGAGCTAATTAAACACCACAAATGTGAGCGGATGACCATAAAAATGAGCAAAGCACATGAAAAATGCAAAAAACATCAAGCTAATAACCTATGTTGTTGGTGCGATCGGTGCAAAAAGATATAATTGCTCAAACAAGAAGATAGGTTGTATGCCTCTCTGCTGTGCACTAACCTGAGGATAAGCATAACCTAAATTTTCTAGAATTCATCATTGTTTGCACCTCTCTGCTATACGGTGGTACTAATCTGAGGCTTAACATCTCTTTGAAAGCTCTAGAATAGTTTCTTCTTGTCAAAATACCCGTAGTGCGCTCCAAAATCTCCTGAGGAACGTTGATTACCATATAAGCGTGGGATCCACAAAGTTTGTTGAAATAGTTAAACTTAAATCATCACCAATGTGTGTCAAAAATCTATGTGTGGTTTTAAGATGACAAGTATACAGAGAATCATCATGAGCTGTAACTCTTGAAAGTCAAAATCACTATGTGCATGTTGTAGTTCTAGTATGATTTCCTACACTTGCTAATGACTCTCGATGAAAACAAGAATCTAGCATCCAAAGGGTTTCGTAAAATGTCCCAAATGATTTGATAACCTGTATGATTCCATAATGAATTGTTCCAGTTATGATCAAAGTAACTTGACGCTATACTGTCCAGGAAGATAAATCTGGTAGATACTTATCTTAGGATTTCAACCTCACACAAAATACAAAAATATGTTTTTAGCTTTGTTTTATTTCTAGTTGTTTTATTTAGTTAATTTCAGTTAATTGAGTAGGTAAATGTCGGACTACGCATCGGAAGTGAATATGGGATTCATTCACTAAAAAGGTCACGTATGAGGTGATCAACAGTTTTCTAAATTAAAATGGTCATGTCTGAGATGATCAATGGTCAAAGTGTTTTATCAATAAGTAAATGTACTAAGTGTATGAAAGGTCATAAGGTCAAACTCATAAGTATGAGCCATCCGCACGACTGGACCATGAGTATGGACCAGTCGTCCGATTGGACCATACATATGAGCCCAATCGCACGAATAACCCACACGTAAGGACCAGACGTGCGATTGGACCATAAGCATAGGTCAATCCATACGATTCATCCGAATGAGCCAATTGCACGAATGGAGGTGACCGAATGAGACAGTCGCATGACTGAAAGTGACCGACTATGTCAGTCGCACGACTGAGCCTTAGTTGCACGACTCAGGAGTGTAAATAGGTTCAGTCACACAACTAGAGGAAACCCTAGTATAAATAGAGGGGGAGTCGGTCGCAGTCATTCATCACCCCTAAATCGCACGATTGTACCATTAGTCTGTCAAAATCTTGATTTACTACTATAGACTGATTACTATTGCTTCTAATGGTCTCGCTTGATTATACAGGTAATGTGCGGCATTATTCACTCAAATACTAATCAAAATCGTGCCCTAAATCGACGAATTTGAGCCCTAATAAGAACACAAAATTAGTACACAATATTAACCTTAAAACTAAGTATATCGCTAACTTAAAATGTGTTAGATGTTCATAGGAACAATTGCGAGTCTAATGAGCCAAACCACAACGTCTAATATCAAGTTTTTCTAAAAATTTAATTTGAATGAAAAAACAGGCTGTCATGCGATTTGACTTACTGATCTTCAATCGCACGACTGAGCTGGGCGAATGGCACAATCGCATGACTGTACCATGCGTCTAATTTCAGTTACGTGACTATGTCAACCGCATGGGACAACATACGACTAAGCCCAGTTGCTTGCTCAATCGTACGACTCAGACTCAGTCGCCTTGTCCATTCGCACGACAGAACAGAAGGATTCAAATCCAATAAATTCAAATGTCATTCAGTTACACACATTCTAATGTTTATCTATCTTGTGTTACAGCACTATGGTGAGTCGGTGGACGATGAGCACAAAGCGCAACATATGTGCTCATCTAGACTTGACATCCCGGAACGCATCTGAGTTCGCAGGCATTATTTCATTCCTACGGAGATCAAGGATCTTCAGAGCTATCTCCACTCAGTGCACCATACAGGTCTATACAGTAGGCTTTCTGGGAAAGCGCTGTTATAGATAGGTCCTCAAAGCCTCACCGTATTCAGAGTTCCATCTTTGGACAGGCCATTAACATAGTGAGGAGGATCTAAGGACGGTCTTAGAGTTGGGAGATGATGGCGATTGCCCTACTAGACTGCATCCGTTGACAGTTCGAGGATGTTTTCTTCGGGCTAAGTACTCGGGGGACATCAATGCAGGTGTGCTCAACAAGAGCAACCTATGTCCCCAATTAAATACTTAGCCCATGTGCTGCTGAGGTGTATAGCCTCAGGAAGGGAGGTTTTGATGAGCTTTCTGATCAGATCCAGAATGCCTATGTGGCTCTGGTTCTGAATCATCCTTTCAGCTTTTGAGGATGATCTTCACCTACTTGGTAGAGAACATAGAGGCCAAAGGCAAGGAAGGCTTCTGCATGTACCCACGATTCATACAGATGATCAACGACTAGAAGCTTCCTTTGCTGCCCAAGGAGAGAGAGGATGCAGTCACACTAGAGGTGATGGATGATACCACCGTAGGAAGGATGAGGGTTACCGGGGGGCAGGTGAAGCCCCCGATTAGGAGGTTGTTTGGGCATTTGGCCCAAGAGGACTATGTGGCGCCAGCGAAGAGGAAGTGGCGTCACGATGATAGTGACTCAGATACTAAGCCAATTGTGCTCTCATTTGATGAATCTGATGATGATGACAGTGATGATGGTGGAGATACTGGCCCCACCCACCTAGGGCCACTACCACAGATGCTACATCTCCACCATCCACCCACGGAGGAGGTAATACAGTAGGATTCCATCAGGACTTCCGTACTGATGAGGAGGAGGAAACTGATGAGGAGTCGTTAGTTCGGACGGTGGGCAGCAGGGTGGTTGCCACCGAGAGAGGGATTAGGGAAGTAGGTGGACGCCAAGGTGAGTCTGGGGAGGCTGCTACTGATCGACCTTACACCCCAGACCTGCCTAGTAGCCTAGGGGGAGCCACTGTGTCAAGGGGCAGGAGAAAGAGGATGGGCCAACCCTATGGCAAGAAGGGGAAGAGGCCACGGCACATTGACTACATCGACTCCCACCACCAGATCCACATCTACCATAGCTACCACCACCACCACATCCACATCTACCATAGCTACCACCACCACCACACCACTACCACACTCCCATCCACCACTACTACAACCTATCCTTCACCACCCACTCATATACCACCCACATATTCACCACTGCCACCCTACCACCATCAGCACTAAGCCGGACCATCATCCCACCCAACATTCACCACAGGACCATCTCTACCCCCTATTGGGGTAGAGAAACAGCTGTCAGCACTTAACCGTGTGGTACTGAAGTTGTTGGCTGCTGATGAAGAGAAGGCTGCCAACTACGTCAGCTTGCGGAGCTAAACGCTACCCAAGCACTGCAGATCTCACAGCAAGCTCAACAAATGCCTAACTCTAGGAGCATAATGTCCAATGAGCAAAGAGAAAAACGAGTTGGAGGCTTCTAACAGACCATCATTCAAGTTAAAGGATCAAAAGATGAGCTCCTCAAGATCAGAAAAGGAGATGATGTGATGATGATGATGATGATGATGAGGATGACGATAGTGATGATGATGAGGCAGTAGTGAAGATGTTGACAGGATCAGTGATCACAAGTTCGATGTATTAGAGTTCAAAGCAGCGGAATATGAACAAGAATTAGACAAATTGTAGCAAGCATCGATACTTGTATGCGTTAAGAGCGCATACGGTTATAGGGAGAGAATATATTTCTGATTCAAGGAATGTTTATAGATGTAGAATATTTCTAATCAAATCATTCATTCATTCCATTCATTCATATACATATTACAATAGGTTGTCACTCCTTATATAGAGTGCAACAATCACTGCTGTTATCACGGAAAGTGACAACTGCAGATCTAATACAAAATAACTAACTCTTAACAAACTACTGAAATGTTCACAACTACTGAGAACATATCAGAGTGTTAAGTACAAAATATAAAACTACTGAAACTATAACGACTGAAGAACAAGCTCTTCAGTCGTTTTACAAAATACTGAAACATAAAACTACTGAAACTAGAAATATAAAACTACTGATATCACAACTACTGAAGAAGTACTCTTCAGCAGTTGTGACAAACTACTGACGCTTCAGTACTTGATCTTCAGACTTTGACCTTCAGTGTTTCATCAGCTGATGACTTCAGTAGATATCATCAGCTGATGTCTTCAGTCTTGTCTTCAGACTTGTACATCAGTTGTTGATCTTCAGCACTTGTAAACTCTTCAGCTGTTGTACTTCAGTACTTTGGTCTTTCAGCTTCAGTACTTGTGTTCTTCAGCTGTTGTACTTCAGCACTTTAGTTCTTCAGCTGTGAAGTCTTCAGCACTTGATCTTCAGCTGTTGAAGTCTTCAGCACTTGTCAAACTGCTGATGAGGCTTTCAGCAGTTGTTGTGATACCTGGGACTTAGAGGTTTTCTGATCTTGGCTCATTGGTTCTTTTGGTCCAACAAACTCCCCCTGAACCAATGCAGCCAAAACCTCTAAATTATTTATTGTCCCACTTATTGTTGGCAAAGTGTTGGTCTTTTTCCTTCTTGATCAGTAGAGAAGATGACCCATGTAAGCTCCGGCCTGGGAAGAAATCTCAGATATTGTTTGGCAGAGTATGAATGGGAACTCTGTTTTGGGGAACTGGACACAGAGTTGTTATCCCATTCATGAGATTTACTTCCCCATAATGAGTCTGTATGACTCTCGAACATAGGCCTCAGGAGAACAACTTGTTCCTCCTGAGAGATTCTTCTACTCCTCCTTCGAAGAAGAACTCTGGACCATAGTACTCTGATAAGTACTTCATGGTCCTGCCATTTTTCAGCTCCACCGTAGTTACCTCCCTATATACAAATTCATCAGGATGGTTGCCTTCAAGGAGTAACTGGAGCTCATTCTTCTGGATGTCTTCAAGCTTTTTATATAGCAACCCCTTCTTTTCTTGTTTTCTAGTAAAGCTTGAGGGGTCTTCTTTGCTTGGTGAGCTTTCTTGAATTCATCAATGATTTCCCAAGGTGAGACTACAACGGCCAACATGATGGTAGAATCTATTGTTTTTCGTACCTGGCCATTGTATCTGTGTGGAATAGTTCTTTTATGGATTCTAGAACTCACCCTGGGGTCTGGCCATACTCTCACTCTCTCCTTTGATACTGAAAGGTGTGCCTGAGAGTGTACAGCCTTTGAGCATGCCCTTTCATGGCTTGAATGGATATGATGACTGAGGAAATTCCTTGTCAACCATCTTCAACAGTTGCTCATCGTGCTGTTTCTGCTGTTCTTCTTCTTCTATCTTGACTCTGACCATTTCCCTTTGAGAGTCAGGTGTGATCATGGGTTGACTTCGGGGTTTTGGTAGCTTCAGAACAGCAGAGAGTGGCAGACTATCATCTTCATCCTCCTCTTCTTCTTCTTCTTCCATCCTCAGCACCCTTCTCCTCCTTCTGGGTACATCACTGGATGATGGTTGGGTTGGTGAAGGAATTGGTTTTGAAGAATGAGGATGTTTGGATTTGGCTTAGAGATTGGTTGGGAGATTTGAGGGATAGGATCTGTTTGAGTGGGTGGAAGGGAAGGTTGATCCAGCATCTTTGTAGTTAGTTTCGCCTTTGTGAGTTTAGCCATCTCTAACCTTTTACCAGCCCCAGCCTCATCAAGGGCTTCCACAATAATCCCTTTGTTGAATTGCTCAGACAGACAGATTCTGGTGGCTATAGCCAGAATGCTGTCCCTGGTCCATGCGCGAATCTCCACTAATGATCTTCCTAAGTATTTTGCAATGAAGCGGATCATTATTTCCAATCTCTCTTTCTCAAGAGCATCATACCCTGCCCATCGGGTTTGTATCTCTTGCACTTCCAACCTTCTGATCTCACTATCCAGTGTGGCTGTGTCAAACCCCTGCCTGAAGAGTTGTTCAATTATTTTATCCATGGATCGGTGTGTGTAGTGTCAGCTTCTTTGACCAGCTCTCCAAGGATTTGTCTTCAGCAGTGTGATCATCAGCACTTCTCTTTCGCTTGTAAGTGAGCAGAGGTTGCTTTCTTTCTCCTCTTGGGCTTGCTCTCTTCCTTCTTCTCCTCTGTTCTTTTCCTCTTCTTTTCTTTCACTGCAGTACTCTCCCCCTTTTGGTGCATTGGAGGAAGGGGTTGTACCGCAGAAAGAGTCTTTTGTACAGCAGCATCAACAAGGGCTGTAAGTTGAGGAAAGCCTCTCATCAATGGCTTTAGTCACAATATCAGTGATTATGGGTGTGATGAGAGGGAGGGAATTTTGAAGTACAGCACCTATTTGCTCAGGAGGGTTCTGTTCCTGAGAAGTAGGGCCTGAAGCAGAGGCAGGTGGTTGAGTTTGGAGTGGCTCAGTGTTGGGGAACCTTCAAGTGAAGGTGCCATCTGTGGGTGGGTAGAGGCAGATGGTCTTTCTCCTTGTGAGAGTTGGTCAAGTAGGTTTTGCAGCCTACTGACTTTCTTCAAGGATTGTGTTCTGGGCAAGAACATCATAGAAAAAGCCCAGGTCATCATCAGCCGAAACTGAATCATCTGACCTCCTGCTTAGAGCAGGATTTACATGCACTGGGTGTAGACCAGTTGGTGCATGTGCCCCTTGTGCTTGGTACTGGGGACTTCCAGCCTCAGGACAGTGTCCATCATCAGCTGTTGCCTCTATAGTGAGGTCTTAGCAATGTTACCAGCCTCACTCTGATCATGTGCTGAGTCAGAGGAGGTGGCAGCCTCACTAGATATTCTAAGCTCCTTGTCTACACCAGGAGATAGAAGTGGTAAACCCCTGTGCTGTGGTTCTCAAGTGCACTGTGTTCCTCCCCCTCAATTGTAGAGGTATTCCCAGTAGTAAGTGGTTTCTGGGGAGGGGGTGAGGAGTGCAGTTGAGTCAGCACTTGTGCAACTATTAAAGTTGGGCTGTGAGGGGCGGTTGTTTGGGGTGAAGGGATAGAAGCAGTGCACCTGGGGAGGTTGGTGCTCTTCAATGGCAATCTCCTCAAGTGAGGAAGATCCCAGATATGTAGGTACCCCTTGTGTGGTTGCTGCAGGCTCCTGTTGAGAGGAAGCCTGAGCGGCTATGGCTGGAAGAGTCATTGTATCCACTAGGGGGTTTGGACTAGTGGATATATCCTGCGTTTGTGTTGCAGGGGCATCCTCAGGGGACTCAATTCCCTGAGTAGCCGTTTTGGTTTCTTTTTGGTGGGTTTGGTGGGGACTTTGGATTTGGAGGTGGTGGCTGTGGGTTCCAGCTGCGTGGGTTTTCGCAGCTTGGCAGCCATTTTGAGTGTCTGGTCAGAGTTGTGCCGGGAGTATACTTTCGGCAGAACAGCCGTAGCAGGGACTCCCAAGCCAACAAGTCCCTCAGCATTAAGCTGGTTTGTAATGATGGCCATTATGAACCGTGGATATAGTATCCAACGGTTGGCAGTTAGTTTTTGAGCCATATCCTTGAGCTCTAAAAATATTATTTCTGAAAAATTTAGTTTTGTTGCTCAAGAATAGAATACATTACCTGCTGCCATTTTGTCGACATTTGATCCCAAGACGACGTCTTAGGGGCCAAACATACATTCACCATGTGAAAAATCAGGCGCTCAGCGTCATTAAAGTGTTTCTTCATGATAGTGGAGGCACTGAGATCGCCTTGATATCCATGTTGAGCAAAGGATAGATCTATGGTGCCCTTCGGATATCCAGCAGGAGAACTAGCATCATTCAGTTGAAGAATTTGGCGGATTATTGCAGGAGTGATGACTACTTCTTGTTGTTTACGACCGACTGGAGGATGGTGTGTTGTTCTCCCCAGTGGTAACAGTAACGTTCATCCAAAATTGGTGAAGGATTCGGCATGTAGTGGGATTCAGAAGAAATGCCGTGTTGTATTGGGACTGAACCATAAGATCGATAGCAGTATCGAACTTAGTCCAGATGGGCGATTTAGTGAGGTAGGCAACACAGTTGTGTCGCGGTTTAATTTGCATGGACGCCATGGAGAAGAGGGAAGTTTTGGAGAGGAACGTTAGGTTTGAAGAAGATGAAGCATTGAGAGCTTAGGTTAGGGATTTATAGGGTACGGGTAAGAAAACGACTGAAGGATGTGGTGTTAGTCATCAGTAGTTTTAAACGACCGTTGACATGGTATTATCCTTTCAGACGTTGAAACAGCTGAAGTCGTGGTGTTAGGCATCAGTAGTTTAGAAAACTACTGAAGACCGTGGTTTTGACTTCAGATGATTGAAACAACTGAGGACTTGGTGTTTGTCATCAGTAGTTATAAAACTACTGAAGACAGTGGTTTTGTCATCAGCTGTTGTAAACAACTGAAGACTTGGTATTAGTCATCAGTAGTTATAAAACTACTGAAGACGTGGTTTTGCTTCAGTTGTTTAGAATGAAACAGCAGTTGTACAAACGACTGAAGAGAAAGTTCTCTTCAGCTGTTTTCGTCAATTCTTAGCTTTTCAGCTGTTTCATACTGTCCTCAACACATTCATCAGTCTTTTGGCTGATTTCAGTTTTTCATAGGACATCAGTACTTATCTGTTTACTGATTGCAGTAGTTGTAACTGCATCAGTAGTTGTAACTACATCAGTAGTTTAGAACAGATGAAGTACTTCAGTACTTGTGAGACATTTAGCCTTCAGTAGTTATAAAAACTACTGAGGGTAAAAGAGCTCATCAGTACTTATATGTGACATAGGTACTAATGATCATCAGTACTTATTACTAGATCATCAGTAGTTGTCACTTATTCTAGCTGCAGCATACCAAGCCTTAACACCAGGTTTTGGAAAGTTGAACTATCCAAAGGCTTAGTAAAAATGTCTGCAAGCTCATCAGCACTAGGCACAAACTTAGGATCAATCAGACCTTTTTCAAAACAATCCCTTATAAAATGATGTCTGATCTCTATATGTTTGGTCCTAGAGTGCTGGACTGGATTTTTGACAATGCAAAGAGCTGAAGCACTATCCATTAACAATGGAGTCTTAGTCTCTGTAATGCCATAATCCAAAAGTTGGTTTTGAAGCCAGAGTACCTGAGATGTACAACTTGCAGCAGCAATGTACTCTGCTTCAGCAGTGATGTAGCAACTGAGGTCTGTTTCTTGCTCTGCCAAGAAATCAAGCAGTTGCCTAGGAATTGACATCCACCAGAAGTTGATTTCCTGGTCAACTTACACCCTGCATAGTCACTGTCAAAAAAAGCAACTAATTTACCAGAATGTCCAGTAGAATACCATAAACCTAGAGATGGAGTGCCTTGCAGATATCTAAAGATCCTCTTGACTGCAATCAGATGAGACTCTTTAGGTGCAGCCTGAAATCTAGCACAAACACATGTAGCAAACATAATATCTGGTCTAGAAGCTGTTAAATACATCAAGGACCCAATCATACATCTGTAAAGTGTTTCATCAACCACTTTACCTTTCTGATCTGTATCCAGTTGTGTGGTGCTGCACATGGGAGTAGAACAAGGCTTACAGTTTTGTAAATCAAACTTTTGCAAAAGATCTTTTGTATATTTGGACTGATGAATGAAAATTCCATCAGCCTTTTGTTTGATTTGCAACCCCAGAAAGAATTGTAATTCTCCCATGGCACTCATTTCAAACTTCTGTTGCATCAACTTTGTAAAGGCATCACACAACTTTGGATCAGAGGATGCAAAAATGATATCATCTACATAAATTTGAACAAGTAGATTATGCTGCCCAGCTTTCTTAATGAATAAAGTCTTATCTATGGAGCCTCTAGTGAAATTATTTTCTAGAGAAAGTTGATAATGTCTCATACCAGGCTCTAGGAGCTTGTTTTAACCCATAAAGAGCTTATCAAGCTTATACACCCAATTAGGATGTTTATTGTCCTCAAAGCCTGGAGGTTGACATACATAAACCTCTTCTTTAATTTTTCCATACAAAAATGCACTTTTGACATCCATTTGAAAAACTTTAAGGTTTTGATAAGCAGCATAAGCTAAAAACAATCGAATTGCTTCCAGTCTGGCTACAGGGGCAAAGGTTTCATCATAATCAATACCTTCTTCTTGTGCAAAACCCTGAACAACCAGTCTGGCCTTGTTCTTAACAATAAGCCCATTTTCATCAGTTTTGTTCCTAAACACCCATTTAGTGCCTATTGCACACTTACCTGGAGGTAGAGGAACCAGTTCCCACACTTGCTGTTTCTTGAACTGAAGAAGCTCAAGCTGCATGGCATCAACCCATCCATTGTCCTTTAAAGCAATGTGATAATTCTTTGGCTCTTGCTGACTGATGAAGAGAGCATAGAAGCAGAAATTTGACAATTGACTTCTTGTTGATACTCCAGCAGTGATATCACCAATGATTTGAGACATAGGGTGATTCTTCAGATCTTGATACACAATGAGATCTGTGCAAGTGTTTGTAGCAGGCTCAGCAGTAACAGATGGTGATGGTGAATCATTTCCTTGAAACCAATCAGTGGATGGTAATTCAAAGGAAGTTGAATTCGAAGAGATCTCATCAGCATTTGTTGTGGATGGTGCTACTGGAGCTACAGGAACATCAGGTCTAGCTGATCAGGCAGCTGATCACTAAACCTGAAGAGGTGAGTACTGCAATCATCATCATCATCAGCAGTACCACCAGGTGGTGAACTGTTGACAGGAGCAACAGCAGGAGTTTGATAAGGAACATATTGCAGTATGTCCAAATCAAATAACTCCACAGGGCTTTGTGGAATCTTGTCCTTTGGAGATTCATTGAACTTAACATGTAGAGTTTCTTCAACCATCTTTGTTCTGCAGTTGAAGACTCTGTATGCCTTGCAAGTAGATGAATAACCAACAAAGTACCCTGCATCCACCTTAGGATCAAATTATGGAGTTGATCCTTTGTGTTGAGAATAAAACAGGGACACCCAAATGCTTTGAAAAATGAAATCAGAGGAGCCAAATGATGGAGAACTTCATATGGAGTCTTCATCAACCTCTGATTTACTAAAACTCTATTTTGCACATAGCAAGCTGTGTTGACAGCTTCAGCCCAAAAGGTCAGTGGCAACCTGAGTCAGCCAGCATGGACCTTGCAGCTTCAATGAGGGTCCTGTTCTTTCTCTCCACTACTCCATTTTGTTCTGGAGTCCTTGGAATGCTGAACTGCCTTTTGATTCCCTTTGAAAGATAGAAGTCATCAAGTGTATGATTCTGAACTCAGTTCCATTGTCACTCCTAATACACTTGACTGGAAGGGAATACTGCTTCTCAATATACAGCACAAAGTGAATAATCTTCTGAGCAGCCTCATCCTTTGAATGTAGAAAGAAAGTCCATACAAATCTGGAGTAATCATCCACAATTACCAGACAGTATTTCTTCTTTGCCATGCTCATTACTCTCACAGGACCAAATAGATCCATATGCAGTAATTGCAAGCAGGCAGTGGACTTAGGCACTTCAATAGGAGGGAATGAGACTTTGTGCTGTTTTCCTTTTAAACAAGCAGTGCAGGTTTCATCACAGTGGAACTCCTTTATTGGTAAGCCTCTGACTAAACTATTGTGGGTAAGCTGATTCATGTTTTTGAGATTAACATGACCAAGCCTCCTGTGCCACAGTTTAGATTCTTGAGAAGAGGCTTTGGAAAATAGGCAAGGATTGCCTTTGAGATCTATTTTCTTAGAAGATCTAAGGCATACACTCTTCCTGTCCTGTTGGCTCTCAGGAGAGTGTGATCATCCAACACCTTGTCAATCAAGTGCAAAACTTTGGATGACAGAATCCTACAGTTTTGACTGTGAAAGAAAATGGCCTTTATCACACATTTGACTGACACTCAAGAGATTGTACTTGAGATTTTCCACATGATTAACATCATCAAATTTGATTTCTCCATTGGAGACAAAGCCCTTACCGATGATGTAACCCCTAGCATCATTGCCAAAAGAGACAAATCCCTTCTTTCCTTGAGAGTAGTCATGAAGAAGAGAGCTGTTCCCAGTCATGTGCATAGATCCCCCACTGTCTACATACCAGATGCTACTTTGGCATGTTGAAGAACCCTGCAATATAAACAATCAGTTAGTTTTAGAGACCCAAACCTTTTTGGTTTTGGGCCTGGTCTCATCAATAGATGGTAAACTAACAGGTTATTTGAAACAACAGCCTGAGAGGAAGAAGATGGTGTAGAAGAGGAGTCCTTTGGCTTGGACCTCCTTTTCTGTGGTTTCAACATAGGAGATCTAGTTGGTTAACTCTACCCAACAGATGTTGAACCATCATACCAGCTGTGTCTGATTTTGTGATAAAGCTTTCAGCTCATCAGACACATTGCTAGTGGAGTTGATAAGTTCCTATGTTGCACCTTCTTCTTCTGAGCACCCTCAGCTGTCACCTGTTTAACCCTTCCTTTTTGGATTTCTTTGAGGACTTAAGGGTTACAGGATTTGATGTTGCTGATACAAATGTGGTCTCAAACTCAGTTTTCATTTTTACCATTTTCTCATTAATTTCTTCTTTTTGTTTGAGTTTGGAACCTCTTTTGTACCAACAATCATCTGTAAGATGATTGAACAAACCACATACTTCACATGGTTTCTTCTTCATCTTAGGTTGATCATCAACTAAAGAGGGTGAAGC
The DNA here is from genome assembly GCA_025506515.1 of Flaveria trinervia. Classification (NCBI taxonomy): domain Eukaryota; kingdom Viridiplantae; phylum Streptophyta; class Magnoliopsida; order Asterales; family Asteraceae; genus Flaveria; species Flaveria trinervia. The sequence continues at coordinate 15,674,583 of CM046458.1, read as the reverse complement.
AACTGAAGACTTGTTCTTCAATGCTTTGGAAGCATTGTTTGCTTTCTTGACAGCCTCTTTAGTAGTCTTCAAACTCTTTCTACTGCCAGTTTTCTTCTCTTCAGTACTGACAGCAGTTGAAGTTTGAACTTCAGGTGTTAAATCCTGCTCTCTAGTCCTTTCAGGACCTTCAGAATTAACTCCTGAGTTGATCAACTCATTATCATGTGAATGTCAGCATTTGAACCATCAACATCAGCTGATAGTTCAAAGAGGGCTTGATGCTGACTGCTACTTCTGATTGTGCTGTATCAGAAGGTAGATCACATGATGTGATGGATTGGTTATCACTCTCACCATCAGATTCTACCTCTGCTCTTGGGGTAAAATCTGTAGGTGGAGCAGTGTGATTGTAACCAATTCCAAACTTCACATTTGAAGCAGATTGCTTACTAAGAAGCATTTCAAAACCTTTGCATGATTGTACCCATCTATCACACTCGACCTGGGTAACTGCAAGGGTTTCTTTGAGATCTTTGTACTTCTCTAGAAGTACTTCTTCTCTAGCCTTATCATCAATTATTTGGCAATTCAGTTTATAAATCTCATCATTTTTATCTTTAAGCACAGACTCAAACTCAGCTTTGTTTTTGGAAATTTTTGTTCTAGCTCAATGTTCTTATTAATTAGAGCTACATTTGCTTCTCTAATGGAAGCAAATGCTGCTATGCATGGTTCAGAACATAATTTGGCTTTTGCCTCAGAGGATACCTGTGATACCTGAGGTGTAGAGGCATTAGAAAATGAAGTATCAGCAGACTCCAAAGCCATAAGAGCTAGATTCCCAAAAGGACTGTCACCACCATGTTGACCAGCACCTGAGAACAGTTGGTCATGACCAGACATGTCATCTGGTAAACTGCTCCAGTCAACAACTCCTGGGGTGAAGAAGCTGTGTTGTTGAGGTTGAGTTGTTGATGAGATTGGGATGGCTGAGGTTCTGGTAGTGCATGAGGTTGGTGCCATAGGAACTTGAACTTGATTTGACTGTGGCATGTAATAACAAGGGTACGGATATGGCATTTGACCCTGAGGAACAAAATATGCCGGAGATTGTTGTTGAGGATGATGACTAGAGGTGACAGGATGTTGCCCTCTGTGTTGTTGACTATTGCCAGGAAAAGTCACAAAGGGTGCAGTGGAGTTAGATCCAGTTGATCTACACTCTCTTGCAAAGTGTCCAAGCCTTTGGCATTTGTGACACCTCAACTTGCTCTTGTCAAAACCAACTTTGGTTTTGCCAGAGAGTCCTGGGAATTTTCTTCCAGTTCTTTTATAGAACTTCTGAGATCTGATATTTATCAGGCCATTTGGCTCAAAATACATCTCTTCTAAGTCATCATCAGCAATCCCCTTGAGATCATCCATAATGAAGCATAGATTGTCATTATTACACCCAGTAAACTGACCATCAATACTCACAAATGCAGAATCAGAAGTGCTTGAAGAGAAATTAATATGCTCATCATACTGGCATTCAGATGAAGCATATTCTGACTCATGACCACCAAGGCAGTGTTGCCTGGTACAAAGTCTTCAGTGAGCTTTCCAGATGAAGACAGCTTTCTCTTCTGTTCTATCTCTCTCTCAAACGTGAGCAGTTTCCCATGGAGTTGGGTGAGAGATAGTTTGTCCAAACTTGCACTGGAGCGTAGGACAATAGTATATGTGTCCCATCTCTCAGGCAGTGATCTGAGAAATCTGTTATTCATCTGAATATTGTGTACTCAAGTTTGACCATTTTTAGTTCAGAGATCAAACAAGAGAACCGCTCATATTGTTGAGTCAGTGTCTCACCCTTTCTATGAGAGAATGTCTCATATTGTTGGGCAAGAATTTCTCTATTATTTGCCAAGACCTCATCTGTTCCTCCAAATTGTTCTTTCAAGGCATTCCAGAGGTCATGGGCAGTTTCATGATGCATTAGCCCAGAATAGATTTCATTTGGCCATGCCATGGCCAGAATTCCATGGGCTTTTGCATCAATTTCAAGCAACTTCTTATCCTCATCTGAGTATTGCTCCCTCCTCTTCGGAACCATTTGATTGGTTTCCGGGTTATTCACCATAGGCTTGTGTGGACCATGTACCACTGATGTCCAACAACCTGCGCTGTTAACAGACAGGTGATGGAGCATACGTCTTGCCATATGTTATACTCATTCCTAACCAGCATTGGTGGCTTGGTTGAGGAACCAGTATTGTGAGGATCATTGGAGGGAGTGGTCATTTTCAGTTCAAAAACAATTTAATTCAAGCTTTAAAAGTTTTAAACAGACCACAACAAACTCAATGAAAACCAAGAAAAGATCTCAAGATGAATGACCAGAAATACAGAAAATTCAATCTCTATAACCGTTTCTTGCAAAAACAAAAGCTAATTCAATCAAACTTAGATCTTGAATAGCAGTTTCAATGATCAATTATTAGATCGATCAATGATTAACCTGCTCTGATACCATTTGACAGGATCAGCGATCACAAGTTTGATGTATTAGAGTTCAAAGCAGCGGAATAGAACAAGAATTAGACAAATTGTAGCAAGCAATCGATACTTGTATGCATTAAGAGCGCATACGGTTATAGGGAGAGAATATATATTCTGATTTCAAGGAATGTTATAGATGTAGAATATTTCTAATCAAATCATTCATTCATTCCATTCATTCATACATATTACAATAGGTGTCACTCCTTATATAGAGTGCAACAATCACTGCTGTTATCACGGAAAGTGACAACTGGCAGATCTAATACAAAATAACTAATTCTTAACAAACTACTGAAATGTTCACAACTACTGAGAACATATCAGAGTGTTAAGTACAAAATATAAAACTACTGAAACTACAACGACTGAAGAACAAGCTCTTCAGTCGTTTTACAAAACTACTGAAACATAAAAACTATGAAACTAGAAATATAAAACTACTGATATCACAACTACTGAAGAAGTACTCTTCAGCAGTTGTGACAAACTACTGACGCTTCAGTACTTGATCTTCAGACTTTGACCTTCAGATGTTTCATCAGCTGATGACTTCAGTAGATATCATCAGCTGATGTCTTCAGTCTTTGTTCAGGCTTTGTACATCAGTTGTTGATCTTCAGCACTTGTAAACTCTTCAGCTGTTGTATTTCAGTACTTAGGTCTTTCAGCTTCAGTACTTGTGTTCTTCAGCTGTTGTACTTCAGCACTTTAGTTCTTCAGCTGTTGAAGTCTTCAGCACTGATCTTCAGCTGTTGAAGTCTTCAGCACTTGTCAAACTGCTGATGAGGCTTTCAGCAGTTGTTGTGATACCATGTGGGACTTAGAGGTTTTCTGATCTTGGCTCATTTTTTTTTGGTCCAACAAGATGAAGGACAAGGGGAAGGTAGAATGATGATGATGATGATGAGAGATACAGTGCATCTACCTTAGCTCAGGGTCAAGAGAGCAGTACAAAGGGAAATCAAGACCAAGGAGCCTCATCTTCTGCCTGATCTGCTGAGAAGCCAACCATACAAGACAAAAGTAATGCTTAGAAGTATATGTATTTGTGAAAGCTTGTACTGAATCTTGTATTAATATTATGTAATTAATGTTTATATATCTTTATCAAATGTTTTATGCTTGATTAATTATAAAATTGATGAGTTACATGTTTAAATCAAGCAGATCAATCATCTTAGCAAGATGAGTACGATGTTACTCCCCTTCAGCAAATCAAGTCTCAACTTACAATGATTCTTCATTTGCAAGGGATAGTCAGAAGGTTGTAAGCTATACTCCTGAAGAAGGAGAAATCATTCATGGCCTTACTGATGAACAGCTTGGTGAGATATTTCCGGCTCAACTGAGACGAGATTGTCAAGGACGCTCCTACTTTTGAAGTTACAAGTGAAGATGAGCTCAATGACATAGATGAAATTGTGATCAAGGACATCACTACTGACCATTATAGAGTATGCTAACAGAGAGGAAAAATGTAGTTCCCAATTTGGGTAATACTCTCGTCGGTTATACATTTGAAACCTCGATCAGATAGAGTAAGAGTCCGAGAAGAATGAGGGTCAAGCCCAAGCCTCAGACGCTGATGTTGACATCAAAAAGGCTGAATGGGCGGCTTGTTTGCTGAGATCCGAGCCATGCGCACAACAAAAAGCCAATGTCTACACCAAGATGTACAAAGTCAAGAAACACTTAAAGGTGTTAGGCAAGATCATCGCATGGGCTTATTTTGAGGATCTGAATGTATATGCAGTGAAGAGAGAAAAGGGAATACAATACTTTAGATTTCCATAAGATCTAAAGACTCTCCTTGGTTTTGAGCTCAACCAGATAGCACGCCTAAAGTTACTATATGCTAATCCTAAGAAAATGTCAGGCTGGTTTGAGGCTACATATATGTAATTCAATGGGTATGATGAAATGCAATGTGTGTTTGATGCATATAATGTTTAATATTTCATTGTTTATTGTGTGATAACGCGTATTGAACTAACTATATAGGTTTAAGGTTATTCTACATAGTTCTTAGTCAATAAAGATTGAGAAACATGTTCAAATTTAATCATATGAATTTCTCATGTGAATGGACCATGCTAATGGACCATAAACATGAATACTTCATGCTATGACCAGCCGCACGACTGAACCAAGAGACTAGACAGTCAGTCACACGATTAAGACATAAGATTGATTCAATCGCACGACTGGACCTTCAGTCATGCGAATGGATCAACCATAAGCTTCAGGGGTACGAATGGCAACCCTAACCTATAAATACCACCTAATTCGTGGAAAACATAACAATTCGAATACCTACACACATAACAGTACCCTAGCCATCCAGAGACTCAAGAAAACATGTTCCAACTTCATAGATCACAGTTGATCATGTTTTAATCATTCATAACCTTTCTTTAATCGTTAGATTGATCTTAACTGTGTTCTCCCTGATTGGCTCGCCAATCAAATAGGATTCCGCACTATTTGAGTTGGTATATGCGTAGAATCAGTTAGTACTCCGTACGTACACTGTCCTAATAGGTTTAAAAGGAAGAACATGCTGAAAAATCAATTTCAAGGTAAGAATTCATGGTTTTGAAGTGTTCTTAACTGGCCTTGCCTCGGTTGTATGCTTATGTGTGTTTGCATGTTCGGTTGTGTGTGTTTTAGTGGGTTTTAGGTGTTGAACCTGCAGCAAACGGGTGTTGAAGGAAGTCATACCCAAGAGGCTGCAAAGGGGAGTTCTAGGACCCTTCTTTTACTGGTTTTTAACTGATTTTGGGCCTGGAAATGCTTGAATGTATGTTTTTATAAAAACTGGGTTTTTACCCTTTTGTTGAATGTGTGTATGTTGTTATTATGATGTGATGTTGGACTATGTTCATGCTTGATAATGTTATGGTTGTGTTCCTAAGGCTTAGAATGTAATAATTAAGCTTAGAATATTAAGATGAGATTTGGGGATTGAATCTGGTGAACAGTATGCCCTAGGCTGCTCATACGCCCAAACAGTAGTTCATACGCCTAAGTTTAGAAAACTGCATAAGTGTTGGTAAATGCGGATGAGGAAATGCGGATGAGGAAATGCGGATGAGTACGAAATGCGGATGAGCATTGAAAAATGCGAATGAGTAAAGTCAATGCGGATGAGAGTCTAAGTGTGAACAAATGCGAATGAGCATTGACAAATCTGGATGAGTAAAGTCAATGCGGATGAGAGTCTAGGTGTGAACAAATGTGGATGAACAAAGTCAATGTGGATGAGTAAAGTCTATGCAGATGAACAAATGTGGACAAGTTCACGTGACTAAACAAATACGGATGAACAAAGTCAATGCGGATGAACAAAGGCGGATGAGCATTGACAAATGCGGATGAACAAAGGGTAATGCGGAGAACACTTAGAATATTTTCTAACTTTTTTGGGAAAAGTGAAATCTAGGCTTTGACTTGGGAGGTTCCCAGGGGCTATGTCAATTGACTTTTTGAGGTCATAGATGTTATGATGGGCATGTTATGATGTATGATTGATGCTTATGCATGATGGTATGTATGATGTATATTATGCATGTATGATGATGTGTGATTGATGATGTGCGATTGATGATGTCATGCTTATGTATGTTATGATCTGTTATGTTCCTTATTACGTATGTTGATGTGACTTTACGTGGTGTGATATTGTTAGTGAACGTAAAGTATTACCTTCACAAAGCGAATGATTTAAGATAATGAAGAGAAACATAATGAATGAATGCATTCATTAATGAAAGAAAAAGTAATGAAAAGCCTTGCAAGCATATGAAGGGATGTTCACGACTCATTAAGAGTTGATACCTTGTATGTGTCTACAACGTGCGATTTTGGCTAACTCATAAGGGTTCATACACACAGTAAGAGTTCAGTCTTGGTGTCTGCTCCAATAATGTGCGATTTCCTAATTACTGTATGTATATCTATTTACAGTGTGCAATCTTGGCTAACCCATAAGAGTTCACACACACAGGGGGAGTCTGTCCTAGTGACCACTTCATACGTGCGATATGTGCGATACGTGCGATGTGTGCGATATGTGCGAGATATGAGAATGTACTAACGACGATGATGAAGATAATAATGATTACCTTGATGTATGTATGATGTGTAATCACGTGCGATAGTAATCAAAATGTTTTTTATGAATGGAAGGTAATGCAATGTTTTTATAAAACTAGAACTCACTCAACAACGCTAACTTTTTATGCACTTTCAAGTTGGCAGGTGAGCATTGCTGAGGATGGCGCGGGGTAGTTACTTGGCATTTTGGATGGCATTATTTTGTTAATGTTTTTTCATTGTAATGCGAACAAACAATGTTTTGAAATGAATGATTGTATTAACTTGCAAAAGCATTTATAATGAAATGAAAAGTTATTTTAATGTTCCTCTACGATGTTTTATGATCGTTAAATATAATTATATGTTTTATGAGCAATGATTTGTCAACTGTAAGCGTCCCAGGATGAGGCCTTACACACCTCCTCAATAAGATCAAAAGGAGCCCCTACATAAACAATCAGGTTCTATAGGCCCCCATATACTCACACACAAAGGAAGAAGTGGACACTTGAGCTCTTACTTCTCCTGAGTAGCAAACCATTCCTATCATTTCTCTACTCAGTGCTAAGGTTCCTCAAGCTCAGCCTAATCAGCTCACAACACCAGCCTTAAGCCATCACTCAGAGTCTCAAAACTCAAGTGACCAACCTTCATGGGAATCATTCAGTACCATGAATACCTTTTCTTCACCCTTGCTCAAGGAGAGATAAGTGCTCCTGAATCACCTATATCCATCCCACTTGCACTTTTTCATAGAGGATTCACCATCCTCACTTGTACTTGTCCATACTTAACAAACTCCTCAAATTCACATTGATATGGACTCACTCATTCAAATCTTGTTTGAGAAGACTATTCCAAGAGCTATGTCTACCCCATCCTATTTCGCTGAAAATGAGATAATAGGATGGAGGTATGATGCTTATAGAAGAGTCCCGATACTCTTTAGACTTCAAGGGAAGTAAGAAATTTTTTATTTTCAGACCCTGAAGTACTATGAGAGTCTTCCTCTAGTTCACATGCCACTTGCCAACCTAAGTAAAAACATGCAAGCTGACAGACTAGTTCAGAGGATTCAAGATAGGGTGGTTGAAGAGTTCAGACTAAGAACTTTCCGACATACACAGAGGCTAGTAGGCAATGTTATTGGTTATGCTAAGGTGGACCCTAACATTAGCTTTGAAGGGGAATATTGGCTAAAGAACTTGTATAGAGCGTGTGAACCTTGAGACAGTAACTACTTTAATACATATTTCCCTCAATGAGACAACAACTTGTGATAGTATTTCACAACCTCTCTCTTGCTAGAGCTCAAGTGTTGCCCAAGTAATGAAAGCCAAAGCTCTCTCCACCCTAAGCCAACCCAAGTAAAAAAGGCAAGCTGACAGATTAGCTCAGGGGATTCAAGATAGGGTGGTTGAATATTTCAGACTGAGAACTTTCTGACATAGACATAGGCTAGGAGGCAATATTATTGGTTATGCTAAGGTGGACCCTAAGATTAGCTTTGAAGGGGAATATTGGTTGAAGGGCCAGTAGTAATCATGTGAACCTTGAGACAATAACTGCTTCAATACCTATTTCCCTCAGTGAGGCAATAGCCAGTAATGGTGTCTCACAACCACTATCTTGCTAGAGATCAAGTGTTGTACCAAGTAATGAAGGCCAAAGCTCTCTCCACCCTGAGTCACCTAAGCTTGTGAGTGACAAAAGGAAAAGGAAGTTGACTTCTGAGAAGATTAATGAGTAGGAAAAAGAGAGGAAGAGTAAGCTTATGGGAGAGAGTTCAAATGAGACCCCAGGCTTCATGTAAGCTGCAATTAGGGTTGCGCCCTGGTTAACCACTCAAGATTATGAATTAAGGGTAGTCAGATTGAAATATTTGGGACTAGAAACTACAATATATATGAACTCATCCCTCTTCCCTTAGAAGAGTTGAATGAGATGGCTGACATTGAGTTGTCAAAGAAGATAATGAAGGTTGAGGATGCAAAATCATTCCTTAATATTAAAGAAGAAAGGAGAAAAAAGAGACTCTACAAACAAGTTTCTACTCTATCCCTAGTTCAAAAAAACTATGAAAAGATGTTCTTACAACTAAGCATATATCTCATGTAAATATGGAAAAAGATAAATAGAACATTATAACCTACTTTCCGTTGCTATCTCTGAAGACTCATCAACTTATATGAGTTGGTGAAAAGTTTATATTTTTGTTAAACTGTAGATTAAGGTAAATTGTCTTTAACTTTCTACTTTTACACTCTTATCATTTTTGTAACATATTAGAACGTGAGTTGTGACATATCATACTCACTTGTCAAAAGACAATCTGACTTTTGACTTTACGTTGTTATTGTTTCCAAAATAGTGCTTCTAGCTGACATTAAGGGTATGTTTGGTATGTGGTAATGGAATGGATGAAGGAATGGAATGAATAAGGGAATAGAATGGATAAGAGAATAAAATGAATCATTACACTCCATTGTTTCGTTTGGTTGCCCTTTAGTAATAAATAAATCATATCTTTGTTTTATTTGTTAGGTATAAAAATCAAAACAACGAAGTGTAAAAGTAGTTATGATGGTGATGGCGAGCGGAGGTGGTTTCCGGCAGCGGTGGGGCCGGCGGTGGTTTCCGGCGGCGGTGGTGGCCGGCAACGGTGGTGGCCGGCGGTGGTTTCCGGCGGCGGTGGTGGCCGGCGGAGGTTTCCGGCGGCGGTGGTGGCCGGAGGTGGTTTCTCGGCGGCGGGGGTTTTCGGTGGCGGTGGTAGCCGATAGTAGTTTCCGGTGGCGGTGGTGGCCGTGGTGGTTTCCGTGGTCGGTGGTGACCGGTGGTCGTTTCTAGTGGTGGTGGTGGCTGGCAGTGGTTTTCGTTCGCGGTAGTTTCCGACAGTAGTGGTGGCCGAGAACGGCGGTTTCTGGCGACGGTGGTGCCTGGCGGTGGTTTTCGACGGCGGTGGTGGCCAGAGGTGGTTTCCGGAGGCAGCGGTTGCCTTAAGTGGTTTCTTGCGATGTCGGCGGTGGCTTTCGGAGGTGGTTTCTGGAGGCAGCAGTGGCCTTAGGTGGTTTCTAGCGATGTCGGTGGTGGCTTTCGGAGGTGGTTTCTTGCGATGGCGGTGGTGGCCTTCGGAGGTTGTTTCTTGCGGTGGTGGTTCCCGGCGGCGACAGTGGCCTTCGGAGGTGGTTTCCAATGGTGGTTTCAGGCGCCGGCCGTGGCCAGTGGTGGTGGCCTTGAGTGGTTTCCGGTGGCGGCGGTGGTGGCGGTGTCCGGCGATAGTGTTCCCGGTGTAGTGGTAGCCACCGCGGTGTGGCCAGTGGTGGTTGCTGGTGACAAGAGATCTTGGTGGTCAGTGTTGGTTCTTATGGCGGGTGGTGTTGGTGACTAATGATGGAAGAAGGTACGGAATAAAAAAGAAGGGGGAGTGGATGGAATGAATTTGAGGAATGAAATCAACTACGTAATGGTTAATTCATTACCTCCACCAACCAATGTTTATTCATTCACCCTCAATGGTTCATTCCATCCCGCCCTCATTCCTGCATACCAAACGCTACCTAAAACTATAATCGACTGTAAGATGTGGTATGAAGTGTTAAGTGCTTGTTTTTATCGTTATACTTTGTAACATTTGTAAAAGAATTTGATAATAATATAAATCATTATTGAAAATTAATATTATCTTTTTTCTTGTTTTTGTTCTTATTTTGTCTCATTACTTGTGTTTATAGTATCATTATAAACTCAATTCCTTATTTGATCTGCTAAATGTTTTAATTCTCTACTTATTGTGAAACTGTTGCATTGACCCCTTCTAATCGGTCCTCCATAAACTTCACAAATATTTCATAATAGATATATTTAATTTTTTATGCCAAACATAAATTTATGTCAACTCTAATTAATTGTAGTAAACTAGCTTGAGCTATCTCTAATTTACATGAGCTCTACCTTAAGTTCTTAAAATTAATTGTTGAATCAGTAAACTGCTATCGTAAGTCAAACCCAGTAACTTATGCATCAAAACTCAAAATTTTTCAAAACTTATTTTCGTTATATGCTTGATGTCTTGATGAGTATTCTTTTATTTTTGTTTTTCTTTTAAATGTGAAATATACAATACTGTTTCGGATAATAATATTATATTAATCGAACTAATCTATCCGTTTGTAGTTAAGATCACACTTTCTATCCCTCAGGTTGAAACTTATAACTGAAAAATTTAAACTCAACCAAAAGTATTTTCGTACCACACTCAAACCGGTTAATCTCCAACCCCCAACATCCTCATAACTGTTTTTTTATTTTACCTTTTTTTTCTAAATAGTTTATTGTTGTCCACTTAATTAAGCCAAGTTCAAAATTAGATTTTGTTGCTACTGTTAATAAGCCCAAACTGTGAAACTAGATCATACCCAAACCGTTACTAAGATATTGGGTCGCTGTAAAAGTCACTAAAATAAACCATACAGGTATGGTAATAAAATACAAATTCAACAAGAAACTAATTCACGTATACCCAAAATACATTTTTTGATGTATTCTAATTGTTCATAAAATGTTAATGTATAAAAAAATAGGCCACTCAATATGTGACACATGAACCTACTACAATAGGTTAGTGTAATAACGAACATATGATGATTGTATATATTATAATAGGTCTTTAACTTTTAATAGAAAGAGCTTATTTTAAAAAATTGAAAATAAAGATTTTAAATATTAAAAGATTTTAATCATTTTAGAAGGGTGATGTACAACCTAACACCTTAATCCTATAAATTTGTCTATATCTATTATAACGCCTATTCTACTGTTTACAATATATCATCATTTATTCTTTTACTCAATATCTTCTTTTCAATTCTTTGTTTAGAATAAAGCAAATTGTTTCCCAATTTGTACGCCACATGCCTATCATTACCCACCACCTCTTTCATTTATGATTTCAACTCAAACGGTTCAATGCTTAAAAACCAATCCAATATATATATATATATAATATATATATATATATTATATATATATATATATATATATATATATATATATATATATATATAATATATATATATATATATATATATATATATATATATATATATATATATATAATATATATATATATATATATATGTGATTTATTCCTAAATTATGTACAAGAAAAGGATATAGAAATTTTACTATATATAACAACTAGTATTTTTCCTCACGCACGTTACGCTAAGAATTCTTGCATAATCTCAAATCTCTAGATGCCCGTAACAAAACGTACCGATACGACTTTTATTCGAACATAAAACCTTAAAAGACAAGAAAACATTGTAACGGTAGTCACAACACTGTAAAACCCCAAAAGTCATGTGACTAATCTACAAACCCATAAAATCCTCGTAGTTCATTATAAAATGACATGTTTATTCCCCAACATAGGATTCCGTCTTAAACATTATGATCAAGTCACAACCCAAATTATGCACAAATCATGTAATTTCTCATTTGAACATAGTTAAATTTGAACAAGATAGTGATTAAGACATCACTACTATTCATTTCATTTTGTTTTTAATAATATATATATATGTAATATGTAATTAGAACGATCGTCTAAAGTACCTTAAATATATTGGTGCACGGGGCCTCATTGTTTCATAAATATTATTTTGTTAAAATTTTCCTTCTATTTTTTCAAAATAGAAATTTCAATCAGTTGAATAATTGAACCCTTGGGTGAAGTGTTTAGAGCTGCCATCTTGCAAGTGGTTCGAATAGGTTTTATCCACTCCGAATTACTTTTGCAGTCCCATATCCCCACTCTACATCCTTTCATTTCAATATTTATTTCTATTCAAAATTATTTTTATAACTATCATAGATGTTAATATTATTACTTATATTACATAAGTTAATGAAGTATATTTTAGAATTGTTGGCTTATTTAAGGAAGTTGGTTTATAACTTTAGCATATGCTAGAACAATAATGTATCATTTTTTTAAATTTATGGACTTAAGTCATAATGATAATGTTTTCAATTTGATCATCATATACTACTATTTTTTTCATTAGGTAATTTAAGTCATATCAAAAAAATTTCAAACAGTGTCTTATGCTTAGTTAAAGGTTTCCTAATAGTCTATAGGAATCAAGTTACCATTCAAGCTTATCATGCGATACTTAGTGATGTCAACTATTGGCTTTTGTCTCCCGTTAGTCATTCTACTTATGAAGGTATGATGTAAAGCTTGAGATTCTTAATTCATATATGGCCAAAACATAGTGATACTAAGCTTTTATTCGCACCAATGTAGTCTTTTAAATTGAATAGAAGATACTATAAATTAGACCTAATTGGTTATGTGTAGTCACATAGATTTCATTTGACTTAAGCACTCATGTGCCTCAATAGATTCCTTGTTGTTATCAAAGGTTGGAGGGTAGCACATCCCGAAGGATTTATAAGCACACTTTTGTACCTAATTTTCTATTTTCTAGTTTTTTTGTCTATAATCTTAGTTGTATATGATGAGAAATTTTTTTGTTTTTCTTCAACTTTCTATGTATTAACTTTTGGTTGAGTGGCAGTGATAATCTTGACACCTAGTGGATAAAGTTTGTATTTGCCTTGTATCTAATTATACTTTTATAGTTCCTTATGTTCTTACATTATCAACTGGAGTTTTAGTTTTTGAACAAAAAGAAGAATCATTTATGTTTCTAATGATTTCTTTATGTCATCATGTAGGTGAAGTCCTTTTGATTTAATTCCTAACTTTTAAGGTCCTTATTCATTCTACATCCGGATCACCTTTGACATTCCAACTTTCTTTTGGTATTACTTAGTACTAATTCCAACACCTTAAGGTCTTATACTTCCTCACTACACTATTCATCACTTTTTATTTTATCTCATCGAATGACATCCTCAGTAAATACTAATACAACATTGAATATCTAATAATGTACATTTAGCTTATATGTTCATATTACATTTAATCAATAACCCTTGTCATATGGAGTGTTGTCACGTCACCACTGATACATAAGCAATAACATGTGTCATGTTTAAATTTACCATTATGTGGAACCAAGCCTAATCGATAATTTACCTCACATGAATAGTCTAGGTTTCCTATCATTATGTATCAATATGTAGTGTCTAAATATGAGTGACAACCTTATTGAGCATTCCTCTTCACTTGGTTACTTGAGCATTCTATTTAATAATTTATTTCACTATAATTAATCTTAAACTACTTTATCTTGACACTACTATTTTATTACACTAATTATCATGAGATTATCCAGAGGTGTATGAATTCCATAATTCTTGATCAAGACTAACAATCTACGACTTATGTTTAAGCAAACATAACAAACCACTCTGTCTGTTTCTCAGCTAGTTTGGCCTTAAGATTGTCATCTCAAGTTGCTGAGTGGCGGACCTTGCTTCTACAGTCCTAACCAAAGATTCAAGATTTGAGACTTTAGATAGAAGGTCTTGAATGAGGAGTTCCATGCTTCCCTCATCTTCTTTTGAAGAATCACGAAGAGATGAGGTAACATACCTGGTTCCTCGTGCTCAGTGATGTCTCTTTCAGAGTCATCAAGGGCTCGGTTTCCACAGATTCAGTTTGAGATATGTTACCAGTGTCCACAAGGTCCATTGAGGCACCTTCTATAGTGGCAGCTGAATCTGCATGAGTCCCCTCCATATCAGTGGGACTCACCTTAGTTATAGGTTGCTAATGGGGGCTAGAGATAAGCGATTATCTGGGCTCTATTGATCTTGAAGATGGTGTTGTAGATCAACTTCATTGCCGTGGAGAGATCTTATCTTTTCATCAGTTTTGACGAGAAGGTCAGTAAAAGATAGGGATGTTAAGCCTACTGACCCGAGACCTTGATCAATATCTACAGGCATTGAGCTTTTGGTGGGGCTATCCCTAGTTGGCTGCTCAGAAGAGTGTAGATACTCATCCTGAGGGCTGCTGGTTTGGGTGTCAGGCTCTTGGGTAAGAGACTAAGGATACTCAAAACCCATATTATGGTCAAAAGAGAAGGATGGAGAGACCTCAGTCTGAGTGGAAGCCCATGTTTCGACTCTAGTCTTTTTGGATTGAACAGGAGGGGCTTGTTCAATCAGAGTAGATTAAACAAGGGTTCATTTCGGGCGTCTTTGATATGTGATGGTGATGGTGGAGAAGCCAGTGTTGGCATTGTGGTGGTGGTTGCTAGTGTGGGTTCATCACATGTGGGGTGAACAGGGATGTCACCAGGAGCTATGCGTTCAATCATACCTGGAAGCAGAGTAGTGTACCTTCTAGTGAAGTTGATGGACACCTTCTTCAAGGTCTTGAAGTTTGTAGGCCGTATGTGGGGGACAGTTAGAGCAAATGCACAGACAAGCATGCTCTGGTCCAACTCACAGTTGATGATGTGTTGAATGAATCTAGGATACATAAAGAATGTCTCCCATTGTAGATTCCCAATCAGATTGGTGAACACAAATCATGAGTGATTGAAGTGCAGGTCTCTCACCAGTCCATGAACTAAGCATCCTAGTTCATATGGGATTTGATCCCATCCTCCGGACTTGTTAGACAAGCAGTGGAGAACAACGTGCAGGATGAACTTCCAATTATAGGAGAAGTTGAATTTGTAGACCGTCGACCTGCTTATGTTCCACCATATCCCATTAGGTTGTAGGTGCTATCCAAATCTGCCTTAGGGAATTCAGTAGGAGCTCCTTCATCATGAAGCTCGAGGTGCTCCCTCATGAGTTGTTCAGTAATGATCAACTCTTGTCCACAAATGCTAGACCTCAGTACACGAATCCCATTTAGGGTTTCGGCTTGACCATTTCCCCAAAATTCGGCCATGTGGTTGGAGTACACAGTGGGGTTAACGGTAAGAGTAGTGTAGTAAGGTGATTGGGTGAGAAAGGAGATGATTTCAGAGAAGTCGGCATCTCTTGAAGAATCAAGAAGTGCGACTTGGTTGTGCGGAGGGTTAAGTGCCATTGGAGAAAGGTGAATGTGGATGATTTTGAGCTTGGGTAAAGTTGGAGAGGAAAGAAATTTCTAGGGCAGTAAAAATCACACGTAAGAAGACGAAATTGAATAGTCGAGATTATTTAAAAGAGGGTGGGAAGGCGGTAATGGGGGTTAGGATAAGGTGATGTGATGGTTTAGTGGATGAATTTACAGTGGCGGTAAGGTTAAAATCAGTTAAATAATCCGACATCATTAACAAAATTTTTGCTTTGTACAGTGTGGGGCCCAAGAGATTTACGTTACACAGTAGAATCTTTCTTCCGAATGTAAAACATTTCCGAAGGTAATTTGTCTTCTGAAGGCAATTCTCACTTCCGAAGCAAAAATTTTGCTTCCGAATGGAGAGTTTATAAACCTCGGAGGTAGATCTGATATGTAATCAATCGCTTCTTCCGAGACCAAAAGCTCTTCCGAGAAGAAAAATTACCCTTTGAGAAATTATGCTTCGGAAGGTATAAAAATAACTTTCGAGGGTTAATTTCTCTTCGGAAAAAATTTAAAGTTAGAAAATTTTTAGAAAGATCTTTTGTAACAGGGCTTAAATTGTATTGACAGAAGACATTACATATAAAAGGTTTTCAAAAGAGGTGATCTAATTAATGTTTATCATCCCAATAGCTGTTATGAGATACTTAAATCTTTGCTCAATAAAAGCTTTGGTGAACAAATCAACATATTGTTCATTTGAGTCAACTTTGACTAGTTTAATCAGATTTTTCTCATGAATATCTCTAATGAAATGGTACCTGATGTCAATATGCTTTGTCTTGGAGTGCTTCACCGGATTTTCAATAATGGAGATAGCACTGTTGTTATCAATATGGATAGAAGTACTCATAAAGTCGAATCCATAGTCTAACATCTGAATATGAATCCATAGCATTGAGCACAGCAGCTAGCAGCAGCAATGTATTCAGCTTCAACAGTTGATGTAAAGACACAGGATTGTTTCTTGCATTGCCATGAGATGATCTTCCACCAAGAAATTGACATCCTCCTGATGTTGATTTCTTGTCAATATTGCAGCCACCATAGTCACTGTTGGACCAAAAGAACCAATGAGCCAGATCAGAAAAACCTTTAAGTCCCACAGATATCAAAACAACTGAAGTGATCTACAACTGCTGAAGACAAAGTCTGAAGAACAAAGTCTAAAGACAACTGCTGAAGACAAAGTCTGAAGATCAAGTTCTCAGTAGTTGTCACAACAACTGAAGTAGTTTAGTTCTCTTCAGTAGTTGTGATTATTTACATTTCAGTAGATTGTAATCAGTAGTTTTATATTATGTAAAACATCTAAAGTTCTTATACTTCAGATGTTATAACTTCAGTAGTTGTAATGTTGTTATTAGCTTTTAATGAAGATGTCCTCAGTTGTTGTGGACATCTTCAGTAGTTTAGTTTATTTCAGTTGTTTGTATAAATCAGTTAGATGTCACTATCATGTGATGTCAGCTGATGTCATATCCTTATAAAAGGAATGTTGACCTAGTTTCACCACACGGGAAGTTTGTGCATGAATGAAAACATTCCTTTTGCAGAAAACTCTCTCTCTATAACTGTTACTATTTGATTGAATACTCATGTTATTCTTGCTAGAATTTAGTCTAATTCGTGTGCTATTCCGCTGCAAATCCTAATCTAATTGATCAAACTAGATCTCGATCCCTTCAAATGGTATCAGAGCTTGTTTGTCATTGATCGATTTAACAATTGATCATTGAAACTGTTCATTAGATATCTCAGTTTGATCGAATTGGCAAATTTGCAAGAATTGGTTATAGAGTTTGTTTTTCAGTTGCTTCCTGTGAATCAATTTGAGATTCTTCTTATTTCAAATTGTGTTGTTGAGTTGTTGAGTTAGGTTTGTCTAATTCTTATTTAATCTGTTTGAATTGGTGAATATGGCTACATCAATCAATGATCCACACAATACTGGCTCCTCAAAAAAGCCTTTGATGCTTGTTAGGAGTGAGTACAACATATGGCAACGACGAATGCTCCATCACCTGTCTGTTAGTAGTTCAGGTTGTTGGAAATCTGTGGTTCATGGACCATATAAGCCTAGGGTGAGTATTTGGAAACCAATGAAATGGTTCCGAAGAAGAAAGAGCAATATTCAGATGAAGTTCTAAAACTGTTTGAAATTGATGCTAAAGCCATGGAATTCTGGCCATGGTACTGCCTAATGAAATCTATTCTGGACTTATGCATCATGAATCTGCTCATGACCTCTGGGTTGCTCTGAAAGAACAATTTGGAGGAACTGATAAGGTCTTAGCAAACAATAGAGAAATCCTTACCCAGCAATATGAGACATTCTCTCATAGAAAGGGTGAGTCACTGACTCAACAGTTTGAGTGATTCTCCTGTTGATATCTGAGTTGAAAATGGTTAAACATGAATATACAAACAGTCAGATGAACAACAGATTTCTCAGATCCCTGCCTGAGAGATGGGACACTTATACCATTGTCCTACACTGCAGTGCAAATGTAGATAATCTATCTCTCACCTAACTTCATGGGAAACTGCTTACATTTGAAAGCGAGATAGAACAGAAAAGAAAACTGACTTCATCTAGGAAGCTCACTGATGACTTTGTACCAGGGAATACTGCTATGGTTGGTCATGATAAGAATATGCTACATCCTAAAGTTCATATGATGAGCATATTGATTTCTCTTCAAACAGTGGAGATCATGCTTTTGCTGGTATTGATGGTAATTCAGGATGTAATAGTGACAATCTGTGCTTTTTGATGGATGATTTCAAAGGTATTGCTGATGATGATTTGGAAGAGATGGATTTTGAGCCAAATGGCATTAGTTAATATCAGATATCAAAAATTTTACAAAAGGACAGGTAGAAAATTCCCTGGTCTCTGTGGAAAAACCAAAGTTGGTTTTGACAAGAGCAAGTTGAGGTGTCACAAGTGCCATAGACTTGGACATTTTGCAAGAGAGTGTAGATCATCTGGATCTAACTCTTGTGCACCCTTTGTGATCTTTCCAAACAATAATTCACAAAACAAAGGGCAACATTCTATCAGTTCTGGTCATCATTCACAAAATCAATCATCTCCTGCATATTTTGTTCCTCAAGGTCAAATGCCATATCCTTATCCCTGTTTTTACATGCCACAGTCCAATCAGGTTCCTGTACCCATAGCTCAACAATCACATGCCATACATGAGCCTCAACCATCTCAATCAAGCCAACAATCTCAATCTCAATCTCAATCACATCAAAGCTTTTTCACTCCTGGTGTTGTTGACTAGAGTAGTTTACCAGATGATCTTTCTGGTTATTTTGAACAAATGTTTACTGGTGCTGGTCAACATGGTGGTGAAAACCCTTTTGGAAATATTGCTCTTATGGCCCTGGAGTCTACTGGTGGTTCAAGCTCAAATGCTTCATCATCATAGGTACCACAAGTATCTTCTGAGGCTAAGGCCAAGTTGTGTTCTGAGTCATGCATAGCTGCTTTTGTCTCCATTAGAGAAGCAAATGTAGCTTTAATTAATCAAAATCTTGACCTAGAGAAAGTGATTTCCAAAAAAATGCTGAGTTTGAGTCTGTTTTAAAAGAAAAAGATGATGAGATTTACAAATTAAAATGTCAAATTACTGATGAAAAGGCTAAGGTAGAGGTCATCTTAGAAAATGACAAGAGTCTTAAAGAAACACTTGCAGCTACTCAAGTGGAGTGTGAACGCTAGGTAACATCTTGCAAGGGGTTTGAAATGCTTCTCAGTAAGCAAACTGGTTCAAATGTGAAGTTTGGGATTAGATACAATCACACTGAACCTCCTACACATTTTACTCCCAAAACAGAAGTAAAATCTGAAGGTGAAATCAATTCCCAAACCACATCATCATATGTCTCATCCTCAAGTTAAAATGTACAATCAGAGGATGAAGTCAGTAATAGTACCTCAGCTAATCAGTCTGCTGATGGTCCTACTGCTGATGAACACATGATCAAAGAAAAGCTGAGTCCTTCAGGTGTTGTCTCAAAAGGTACTCAAAGTACTGAAGAGCAAATAACAACACCTGAAGAACATTTCAAGCCAAATGAAACCAGACATGGTTTGATATCTGCTGAAGAATCTATTAGGAAATCCAAAAGTACTGATAGAAAATCTCTGAAGAACAAGTCTTCAGTTGTTACAAATCCTTCAGTACTTCACATAAGTACTGAAAGGAAGAAAGTACTGAAGAACACAGCTTCAGTAGTTTCATCTTCTTCAGTAGTCGATCAACAGAAGATGAAGAAAAACCCATGTGAAATATGTGATTTATTCAATTATCTCACTGATGAATGTTGGTACAGAAAGGGTTCCAAATTTAACAAGGATAAAATCATCAAAAAGAAAATTAATAAAATGAAAGATGAATTTGAAACTAGATTTATGCCACAAACATCTCAACCTGATACACCAAAGTCTTCACAAAAATCTAAACAGACGAAAGAGGTTTATCATAAAACAGCTGAAAATACTCCTCAAAGAGTATCAAAACAACAGACTAAGTCTGTGTCTTTCAAAAAGGAGGACATGGTGTCTCACAGGAATCATTCACAAACAAGTTCTGATGTGTCTGCTGAACTGAAAGCTTTAACAACCAATCAGACACAACTTGTTATGATGGTTCAACATCTATTGGGGAGAGTTAACCAAATAGATGTACCTGTGATTAAACCACTGAAAAGGAAACCTAAGCCAAAATCAAAGGAATCCTTTTCAGCACCATCTCCATCTTCAAAGGCTGTTAATCATGACAAATCGGTTAGTACAAAAGCTGTTGATGAGAACAGACCCAAAACCAAAAAGGTTTGGGTCTCAAAAGCTAACTAGTTGGTGTGATATATGTAGGGTTCTTCAACATGCCATAGAAGCATCTGGTATGTGGACAGTGGAGGATCTATGCATATGACTGGGAGCAGATCTCTTCTTCATGACTACTCTCAAGGAAAGAAGGGATTTGTATTATTTGGTAATGATGCTAAGGGTTACATCATTGGAAAAGGCTTTGTTTCAAATGGAGAAATAAGGTTTGATGATGTCAACCATGTGGAGAATCTCAAGTATAACTTGTTGAGTGTCAGTCAAATGTGTGATAAAGGGCATGTTGCACTTTTCACCAGTCAAAACTGTCGAATTATGTCCTTCAATGTTTTGAATATGATTGACAAGATATTGGATGACTATACTCTCTTGAAAGCCAACAGGATTGGAAGAGTATATGCCTTAGACTTATCAAATAAAATTGATCTAAAAGGCCATCCATGTCTATTCTCCAAGGCCTCTCCTCAGGAATCTGAGCTTTGCACAGAAGGCTTGGTCATGTGAATCTTAGAAACATGAACCAGCTGATCCTTCATGGGTTAGTGAGAGGTCTGCCAATAAAGAAGTTCAAATGTGATGACAATTGCTCTGCTTGTTTAAAAGGAAAGCAACATAAAGTATCATTCCCTCCAATAGAAGAACCAAAGTCCACTACCTGCTTGCAATTACTGCATATGGATCTTTTTGGTCCAGTAAGAGTGATGAGTATGGCAAAGAAAAAACATTGTCTGGTAATTGTGGATGATTATTCCAGATTTGTATGGACCTTCTTCTTACATTCAAAAGATGAGGCTCGTCAAATTATCATCTACTTTGTGTTCAATGTGGAAAAGCAGTATTCTCTTTCTGTCAAGTGTGTGAGGAGTGATAATGGCACAGAGTTTAGAAATCACACACTTGATGAATTTTATTTCTCTAAGGGAATCAAGAGGCAGTTTAGCATTCCTAGAACTCCTGAACAAAATGGAGTGGTGGAGAGAAAGAACAGGACCTTATTGAAGCTGCAAGGTCAATGTTGGCTGATTCTGGTTTGCCACTAACCTTTTGGGCTGAAGCTGTTAACACAGCTTGTTATGTGCAAAATAGAGTATTGGTAAATCAAAGGTTGATGAAGACTCCTTATGAAGTGTTACATCATTTGGCTCCTCTGATTTCCTTCTTTAGAGCATTTGGGTGTCCCTGTTATATTCTCAACACAAAAGATCCACTTCAGAAGTTTGAATCAAAGGTGGATGCAGGGTACTTTGTTGGTATTCCTCTACTTGCAAGGCATACAGAGTTTTTAATTGCAGATCAAAGATTGTAGAAGAAACCTTGCATGTAAAGTTTAATGAATCTCCAAAGGAGAAAATCCCACAAAATCCTGTGGAGTTATTTGATCTGGACATACTGCAATATGTTCCTTATCAGTCTCCAAATGTTGCAGATTATGTGAATTCATCATCTTCTGCAACATGTTATCCGTCTGTTGGTATCAATGCAAGTTTTAGTGATCAACTACCTGAGTCTACTAAACTTGATGTTCCTGTAGCTTCAGCAGTTCCATCCACAACAAATGCTGATGAGATCTCTGGATCCTCTACTTCATTTAAATTGTCATCTCAATCTAGGTTTCCAGAATCTGAATCACCATCTGTTACTGCTGAATCACCTACATTCACTTGCACAGATCTTATTGAGTATCAAGAACTGAAGAATCATCCCATGTCTCAGATCATTGGTGACATCAATGCTGGGGTTTCAACCAGAAGTCAGTTGTCCAACTTTTGATTCTATGCTCTCTTCATCAGTCAGCAAGAGCCAAAGAATTATCATATTGCATTAAGAGACAATGGATGGGTTGAAGCTATGCAACTTGAGCTTCTTCAGTTTCAAAAGCAGCAAGTGTGGGAACTGGTTTCTCTTCCCCAAGGTAAGTGTGCAATAGGCACTAAATGGGTGTTTAGGAATAACACTAATGAAAAGGCCAAATTGTCAAGAACAAGGCCAGACTGGTTGTACAGGGGTTTTCACAAGAAGAAGGTATTGATTATGATGAAACCTTTGCCCCTGTAGCCATACTGGAAGCAATTAGATTCTTTTCAGCTTATGCTGCTTTTCATAATCTCAAAGTTTTTCAAATGGATGTAAAAAGTGCATTTTTATATGGTAAAATAAAAGAAGAAGTTTATGTGTGCCAACCACCAGGTTTTGAAGAACATAAACATCCAGATTGGGTGTATAAGCTTGATAAGCTCTTTATGGACTAAAACAAGCACCTAGAGCCTGGTATGAAACACTGTCAAACTTTCTTCTTCTGTTAGGATCTCAGCCTCTTGGTTTAATCGATTGAACAGATATAGCAGCGGAATAGCTCAGAATTAGACAAATTCAAGCAAGAACATTCGATATAAAGCGATAAAAGAATTTTGTTATAGAGAGAGAAATATCTGACAAAAGGAATATTGCATTAAGATTGTCGGCCTCAATGGCACGATTACAGGTGAGTCATCCTTCCTTATAAAGGAAAGAATGACGTAGGCTGATGGAACTTGAAAGTGACATGTAACCGTTTTATAACTACTGATGTTTAACAACTACTGAAGATGTCAACAACTGACATCTTCTTACAAATGTTCCTAAGTGTTAAACATCTTATTTACAACTACTGAAAAACATAAAACTACTGATACTACAACAACTGAAGAACAACCTCTTCAGTTGTTTACAAGTACTGAAAAGGAAACAAAACTACAGAAAAGTAAACAAACTACTGAAAGGAAAAGAAAACTACTGATGAAGAAAAACCATCACAACAACTGAAGAAGCCCTCTTCAGCTGTTGTCATCAGCTGTTAGCATCAGCTGATGTCTTCAGTACTTGAACATCAGACTTTGTCTTTCAGCTGTTGATCTTCAGTCGTTGTCTTCAGTATTTGTTGAAGTCTTCAGACTTTAGATATTCAGCTGTTGTCTCAGTCTTTGTCTTCAGTACTTCAGAAATACTTCAGCAGTTGTATTCTTCAGACTTTGTAGAACAGTTGATCAGGTCTTCTTCAGCTGTTGTGATGTCCTGTGGGACTTAGAGGTTTCTCTGATCAGGCTCATTGGTTCTTTTGGTCCAACAAACTCCCCCTGAACCAATGCAGCCAAAACCTCTAAGTTATTGACGAGTCCCACTTATTTTGGCAGATAGATTGGTCTTTTTATCCTCTTGATCAGATGAGAAGTGACCCTTTTTCAGCACCGGCCTGGGAAGAAGTCTCTGATGATCTGTTTTGCATGATATGGTTGGGAGCTCTGTATTGGGGACTTGGACACTGAGCTGTTACCCCAACCATGAGATCTACTTCCCGTGTATCAGCCTATAGGATTCCCTGGTGTAAGCCCTTAGAAACATGATCTGCTCATCCATTGTCAGCACCTCGGGCACACCATCAAACAATCCTTCTTGGCCATACACTTCAGAGATGTACTTGGCCTGTTTTCCATTCTTGAGCTCAACCGTGGTTATTTGTCTGTAAGCAAACTCATCTGGATGAGTCCCTTCTAAGAGCAGGTTGAGCTCATCTTGTTTGAAGTTTTCAAGTCTTTTGTAAACCAATCCCTTCTTTATGATTTTATTCTCCAACATCTTTTGGGGTGGTTGTTTGGCTTCATAAGCTTTCTTGAACTCTTCTACAATTTCCCAGGGGGACACTATAAGAACCACAGTGATGTCTTCGTCGACAACCCTCTTCACTCGGCCCTTGTATTTTGAAGGAATTTCTTTCTTGACAATCCTATGTGCCACCCTAGGATCAGGCCATATCCTTACTTTTTCCCTTTGGTATTGAAAGGTATTAGCAAGGGTGTACAATCTTAAGACTTCTTTCTTCATGCTAATCATTGAAGAGGATGTGGCATATGCTTTGTCAATGCTTTTCAGCATTTCCTCATCATGTCTTTGCATCTGTTCCTCTTCAATCTTTATCATCACAACATGCATTTGAGAAGCAGGAGTGATGGATATTGGATTAGCCTTAGGCAAAGTGATAACTGCAGAGAGTGGCAGTCTGTCTTCATCCTCCTCTTCTTCTTCATCAGCCCTCAGTACCTTTCTTTTCTTTTGTCTAGGTACATCACTGGCAGTGGGTTTTGGGGGTAAAGGATTTGGTTTTGTGGGTTGGATGGTTGGTTTAGAGGGTAAAGGGATTGTTTTAGTGGGTTGTGGAGGTAGTGATTTTGAGGATAGAGGCTTTTCAGACTGTTTTAGCATTTTGGCTGTAAGGGAGGCTTTAGTAATTTTGTCAGTTCTTTTCGGTTCCCAACCCCAGCTTCATTTAATGCCTCAATCACTAAACCCTTGGAGTATGCTTCAGACGAACAAATCTTGGTGGTTATTGCCAAGATGTTGTCCCTGGTCCAGGCCCTTATTTCTATCAGAGATCTTCCCAAGTATTTGGCTACAAATCTAATCATTATCTCCAGCCTTTCTCTTTCTAAGGCATCATAACTAGCCCATTTTGAGTTGATCTCCTCTGTCTCCAACCTTCTGATCTCGGAGTCTAGTTGTTGGATGTCAAAACTCTGCCTATATAACTGATCAATGATTTTATCCATTGAACGGTTATGGTTGGCATCAGCTTCTTTCACCATATCATTCAGCTCCTTCTCCTTCTCAGACTCTCCTTCTTTCCTCTTTTGATATGTGACATGAAAGTCTTTTTGACTTTCATTCACTTCAGCTCTCTTCTCACTCTCCTTTTCCTTCTCATGATCAAACTCAGTCTCCTCCACACTTATAACAGCCAACTCCTTCTCATTTACCTTCTCTGATTCTTTCTCCTTCTCCCCATCTGTCCTCTTCCTTTTTCCTTTAACTGACTGACTCTCCCCCTTTTTGGTTGCATTGGGTGCAAGGGTTTGAGCAGTAGAAAGTGATTTGGTCACCAACTCCTCCACCAGGGGTTGTATTATTGTAGGAAGCCTCTCATCAATGGCTTTGATCACTATATCTGTGATCATGGGAGTGATGAGAGGTAGGGATTTTTGAAGGTTAGCAACTGATTGATCAGGATGGTTCTGTTCCTGAGAATCAGTGCCAAAAGCAGAGGCTGGTGGCTTGGAAGTATGTATTGGCTCAGTGTTTAGGGGACCTTCAGAAGAAGGGGCCATCTGTGGGTGTATTGTGGTGGCAGATGGACTTTCATCCTGAGACATCTTTGCCAGCAGCTCTTTGAGTCTGCTAACCTCATCCTCTAGGATGGTGTTTTGAGCAACTACATCATAGAAGAAGCTCAGGTCATCATCAGTTGATACTGAATCACCTGACCTCCTGACAGAGTCAGGATTAACATGCCTTGAGTGTAGATCAATTATAGCATGTGCACCTTGTTCTTGGTTCTGGGGACTTCCAGCCTCAGGACTATGTCCTTCATCAGCTGTTGCCGCTGGTGAGGTCATAGAGATGTTACCAACTGCATCCTGGTCATTTGCTGAGTCAGAGGAAGTGGCAGCCTCACCAGAAGGTCGCACCTCCTTGTCTACACCAGGAGATGAAACATGATAACCCCTGTGCTGTGGGTTGACAGAAGCATTGTGATCCTCCCCCTCAGGTGTTGAGGATATCCCAGTAGTGATTGGTGTCTGGGTGGGGGGTGAGGAATGCAACTGCGTCAGCACTTTTGCAACAATTATTGTAGGGCTTTGAGGGGCGGTTGCATCAGGAGAGGGTGTGGAAGCAGTGTGCACCCAGGACGAGTGGTGCTCTTCAATGGTAATCCGCTCAAGTGAGGAGGATCCCAGCAGTGTGGCTTCCCTTTGAGTGGTTGCATCAGGTTCCTTTTGAGAGGAAACCTGAGCGGCTTCGGTTGGTGGAGTCATAGTCTCTACTGGGGGGTTATTTCCAGTAGAGATAACCTGCTTTGGTGCAGCAGGAGCATCCTCAGGGGACTCAACTCCCTGAGTAGCCTTCTTAGGCTTCTTCTTTGTGGGTTTGGAGGGGACTTTGGATGTGGAAGTGGAGGCTGTGGGTTCTAGCTGCGTGGGTTTGCGCAGCTTGGCAGCCTGTTTAAGAGTTTGGTCAGTGTTGTGTCGGGAGTATACCTCCGGCAATACAGCCAAAGCAGGGACTCCCAGACCAACTAGTCCCTCAGCAGAAAGCTGATTCTCTATTATGGCCATTATAAACCGAGGATATAGTATCCAACGGTTAGAAAGTGGTTTTGTGGCCATATCCTTGATTTCAAGAAAAATTATTTCAGAAAAGTTTAGTGGTTCTTGTTCAAGGATAGAGAACAGTACATGTTGCCATCTGGAAGACAGTTGATCCCAAGAAGAAGTCTTCGAGGCCAGGCAAACATTTACCATATGAAATATCAATCGTTCAGCATCTGGAAAATGTTTCTTCAGGATGGTCGAAGCACTAAGATCGCCTTGATATCCATGTTGTCCAAATGAAAGATCAAGTTGGCGCTTAGGATATCCAACAGGGTAGGCAGCATCATCTAATAGTAATATCTGGCGGATGGTAGCAGTAGATATGACCACCTTATGAGAGTTGATGGACGAATGGATAGATTCTCCATTAACAGTTGCATTCGTCCAAAACTGATGTAGCGAATCGGCATAAATGATTGGATTTAGGAGGAAGGCCGTTTTCAGTGGTGATTGGACCATAAGATCTATAGAATTATCGAATTTGGTCCAGAAGTGCGATTTAGTGAGGTACACGACACAGTTGTGTCGAGGCTTGAGTTGCATGGTCGCCATTAATGAAGGTGAAAGATTTTCAGAGCTTTTGAAATTTTAGGTCGTGAAAGAATGAAAAACTCGGAAAGAGGGATCAGATATATATAGGGTACGGGTTATGAAACGACTGAAGGTTTTTGTGTTAGTCATCAGTATTTGAAACAACTGATGACGTGGTATTAACTTTCAGAGGTTTGAAACGACTGATGGTATTGGTGTGGTCAGCAGTTATAAAACAACTGAAGACGTGGTGTTTACAATCAGATGTTGTGAAACAACTGAAGTCTCTGATTTAGGCATCAGTAGTTTTAAAAAAAAATAAAACTACTGAAGACAAGTTGGACTTCAGATGTTGAAACAACTGAGGACTTGGTATTAGTCATTAGTAGTTGTGAAACTACTGAAGACCCTGGTTGTGCCATCAGTGTTGTAAACAACTAAAGACTTGGTGTTAGTCATCAGTAGTTGTGAAACTACTGAAGACATGGTATTGCTTCAGTTGTTATGAAGAAACAGCAGTTTGTGAACTACTGAAGAGAGAGTACTCATCAGTAGTTGTCGTCAATTCATAGCCTTTCAGCTGTTCATACTGTCCTCAACACGTACTCATCAGCCTTTTTGCTGTTTTCAGTTGTTTCATGGGACATCAGTACTTATTGTTTCTACTGATTTCAGTAGTTGTAAGTGCATCAGTAGTTGTAACTACATCAGTAGTTTAGAACAGATAAAGTACAGTACTTAAAGCATTTAGCCTTCAGTAGTTATAAAAACTACTGAGGGTAAAATAACTCATCAGTACTTATATGTGACATGGTTACCAATGATCATCAGTAATTACTGAGATCATCAGTAGTTGTCACTTATTCTAGCTGCAGCATACCAAGCCTTAACACCAGGTTGTGGAAAGTTGAACTATCCAAAGGCTTAGTAAAAATGTCTGCAAGCTCATCAGCACGAGGCACAAACATAGGGTTAATTAGACCCTTTTCAAAACAATCTCTTATAAAATGATGTCTAATTTCTATATGTTTGGTCCTAGAGTGCTGGACTGGATTTTTGACAATGCAAAGAGTTGAAGCACTATCCATTAATAATGGAGTCTTAGTCTCTGTAATGCCATAATCCAAAAGTTGATTCTGAAGCCAGAGTACTGGGATGTACAACTTGCAGCAGCAATGTACTCGGCTTCAGCAGTGGATGTAGCAACAGATGTTGTTTCTTACTCTGCCAAGAAATCAAACAGTTGCCTAGGAATTGACATCCACCAGAAGTTGATTTCCTGGTCAACTTACACCCTGCATAGTCACTATCAGAGAAAGCAACTAATTTGCAAGAATGTCAGTGGAATACCATAAGCCTAGAGATTGTGTACCTTGCAGATATCTAAAGATCCTCTTGACTGCAATCAGATGAGACTCCTTAGGTGCAGC
The DNA here is from genome assembly GCA_025506515.1 of Flaveria trinervia. NCBI lineage: Eukaryota > Viridiplantae > Streptophyta > Magnoliopsida > Asterales > Asteraceae > Flaveria > Flaveria trinervia. The sequence continues at coordinate 15,645,912 of CM046458.1, read as the reverse complement.
CTGAAATCTGGGGGTAGAGGAACAAGCTCCCACACTTGCTGTTTTTTGAACTGAAGAAGCTCAAGCTGCATGGCTTCAACCCATCCATTGTCTCTCAAAGCTACATGATAGTTCTTGGCTCTAGCTGACTGATGAAGAGAGCATAGAAGCAGAAATTGGACAACTGGCTTCTGGTTGAAACACCAGCATTGATATCACCAAGAATTTGAGACATTGGGTGATTTTTCAGCTCTTGGTAAACAATCAAATCTGTGCAAGTGTTTGTAGGACCTTCAGCAGCAGCAGATGTTGATGCAGATTCTTGAAACCATGAAGATGGTGGCAACTCAAATGAAGTTGAGGATGCAGAAATCTCATCAGCATTTGTTGTGGATGGTGCTGCTGGAGCTACAGGAGCATCAGGTTTAGAGGACTCAGGCAGTTGGTCACTAAACCTGAAGAGGTGATTACTACTATCATCATCATCTTCAGCAGTAACACCAGGTGGTGAACTGTCGACAGGAGCAACAGCAGGAGATTGATAAGGAACATATTGCAGTATGTCCAAATCAAAGAGCTCCACAGGGCTTTGTGGAATCTTGTCCTTTGGAGATTCATTGAACTTGACATGTAGAGTCTCTTCAACCATCTTTGTTATGCAGTTGAAGACTCTGTATGCCTTGCAAGTTGATGAATAACCAACAAAGTACCCTGCATCCACCTCGGATCAAATTTCTGGAGCTGATCCTTTGTGTTGAGAATGAACAGGGACACCCAAATGCTCGAAGAATGAAATGAGAGGGGCCAAATGATGTAGAACTTCATATGGAGTCTTCATCAACCTCTGATTTATTAGCACTCTATTCTGCACATAGCATGCTGTGTTGACAGCTTCAGCCCAAAAGGTCAATGGCAGTCCAGAATCAGCCAACATAGACCTTGCAGCTTCAATGAGGGTCCTGTTCTTTCTCTCCACAACTCCATTCTGTTCAGGAGTTCTTGGAATACTAAACTGCCTCTTTATTCCCTTGGAAAGGTAGAACTCATCAAGTGTATTGTTCCTGAATTCTGTTCCATTGTCACTTCTAATACACTTGACAGAGAGAGAATACTGCTTCTCAGCATACAACACAAAGTTTATGATCTTCTGTGCAGCTTCATCCTTTGAATGTAGAAAGAAAGTCCATACAAATCTGGAGTAATCATCCACAATTACTAGACAGTATTTCTTCTTTGCCATGCTCATCACTGTCACAGGACCAAAGAGATCCATGTGAAGAAGTTGTAAGCAGGCAGTGGACTTTGGTTCTTCAATAGGTGGGAATGAAACCTTGTGTTGTTTTCCTTTCAAACAAGCAGTGCAGTTGTTTTCACACTTGAACTCCTTCATAGGCATTCCCCTTACTAAACTATGGTGTATCAGCTGATTCATGTTCTTGAAGTTACCATGTCCCAGCCTTTTATGCCATAGATTAGATTCTTGAGGAGAGGCCTTGGAAAATAGGCAAGGATGGCCTTTGAGATCTATTTTCTTGGAAAGATCTAAGGCATACACTCTTCCTGTCCTGTTGGCCTTCAGGAGAGTGTGAGCATCCAATACCTTGTCAATCAAACTCAGAACTTTGGATGACAGAATCCTGCAGTTCTGGCTTGTGAAAAGGGCAACATGGCCTTTGTCACACAATTGACTGACACTCAAGAGGTTATACTTGAGATTTTCCACATGGTTGACATCATCAAACCTTATTTCCCCATTGGAAACAAAGCCCTTCCCGATGATGTAACCTCTTGCATCATTGCCAAAGGAAACAAAACCCTTCCTTCCTGGAGAGTAGTCATTAAGAAGTGAGTTGTTCCCAGTCATATGCATAGATCCCCCACTGTCTACATACCAGATGCTACTTTGGCATGTTGAAGAAACCTGCATTAATAAACAATCAGTTAGTTTTGGAGACCCAAACCTTTTTGGTTTTGGGCCTGGTCTCATCAATAGATGGTAAACTAACAGGTTTATTGGACACAATAGCTTGAGGTGAAGGAGATGGTGTAGAAGAGGAATCCTTTGGCTTGGATCTCCTTTTCTGGGGTTTCAACACAGGGCCATCAAGTTGGTTAACTCTTCCCAACAGATGTTGAACCATCATTACCAGCTGTGTCTGATTCTGGGAAAGAGCTTTCAGCTCTTCAGACACATTGGTATTGGTGTTTGATGATGAGTTCTTGTGTTGCACCATCTTCTTTTGAGCAACCTCAGCTGTTGCCTGTTGCACTCCTTCCCTTTTAGATTTCTTTTTGGACATAGGAGTAACAGGATTTGATGCTGCTGGTACAAACTTGGATTCAAACTCAGTTTTCATTTTAGCCAAGTTTTCTTTAATTTTCTCCTTTTGTTTGAGTTTGGATCCCTTTTTGTACCAACAATCATCTGTGAGATGATTGAATAGACCACATATTTCACATGGTTTCTTCTTCATCTTCTGTTGATCATCAACTGAAGAAGATGAAACTACTGAAGACTTGCTCTTCAGCAGTTTAGAAGCACTTTTTGCCTTCTTGTCAACTCCCTTAGTAGGCTTCAAATCCTTCCTACTGACAGTTTTCTTCTCTTTAGTGCTGTCAGTTATTGGGATTTGAACTCCAGATGTTATCCCCTGCTCTCCAGTACCCTCAGTACTTCTAGGGATAACACTTGGGTTGATCAACTCATTGATCATGTGAGTGTCAGCAGTTGAACCATCAATATCAGCTGATAGGTTCACAGAGGGATTACTACTGACTTCAACTACTGATGGTGCTTTATCAAGTAGTGAATCACATGATGAGGTGGAGTGGTCATTACTTTCTCCATCAGATTCTACTCCTACTCTTGAAGCAAAATCTGTAGGAGGAGCAGTGTGATTATAACCAATTCCAAACTTCACATTGGAAGCTGTTTGCTTACTAAGAAGCATTTCAAAGCCCTTGCAAGATTGTACCCATCGATCACACTCTACTTGGGTGACAGCAAGAGTATCTTTGAGGTCTTTGTACTTCTCTAAGAGTACATCCTCCCTAGCCTTATCATCAGAGATTTGGCATTTTAATTTATAAATCTCATCAGTTTTCTCTTTCAGCACAGACTCAAACTCAGCCTATTTTTGGAAATTATTTGTTCTAACTCTACATTTTTATTGATTAAAGTCACATTTGCTTCTCTAATAGAGGCAAATGCTACTATGCAAGTTTCAGAACATAATTTGGCCTTAGCCTCAGAGGATACCTGTGATACCTGTGTTGAAGAGGTACTTGAGGATGATCCATCAGAGGATTCCAAAGTCATGAGAGCTAGATTTCCAAAAGGATGCTCACCACCATGTTGACCAGCACCTGAGAACAGTTGTTCATTACCAGACACATCATCTGGTAAGCTGCTCCAGTCAACAACTCCTGGTGTGAAGAAGCTGTGTTGTTGAAGTTGATTAGGTTGATGAGATTGGGATGGTTGAGGCTCAGGGAGTGCATGTGGTTGCTGAGCAGTGGGTGCTTGAACCTGGCCTGGTTGTGGCATGTAATAGCAGGGGTATGGATATGGCATTGGCCCCTGTGGAACAAAATATGCAGGAGATTGTGGTTGATGATGATAACCAGAATTGACAGGTTGTTGCCCTCTGTTTTGTTGACTATTGCCAGGGAAAGTCACAAAAGGTGCAGGAGAGTTAGATCCAGATGATCTACATTCTCTTGCAAAGTGTCCAAGCCTGTGGCATTTATGACACTTCAACTTACTCTTGTCAAAACCAACTTTGGTTTTGCCAGAGAGTCCTGGGAATTTCCTTCCAGTTCTTTTGTAGAACTTCTGAGATCTGATATTTATCAAGGCCATTTGGCTCAAAATATCCATCTCTTCTAAGTCATCATCAGCAATCCCCTTGAGATCATCCATGATGAAACATAGACTGTCACTATTACTACCAGCAGAATAACTATCAACACTCACAAAGGCAGGCTCAGAAGTGTTTGTAGAGAAATCAATATGCTCATCATACTGGCTTTCAGATGACGCATATTCTGACTCTTGATGTCCAATCAGGGCAGTGTTCCCTTGGACAAAATCCTCAGTAAGCTTGCCAGATGAAGCCAATTTCCTTTTCTGCTCTATCTCTCTCTTGAATGTAAGCAGTTTCCCATGAAGTTGGGTGAGAGATAGGCGATCAACATCAGCATTTGAGCGTAGAACAATGGTATATGTGTTCCATCTCTCAGGCAGTGATGATTAGGAATCTATGGTTCATCTGACTCCTGGTATATTCATGTTTAACCATTTTCAATTCAGAGATTAAACATGAAAACCGCTCAAATTGTTGAGTCAGAGTCTCACCCTTTCTATGAGAGAAAGTCTCATATTGTTGGGCGAGGATTTCCCTGTTGTTTGCTAAAACCTCATCAGTACCACCAAATTGTTCTTTGATGGCTTTCCAGAGGTCATGAGCAGACTCACAATGCAGAAGCCCAGAGTAAATCTCATTAGGAATAGCCAAAGCCAAAATTCCATGGGCTTTTGCATCGATTTCAAACAACTTCTTGTCCTCATCGGAGTATTGCTCCTTCTCTTTTGGAACCAACTGGTTTGTTTCCGGATCATTCACCATTGGCTTATGTGGTCCATGTACCATAGATGTCCAACAACCTGAGCTATTGATAGACAGGTGATGGAGCAATCTTCTCTGCCAAATGTTATACTCATTCCTCACCAAGATCGGAGGCTTGGTAGAGGATCCAGTATTGAAAGGATCATTCGAAGAAGTAGTCATTGTGAAAATCAGACAGATTCAAGTAAAATCACAATAAATTTAGCTCAGAACCACACAGAACCTCAAATAAAACAGCCAGAAGCGATACACTCTCAATCTCTATAACAGATCCTTGCGAATTTGCTAATTCGATCAAATTAGAGCGATTGAACAGTTTCAATGATCAATTGTTAGATCGATCAATGATTAACCTGCTCTGATACCATTGTTAGGATCTCAGCCTTGGTTTAATCGATTGAACAGATATAGCAGCGGAATAGCTCAGAATTAGACAAATTCAAGCAAGAACATTCGATATAAAGCGATAAAAGAATTTTGTTATAGAGAGAGAAATATCTGACAAAAGGAATATTGCATTAAGATTGTCGGCCTCAATGGCACGATTACAGGTGAGTCATCCTTCCTTATAAAGGAAAGAATGACGTAGGCTGATGTCACTTGAAAGTGACATGTAACCGTTTTATAACTACTGATGTTTAACAACTACTGAAGATGTCAACAACTGACATCTTCTTACAAATGTTCCTAAGTGTTAAACATCTTATTTACAACTACTGAAAAACAAAACTACTGATACTACAACAACTGAAGAACAACCTCTTCAGTTGTTTACAAGTACTGAAAAGGAAACAAAACTACAGAAAAGTAAACAAACTACTGAAAGGAAAAGAAAACTACTGATGAAGAAAAACCATCACAACAACTGAAGAAGCCCTCTTCAGCTGTTGTCATCAGCTGTTAGCATCAGCTGATGTCTTCAGTACTTGAACATCAGACTTTGTCTTTCAGCTGTTGATCTTCAGTCTTTGTCTTCAGTATTTCAGAAATACTTCAGCAGTTGTATTCTTCAGACTTTGTAGAACAGCTGATCAGGTCTTCTTCAGCTGTTATGATGTCCTGTGGGACTTAGAGGTTTCTCTGATCAGGCTCATTGGTTCTTTTGGTCCAACATCTTCAAAATAATTTCACTAGAGTCTCCATAGATAAAACCTTGTTTATTAAGAAAGTAGGCATGCACAAGCTCCTTGTTCAAGTTTATGTTGATGATATAATTTTTTCATCCTCTGATCCATTGTTGTGTGATGCCTTTACTAAGTTGATGCAACAAAAGTTTGAAATGAGTGCCATGGGAGAATTACAGTTCTTTTTGGGGTTGCAAATCAAACAAAAGGCTGATGGAACTTTTATTCATCAGTCAAAATATACAAAGGATTTGTTGAAAAAGTTTGATTTACAAAACTATAAGCCCTGTTCTACTCCCATGTGCAGCACCACACAACTGGATGCTGATCAGAAAGGTAAAGAAGTTGATGAAACTCTTTATAGATGTATGATTGGGTCCTTGATGTACCTTACAGCTTCTAGACCAGACATTATGTTTGCAACTTGTGTCTGTGCTAGATTTCAGGCTGCACCTAAAGATTCTTATATGATTGCAGTCAAAAGGATCTTTAGATATTTGCAAGGAACTCAATATCTAGGCCTTTGGTATTCTACTGGGAACTCTTGCAAATTAGTTGCTTTCTCTGATAGTGACTACGCAGGGTGTAAATTAACCAAAAAATCAACCTCTGGTGGATGCCAATTTCTAGGCAACTGTTTGGTTTCTTGGCAGAGTAAGAAACAAACCTCTGTTGCTACGTCCACTGCTAAAGCAGAGTACATTGCTACTGCAAGTTGTACATCGCAGGTACTCTGGCTTCAGAATTAATTACTGGATTATGACATTACAGAGACTAAGACTCCTTTACTAATGGACAGTGCTTCAGCTCTTTGTATTGCTAAGAATCTTGTCCAGCATTCTAGGACCAAACATATTGAGATCAGACATCACTTTATCAGGGATTGTTATGAAAAGGGTCTGATTGATCCAAAGTTTGTTCCTAGTGCTGATGAGCTTGCAAATATATTTACTAAGCCTTTGGACAGTGGAACTTTTCAAAATCTTGTGCTAAGGCTTGGTATGCTGCAGCTTGAATAAATTGACAACTACTGATGATCTCAGCTCACAAGTACTAATGAGCATCAGTATACAGCTGTCACAAATAAGTACTGAAGCTATTTTATCTTTAGCAGTTTTTCATAACTACTGAAGACTAAATTCCTCAAAGTACTGAAGTACTTTATCTGTTGCAAAGTACTGAAGTGGTTACAATACTGTCGTATGTTATAACAGATAAGTACTGATGACCAATGAAACATCTGAAAATCAGATACTCTGCTGAGTAAGTGTTGAGATCAAATGAAACAACTGCGATATGTGAATTGATGACAACAACGGATGAGTAAGTTTATTCTTCAATTGTTTCTAACAACAGTTGTTTCATTTCAAAACAACTGAAGCCAAACCAAGCCTTCAGTAGTTTTTTCAACTACTAATGACAAACACCAAGTCTTCAGTTGTTTACAACACCTGAAAGTTAAAACCATGTCTTTAGTCATTTTCTAACAACTGATGAGTACAACCAAAAACTATCAGTTGTTTTCTTTCAGCCGTTTCATAACCTATAAATACCTAACCCTAACTTCAAACTTTTCATAAATCGATTTCCGAACGTTCATCTTCCATTAATGGCGACCATGCAAATCAAACCTCGACACAACTGTGTTGCTTACTTCACAAAATCGACCTTTTAGACTTAAGTTTGATGATGCTATTGATCTGATGGCTGATTCCTAGTATCGAACTGCTTTTCTTTTGAATCCAACCATCTATCCCGACTCTCTTCGACAATTCTGGACAAACGTCACCATCCATAGTGGTGAGAATGATGTCGCAATCACTCTCCAGTCATATGTAAACTAGAAGAAGGTGGTAGTCACTCCGGCTATCATTCGCCAAACGCTAGATCTGAATGATGCTATCTTTGTCACCAAATACCCGAAGGGCACCCTTGATCTCTCATTCATTAATCATGGCTATGAGGGCAACCTAAGTGCTACTACCATTCTGAAGAAGCACTTTCATGATGCTGAACGCCTAATTTTCAACATGATCAATGTGTGCCTTGCCCCCAAAACCTCTTCATGGGATCAAATGTCATCCAGGTGGCAGCAGGTATTGTATTCTATTCTTGAACGCCAAAGCTTAAATTTTTCTGAAATTATATTTTTAGAATTAAAAGATCTGGCAATGAAACATGTAGCTAACAGATGGCTATTATATCCAAGGTTTCTTATGGCCATAATCATGAATCAATTACAATCTGATGGCCCTGTTGGCCTTGGAGTCCCTGCTGTGGTAGTTCTGCCAGAGGAATACTCCAGGCACAACTCTGACGCACACCTCAAAGAGGCTGCCAAACTGCTAAAACCCAAGCAAAAGGTACCCACAGCCTCATCCTTCAGATCTAATGTCCCCTCCAAGCCTCACTCCAAACAAACCAAAAAGGCTACTTAGGGAGTTGAGTCCCCTGATGATGTCCCTGCAACACAAAGGCAGGATGAAACTATGGGTAGTAATCCCCCTGTACTTTCCATGACTCTACCAGCTGAAACCGCTCAGGTATCCTCTCAACAGGATCCTGATGCAACCAAACATGGGGAAACCACATTACTGGAATCTCTCTCACTTGAGAGGATTGCCATTGAAGAGCACCATTCACCCTAGGTGCAATCCTTTTCACACCTATCTCCTACTGAAGCCACCCCTACAAGCCCAACTGTGGTTATTGCACAAGTGTTGACTAAGCTACATTCCTCTACCCCTCCCCAGAAACCTATTACTACTGGGAAAACCTCAACCATTGAGGCAGAGGATTATAATGTAGCTGATAACCCACAACACAGGGATTACAAAGTTCAATCTCCCAGTGTAGAGGAGGAGATTAGAACATCTGGTGAGGCTGCCTCTTCTCCTTATTCAGGAAATGATCAGGATGAAGCTGGTATCATTTCTAAGTCCTCACCAGAGGCAACTACCAATGAAGGACATTCTCCTAAGGCAGGACGTCCCCAGTTCCAAGAAATAGGGGCACATGTGACTACTGATCTACACTCAGCACATGTTCATCCTGATTTCATCAGGAGGTCAGCTGATTCAGCACAAACTAATGATGACCTGGGCTTTTCTTTGATGTTCTAGCCCACAATACAATTCTTCAGACTGAGGTTTGCAGACTACAAGAACTGCTTGCCAAAATGTCACAAGAAACAAGTCCATCTGCCCACATTTACCCACAGATGGCAGTTTCTCCTGAAACTATCCCAAACACTGAGCCACTCTCAATAACATTGCCACCAGCCTCTACTTCAGGTGCTATTTCTCAGGGACAGAACCCCTCTGAGCAAATGGTAGCTGCCCTTCACACATCCTTACCTCTTATCACTTCAATAATCATAAATACAGTACATCAAGCCATTGATGAGAGGCTTTCCTCCACTCTTCAATCTTTAGTTGATGCTACAGTCTTTAAGAAATTTTCTGACATTCAAACCCCTGCACCCAATGCAACCAAAAAGAGGGAGTCTAAGTTCATGAAAGTAGAAAAAAGAAAAAGAGCTGAAGAGGAAGCAGAAAAAGAGCAGATAGAAAAGGAGATGATCACCTACAAAAAGAAGAAATCCTCTAAAAAGACTAAAGGTGAGAAAAACTTGGAAGAATTGATCAAAGAAGCTAATGAGCAACATAGCAGATCTATGGACAAGATTATTGATCAACTCTTCAGACAAGGATTTGACATTGCCAAACTTCACTCTGAGATCAGAAGGTTAGAGATTCAAGAAATTGAGCAAAGATGGGCAAGTTGGAGTGAAAAAGAAAGAGAAAGGCTGGAAACTATGATAAGATTTATATCCAAACATCTGGGAAGCTCGATCATTGAATTAAAGTCATGGTCCAGAGACAGTATTTTGGAAATAACCACCAGAATCTGTTCGTTTGAGGTATTTAACAAAGGATTGATCATTGAAGCTCTTGATGAAGCTTGTGTGGGAAAAGAACTAATATGGCCAAACTATCCAAAGCTTCACTCAAATCCAAGATGCTTGAGCAGCCTGCACTCTCACCCAAACCAAAACAACCACTTCCACAACCCTCAAAACCAATCCCTTTACCTAAGAAACCTACTGAACCCATTACCAATAATGCACCTAAGAAGAGGAGAAGGGTGTGAGGATGGAAGAAGAAGAAGATGATGATGATGAAGATAGTCTGCTACTCTCTACTGTTCTCAAAATAAAAATGCCTGAGCCTAGGAGTCAACCAACAACAATCACACCTGACTTTCAAAGGAAAATGGTAAAAGTCAAACTTGAAGAAGAAGAACAACACAAACAACATAATGAGCAACTGTTGAGGATGATAGATAAAGAGTTTCCAAGTCTTCATCCATACAAGCTATGAAGAAACATGCTTAGAGGTTGTATGCTCTCAGATTTACATTCCAATATCAGAAAAAGAGAGTGAGAATTTGGCCTAACGCTAGAGTAAGTGATAGAATTCACAAATTGAAGATTCCAAGCAAATACAATGGCCAAGTAAAGAAGATAGTAGATGCTGTGATAATGCTGGCCATTGTAGTGTCACCCTGGGAAATTCTTGATGACTTCAAGAGAGCTTACAAGTCTAAAATGACTCCACAGACTTTATTAGAAAACAAAATGGTAAAGAAGGGGTTAATCTACAAGAAGCTTAAAGACATAAGAAGAAATGAGCTCCAGTTACTGCTTGAAGGCACTCATCTGATGAGTTTGCATACAGAGAGATAACAATGGCGGAGCTAAAAATGGAAAACATATAAAGTATTTATCTGAGTACTATGGGCCTGAGTTCTTCTTTGAAAGTGGAGCTGAAGAACTCATAATGGAAGAACAAGTTGTTTTCCTTGAGGCCTATGTCAGAGAGTCTTACAGACTCATCATTGGGAAGTAGGTTTCATGGATGGGGTAACAGCTCTGTGTCCAATTCCCTAAACAGAGTTCACATTCATCCTTTGCCAATCAAACCTTCTGAAATCTCTTCCCTGGCCTGAGCTTATATTGAAGAATTCTGAGCTGATCCAGATTTTGTTTCTGCCAATAAGTGGGACCTCAATAATTTCAAAGGTTTTGGCTGCATTGGTTCAGGGGGAGTTTGTTGGACCAAAAGAACAGTGAGCCAAATTAGAAAAACCTTTAAGTCCCACAGACATCAAAACAACTGAAGTGATCTACAACTATTGAAGACAAAGTCTGAAGAATAAAGTCTGAAGACAACTACTGAAGACAAAGTCTGAAGATCAAGTTCTCAGTAGTTGTCACAACAGCTGAAGTAGTTCTTTTCAGTAGTTGTGGTGGTTTACATTTGAGTAGATTGTAATCAATAGTTTTATATTATGTAAAACATCTGAAGTTCTTATACTTCAGCTGTTATAACTTCAGTAGTTGTAATGTTTTTTATACTTAGCTTTTAATGAAGATGTCCTCAGTTGTTGTGGACATCTTCAGTAGTTTAGTTTATTTCAGTTGTTTGTATAAATCAGTTAGATGACACTATCATTTGATGTCAGCTGATGTCACATTCCTTATAAAAGGAATGTTGACCTAGTTTCACCACATAGGATGTTTGTGCATGAATGAAACAATTCCTTTTGCAGAAAACTCTCTCTCTATAACCGTTACTATTTGATTGAATACTCATATTATTCTTGCTAGAATTAGTCTAATTCGTGTGCTATTCCGCTGCAAATCGTAATCTAATTGATCAAACTAGATATCGATCCCTTCAGTCACTATCAGAGTATCCATAGAGATTAAAATCCTTGTTTCTAGGATACCAGATACCTAATTTAGGTGCTCCTTTGAGGTATCTGAGGATTCTCTTAATAGCAGCTAAGTGAGACACCTTTAGAGCAGCCTGATAACTTGCAAAAATGCAAGTAGCAAACATGATATCAGGTCTACTGGCAGTGAGATACATCAGAGAACCAATAATTGCCCTATACTGATGTTGATCAGTATCCTCCCCCTCAAGGTCAGGACAAAGATAATGGTTTCTGGGTATGGGTGTCTTGGCAGGCTTGCAATCCTTCATTTCAAATCTTTCTAAGATGCCAGAGACATACTTAGATTGATTAATGAAGAACCCATCCTTCATTTGCTTCACCTGAATTCCAAGGAAAAAGTCCATTTTTCCTATAGAACTCATCTCAAACTTTTTCTTCATAATGCTCTCAAAGTCCTTACTCATTTGGTCATTCGAAGAACCAAATATGATGTCATCAACATAGACTTGAACGAGCAAGATGTCCTTTCCAGAGTTTCTGATGAAAAGAGTCTTGTCAATAGTACCTCTAGTGTAGCCATTCTCAGAACAAGTTGAGACAGAGTCTCATACCACAACCTAGGTGCTTGGTGTATCCCATATAGAGCTTTATCCAATTTACAAACATAGTTGGGGTGCTGGGGGTCTTCTAGTCCTGGAGGTTGGCATACATAGACTTCCCTATCTATATCCCCATATAGAAAGGCAGAATTGACATCAAGTTGATAGACAGTGAAGTCCTTGGATGCATCATAAGCAAAGAAGATCCTAACTGCCTCAAGTGTTGCAACTGGTGCAAAGACATCAGTATAATCAATTCCTTCCTCTTGTGTGTATCCTTGAACTACAAGTCTTGCTTTGTTCTTGATGATCAAGCCTCTATTATCTCTCTTTTTTCTAAAAACCCATTTAGTGCCTATTGGTACTTGACCAGATGGAAGCGGACATAGGTTCCATACCTTCTGTCTCTTGAATTGAAGCAGCTCTTCTTGCATCGATTCAAGCTATCTACTATCTTTTAAGGCATCTTCTACTTTCTTGGGTTCCATCTGGGATAGAAAGCATGAGTACAAGCAGACATTCCCATGATGAGTCTATCCTTTTGTTCTCACACCCTCAATGACATCCCCTATAATGTTCTTAGCAAGATGAGTATTATGAATCCTGAGGCAAGAAATCACTTCCAGTTGTAGAGATAGATCCAGATTAGACATATTATGCTCAGGAACTAGAACACTCTGTCCAACTGCTGTTTCAAAATCATTCAATGAGGACTGATTGAATGAGGGAGAAACATCATCTATGGTTGGTTGTGAAGTGGTGTTAACAGTTTCTTGTCCCTTCAAAACACTACTTCCTTCTGCCTGGTGTTGTGGTGGATCACCTGATGAGTTTTGAGGCTCAGTAAGTGATTCACTTGTAGAAGCTTCACTATTCCTTGATATGGTCAAGCTATCAGATCTGTGAATGGTGGAAACTTCATTTATTGCAGCTCTTGGAGAATTTGGACTAGGTCTGGGTAGCTCAAACAGTTGATTATCAGCAGCGGCATTAGCATCATTTTGAGCTCCTGTTCCAACTGAAACATTCTCACAAGAAGGTTTAAAATAGTTTGGAAACAATTCTAAATCAAAGATATGATCAGGGCCATTCCCCTTAACACAAGGAGTGTGCTCATTAACAACTATGTTGGGTAACTCCTCAAATTTTTTATTCTTAATGTTGTATACTCTATAAGCTTTGGAGCTAGAAGAGTACCCAACAAATATAGCATCGTTCGACTTTTCAGCAAACTTTGCTAAATTGTCTTTTGTGTTAAGTATGGTACACTTGCTGCCAAAGGACCTTAGAAAGCCAATGAACGGTGGCCAGTTGTTCCATAGCTCATAAGGGGTTTTTCCATGGGGCTTAACTACAAGAGCTCCGTTCTAAACATAGCATGCAGTATTGACTGCCTCTGCCCAGAATGTTAGAGGAAGTTTTGAATCAACTAGCATAGTTCGAGCAGCCTCAATAAGTGTCTTGTTCCTCCTCTCAGCAACTCCATTTTGTTGAGGAGTTCTGGGAGCACTATATTGTTTGGCAATCCCTTTTGAGTTATAGAATGAGTCAAGAACGAAGTTCTTAAACTCAGTCCCTTGATCACTTCTAATGATTTTAACCCTGTGATCAATTTGATTTTCTATTTTAAGAATAAAAGATTTTAGTGTTTCAGTAGTTTTATCTTTAGTTCTTAAAAATAATACCCATGTGAATCTTGTAAAGTTGTCAACTATCACAAGGCAATATGATTTCCTTCCAATGCTCATTATACTTGTGGGACCAAAAAGATCCATGTGCAATAAGTGTAATGGAGTAGTCATAGAGTTAACACATTTGGATTTGTGAGATGTCCTGTGTTGTTTCCCTTTTAGGCATGCAACACAGTTATCTTTGTAGAAAAACTCCTTTTTAGGCAAACCATGTACCAAATTAATTTTAGCCAATTTTTTCATTGTCTTAAAATTTACATGACACATACGTTTAAGCCATAGTGTTGGCCATCACTATCAGCTTTGGAAAGAAAGCATGATAATTCACCCATTAGGGAGGCATTGTTCATATCTAGCTTGTACATATCCCCTTTCTTGGAAGATCTTAGAAGCACCAATTCCGGAGGAATTGTAATCCCAGGTTTGAGGATAATGCACTCATGTTCTGTGAAAAGCATTTGGTGCTTTTGATCACAAAATTGAGAAAGACTTAACAGATTGTGTTCAAGCTGTTTGACAAAGTGCACTTTGTCAACCTTTAATTTACCATTGGATATACTCCCTCCGCCAGAAATATATCCTCCGGCCTCACCTTCAAATTGGACAAGACCTCCATCATAGTTCTGAAATTGTTGAAGAAGATCTGTTCCTGTCATGTGCCTGGAGCATCAACTGTCTACAATCCAGACATTGTTGTTCTTGTCAAATGGATTTCCCTGCACATAAGATGAGTTTGTTAGTTTTGTTTGGAACCCCAAGCCTTGCTAGTCTTGGGTTCTTCCAAAGATAGTGATAAAGTTGAACCAAATGTTATGCATGGAGGTTCAATAGAGGTCTTTGAAGAAGAGGTTTGGGCTGCAACATCTTCCTTGATCTTCCAGTCCATCGTTTGGTTGATCTTGGAGGATGAGCTTGTTGAAGCTTTTGCAGCATGGCCATCTTCTGAAGCTTCTTTCTTTTCGGAAGAAGCCTTCACCACCTTTTCTTCCGAAGCATTCTTCTTCTGGGGAGGTTTCAAGGGAGCTTTCTTGTTCTTCCGAACCTTAGTAGCTTTTTCTTCCGAAGCCATTTTCCCTTCGGAAGAAAGAGTTTCTTCCGAAAGCAACCTGGCTTCCAAAACTAGCTTTCCCTTTTTCATCACTTGAACCGTTTGAAAAGTTCCAAATGGGAAACCTTCCTTGACTCCTTTTCTAGCATATTTGCATAATGTGTGCTTGCAAGATTATAGTAAGAATCTTTTGCCATGTGTTTTGCAGACCACACATTATGCATGCAATGTTAGTTCTTTGGGAATGTGAGGGTTGTTGTTTCTTGGGCTTCTTTTCTTCGCCATCAACTTTTCCCTTCAACTTTTGATCCTTTTGCAAGACAGGAGTGCTGGATTACACTCCTTTCCCGAATCAGAAGTACCTAACACTTGGAATCCAGCTGAGATAAAGACACCCTTCTGCTTTGGGTCAATCTTCAGCTTGGACTCAGCCACCTTTTTGGCAGTTCTTCTAGCAGCTTTAGCTCTACTTCCTCTGGCCTTAGTGGTTAGGATTCGTTCTTCACAGGAGGAGATGGGTACATCTACCTATTCCTTCCCTGTGGTGACCACTATTGTTGGTTCATCCTTCAACTTTGGTGAGGAAAGGTCAGCAGTTGGAACCTCTTGCTCCTCAGTACCACATCTAGGCTGTCTAATATACTCATAGGAGTGTGGTGGAGCAATTTCATTGGTTCCCATCCTTCCTTTGTTCTGATAACAAAGTTTGGAGTGGGAGGATGATACAAGAATAGCTTGGAAGTTTTGCTCAGAAATAGCATGCTTCCTGGCCTGAGCCTCAACAGTGACAAGTTGGGCTTGAACCTCAGACAATTTGGATAGCAGATCTTTGATTTGAGTCTTCTAGTTGGTGTGTTCATGTTTTAAAAGAGACACAGTTTTCTATAACTCCTCAATTTTCTTTTGATATTCAGATTCAGCTCTTTTAAAATCAAATTTTAAGATGTGTAAAGACTCAATATCAGATCTGATTTCCATATTGTAATCTTGATAGAGTATAACTTTAGCTATACAGGCTGGAGTGTAGAGATGTTCATATACCTGGGCATCATCTGTTCTAGCCATGAGAGCTTGAGCAGGAGTCACATCCTGTACCATGAAGCTCCAGTCAATTTCTTGAGCCATTGTAGCTGTTTCAGTTGACTTCTCATTGGGTTTGAGGTTAAGGGATATGTGGAGGCCTGTGGGGTTCCCGGATTGGTCTTGGGAGCCTTGCATTCCCTTGCAAAGTGACCAGTTGGTTACAGTTGTAACATGTTGCCTTGGTCTTGTCAAACCCGAACTTGCTGGTAGTTGCGTTTTGAGGGAAATGCCTTATAGTTCTTAAAAAGAACTTCTTCACTCTATAAGTTAAAAGAGCCATCTATTGGACAACGTCCACGTACTCTACATCATCTGGACTGAAACACTCAAGATCATCAAAGCAGTATTGAAAATCACCGGAGTGTCCACTTCCTAAGACAAAGGCACAACTTTCCTGAAAGGAGTTGTGTTGAGCTTGTTGAGACCTTGGAGTCTCAGGGAAAGTGATGTATGGTCCAGGAGAGCAGGATGACTTCTGGTAAGTCAGGTAATGCTGAGGTTGTGAGGGTAATGAGCCTTCAACAACCATTAAAGCGTTGCTAGCAGGAAGACTCATGGGTCTGCTTGTTTGGAGGCCTTTCTTACTCTCCATCTCTAGGCGATATCCATCAAGGATGCCATAGAGTTCAGTCATGGTGAGAGTGTTCAAGTTCTCTATCCTCTTGATAGAGACATAGTAGAATGTCCACTCGTTTGGAAGAGCACTCATGAACTTTCTAGTAAGATCTCTAAGTTCGGGAGTAATCTTCACAACTGAAGAGAAGAGATAAGATCCGTGTACCTGAAGTACTGCTGGCTGAGAGTCTCTCTAGCAATATGAGTGAAGTCCTCAAACTGCTGCTTCAACGAGTCCTTCTTCGAGTCATAGGAGCTTGAGTACATCTGAGCAAGTGCATCAAACAATTGCAGTCATGCAATGCTTGAATCCCACCATGATGGAGTTCGGTATTGCAGTCATGATAATGGTCATGGCATTGCTGTCGATGTCCATCTTCTTTCTATCTTCATCAGAGTAATCCTCTACAACCTTTTCTATCATGGCACCATTTCCACCAGGTGATGCAACCTTTGGCTTATATGGCCATTGACAATGGAGTTCCACATCTTGCTGTCTTGGTATCTGATGAATCCTTCCATTCTCCTGCTCCAAGACCTAAAATTTTCAGGAGTAATGATGGGAGCCTTTTCATGGTTCCCATCTCTACCTCGGACTGTTAAAGGTCATTTGAGTGAGTGGGTTGTAGGAAATGAGTGAAAAACATGTTGATTTGGATGGTTAGATCACGCAAGAAAGAGCCTGAGATGCTCTGATACCAATTGCAGGATCGATGTTAGTCACTTAACACTTTTTTCTCTCAAACTCACCTAGAACAACACTCGAGTTAAGATAGAATCAGTAAAAGTTGATCACAATATAAAAAGTAGTAAAAGAACACAGGAAGTAATTTTCAAGGTACATTTATATATTGCTTCTCAACTCAATAATACAAGACTCTTACAAGCAGTATGGAATGAGTTACTACAAGACTATAGTTTAAGGTATCTCGGATAAAGTCTTATCTGAGATTTGGTAGTCAGGACATGTCTCTAAATTACCTTTTGTCACCAACTAAAGTTGTTAACATGTACTATCATGAAAAGGTGAACAGTGGAATAAAATATGGTCAGCTGCATGGCTCTTTGAGAAAATGTCATATAGTATCAGAGGTCTGCAGCGGAGTGTTAGAGACCATACACTGGTTCATAGCAGTGTCTTCCGAAGGTTAAATGGCTTCGGAAGAGTAAGTACTTCCGAAGCCACTTATACTTCGGAAGAGGCTGCTTCTTCCAAGGCTTGGAGACTTCTTCTTTTCATCATACTTCGGAAGTGGTCTTCAGCTTATTCTTCTATGACTTGAACTTCGGAAGTATACAATTGACTTCGGAAGTAGAGTTCTTTCTTCGGAAGTTGATCTTTCACTTTGTCTTCGGAAGAACTCTACAACCTTCGGAAGTTCCATGCTAAGCTTCGGAAGCCTTTGCATGCAGCATCAAAATTATCTAAGTGACTTAGTTTTGGTTGCATTAACCTTCTTCTTGATCCAACACTAGTCTTGATTGTCACACAAACAATTGCATCTCGTTTTTCATGGCATCCTGCCAATTCACCGATTCCACATTGGAGATAACAAATTAAAGGTTAGTAGGTTCATCATCAGACTAAGTTACTACCAGGACTTTAAGACCTTATAGATGTCCAAGTATCAATTACGTTCATTATAAATCTTGCTACTATTACGAACGCTTGTGTTTATGTCTAATTTAGCACCAACTTCTTGTTATTTAGACCTATGACCGCGTTTGTTTATGTTTCTTGAATTTCTTCACGATCAAAATTTAATATCCTGTAAAAACAATCATTCATTAGAAATCGTCAACTCCTTTTGATGAAATGACATTTGCATTTGGATGGTAGATATAAGATCCGCTTTTGTTATAGCAACTAACAAATATAACCTTTCACCTCAAGGATGTAGCTTATCGTTAGAATCGTTAGTGACATATGCATCATATTTCCATATTCTAAGGTAAGATAGATTATGTTTAGACCCATGACATGTCTCATATGGGGTGATGTCCACCTTTTGAGTAGGTGCCAGATTGACATGGTGGCGATGGTTTTGAAAGCATAACTCCAAAGTAGTGAGGTAAGATAGTTTAAACATTATCAATTAAACCATATTAAGTAGGGTTCAATTCTCATGTCTCTCATGCTAGTAAGTTAGGGGTGTATGGTGAAGTGAAGTGTGAAATAATTTCACATTCTTTTAGATTATTGGTGAACTCAAGGCTAAGGTATTACTGTCGTGATCTGAATAAAGTTTTTTTTTGATTTTTTTACCAAGTTAGTTATCTACTTTATTTTGAAATGTTTTAAACCTTTCAAAGGTTTCATATCTTTGCTTGATAAGGTAGATATAAACATACAACGCAATGAATATCTTCATAATTACTAGACATGGTTTTGGAAAGACCACATACATTATAATGAATGAATGCTAATACATCATTGGGTCATTCACCAACATGGTTGAATGGTTCTTTAGTGAGTTGTAAGCTAAGAAAAATTTATCAAAGGATTACAGCCTGCCCATGGATTAAAGAATCCATTCCAACTCAATCCTTTTAGTGTGGGCCTGGCTTATGTTGCCAAGTCTATAATGCCACAAAATTCTATCATTAATACCATATTTGATGTAGTTAGAAAGATTATATTTTTTATTATTAGTTTAAACATTTATCTTGTAAATACCATTTCAAGATTTAGCCTCACAATAAATACATCATTCAAGTAGGAAGAAAGAGAATTTATTGTTTAAAACTTACTTGAATCCTTTTTTAGATATTAAACAAACTAAACTAATGTTCCTTGTAACACCCGGTTCTTTCCCTTCAAGCCAAAGAAAGAAGAAAAAGAGAAAGAAAAAAAATAAAGCCCAAAGTCGAGAGACCAAACTTGCTAAAACAGGAGAAGGTTTGGAAGAGTGGGGGATTAAGAGGGGAGGGCAGCCCACTCTCCTCCCCCACACATGCAAATTTCAGCCATAGAGAGAAGAGAGGGAGAAAAGAGGTTTCAGGCTTCGGTTTCGTGGATTCGAGTGTGAAAGTTGAGGTGTAGCGGGTTGATTTGAAGCTCTACTCGATGAGGTTGTTTGTGTGAGTTCTCGGACCCCTCTTTTGCACATTTTCAACTAATTTAGGGCTGGAGCACATAGTAAAACCCGTTTTTAAAGTGTATGTGTTGAACGCGTGTGTATGTGTTTGTGTGTGCTGCGAGTAGGGTTTGTTTTCGGGCTTGTGTGTGCTTGAATGGTGTTGTGGTATGTATTCCTAAGGTTTAGGATGGTTGATTTGAGTCTAGAACAACTTTGAGAGGATTTGAAGGTCGAAAAGTGCAGATTAGGTTCGGGATAAACTGCATTCTGCATTAGCTAGGGCTATGCGACCGAATGGCATGCAACTAAGGTTCATTTGCATGTGAGTAGTGCGACTGGGGGTCCATACGCATGTGAGACATGCGACTGAGGTTCATTCGCATGGGAGTCATGCGACTGAGGGTCCCTACGCCTAGGTACTCATCCACATTGGGTTCATTCGCCATAGTGTCCATCCACATAGGTCCATTATAAGGCCCCGTTCCTCGGATGCTCACAGTGGGTACATCATCGCACATAAAACATATACTTTACATTTAATCATTCATAAAACATTGAAGTGGAAGTCTAAAGAAATAACTTTTCATATCATTACAAATGCTTTTGCAAGTTAATACAAGCGTTCATTTCAAAACATCATTCGTTTGCATTATAATGCAAAAACATTAACAAAAGAATGCCATTCAACATGCCAAGTAGCTGCTCCGTGCCATCCTGAGCAATGCTCACCTGCCAACTGGAAAATGCATAAAAATCAATGTTGTTGAGTGAGTTCTAGTTTAATAATAAAACATATTTTTTCCCTCATATAAAACTGTTCATTACTCTTTCGTGTGATCATACATCATACATACATACAGATAATATCATTATTATCTTCATTATTCTTTCGTTCATACTTTCATTCACTCATTCATTACTTCCAGTGACATGTACATTACCCCGAACATTGTGCACGAAGTGGGTAACTGGACCTGACGTCTTTCATAGACCTCGAACATTGTGCACGAAGCTGACTCCAGTACCAGGGTAAGTACATTCACCATTTATCTTTTCTCTTTCATTACAAATCAATGCCATATGCTATACCCGAACATTGTGCACGAAGCGGGTAACTGGGCCTGAGGTCTTTCATAGACCTCGAACATTGTGCACGAAGCTGACTCCAGTACCTAGGGCAAGCGGCAAGGATCCCATTCGTATGGTCAATCACAAAGATTGGACCCCAATGTGCATCCTTTGGGATAGCTAACCCGCACACCAATGAGCTAACACGTACATAGGGTGTGCACCTCCATACATTTGCTTGCAAGCCTTCCTATATTCATTCGTTCATTAATGCATGCATTCATTCATCATGTTCCTCTTTCATTATCTTTCACTTTATGTTACATAATACTTCGGTCCATCATTATCATAACACGTAAAGTCATAGGAAAGATAATCATACATCATTATAAGGAACATACACATATCATTCATACATTATCATGCAGGGCATTATACATTCATAACATACATCATGCATAACCATGCAACATCATCATCATCATCATGCATAAGCATTAAGCACATAACATTTCATGCCCATCATACCCTCTATGGCCTCAAAAGTCAACTTACATAACCCCGGGAATCTCCTATGTCAAAGCCTACATTACTCCTTTTTCTCCCAAAAAGTTAGAATATTTCTAAGTGTTCATCTCCATTGTTAGGATCAGTGATCTATGTTTGATTGATTGACGAGTATTGCAACGGAATTCAACCAATGAATTAGTCGATTCACAAGAAAAAAACGATATTCAATTAAGAACAAAGACGGTTATAGAGAGAGAGAATATCTGCAAATATATTTCATTCAATATTCGCTTTCGTGGTAACAGAATGTCACACTTATGATTAGGTCGACACTCTTATATAAGAGATGTGACGTCTGCTGATGTCACTTGATAGTGACATCTAACAGATTTATTTCAACTGAAACACAACTACTGAAGATGTCAAAACAGCTGACATCTTCTTACAAAAAATGCTAAGTGTTATCAGTTGTTACAACTACTGAGAAATATAAAACTACTGAAACTACAACGACTGAAGAGCAAGCTCTTCAGTCGTTTTACAAAACTACTGAAACTAGAAATATAAAACTACTGATATCACAACTACTGAAGAAGTATCTTCAGCAGTTGTGACAAACTACTGACGCTTCAGTACTGATCTTCAGACTTTGACCTTCAGATGTTTCATCAGCTGATGACTTCAGTAGATATCATCAGCTGATGTCTTCAGTCTTTGTCTTCAGACTTTATATATCAGTTGTTGATCTTCAGCACTTGTAAACTCTTCAGCTGTTGTACTTCAGTACTTTGGCCTTTCAGCTTCAGCACTTGTGTTCTTCAGCTGTTCAGCTTCAGTACTTGTGTTCTTCAGCTGTTCAGCTTCAGTACTTGTGTTCTTCAGCTGTTCAGCTTCAGTACTTGTGTTCTTCAGCTGTTCAGTTTCAGTACTTGTGTTCTTCAGTGTTGTACTTCAGCACTTTAGTTCTTCAGCTGTTGAAGTCTTCAGCACTTGATCTTCAGCTGTTGAAGTCTTCAGCACTTGTCAAACTGCTGATGAAGCTTTCAGCACTTGTCAAACTGTGATGAAGCTTTCAGCAGTTGTTGTGATACCATGTGGGACTTAGAGGTTTTCTGATCTTGGCTCATTGGTTCTTTTGGTCCAACAAACTCCCCCTGAACCAATGCAACCAAAACCTCTAAATTATTTATTATCCCACTTATTGTTGGCAAAAGATTGGTCTTTTCCTTCTTGATCAGTAGAGAAGATGACCCATGTAAGCTCCGGCTGGGAAGAAATCTCAGATGTTTGTTTGGCAAGGTATGAATGGGAACTCTGTTTTGGGGAAATGGACACAGAGTTGTTATCCCATTCATGAGATTTACTTCCCCATAATGAGTTGTATGACTCACGAACATAGGCCTCAAGGAGAACAACTTGTTCCTCCTTGGAGAGTTCTTCTACTCCTCCTTCGAAGAAGAACTCTGGACCATAGTACTCAGATAAGTACTTCATGGTCCTGCCATTTTTCAGTTCCACTGTAGTTACCTCCCTATAGACAAATTCATCAGGATGAGTGCCTTCAAGGAGTAACTGGAGCTCATTCTTCTTGATGTCTTCAAGCTTTTTATATAACAACCCCTTTTTAATCATCTTGTTTTCTATAAGGCTTGAGGGGTCATCTTTGCTTGATGAGCTTTCTTGAATTCATCAATTATTTCCCAAGGTGAGACTACAATGGCCAACATGATGGTAGAATCTATTGTTTTTCTAACCTGGCCATTGTATCTATCTGGAATAGTTCTTTTATGGATTCTAGAACTCACCCTGGGGTCTGGCCATACTCTCACTCTCTCCTTCTGATACTGAAATGTGTGCCTGAGAGTGTACAGCCTCTAAGCATGCCCTTTCATGGCTTGTATAGATGATGACTGAGGAAATTCCTTGCCAACCATCTTTAGTAGTTGCTCATCGTGCTGTTTCTGCTGTTCTTCATCTTCTATCTTGACTCTAACCATTTCCCTTTGAGAGTCAGGTGTGATCATGGGTTGACTTCTGGGTTTTGGTAGCTTTAGAACAGTAGAGAGTGGCAGACTATCATCTTCATCCTCTTCTTCTTCTTCTTCTTCCATCCTCAGCACCCTTCTCCTCCTTCTAGGTGCATCACTGGATGATGGTTAGGTTGGTAAAGGAATTGGTTTTGAAGAATGAGGATGTTTGATCAAACCCTTACCTGAAGAGTTGTTCAATTATTTTATCCATGGATCGGCTGTGTGTAGTATCAGCTTCTTTTACCAGCTCTTCCAAGGATTTGTCTTCAGCAGTAGGTTGATCATCAGCACTTTTCTTTCGCTTGTAAGTGAGCAGTGGTTGCTTTTCTTTCTCCTCCTCTTGGGCTTGCTTCTCTTCCTTCTCTTCCTCTGTTCTTTTCCTCTTCTTTTCTTTCACTACAGTACTCTCCCCCTTTTTGGATGCATTGGTGGAAGGGGTTTGTACCGCAGAAAGTGTCTTTTGCGCAGCAGCATCAATCAAGGGTTGTAAAGTTGAGGAAAGCCTCTCATCAATGGCTTTAGTCACAATATCAGTGATTATGGGTGTGACGAGAGGGAGGGAATTTTGAAGTACAGCACCTATTTGCTCAGGAGGGTTCTGTTCCTGAGAAATAGGGCCTGAAGCAGAGGCAGTTGGTTGAGTTTGGAGTGGCCCAGTGTTTGGGGAACCTTCAACTGAAGGTGCCATCTGTGGGTTGGTGGAGGCAGATGGTCTTTCTCCTTGTGAGAGTTGGTCAAGTAGGTTTTGCAGCCTACTGACTTTCTCTTCAAGGATTGTGTTTTGGGCAAGAACATCGTAGAAAAAGCCCAGGTCATCATCAGCCGAAGCTGAATCATCTAACCTCCTGCTTGGAGCAGGATTTACATGCACTGGGTGTAGACCAGTTGTTGCATGTGCCCTTTTTTCTTGGTACTGGGGACTTCCAGCCTCAGGACAATGTCCATCATCATCTGTTGCCTCTAGTGAGGTCTTAGCAATGTTACCAGCCTCATTCTGATCATTTGCTGATTCAGAAGAGGTGGCAGCCTCACTAGATATTCTAATCTCCTTATCTACACCAGGAGATAGAAGTGGTAAACCCCCGTGCTGTGGGTTCTCAATTGCACTGTGTTCCTCCCCCTCAATTATAGAGGTGTTCCTAGTAGTAAGTGGTTTCTGGGGAGGGGGTGAGGAGTGCAGTTGAGTCAGCACTTGTGCAACTATTAAAGTTGGGCTGTGAGGGGCGGTTGTATGGGGTGAAGGGATAGAAGCAATGTGCACCTGGGGAGGTTGGTGCTCTTCAATGGCAATCCCCTCAAGTGAGGAAGATCCCAGATGTGTAGGTACCCCTTGGGTGGTTGCTGCAGGCTTCTGTTGAGAGGAATCCTGAGCGGCTATGGCTGGAAGAGTCCTTATATCCACTAGGGGGTTTGGACCAGTGGATATCTCTGCGTTTGTGTTGCAGGGGCATCCTCAGGGGACTCAATTCCCTGTGTAGCCGTTTTGGGTTTCTTTTTGGTGGGTTGGGTGGGGACTTTTGATTTGGAGGTGGTGGCTGTGGGTTCCAGCTGCGTGGGTTTGCGCAGCTTGGCAGCCAATTTGAGTGTCTGGTCAGAGTTGTGCCGGGAGTATACTTCCGGCAGAACAGCCGTAGCAGGGACTCCCAAGCCAACAAGTCCGTCAGCATGAAGCTGGTTGTAATGATGGCCATTATGAACCGTGGATATATTATCCAACGGTTAGTAGTTAGTTTTTGAGCCATATCCTTGAGCTCCGAAAATATTATTTCTGAAAAGTTTAACGGTTGTTGCTCAAGAATAGAATACATTACCTGCGACCACTTTGACGACATTTGATCCCAAGACAAAGTCTTAGGAGCCAAACATACATTCACCATGTGAAAAATTAGGCGTTCGGCGTCATGGAAGTGTTTCTTCATGATAGTGGAGGCACTGAGATTGCCCTGATATCCATGCTGGGCAAAGGACAGATCTGTGGTGCCCTTGGGATATCCAGCAGGAGAAATAGCATCATCCAGATGAAGAATTTGGCAGATTATTGCAAGAGTGATGACTACTTCTTTGTTGTTGACGACCGAATGGAGAGATGGTGTGTTGTTCTCCCCAGTGGCAATGGTGACGTTCATCCAAAACTGTTGGAGGGATTCGGCATGTAGAATGGGATTCAAAAGAAATGCCGTTTTGTATTGGGACTGAATCATAAGATCGATAGCAGTATCGAACTTAGCCTAGACAGGCGATTTAGTAAGGTAGGCAACACAGTTGTGTCGCGGTTTAATTTTCATGGACGCCATTGAGAAGAGAGAAGTTTTGGAGAGGAACGTTAGGTTTGAAGATGAAGCATTGAAGGATTAGGTCAGGGATATTTATAGGGTACGGGTAAGAAAATGACTGAAGGATGTGGTTTAGTCATCAGTAGTTTTAAAAAACTGTTGACATGGTATTATCCTTTCAGACGTTGAAACCCTGAAGTCGTGGTGTTAGGCATCAGAAGTTAGAAAACTACTGAAAACCGTGGTTTTGACTTCAATGATTGAACACTGAGGACTTGGTGTTTGTCATCAGTAGTTTTGAAACTACTAAAGACAGTAGTTTTGTCATCAGTTGTTGGAAACAACTGAAGATGTGGTATTAGTCCATCATAGTTATAAAACTCTGAAGAATGGTTTTTGCTTCAGTTTTTTGAATGAACGGAGCATGTTGAAGACAACTGAAGAGAAAGTTCTCCTTCAGTAGTGTCGTCAATTCATAGCCTTTCAGCTGTTTCATGCTGTCCCAACACTTACTCTCCCGACTTTGCATCTGACTTTCAGTATTTCATACGACATCAGTACGATCTGTGTTAATACTGATTTCAGTATTTGTAACTACATCTTAATTTTAACTCAATCAGTAGTTTGGGAACGATAAAGTACTTAGTACTTGTAGGCCTTTAGCCGTCAGTAAGTATAAAAACTACTGAAGGGGAAAAACTCATCAATAGTATATTGACATGGGTACCAATGATCACCACTAATTATTACTGAAATCACAGGAGTTGTCACTTCTTCTAGCTGCATCATACCAGCCTTAACTACAACGTTTTGGAAGTAGAACTATCAAAGGCTTAGTAAAAAATATCTGCAGCTCATCACCACTAGCACAAACTTATGAAATCAATCAGACCTTTTCAAACATCCTAAAAAAATGAATGTCTGATCTCTAGATGTTTTTGGTCCAAGAGTGCTGGACTGTGTTAGGATCTCAGCCTCTTGGTTTAATCGATTGAACAGAATAGCAGCGGAATAGCTCAGAATTAGACAAATTCAAGCAAGAACATTCGATATAAAGCGATAAAAGAATTTTGTTATAGAGAGAGAAATATCCGACAAAAGGAATATTGCATTAAGATTGTCGGCCTCAATGGCACGATTACAGGTGAGTCATCCTTCCTTATAAAGGAAAAGTGACGTAGGCTGATGTCACTTGAAAGTGACATGTAACCGTTTTATAATACTACTGATGTTTAACAACTACTGAAGATGTCAACAACTGACATCTTCTTACAAATGTTCCTAAGTGTTAAACATCTTATTTACAACTACTGAAAAACATAAAACTACTGATACTACAACAACTGAAGAACAACCTCTTCAGTTGTTTACAAGTACTGAAAAGGAAACAAACTACTGAAAAAAAAGAAACTACTGATGAGAAAAACCATCACAACAACTGAAGAAGCCCTCTTCAGCTGTTGTCATCAGCTGTTAGCATCAGCTGATGTCTTCAGTACTTGAACATCAGACTTTGTCTTTCAGCTGTTGATCTTCAGTCTTTGTCTTCAGTACTTGTTGAAGTCTTCAGACTTTAGATCTTCAGCTGTTGTCTCAGTCTTTGTCTTCAGTACTTCAGAAATACTTCAGCAGTTGTATTCTTCAGACTTTGTAGAACAGCTGATCAGGTCTTCTTCAGCTGTTGTGATGTCCTGTGGGACTTAGAGGTTTCTCTGATCAGGCTCATTGGTTCTTTTGGTCCAACAAACTCCCCCTGAACCAATGCAGCCAAAACCTCTAAGTTATTGACGAGTCCCACTTATTTTGGCAGATAGATTGGTCTTTTTATCCTCTTGATCAGATGAGAAGTGACCCTTTTTCAGCACCGGCCTGGGAAGAAGTCTCTGATGATCTGTTTTGCATGATATGGTTGGGAGCTCTGTATTGGGGACTTGGACACTGAGCTGTTACCCCAACCATGAGATCTACTTCCCGTGTATCAGCCTATAGGATTCCCTGGTGTAAGCCCTTAGAAACATGATCTGCTCATCCATTGTCAGCACCTCGGGCACACCATCAAACAATCCTTCTCGGCCATACACTTCAGAGATGTACTTGGCCTGTTTTCCATTCTTGAGCTCAACCGTGGTTATTTGTCTGTAAGCAAACTCATCTGGATGAGTCCCTTCTAAGAGCAGGTTGAGCTCATCTTGTTTGAAGTTTTCAAGTCTTTTGTAAACCAATCCCTTCTTTATGATTTTATTCTCCAACATCTTTTGGGTGGTTGTTTGGCTTCATAAGCTTTCTTGAACTCTTCTACAATTTCCCAGGGGGACACTACAAGAACCACAGTGATGTCTTCGTCGACAACCCTCTTCACTTGGCCCTTGTATTTTGAAGGAATTTCTTTCTTGACAATCCTGTGTGCCACCCTAGGATCAGGCCATATCCTTACTTTTTCCCTTTGGTATTGAAAGGTATTAGCAAGGGTGTACAATCTTAAGACTTCTTTCTTCATGCTAATCATTGAAGAGGATGTGGCATATGCTTTGTCAATGCTTTTCAGCATTTCCTCATCATGTCTTTGCATCTGTTCCTCTTCAATCTTTATCATCACATCATGCATTTGAGAAGCAGGAGTGATGGACATTGGATTAGCCTTAGGCAAAGTGATAACTGCAGAGAGTGGCAGTCTGTCTTCATCCTCCTCTTCTTCTTCATCAGCCCTCAGTACCTTTCTTTTCTTTTGTCTAGGTACATCACTGGCAGTGGGTTTTGGGGGTAAAGGATTTGGTTTTGTGGGTTGGATGGTTGGTTTAGAGGGTAAAGGGGTTGTTTTAGTGGGTTGTGGAGGTAGTGATTTTGAGGATAGAGGCTTTTCAGACTGTTTTAGCATTTTGGCTGTAAGGGGCTTTAGTAAATTTTGTCAGTTCTTTTCGGTTCCCAACCCCAGCTTCATTTAATGCCTCAATCACTAAACCTTGGAGTATGCTTCAGACGAACAATCTTGGTGGTTATTGCCAAGATGTTGTCCCTGGTCCAGGCCCTTATTTCTATCAGAGATCTTCCCAAGTATTTGGCTATAAATCTAATCATTATCTCCAGCCTTTCTCTTTCTAAGGCATCATAACTAGCCCATCTTGAGTTGATCTCCTCTGTCTCCAACCTTCTGATCTCGGAGTCTAGTTGTTGGATGTCAAAACCCTGCCTATATAACTGATCAATGATTTTATCCATTGAACGGTTATGGTTGGCATCAGCTTCTTTCACCATATCATTCAGCTCCTTCTCCTTCTCAGACTCTCCTTTCCTCTTTTGATATGTGACATGAAAGTCTTTTTGACTTTCATTCACTTCAGCTCTCTTCTCACTCCTTCTCCTTCTCATGATCAAACTCAGTCTCCTCCACACTTATAACAGCAAACTCCTTCTCATTTACCTTCTCTGATTCTTTCTCCTTCTCCCCATCTGTCCTCTTCCTTTTTCCTTTAACTGACTGACTCTCCCCCTTTTGGTTGCATTGGGTGCAAGGGTTTGAGCAGTAGAAAGTGATTTGGTCACCAACTCCTCCACCAGGGTTGTATTATTGTAGGAAGCCTCTCATCAATGGCTTTGATCACTATATCTGTGATCATGGGAGTGATGAGAGGTAGGGATTTTTGAAGGTTAGCAACTGATTGATCAGGATGGTTCTGTTCCTGAGAATCAGTGCCAAAAGCAGAGGCTGGTGGCTTGGAAGTATGTATTGGCTCAGTGTTTAGGGGACCTTCAGAAGAAGGTGCCATCTGGGTGTATTGTGGTGGCAGATGGACTTTCATCCTGAGACATCTTGGCCAGCAGCTCTTTGAGTCTGCTAACCTCATCCTCTAGGATGGTGTTTTGAGCAACTACATCATAGAAGAAGCTCAGGTCATCATCAGTTGATACTGAATCACCTGACCTCCTGACAGAGTCAGGATTAACATGCCTTGAGTGTAGATCAATTATAGCATGTGCCCCTTGTTCTTGGTTCTGGGGACTTCCAGCCTCAGGACTATGTCCTTCATCAGCTGTTGCCGCTGGTGAGGTCTTAGAGATGTTACCAACTGCATCCTGGTCATTTGCTGAGTCAGGGGCAGTGGCAGCCTCACCAGAATTCGCACCTCCTTGTCTACACCAGGAGATGGAACATGATAACCCCTGTGCTGTGGGTTGACAGAAGCATTGTGATCCTCCCCCTCAGGTGTTGAGGTTATCCCAGTAGTGATTGGTGTCTGGGTGGGGGTGAGGAATGCAACTGCGTCAGCACTTTTGCAACAATTATTGTAGGGCTTTGAGGGGCGGTTGCATCAGGAGAGGGTGTGGAAGCAGTGTGCACCCGGGCAGTGGTGCTCTTCAATGGTAATCCCCTCAAGTGAGGAGGATCCCAGCAGTGTGGCTTCCCTTTGAGTGGTTGCATCAGGTTCCTTTTGAGAGGAAACCTGAGCGGCTTCGGTTGGTGGAGTCATAGTCTCTACTGGGGGGTTATTTCCAGTAGAGATAACCTGCTTTGGTGCAGCAGGAGCATCCTCAGGGGACTCAACTCCCTGAGTAGCCTTCTTAGGCTTCTTCTTTGTGGGTTTGGAGGGGACTTTGGATGTGGAAGTGGAGGCTGTGGGTTCCAGCTGCGTGGGTTTGCGCAGCTTGGCAGCCTGTTTAAGAGTTTGGTCAGTGTTGTGTCGGGAGTATACCTCCGGCAATACAGCCAAAGCAGGGACTCCCAGACCAACTAGTCCCTCAGCAGAAAGCTGATTCTCTATTATGGCCATTATAAACCGAGGATATAGTATCCAACGGTTAGAAAGTGGTTTTGTGGCCATATCCTTGATTTCAAGAAAATTATTTCAGAAAAGTTTAGTGGTTCTTGTTCAAGGATAGAGAACAGTACCTGTTGCCATCTGGAAGACAGTTGATCCCAAGAAGAAGTCTTCGAGGCCAGGCAAACATTTACCATATGAAATATCAAGCGTTCAGCATCTGGAAAATGTTTCTTCAGGATGGTCGAAGCACTAAGATCGCCTTGATATCCATGTTGTCCAAATGAAAGATCAAGTTTGCGCTTAGGATATCCAACAGGGTAGGCAGCATCATCTAATAGTAATATCTGGCGGATGGTAGCAGTAGAGATGACCACCTTATGAGAGTTGATGGACGAATGGATAGATTCTCCATTAACAGTTGCATTCGTCCAAAACTGATGTAGCGAATCGGCATAAATGATTGGATTTAGGAGGAAGCCGTTTTCAGTGGTGATTGGACCATAAGATCTATAGCATTATCGAATTTGGTCCAGAAGGCGATTTAGTGAGGTACGCGACACAGTTGTGTCGAGGCTTGAGTTGCATGGTCGCCATTAATGAAGGTGAAAGATTTTCAGAGCTTTTGAAATTTTAGGTCGTGAAAGAATGAAAAACTCTGAAAGAGGGATCAGATATATATAGGGTACGGTTATGAAACGACTGAAGGTTTTGGTGTTAGTCATCAGTATTTGAAACAACTGATGACGTGGTATTAACTTTCAGAGGTTTGAAACGACTGATGGTATTGGTGTGGTCAGCAGTTATAAAACAACTGAAGACATGGTGTTTACAATCAGACGTTGAAACAACTGAAGTCTCTGATTTAGGCATCAGTAGTTT
This sequence comes from Flaveria trinervia, assembly GCA_025506515.1. Classification (NCBI taxonomy): domain Eukaryota; kingdom Viridiplantae; phylum Streptophyta; class Magnoliopsida; order Asterales; family Asteraceae; genus Flaveria; species Flaveria trinervia. The sequence goes on along the minus strand of CM046458.1, from coordinate 15,614,806 downwards.
TAAAAACTACTGAAGACAAGTTGGACTTCAGATGTTGAAACAACTGAGGACTTGGTATTAGTCATCAGTAGTTGTGAAACTACTGAAGACCCTGGTTGTGCCATCAGTTGTTGTAAACAACTGAAGACTTGGTGTTAGTCATCAGTAGTTGTGAAACTACTGAAGACATGGTATTGCTTCAGTTGTTTATGAAGAAACAGCAGTTTGTGAACTACTGAAGAGAGAGTACTCATCAGTAGTTGTCGTCAATTCATAGCCTTTCAGCTGTTTCATACTGTCCTCAACACTTACTCATCAGCCTTTTTGCTGTTTTCAGTTGTTTCATAGGACATCAGTACTTATCTGTTTCTACTGATTTCAGTAGTTGTAACTACATCAGTAGTTTAGAACAGATAAAGTACAGTACTTAAAGCATTTAGCCTTCAGTAGTTATAAAAACTACTGAGGGTAAAATAACTCATCAGTACTTATATGTGACATGGTTACCAATGATCATCAGTAATTACTGAGATCATCAGTAGTTGTCACTTATTCTAGCTGCAGCATACCAAGCCTTAACACCAGGTTGTGGAAAGTTGAACTATCCAAAGGCTTAGTAAAAATGTCTGCAAGCTCATCAGCACTAGGCACAAACATAGGATTAATTAGACCCTTTTCAAAACAATCTCTTATAAAATGATGTCTAATTTCTATATGTTTGGTCCTAGAGTGCTGGACTGGATTTTTGACAATGCAAAGAGCTGAAGCACTATCCATTAATAATGGAGTCTTAGTCTCTGTAATGCCATAATCCAAAAGTTGATTCTGAAGCCAGAGTACTTGGGATGTACAACTTGCAGCAGCAATGTACTCGGCTTCAGCAGTGGATGTAGCAACAGATGTTTGTTTCTTACTCTGCCAAGAAATCAAACAGTTGCCTAGGAATTGACATCCACCAGAAGTTGATTTCCTGGTCAACTTACACCCTGCATAGTCACTATCAGAGAAAGCAACTAATTTGCAAGAATGTCCAGTGGAATACCATAAGCCTAGAGATTGTGTACCTTGCAGATATCTAAAGATCCTCTTGACTGCAATCAGATGAGACTCCTTAGGTGCAGCCTGAAATCTAGCACAAACACATGTAGCAAACATAATATCTGGTCTAGAAGCTGTTAAATACATCAAGGAACCAATCATACATCTGTAAAGGGTTTCATCAACACCTTTACCTTTCTGATCAACATCCAATTGTGTGGTGTTGCACATGGGAGTAGAACAGGGTTTACAGTTTTGTAAATCAAACTTATTCAAAAGATCTTTTGTGTATTTAGACTGATGAATGAAAATTCCATCAGCTTTTTGTTTGATTTGCAAACCTAGAAAGAACTGTAATTCTCCCATTGCACTCATTTCAAACTTCTGTTGCATTAAGTTTGGAAATCCTCACACAATTGGGGATCAGAGGATGCAAATATAATATCATCAACATAAATTTGAACAAGTAGCTTATGCTGATCCACCTTCTTAATAAATAAAGTTTTATCTATGGAGCCTCTAGTGAAATTATTCTGTAGAAGAAAGTTTGATAAGGTCTCATACCAGGCTCTAGGTGCTTGTTTCAACCCATAAAGAGCTTTATCAAGCTTATATACCCATTCTGGGTGCTTATTATCCTCAAAGCCTGGTGGTTGACACACATAAACTTCTTCTTTTATGTTACCATATAGAAAAGCACTTTTGACATCCATTTGAAAAACTTTAAGATTGTGGAGTGCAGCATAGGCTAAAAACAATCTAATTGCCTCCAGTCTGGCTACAGGGGCAAAGGTTTCATCATAATCAATACCTTCTTCTTGTGCAAACCCCTGCACAACCAGTCTGGCCTTGTTCTTAACAATTAGCCCATTTTCATCAGTTTTATTCCTAAACACCCATTTAGTGCCTATTGCACACTTACCTGGGGGTAGAGGAACAAGCTCCCACACTTGCTGTTTTTTGAACTGAAGAAGCTCAAGCTGCATGGCTTCAACCCATCCATTGTCTCTCAAAGCTACATGATAGTTCTTTGGCTCTAGCTGACTGATGAAGAGAGCATAGAAGCAGAATTGGACAACTGGCTTCTGGTTGAAACACCAGCATTGATATCACCAAGGATTTGAGACATTGGGTGATTTTTCAGCTCTTGGTAAACAATCAAATCTGTGCAAGTGTTTGTAGGACCTTCAGAGCAGCAGATGTTGATGCAGATGTCAAACCATGAAGATGGTGGCAACTCAAATGAAGTTGAGGATGCAGAAATCTCATCAGCATTTGTTGTGGATGGTGCTGCTGGAGCTACAGGAGCATCAGGTTTAGAGGACTCAGGCAGTTGGTCACTAAACCTGAAGAGGTGATTACTACTATCATCATCATCTTCAGCAGTAACACCAGGTGGTGAACTGTTGACAGGAGCAACAGCAGGAGATTGATAAGGAACATATTGCAGTATGTCCAAATCAAAGAGCTCCACAGGGCTTTGTGGAATCTTGTCCTTTGGAGATTCATTGAACTTGACATGTAGAGTCTCTTCAACCATCTTTGTTCTGCAGTTGAAGACTCTGTATGCCTTGCAAGTTGATGAATAACCAACAAAGTACCCTGCATCCACCTTAGGATCAATTTCTGGAGCTGATCCTTTGTGTTGAGAATGAAACAGGGACACCCAAATGCTCTAAAGAATGAAATGAGAGGGGCCAAATGATGTAGAACTTCATATGGAGTCTTCATCAACCTCTGATTTATTAGCACTCTATTCTGCACATAGCATGCTGTGTTGACAGCTTCAGCCCAAAAGGTCAATGGCAGTCCAGAATCAGCCAACATAGACCTTGCAGCTTCAATGAGGGTCCTGTTCTTTCTCTCCACAACTCCATTCTGTTCAGGAGTTCTTGGAATACTAAACTGCCTCTTTATTCCCTTGGAAAGGTAGAACTCATCAAGTGTATTGTTCCTGAATTCTGTTCCATTGTCACTTCTAATACACTTGACTGAGAGGGAATACTGCTTCTCAGCATACAACACAAAGTTTATGATCTTCTGTGCAGCTTCATCCTTTGAATGTAGAAAGAAAGTCCATACAAATCTGGAGTAATCATCCACAATTACCAGACAGTATTTCTTCTTTGCCATGCTCATCACTCTCACAGGACCAAAGAGATCCATGTGAAGAAGTTGTAAGCAGGCAGTGGACTTTGGTTCTTCAATAGGTGGGAATGAAACCTTGCTGTTTTCCTTTCAAACAAGCAGTGCAGTTGTTTTCACACTTGAACTCCTTCATAGGCATTCCCCTTACTAAACTATGGTGTATCAGCTGATTCATGTTCTTGAAGTTAACATGTCCCAGCCTTCTATGCCATAGATTAGATTCTTGAGGAGAGGCCTTGGAAAATAGGCAAGGATGGCCTTTGAGATCTATTTTCTTGGAAAGATCTAAGGCATACACTCTTCCTGTCCTGTTGGCCTTCAGGAGAGTGTGAGCATCCAATACCTTGTCAATCAAACTCAGAACTTTGGATGACAGAATCCTGCAGTTCTGGCTTGTGAAAAGGGCAACATGGCCTTTGTCACACATTTGACTGACACTCAAGAGGTTATACTTGAGATTTTCCACATGGTTGACATCATCAAACCTTATTTCCCCATTGGAAACAAAGCCCTTCCCGATGATGTAACCTCTTGCATCATTGCCAAAGGAAACAAAACCCTTCCTTCCTGGAGAGTAGTCATTAAGAAGTGAGTTGTTCCCAGTCATATGCATAGATCCCCCACTGTCTACATACCAGATGCTACTTTGGCATGTTGAAGAAACCTGCATTAATAAACAATCAGTTAGTTTTGGAGACCCAAACCTTTTTGGTTTTGGGCCTGGTCTCATCAATAGATGGTAAACTAACAGGTTTATTGGGCACAATAGCTTGAGGTGAAGGAGATGGTGTAGAAGAGGAATCCTTTGGCTTGGATCTCCTTTTCTGGGGTTTCAACACAGGGCCATCAAGTTGGTTAACTCTTCCCAACAGATGTTGAACCATCATTACCAGCTGTGTCTGATTCTGGGAAAGAGCTTTCAGCTCTTCAGACACATTGGTATTGGTGTTTGATGATGAGTTCTTGTGTTGCACCATCTTCTTTTGAGCAACCTCAGCTATTGCCTGTTGCACTCCTTCCCTTTTAGATTTCTTTTTGGCATAGGAGTAACAGGATTTGATGCTGCTGGTACAAACTTGGACTCAAACTCAGTTTTCATTTTAGCCAAGTTTTCTTTAATTTTCTCCTTTTGTTTGAGTTTGGATCCCTTTTTGTACCAACAATCATCTGTGAGATGATTGAATAGACCACATATTTCACATGGTTTCTTCTTCATCTTCTGTTGATCATCAACTGAAGAAGATGAAACTACTGAAGACTTGCTCTTCAGCAGTTTAGAAGCACTTTTTGCCTTCTTGTCAACTTCCTTAGTAGGCTTCAAATCCTTCCTACTGACAGTTTTCTTCTCTTCAGTGCTGTCAGTTATTGGGATTTGAACTCCAGATGTTATCCCCTGCTCTCCAGTACCCTCAGTACTTCTAGGGATAACACTTGGGTTGATCAACTCATTGATCATGTGAGTGTCAGCAGTTGAACCATCAATATCAGCTGATAGGTTCACAGAGGGATTACTACTGACTTCAACTACTGATGGTGCTTTATCAAGTAGTGAATCACATGATGAGGTGGATTGGTCATTACTTTCTCCATCAGATTCTACTCCTGCTCTTGAAGCAAAATCTGTAGGAGGAGCAGTGTGATTATAACCAATTCCAAACTTCACATTGGAAGCTGTTTGCTTACTAAGAAGCATTTCAAAGCCCTTGCAAGATTGTACCCATCGATCACACTCTACTTGGGTGACAGCAAGAGTATCTTTGAGGTCTTTGTACTTCTCTAAGAGTACATCCTCCCTAGCCTTATCATCAGAGATTTGGCATTTTAATTTATAAATCTCATCAGTTTTCTCTTTCAGCACAGACTCAAACTCAGCTTTATTTTTGGAAATTATTTGTTCTAGCTCTACATTTTTATTGATTAAAGCCACATTTGCTTCTCTAATAGAGGCAAATGCTGCTATGCAAGTTTCAGAACATAATTTGGCCTTAGCCTCAGAGGATACCTGTGATACCTGTGTTGAAGAGGTACTTGAGGATGATCCATCAGAGGATTCCAAAGCCATGAGAGCTAGATTTCCAAAAGGATGCTCACCACCATGTTGACCAGCACCTGAGAACAGTTGTTCATTACCAGACACATCATCTGGTAAGCTGCTCCAGTCAACAACTCCTGGTGTGAAGAAGCTGTGTTGTTGAAGTTGATTAGGTTGATGAGATTGGGATGGTTGAGGCTCAGGGAGTGCATGTGGTTGCTGAGCAGTGGGTGCTTGAACCTGGCCTGGTTGTGGCATGTAATAGCAGGGGTATGGATATGGCATTGGCCCCTGTGGAACAAAATATGCAGGAGATTGTGGTTGATGATGATAACCAAATTGACAGGTTGTTGCCCTCTGTTTTGTTGACTATTGCCAGGAAAGTCACAAAAGGTGCAGGAGAGTTAGATCCAGATGATCTACATTCTCTTGCAAAGTGTCCAAGCCTGTGGCATTTATGGCACTTCAACTTACTCTTGTCAAAACCAACTTTGGTTTTGCCAGAGAGTCCTGGGAATTTCCTTCCAGTTCTTTTGTAGAACTTCTGAGATCTGATATTTATCAAGGCCATTTGGCTCAAAATATCCATCTCTTCTAAGTCATCATCAGCAATCCCCTTGAGATCATCCATGATGAAACATAGATTGTCACTATTACTACCAGCAGAATAACTATCAACACTCACAAAGGCAGGCTCAGAAGTGTTTGTAGAGAAATCAATATGCTCATCATACTGGCTTTCAGATGACGCATATTCTGACTCTTGATGTCCAATCAGGGCAGTGTTCCCTTGGACAAAATCCTCAGTAAGCTTGCCAGATGAAACCAATTTCCTTTTCTGCTCTATCTCTCTCTCGAATGTAAGCAGTTTCCCATGAAGTTGGGTGAGAGATAGGCGATCAACATCAGCATTTGAGCGTAGAACAATGGTATATGTGTTCCATCTCTCAGGCAGTGATCTTAGGAATCTATGGTTCATCTGACTCCTGGTATATTCATGTTTAACCATTTTCAATTCAGAGATTAAACATGAAAACCGCTCAAATTGTTGAGTCAGAGTCTCACCCTTTCTATGAGAGAAAGTCTCATATTGTTGGGCGAGGATTTCCTGTTTGTTTGCTAAAACCTCATCTACCACCAAATTGTTCTTTGATGGCTTTCCAGAGGTCATGAGCAGACACTCATGCAGAAGCCCAGAGTAAATCTCATTAGGAATAGCCATAGCCAAAATTCCATGGGCTTTTGCATCGATTTCAAACAACTTCTTGTCCTCATCGGAGTATTGCTCCTTCTTCTTTGGACCAACTGGTTTGTTTCCGGATCATTCACCATTGGCTTATGTGGTCCATGTACCACAGATGTCCAACAACCTGAGCTATTGACAGACAGGTGATGGAGCAATCTTCTCTGCCAAATGTTATACTCATTCCTCACCAAGATCGGAGGCTTGGTAGAGGATCCAGTATTGAAAGGATCATTCGAAGAAGTAGTCATTGTGGAAAATCAGACAGATTCAAGTAAAATCACAATAAATTTAGCTCAGAACCACACAGAACCTCAAATAAAACGGCCAGAAGCGATACACTCTCAATCTCTATAACAGATCCTTGCGAATTTGCTAATTCGATCAAACTTAGAGCGATTGAACAGTTTCAATGATCAATTGTTAGATCGATCAATGATTAACCTGCTCTGATACCATTTGTTAGGATCTCAGCCTCTTGTTTTAATCGATTGAACAGATATAGCAGCGGAATAGCTCAGAATTAGACAAATTCAAGCAAGAACATTCGATATAAAGCGATAAAAGAATTTTGTTATAGAGAGAGAAATATCAGACAAAAGGAATATTGCATTAAGATTGTCGGCCTCAATGGCACGATTACAGGTGAGTCATCCTTCCTTATAAAGGAAAGAATGACGTAGGCTGATGTCACTTGAAAGTGACATGTAACCGTTTTATAACTACTGATGTTTAACAACTACTGAAGATGTCAACAACTGACATCTTCTTACAAATGTTCCTAAGTGTTAAACATCTTATTTACAACTACTAAAAACATAAAACTACTGATACTACAACAACTGAAGAACAACCTCTTCAGTTGTTTACAAGTACTGAAAAGGAAACAAACTACTGAAAAGAAGAAACTACTGAAGAAAAAAAACAATCAAGAACTGAAGAAGCCCTCTTCAGCTGTTGTCATCAGCTGTTAGCATCAGCTGATGTCTTCAGTACTTGAACATCAGACTTTGTCTTTCAGCTGTTGATCTTCAGTCTTTGTCTTCAGTACTTGTTGAAGTCTTCAGACTTTAGATCTTCAGCTGTTGTCTCAGTCTTTGTCTTCAGTACTTCAGAAATACTTCAGCAGTTGTATTCTTCAGACTTTGTAGAACAGCTGATCAGGTCTTCTTCAGCTGTTGTGATGTCCTGTGGGACTTAGAGGTTTCTCTGATCAGGCTCATTGGTTCTTTTGGTCCAACAACTGGATTTTTGACAATACACAGAGCTGAAGCACTATCCATTAACAATGGAGTCGTTAGTCTCTTAATGCATAATCCAGAAGTTGTTTCTGAAGCCAGAGTACCTGAGAGGTGCAACTTGCAGCGCATGTACATCGGCCTCAGCAGTTGATGTAGCAACAGATGTTTGGCTTTCTTACTCTGCCCAAAAATCAACATTGCCTAGGATTCACAACCACCAGAAGTGACTTCCCTTTCTAGTTAACTTGCACCCGCTAGTCACTATCTGAAAAAGCAACTAATGTGCAAGATTGTCCAGTGGAATACCATAACCCAGAGTTGTGTACCTTGCAAATATCTAAAGATTCTCTCTTGACTGCAATCAAATGAGACTCTTTAGGAGCAGCCTGAAATCAAGCCACACACATGTATCAAACATAATACTGGTCTAGAAGCTGTTAGATTACATCAAGGACCCAATTTACATCTGTAAGCGTTTCATCAATAGCTTTACCTTTCTGATCAGCACGAGTTGTGTGGTGTTGCACATGCGAGTAGAACAGGGCTTACAGTTTTGTAAATCAAACTATTCAAATGATCTTTTGTATATTTTGACTGATTAATAAAAGTTCCATCAGCCTTTTGTTTTTTGCAAGCCTAGAAAGAACTGTAATTCTCCCATTGCACTCATTTCAAACCTTTTTCGTTGTAAATCATCACACAACTGGGGATCAGAGGATGCAAAAATAATATCATCAACATAAATCTGAACAAGTAGCTTATGCTGACCACCTTTTTAATAACAAAGTTTTATCAATGGAGCCTCTAGTGAAATTATTCTTAAGAAGAAAAGTAGAGAGTGTCTCATACCAGGCTCTAGGAGCTTGTTTCACCCATAAGAGCCTTATCAAGTTTGTACACCCATTCAGGATGTTTATTATCCTCAAAGCCTGGTGGTTGACACACATAAATTCTTCCTTTATTTTACCATATAAAAATGCACTTTTAACATCCATTTGAAAAACTTTAAGATTGTGGAATGCAGCATAGGCTAAGAACAATCTGATTGCCTAGTCTGGCTACAGGGGCAAAGGTTCATCATAGTCATACCTTCTTCTTGTGAAAACCCAGTACAACCAGTCTAGCCTTGTTCTTAACAATAAGCCCATTTTCATCGTTTATTCCTAAACACCCATTTAGTGCCTATTGCACACTTACCTGGGGGAAGAGGAACAAGTTCCCACACTTGCTGTTTCTAGAACTGAAGTAGCTCAAGCTGTATAGCTTCAACCCATCCATTGTCTCTCAAGCACATGGTAGTTCTTTGGCTCTAGCTGACTGATGAAGAGAGCATAGAAGCAGAAGTTAGACAATTGACTTCTGGTTGAAACACCAGCATTGATATCACCAATAATCTGAGACATGGGGTGATTCTTCAGTTCTTGATAAACAATGAGATCTGTGCAAGTGTTTGTAGAACCTTCAGCAGCAGCAGATGTTGATGTAGACTCTTGAAACCAAGAATTTGATGGTAACTCAAACGATGTAGAGGAAACAAAGATCTCATCAGCATTTGTTGTGGATGGAACTGCTGAAGCTACAGGAACATCAAGTTTAGCAGACACAGGCAGTTGGTCACTAAACTTGAATAGGTGAGTATTGATATTATCATCATCATCATCAATACCACTAGGTGGAAGACATGCTGCAGAAGATGATTGAGCCTCAGAATCTGCAACAGCTGGAGATTGATAAGGAGCATATTGCAGTATGTCCAAATCAAACAACTCCATAGGGTTTTGTGGAATCTTGTCCAAAGGAGATTCATTAAACTTCACATGCAGAGTCTCTTCAACTATCTTTGTTCTGCAGTTGAAGACTCTGTATGCCTTGCAAGTAGATGAATAACCAACAAAATACCAGCATCCACCTTAGGATCAAATTTATGGAGTTGATCATTTGTGTTGAGAATAAAACAGGGACATCCAAATGCTTTGAAATATGAAATCAGAGGAGCCAAATGATGGAGAACTTCATATAGAGTCTTCATCAACCTCTGATTTACTAAAACTATATTCTGCACATAGCAAGCTGTGTTGACAGCTTCAGCCCAAAAGATCAGTGGCAAACCAGAGTCAGCCAGCATGGACCTTGCAGCTTCAATGAGAGTCTGTTCTTTCTCTCCACTACTCCATTTTGTTCTGGAGTCCGTGGGATGCTAAACTGCCTTTTGATTCCCTTTGAAAGATAGAAGTCATCAAGTGTATGGTTTCTGAATTCAGTTCCATTGTCACTCCTTATACACTTGACTGAAAGGGAATACTGCTTCTCAACATACAACATAAAGTGAATAATCTTCTGAGCAACCTCATCCTTTGAATGTAGAAAGAAAGTCCATACAAATCTGGAGTAATCATCCACAATTACCAGACAGTATTTCTTCTTTGCCATGCTCATCACTCTCACAGGACCAAATAGATCCATATGCAGTAATTGCAAGCAGGCAGTGGACTTAGGCTCTTCAATAGGAAGGAATGAGACTTTGTGCTATTTTCCTTTTAAACAAGCAGTGCAGGTTTCATCACAGTGGAACTCCTTTATTGGTAAGCCTCTGACTAACTATTGTGGATCAACTGATTCATGTTTTTGAAATTAACATGACCCAGCCTTCTGTGCCACAGTTTAGATTCTTGAGGAGAGGCTTTGGAACATAGGCAAGGATGGCCTCTGAGATCTATTTTCTTGGAAAGATCTAAGGCATACACTCTTCCTGTCCTGTTGGCTCTCAGGAGAGTGTGATCATCCAACACCTTGTCAATCAAATGCAAAACTTTGGATGACAGAATCCTACAGTTCTGACTGGTGAAAAGAGCAACATGGCCTTTATCACACATTTGCTGACACTCAAGAGATTGTACTTGAGATTTTCCACATGATTAACATCATCAAATTTGATTTCTCCATTGGAGACAAAGCCATTACCAATGATGTAACCCCTAGCATCATTGCCAAAAGAAACAAATCCCTTCTTTCCTTGAGAGCAGTCATGAAGAAGAGAGCTGTTCCCAGTCATGTGCATAGATCCCCCACTGTCTACATACCAGATGCTACTTTGGCATGTTGGAGAACCCTGCAAAAATAAACAATCAGTTAGTTTTGGAGACCCAAACCTTTTTGGTTTTGGGCCTGGTCTCATCAATAGATGGTAAACTAACAGGTTTATTTGAAACAACAGCCTGAGAGGAAGAAGATGGTGAAAAAGAGGAATCCTTTGGCTTGGATCTCTTTTTCTGTGGTTTCAACATAGGAGCATCTAGTTGGTTAACTCTACCCAACAGATGTTGAACCATCATAACCAGCTGTGTCTGATTTTGTGATAAAGCTTTCAGCTCATCAGACACATTGCCAGTGGAGTTTGATAAATTCCTATGTTGCACCTTCTTCTTTTGAGCACTCTCAGCTGTCACCTGTTTAACCCCTTCCTTTTTGGATTTCTTTGAGGACTTAAGGGTTACAGGATTTGATGTTGCTGATACAAATGTGATCTCAAACTCAGTTTTCATTTTACCATTTTCTCATTAATTTCTTCTTTTGTTTGAGTTTGGAACCTCTTTTGTACCAGCAATCATCTGTAAGATGATTGAACAAACCACATACTTCACATGGTTTCTTCTTCATCTTAGGTTGATCATCAACTAAAGAGGGTGAAGCAACTGAAGACTTGCTCTTCGATGCTTTGGAAGCATTGTTTGCTTTCTTGACTGCCTCTTTAGTAGTCTTCAAACTCTTTCTACTGACAGTTTTCTTCTCTTCAATACTGACAGCAGTTGGAGTTTGAACTTCAGGTGTTAAATTCTGCTCTCTAATCCTTTCAGGACTCTCAGAATTAACTCCTGAGTTGATCAACTCATTGATCATGTGAGTGTCAGCATTTGAACCATCAACATCAGCTGATAGGTTCAGAGAGGGCTTGATGCTGACTTCTACTTCTGATTGTGTTGTATCAGAAAGTAGATCACATGATGAGATGGATTGGTTATCACTCTCACCATCAGATTCTACCTCTGCTCTTGGGGTAAAATCTGTAGGTGGAGCAGTGTGATTGTAACCAATGCCAAACTTCACATTGGAAGCAGATTGCTTACTAAGAAGCATTTCAAAACCTTTGCATGATTGTACCCATCTATCACACTCTACCTGGGTAACTGCAAGGGTTTCTTTGAGATCTTTATACTTCTCTAGAAGTATCTCTTCCCTAGCCTTATCATCAGTTATTGGCATTTTAGTTTGTAAATCTCATCATTTTTATCATTAAGTACAGACTCAAATTCAGCTTTGTTTTTGGAAATTATTTGTTCTAGCTCAATGTTCTTGTTGATTAAAGCTACATTTGCTTCTCTAATAGATGCAAATGCTGCTATACATGTGTCAGAACATAATTTGGCTTTTGCCTCAGAGGATACCTGTGATACCTTTGGTGTAGAGGCATTAGAGGATGAAGTATCAGCAGAATCCAAAGCCATAAGAGCTAGATTTCCAAATGGACTTTCACCACCATGTTGACCAGCACCTGAGAACAGTTGTTCGTGACCAAACATGTCATCTGGTAAACTGCTCCAGTCAACAACTCCTGGGGTGAAGAAGCTGTGTTGTTGAGGTTGAGTTTGTTGATGAGATTGGGAAGGTTGTGGTTCAGGCAATGCTTGTGGTTGTTGTACAATTGGAGCTTGAACAGAATTTGGTTGAGGCACATAATAGCAGGGATAAGGATATGACATTTGACCCTGGGGAACAAAGTATGCAGGAGAACTAGGATGTGAATAATGACCAGAACCAGCAGGATGTTGCCCTCTGTTTTGTGGACTAGTACTAGGAAAAGTCACAAAGGGTGCAAAAGAGTTAGATCCAGTTGATCTACACTCTCTTGCAAAGTGTCCTAGCCTTTGGCATTTGTGACACCTCAACTTTCTCTTGTCAAAACCAACTTTGGTTTTGCCAGAGAGTCCAGGAAATTTCCTGCCAGTTCTCTTGTAGAACTTCTGAGATCTGATATTAATCAGTGCCATCTGACTCAGAATATCCATCTCTTCTAGATCATCATCAGCTATTCCTTTTAGATCATCCATGATGAAGCATAAATTGTCACTATTATTGCCAGAGTGACTCTCAATACCAACAAATGCATGATCAGAACTATTTGAAGAGAAATCAATATGCTCATCATATTTGTTTTCAGATGCAGCATATTCTGACTCATGACCAATCAAGGCAGTGTTGCCTGGTATGAAGTCATCAGTGAGCTTTCCTGATGAGGACAGCTTCCTCTTCTGCTCTATCTCTCTTTCAAATGTAAGCAGTTTCCCATGAAGTTGGGTGAGAGATAGGCCTTCTAGATTTGCACTGGAGCGTAGGACAATAGTGTATGTGTCCCATCTCTCAGGCAGTGATCTGAGGAATCTGTTGTTCATCTGGCTATTGGTGTATTCCTGTTTCACCATTTTCAGCTCATATATCAAGTAGGAAAAGCGCTCAAACTGTTGAGTCAGTGTCTCACCCTTTCTGTGAGAGAATGTCTCATATTGTTGGCAAGGATCTCTCTATTGTTTGCTAAGACCTCATCAGTGCCACCGAATTGTTCCTTCAGGGCATTCCAGAGATCATGAGCAGTTTCATGATGCATAAGCCCTGAATAGATTTCATTAGGCAGTGCCATGGCCAGAATTCCATAGGCTTGGCATCAATCTCAAATAGTTTCTGATCTTCATCAGAGTATTGTTCCTTCTTCTTCGGAACCATTTGATTGGTTTCCGGATTGTTCACCATAGGCTTATGTGGTCCATGTACCACAGATGTCCAACAACCTAACTGTTAACAGACAGGTGATGAAGCATTCTTCGTTGCCATATGTTATACTCGGTCCTAACCAGCATCGGAGGCTTGGTTGAGGAACCGGTATTATGAGGATCATTAGAAGGAGTTGTCATCTCGGATTCAATCAAATTCGGTTAAACTAAAACAGATTTAGAACAAAAACGCAACAACCAATTGAACCAGAATATCTCAAAATAAATGAACGAAAGCGGCAGAAATTCAATAATCTATAACCAGTTCTTGCAAATACGCTAATTCAATCAAACACAGATATCAATTAGCAGTTTCAATGATCAATTGTTAGATCGATCAATGATTAACCAGCTCTGATACCACTTGTTAGGATCAGTGATCTATGTTTGATTGATTGACGAGTATTGCAGCGGAATTCAACCAATGAATTAGTCGATTCACAAGAACAAAACGATATTCAATTAAGAACAAAGACGATTATAGAGAGAGAGAATATCTGCAAATATATTTCATTCAATATTCGCTTTCGTGGTAACAGAATGTCACACTTATGATTAGGTCGACACCTCTTATATAAGAGATGTGACGTCTGCTGATGTCACTTGATAGTGACATCTAACAGATTTATTTCAACTGAAACACAACTACTGAAGATGTCAAAACAGCTGACATCTTCTTACAAAAAATGCTAAGTGTTATTAGTTGTTACAAATACTGAGAAATATAAAACTACTGAAACTACAACGACTGAAGAACAAGCTCTTCAGTCGTTTTACAAAACTACTGAAACTAGAAATATAAAACTACTGATATCACAACTACTGAAGAAGTACTCTTCAGCAGTTGTGACAAACTACTGACGCTTCAGTACTTGATCTTCAGACTTTGACCTTCAGATGTTTCATCAGCTGATGACTTCAGTAGATATCATCAGTTGATGTCTTCAGTCTTTGTCTTCAGACTTTGTACATCAGTTGTTGATCTTCAGCACTTGTAAACTCTTCAGCTGTTGTACTTCAGTACTTTGGTCTTTCAGCTTCAGCACTTGTGTTCTTCAACTGTTCAGCTTTAGTACTTGTGTTCTTCAGCTGTTCAGCTTCAGTACTTGTGTTCTTCAGTTGTTCAGCTTCAGTACTTGTGTTCTTTAGCTGTTCAGCTTCAGTTCTTGTGTTCTTCAGCTGTTGTACTTCAGCACTTTAGTTCTGCAGCTGTTGAAGTCTTCAGCACTTGATCTTTAGCTGTTGAAGTCTTCAGCACTTGTCAAACTACTGATGAAGCTTTCAGCAGTTGTTGTGATACCATGTGGGACTTAGAGGTTTCTGATCTTGGCTCATTGGTTCTTTTGGTCCAACATGCATTGACCCTGTTACTCATCCGCGTTTAATTGCTTCATCGGCATTAACCCTTATTTGGTGATCTGCATTTGATGGCCACATCCGCATCAACCCTTAATTGTTCATCCGCATTTGTTGGCCTCATCCGCGTTAACCCTTATTATTCATTCGTATTTAGTATCCTCATCCGCATTTACCCTTATTTAGTCATCCACATTTGATGGCCACATCCGCATCAAGCCTTAATTGTTCATCCGCATTTGATGGCCACATCCGCATTAACCCTTATTATTCATCCGTATTTAGTGGCATCATTCGCATTAATCTTCCAAACACTTAAGCAGATTTAAAGTTTAACATGCGAGCCTAACATCATGTTCGATTTCAACCCATTATTCATCATGTTCTAAGCTTAAGTCTTACCCTCTAAGCCTTAGAAACATCATCGTACATTAGCGAACATGAACATAATCACATCATAACATCACAACATCATTATACATGCATAAAAGCATATGGGTCCGAAACCCAATTTAGCGAAAACATACATTCATGCATATCCAGTCCCCAAAATTAGTTAAAAACCAGTAAAAGAGGGGTCCTAGAACTCACCATTGCAGCTCTTGAGTATGGCTTCTGCCAAACTCGTTCGCAAATTGAATTCAATCTCCTAGAAACCGACAAAAACGTACCCGAACACATACAAACACACATAAGCATAAACCCGAGGATAAGACCAGTCAAGAACACCATAAAAGCATGAATTCTTACCTTGAATTCAAATTCTTTCTCTTGTTCTTCTTCAAAGCCGAGAATATTTCTGCTCTCTTCCTTTCTCTCACTAAAATCCAAAAGATTGGGTGTAGAAAGGGTGATGGGCGGCCATGCCACCTTTAACATCCACTTTTCAAACATTTTGTCCTTTTGGATACTTTTTCCCCTAGACTTGGGTTTTATTTCTTTTCCTTCTTTTTCTTCACTTAATCTTCTTTCTTATCTAAAAAAATAGCCGGGTGTTACAAGTCCACCCCCCTTAAATAGGTTTCGTCCTCGAAACCTGTTGTTCCTCAAAGAATTGTGGGTAATGTTGTCTTATCTCTTCTTCAGTCTCCCACGTAGACTCAGATCCCTTCCTGTGCTTCCACTGTACACGCACAAGGGGAACCACTTTATTCCTCAGCCTCTTTTCCTTTCGATTAATGATTGCCACTGGTTTCTCCACATAATTGAGCCGTTCGTCTACATCGATATCATCCAGTGGAACAATCATGCCTTCATCAGCTAAGCACTTCCTCATATGAGATACATGGCATGTCGGGTGGATTCCACTTAACTCATCGGGTAACTTTAGTCTATAAGCTACCTCTCCTACTCGAGCAATGATTTGGAAAGGGCCTATGTACCTCGAGCTCAACTTGCCCCGCTTTTGGAAATGAATAATACCCTTCCAAGGTGAGACCTTCAACATAACCCGGTCACCCACCTGGAACTCAATCGGTCTATGTCGTTTATCGGCATACGAATTATGTCTATCTTCGGCTGCCTTCATGAAGGCCTTGATCTTCTCAAGCTTCTCAGTCATAGCCTCGATTACCTTGACACTCCCTAACTCTTTTTGACCAATATCACCCCAACAGATGGGTGTTCTACATCTCCTACCGTATAGCATCTCATATGGTGGCATACCAATGCTGGTATGATAGTTGTTTTTGTATGAGAATTCGGCTAACAGTAGGTGGTCATCCCAACTTCCACCGAAATCAATCACACATGCCCGAAGCATGTCCACCAACGTCCAAATGGTCCTTTCTGAGTGACCATTAGTTTGGGGATGGTAAGCCGTGCTAATGTGTAACCTCATCCCCATTGCGTCGTGGAATTTCTTCCAGAATTTAGATGTAAATCGGGTGTCACGATCGGACACAATAGACACTGGAACACTCTGACGAGTTACAACCTCCTTGATATATAGACCAGCCAACCTCTCGGATGAATATGTCTCGTGAATCGGTAGGAAGTGAGCACTCTTCGTCAGACGGTCCACAATCACCCATATGGCATCGTACCCTTTCGGAGTACGTGGCAGGTTGGTAATGAAATCCATGGTGATGTGTTCCCACTTCCATTTCGGTATATCCAAAGGTTGAATCTTCCCATACGTATTTTGATGCTCGGCCTTCACATGCAAACAAGTAAGGCCTTTACTCACATACCCCACCACATCGCGCTTCATACCCGACCACCAATAATCTTTCTTCGTATCTTGATACATTTTCATGGCACCTGGATGAATGGAGTATCGAGTCTTGTGAGCTTCATCCATGATCTTCCCCCGTAGATCCCCAAATCAAGGAATCCACACACGTCCAAATCGGGTTTTAACACCAAGTGTGTTCTCACCCAATTCCCCAACTAGACCTCTCATCCTTTCAGAGTTAAGATGATCTTCTTTCAGTGCCTCATCTTGAAACTCTTTGGCTTGCTTCATTACATCAGAGGTCATGATCAGTTGGTATGCTTTCACCCGAATCGGTTCGGGACTCTCCTTTCGGCTAAGGGCATCCGCCACCACATTGGCTTTGCCCGGATGGTAGTGGTTCTCGCAATCATAGTCTTTTATGAGCTCCAACCATCTTCTTTGTCCCATGTTCAGGTCCTTCTACTCAATGAAGTAATTCAAGATCTTGTGATCAGTGAAAATAGTGCACTTACAGATAGTGCCTCCAAATCGTTAGTGCAAAGACCACTGCTGCTAGCTCCAAGTCATGTGTAGGGTAGTTGACCTCATGAACCTTCAACTGTCGGGACGCATAGGCTATAACCTTCCCTCTCTACATTAACACGCACCCTAAACCCGAGTAGGAAGCATCCGAATAAACCACTTCACTTCCATTGGGTAATGACAGAATAGAAGCTTGAGTCAATCTCGCCTTCAATTCTTCAAACGCCTTCTCTTGAGCTTGACCCCATACGAACTTCACATCTTTTGGGGTTAACTTGGTTAGTGGAGAAGCAATCTTGGAGAAGTGTTGAATGAATCTCCTGTAGAAACCCACCAAACCTAAGAAACTGTGAATCTCGGATGGCGTCTTGGGAGATTTCCATTGCATCACTGCCTCCACCTTAGCCGGGTCCACCATGATCCCGTTAGGATTCACCACATGACCCAAGAATTGAACTTCACGCAACCAAAATGCACACTTGGAGAATTTGGCAAACAACTTCTCCCTTCTCAACGTCTCCAAAACCTACCGAATGTGACCGGCATGCTCAATCTTGCTCTTTGAATAAATCAGGATATCATCGATGAACAAAATCACTGATTTATCCAACATCGGCCGACACACACGATTCATCAAATCCATAAAAGCAGTCGGCGCATTGGTCAGACCAAAAGACATGACAAGAAACTCGTAGTTACCATAGCACATGCGAAAAGCTATTTTAGGGATATCTTGCTCCTTCACCTTCAATTGATGGTAACCAGATCGAAGATCTATCCTTGAAAACCAATTGGCACCCTGAAGCTGATCGAACAAATCGTCTATTCTCGGTAAGGGGTATCGGTTCTTCACCGTCAACTTGTTCAGTTCGTGGTAGTCAATGCACATCCTCATACTACCATCCTTCTTCTTTACAAATAGGACCAGAGCACCCCAAGGAGAGATACTCGGTCTAATGAACCCCTTATCAAGCAGCTCTTGCAACTGCTCCATCAACTCTTTCATCTCTGTCGAAGCCAAACGATACCGTGCCTTCGCAATGGGTTGGGCACCCGGTATCAAGTCAATCTGGAACTCGACCTCACGGTCAGGTGGCACTCCTGATAAGTCTTCGGGGAATACGTCTGGAAAGTCACACACAACCGATACATTAGATAGTTGTGGTGTTGGCATATCCGCACCCTTTACGTAGGCCAAGTAGGCACTACATCCATGCCTCATACACTTTCCCGCCACCGCCATTGAAATTACCTTCGGAATCGTAGTGACCCGATCGCCGTAACCGTCACCGTCAGGCGTTGTCAAATGAATCATCTTCTTACGACACACAATGTTTGCCTTGAAGTCTTCCAACCAATCCATCCCATGAACCAAATCAAAACCACCCAAGGTCAACACGAATGGTCTAACAGGAAACTTATGACCTTATAGCTCCACATCACAACCCTCTAACATCTCAGAAATCCTGGTAGACTTACCTATGGTAGTTTCTACATCGAAGGGCGCATTACGTCTACTACTAACAGTAAACTTAGCACAGAAAGCAATAGAAATAAAACTCTTACTAGCACCAGAATCAAATAGCACAGAAGCTAACGTTTGGTTCACCAGAAACGTACCGGACATGACATCAGGGTCCGTTCTAGCTTCATCTTGTGTCATAGTGAATGCTCTGGCGTTCGCCCTTGGTCCCTCACCTCCAGTTTTCTTCACCCTAGAACCCTCAACTCTTGGCTTCTTACAATTCCTACTCATATGACCACTTTCCCCGTAGTTTAAACACTTCATACCTCCACAGTCTCTAGCCATATGACCAGGCTTCCCACACTTGAAACAAACATTCAACCCCCATCTACACTCGCCACCATGCTCCTTCCCACACTTGCCACATTTTTTCAACCCCGCACTGGATGTGACCACATGACTGTCATCCACCCGAGCCTTCTTGTTACTTGTCGAGGCACCACCCCGACCGAACCTCTTCCCATTCCAGTTTCCATCACCTCCACCCTTTCGACTACCTTCAGTCACCACCACCACAGTCCTCTCATCATACAATCTCCCTGCTAGATCCACCGCTGACCTAAACGTGCTTGGTCGGGCGGCGATCATGTGCCTGCGAATGTCCGTCAACAAACCCTGAACATACCTCTTGATCTTCCGAGATAGAGGTGTCACCTGATCCGGCACCAGACGTGCCATTTCATTGAACTTTGTGGTGTCCTCTTGGTGTGTTATCGTTCCCTCCTCAAATTGAAAAAAATCCCTCTCAACCTTGTCCATTTCCCGGTGAGGACAAAACTCCTCGATCACCAACTTCTTCAACTCCGACCATCTCATTCTCTCGATCGCTCGACTACCCTCGGCTTGGACTATATTGTCCCACCAGCACAGAGCCAAGTCTACAAAAGAATGGGTAGCGAACTTCACTTTCTGGTCCTCTCGGCAGTCGCTGATATCAAGTACAGCCTCCATTTCCCTCACTCATCGGTGAGCAGTAGCAACAGTGTCATTTCCATCAAAAGTAGGGGGCTTGCATCTCATGAATACCCCATAGTTACAGCCTCGTACTGCCTCCCGCGCAGGCTCTACTTCTTCCTCTTCTTCTTCTTCATCAGACGGAACCGTCTCAGTCTCGGGCTGTCTTCTTTCGCCCGTAGGTCCACTCCTTTCCCTTATCTCCCCCTCTCTAACTACCTTTATTACTTCGGTCACCACAGATGGTAGGATCATCTACATGACTTGATGCACTTCTTCCACAACTGCCTCCTTCACTCAGGCTCTCAGATTAGCACTCTCATGTCTGCCCTCCTGATGAGGGGTTTCTGGTCCTTCATGAACCACCTTTTCGGCCCTAGGCCTTCCCCTCGTAACCCTTTGTTCAACACCTCATCCGACACCACGCTAAGCTTTAGATGATCTACCACTGGCCATCCTCTAACTCACACTGAAAGATTTAAACACTAATAGGGTCATTCAAGGAAACGACTCAGTTGATGGCAAGTATAGTAAGTTCCTATACAGTGGCCAGTTGTGATTAGCCACTTACTTTACTCTTCATACCCCAAGCATTACCTGTCCTGACTACATTAGCATTTTAAATCTACATACAACACATAACGACATACCATGTGAACGTAATAGCGGTTAACTTTACAAAAATACCTGATGGCACACAGCTACTCAGATTGGCATCCCTTTCCCTTTCCTTCCCATTCTCAGTTTAAGTTAAGGCTCATTTTGAAAATTTACCCATTTCACTTAAACTTTGGCTCTGATACCAACTTGTAAGGCCCCGTTCCTCGGATGCTCATAGCTGGTAAATCATCTCAAATAAAACATATACTTTACATTTAGTCATTCATAAAACCTTGCTGCGAAAGTCTAAGAAATAACTTTTCATATCATTACAAATGCTTTTGCAAGTTAATACAAACGTTCATTTCAAAACATCATTCGTTCACATTATAATGCAAAAACATTAACAACAGAATGCCATTCAACATGCCAAGTAGCTGCTCCATGCCATCCTCAGCAATGCTCACTTGCCAACTGGAAAACGCATAAAAGTTAGTATTATTGAGTGAGTTCTAGTTTAATAATAAAACATACTTTTTCCTTCATTTAAAACTATACATTACTATTGCATGTGATCATACATCATGCATACATACAGATAATATCATTATTATCTTCGTCATTCTTTCGTTCATACTTTCATTCATTCATTCATTACTTCTAGTGACATGTACATTATCCCTAACATTGTGCACGAAGCGGGTAACTATGCCTGAGGTCTTTCATAGACCTCAAACATTGTGCACGAAGCTGACTCCAGTACCTAGGGTAAGTATATTCACCATTTATCTTTTCTTTTTTGTTCTGGATCAATGCCATATGCTATACCTCGAACATTGTGCACCAAGCGGGTAACTGGGCTTGAGGTCTTTCATAGACCTCGAATATTGTGCACGAAGCTGACTCCAGTACCTAGGGCAAGCGACAAGGATCCCATTCGTATGGTCAATCACAAAGATTGGACCCCAATGTGAATCCTTTGGGGTAGCTAATCCGCACACCATTGAGCTAACACCTACATAGGGTGTGCACGTCCATACATTTGCTTCCAAGCCTTCTTACATTCATTCGTTCGTTAATGCATGCATTCATTCATCATGTTCCTCTTTCATTATCTTTCACTTTATGTTACATAATACTTCGGTTCATTCATTACCATAACACATAAAGTCATAGGAAAGATAATCATACATCATTATAAGGAACATACACATATCATTCATACATCATCATGAAGGGCATCATGCATACATAACATACATCATGCATATCCATGCAACAACATCATCATCATCATCATGCATAAGCATCAAGCACATATCATTTCATGCCAATCATACCCTCTATGACCTCAAAAGTCAACTTACATAACCCCCGGGAATCTCTAGGTCAAAGCCTACATTACTCCTTTTTCTCCCAAAAAGTCAGAATTTTTCTAAGTGTTCATCCGCATTGACCCTATTACTCATTCACATTAATTTGCTTCATCCGCATTAACCATTATTTGGTCATCCGCATTTGATGGCCACATCCGCATCAACCTTTAGTTGTTCATCCACATTTGATGGCCTCATCTGTATTAACCCTTATTATTCATCCGTATTTAGTGGCCTCATCCGTATTAACCCTTATTTAGTCATCCGCATTTGATGGCCACATCCGCATCAACCTTTAGTTGTTCATCCACATTTGATGGCCTCATCTGTATTAACCCTTATTATTCATCCGTATTTAGTGGCCTCATCCGCATGAATCTTCCAAACACTTAAGCAGATTTAAAGTTTAACATGCAAGCCTAACAACATCATGTTCGATTTCAACTCATCATTCATCATGTTCTAAGCTTAAGTCTTACCCTCTAAGCCTTAGAAACATCATCGTACATCAGCAAACATGAACATAATCACATGATAACATCAAAACATCATTATACATGCATACAGGCATACGGATCCGATACCTAATTTGGCGAAAACATACATTCATGCATATCCAGCCTCCAGAATTAGTTAAAAACTAGTAAAAGAGGGGTCCTGGAACTCACCATTGCAGCTCTTGAGTATGGCTTCTTCCAAACTCGTTTGCAAATTGAATTCAATCTCTTAGAAACCCACAAAAACATACCCGAACACATACAAACACACATAAGCATAAACCCGAGGATAAGGCCAGTCAAGAACACCATAAAAGCATGAATTCTTACCTTGAATTCGAATTCTTTCTTCTTGTTCTTCTTCATAGTGGAGAATATTTCTGCTCTCTTCCTTTCTCTCACTAAAATCCGAAAGATTTGGGTGTAGAAAGGGTGATGGACGGTCATGCCACCTTTTACACCCACTTTTCAAACAATTTGTCCTTTTGGATACTTTTTACCCCTAGACTTGGGTTTTACTTCTTTTCCTTCTTTTTCTTCACTTAATCTTCTTTCTTGTCTAAAAAAATAGCCGGGTGTCACGTCCATCCGGATAAGGTCCATCCGCATAGGTCCATCCGCATAGGTCCATTCGCATAGGGCCCATTCGCATAGGGTCCATTCACCTGGTGTTCATTCGCCTAACTGTTTGGTTGTCTGGGAGGCCATGCGACTGAAGTGTGCCCATACCCCCAAATAGGGCTTGTGCGCCCGAAAGAGCATAGTTTAACTTTTTGACTTTTGGGGAGATGGGTAGAGGTAGGCTTTGACTTGGGAGGTTCCCGGGGTTTCATGTAAGTTGACTTTTAAGGTCATAGGCATTATGATGGGCATGTACGTTGATGTAAATTTGTTGCTTTTGCATGTTGTTATGTATGTATGATTTATGCCTCGTATGATGATGTTGTATGTTTATTATGTTCCTTGCTTGGTATGATGGTCTTCCCGTGGCTTTACCTTGTATGTTAATGAATGAAATGAAAAGTATTATGTAACATAAAGTGGAAGATAATGAAAAGAGGAACAAAATGAAGAATGCATGCATTAATGAACGAACGAACATAAGAAAGTCTTGCAAGCAAATGTATGGAGGTTCACACTCAATGAGGAGTGTTAGCTCAACCGTGTGCGGGTTAGCTACCCCATAAGGGTGCACCCTGGGGCTTGATCCGTGTGATCAAGCATATGTTAGGAGGTTCACGCCCAATGAGGGATTGTCTGCTTAATTGTGTGCGGGTTAAATACCATATGAAGATGCACACAGGGGTTCAATCTTTGTGATTGACCAGATGTATGGGGTGCTTGTCGCTTAACCCTAGATGAATTGCTTGGTGCTCTAGAGGGGGGTTAAGCACATGACAGGACCTAGATGAAAACGAAAAGATAATAAGTATGAAATGAACGATGAAGAAGATAATAACTATTATCTATGTGTACGTACGACGTGTGATCACATTCTAAGACTGTTATGATTTGAAAGAAATTAAAGGATGGTTTTTAAACAAAAGTAGAGTATGTTTTATTATAAAACTAGAACTCACTCAGCAATGCGGACTTTTATGTGTTTCCATTTGGCAGGTAATGTTGCTGAGGATGGTATGGCGTGGCTACTCATCTCTTTTGGATGGCAACCATTTTTATAATGCTTTTGTGATGTAATGCAACATGTATTTTGTCACTTGATCATGATATATTGTTTTGCAAAAGCTTTTATAATGAAATGAGATGTCTGTTTTAATGTCTCCGCTGTAACGTTTTCTCTAAATGGATGTAATTATATGTTTTATGTGCAATGATTGACTAGTTGTAAGCGTCCCAGGAACGGGGCCTTACAAGTTGGTATCAGAGCCAGGTTTAAGTGAAACGGGTAAATTTTCAAAATAAACCTAAACTTAACTGAAAATGGGACGAAAAGAGAAGGGATGCTATTCTGAGTAGCTGCGTGCCATTAGGTATTTTTGTAATGTTAATCAGTTTTACATGCGAATGTTATGAAGTTATGTGTTGTTTGTTGATTTAGATACTGATGTAGTCAGGATAGGCAATGCTTCTATTGGAGCATATATAGTCATATATAGTGTGTCTGTCACTTGTCGAATAGTCTAGGCTTAATGTTATACACCTGATATGTTGTAAACACATGAAATTGGGTCATTCGCAGGGGCATATGCGAATCAGACTCAGTCGTACGACTGAGCCATGCTAATGGACCAGTCGTGCGACTGAGAGATGCGATTGGGACATTCGTAAGACTGAACCATAAGTATGGTCCAGTCATACGATTGAACCATACGCATGGTCCAGTCGTCCGATTGAACCATACGCATGGTCTAATCACACGAATGGGCCCAGTCGCATCTAATATGGGCCGAGGCCTATATATACTAGTTTCAATGTGTAGAGAGATTGAGGATTCTCTAAAGGGATTTAGAGAGAGTGTGCCCAGGAGCCTAGGGCTGCCAGATGAGAGGGGAGATCATGCTCGATCTTCCCCTTGCCAAGAGTCTTGATTCTTATGTTGTAACGAGCTTGTAATCCTTAGGTTTTATCAATGAAACCATTCAATTATAGTTCGTATTATTGTTTGACTTTTTGGTTTGTGCTGTTGTTTATCCTTCCGTTAAGAACATGCTTGGATGTTTATCGATCCAAGAAAACCGACTTCACAGTTTGGGGTATGAAGAGTAAAGTAAGTGCCTAATCATAACTAGCCACTGTAATTAGGGACTTACTATACTTAACATAAACTAAGTTGTTCCCTTGAATGACCATGTTGGTGTTTGAATCTTTTAGTGTGTGTGTGGATGGCCGGTGGTAGATCTTCAAAAGCTTCACGTGGTGGAGGTCGTGATGCTGAACCACAACCTAAAAGAGGAAGGTCTAGAGTTCAGAAGGTGGTTCATGAAGAACACGAGACCCCTCATTGGGAGGGCAGTGATAAGAGCGTCAATCTGAGAGCCTCAGTAAAAGAGGCGGTTGTGGAAGAAGTTCATCAGGTCATGCCGACAATCTTACCATCTGTGGTGACCGAAGTTATCAAGGCTATACGAAAAGGAGAAAGGAAAGAGAGAAATAGGTCTTCGGGAGGACGGGAGCAACCGGAGCCTGACACGGCTCTCTTCGATGATGAAGAGGAGGGAAAAGAATAGCCTGCGCCAGAGGCGGCATGAGGCTATAACTACGGGGCATTTCAAAGGTGTAAGCCCCTACTTTTGATGGTAATGGCACTACTGCTGCTATTCACTGATGGGTGAGCGGAATGGAAGTTGTTTTAAATATTAGTGAGTGTTGAGAAGACCAGAAGGTGAAATTTGCTGCCCACTCGTTTGGGGACTCAGCTTTAGGCTGGTGGGACAATATTGTCCAAGCTGAGGGAAGTTAGGCTATTAGGAGGATGAGATGGTCTGAACTGAAAAAGTTGGTGATTGAGGAGTTCCGTCCTCATTGGGAAATGGACATGGTTGAGAGGGAGTTCCTGCAATTGGAGACGTGGACGATGACATACCAGCAGTACACCACCAAGTTCAATAAGATGGCACGTCTGGTGATGGACGAAGTGACGCCTTTGTCACGAAAGATTAAGAGGTATATTCAGGGCTTGTCGGCGTATATCTGCAGGCACATGATCATTGCCTGATCGAGAATATTTAGGTTAGCAGTTGATTGGGTAGGAATGTTGTATGATGAGCGAGAGGTGGTGGTGGCTGAGGCAAGCAAGAATGTTGGTGGTGATTGGAGTTGGAATGGGAAAAGGATTGGTTAGGGTGGTGCCCCGACGAGCAACAAGAAGGCGCGGGTGGATGATCGTAGTGTGATCACACTGGGTACAGGATCGAATAAATGTGGCAAATATGGGAAGGAGCACTGTGGCGAGGGTAGGTGGGGGTTGAATGTCTGCTTCAAGTGTGGGAAGCCTGGTCATATGGCTTGAGATTGTGGGGTTACGAGGTGTTTCAACTGTGGGGAAAGTGGTCACATGAGCAGGGATTGTAAGAAGCCAAGGGCTGAGGGTTCTGGGGTGAAGAAGACTGGAGGAGAAGGACCAAGGGCGAGCGCTAGAGCGTTTACGATGACGCAGGAGGAGGCTAGGATGGCCCCTGATGTTGTGTCAGGTACGTTTCTAGTAAACCAAACTTTAGCCTCCGTGTTATTTGATTCTTGTGCTAGTAAAAGTTTTATTTCTGCTACTTTCTATGCTAAACTGCCTATTAGTAGTAGGAGTGTTGATGTGTCCTTTGATGTAGAAACTACCATAGGTAAGTCTACCAGGATTTTTGATATGATAGAAGGTTGTGATGTGGAATTAGAAGGTCATAAGTTTCCTGTTAGACCATTCGTGATGACCTTAGGTGGTTTTGATATGCTTCTTGGGATGGATTGGTTGGCGGACTACGAGGCGAACATTGTGTGTCGAAAGAAAATAATTTGTTTGACAGCGCCTGACGGGAGTATGGTGACGGTTTATGGGGATCGGATCACGACGATCCCGAAAGTAATCTCAATGGCTGTGGCAGGAAAGTGCATGAGGCGTGGATGTAGTGCTTACTTGGCCTATGTAAAGGATGTGGATACGCTAACACCACAACTGTCCAATGTACCGGTTGTGTGTGACTTTCTAGACGTGTTCCCAGAAGACCTATCAGCAGTGCCACCTGACCGGGAGATTGAATTCCAAATTGATTTGATACTGGGTGCCCAACCTGTTGCTAAGGCACTGTATTGTTTGGCTCCGACGGAGATGAAAGAGTTGATGGAGCAGTTGCAAGAGCTACTTGATAAGGGGTTTATTAGACCAAGTATCTCTCCTTGGGGTGCTCCGGTCTTATTTGTGAAGAAGAAAGATGGTAGTATGCGGATGTGTATTGACTACCATGAGCTGAATAAGTTGACAATAAAGAACCGATACCCTTACCGAGAATTGATGATTTGTTTGATCAGCTTCAAGGTGCCAGTTGGTTTTCAAGGATAGACCTTTGATGTGGCTACCATCAGTTAAAGGTGAAAGAGTAGGATATTCGAAAAGCAGCTTTTCACACGTGCTATGGACATTACGAGTTTCTTGTCATGTCTTTTGGTTTGACCAATGCGCCAGCTGCTCTTATGGATCCGATGAATCGAGTTGTTGACCAATGTTGGATAAATCAGTGATTGTGTTTATTGATGATATCCTAATTTATTCAAAGAGCGAGATAGAGCATGTCGGTCACATTTGGGAGGTTCTGGAGACGTTGATAAAGGAGAGGTTGTACGCCAAGTTCTCCAAGTGCGCATTTTGGTTGCATGAAGTTCAGTTCTTGGGTCACGTGGTGAATCCTGAGGGGATTATGGTGGATCTGACAAAGGTGGAGGCGGTGATGCAATGGAAGTCTCCAAAGACGCCATCTGAGATTCGTAGTTTCTTGGGTTTGGCGGGCTACTACAGGAGATTCATCCAAGACTTCTCTAAGATCGCTTCTCCACTAACCAAGTTGACCGGAAAGATGTATAGTTTGTACGGGATCAAGCTCAAAAGAAGGCATTTGAGGAGTTAAAGACGATGTTGACTCAAGCTCCTGTTTTGTCATTACCCGATGGAAGTGAAGATGTGGTGGTTTATTCTAATGCTTCGTACTCGGGGTTGGGGTGTGTGTTAATGCACAGAGGAAAGGTTATAGCCTATGCATCCTGATAGTTGAAGGTTCACGAGGTTAACTGCCGTACTTATGATATGGAGCTAGCAGCTATGGTCTTCGCGTTAAAGATTTGGGGGCACTATCTTTACGGGACGAAGTGCACCATATTCACCGACCACAAGAGCCTGAAGTACTTCTTTGAGCAGAAGGACCTGAACATGAGGTAGAGACGATGGTTGGAACTCATAAAGGATTATGATTGCGAGATGTATTACCTTCCGGCAAAGCCAACGTGGTGGCGGATGCCCTTAGCCGAAAAGAGAGCCCCGAGCCGATTCGGATGAAAGCTTACCGGTTGATCATGACCTCCGATGTGATGAAGCAAGTCAAAGAGTTCCAAGATGAGGCACTGAAAGAAGATCATCTTAACTGCGAAATAATGAAAGGTCTGGTTACGGAATTGGGTGAAAAGACACTCAGTGTTAGAACCCGATTCGGACGGATGTGGATTCCTCGTTTTGGGGATCTACGTGTGAAGGTTATGGATGAAGCTCATAAGACTCGATACTCTATTCATCCCGTTGCTACCAAGATGTACCAAGAAATGAAGAAAGATTATTGGTGGCCGTGTATGAAGCGTGATGTGCTGGAGTATGTGAGTAAATGCCTTACTTGTTTACAAGTGAAGGTCAAGCACCAAAAATCGTATGGGAAGATCCAACCTTTGGATATACCGGAGTGGAAGTGGGAGCACATCACCATGGATTTCATTACGAAGCTACCACGTACCCCGAAAGGGTATAATGCCATATGGCTGATAGTTGACCGTTTGACGAAGAGTGCTCACTTCCTACCTATCCACAAGACATATTCATTCGAGAGGTTAACGGATCTATTCATCAAAGAAATTGTAACTCGTCATGGTGTGCCGGTGTCGATTGTGTCTCATCGTGACATCTGGTTTACACCTAAATTTTGGAAGAAATTCCATGATGCTATGGGGACGAGGTTGCATATTAGCACAACTTATTATCCTCAGACAGATGGTCAGTCGGAAAGGACCATTCAGATCTTGGAGGATATGCTTCGTGCTTGTGTTATCAATTTTGGAGGAAGTTGGGATGACCACTTACCGTTAGCTGAGTTCTCACATAACAACAATTATCATACCAGCATTGTTATGCCCCCTTATGAGATGCTATATAGTAGGAGGTGTCGAACACCCGTGTGTTGGGGTGATATTGGTCAGAAAGAATTAGGAAGCGTCGAGGTGATTGAGTCTAGGACTGAGAAGCTTGAAAAGATCAAGGCCTTCATAAAGGCAGCCAAAGATAGATAGAAGTCGTATGCTGATAAACGACGTAGACCGATTGAGTTTCAGGTGGGGGATAGGGTTATGTTGAAAGTCTCTCCTTGGAAGGGTATCATTCGGTTCAGAAAGCGGGACAAGTTGAGCCCAAGGTACATAGGCCCTTTCCGAATCATTGCACGAGTAGGAGACGTGGCCTACAGACTAGAATTACTAGAGTTAAGTGGAATTCACCCGACATTCCACGTAACTCATCTGAGGAATGTTTGGCAGACGAAGATATGATTGTTCCACCAGAGGATATCGAGGTAGACGAACGGCTCAATTATGTGGAGCAACCTGTGGCAATCATCGACCGTAAAGAGAAAAAAAGAAGGAATAAAGTGGTCCCACTTGTGCGCGTACAATGGAAGCAAAGAAAAGGGATCCGAGTCTATGTAGGATACTGAAGAAGAGATGAGACAGCATTACCCACGTCTGTTCAAGGAATAATAGGTTTCAGGGACGAAACCTATTTAAGGGAGGTGGACTTGTAACAGCCAGTTATTTCCCTTGAAGTCAAAGAAAGAAGAAAAAGAGAAAGAAAAGAAATAAAGCCCAAAGTCGAGGGACCAAATTTGCCAAAACAGGAGAAAGTTTGGAAGAGTGGGAGATTAAGAGGGGAGGGAAGCCCACTCTCCTCCCCCACACTTACAAATTTCAGCCATAGAGAGAAGAGAGGGAGAAAAGAGGTTTCAAGCTTCGGTTTCGGGGATTCGAGCATGAAAGTTGAGGTGTAGCGGTTAGTTTGGAGCTCTACTTGATGGGGTTGTTTGTGTGAGTTCTCGGACCCCTCTTTTGCATATTTTTAATTGATTTTGGGCTGGAGCACATATTAAAACCCGTTTCTGAAGTGTGTGTGTGATGCAAGTGGGGTTTGTTTTCAGGCTTGTATGTGCTTGAATGGTGTTGTGGTATGTATTCCTAAGGTTTACGATGGTTGATTTGAGCCTAGAACAAGTTTGAAAGAGTTTGAAGGCCGAAAATGCAGATTAGGTTCGGGATGAACTACATTCTGCATCAGCTAGGGGTATGCAACCGAATGGCATGCGACTGAGGTTCATTCGCATGCGAGTCATGCGACTGGGGTTCCATACGCATGTGAGTCATGCGATTGAGGTTCATTCGCATGGGAGTCATGCGACTGAGGTTCCATACACCTAGGTACTCATCTGCATTGGGTTCATTCGCCCATAGTGTCCATCCGCATAGGTCCATCCGCATAAGGTCCATCCGCATAGGTCTATTCACGTAGGGCCAATTTGCATAGGGTCCATTCGCCTGGTGTTCATTCTCCTAAGTGTTCAGTCGCCTAAGTGTTCAGTCGCCTGGGAGGCCATGCGACTGAAAGGTGCCCATACGCCCAAATAGGGCTCGTGCGCCGAAAGAGCATAGTTTAACTTTCTGACTTTCGGGGAGATGCCTAGAGGTAGGCTTTGACTTGGGAGGCTCCCGGGTGTTCACGTAAGTTGACTATTGAGGTCATAGGTGTTATGATGGGCATGTACGTTGATGTAAGATTATTACTTATGCATGTTGTTATGTATGTATGTTATATGCCTCGTATGATGATGTTGTATGTTTATTATGTTCCTTGCTTTGTATGATTGTCTTCCATGGCTTTACCTTGTATGTTAATGAATGAAATGAAAAGTATTATGTAACGTAAAGTGAAAGATAATGAAAAGAGGAACGAAATGAAGAATGCATGCATTAATGATCAAACGAACCTAAGAAAGTCTTGCAAGCAAATGTATGGAGGTTCACACTCAATGAGGAGTGTTAGCTCAACCGTGTGTGGGTTAGCTACCCCATGATGATGCACACTAGGGCTTGATCCGTGTGATCAAGCATATGTATGGAGGTTCACGCCCAATGAGGGGTTGTCAGCTTCACTGTGTGCGGTTAAATACCCCATGAGGATGCACACAGGGGTTCAATCTTTGTGATTGACCAGATGTATGGTGTCCTTGTCACTTAACCCTAGATGAATTGCTTAGTGCTCTAGTGGGGGGTTAAGCACATGACAGGACCTAGATGAAAATGAAAATATAATAAGTACGGAATGAATGATGATGAATATAATAACTATTATCTATGTATACGTACGATGTGTGATCACGTTCTAAGACTGTGATGATTTGAAAGAAAGTAAAGGATGGTTTTTAAATGATAGTAAAGTATGTTTTATTATAAAACTAGAACTCACTCAGCAACACTGACTTTTTTGTGTTTCCAGTTAGCTAGTAATGTTGCTGAGGATGGTATGGGGCAACTACTCAGCTCTTTTGGATGACATCCATTTTTATTACGCTTTTGTGATGTAATGCAACATATATTTCGTAACTTGATAATGATGTATTGTTTTGAAAAAACTTTTATAATGAAATGAGATGTATATTTTAATGTATCCGCTGCAACGTTTTCTCTAAATGGATGTAATTATATGTTTTATGTGCAATGATTGACCGACTGTAAGCGTCCCGGGAACGGGGCCTTATATTCCTTGTCAAACCGGGTGCAAACAAACAATTATCCAAAGTAATAACAAGACCAGAGGGACATGAAAGACAATATGTTTTAATTTCTAGAAATAGAATTCGCTTCCCATCACCAATGTTGAGCGTCATGTCGCATTGTTTTAGATCTTTCCACTTTTTAGGCTTCTTCAAGACAATAATGATATGGTAACCACATCTATTATCAAATACCCATGTGTTACTAGAAACAATAAAACGTTCAATAACATATATAAGAATATATACGGAAAAGCCTTCACCTTTGGCTTCTTTGCCTTCAGCTTGGTTAGATATTTAGAGAAGCCATGCTTCTAGTGCCCATCTGATTATAACCCTTATTCTTAGGATCAAAGTTCTTAACATTGGTAGATCTGACCATTAACACTTGATTAGCCTTACTTGGTATGTTTTACCTAGTTTGATTTGAGCATGCCATGTAGTTTAGCTATAATTTTGACCATGCATTTATATTACAATTCATTATGAACTAGTCATCATAACTAAATTGGGGGTTCAAGATGAAATCCGATGCCAATTAATCCTAAATCCGGTAAACAAGTTTGTTAATTTGGTCGATTTACCCTATCATCTTAAGCACATAAATACTAAGATGTGAATCTTCTCACATTTGGAAGGAAATAGTTGCTTCACGGTATCATTGTTGGGCTTAGTTTTGAAACATGCCCTTAAGTTTCTCAATCATGTCATACACAGTCATTTGCTACATGTTTTTGTGGGGATCAAAGGACATGGTGAGTAGCAACTGTATTAATTATAGTCTAGTTGGGAAGAACGCTATCTATACATAGAACTTTTCCCAATCTTTAGAACAATTCTCAAATTACGTTGACATGCAAGAAACTTGGTGTTTTCTAGTTTTTCCTTCTAAAGAATTAACTTGAGAGCGACGCTGTTATTGATTTCAAAATACATATGTTAAATAAAAAAATAAATATAAACAACTTTGGTGTATTTACATATCTAACCCAATTATTTTAACTAAAATTTACAATATACTGGTGGTTCTTACTTCACACGCTTGTGTGGAAAAATCCACTTTATATCAAAACATAAAATATATAAACAAAAACGTACAAACATATACGCATCTGTGACTATATACACACATACATATTCATATAAGTTACCTTGTTAAGTAACCTACTTCTAAGACTTGAAGATATATATTCTTCAAAGTCCAAACCATATTCACCAGCTTTTTTCTCCATATATATATATATCTTGCCCTTTACTTCTTCCTCTCTACCCCCGTCCCCCACTATAATTTGGAGGATTTGTTGTTGGATTCAACTTATAGAATTCTAACATCTCTAATGGCTTCATCACTTCTTTCACTTTCTTCCATTTTATTCATCATCTTTTCTCTGCAACTTCCCTTCTTTCCCCCAACCTTATCGACCTCCAGACGCGTCCTCCATGATCACGCCACCAATCTCCGCGAAACAGGCTTCCGTGTGGCCCTCAAACACGTCGATTCGGGTAAAAACTTGACGAATTTGAGCGTCTACAACGTGGTATAACGAGAGGAAACCACCGATTACAAAGACTCATCGCCAACATGCAGATGGCCAGTTTATCTGTCGATTCAACCACACAAGTAACATCACCAGTCCACGCCGGAAACGGAGAGTTCTTGATGAATTTAGCCATCGGAACACCACCCGAATCATTCTCAGCCATCATGGACACCGGCAGTGACCTGATCTGGACCCAATGCAAACCATGCACAAAATGCTTTGATTCACCAACACCCGTTTTCGATCCGAAGAAATCCTCATCGTTTTCCAAAGTTTCGTGCTCTAATAGCTTATGCAAAGCCCTACCCACTTCAGATTGTGGTTCGGATGGTTGTGAGTACATGTATTCGTACGGAGATTATTCGTCGACCCAAGGTATTCTTGCGACGGAGACGTTTACGTTTGATAATGAGGTGGTGGTTCCGTCAGTAGGGTTCGGTTGTGGGGATGATAATGAAGGAAGTGGGTTCAATCAAGCTGGTGGTTTAGTGGGGTTAGGAAGAGGGCCTTTATCTTTAGTTTCACAGCTCAAACAATCAAAATTCTCTTATTGTTTAACCTCCATTAACGACGATGCATCAAGTACTACAAGCACTCTCCTCATGGGATCTTTAGCAAAACAAACATCAAACAATTCAGTTTTCACCACCCCATTGATCAAAAACCCAACACACCCATCATTCTACTACATCTCACTCGTGGGCATTTCAGTCGGGAACGTGGATTTGCCAATCAAAAAATCAAATTTCGCGGTAGGTTCAGACGGGTCTGGTGGGATGATCATCGACTCGGGCACCACCATCACCTACCTCGAAGAATCCGCGTTCGATCTGTTGAAGAAAGAGTTTGTTTCTCAGATGAAACTGAATGTGGATACCTCAGATTCCACTGGTTTGGACTTGTGTTTCGAGTTGCCTGAAGGCGATGGTTCGGGTGAGACGACGATCGAGATCCCGAAGCTGGTGTTTCATTTCGATGGTGCGAGTTTGGATCTACCGGGGGAGAATTACATGATCGGAGACACGAGAAGTGGGTTGGTGTGTTTGGCGATGGGGAGTTCGAGTGGGATATCGATATTTGGGAACATACAGCAGCAGAACATGATGGTGGTTCATGATCTTGAGAAGGAGACATTGTCATTTATTCCGACCAAATGTGATCAGTTGTAATCATAAACATTCATACATATGTGCGCATACTCATTGATTGTTTCATTGTGGCATGTTCCTTTTGATTGTTGTTTTATATATAATATAATTTTTGGTTTCATTAGCTAAGAAATTACTATTAGTGTCAACATTAAAGAAGTAAAATTAGCTATTTTAAACATATCAAAGTTGTTATGGTTAATTCTAATGACCATTAAAATGATAATTAGATTTGTCACTTATAGCATATTAATATGTCACCTACTTTTAGGAAATATCCTTGTCACATAATATCTAGTATCTACATATTGTTGTTAGACAATGATATTATGCTTGTTATTGATATTGATGTTTTAACTTCAAATAAGGTCTCGAATTAACTTTTGAAGGTTTCTTTGTGTTCTTTACCGTTGAAACCCGGGGAGGGGGGGGGGGGTGTTGAACCATGAGAAGAATTAAACTACCAAAAACACCAAAGTTCAGCATTTGCTTGCAAATGACGAAATCTGTCAAGTGCTAAATTGTTGTAAATCGACACTCAACTTGATAAGTTACTTACCGATTGTTAAGCTAGACAAAATTATCTGTACCGAAGAACACTAGCAGCTGTAATGTTCTATCTTTTGTAAACAACATTATATTGAAGCAGCCGATCTCTGAAGTGTTGATTGCATGTCTATGTTGTAATCTTATCCTTAATCTAGAATAGATGTAAAGCGATTTATGCTTAGATGTAAAGAAATGAAAATCTGAGGACAATGACTCTTGAGAAGTTATATGGCATTCTAAGTTCCTATTAGATAGATGGATGCTGATGAATAATCGCTCGGCAGATCATCAAACTCCTTAAAGTCACCATCACTTATGGAACACATTTAATAATCCTTTCACCCTCAATCATACCAAGCTCCAACGGTTAATCATAAAGTACTTGTGATCATCTATCCATAATCTCAAACTACTGAATCACAATCTTCATCATCCTTTAACAGATGGAATTAGTAGCCTTCATCTTTCACCTAACTACTCTTCTAACTCAGCCTTTGTTAGTGAGCAGGTCAACTTCTTACAACTCTCAAAAGAAGACCTTGAATGCATTTATCTAGATGATCTTGAAATTAATAAACTTCAACTATCAAATCGTTATGATCTTTTTCAAGGCTAAACAATTTTAGTAGAGAACAAGAAGAAAGTTACAAAGGCAAAGAATATAAGAACTTGGCTTTGACAAGACCAAAGTAAAATGTTTCAATTACAATTAGTTTGGACACTTTGCAAAGGAAGGTAAAGCACCCAAATCAAATCCTTCTCCCTCAAACTCACCAAGCTTTAAACCATATACAACCTTCCAAAGCTCATATACTTTTATGAATAAAAGACACACGATAACTGTAGCTTCGCGAGAAGAGGTGATAGACTGAAGCATTGAAGTAGAAGCTATTATTTACATCAATAATGCCCTAATGGCCAGAAGCTTAACCTCTTCACCTCAGGTAACTTTTGAACCTTGCTCTATAACTGAATGTATTGCAAAACTAAATATGTATAGAAATCAAAATCTGGATCTCATGAATAATGTAGAATAAACCAACTTTCTTAAAACTAATTTTAAGAAAACTGATAAAGCTTAAAAAGAAATAATAAAAGAGGCTGAGAAGATTGTTTTACAATTAAAACATAAACAAACTAATTTGGAGACCTAGATTGATCATTATTTAAACAGATTAAATATAGTAGAATGTGATTTGGAAATAGCTAAAACATATGCTGTTAAGTACCATGTTCAATTGGGAAGTTTCTTTCTTTTACTAAAAACTCCCGAAAGTTGTATCAAACCAAGACATGATAATAAACCTGAATGCCCAATTGGCACGAAATGGGTTTTTCAGAACAAACCCGATAATCATGGTGTTGTGGTGCGAAACAAATCAAAATTGGTTGTGCAAGGATTTTCTCAAGAAGAAGGATTGACTATACTGAAGTTTTTGCTCGTGTCACCCATCTCGAAGCAATAAGAATTTTTCTGGGTCATGCTGCTCATAAACAGTTCAAGGTCTATCAGATGGATGTCAAATATGCTTTCCTTTATGGAGACATTGATGATGAGATATATGTGTGTCTCGATTTCCCCGACAAAGTTTATAAGCTTGACAAGTCTCTTTATGGTCTTCATCAGGCACCTCGAATCTGGTATGAGACCCTAACATAGTATCTCTTAAGCAATTGTTGCTCTCGTGGCACCATTGAGGGAAGCGAATGGTGAAATGTTGATTATCCAAGTTAATGTTGATGATATTATTTTTGGCTCCACTAATTCACAATTATGTCGGGAGTTCGAGGAGGTGATGCGTAGTCGCTTTGAAATGAGCATGATGGGGGGAGATGTGCTTTTTCCTTGGATTATGAGTGGAACAAAAGCCTGAGGGTATTCTTATTCATCAGGATAAGTATGTTAAAGAGATTTTGAAGAAATTCAAGATGGATGACGCTTCTCCTTAAATGACTCCTTTTACTGCTCAAACGTGCCTCACTCCTGATGAGAACGGGAAACCTGTTGATCCTCATCCCTACAGATCCATGATCGATTCACTTATGTATCTTACAGCAAGTCGTCCCGACATCACTTTTGCTGTAGGATATTGTGCTTGATACCAATCTGCTCCGATGGAGTCTCAAGAAAAGGCCGCAAAAAGAATTTTTTGTTATCCTAAAGGCTTTTCTCGTTTAGGTCTTTGGTATCCCTATGGTAGGAACTTTGATTTACACGCTTATTCTGATAGTGATTCTAAATGGTTGCCGGTTAAACAAAAAATCGATGACTAGAGGATGTTAATACCTGGGCAATTGTCTGGTTTCATGGCAAAGCAAGAAACAGACCACTGTTTCCCTCTTTACAGGAGAAGAAGAATACATTGCTGCCTCTAGTTGTTGTTCACAAGTTCTTTGGATACTACACAAGATGATTGTCTATGGAATCAACTTTCTTCATACACCGTTGTTTTGTGACAATGAAGCAACCATTAGGATCGCTAAGAATCCAATTCATCATTCTCGAACCAAGACATCAAAACACGAATTCATGCCATCCGTGATGATCAGGAAAAGGGTTTTATTGATATTATTCCCATTGACACAAAAAATCAAAAGGCAGATCTTTTCACAAAAACATTTGATAAACCTCACTTTTATGAATTGATCTCTATGTTAGGGCTAATATCTTTTTAAAAATTTTTTTTCTTTAAACTTATTGCTTTCTTAAAAACATAGAATAATAATAATAATAATAATAATAATAATAATAATAATAAAATAATAATATAATAATAATAAATTTCCACATCTTTCTTAGGTCTAGAAATTTAGGGGGAGAGTAATTAACTAAAAATGAAAAAAGATTTTGGAACTTGAGTTGAGATGATAGGAATGATTTATATCTTCTAGATATGCTTGTTTGTGCATGACTAGCGTTTAAATTAAGAAATGATAGTAACTGATGCTGTTATATGATTTACATTTTATTTTTTAATTGCATATAATAGAAAAACAACAGATTCTTTAATGATATGCTTGGTAGACTTAGCCTGAAGAATAAAGTAGACAACAGCATAATGATTTAAATTAAAATATATGCTTAAGGACGTCTAGATTTACGCAATTATTTTGGCCTGCATAAAAATTGAGTCACGAAAAAATTGGATTGAGAATTGATCTTTCACACACCATGATACAAATCATATAAGCCATATCTTTGAGTCATGTTTGGTGTATTTATGTGTCTTGTATTTATGCTAAACTCCTTTGCTGTACGAAAGTACTGACCTGGAGTGATGATCTCTTTTGCTGAACGATAGTGCAGACCTGCAGCTCTCATCGGTACATGATTAAATGGTCATCTCCTTTGTTATACGTGAGTATAGACCTGGAGCTCTCACCATCTTGGTCTAAGTAGTGTCAAATAATCTAAATGATGAATTCATCACAGAATGCAATATTCTGTTGATAATCACTTGCACACTAATGCACAAGCCTGGCTCTATAAAGATCGTTATAAAATTCAAGAATTCCTGAGGTTGGGTGCGGGTTTTTGCCAAATGATTATGGGGTCCTAGCATTCTAAAGCATTTAATCGAACTTTAACGAATCATCTACGACTTGTTGAAAAAGATAGGGCATGGGTTTAAGTGGAAAAACATATTAGCAATCGTTATGGATATGTTTGAGAATTTGAAATTCATTCAAAGATTATGATTAGGTTAGTTATCAGTGTGATCTCATTACTTGTCGATGATTAAATTCATCTTTGTGCTAAAATATATCTTGAGGATGTGATCTCATGATTGATTCAGTTCTCGGTCTTATTAAAATATAATATAATAATTATTATATTTTTTCTAAACATCTTTTAATGTTCAGCGAAATTATACTTTCACACACAGTTTCATAGTGCGAAATTGCAGTTTCGCTCGGTACTCTCTCTGTGCGAAGTCATTTCGACCAGAGTTTCGCCGGGCGAAATTGCAGCTTTGGCTGGCCAAATAGTAGATTCGCCCAGCGAAACTCTAGTTTTGCTATCTTCGAAACTATTTATTATTTAACTCATTTTGCGAAATTACTTTCTCATTTTCGCACAATCGAACGGTAGACGTCTTAGGGTTGTTCCGTGACCTCCGTGTGCGAACTTGACATTCTGTGATTTTGTTATCGATTGACCACTGTTTCATGCTCGCAAGTGAGTTTCGAACTCAGAACCGTAATTTAATCTTGTTAAAATTGCAACATTGTGAGTCTATTCGATCAAGACTCTCCGGTACCTTCGTAGTTCTTACTGCGAATGTATCGATTGTCCAATGAAACTGAATGAAAGTTCATGAGTTTTTAGCAAAACTTTGAGGTTGTGCTGTCTGAGCAAACTGATAGTGTCCCTGACTAAACTTCAGTTTCACTGTGCCAATACTATAGTTTCGGCTTGTCGAATCTACTTCACTATCTTGCCGAAACTAATGTTCTTTTGCTGGCGAAACTATACTTTCGTTTGCCGAAACTAAACCTGTAGAGATTAATGAAGAGGCTGATGCAAGCTAAACATCTTTAGTCTTTCCTGCATGCTGCACAAGGGCATTAAAGAAGAAGCTTAGGAAGTTTCACACATGAAACAGAAAATACTCTTAAGTGTGAAATCTTCCAAAGCGAAGACCAATATCTTCCGAAGCCAAACATGAAGTCTTCCGAAGCCTCAGAGACAAAGTCTTCCGAAGCTTCAAGTTCATGAAGAAAAATTTCTTTCAAAGACTTTAAGTAACATGCTTTATATCATGTACTGTTCCATAAAGCAAGAAACCTTTCTGCTGCGCCTCTGATAGTCACCAACTTACATGAGTTGGTGAAAAGGTCCATGCTTTTGGTAACTATACATTGAGGTCTTGAGTCTGTAACTTTCTACTTTATGGACTTTATCCTTTTTGTAATAGATAAGGATGTGAGCTATGGCATGTCATAGTCACAAGTCAAAAGGCAATCTGCCTTTTCACTCTACAATTGATTTTGTTTGTGTCTAGTCAATTGTATCCAGCTGGCTTTCAAAGTATAGCCGGCTGTAGGATGTAGTATAAGTATCTCATGTTCTTGTATCTTTCGGATATGCTTTTGTAACACTTGTAATAGAACATAGAGAACGCAATATACTGCATTCTTGAAAACCAAATACTTGTGTTCATTGTGTTCTGTCTCTTACATTACTTGTGTACTTAGTATCTCAACACTTGGTTAATCCAGTTTACTGTTTCATTAAAGTTTAGTTAATCTCCTCTTTGTGTTGTTGTGTTGTATCTAACCCTTCAACGATCCTGCATTTGGTATCAGAGCATTTCAGGCTCCTAATATAAGATCTCACCATCTTAAGATCCCTCACACACACAAATAATAAAACTTTTCAAATGACAGCCATTTCCAAAACTGATATGGAAACTGGAACCATGAACAAGTCCCCACTGATCAATCTTGATGAGTTTGATACATGGTGTTTAAGAATGGAAGGTTTCATCAAGTCTCTTGATTCAAGAATATGGGTGTCTATTGAGAATGGACCTATCATACCCAGCACCCCTTCTGCTACTGGTGCTGGTATGATTCCCAAAGACGTGGCTAACTACTCTGATGAAGATAGGAAGAGAGTAGAGATAGACAAAAAAGCCATGACAGCTCTTCAAACTACCCTTCCAAACTCTGTATACAGAGGTTTCAAGAAGTGCAAAACAACCAAGCAGCTGTGGGATGCACTGAAACTGATGTATGAGGATTCTTCTGAAGCCAAGGAGAACAAGAAGATCTCCTGAAGCAACAGTTTGAAAACTTCACCTTCAAAACAGGTGAAACCATGACTCAGCAGTATTTTAGGTATGTTGAGATGTGGATACCCTAGTGGATGGAGGAGTTTCTCTTGAAAACAAAGATATTGTAAGGAAGTTCATGTCCTCACTTCCTAGGCAATGGACACACTACTGTGTGGTGATCAAGAGAATTGAAAATCTCAAAACTCTTACTCTGACAGAGTTATATGGGATTCTCAGTGGATACTAATGGAGATGAACATGCAAGGTTCATCTAGCAGCTCCAACAATCAGATGGGTACAGCCCTACATGTGATTGAAAGGGATAGCATAGAACCCAAACATCATCTCTTATGCTACCCTGACAACTCACCAAAGGGTCCTTTCATCACCTTCCTAGAGACACCAAGGGAGAACTACACTCAAGGAAGCCCATTCCAAGAGACAAGCTCTTCTCAAGCTTTTGTGTCTTCTGATAAAAGCTGTGGCAACTCTCTTTTCACTCTTGAAGACTTGGACTGTATCCATCCAGATGATCTAGAATATATGGAAATAGTCCAGCAAATGGCTCTTCTCACTCACAGAGCCAAGAAGTTCTACAAGAGGACTGGAACGAAATTTCCAAGCAATGCAACCAGTGGAAAGTTTGGACTGGACAAAGGCAAAGTCAAGTGTTACAACTGTAACTTGATGGGCCACTTTGCCAAAGAGTGTAAGGCACCTAGAACAAATGAGGCCAAACACAATCCAGACCAAACTACACTAACAAAGCTCTCCATAATGAGAAGTCAAAGCAGCAAGCTACTGTTGCTGTTGAAGAAGGAGGCTTTGACCGGAGCTTTCAGGTGGAATATGCTTCTCTAAACCATGCACTAATGGCCGATCATTATGAAGCCAAGTATTAGAACATCTCTGTACTCCTAAATGCATTGCTAAAGTTACAGGTACAGGTCCTACAACTTGGAATTGAGATCTGACCTTGAGTCCTTAAACATTTTAAAATCTGATTTTAGAAAGTCTGAAAATGATTATAAGCTGAAAATAGATGACTTAGAGAAAACCATTTCAGTTTTAAAACATGAAC
This sequence comes from Flaveria trinervia, assembly GCA_025506515.1. Taxonomy (NCBI): domain Eukaryota; kingdom Viridiplantae; phylum Streptophyta; class Magnoliopsida; order Asterales; family Asteraceae; genus Flaveria; species Flaveria trinervia. The sequence continues at coordinate 15,572,680 of CM046458.1, read as the reverse complement.
ACACAAACTTTAGGACTCAAATCAAAGATCTCATAACCATTTAACTGAGTGCCAGGCTGAGCTTGTGATTAGCAAAGCCAGGGCAGAAAAGAGTGTTCTTAAAGAAGAGACCTTCAAGAACATGATATCCTCATCCCTACACAACAAAGTGTGTTATAAAATAGGCAGGGACTGGGATCCAATGAGATAGCTCCTCCACACACAATCTTGTCAGTAAGATCTCCTAGGTGTGGAACTTGTGAAGATGAGCTTCCTCTTATAGATCGTATGAGTGAAGAGGATGAAGAAAAGATAGTGAAGAATCCCTCTGAAAAGAGTGAAGAGGAGGATTCCAAGAAGGGCCACTATCCTTCTGTGGAGAAAGTGAAGACTGTGATGACCAAGTCCATGAGGAAGAACTTGATCAGAAAGAGCAAAAGAAAGGCAAGGAATGCTCAAGAGATCAAGACTACTTTTGACTCTAAGCAGAAACATGTTTTGATCTCTGCAGGGTTTAAAGTGGTTGGGACTGAAGACATCAACCAAAACTCTTCTGCAAAGAGTTCTGGTTCTTGTTCAACTCATCTTATTAGCAAGAAGAAGGCTGATCTGTTGTATACCACTGCTGCACAGCCTGTACCATCAAACTCCAAGCATAGTCCTCAGCCCAAGAGGATTGTCTCATCATGTGCAAAGATGAAGGTGGAGAAGGGATGTGACCAAAGACAGTCTTATTCCAAAGAAAAGGCTCTTGTGAAGAAGAAAATGAATTATGTCATGTGTGAAAGTACCACTCACATTGCCAGGGATTGTCCCTTCAGTCCTAAAGGTACTGTTCATATGACCAAAACAAAAGCTTCAAAGAGTTCTAAGAAGATTCAAGCTTCGGAAGGAAAACCTGTTTCTTTCGGACGCTCCAAATCTAAAAAGAAGGCAAGTGGAAAATTACCTTCGGAAGAAAAGTTAGTCTCGGAAGAAAGGAGTTCTTCCGAAGCACTGAAGTCTGCTGCAGTGTCTGCAAAATCATCCGAAGGATCAGTCATCAAAACTTCCGAAGTCCCAAAAGCTTCCGATGTTTTGAAGGTCAAGTCCAAGACTCCAAAGGTGGTGTGGATGTCTAAGAAAGACCAAGTGACTGAGATTTCTCTATAAACAACAGCTCAAGATCCTCTTAGTACAACCATAGGATATATTACTGTTGAATTACCTTCTGCAAATGAGCCCAAGACAAGCAAGGCTTGGGTTTCCAAATGTAACTAATCATTCTCTTTATGCAGGGACGGCTAAAGACAGACAGAAATGTCTGGATCATAGACAGTGGCTATTCCAGGCAGATGACTGGCAATAGGTCACTACTCCAGAACTTTGAAAGGATTGATGGAGGACCAGTTGCTTTTGGAGGAGATGAAGGTGGCTACATTTCTGGAAGGGACAAGGTCACAAATGATAGGCTCCACATAGAAAAGGTAAACTTTGTTAAAGAGCTAGGATAAAATCTTCTGAGTGTATCTCAATTTGTGATCAGAGTCATAACATGCTCTTTACTGAGCATGAGTGCATTGTTCTTAAGCCTGGTGTGGTCATTTCTTATGAGTATACCCTGCTTAGAGCCCCAAGAAAGGAAACATGTACAAGATGGATTTGCAAGAAACCTCTCCCTCTCGAGAAGTTTCATGATTTCTGTCTAAAGCCATAGTGATGAGTCTTTCCTATGGAATAAAAGAATGTGACATGTAAACTTTAAGAACATGAATAAATTAATTAAGCATGATTTGGTAACTGGAATGCCAAAGAAAGAGTTTACAAGTGATGACCATTGTGTTGCATGCCTGAAAGGGAAGCAACATAAGGTATCTCACAAGCCTAAGGAAAAGAACTCCATCACTACACCCCTACACTTGTTACATATGGATCTCTTTGGCCCCACCAGTGTAATGAGTTTAGGAAGGACCTTATACTGTCTAGTGATCACAGATGACTTTACAAGATTCACTTGGGTTTTCTTCCTTAGAACTAAGGATGAGACTCCAGAGATTCTGAAGAATTTCATCTTAAAGATTGAGAATCAGTCTGATCATAAGGTCAAGATCATAAGATGTGATCAAGGAACTAAATTTAAGAACCAAATCCTTGATACATTTTGTGATGAAAAGGGTATTACAAGACAATTCAGTACTCCCAGGATTCCTCAGCAAAATAGTGTTGCTGAGAGGAGAAACAAGACACTGATTGAAGCTGCAAGAACCATGCTGTCTGACTCTAAACTGCCCATCACCTTCTGAGCAGAGCCAGTCAACACTTCCTGCTATGTGCAGAACAGAGTTTTAGTAGTGAAAACTCATGGTAAGACTCCTTATGAACTTTGGCTCAAGAGGAAACCTTTCATTGGTTTTCTTAAGTCATTTGGATGTCCTTGCACCATCTTCAATACCAAAGATCAAATTACCAAGTTTGTTGAGAAATTAGATGATGGACACTTTATTGGATACTCTTCCAAGCAAAGGATTATAGAGTGTACAACCTTAGAACTAGAATTGTTGAGGAGTCAGCCAATGTGACTTTCAATGAACACACACCCTATGTTGTTGGTTCTAGTCCGGATTGGTTGTTTGATCTTCATTTGGTTACCAACTATTTTAACAAATCTTGTGAGAATGTTTCAGGATCTACAAAAAAATTAAATACACATGATCATGATCCAAGATTTGAGCTAGGAAGATCCTCAACTCATACATCTTCAGCTCCACTTGGAACCACTTCTGCAAATGAGGTTTCTGTCAGCTCAATAATGACAAACTCAGCTGATACATCTGGCATGCCTTCAAATTCCAACTCAGAGGCTCTACAACCAGATAAGAACATCTCAACTATGGAAGACAACAATGATGGTGGTGACAGTAACCAAGAACTTCTTGATGCCACTAACCGCACCATTGATGAAAACATCAATGATGTCACACACTACTTGGATCAAGTTTCACTTGAAAAGTATGCTTGATGTGGTGGGAGAAACATCCATGCTAGATCTAAATTTCTCTAATTTAGATCTTTCTCAACAACTTGCTGTGATCATCAGCTTAGGATCCACAAGTCTCACCCTACCACAAACATCATTGGAGATGTTGTCTCAGGGGTAAAGACAAGAGGACAAACCCATGAAGCAAATGTTTGTCTTCACTCTTGTTTTCTATCGCAGATAGAGTCAAAGAAAGTTGTTGAAGCTCTAAAGGATGTAAGTTGGGTTGAAGCTATGCAACAAGAGCTGCTTTAATTCAAAAGGCAGAAAGTTTGGAACCTTTGTCCTCTTCCTTCTGGGAAGACTACAATTGGAACCAATGGGTGTTTAGGAACAAGAAAGATGATAGAGGCATCATCAAGAACAAAGCTAGACTGGTTGTTCAAGGATACACACAAGAAGAAGGGATTGACTATACTGATGTCTTTGCTCCAGTGGCAAGATTAGAAGCTGTTAGGATATTCCTGGCATTTGCTGCATCCAAGAACTTCAAGGTCTTTCAACTTGATGTGAAGTATGCCTTTTTGTATGGAGTGATAGATGAAGAGGTTGTGTCAAACAGCCACCTGGTTTTGTAGATCCTGATCATCATGTTTATGTCTGCAAGTTTGACAAAGCTCTCTATGGGTTGCACCAGGCACCCAGGAAATGGTATGAGACACTATCTGAGTATCTTTGTAAACATGGATATAGGTGAGGTACTATAGATGGAACTCACTTTATCAAAGAACAAGGAAAAGATATATTGCTAGTTCAAGTATACGTGGATGACATCATCTTTGGTTCAACTAATATGAAGCTCTGAAAAGACTTTGAGAAGCTGATGAAAGACAGATTTGAAATGAGTGCCATGGGGGAACTCAATTTCTTTTGGGAATTCCAGTGAAGCAAGTTGAAGATGGCATCTTCATAAGTCAGTAAAAGTATGTTCAGGACATACTCAAGAGATTCAATATGACTGACTGCAAGATTGCTAAGACACCCATAGCCAGAAACCACTCTCTTGGTCCTGATCTTGAGAGGGAGTGTGTAGAATAGCACTTATACAGGGCTATAATTAGGTCTCTTATGTATCTTACTGCTAGCAGGCCTGATATCATGTTTGCTACATGTATTTGTGTAAGATATCAAGCCTACCCTAAGATGTCTCACCTTATCACTGTTAAGAGGATTCTAAGATACCTCAAAGGTGCATCAACACATGGCCTATGGTATCCCAAGAATTCTGACTTAAATCTGTATGCCTATACAGATAGTGATTATGGTGGTTGCAATATGACTACAAAGTCTACATCTAGGGGATGCCAATTTCTTGGTGGAAGGGTTGTCTCATGGCAATGCAAGAAACAATCCTGTGTCTCTGCATCAACTGCTGAAGCTGAATACATTGCTGTTGCAAGCTGTTGTGCTCAAGTACTTTGGATTCAAAATCAGATGCTGGACTATGGGTTAAACTTCAAGGAGACTCCCATTCACATAGACAACAACAGTGCTATCTCAATCACAAAGAACCCTGTGCAGCACTCAAGGAAAAGGGATTAATTAAACAATATGCTGATCTGTTTACAAAGGCTTTTGATGAACAGAGATTTAAATATCTAATATAAGCTATTGGGATGATATACTTTGAGTAAGCTTTTCTTAAAACTAATTCTTATTATTTCTTAAAATTATGTGTGTCCTAAGTTGTCTAGCTCATCACTTTCATAAGATCATGTTTTCTTTGGATGAAAATTTCTTTTACAAGACTTTCCTTAGATTTTTGAAAATTTCTATTACTTCGTAAGTTATATTTTTAACTTCGGAAGGAAATCATGCCTTCAAAATAAATAACTGTCCAAGAAGTTTACCTTTGGAAGAGCTTTCAAATTTATCTTCCGAAGCTTAAACGCTTGTCTCAGACACTTACTTATTTTCAAGGACCATTTACTTCCGAAGCAAAATTAACTCTCGGAAGCTTTGTTGGTTTATTTACAAAGCATTGAAGTTTTAATTTCTCTTCCGAAGCAAAATTTTCAAATCTCTCAGAAAATTCTTCCGAAGTCATTTTAGCTTCGGAAGCTTTTTAATTAAAACTTCCGAAAATAATTATCCTTCGAAAGCTTTTTGACATCCAAGAAAACTTTTTGAGCAAAAGCAAACTACTTTTTCAGAGGTGGGACTGACATTTGGATTTCAAAGTTTATCCTCTTTCATTAAACTTTATCTGAAATCATTCTCACATATAAACCTAACGGTTTCCCCCCTCTTTCTATCATTTGTTCTTCCTTCAAACCTAAAACCCCAAATTCTCTCTGAAATTTCTTTCTTTCTTCTTTCTTCGTCCTTAAGCTACTTCAAAATGGCAAACCTTGCTCACAGAAATGATCCCAACTTTACCATGCAGCTACACAGACAACACAATCAGGTTGCTCTATTAAGCTCTGAGAAAGATCCTCATTTCTCAGAGGTTTATCGTTTCCTAACTCTGTCAAACTACCTCACCTACCTAACCATTGATCCTCCACTCTATGAGGATCAGTTGCTTGAATTTTGGAAGACCTGCCAAGAGGTCATTATGGATGGGGAGAAGGCACTGTCTGCCACAGTGCAGGGAAGAACAATCTTCATCACTCCTACCATCATCAACAGACATCTTCAGTTGGATAATAAAGAAGGTGAGGTGTTTTTCCTAAAGGAAGCTGTAAATCATTCTTTGAGCAAATGGGATATGAGGGAGATTTCTCTGTAAAAACCTTTAGGAAAGGGAAGGTCTCATCCCAATGGAGATTTCTACTCCATGTGGTCATCCACAGATTATCAAACAAGCATGGTGGATGGGACCAGAATCCTGAGGATCTCTCCTTCATAATCCATGGAATGGTTCAGGGGGTCAAATTCAGGGATTCTCAGTTTGTTTATACAAATTTACTTGCTAATTTAGACTCCTTAGAGTATTACGTGTTCCTACATATGTCCAGTACATTCATAACTGTGAACTGGGCTCACAGTTGAGGGAAACAGGTAACATTCTTAAATTGGGACAGATGAAGCCCGACATCTTTAAAATACTGAGAAAGCCCACTGTTGGATTCTCTGGGGTAGAAACAACCCTAGTCCCAAAAATGTTAGAGCTCATTGTTCAAGGTGACAACCTAGCAGCACAAACTAGTGTTAACCCACACCTGCTTTTTCCCAACCTCTCTCACAACCTCAAATCACCATCACTTACCAAAGAAAATCCAAACGAACCCCTGCTCAGACTATTCAGTCTGTGGAGGCCCCCATATACTCAACCATACAGGAAGAAGTGGACAATGGAGCTCCCACTTCTCCTGAGGAGCAGACCACTCCCATCTCTTCAAGAATCAATGCTGAGGTTCCTCATGCTCAGCCTGATGACCTCATTAGCCCTACTGCCTTAAGCCATCACTCTGAGTCTCAACACTCAAGTGATCAACCTTCAGGGGACAGTCACCATCCCCAGCCTATAGATCTCAACCAACCAATTCCCAACCTTGACTTCTATACTGATGAAGATATAGGTTTCAGTGAGTATAATGAATCTCTCTTCTTTCCCTCTACTCAACGAGAGATGAGTACTCCTGAGTCTCCTACATCTATCCCATATCAGTCACCTACAACAGAGGTGGACACTCCTGAACCTGTTCAGGATGTCCATATGGAAGAGGCTCTCACTTTGGAAAGTCATTACATCATTAAGACCTCAACCATGGCAACTCATCCCATTGACATCTCAGCTGAGCCTGCTGGTTAGTAGAGGAAAACCAGCAGCCAAGAACCTCAAGCTGGTGGTGAGAGAGAGGACTTTGGTCCAATCATCTCATCCCCAATGAATCTTCTGATGAAGATGAGGGGAATCTGAGACGGCTCTTCTGGTGCAAAATTGTCTTAAACATGCACTTATTTAGTCTCAAAGGTTGGTCACCTTGAATCTCAGGTGACTACCTTACACAACAGGATCAATGATTAGCAACTTGAGATTTCATATCTTAAGGAAAAACTAGCTGGAGACCCTTAAGAAGAGCTCAACCAGGAACACAAGAACATGTGGATGTGATTGACCTATCTTCCAACTCACCTATGCAAGTGGGTGATGCTACCAAAAAGGGGGAGAAAGTCATTACAGCCACAGAACCTGGGAGTTCTTCAGAGAGAATGGACATTAAGGACTCACCATCCTCACTTGCAACTGTGCATTCTCAGCAACCTCCTCTAGTTCACATTGATGTGGACTACACAGACTCCTTCATAATTAGTCTGTTTGAGGATGGGATACCAAGGGCTATGTCACCTTCACCATCTTCCAATCACATCATTGGGTGGATGTATGACAATAATAGGAAGGCCCTAATCATCATAAGAGTTCAAGGACAACAAGATGTCTTCAATTTTCAGACCTTGGACTACTATGAAGGATTGGATCTAGTCAATATGCCACTTGTCAATCCAAGCCAATCAAGACAAGCTGAGAGACTGGCTAAAAGAATCCAAGACAGGATCACTGCAGAGTTCAGCTTAAGAAGAGACTTAGGCAATCATGCAATGTCATCGGTCAACTGGATGTTGAGGCAGACCCTAAGATTAGCTTCATAGGCGAAACCTTGACTGAAGGCCCAGTGACAGAACCTGAGAGCCCTGTCTCATCATCTCCAACTGCTGCAGAGATCCATATTCCTTCTGAGACACCTGCTGGTGAAGGTGCTTCTCAACCTCTCTCTAGCCTAAGCTCAGATGCTGCAACAAGCAATGAAGGCCAAAGCTCTCTCCACCCGGAGTCACAAAGGTCTGTGAGTGACAAAGGAAAAGAAAGATGACATCTAAGGAGATTAAGGAGGTGGAGAGATAGAGGAAAAGGAGACTAAGGGGAGAAATTTCCTTTACTGAGTCTCCAAGACTCATGGAGTCTGCAATCAGGGCTGCCCCTAGACCAGATACTCAGAATGATGAGTTAAGGGCAGTCAGGATTAACTATCTACAGATTAGGAACTATGACATAGATAGTGTCATTTCTCTTCCCTTAGAAGAGTTGTATGAACTGGTTGACCTGGAAAGGTCAAGAGAGAAGAAGGAGGCAGAAGATGCAGAACTCCTAGTACATGTCAAAGAAGAGAGAAGAAGAAAAAAACTGTACAAAGGTATGCCTACTCTCTCCCCATTCAAGAAAGTCTTGAACAAGAGGATGTGGTTCAACAAGAACCCAGGTAGATAAAGAAGAAGACAGAATCAAGATGATTAACTACCTGAGTGGCACAGGCTTCTATCAGGTAGATGCACTCCTTCCCTTGCCTTATGACTATATTGAGTTTGAGTACTTAAAACAACTCGAGCTTGAGTTAGTCAAGGAAAGAAAGACAACAAAGAAGAAGCTAAGGAAAGAAGCTACAAAATCAAGAGCCATCATCCAAAAGAGCATGAAGAAGTCTGCTGATAGGCAGAGGATGATGAGCTTCTTGAAGCTGTATGGATTCTCCGGAAGGAGACTTGGACCCATGTCTCTATCCACTATGGATGAGCATATCAGGGTAATCAAGCAGAAGATTAAGAGTGGAGAGCTCACTGACTTACACTCCACTCCAAGTCAGCTCCACTTAAAGTGGAGGATAAGGTTGAACAACCAGAGACAACACAACCCGGACCTCCTGCTAATGCTAAGCAAACTTCATCTTCTGATCCACAGCAGGGTCAACCTCCCTCTCCATCTGAACCTCAGAGAGAGGAAGTCCCAACTGAGAAAGATAGTGAAGATCAATCTGGTTCTGTAGGCCAGTCTCCTTATTTAAAATTTGGAAAGAGAAAGAAGAGGATGGCTTCTAGACCAAGCCTAAGAAGAAGAAGAAGCCTGCATTCCCTTCTAAACCTCAGGATGAATCAGAACAGCCTGAGGATGTGCAGCCAGAGGAAGCTACACCAACTCCAATTCAATTAGCTCCTCTAGCAATAGGAAGACCCATCTTGTCTTGGTCATACACCACAAATCCAAAAAGATGGCATGTTATTAGAGATCAAGGCATTGAAGACATTTATACATGGCAAGATATGTTTCAGTTGCCTCTGTATGACCTCTTTGACATTAGAAGACACTTTGATAGCCTAAGGATCTTGATCATCTTATAAAGAAAGGAATGGTGTGAGGGCTAAAGTGAAGAGGCTTGTAAGAGAGTGAGGGCCAAAGAGATCTAAACATGGACATACAAGATTTAACCAGACAATTTGGGCAAGCTAGTGCTCTTCCCGAAGGGGCTAATGAAGCATGAAGAGACCAAGGTGAATCATTTGCTGAAGCCCCTAAGGAGGTAGTTGCAGAAGCTGTAGAAGACAAATAAAAGGCAGAAGGGGAAACAGGAGTTGACGACATAAATCAGACGAGTGAAGGCGGTGAGTTCCAACCTAGGGGAGTATTGAAGATCATGCATAGGTTGGACTCACCTTAGATTAGAATGTTTATATTTGCTTGTAATAGGTCTTATGTTAGCTTACTTTTGTATGTAATTAGCTTTATTTTGTTTTTGCAGTCCAACAAAACTATGAGTTAAACTATAGTTTCGCTCACAGTTAGATGTTTAGTTCTCTTAGTGAAATTGTTGTTACTAACGGGCGAAACTACAGTTTTGGCAGAACAGTTTTGCTAACAACGAAACTGTCTGCGAAACTAAGACTGCTACATATAGTTTTGATCCTTATCATTCTTAGCTAATCTTGCAAAATCCTAATCGTTTATCCTTGTTGCAAGTCACTTTTGTAAGCAGTAATTTCATAGAAATATCATTGTGCTTTAATTGTTATTCAATATATGATCATCATTGTCTTACTTTGATTGAATTCTTATTGTTCTTAATCTTCATTATTCTTCTTGTCTATTGTTTGTATTTGATATTGAACGATTCAACAACTCATTTGTATTTCAAATCGATCAAATGGACCAAATATACAATGCTATGGAACCACCAGTTGTCTACTGTCCAACATATGTTCTTAAGTGTAATTGAAGGTAAAGGAGCAGGCATCTACTAATCTGTACAAAGATAGCTGCTGAAAAGGTTGAACAAGTATAGAGAGAGGAAAATGAGGAAGCAGATGAAGTGACAGAAAAACTAGGAAAGAGGAAAGAAAAGAAAGGTAAGAAAGAAGAGATAAGGAGAAGAGAAACGAAATTCAAAGCAAGACAAAGAAGAAAATGATTTAGGAAGTGAAGTTTGTCATGGGAAAACCATCTTCAAAATTAACAAACTCACTACTGAGTCAATCCCCTTCATCAAATAAAAAACTCAACCAAAGCACACCTGCAACAGAAGACACATAATAGAATCTGCTGTGCGAGAACCTCTAGCTCTTCTGAAGAAAGACCACAACCATATGTTCAGAAGTCTACTTTTGAAGTAGTAAAGATCCATAAAAAGAAGTTCCCATGGAATAAAATCGATCTTGCCGCACATATTGACTACAAGCTAAACAAGAATATGTGTGAAAAGATGAAAAGAAATAAGGAATATTAGTAGATGAGATATTCAAGGAATATGGTGATACTTGAAGATTTCATTGATCATGATTTTATTAAGAAAGGGAAGAGAGAGGAGATGAAGAAGGATCTAAGAAACTTGAGCATAAGATCAATCAAGCTAAGCAGCAAATAAAGATCACATGGCTAATATATGGGGACTTTCGCAAAGATTCTCAATATGATCCCTTAACCAACACTATCTCAACCAATCAAGATCCTCAAAGAGGTCTGTAGGTGTTAATCAAACATTAAAAAGAAAGGATGGTACTCCGAAGTTATTTTGAAGCCAAACAATTCAAGTGTTGACTTTGAGAAAATCTCAGCACCTTTAAAGGATCTACCAAACAAATCAGCAGATGCAAACCTCAAGAAGAAGACTTTTGAGAAAGCCTTACCATTAAAAAAAGCTTCAGAAGGTCATCACAAGAAAGGTGATGTCAAAGTATCTAGCAAGTTTAAAGCAAGAAGAAAAGTCCAGAGATCAATGACATCTACCACTATTGATAGAATTCAAGAAGATCCCAAATGCAAACCCAAAGCCACCTATTCAACACTAAAAATTGAAAAATAATTGTAGACATAAAAAATAGCCAAGACTAAATAGCCTTGGGTCCCTATTCATCATTAAATAATTTATTCATGTGCAAGAACATCCGCAGACCAAAGAAAATTTGGGAATTATGGATGGCGCATGATCTTAATTCATGATAGGTAATACATCATGCATGTTGAACCTTGAATCGTATGATGGTGGACTATTTCCTTTGGAAGTGATTCAAGAGGAGGATACATTACCCGCAGAAGGAAAATCAACAATGGAAAGGAAAACTTTGATAAGGTAAATTATGTGAAGGGGTTGAACTATAAGTTGTTAAGTGTACTCAGTTGTGTTATAAAAAAACATAACACTCTATTCAAAAAGCATGAATGTATTGTTCTATCTTTTGAGATTTGTTATACCAAATGATAAAATACTTTTAACAACTCCTAGGAGAGACAATATGTACATGCTTAACATGAATGGTTTTAGTTCAAAATGAGTTTGTCACAGGACTACCAAACAAATAATTTACACATTGACTTGTTTGGTCCAATAGATGTAAAGTTTGGGAAAAAATCATATTACTTGGTAATAATAGATCATTTTACAAGAGTTACTTGGGTTTTCTTTATTGAAACTAAGGATGAAACTTTTAAAATTATAAATTTATTTGTTATTAAAATTAAGAACCAAATTGATCAAAAGATTAAATTTATCAGTTAAGATCAGAATATAGAATTTTAAAATCACACTCTAATTGATTCTGTTTGTGAATCCAATGGTATTGCTAGATAATGTAGTGCTCCAAGAACTCCTTAGTAAAATAGAGTTATTGAGAGAAGAAGCAAAGACTATGTTTTTTTGGCTCCAAACTTCCTATAACATTTTGGGGTGGAGCAGTCAGCATGATGTGCAATGCTCAGAATAGGGAGTTGAAAGTCAAGACACATGCGAAAACCTCTTATGAATTATGGCATAAGAAAACATCATTCGTAGGGTTCTCTGCTACTAGGGTTCCAAACCTTCCCCTTAGCTCTATAAAGAACTTTCTAACTCAAAAATTCTAAAGCTATTGTGAATTTGTCTTTCTAAGTCGAAAAGAAGGTTTTAGGCAAAGAGCAACTTGAAAGTACTTGACTTCAGTCCTGGTACTAAAAGATGTGACTTAACCAAATTTGCTGAGAACTTAGTTAATGGATTTAAATATATGTTTAACCATTTTCTTGAAAATGTTTCAAGTGAATCATTTGAAAGATCAATAGATCCACAAACCACAAGTTTTGGAGATTAGATAGTTGATCTACAACATGCATTCAATCATATTAGATTAATTGTTAATCCTATCCAGCCGCAATTAACAGAAGTAGATGCAAATACCAAAAATGCTATAGATCAAACATCATATAATCATGTTGATTTATCAGGTATGGAGTCTTATGAGCATTGTGGTACTAGGCATTATCTTCATAAGGGAACAAATATGACAAATACTATAGAGGGAATCAATTCAGTAATTGACCAGTCACTTTCACGGGTTCATCTGCTGAGCATCCTGAAATAAACTTCTCCAACATGGATATATCTTAATAACTCGAAGTGATCCTATTGGACCCTTGAAAGGATCATACATGCCAACTCAAGGGTGATTTGATGATTGTTCAGCTGAAATCCCTCAAGTCCAAGAAGAAATGCGGATGAAAAATCTGCTTAGAAGTATAAAGTATTGTCTCTCGCATTTGTCAATGTGGAAGACACAGAACATGTTGGACCAAAAGAACCAATGAGCCAAGATCAGAAAACCTCTAAGTCCCACATGGTATCACAACAACTACTGAAAGCCTCATCAGCAGTTTGACAAGTGCTGAAGACTTCAACAACTGAAGATCAAGTGCTGAAGACTTCAACAGCTGAGAACTAAAGTGCTGAAGTACAACAGCTGAAGAACACAAGTGCTGAAGCTGAAAGACCAAAGTACTGAAGTACAACAGCTGAAGAGTTTACAAGTGCTGAAGATCACAACTGATGTACAAAGTCTGAAGACAAAGACTGAAGACATCAGCTGATGATATCTACTGAAGTCATCAGCTGATGAAACACCTGAAGGTCAAAGTCTGAAGATCAAGTACTGAAGCCTCAGTAGTTTGTCACAACTGCTGAAGAGTACTTCTTCAGTAGTTGTGATATCAGTAGTTTTATATTTCTAGTTTCAGTAGTTTTATGTTTCAGTAGTTTTGTAAAATGACTAAAGAGCTTGTTCTTCAGTCGTTGTAGTTTCAGTAGTTTCTAATCAGTAGTTTTATATTCTGTACTTAACACTCTGATATGTTCTCAGTAGTTGTGAACATTTCAGTAGTTTGTTAAGAGTTAGTTATTTTTGTATTAGATCTGCCAGTTGTCACTTTTCGTGATAACAGCAGTGATTGTTGCACTCTATATAAGGAGTGACAACCTATTGTAATAGAGGGTATGAATGAATGATTTGAATGATTTGATTAGAAACATTCCATATCTATAAACATTCCTTGAATAAGAAATATATTCTCTCGCTATAACCGTATGTGCTCTTAATGCATACAAGCATCGACTTCTTGCTACAATTTGTCTAATTCCTATTCTTATTCCGCTGCATTGAACTCTAATACATCAAAGTTGTGATCGCTGATCCTGTCAGAACAAATACGGACAAGTATTTGTTCTTCCGCATTGACAAATGCGGAAGACTAGAAAGTAAATGCGGACAAGTACTTACTCTTACGCATTGACTAATGCGGAAGACAAAGTAAATGCGGACAAGACTTTGCTTATCCACATTGACAAATGCGGATGACCGAACAAATACGCACAAGTATTTGTTCATCCGCATTAAAAAATGCGGATGACCAACATACTAATGCGGTTGATCAAGTGGAAATGTTGATCAAGTTAACTCATCCGCATTTTTCAATGCGGATGAACAAGCAAAGATGCGGATGAAGAGTTAGACTAGTTCTGATGTAATAGATCAGGGGTAGTTTAGTCATTTTGTAAAAGGCATCTTGTCTGCCTATAAATAGAATAGATACCTCGTACATGAGGGGACGACTGATATATAGGAAATTTTTTTGTTGTAATTATTCTCCGTAATTTATCAACTTTCATATATCAATACAAACAACATTTATGAGTATTTTTCTTGTTTTGAATGTTCTTTGATTGTTTGTTTCCTCCACTCAATCATTGACTTGGTTATCATATTCGATTCACAGTAAGAATATCATTCTTACTCAACCCCAGTCAATTGGTATCAGAGCTTTGGCTCTCGATTCTCTTTCAGATCTGCGCACAGACCGAATAGAATTCAATTGATCTGGTAATCAAGTTGCTAGTAGTGGATATCATCATCTCCACTTAGTAAACAACAAGAATACTCCTGTCAAACAGCAAGAAAATTATTACAGAACTCATTCTAAACCTCGAAAGAACTACTTGAACAAGTTGGACTCATCAAACATAATTAATCTTAAAGCCAACTAAATCTATACTTACACAAATTAAATGGATTCTAACAGTTACTCTGAACTTGGTCATACACCTAAACCTCCCATACATAAACACAAATCTGAGTTTAAATAGTGGAGGATAAGGTTTGAAATTACATCACAGGTGTAGATCCTGATTTGGGATTTCAATATGTAAGGGTCCACACATACCTGTTACTCTATCAACAGCTCAAGCTGCACTTTACAAGACTGCTAGAATACCCATTGAAGACTTAACTCTGGATGAAGATGACTATAAGAAAATCAAGATGACCTCAAAGCATACTCAATTTTGACTCAAGCACTCAAGATGGATGTGTTGAAAAGATTGGAAAAGTATGGAATGCTAAAGCTGTTTGGGATGCACTGAAAATTATGTGTGAAGGAAGCAGTGAGGTGGCTAAAATTAACAAAGACAAACTGGTCAATCAGTTTGAAAAATTCACCACACCAAAGGAGAATCAATATCAAAACAACTGCACAGATTTGTACAGTTGGCAAATGACAGGGAAATCATGGGAGTTACTTACAATATTAAAGAACTTAACAAGAAAATGCTTCACAGTCTCCCTGAAAGCTGGAAACAGAATGTCACCATGCTGAAAAATACTCTGGATCTGGAGAGTACCACTTTAGACATTATGATAGCTAAAATTGAAGCTTTGGAACTTGATGAACAAAGCAGAAACCTGTTGGACATCAGTGGTACATGGTCCACACAAGCCTATGGTGAATAACCGGAAACCAATCAAATGGTTCGAAGAGGAGGGAGCAATACTCAGATGAGGATAAGAAGTTGCTTGAAATTGATGCAAAAGCCCATGGAATTCTGGCCATGGCACTGCCAAATGAAATCTATTCTGGGCTAATGCATCATGAAACTGCCCATGACCTCTGAATGCTTGAAAGATCAATTTGGAGGAACAGATGAGGTCTTGGCAAATAATAGAAAAATTCTTGCCCAACAATATGAGACATTCTCTCATAGAAAGGGTGAGACACTGACTCAACAATATGAGCGGTTCTCTTGTTTGATCTCTGAACTAAAAATGGTCAAACTTGAGTACACAAATATTCAGATGAATAACAGATTTCTCAGATCACTGCCTGAGAGATGGGACACATATACTATTGTCCTACGCTCCGGTGCAAGTTTGGACAAACTATCTCTCACCCAACTCCATGGGAAACTGCTCACGTTTGAGAGAGAGATAGAACAGAAGAGAAAACTACCCTCATCTAGAAAGCTCACTGAAGACTTTGTACCAGGAAACACTGCCTTGGTGGGTCATGAGTCAGAATATGCTTCATCTGAATGCCAGTATGATGAGCATATTAACTTCTCTTCAAGCACCTCTGATTCTGCATTTGTGAGTGTTGATGGTCAGTTTACTGGGTGTAATAATGACAATATATGCTTCATTATGGATGATCTCAAGGGGATTGCTGATGACGACTTAGAAGAGATGGATATTTTGAGCCTAATGGCCCTGATAAATATCAGATCTCAGAAGTTCTATAAAAAAAACTGGAAGAAAATTCCCAGGACTCTCTGGCAAAACCAAGGTTGGTTTTGACAAGAGCAAGTTGAGGTGTCACAAATGCCAAAGGCTTGGACACTTTGCAAGAGAGTGTAGATCAACTGGATCTAACTCCACTGCACCCTTTGTGACTTTCCTGGCAATAGTCAACAACACAGAGGGCAACATCCTGTCACTTCTAGTCATCATCCTCAACAACAATCTCCAGCATATTTTGTTCCTCAGGGTCAAATGCCATACGTACCCTTGTTATTACATGCCACAGTCAAATCAAGTTCAAGTTCCCATCGCACCACAACCTCATGCACTACCAGAACCTCAGCCATCCCAATCTCATCAACAACCTCAACCTCAACAACACAGCTTCTTCACCCCAGGAGTTGTTGACTGGAGCAGTTTACCAGATGACATGTCTGGTCATGACCAACTGTTCTGAGGTACTGGTCAACATGGTGGTGACAGTCCTTTTGGGAATCTAGCTCTTATGGCTTTGGAGTCTGCTGATACTTCATTTTCTAATGCCTCTACACCTCAGGTATCACAGGTATCCTCTGAGGCAAAAGCCAAATTATGTTCTGAACCATGGATAGCAGTATTTGCTTCCATTAGAGAAGCAAATGTAGCTCTAATTAATAAGAACATTGAGCTAGAACAAATAATTTCCAAAAACAAAGCTGAGTTTGAGTCTGTGCTTAAAGATAAAAATGATGAGATTTATAAAATGAATTGCCAAATAATTGATGATAAGGCTAGAGAAGAGCTACTTCTAGAGAAGTACAAAGATCTCAAAGAAACCCTTGCAGTTACCCAGGTAGAGTGTGATAGATGGGTACAATCACGCAAAGGTTTTGAAATGCTTCTTAGTAAGCAATCTGCTTCAAATGTGAAGTTTGGAATTGGTTACAATCACACTGCTCCACCTACAGATTTTACCCCAAGAGCAGAGGTAGAATCTGATGGTGAGAGTGATAACCAATCCATCACATCATGTGATCTACCTTCTGATACAGCACAATCAGAAGTAGTAGTCATCATCAAGCCCTCTTTGAACCTATCAACTGATGTTGATGGTTCAAATGCTGACACTCACATGATTAATGAGTTGATTAACTCAGGAGTTAATTCTGAAGGTCCTGAAAGGACTAGAGAGCAGGATTTAACACCTGAAGTTCAAACTTCAACTGCTGTCAGTACTGAAGACAAGAAAACTGGCAGTAGAAAGAGTTTGAAGACTACTAAAGATGCAGTCAAGAAAGCAAACAATGCTTCCAAAGCATTGAAGAACAAGTCTTCAGTTGCTTCACCCTCTTTAGTTGATGATCAACCTAAGATGAAGAAGAAACCATGTGAAGTATGTGGTTTGTTCAATCATCTACAGATGATTGTTGGTACAAAAGAGGTTCCAAACTCAAACAAAAAGAAGAAATTAATGAGAAAATGGTAAAAATGAAAACTGAGTTTGAGACCACATTTGTATCACAACATCAAATCCTGTAACCCTTAAGTCCTCAAAGAAATCCAAAAAGGAAGGGGTTAAACAGGTGACAGCTGGAATGCTTAGAAGAAGAAGGGGCAACATAGGAACTTATCAAACTCCACTGGCAATGTGTCTGGTGAGCTGAAAGCTTTATCACAAAATCAGACACAGCTGGTAATGATGGTTCAACATCTGTTGGGTAGAGTTAACCAACTAGATACTCCTATGTTGAAACCACAGAAAAGGAGGTCCAAGCCAAAGGACTCCTCTTCTACACCATCTTCTTCCTCTCAGGCTGTTGTTTCAGATAAACATGTTAGTTTACCATCTATTGATAAGACCAGGCCCAAAACCAAAAAGGTTTGGGTCTCTAAAACTAACTGATTGTTTATTATTGCAGGGTTCTTCAACATGCCAAAGTAGCATCTGGTATGTAGACAGTGGGGGATCTATGCACATGACTGGGAACAACACTCTTCTTCATGACTACTCTCAAGGAAAGAAGGGATTTGTTTCTTTTGGCAATGATGCTAGGGGATACATCATTGGTAAGGGCTTGTCTCCAATGGAGAAATCAAATTTGATGATGTTAATCATGTGGAAAACTCAAGTACAATCTCTTGAGTGTCAGTAAAATGTGTGATAAAGGCCATGTTGCTCTTTTCACCAGTCAAAACCGTAGGATTCTGTCATCCAAAGTTTGCACTTGATTGACAAGGTGTTGGATGATCACACTCTCCTGAAAGCCAACAGGACAGGAAAAGTGTATGCCTTAGATCTTTCTAAGAAAATAGATCTCAAAGGCAATCCTTGCCTATTTTCCAAAGCCTCTTCTCAAGAATCTAAACTGTGGCACAGAAGGCTTGGTCATGTTAATCTCAAAAACATGAATCAGCTTACCCACAATAGTTTAGTCAGAGGCTTACCAATAAAGGAGTTCCACTGTGATGAAACCTGCACTGCTTGTTTAAAAGGAAAACAACACAAAGTCTCATTCCCTCCTATTGAAGTGCCTAAGTCCACTGCCTGCTTGCAATTACTGCATATGGATATTTGGTCCTGTGAGAGTAATGAGCATGGCAAAGAAGAAATACTGTCTGGTAATTGTGGATGATTACTCCAGATTTCTATGGACTTTCTTTCTACATTCAAAGGATGAGGCTGCTCAGAAGATTATTCACTTTGTGTTGTATATTGAGAAGCAGTATTCCCTTCCAGTCAAGTGTATTAGGAGTGACAATGGAACTGAATTCAGAAATCATACACTTGATGACTTCTATCTTTCAAAGGGAATCAAAAGGTAGTTTAGCATTCCAAGGAATCCAGAACAAAATGGAGTAGTGGAGAGAAAGAACAGGACCCTCATTGAAGCTGCAAGGTCCATGCTGGCTGACTCTGGTTTGCCACTGACCTTTTGGGCTGAAGCTGTTAACACAACTTGCTATGTGCAAAATAGAGTTTTAGTAAGTCAGTGGTTGATAAGACTCCATATGAAGTCCTCCATCATTTGGCTCCTCTGATTTCATTTTCAAAGCATTTGGGTGTCCTGTTTTATTCTCAACACAAAGGATCAACTCCAAATTTGATCCTAAGGTGGATGCAGGGTATTTTGTTGGTTATTCATCTACTTGCAAGGCATACAGAGTCTTCAACTGCAGAACAAAGATGGTTGAAGAAACTCTACATGTTAAGTTCAATGAATCTCCAAAGGACAAGATTCCACAAAGCCCTGTGGAGTTATTTGATTTGGACATACTGCAATATGTTCCTTATCAAACTCCTGCTGTTGCTCCTGTCAACAGTTCACCACCTGGTGGTACTGCTGATGATGATGATGATTGCAGTACTCACCTCTTCAGGTTTAGTGATCAGCTGCCTGATTCAGCTAGACCTGATGTTCCTGTAGCTCCAGTAGCACCATCCACAACAAATGCTGATGAGATCTCTTCGAATTCAACTTCCTTTGAATTACCATCCACTGATTGGTTTCAAGGAAATGATTCACCATCACCATCTATTACTGCTGAGCCTGCTACAAACACTTGCACAGATCTCATTGTGTATCAAGATCTGAAGAATCACCCTATGTCTCAAATCATGGTGATATCAATGCTGGAGTATCAACAAGAAGTCAATTGTCAAATTTCTGCTTCTATGCTCTCTTCATCAGTCAGCAAGAGCCAAAGAATTATCACATTGCTTTAAAGGACAATGGATGGGTTGATGCCATGCAGCTTGAGCTTCTTCAGTTCAAGAAACAGCAAGTGTGGGAACTGGTTCCTCTACCTCCAGGTAAGTGTGCAATAGGCACTAAATGGGTGTTTAGAAACAAAACTGATGAAAATGGGCTTATTGTTAAGAACAAGGCCAGACTGGTTGTTCAGGGGTTTGCACAAGAAGAGGTATTGATTATGATGAAACCTTGCCCCTGTAGCCAGACTGGAAGCAATTCGATTGTTTTTAGCTTATGCTGCTTATCAAAACCTTAAAGTTTTTCAAATGGATGTCAAAAGTGCATTTTTGTATGGAAAAATTAAAGAAGAGGTTTATGTATGTCAACCTCCAGGCTTTGAGGACAATAAACATCCTATTGGGTGTATAAGCTTGATAAGGCTCTTTATGGGTTAAAACAAGCTCCTAGAGCCTGGTATGAGACATTATCAAACTTGTTTCTGGAAAATATTTCACTAGAGGCTCCATAGATAAGACTTTATTCATTAAGAAAGCTGGGCAGCATAATCTACTTGTTCAAATTTATGTAGATGATATCATTTTTGCATCCTCTGATCCAAAGTTGTGTGATGCCTTTACAAAGTTGATGCAACAGAAGTTTGAAATGAGTGCCATGGGAGAATTACAGTTCTTTCTGGGGTTGCAAATCAAACAAAAGGCTGATGGAATTTTCATTCATCAGTCCAAATAGACAAAAGATCTTTTGCAAAAGTTTGATTTACAAAACTGTAAGCCCTGTTCTACCCCCATGTGCAGCACCACACAACTGGATACAGATCAGAAAGGTAAAGTGGTTGATGAAACACTTTACAGATGTATGATTGGGTCCTTGATGTATTTAACAGCTTCTAGACCAGATATTATGTTTGCTACATGTGTTTGTGCTAGATTTCAGGCTGCACCTAAAGAGTCTCATCTGATTGCAGTCAAGAGGATCTTTAGATATCTGCAAGGCACTCCATCTCTAGGTTTATGGTATTCCACTGGACATTCTGGTAAATTAGTTGCTTTTCTGACAGTGACTATGCAGGGTTAAGTTGACCAGGAAATCAACTTCTGGTGGATGTCAGTTCCTAGGCAACTGCTTGATTTCTTGGCAGAGCAAGAAACAGACCTCAGTTGCTACATCAACTGCTGAAGCAGAGTACATTGCTGCTGCAAGTTGTACATCTCAGGTACTCTGGCTTCAAAACCAACTTTTGGACTATGGCATTACAGAGACTAAGACTCCAATGTTAATGGATAGTGCTTCAGCTCTTTGCATTGTCAAAAATCCAGTCCAGCACTCTAGGACCAAACATATAGAGATCAGACATCATTTTATAAGGGATTGTTTTGAAAAAGGTCTGATTGATCCTAAGTTTGTGCCTAGTGCTGATGAGCTTGCAGACATTTTTACTAAGCCTTTGGATAGTTCAACTTTCCAAAACCTGGTGTTAAGGCTTGGTATGCTGCAGCTAGAATAAGTGACAACTACTGATGATCTTAGTAATAAGTACTGATGATCATTAGTAACTATGTCACATATAAGTACTGATGAGCTCTTTTACCCTCAGCAGTTTTTATAACTACTGAAGGCTAAATGTCTCACAAGTACTGAAGTACTTCATCTGTTCTAAACTACTGATGTAGTTACAACTACTGATGCAGCTACAACTACTGCAATGAGTAAAAACAGATAAGTACTGATGTCCTATGAAACAACTGAAATCAGCCAAAAAGGCTGATGAATGTGTTGAGGACAGTATGAAACAGCTGAAAAGTTAAGAATTGACGAAAACAGCTAATGAGAAATTTCTTTCAGTCGTTTGTACAACTGCTGTTTCATTCTAAACAACTGAAGCAAAACCATGTCTTCAGTAGTTTTATAACTACTGATGACTAATACCAAGTCTTCAGTTGTTTACAACAGCTGATGACAAAACCACTGTCTTCAGTAGTTCATAACTACTGATGACAAACACCAAGTCCTCAGTTGTTTCAATCATCTGAAGTCAAAACCACGGTCTTCAGTAGTTTTCTAACTTCTGATGTCTAACACCACGACTTCAGCTGTTTCAACGTTTGAAAGGATAATACCATGTCAACGGTCGTTTAAAACTACTGATGATTAACACCACATCCTTCAGTCGTTTTCTTACCCGTACCCTATAAATATCCCTGACCTAAGCTCTCAATGCTTCATCTTCTTCAAACCTAACGTTCCTCTCCAAAACTTCCCTCTTCTCAATGGCGACCATGCAAATTAAACCGCGACACAACTGTGTTGCCTACCTTACTAAATCGCCTATCTGGACTAAGTTTGATACTGCTATCGATCTTATGGTTCAGTCCCAATACAATACGGCATTTCTTCTGAATCCCATACTACATGCCGAATCCCTTCAACAATTTTGGATGAACGTTTCTATTACCACTGGGGAGAACAACACACCATCTCTCCAGTCGGTCGTCAATAACAAAGTAGTAGTCATCACTCCTGCAGTTATACGCCAAATTCTACATCTGGATGATGCTATCTCTCCTGCTGGATATCCGAAGGGCACCACAGATCTATCCTTTGCCCAACATGGATATCAAGGCGATCTCAGTGCCTCCACTATCATGAAGAAACACTTTCCTCACGCTGAATGCCTAATTTTTCACATGGTGAATGTATGTTTGGCTTCTAAGACGTCGTCTTGGGATCAAATGTCAACAAAATGGCAGCAGGTAATGTATTCTATTCTTGAGCAACAACCACTAAACTTTTCAGAAATAATATTTTCGGAGCTCAAGGATATGGCTCAAAAACTAACTGCCAACCGTTGGATACTATATCCACGGTTCATAATGGCCGTCATTACAAACCAGCTTAATGCTGAGGGACTTGTTGGCTTGGGAGTCCCTGCTACGGCTGTTCTGCCGGAAGTATACTCCCGGCACAACTCTGACCAGACACTCAAAATGGCTGCCAAGCTGCGAAAACCCACGCAGCTGGAACCCACAGCCACCACCTCCAAATCAAAAGTCCCCACCAAACCCACCAAAAGAAACCCAAAACGGTTACTCAGGGAATTGAGTCCCCTGAGGATGCCCCTGCAACACAAACGCAGGATATATCCACTAGTCCAAACCCCTAGTGGATACAATGACTCTTCCAGCCATCAGCGCTCAGGCTTCCTCTCAACAGGAGCCTGCAGCAATCACACAAGGGGTACCTACATATCTGGGATCTTCTCACTTGAGGGAATTGCCTTTGAAGCGCACCAACCTCCCCAGGTGCACACTGCTTCTATCCCTTCACCCCAAACAACCGCCCCTCACAGCCCAACTTTAATAGTTGCACAAGTGCTGACTCAATTGCACTCCTCACCCCCTCCCAGAAACCACTCACTACTGGGAAAACCTCTACAATTGAGGGGGAGGAACACAGTGCACTTGAGAACCCACAGCACAGGGGTTTACCACTTCTATCTCCTGGTGTAGACAAGGAGCTTAGAATATCTAGTGAGGCTGCCACCTCCTCTGACTCAGCACATGATCAGAACGAGGCTGGTAACATTGCTAAGACCTCACTAGAGGCAACAGCTGATGATGGACACTGTCCTGAGGCTGGAAGTCCCCAGTACCAAGCACAAGGGGCACATGTACCAACTGGTCTACATCCAGTGCATGTAAATTCTGCTCAAGCAGGAGGTCAGATGATTCAGCTTCGGCTGATGATGACCTAGGCTTTTTCTACGATGTTCTTGCCCAAACACAATCCTTGAAGAGAAAGTCAGTAGGCTGCAACACCTACTTGACCAACTCTCACAAGGAGAAAGACCATGTGCCTCTACCCACCCACAGATGGCACCTTCACTTGAAGGTTCCCCACACACTGAGCCACTCCAAACTCAACCACCTGCCTCTGCTTCAGGCCCTATTCTCAGGAACAGAACCCTCCTGAGCTAATAGGTGCTGTACTTCAAAATTCCCTCCCTCTCATCACACCCATAATCACTGATATTGTGACTAAAGCCATTGATGAGAGGCTTTCCTCAACTTTACAACCTTGATTGATGCTGCTGTACAAAAGACTCTTTCTGCGGTACAAACCCTTCTCCAATGCATCCAAAAAGGGGGAGAGTACTGCAGTGAAAGAAAAGAAGAGGAAAAGAAAAGGAAAGAAGGAAGAGAAGCAAGCCCAAGAGGAGGAGAAAGAAAAGCAACCTCTGCTCACTTACAAGCGAAAGAAAAGTGCTGATGATCATACTGCTGAAGACAAATCCTTGGAGGAGCTGGTAAAAGAAGCTGACACTACACACAGCCAATCCATGGATAAAATAATTGAACAACTCTTCAGGCAGGGGTTTGACACAGCCACACTGGATAGTGAGATCAGACGGTTGGAAGTGCAAGAGATACAAACCCGATGGGCAGGGTATGATGCTCTGGAAAAAGAGAGATTGGAAATAATGATCCGCTTTATTGCAAAATACTTAGAAAGATCGTTAGTGGAGATTCGCGCGTGGACCAGGGACAGCATTCTGGCTATAGCCACCAGAATCTGTCTGTCTGAGCAATTCAACAAAGGGATTATTGTGGAAGCCCTTGATGAGGCTGGGGCTGGTAAAAGGTTAGAGATGGCTAAACTCACAAAGGCGAAACTAACTACAAAGATGTTGGATCAACTTCCCTTCCACCCACTCAACAGAGCCTATCCCTCAAATCTCCCAACCAATCTCTAAGCCAAAATCCAAACATCTTCATTCTCCAAAACCAATTCCTTCACCAACCCAACCATCATCCAGTGATGCACCCAGAAGGAGGAGAAGGGTGCTGAGGATGGAAGAAGAAGAAGAAGAGGAGGATGAAGATGATAGTCTGCCACTCTCTGCTGTTCTAAAGCTACCAAAACCCCGAAGTCAACCCATGATCACACCTGACTCTCAAAGGGAAATGGTCAGAGTCAAGATAGAAGAAGAAGAACAGCAGAAAACAGCACGATGAGCAATTGTTGAAGATGGTTGACAAGGAATTTCCTCAGTCATCATCTATTCAAGCCATGAATGGGCATGCTCAAAGGCTGTACACTCTCAGGCACACTTTTCAGTATCAGAAGGAGAGAGTGAGAGTATGGCCAGACCCCAGGGTGAGTTCTAGAATCAATAAAAGAACTATTACACACAGATACAATGGCCAGGTACGAAAAACAATAGATTCTACCATCATGTTGGCCATTGTAGTCTCACCTTGGGAAATCATTGATGAATTCAAGAAAGCTCACCAAGCAAAGAAGACCCCTCAAGCTTACTAGAAAACAAGATGATTAAGAAGGGGTTGTTATATAAAAGGCTTGAAGACATCCAGAAGAATGAACTCCAGTTACTCCTTGAGGCAACCATCCTGATGAGTTTGTATATAGGGAGGTAACTACGGTGGAGCTGAAAAATGGCAGGACCATGAAGTACTTATCAGAGTACTATGGTCCAGAGTTCTTCTCCGAAGGAGGAGTAGAAGAACTCTCTTAGGAGGAACAAGTTGTTCTCCTTGAGGCCTATGTTCGAGAGTCATACAGACTCATTATGGGGAAGTAAATCTCATGAATGGGATAACAACTCTGTGTCCAGTTCCCCAAAACAGAGTTCCCATTCATACTCTGCCAAACAAATATCTGAGATTTCTTCCAGGCCGGAGCTTACATGGGTCATCTTCTCTACTGATCAAGAAGGAAAAAGACCAACATTTTGCCAACAATAAGAGGGATAATAAATAATTTAGAGGTTTTGGCTGCATTGGTTCAGGGGGAGTTTGTTGGACCAAAAGAACATATGAGCCAAGATCAGAAAACCTCTAAGTCCCACATGGTATCACAACAACTGCTGAAAGCCTCATCAGCAGTTTGACAAGTGCTGAAGACTTCAACAGCTGAAGATCAAGTGCTGAAGACTTCAACAGCTGAAGAACTAAGTGCTGAAGTACAACAGCTGAAGAACACAAGTGCTGAAGCTGAAAGACCAAAGTACTGAAGTACAACAGCTGAAGAGTTTACAAGTGCTGAAGATCAACAACTGATGTACAAAGTCTGAAGACAAAGACTGAAGACATCAGCTCATGATATCTACTGAAGTCATCAGCTGATGAAACACCTGAAGGTCAAAGTCTGAAGCTCAAGTACTGAAGCCTCAGTAGTTTGTCACAACTGCTGAAGAGTACTTCTTCAGTAGTTGTGATATCAGTAGTTTTATATTTCTAGTTTCAGTAGTTTTATGTTTCAGTAGTTTTGTAAAACGACTGAAGAGCTTGTTCTTCAGTCATTGTAGTTTCAGTAGTTTCTAATCAGTAGTTTTATATTCTGTACTTAACACTCTGATATGTTCTCAGTAGTTGTGAACATTTCAGTAGTTTGTTAAGAGTTAGTTATTTTTGTATTAGATCTGCCAGTTGTCACTTTCCGTGATAACAGTAGTGATTGTTGCACTCTATATAAGGAGTGACAACCTATTGTAATAGAGGGTATGAATGAATGATTTGAATGATATGATTAGAAACATTCCATATCTATAAACATTCCTTGAATCAGAAATATATTCTCTCGCTATAACCGTATGTGCTCTTAATGCATACAAGCATCGACTTCTTGCTACAATTTGTCTAATTCCTATTTTTATTCCGCTGCCTTGAACTCTAATACATCAAAGTTGTGATCGCTGATCCTGTCAGAACAAATACGGACAAGTATTTGTTCTTCCGCATGACAAATGCGGAAGACAGAAAGTAAATGCGGACAAGTACTTACTCTTACGCATTGACTAATGCGGAAGACAAAGTAAATGCGGACAAGACTTTGCTTATCTACATTGACAAATGCGGATGACCGAACAAATACGCACAAGTATTTGTTCATCTGCATTAACAATGCGGATGACCAACATACTAATGCGGTTGATCAAGTGGAAATGTGATCAAGTTAACTCATCCGCATTTGTCAATGCGGATGAACAAGCAAAGATACGGATGAAGAGTTAGATAGTTCTGATGTAATAGATCAGGGGTAGTTAGTCATTTGTAAAAGGCATCTTGTCTGCCTTTAAATAGAATAGATACTCGTACATGAGGGGACGGTGATATATAGGGAATTTTTTTGTTGTAATTATTCTCTGTAATTTATCAACTTTCATATATCAATACAAACAACATTTATGAGTATTTTTCTTGTTTTGAATGTTCTTTGATGTTTGTTTCCTCCACTCAATCATTGACTTGGTTATTGTATTCGATTCACAGTAAGAATATCATTCTTACTCAACCCCAGTCAATTGGTATCAGAGCTTTGGCTCTCGATTCTCTTTCAGATCTGCGCACAGACCGAATAGAATTCAATTGATCTGGTAATCAAGTTGCTAGTAGTGGATATCATCATCTCTACTTAGTAAACAACAAGAATACTCCTGTCAATTAGCAAGAAAATTATTACAGAACTCATTCTAAACCTCGAAAGAACTACTTGAACAAGTTGGACTCATCAAACATAATTAATCTTAAAACCAACTAAATCTATACTTACACAAATTAAATGGATTCTAACAGTTACTCTGAACTTGGTCATACACCTAAACCTCCCATACATAAACACAAATCTGAGTTTAAATAGTGGAGGATAAGGTTTAGAAATTACATCACAGGTGTAGATCCTGATTTTTGGATTTCAATATGTAAGGGTCCACACATACCTGTTACTCTATCAACAGCTCAAGCTGCACTTTACAAGACTGCTAGAATACCCATTGAAGACTTAACTCTGGATGAAGATGACTATAAGAAAATCAAGATTGACCTCAAAGCATACTCAATTTTGACTCAAGCACTCAAGATGGATGTGTTGAAAAGATTGGAAAAGTATGGAACTGCTAAAGCTGTTTGGGATGCACTGAAAATTATGTGTGAAGGAAGCAGTGAGGTGGGTAAAATTAACAAAGACAAACTGGTCAATCAGTATGAAAAATTCCACCACACCAAAGGAGAGTCAATATCAAAACAACTGCACAGATTTGTACAGTTGGTAAATGACAGGGAAATCATGGGAGTTACTTACAATATTAAAGAACTTAACAAGAAAATGCTTCACAGTCTCCCTGAAAGCTCGAAACAGAATGTCACCATGCTGAAAAATACTCTTGATCTGGAGAGTCCCACTTAGACATTATGATAGCTAAAATTGAAGCTTTGGAACTTGATGAACAAAGCAGAAACCTGAGTGGACCAAGAGTGATTGAGGCTACAAATTTCCTTCAGAATCTCATTCCATTGAAAATGGTTTCATCACTGAGGAAGGTGATTTCATCTCATCAAGAGATCAAATGAACAATACTGGGTTCATTGCTACTCCACCATTCAATCACCCTTCAACTTCATCACAAGCACCAAAAGTATCTACTCCTCCTCAAACCTCTCCTGAAGACTCAAGATCAGAAGAGCAAAAGACAACTTACAATTCCTTTGTTACAAGATTTAAAGCATATGGGGGGAAGACTCACTTCTGCCCACTTAATTCAGGAAGATTTGAAAGAAATGGATCCTGATGATGTTGAGGAAATAGATCTACAGTGGCAAATGGAAATGATTGCCATGAGAGCAAAGAAATTCTTCAGAAAAGGAAGAAAGCTGAGCCTGAATGAGAACACAAAACTTGGATATGATAAATCCAAGGTGAAATGCTTTAACTGTGGCATGACTGGCCATTTCTCGAGAGAGTGCAATGCCCCCAAAAGAAACAACAATCAAAGGAACTCTCCAGGCCAATTATCATCACAACCCAACTCAAGTTATCACTCCATCAATCAAAAACATTAGTATCATCATTCTCATCATCAACAAACATACCAGAATCAAACACAGCTAACAAATCAAGCTCATGCAAGCAGTCAGCCCTTTGCCACTGCCCTTCTGATTAAACAAGATAGGATATGTGACTGGAGTGTGTATGCTAAGGAAGTCAAGCCTCAATTCCAAAATCATGCTCTTATTGCTCACATCAATGATGGACCATCTCCAATGCCTACTGAGGTAAAAACTAACCTTTGTAGTGAAAAATGCATTAACCAATTACAAGAGTATAGGGAACACAACCATAAACTGGCAGATAAAATCAAAGAAGAAAAAGTGAAGTCAGAAATGATGAATAGAGAACTAAAAAGTTTTGAAATCAAAATCAAATCTCTCATTTCTGACATAGAAAAACTGCATGGTGAGAAATACACTCTTGCAGCTGAAAATGAGCTACTTACTGAAAAGTTAGCTCAAGCTAAAGCTCAACAATCTATGACTGAAGTGAAACTTGAAAATTTCAAATGTCTTTAGTCAAGCTGCAAGAGATGTTGGATTCCTAAAAGGATCCAAAGGACATGTCATGGATTGGGTATAATTCATGTCCTCCACCATACAATGACAATTACATTGTCATGCCTGACTCTGTCTCACTCTCTAAATCAATTGAACTAAAACTATAGGACCTAAATCAGTAGTGTAACAAGTGACAAATCCTAAAAACAAACCTGATGTTTACATTGAAACCAATGAGGATAAAATCAAGTTAGGTCACCCAATCAAAATCAAAGAGTGTTCAGACAAGACAGTGAGTGTCATGAAACCATCAAGCCCTGTAAAAGCAATCGTACCTTTTATAAAATTGATACATCTGTTTTACAAGGCAAAAAGAAATATGTCAAGAAAGTGAAACCTACTACTAGAGCAGGTCTGATAATGAGATTATATCTCCACAAAATTGAAGCAAATCAGAAAAGGTTTCACTGAAAAAGAAACAAACTGTAAAACTGAGTTCAACACATAAAACCTCATCAGACCCTCAGTCATTAAGGTTAAGGCAGGGAGTTGGGTTGATATCTGTAACAAGGAACATGTTGACCAGTTTGAGAAAGAAGTAAGAAATAGGCTGAAGAAACAGAAACAACCCAGACAATTGAACAAAAGTAGTGTTGTGAAGCAAACTACTAAAAGGGTTGGTCTGATTCATCGCCTAAAGAAAATAAAATGATTCATCTAAAGAAAATATCAGTTGAGTCACACAAGGAAAAATATGATTCAAGAAACAAACAAATGTATTGTGATATTTGTGACATGTTCAATCACAAGACATATCATTGCTTCTTCAATAAATATTGTTCTCTCTGTGATATGAATAATCACTATTGCTATTTCAACAAGTATTGTTGAATCTGTGACATGAACAATCACAATACATCTGATTGTTACTTTAATTAGAAGGAGTTGAGAATTCCCCAACACAAGCCCATCTCAAAAACATCTACTGTGATGCACTCTGTCAGACCTCATCTTCATAATACTTAATCTAGGACACCTAGATCAACAAATGACAGAAATAACTTGAAGGATTTAAGGAAGGCTCAAAGAAATTATCTCACAATGAAACACAAACTTGACCTTCCTAAGCAAAAACCAACTTTTGATAATGAAACTCAGGCTAAATTTTTACAAAGAAATAGAGACAACAATTTCATTATTCATCTGAATCCTCAGTAGATGTTGATGAGAAGACTCAAACAATTCATCATCTAAATTCTCCCAGAACACCTCCATCCAAATCACAATTTAGAGGGAAATACCAAGAGGTGACTATCATGAATAGGAACAGGAAACCCAAGACCATCATGTCTTAGGTTCCTTATTCGAATTAGTTCTTTTTGCTTGTAAGTTCATCCACACAGGTCTAGTAGCCTATGGTACGTAGACAGTGATGCTCCTGACACGTGACTAGAGATCGTTTCCTCCTTCATGATTTCAAGTACATACAAGGAACTATTATGGCATTCGGTGGAGATTCAGAAGGTGGTAGAATTATAGGAGAAGGATCTGTGAAAAACGGGATGCTGAGCTTGACAGAGTGAATTACTGTGAACAACTGAATTTCAATCTGCTAAGCGTGTCTCAGATCTGCGACAAAAAATATTCCACTCACTTTACAGACACTCACTGCTACATTCTGAAACCTGGATTTTAGATCGTTGAAGGATGGGTTGTTTTAAAGACTCCAAGGAAGAATAATACATATGTCTTAAACCTGTGTTCTGCATCACCTAATGAAGAAACACGTCTCTTGTCTAAAGCATCATTTGATGAGTCACAGCTTTGGCATAGATGTTTGGGGCACACTAACCCTAAAAATATGAACAAGTTAGTCAAAAGAAAGCATGTCATTGGTCTTCCTCAAAAAGAATTCAATTTTGTTGATCAATGTTCAGCGTGTATCAAAGGAAAACAAAACAAATCATCTCACAAAACCAAGCTGGTGAACACTAACAATACTCCATTGAAGTTACTTCACATGGATCTTTTTGGACCAACTCATGTAATGAGTATGGGAAAGAAATAGTATTGTTTAGTGATCATTGATGACTTTTCTCAATTCACATGGGTGTTCTTCCTACTTCATAAAAACGAAGCATCCCTCATCATTCAAGAATTTATCACTAAAATTGAAAATCAACTTAATCTTAAGGTCAAAATAATAGAAGTGTACAGAGTTCAAAAATGAAAATATGAGTTCCTTTTGTGCAACCAAAGTCATTGCTCATCAATTCAGTGAGCCAGAACTCCTCAACAAAATAAGGTAGCTGAAAGGCGAAATAGAGCACTGATTAAAGTAGCAAGAATGATGCTAGCCGATGCCAAATTGCCAATCATCTTCTAGGCAAAAGCAGTTAACACATCGTGCTTTGTGCAAAATTGAACTCTGATTGTTAAAGAAAGTAACATGACACCTTATGAACTGATCTTTCATAGGAAACCATTTATTGGATTCCTTAAATCATTTGGTTGTCAAGTCTCAATATTAAACACCCGTGATCATTTAAGAAATTTTCATCCAAGTCTGATGAAGGATTCTTTGTAGGTTATTCTTCTATCTCAAAGGCTTATAGAGTGTTCTCCTAGATGGAACATTATTGATGAATCTAAAAACGTACAATTCAAAGAACATTCGTTTCCTAAATCTACAAATGGTCCTAACTAGCTGTTTGATATTGACATATTTAGAAATTCATTTGACCAATTTCACTTGTCTGATGCAGGAAATATACATTCAGGTGATACTTCATCAACTATAGAAAGAAGAGATAATTATCCATTGATTCCACCAACATCTCATGAACATATGAATGAAGATGTTCCTCTTCAAGCTGATCCCATCAGACAGCTATCACAAAACCTTAGTGTTTCTTCTGAAGAAGGTCCCAACCTGGTACCATCTCACTCAGATGACTTGTCAAATGAGATCAGAAATAAAAAACAGGCTTCTCATCCAGTAGAAACACAAGTGCATCAAATGATGCAAGCAATCTCAGTGTTGCTGAAGATGTAGCAGTTACTGAAACAGAAGTTGATAATCTTCATAATTCAACAACAATACAAGATGAATGTGCCTCTGACCATAATGAACTGAATGTCTCCAATGTTGATGAAACTCTTGCTGGTGACACCATTCCAACCACAAGAATACACAAGAATCATTCAGTTGAAACCATTATTGATGATCTTAATGAGAGGGTGACAAGAAGCAAGTCCAGTATTGCAAACATCTGTCTGTTCTCATGCTTTCTATGTCAAACAGTACCCAAAAACATCAAAGAGGCACTTCAAGACAATAGTTGGATTGAAGCAATGCACGAAGAATTGCTCCAATTCAAGAAGCAAGAAGTATGGCAGCTGGTAGATCTTCCCGAAGGACAATACCCTATCGGTACCAGATGACTGTACAGGAACAAGACTAATGATAGAGGGATAGTCATCAAAAATAAAGCAAGACTAGTGGCATAGGGATACACTCAGGAAGAAGGAATTGACTACGAGGAAGTGTTTGCTCCTATTGCCAGACTAGAAGCAATCAGAATCTTTCTTGCATATTCTGCGTCCATGAAATTTACTTTTTTCTCAAATGGATGTAAAGTGTGCCTTCATATATGGAAAGATTGCTGAAGAAGTCTATGCGAGTCAACCACCTGGCTTTGAAGATCCAGATTTCCCTTACAGAGTTTACAAGCTTGACAAAGCTCAGTATGGTCTTCATCAAGCACATGAAAGTGGTATGAGACTCTATCATCCTTTCTTCTTGAACATGGGTATGAAATAGGAAAGATTGATCAGACTCTCTTCAGAAGAATAAGAGGGAAAGACATGCTGTTAGTCCAGATCTACGTGGATTACATTATATTTGGCTCGACAAACAAACAACTCTACAAAGATTTTGCAGACCTTATGCATTCAAAGTTCCAAATGAGTGCTATGGGGGAACACACCTTCTTTCTGGGGGTGCAAGTCCAACAGACAACAGATGGAATCTTCATTAACCAATCAAAATATGTAGAAACCATGTTGAAGAAATTCCAATTCACTGACTGTCAGTCTATCAGAACTCCTGTGGATACTAAAGTGAATATTGGACCTGACCCTGAAGGCAAATCAGTGGATCAGACTCATTATCGATCAATGATAGGCTCACTTATGTATCTAACAGCCAGTAGGCCTGATATTATGTTTGGTGTTTGTGTGTGTGCCAGATATCAAGCTGATCCAAAAGAATCACATGTGAACGCAGTCAAGAGGATGTTCAGATATCTGAAGGGCAAGCCAGCTCTTGGGTTATGGTATCCAAAGGAAGGCGAATTTAATCTATATGCCTACACAGACAATGATTATGGAGGATGCAACTTCAACAGAAAATCCAGTTCTGGCGGTTGTCAATTTCTTGGTCCCAGACTAGTATCCTGGCAATGCAAGAAGCAGGCAAATGTGTCTATGTCCATAGTAGAAGCTGAGTATATTGCTGTATCAGCATGTTGCTCTCAAGTTCTCTGGATTCAAAACCAGATGCTTGATTATGGTTTTAACTTCTTACACACACCAATTTCTATTGATAACACAACTGCTGCCTTTATAACTAATAATCCAGTTCAGCACTCAAAAACAAAACATATTGAGATCAGATATCATTTTTTGAGAGACTATGCTCAAAAGGGTTTAATCAAATTGATTAAAGTACCAATTGAAAATCAATTAGCTGATTTGTTTACCAAGGCATTTGAACCTAGTAGGTTTGAATTTCTGGTTTAGTCAATTGGCATGATTAAACTTGAGTAAAAACTATGAAAAACATCAAAAACAATT
Source organism: Flaveria trinervia (assembly GCA_025506515.1). Lineage (NCBI taxonomy): Eukaryota > Viridiplantae > Streptophyta > Magnoliopsida > Asterales > Asteraceae > Flaveria > Flaveria trinervia. The sequence goes on along the minus strand of CM046458.1, from coordinate 15,538,712 downwards.
TAAAACATCAGAAAAACCACAAAAGAAATCAAGTTTGATGAAGAAAAGAATTCTCAGGGAAATGATATAATTACAGTCGTTATATCATTCACTGTGCTTAATTTAAAATGTAAAAGACTGAAATGACTTACCAGATATGTTGGTAGGTTCAACTTGGAAGAAAAGATACATGTAGTGATGAATTAAAGACATATTCAATTGTGAAACACTCATCACAAAGTACAGATATGTATTGGTTTATCTGAATGCATGTGTGTGTAGTAGCCTAAACACACCAGGTAATGATACTTTATGAATCTCTTTCACCACATCTTGTTTCATCTTTGTTTTGCTAAGCAATGACCTGATGAAACTTGCACATGGTGCAGATGTCATGATCCAAAAGATTCCCAATGTGGAACACATCTAAAATTGGATGAATCAACAAAGTAATACATTCCAAGTGAATGAACAAAATAATCCTATCATGGATCACCTTCCAAAGTGAAGTGAAAATAATCCCAATGTGGATCAAATGAAAAAGGATCAAATTAAAAGAATCCCAACGAGGATCAATGAAAATGAGATTTCATGACTTAAGTAACCTGGTAAGAAAAGTTGTGAAAAAGTTCTACCATGCATTGTATAAAGAGGGTTGATCATTTCATGGTTATGTGTGTGAGGTACACATTGAATAACTAATCAACAAAAACATGATAAAAGTCATTTTCATCAAAATATCAACCAGGTATGGGTTTAAAAGGACAAACATACCTTCAATCTTCAAGTTCATAATCATGTCCATTTAATCATAAAGGATGCACAAGTGTAATGTAAGACTGATATGATCCCAACAAGAGATTTTTCTCTTCATTATTAATATTAATCAAAATAATATTCCAAAAGTTTTAAATCTTTAAATTTTCTCATGAAATGTGGACATAAACTTTAGGGGGAGTAATTTAAAATTTTTGAGTAAGTCCAAATCTTGTTTATTAACTTAATTTTGAAAAACAAAACAAAAAGAATTTTAGTTGGTGTTGTTGCAATAAGTCATACCATTATATCTCAGCTTAAGCAAGATTCTTAGATGCATGATAAGACCAAGATCTGTCAAAATTGGCAAACTTGTATCAATGGTGACATGCTAGTCAATCGAAGCAAGAATTGACAACTTCAACAGCCAACTTCATAAGAAAAATCAATCAAGGACACCTCTTCATAAGATGAATAATCAAATTCAATCACATTAACTTTTGATTAAGTTCAAAAGCTAATGCAGGTAAGTCTTGCATTAGTTAATGCGGGTGAAGGTAACCCATGCATGTAACTAATGTGGGTAACAATATTTGTTTTCAAGTGCAACTAATTCGCGTAATGATTTTACTCTACCGCATTAGTGTGCGAAGTAAATGCGGAATTTACTCTACTGTATTTGCTACAGTTAACAAATGCGGATGAACAGGTCTCTATCGCATTTGCTATAGTGCAATGTTGACCGTGTTGTCAACCGCATTTGATATAGGTGCAAAAATGCTTATTGACTTTTTTCTATCGCATTAGCAACTATGTAAAAATATGGATAGGATAAAACGAGTAACTCTACCGCATTTGTTACAGTGAATGCTGAAGAACACACACAAGTTATTCTTCCGCATTTACTACAACACAAATGCGGACAGCCAAAGGTTTCAAGTTTAGCTTCTGCTTCTGCATTTAATACTTTTCAAATTTGAGAGACTTTATAGTGAGACGAGTGCAAACATACAGTACACCATCTTCAATCTCATCATCATCATAAACATTCAAAGATTTTCGTGTGAATCTAGTCATCGGCTTTGATATCAATTCTAAAACAACATTCGGATCATAAATAAGGTGAATTTTTCATAAGAAGTTTAATCAAAACCTAAGTTTCAGAATGATAAACCTAAATCAGTCAAGAACCAAATGATAAGGAAGAACACAAAAACATGTTTCGTTGATGTAACATAATACACCTTTTTGACCTAAATGAGCAAGAAAACCAACATAAATTCTTGTCATCATGAAAACCTTGATATTCATGTTCGTTGTAAGAACAGAGCATGTTGAAATTACACATTTGAAACAAATCAATAAAACAATACCTCTCTAATGGTTCAAACATCATAACTATGATTGTTAAATGACAAATTCACCATTTGCCATGTGAGCAATTCAACAGATATAACAAGCAGTCTTCCTTGTCAATTTAAAGTCAAAACTGATATCTAACACACACGTCTCTTGTGCAGATTACATGGCAAATCTTACATGGAGCAAACTCCATAACGTCAGCGGTTATTTAAACCCTGATGTGCTGAAGCCGATGGACTTAGAGATATGATAAGATTCTTATCTACCACAAGGGATACATATGCCATGACTGTGAGACCAACAATCTATGAGAATCCCATCAGGTCCTTCTGGGAATGAGCTGAGGTAGTTGAAGATGATGGTGTGAGAACTCTAACTGGGAGAATCAACAATGTTGGACCAAAAGAACTAATGAGCCAAGATCAGAAAACCTCTAAGTCCCACATGATATCACAACAACTGCTGAAGGCTTCATCAGCAGTTCGACAAGTGCTGAAGACTTCAACAGCTGAAGATCAAGTACTGAAGACTTCCACATCTGAAGACTAACGTGCTGAAGCTCAACAGCTGAAGAATACAAGTGCTGAAGCTGAAGACCAAAGTACTGAAGGTCAACAGCTGAAGAATACAAGTGCTGAAGCTGAAGACCAAAGTACTGAAGTTTAACAACTGAAGAGTCCACAAGTGCTGAAGATCAACAACTGATGTACAAAGTCTGAAGACATTAGCTGATGACATCTACTGAAGTCATCAGCTGATGAAACGTCTGAAGTTCAAGTCTGAAGACCAAGTGCTGAAGTTTCAGTAGTTTGTCACAACAACTGAAGAGTACTTCTTCAGTAGTTGTGTTATCAGTAGTTTTATGTTTTTATTTTCAATAGTTTTGTAAAACGACTGAAGAGCTAGTTCTTCGGTCGTTATAGTTTGAGTAGTTTCTTATCAGTAGTTTTGTAATAAATAAACACTTAGCTTCTTGTAAGAAGATGTCAGCTGCTTGACATCTTCAGTAGTTTTAGTGTTTCAGTAGTTTGTTAAATAACGGTTAGATGTCACTATCAAGTGACATCAGCCTACGTCATCTTTCCTTATATAAGGAAGAATGACCTAAATTGTAATTTTGCGAAAGCCATGCCAAAGCGTGTGATTGAATGAAATATTCCTTTTTCAGAAACTTTCTCTCTCTATAACTAATTCTGTTTGTTGCTATATCATTGGTATTCTTGCTCGAATTGTGCTAGTTGGTACTCTATTCCACTGCTGAAATCATTCGAATAGATCAAACTAGATGTTATGATCCTATCAAATGGTATCAGAGAGGGTTAATCATTGATCGATCTAACAATTGATCATTGAAACTGCTCATTTGCTCTAAGTTTGATCGAACTAGCAAATTTGCACGAATCTGTTATAGAGATTGAAGTTCTGTCGCTTTTGGCTAATTTAATTGAGGTTCTTAGTGGTTTTCAGCTAAATTTGTTTTGCTTATCTTGAATTTGTCTGAATTTTCGAAAAAGACTACACCTTCTAATGATCCACACAATACTGGTTCCTCAACCAAGCCTCCGATGCTGGTTAGGAATGAGTATAACATTTGGCAACGAAGAATGCTCCATCACTTATCTGTCAATAGTTCAGGTTGTTGGACATCCGTGGTACATGGACCACATAAGCCAATGGTGAATCATCCGAAAACAAATCAGTTGATTCTGAAGAAGAAGGAACAATACTCTGATGAGGACAAGAAGTTGTTTGAGATTGATGCTAAAGCCCATGGAATTCTGGCCATGGCTCTGCCTAATGAAATCTATTCCGGGCTTATACATCATGAAACTACTCATGCCCTTTGGAATGCACTGAAAGAACAATTTGGTGGCACTGATGAGGTCTTAGAAAACAACAGGGAAATCCTCGCCCAACAGTATGAGACTTTTGCTCATAGAAAGGGTGAGACTCTGACTCAGTAGTTTGAGCGGTTTTCATGTTTAATCTCTGAGTTGAAAATGGTTAAACATGAATATACCAAAAGCCAAATGAACCACAGATTCCTTAGATCACTGTCTGAGAGATGGGACACATATACAATTGTCCTACGCTCCAGTGCAAATCTGGATAGTCTATCTCTCACCCAACTTCATGGGAAACTGCTTACATTCGAAAGAGAGATAGAGCAGAAAAGGAAACTGGCTTCATCTGGTAAGCTCACTGAAGACTTTAACCAGGCAACACTGCCTTGGTTTGTCATGAGTCAAAATATGCTTCATCTGAATGCCAGTATGATGAGCATATTAATTTCTCCTCAAACACTTCTGATTCTGCATTTGTGAGTGTTGATAGTCAGGCACTGGGTGTAATAATGACAATATATGCTTCATCATGGATGATCTCAAGGGGATTGCTGATGATGACTTAGAAGAGATGGATATTTTGAGCCAACTGGCCTTGATAAATATCAGATCTTAGAAGTTCTACAAAAGAACTGGAAGAAAGTTCCCAGGACTCTCTGGCAAAACCAAAGTTGGTTTTGACAAGAGTAAGTTGAGGTGTCACAAATGCCACAGGCTTGGACACTTTGCTAGAGAATGTAGATCATCTGGATCTTATTTTTCTGCACCCTTTGTGACTTTCCCTGGCAATAGTCAACAACACAGAGGGCAATATCCTATCAATTCTAGTCATCATTCTCAACCACAATCTCCTGCATATTTTGTTCCTCAGGGTCCAATGCCATATCCTTACCCTTGTTATTACATGCCACAAACCAGTCAGGTTCAAGCACCCATTGCTCAGCAACCACATGCTCTTCCTGAGCCTCAACCATCTCAATCTCATCAACCTCCTCAACCTCAACAACACAGCTTCTTCACCCCTAGAGTTGTTGACTAGAGCAGTTTACCAGATGACATGTCTGGTCATGAACAACTGTTCACAGGTGCTGGTCAACATGGTGGTGACAGTTCTTTTGGGAATCTGGCACCTATGGCTCTGGAGTCTGAAAGATGGATCATCCTCAAATGCCTCTTCATCAAAGGTATCAGAGGTATCCTCTGAGGCTAAAGCCAAATTATGTTCTGAAACATGCACAACAACATTTGCCTCTATTAGAGAAGCAAATGTAGCTTTAATTAATAAGAACATAGAGCTAGAAAAGATCATTTCCAAAAGAAAAGCAGAGTTTGAGTCTATTCTTAAAGAGAAAAATGATGAGATTTATAAACTTAAATGCCAAATCACTGATGATAAGGCTAGGGAAGAGGTACTTTTAGAAAAGTACAAAGACCTCAAAGAAACCCTTGCAGTCACCCAAGTAGAGTGTGATCGATGGGTACAATCATGCAAAGGTTTTGAAATGCTTCTTAGTAAGCAATCAGCTTCCAATGTGAAGTTTGGCATTGGTTATAATCACGCTGCTCCTCCTATAGATTTTGCTTCAAGAGCAGAAGTGAAATCTGATGGAGAAAGCAATAACCAATCCACCTCATCATGTGATTCACTTTCTGATAGAGCACCATCAGAAGTTGAAGTTAGTATTATTCCCTCATTGAACCTATCAGTTGATCTTGATGGTTCAAATACTGACACTCACATGATCAAAGAGTTGGTCAACTCAGGAGTTATTTCTGGAAGTCCTGAAAGGACTGGAGAGCAAGATTTAAAACCTGAAGTTCAAACTCCAACTACTGTCAGCACTGAAGAGAAGAAAACTGTCAGTAGAAAGGGTTTGAAGACTACTAAAGAGGAAGTCAAGAAAGCAAATAGTGCTTCCAAAGTGCTGAAGAACAAGTCTTCAGTAGTTTCATTCTCTTTAGTTGATGATCAACATAAGATGAAGAAGAAACCATGTGAAATATGTACTTTAGTCATTTTGTAAAAGGTAACTTGTCTGCCTATAAATAGAATAGATACATCGTACATGAGGTGACGGCTGATATATAGAGAATTTTTTTTGTTGTAATTATTCTCTGTATTTATCAACTTTCATATATCAATACAAACAACATTTATGAGTATTTTTCTTGCTTTGAGTGTTCTTTGATTGTTTGTTTCCGCCACTCAATCATTGACTTGATTATCATATTCGATTCACAGTAAGAATATCACTCTTACTCAACCCTAGTCAGATCCCTAGACTAAGAATTTATAAAGATCATCTAGTTGAAAATGCTGGAAGTATTGGATGTGAATGAATGCTTAAATTTTGTTGTGAACACTTTGTCCCAAATTGGAGTGGGAACAAAGTGGGGATTAGTTAATAAGGAGTTGCCTTACCACCCTATTTGTATCTTTATAACATATTTTGCCAAAATTCCTACCTGCATGCGGGGGGGGGGGGGGGGAGGGATGCGCAAAAAACAGGTTTGCGGTTCGATACTCATTGAACTCGTGTGTGACCGTACGTCTCGAAGACATGAATGCATCTCCAAAAACCTGGGCCCGTGTGAGGCAGATTTTAGAACTCAGTATTAAATTTTGAAAGTTGCAAATTGTGAAGTCGCTGGATCGGTTGACATCTGAGTGTGTTCTTGAAGGAAGGAAAAAATAAAAACCAAGAGACAAACAAAGAATGAACAATAATAGAATGGTTTCATTGATAAAGCCTAATGATTACAAGCTCGTTAAACAGAAGAATCATGACTCTTGGCAATGGGAGATCGAGCATGATCTCCCCTCTCATCCGGCAGCACCTAGGCTCCGGGCACACTCTCGAAACCTTACCTCTCTACACAATGAAACTGGTATTGATAGGCCTTAACCCATATCAGATGCGACTGGGCCTATTCATACGATTGGGGCATGCGTATGGTTCAATCATACGACTGGACCATACTTATGGTTCAGTCTTACGAATGGCCCAATAGCATCTCTCAGTTACATGACTGGTCCATTAGCATGGCTCAGTTGTACGACTGAGTCTCATTCGCATATCCTCCTATGAATGACTCAGTTTCATGTGTTTACGACATATCAGGTGTATTACATCAAGCCAAGACTATTCGTCAAGCGACGAACACGCTATACATTACAATATATGCTCCAACAAATTCCCCCCTTGGATGTTGCTTGCGAATAGTAGATAACACCTTTTACAATCTTCAGTCAATCTTTGCTCTGGTTTCCAATAGAATCAAACAAAAAACCATATTAGCCACGTTGTTGATCCGTCAGGTTGCTACAGTATCCCTGAAAATGAATTTAGGCACAATAGCTTTCGTTTACTTTGTAGAACACCATCATAGCAGCAAGATTCTCCATATGACTGATTTTTCAAGATAATGACATGAATAGTTTTCCATTGCTCCAATCTTCACACACGCTAACCTGATTAACATTAACACCTGCAGAAATTCCTCCTCAAATTCAGCATATCCCAATATATAAACATTCTTCTCTCCTGGCGTCTTCATACGGTGTATTGGGCAAAAAGTAGAAGGTTCCAATCCATAGCTGGCAATCTCAAATAAATCAGCATGCACTCAGATTCATCATCAGAAACCAGCTCACATCATCACTTTTTGATTGCGTTTTCAATTTCTCTTCTCTGTGCGGATAAATATAACTTGATTGGCCCATAAATAGTCAGATGCTCCCGACTACCCCACAAAATCAGCACCGACTGCTAGCATCTTCTCTTCTCTTTTGTTTTCCAACTGCATTCATCTATTCTGGAATTCCAACAAATAATGGGGTATCCATCGAACTTATTTGACAAAAGAACCTGAGGGTGAATGTGCTTTGTTCATCCTCAAATTTGTGCAAGAGGTAGTTACAGATTTTTTTGGTATGGAACACCGTTCATTCGTATGACATGGAGGACAAATATCACATTCGTGTGAATGGATGATACGCAGGATATATTCGTGTGACTGGTACAGTAGCATGACTAGACATAAGACTGGTCCAGTAGCACGATTAGACATAAGACTAGTCTAGTAGCATGACTGATCATGAGACTGGTCCAGTAACATGACTGGACATAAGACTGGTCAAGTCACATGACTGAACATAAGGCTGGTCTAGTAGCAGGACTGGTCATAAGACGGGTCCAGTCGCATGGTCCAGTCGTATGAGGGGATCTGCACGGTGATTTACAGATCTACAACCGCCATGGCTTCCAAAAACCCTAATCTAAGGAATTTTACATGACCCGAAACAAAATAGACATCATAAGATTCTTAAGGGTGATAAGAACGTGGTTCCGAGTTTGATTTTAACCAATAAACAACACACATAACAAGATCTGAGCAAAACACAAAGAACACTAAGTGGGTTTAACATCAAAGAACATGAAATAGATCCAGAAATTAAGAGCTCGAGTTGCTAGAATGATTGTTAGATCATTCTAGGAGTAACCCTGCTCTAATACCAATTGTGAAGTCCTTGGATCGGTTGACATCCGAGCGTGTTCTTGATGGAAGGGCAAAAGAAAAACCAACAGACAAACAAGAGACCGAATAATAATAGAATAGTTTCATTGATAAGACGTAATGATTACAAGCTTGTTAAACAGAAGAATCACAACTATTGGCAAGGGGAGATCAAGCATGATCTCCCCTCTCATCCGGCAACACCTAGGCTCCGGGAACACTCTCAGGACCTTACCTCTCTACACAATGAAACTGGTATTTATAAGCCTCAGCCCATATCAGATGCGACTAGGCCCATTCGTACGATTGGGCATGTGTATGGTTCAATCGTAATGGCCCAATCGTACGATTGGACCATACTTATGGTTCAGTCTTATAAATGGCCCAATAACATCTCTCAGTCGCATGACTGGTCCATTAGCATGGCTCAGTCGTACGACTAAGTCTCTCTCGCACGACTGAGTCTCATTCGCATATGCTCCAGTGAATGACTCAGTTTCATATGTTTCAACATATTAGTTGTATTACGTTAAGCCTAGACTATTCGTCAAGCGACGAACATGCTATATATTACAATTTATGCTCCAACATAAATGATGTTCGTTTTGAATGATCATTATTGTCATTATTATTTTTAGTTTAGTGTCCACTAATGACTATCGTTATTATGCACTAATAATCATAATTAGGTATCAATAACGGTGTAAATCAGTTATGGTTTCTAATGATCATTCAATAATGGTGTAAATCGGTTATGGTTTCTATGGCTATATAAACCAGTTCGAGAGCAAAAGGAAAAGTAAACTAAAAAATAACATTCTTCCTATTTTTTTGATATGTTGTCTCTGCTTCTACTTCCATTTTACTTTTAGGCAAGTATTTCAGGTCTGGCAATACGCATTTGCTGCTTCAAACCGGCATATTATAGGAATAGATTGTGTCAAACATAAGCCCGGTTTACGCTTCACTGTTTACTACTTTCTTTCAGATCGTCAACGTGCTTTCGAATTCATTGCAAAAACAGATTTTCTTTTTACTACCCGATTTTGTATTGGTTAACTTTCAGAATGGAATCCACCCAGCCCTTGAACACTATTGTTTGTGTGATCATGACTTCTGTTGTCGCTGTTATGACTAGTTTTGTTGCACCACTGCCTAATGCGGTCACATCGCATGCTGAGAAACTAGAAACATTCACCGATGTGAATTTTTAATAGTGACAGCAAAAGACATTCTATTATCTAACCAATTGAAACTAGCAAGGTTATTGACCGAAATCATTCCCCATGTTGAAGGCAAAATGGATGCTCAATCATCGAGTGGGATTCAAACTTTGAATCACTTGTATTTTTTGTGCCGAAACAACTTTTTGAATGGTATGGTGGATGCATAATACAATGTGTATTGCAAAACCGAAACTGCTAAACCGCAAATACAAAACGGAAGATGCAGGTATTCCGATTAGCCCCAAACAGAGTCTTGAAACTAAGTTCTTTAACCTGTAACTTTTTTCCTTGGTCTTTGTTTTCCCACTACCTCCAGCTAACTGCTTGAAAGAAAACTCTTTTTTTATCCCAGTTTGTGGTAGCTAAGTTTATGGACTTCAAATTATTGACACTAAAACTGTCATGACCAAGTCCAAGAATTACAAGTTATTCTTCATGATAGTCATGCAGAAGGAATGACTCTAAGCGAGACAATTCAAGTTGCTGCTATGATTGAAAAGCTACCATGGGTTGATTTCAAGAACTATCTCATGCATAAATGAAAGGAAATAGCCATTGAAGATCTTGTTGTTCATTTTTGTATTGAAGAAGATAACAAAGTTGCTTTGAGAAAAATTAATGGTTTTGTAACAGCAAAGGCTAATGTTGTTGAACATGGCCAATCTTCAAAAGGAAACAAGCACAGTAGGAAGGGTGGGACAAAGAATCATGGGAAAGGCTTTAATCTTGGTCCTAAGGGGGCGTCAGGAAGAAAAAGTTCACTGGAACTTGTTATAACTGTGGAAGGCAAGGCTATAGGGCCAATGACTCTAAGCTTCCAAAGAAGAAAATGTTGGATAAGTGAACATGGTTCATGAGGTTGAAAACCTTGTTCCTATGGTCATAGATCTCTCAATTTCGGTATTCAAACTTAATTTGGTTGACCAAAATAACAAGGATTTGTGGGTCGATACATGGGCTGCTAGTCATGTGTGATTTGACAAAAGTCTCTTTAGCACGTTCAAGGAGGTGACTAATGGAGAAAGGGTTTTTTGGGAAATTTTGCCACAACAAAAATCAAAGGGGAGGGGAATGTGGTTTTGAAGATGACTTCTGGAAAGGAACTTACTTTGTCCAACATGTTCTATGTTCTAGAAATTCATAAGAACCTTATGTCTAGATGGTATTTGAACAAGTTGGGGTTCAAAATAATGTTTGAGTTGGATAAGGTTGCGTTGACCAAAATGGTTTGTATGTTGGTAAGGTTATGCCCTCAATAACATGCTTAAGTTGAATGTAATGTTTGTCAGTGCAGTGAATGAAAAAAACTATTAATATTGCTTACTTGCTTGAGTCTTCTAATGTTTGGCATGGTAGACTAAGACATGTTAATTTTAATTCCATTCGTCGTTTGTTTAAACTTAATTGCATACCAATGTTCGATATCGACTCAAATATTAAATGTGAAACTTGCATCGAAGCAAAACAAACAAGATCGTCATTCAAAAAGGTTAAATGAATCATCAAACCCATCAAGATGATACACACTGATGTGTGTGATCTAAAAGCAATCTTATTCGCAAATTATGTATTGAACATGATGCCTAATAAGAAAAGAGATGTAATGCCATACCAATTGTGGACGGGATATAAACCATCATATAAATTCTTAAGAATGTGGGGGTGCCTAGCCAAGGTGGTAGTGACACCATGAAAGAGTCTACTAATAGGACACAAAACAGTAGATTGTGTGATTATAGGATACACCCGTTATGGTGGTACATTTCGTTTTCTTGTGCATGATTCCAAGAACCCTAGAATAAGCAACTGCACCATAATAGAATCTAAGGATGGATCTTTGGTTTGAGCATGTGTTCCCATGCTTGGGTAAAGGTGAACTGAGTGTTTTAATGATCCTCGAGAACAATCGAGGACTGAGGAAATGAAATCTAAAAGAGTAAACGATAAATGACTGAAAAATCCTTCAGCCGTGCCTATATGGTAGAAGAGGAACCAAAAACATATCAACAAGCGGTAAATTCCTCATAAGGACCTTAGTGGAGGGAGGCATCAAAGTGAGATACACTTTATCTTACAAAATCATACTTAGGAATTAGTGGATGTTCCTCAAGGATGTATACCACTTGGATATCAATGGATATTAAAGAAAAAGATGAAACTAGATGGCACCATTGATTAGTACAAAGCATGGTTGGTGATCAAAGGATATAAGCAACAAGAACGTTTAGATTACTTTGACACATAGTCGCTTGTTACGCGAATAACCACCATGAGGTTGGTACTTGCTATTTCCACCATTAGAAATTGGAAGTCCACCCAATGGATGTAAAAAAGAACTTTCGTGAATGGAAATCTGGAGGAAGAATTTACATGGAACAACATGAAGGTTTCATCGCCACAGTGCAAGAAAAGAAAGTGTGTATACTTGTAATATCCTTTTATGGATTGAAATAAGCTCCAAAATAATGGCATCAAAAGTTTGATCATGTCATGGTTGATGGTGGGTTCAAAATAAATGAATGTGACAAATGTGCATACATAAAGGACACATCAGATGGATACGTCATTCTTTGTCTATATGTAGATGATATGCTTATTATAGGAAGTGATGGTAATATCATAATTTCTACTAAGAACGTGCTAAAGGCAAGATTTGACATGAAAGACATGGACTTTGCAGATGTGATTCTAGGAGTTGTTTTAAGTCAATCCCACTACATGGACAAAATCCTTGAGAAGTTTAATGAAACTAATTCTAATATAGCTAGAACTATGATTAACACAAGCCAACATCTAGCTAAGAATAGAGGTCAACCTATTAATTAGTTGGAATACTCAATAATTATTGGTAGCTTGATGTATTTTTTGAGTTGTACTAGACTAGACTTAGCATATGCTGTAAGCAAGCAAAGTAGATACACGAGCAACCCAAGCTCAATTCATTGAGTAGTATGACTCGATTGCTTCATTACTTAAGATACACTTGCAAATATGGGCTGCATTATAACAGATATCCAACAATTATTGAGGATATTATGATGCAAATTAGATATCTAACATGAATGATTCTACATCAACAAGTGGGTATGTATTCACAATTGGAGGTGCAGCTATATCATGGAAATCAACAAAACAATGGCTATTGTTAGATCCACGATGGAATCAGAACACTTTAGATAAAGCGGGTGAGGAGGCACAATGGCTACAACAATTTGTTAAGGATATACCAAGATTGACTAAGTCAGCCTCGACCATTTGTATACATTTTGATAGTCAATCGGAGATTGGCAAAGCTCATAGCATAATGTATAATGGTAAGAATATACATATTAGCCGTAGACATAATACAGTATGACAACTAATCTCTATAGGAATTATCACTAGCGACTACGTGAAGTCAAAGATAATATTGTAGATCCTCTAACAAAAGGCCTAAGTATAGAGTTAGTTCAAAAGTCGTCAATGGGAATAGGACTAAAGCCATTGAAAAATTAAAATTCATACGAAGGAAACTAACTCAATATACTAGAGATCCCAAGAATTGAGTTTTATAGGAAAACCTAATCGTATGAATTAGTGAGGTCACTATGGGGGGATAACCCTACTTATATAAAGCAGAGTTGTAAGGATTTTGTAAAGGTTGATGCACCTAAAACATCCAAAGTCTTCCTACATGCATGCACTGAAGTGTAGAAGTAGAAATGTTTTGGATTTTTACACCATGCACTAGAATATATTCTAAGTGTAAAATCTTTTGAAGCCAAGACCAACATCTTCTAAAGCTTAAACTGAAGTCTTCTGAACCTTCAAGGGGAAAGTCTTCCGAAGCCAAGAAATGAAGATATATTATCTTCCGAAGACTTTTGAAGACATGCTTTTATCTTATGTACTTTACCATGAAGCTAGACCATTTTGCGTTGAAACTTTGTTGACTCGCCAACATTCACAAGTTGGTGAAAAGGTCCATGTTTTTGGTAACTATACATTGAGGTCTTAAGTCTTTTACTTTCTAATTTATGTACTTTTATCCTTTTTGTAATATATTAGGATGTGTGCTATGATATGTCATAGTCACTAGTCATAAGACAATCTGCCTTTTGACTCTACGTTGCTTTTGTTGTGTTCTAAATCATGTATCCAACTGGCCTTCAAAGTATGGTTGTCTGTAGGATGTAGTATAAGTATCTCAAGTCTTTGTAACTTAAAATATGCTTGTACACTTGTAAAATAACTTGAGAGAAATATACAACCTTCTTGAAAAGCAAATACTTGTGTTATTCTGTTCTTGTTGTGTCTCATATTTGCTTGTGTCCTAAGTATCATACTTGTGTGTTACTAGTTCCCTATTTGACTTGTTAAATATTCTAAACATCACTTTCCTCATTATTTGTTGTGTTGTCAGTGACCAAACCCCTCTTAAATGGTCCTTCATTTGGTATAAGAGCATTGTAGGCTTTTGATTGTAAGATCACACCATCTTAAGATCCTTCTCACACACAAAACACTTAACATCTCAATGGCAGCTATCACTATAGCTGATATATAAACTAAAACCATGACAAAGTCCCCACAGATCACTCCTAAAGAGTTTGACACTTGGTGCCAACTAATGGAAGGGTTCATCAAGTCACAAGAGTCAAGGATGTGGGAATCTATTGTCTCAACACCTTACATACCAAGCACCTTTTTAGCTGCTACTGGAGGTGGTATGATTCTAAAGGTTGTGGCTGATTATTCTGTTGAAGACAGGAAAAGGGATTGATCAGAAGGTGATGACAACCCTTTAAATTGCTCTTCCAAAATCCATATACAGAGGCTTTAAGAAATGCAAAATAGCTAAATAGTTGTGGGATGCACTGAAGCTGATGTATGAGGGGTCAACTAAATCCATAAGAACAAGAAGGTTCTCCTAAAGCAACAGTTTAAGAACTTCACCTTTAAAATAGGTGAAACCATTACTCAACAATACTTCAGGTATGTTGATATTGTGGACACTTTAATGGATATTGGAGTGACTCTTGAGAATAGGGAGTTTGTAAGGAAGTTTATGTCCTCTCTTCATAGATAGTGGACACATATTGTGTTGTTATGAAAAGGAGTGAGAACCTTAAGACTCTTACTCTAACAGAGTTGTATGGTATTCTTAGTGGATACCAGATGGAGATGAACATGCAAAGTTCAACTGGTAACTCCAGTAATCAACAGAGTTCAGCCTTCCATGTGGTTTAAATGGATAGCATAGAACCACAACATCATCTTATATCCTAACCTAACAACTCACAAAAGGGTCCTTTCATCACCAAGAGAAGGCTACACTCAAGGAAGCCCATTCCAAGAGACAAGCTATTGACATGCCTTTGTGTTTTCTGATGAGAGCTCATGCAACTTTCTATTCACCCTTGAAGACCTGGACTATATCCATCCAGATGATCTGGAGTACATGGAAATAGTTCAGCAAATAGCTCTTTTCACTCACAGACCCAAGAAGTTCTACAAGAGGACAGAAAGGAAGTTTCCAAGCAACGCAGCCACTAGAAAGTTTGGGCTGGGCAAAAGTAACGTAAAGTAAAGTGTTACACTGGTAACCAAATGGGCCACTTTGCAAGGGAATTCAAGGCACCATAGACATATGGTGGCCAAGCACAAACCAGACCAAACTACACTAAGAAAGCCACCAAGAATGAGAAGCCAAAGGAGCCAGCTATAGTTGCTATGAAGAAGGTGGCTTCGATTAGAGCTTTCAATGGAAGATGCATCTCCAAATCAAGCATTTATGGCTGACAATGATGATGCAAAGGTATTTGAACATCTTTGTACACCTGAATGTATTGCTAAAGTCAATGGATACAAGTCCTACAATTTAGAGATAAGATTTGATCTTGAGTCCTTAAATATTTTAAAATCTGATTTTAAAAGAGCTGAAAATGATTATAAACAAAAAATAGAGGACTTGTCTGTAAAAATCTCATACAAACTACAGGCTGAGCTTGTGATTAGCAAAGCCAGGCCAAAAATGTGTTCTTGAACAAGAGACCCTTAAGAACATAATATCCTCATCCTTGCATGCAAAAGTTTGTTATCAGAATAAGCAGGGATTGAGATCTAGTGAGATATCTCCTCCATACATAATTTTGTCTGTAAGATCTCCTAGGTGTGGAACTTGTGAAGATGAGCTTCCTCTCATAGACCCCTTGATTTAAGAGGATGAAGAAAAGATAGTGAAGAATGCCTCTTAGAAGAGTGAAGAACATGATTCTAAGAAGGGTCACTATCCTTTTGAGAAGGGTAAGAAGACTAGGATGACTAAGTCCATGAGAAAGAACTGATCAGAAAGAGAAAGAGAAAAGAAAAGAAGGCCCAAGAGATCAAGACCACTTTCAAAACCATACAGAAACAAGTTTTTATCAAGATTTGAGGTGGTAAAGACTGAAGATACTAACTTAAACTCTAGTAGTTCTTGTTTAGTTTCAACTCATTCTAGCAGCAAGAAGAAAGTTGATGGGTTATGTACCACTTCTACACAACCTGAACCATCCAGCTCCAAAGGAAGTTCTCACCCTAAAGGAACTTCCACTGCATTAGCAAAGATGAAGATGGAGAAGGAAAGTGATCAAGTTCAGCCTTGTTCACAGAAGAAGGCCCGTAAGAAGAAGAAAATGAGTTGTGTCATGTGTGGGAGTGCCTCTCATCTTGCTAAGCATTATTCGTACAATCCAAAAGGTACTGTCCACATGACCAAGAAAGGGACTTCTAAGAGTTTCAAGAAGAAACAAGCTTGAGAAGGAAAACTTTTCCTTTCGAAAGCTCCAAACTAAAGATGAAGGCAAGTGGAAAATTTTCTTTGGAAGAAAATTTGGTCTCGGAAGAAAGGAATGCATCCGAAGCACTAAAGCCTACTGCAGTGTTAGCAAGATCTTCTAAACGTCCAGTCATGAAACCTTCCAAAGTCAGCAAAACTTCCGCTAAGTTTCCAAAGGTGGTGTGGAAGACAAAGAAAGACCAAATGACTGAAAGTTCTCCATCAACATCAGCAAAAGATCCTCAAAACATGACCATAGGATATACTACTGTTTCATTACCTTCAACTCTTTTGATAAAACCAAGACTAATAAGGTTTGGCTTTCCAAATGTAACTAACCATCTCTTTTGTGCGGAAACAACTAAAGACTAAGAGAAATGTATGGATCATTGATAGTGGTTGTTCCAGGCACATGATAGGCAATAAGTCACTACTCCAGAAATTAGAAAAGATTAATGGGGACCAGTTTCTTTTGGAGGAGATGCTGGTGGTTACAATACTAGAAAGGGCAAGGTCACAAATGGTAAGCTCAACATTGAGAATGTAAACTTTGTCAAGGAGCTTGGATACAATCTTCTGAGTGTATCTCATTTCATGATCTGAGTCATAACATTCTCTTTACTGAGCATGAGTGCATTGTTCTCAAGCCCGGGGTGGTCATTCCTCATGAGCATATCCTGCTTAGAGCCTCCAGGAAAGGGAACATGTACAAGATGGACTTGCAAGACTCATCTTCCGCTAGAGAAGTCTCATGATTTCTATCTAAAGCAAATAATGATAAGTCTTTCCTTTGGCATAAAAGAATATGCCATGTAAAATTTAAGAACATGAATAAATTAATTAATAATGATTTGGTAACTAGAATGCCAACGATGGAGTTCACAAGTGATGACCACTGTGTTGCATGCCTATAAA
The DNA here is from genome assembly GCA_025506515.1 of Flaveria trinervia. Classification (NCBI taxonomy): domain Eukaryota; kingdom Viridiplantae; phylum Streptophyta; class Magnoliopsida; order Asterales; family Asteraceae; genus Flaveria; species Flaveria trinervia. The sequence goes on along the minus strand of CM046458.1, from coordinate 15,521,313 downwards.
GGAAGCAACACAATGTACCTCACAAGCCAAAGGACAAAAACTCAATCACTACTCCCCTGCACCAGTTACATATGGATATCTTTGGCCCTACTAGTGTAATGAGTTTAGGAAGGACCTCTTATTGTTTAGTGATCTAAGATGACTTCACAAGATCACTTGGGTCTTCTTTCTTAGAACTAAGGAGGAGACCCCTGAGATTCTCAATAATTTTATCTTAAAGATTGAGAATCAATCCGATCACAAGGTCAAGACCATAAGATGTGATAAGGAAATGAATTCAAAAAACAAATCCTTGATACATTTTGTGATGAAGAGGGTATTACAAGACAATACAAAGCTCCCAGGACTCCTAAACAAAATGGTGTAGCTAAGAGAAGAAACATGACATTTATTGAAGTTACAAGAACTATGTGTCTAACTCTAAACATCACATCACCTTCTGGGCAGAGGTAGTTAACACTACTTGCTATGTGCAAAATAGAGTTTTAGTAGTTAAGACACATTGTAAGACTCCTTATGAACTTTGGCACAAGAGGCAGCCTTTCATTGGCTTTCTCAGGTCATTTGGATATCCTTGCGCATCTTGAATACCAAATATCAAATTGCCAAGTTTGTTGAGAAATCAGATGTTAGACATTTCATTGGATACTCATCTCAAGCCAAGGCTTACAAAGTATACAATCTTAGTACTAGAGTAGTTGAGGAGTCAGCCAATGTGACTTTCAATGAACACACACCCAGTGTAACTGTTCTGGTCCTAATTGGCTATTTGATCTTGATTTAGTTACCAATTGTTTTAACAAATCTTGTGAGAATGTTTCAGGGTTTGTAGATATACTACCTAATGGTGATCATGATCCAAAATTTGAGCTGAGAAGACCTACAACACACACTACTTTAGCTCTAGTTGTAACTAACCATGGAAATAGAGAACCTACGAGCAAGACAATGACAAATTCAGTTGATACACCTGAAATACCTTCAAATTCCAGCTTAGAGGCACAAAACTCAATGCAGGAATTTCAAATGTAGGAGACAATGGTGGTGGTGACAGTGAGCAAGAATTTCTAGATGATGATAACATTACCTTTGAAGACAACATCAATGATGTCACAAAATCATTGGATCAAGTTTCATTTGATAAGTTTGCTGATGTGGTGGGACAAATCTTAATGCCAGATCTAAATTTTTCTAATTTGGATCTGTCTCACCAACTTGTTGTGATCCCTCAACTAAGGATCCACAAGTCTCATCCTACCTCAAACATTATTGGAGATGTTGATTCAAGGGTAAAGACAAGAGGATAGATCCATGATGCAAATATGTGTCTCCGTTCTTGTTTCTTATCCCAGATAGAGCCTAAGAAGATTGATGAGGCTTTGAAGGATGGAAGTTAGGTTGAAGTTATGCAAGTGGATTTGCTACAATTAAAAAGGCAAAAGGTTAGGGACCTATGTCCTCTTCCTCATGGGAAGACTATTATAGGAACCAAATCGGTTTTAGGAATAAAAATGATGATATAGGACTTGTCATAAAACATAAGGCAACACTAGTTTTTAAAGGATGCATTCAGGAAGAAGCAATTGACAATTCACATGTCTTTGCTCCTGTTGCAAGACTAGAAGCTGTTAGGATATTCTTGGCATTAGTTGTTTCCAAGAACTTCAAGGTCTACCAACTTGATTTCAAGCGTGCTTTTCTTTATGGAGTGATTGACGAAGAGGTATATGTCAAACAACCACCATGGGTTTGCAAATGCTAATAATCTTAATTATGTTTGAAGGCTTGATAAAGCTCTCTATAGGTTGTATCAAGCACTAAGAAAGTGGTATGAGACTCTATCTTAGTAATTCTATTAGCATGGCTAAATAAGAGGTACTATAGATGGAACTATCTTTATCAAAGGAACAGGAATAACTTAATGCTAGTTCAAGTATATGTATATGACATCATCTTAGCAATAACTAATCCAAAACTCTGCAAAAACTCTGCGAAGCTGATGAAGGAAAGATTTGAAATGACTGCCATGGGGGAACTCAATTTCTTTCTAGGAATTCAACTGAAACAAATTGAAGATGGCATCTTCATAAGTCAGTCAAAGTATGTTTAGGACTGTTGGACCAAAAAAAGCAATAAGCCAAGATCAGAAAACCTCTAAGTCCCACATGATATCACAACAACTACTGAAGGCTTCATCAGCAGTTCAACAAGTTCTAAAGACTTCAACAGCTGAAGATCAAGTACTGAAGACTTCAACAGCTGAAGACTAAAGTGCTGAAGCTCAACAGCTAAAGAACACAAGTGCTGAAGCTGAAGACTAAAGTGCTGAAGCTCAACAGCTGAAGAACACAAGTGCTGAAGCTGAAGACTAAAGTGCTGAAGTCCAACAGCTGAAGAACACAAGTGCTGAAGCTGAAGACCAAAGTACTGAAGTTCAACAGCTGAAGAATACAAGTGCTAAAGCTGAAGACCAAAGTACTGAAGTTCAACAGCTGAAGAATACAAGTGCTGAAGCTGAAGACCAAAGTACTGAATTCAACAGCTGAAGAGTCCACAAGTGCTGAAGATCAACAACTGATGTAAAAAGTCTGAAGACAAGACTGAAGACATCAGCTGATGACATCTACTGAAGTCATCAGCTGATGAAACGTCTGAAGTTCAAGTCTGAAGACCAAGTGCTAAAGTTTCAGTAGTTTGTCACAACAGCTGAAGAGTACTTCTTCAGTAGTTGTGTTTATTAGTAGTTTTATGTTTTACTTTCAGTAGTTTTGTAAAACGACTGAAGAGCTTGTTCTTCAGTCGTTGTAGTTCAGTAGTTTATTATCAGCAGTTTGTAATAAGTAAACACTTAGCTTCTTGTAAGAAGATGTCAGCTGCTTGACATCTTCAGTAGTTTTAGTGTTTCAGTAGTTTGTTAAATAACAGTTAGATGTCACTATCAAGCGACATCAGCCTACGTCATCTTTCTTATATAAGGAAGAATAACCTAAATTGTAATTTTGCGAAAGCCATGCCAAAAGCATGTGATTGAATGAAATATTCCTTTTGCAGAATTTCTCTCTCTATAACTAACTCTGTTCATGTTTATCTTTGGTATTCTTGCTCGAATTGTGCTAGTTGATACTCTATTCCGCTGCTGAAATCATTCAATCGATCAAACTAGATGCTGAGATCCTATCAAATGGTATCAGAGCAGGTTAATCTTTGATTGTTACGATCAGTGATCTACGTTTGATTGATTAGAGAGTATAACAGCAGAATTCTAACAATGAATTAGCCAATTCACAAGAACAAAGAGATATTCAATGTAAGAACAAAAACGGTTATAGAGAGAGAATTCTGCAAATAATATTTCATCCAATATTCGCTTTCGTGGTAACGGAATGTCACAATTACAATTAGGTCAACACCTGTTATATAAGAGGTGTGACGTCTGCTGATGTCACTTGATAGTGACATCTAACTGAATTTATTACAAACTGCTGATAGTTAAACAAACTAGAAGATGTCAAACAGCTGACATCTTCTTACAAAAATGCTAAGTGTTAACTATTATTACAACTACTGAAAAGAACTACTGAAACTATAACAACTGAAGAACATACTCTTCAGTTGTTTTACAAATACTGAAACTATAACAACTGAAGAACATACTCTTCAGTTGTTTTACAAATACAACCAAAGAAAACTACTGAAAGGTAAACCATCACAACAACTGAAGAATGCTTCTTCAGCTGTGTAACAAACTCTGAAGGCTTGAGTACTTGTACTTGAGCTTCAGCTGTTGTCATCAACTGATGTCTTCAGTCTTTATACTTCAGCTGTTGTACTTCAGTACTTTAGTCTTTAGCTGTTGAAGTCTTCAGCACTTTAGAACTTCAGCTGTTGTCCTTCAGTACTTTAGTCTTTAGCTGTTGAAGTCTTCAGCACTTTAGATCTTCAGCTGTTGTTCTTTAGTACTTTAGTTCTTCAGCTGTTGCAGTCTTCAGACTTTGTCAAACAACTGATCAAGTCTTCAGCAGTTGTTGTGATGTCTGTGGGACTTAGAGGTTTTTCTGATCAGGCTCATTGGTTCTTTTGGTCCAACAAACTCCCCCTGAACCAATGCAGCCAAAACCTCTAAACTTATTAGAGTTGTCCCACTTATTATGGCAGAAATGTTGGTCTTTTTGTCTTCTAGATCAGCTCAGAAGCGACCCTTTTTTAAGCACCGGCCAGGGAAGAAGTCTCAAAGATTTGTTTGGCAAAGTATGAATGGGAACTCTGTTTTGGGGAATTGGACACAGAGTTGTTACCCCATTCATGAGATCTATTTCCCTATGATGAGTCTGTACGACTCTCTTGTGTAGGCCTCAAGGAAGGTGATTTGTTCCTCCATGGTTAGCTCTTCAGCACCTCCTTCAAACAATGATTCAGGCCCATAATACTCAGACAGGTATTTGTCCTGTTTCCCATTCTTTAGCTCCACAGTTGTTATTATTCTGTAAGCAAACTCATCCGGGTGATTACCCTCTAGAACAACTGGAGCTCATTTTTCCTGACTTCCTCAAGCCTCTTGTAAACTAACCCCTTTTTCACTATTTAGTTTTCCAACATCTTCTGAGGGGTTAGATTAGCTTTATAGGCTTTCTTGAAGTCCTCTAGGATTTCTAGGGTGAAACTACAAAGACCAGAGAGATCACTTCATCTACGATCTTTTTCACCTGGCCAATGTATCTCTGAGGTATGTTTTTCTTATGAATTCTGTGAGACACCCTGGGATCATGCCAAATCCTCACTCTTTCCTTTTGATATTGAAAGGTATGCTTGAGAGTGTAAAGTCTGAGGGCTTTTTTCTTCATATTGATGATAGAAGATGTGGCTGCATAAGCTTTGTCAACGCTCTTCAGCAATTCCTCATCATGTTGTTTATGAAGCTCTTCTTCTTCTAGCTTCACTTTAACCATTTGTCTTTGGAATTCAGGAGTAATTGCTGAGGAGTGACTTGTGGCCTTAGGCAACTGAATCACAGCTGAGAGTGGCAGCCTATCTTCATCATCTTCTTCATCATCTTCTAGCCTCAATACCCTTCTCTTCTTCTTCAAGGGTATATCATCGACTATGGGTTTTTAGGGTAAGGGAGTTGGTTTGGTGGGTTGTGTTTTGGGTGGTTTTGGTGTGGGAATGTTGACAGCTGTTCTAGCATTTTTGAGGTGAGTGTGGCTTTTGATTGCTTGGCTAGCTCAGTCCTGCTCCCAGCACCCGCTTCATTCAAAGTTTCAATAACAAGTCCCTTAGTATATGCTTGAGACGAACAGATCTTGGTGGTGATTGCCAAGATACTGTCCTGGACCAAGCTTTGATTTCGATCATTGATCTTCCAAGATATTTTGCAGTAATTCTAATCATGATCTCAAGCCTTTCTCTTTCTAACACTTCATAACTTGCCCATCTATTCTGGATTTCTTCAATCTCTAATCGTCGAATCTCAGAGTCATGTTTATCGGTGTCATGGCCTTGCCTAAACAGCTGATCATGATGTTGTCCATTGATCTGCTGTTTCGGCATCAGCCTCTTTATCAGTAGCTCCAAGGCTTTCTTTATTCCTTCTCTTTATCGGTCTCCACATTCAACTCCAACTCCTATTCCACTACTATCCCTTCTGTTTCTTTCTCCTTTTTCTTTCTCCTCTGTACTCCTCTTTCTTTTTGCTTTCACTGACTTAATCTCCCCCTTTTTGGTTGCATTAGTTGCAAGGGGTTGATTGCCAGAAAGCTGTTTGCCCACAACCTCCTCTATCAATGGCTGTATTACTGAGGAAAGCCTCTCATCAATGGCTTTGATCACTATGTCAGTGATTATGGGTGTGATGAGGGGAGGGAATTTTGAAGGATAGCAACTATTTGCTCAGGGGGTTCTGTTCCTGAGAAATAGTGCCAGAAGTAGAGGCAGGTGGCTGAGTTGTTGGGAGGGCTCAGTGTTTGTGAGACCTTCAGATGAAGGTGCCATCTGTTGAGGTGGTAGAGGCAGATGGTCTTTGTTCCTTAGAAGTTTTGGCAAGCAGCTCTTTGAGTCGCTCCTCCTCTTCCAGGATGGGTTTTGGGCGATTACATCATAAAAGAAGCCCATGTCATCATTAGTAGTTACTGAATCACCTGACCTCCTGATAGGCAGGATGAACATGCACTGAGTGTAGTTCAGTTGTAGCATGTGCCCCTTTGTCTTGGAACTAGGGACTTCCTGCCCAGGACTTTGTCCTTCATCAGCAGTTGCCTCTGGTAAGGTCTTAGTAATGGTACCAACTACAACCTGATCATATGCTGAAGCAGGAGAAGTGGCAGCCTCACCAGAAGTCCCAATCTCCATTGCTACACTAGGAGAAGGAACATTGTAACCCCTATGCTGTGGTTCTCAGCAGCACTTTGGTCCTCCCCCTCAATGGTAGAAGTATTCCCAGTTGTAATTGGTATCTGGGGAGGGGGTGAGGAGTGCAACTGAGTCAGCACTTGTGCAACAAGTAATGTAGGACTTTGGGGGGCGGTTGCATGTGGTGATGGGGTGGAAGCAGATTGCACCCGGGGTGAATGGTGCGCTTCAATGGTAACCCTCTCAAGGGAGATAGGTTCCAGCAGTGTAGGTTCCCCAATGTTGGTTGCAACAAGATCGTGTTGAGAGGATACCTGTGCGGTTGTGGCTGGTTGAGTCAGTGTCACAACTGGGGGGTTAAGACCAGTGTGTGGTTCCTGTGTTTGTGGTACGGGCATCCTCAGGGGACTCATCTCCCTGAGTCCTTTTTTGGCTTTTTGGATTTGGGTGTAGTGGGGACTTTGGTTCTGGAGGTGGTGGCTGTGGGTTCCAACTGCGTGGGTTTTCGCAGCCTGGCAGCCTGTTTCAACGTTTGGTCAGAGTTGTGCCTGGAGTATACTTCAGGCAATAGAGCCGTTGCAGGGACTCCGAGACCAACAAGTCCCTCAACGTTTAGCTGATTCTCTATATGGCCATAATGAACCGAGGATATAATATCCAGCGGTTAGAAATAGATTTTGAGGCCATGTCCTAAGTTCCAGAAACATGATTTCAGAGAAGTTTAGGTTCTGTTGCTCAAGGATAGAGAATAGTACCTGCTGCCACCTTGTAGACATTTGATCCCAAGAGGAAGTCTTAGGACCCAAACAGACATTTACCATGTAAAATATGAGACGTTCAGCATCATGAAAATATTCTTTAGTATGGTGGAGGCACTAAGGTTTCCCTGATATCCATGGTGGGCAAAGGATAATCAGTTGTGCCCTTTGGATATCCAACAGGGAAAGTGGCATCATCCCGGTGTAGGGTTTGACGAAGTATATCGGGAGTGATGACCACTTGGTGGTTGTTGATGACCGACCGGAGAGACTCTGTGTTGTTCTCCGCAGTGGTGAGGGTGACGTTCATCCAAAACTGGTTAAGGATTCGGCATGAAGGATTGGATTGAGAAGAAAGGCCGTTTTGTAGGGTGACTGGACCATAAGATCAATAGCGTTATCGAACTTAGCCCAGAATGGCGATTTGGTGAGGTAAGCTACACAGTTGTGTCTGGTTTTGAGCTGCATGGTCGCCATTAATGAGAGAGAAGTTTTGGAGATATGAACGTTAGGTTTGAAGAAGATGAGGCTCTGAAGGATTAGGTCGGGGATATTTATAGGGTACGGGTTAGAAAATGACTGAAGGGTTTGGTGTTAGTCATCAGTAGTTTTAAAACGACTTTTGACATGGTATTACCCTTTCAGACGTTGAAAGCAGCTGAAGTCGTGGTTTTAGGCATCAGCAGTTATAAAACTACTGAAGACCATGGTTTTGACTTCAGATGTTTGAAAACAACTGATAACTGGTATTAGTCATCAGTAGTTGTGAAACTACTGAAGACATGGTTTTGTCATCAGTTGTTGTAAACAGCTGATGACTTGGTATTAGTCATCAGTAGTTGTGAAACTACTGAAGACATGGTTTTGGCATCAGTGTTGTAAACAGCTGATGACTTGGTATTAGTCATCAGTAGTTGTGAAACTACTGAAGACATGGTTTTGTCATCAGTTGTTTAGTATGAAACAACAGTTGTAGAAACAACTGAAGAGAAAGTTTCATCAGTAGTTTTCGTCAATTCATAGCCTTTCAGTGTTTTCATACTGTCCTCAACACTTACTCATCAGCCTTTTTGCTGTTTTCAGTTGTTTCATAGGACATCAGTACGTATCTGTTTTGACAACATCAGTAGTGTTACTTTATCAGTTGTTGTAACAGAAGCAGTACAATATGTGATATGGTCACTAATGATCATTAGTACTTTTTCTGAGATCATCAGTTATCACTTATTCTAGCTGCAGCATACCAAGCCTTAACACAAGGTTTTGGAAAGTAGAACTATCCAAAGGCTTAGTAAAAATATCTGCAAGCTCATCAGCACTAGGCACAAACTTAGGATCAATCAGACCTTTTCAAAACAATCCGAATAAAGTGATGTCTGATCTCTATATGTTTGGTCCTAGAGTGCTGGACTGGATTTTTGACAATACACAGAGCTGAAGCACTATCCATTAATAATGGAGTCTTAGTCTCTGTAATGCCATAATCCAGAAGTTGGTTCTGAAGCCAGAGTACCTGAGAAGTACAACTTGCAGCAGCAATGTACTCGGCTTCAGCAGTTGATGTAGCAACAGATGTTTGTTTTTACTCTGCCAAGAAATCAAACAGTTTCCTAGGAATTGACAACCACCAGAAGTTGACTTTCTAGTTAACTTGCACCCTGCATAGTCACTATCTGAAAAAGCAACTAATTTGCAAGAGTGTCCAGTGGAATACCATAAACCTAGAGATTGTGTACCTTGCAAATATCTAAAGATCCTTTGACTGCAATCAAATGAGACTCTTTAGGAGCAGCCTGAAATCTGGCACAGACACAAGTAGCAAACATGATATCTGGTCTAGAAGCTGTTAAATACATCAAGGACCCAATCATACATCTGTAAGTGTTTCATCAACAGCTTTACCTTTCTGATCTGCATCCAGTTGTATGGTGTTGCACATGGGAGTAGAACAGGGCTTACAGTTTTGTAAATCAAACTTATTCAAAAGATCTTTTGTATATTTTGACTGATGAATAAAGGTTCCATCAGCTTTTGTTTAATTTGCAAGCCTAGAAAGAACTGTAATTCTCCCATTGCACTCATTTCAAACCTCTTTTTCATTAATGTTGTAAAATCATCACACAACTGGGGATCAGAGGATGCAAAAATGATATCATCAACATAAATCTGAACAAGTAGCTTATGCTGATCCACCTTCTTAATAAACAAAGTTTTATCAATGGAGCCTCTAGTGAAATTATTCTTAAGAAGAAAAGTGGAAAGTGTCTCATACCAGGCTCTAGGAGCTTGTTTCAACCCATAAAGAGCCTTATCAAGTTTATACACCATTCAGGATGTTTATTTCCTCAAAACCTGTGGTTGACACACATAAACTTCTTCCTTATTTTACCATATAAAAATGCACTTTTGACATCCATTGAAAAACTTTAAGATTGTGGAATGCAGCATAGGCTAAAAACAATCTAATGCCTCTAGTCTGGCTACAGGGGCAAAGGTTTCATCATAATCAATACCTTTTCTTGTGAAAACCCCTGTACAACCAGTCTAGCCTTGTTCTTAACAATAAGCCCATTTTCATCAGTTTTATTCCTAAACACCCATTTAGTGCCTATTGCACACTTACCTGGGGGAAGAGGACCAGTTCCCACACTTGCTGTTTCTTGAACTGAAGTAGCTCAAGCTGCATGGCTTCAACCCATCCATTGTCTCTCAAAGCAACATGATAGTTCTTTGGCTCTAGCTGACTGATGAAGAGAGCATAGAAGCAGAAGTTAGACAATTGACTTCTTGTTGAAACTCCAGCATTGATATCACCAATAATTTGAGACATTGGGTGATTCTTCAGTTCTTGATAAACAATGAGATCTGTGCAAGTGTTTGTAGGACCTTCAGCAGCAGCAGATGTTGATGCAGACTCTTGAAACCAAGAATTGGATGGTAACTCAAAAGATGTAGAGGAATCAGAGATCTCATCAGCATTTGTTGTGGATGGAACTGCTGAAGCTACAGGAACATCAATTTAGCAGACACAGGCAGTTGGTCACTAAACTTGAATAGGTGAGTATTGATATTATCATCATCATCATCAATACCACCAGGTGGAAGACATGCTGCAGAAGATGATTTATCCACATGATCTGCAACAGCTGGAGGTTGATAAGGAACATATTGCAGTATGTCCAAATCAAATAACTCCACAGGGTTTTGTGGAATCTTGTCCATAGGAGATTCATTAAACTTCACATGCAAAGTCTCTTCAACTATCTTTGTTCTGCAGTTGAAGACTCTGTATGCCTTGCAAGTAGATGAATAACCAACAAAATACCCTGCATCCACCTTAGGATCAAATTTTTGGAGTTGATCCTTTGTGTTGAGAATAAAACAGGGACACCCAAATGCTTTGAAAAATGAAATTAGAGGAGCCAAGTGATGGAGAACTTCATATGGAGTCTTCATCAACCTCTGATTTACTAAGGCTCTATTCTGCACATAGCAAGCTGTGTTAACAGCTTCAGCCCAAAAGGTCAGTGGCAACCAGAGTCAGCCAACATGGACCTTGCAGCTTCAATTAGGGTCCTGTTCTTCCTCTCCACTACTCCATTTTGTTCTGGAGTCCGTGGGATGCTAAACTGCCTTTGATTTCCTTTGAAAGATAGAAGTCATCAAGTGTATGGTTTCTGAATTCAGTTCCATTGTCACTCCTTATACACTTGACTGAAAGGGAATACTGCTTCTCAACATACAACACAAAGTGAATAATCTTCTGAGCAACCTCATCCTTTGAATGTAGAAAGAAAGTCCATACAAATCTGGAGTAATCATCCACAATTACCAGACAGTATTTCTTCTTTGCCATGCTCATCACTCTCACAGGACCAAATAGATCATATGCAGTAATTGCAAGCAGGCAGTGGACTTAGGCTCTTCAATAGGAGGGAATGAGACTTTGTGTGTTTTCCTTTTAAACAAGCAGTGCAGGTTTCATCACAGTGGAACTCCTTTATTGGTAAGCCTCTGACTAAACTATTGTGGATCAGCTGATTCATGTTTTTGAAATTAACATGACCCAGCCTTCTGTGCCACAGTTTAGATTCTTGAGAAGAGGCTTTGGAAAATAGGCAAGGATGCCTCTGAGATCTATTTTCTTGGAAAGATCTAAGGCATACACTCTTCCTGTCCTGTTGGCTCTCAGGAGAGTGTGATCATCCAAACCTTATCAATCAAATGCAGAACTTTGGATGACAGAATCCTACAGTTCTGACTGGTGAAAAGAGCAACATGGCCTTTATCACACATTTGACTGACACTCAAGAGATTGTACTTGAGATTTTCCACATGATTAACATCATCAAACTTTATTTCTCCATTGGAGACAAAGCCTTTTCCAATGATGTAACCCCTAGCATCATTGCCAAAAGAAACAAACCCCTTCTTTCCTTGAGAGTAGTCATGAAGAAGAGAGCTGTTCCCAGTCATGTGCATAGATCCCCACTGTCTACATACCAGATGCTACTTTGGCATGTTGAAGAACCCTGCAATTATAAACAATCAGTTAGTTTGGAGACCCAAACCTTTTTGGTTTTGGGCCTGTTCTCATCAACAGATGGTAAACTAACAGGTTTGATGGAAACAACAGCCTGAGAGGAAGAAGATGGTGAAGAAGAGGAATCCTTTGGCTTGGACCTCCTTTTCTGTGGTTTCAACATAGGAACATCTAATTGGTTAACTCTCCCAATAGATGTTGAACCATCATAACCAGCTGTGTCTGATTTTGTGATAAAGCTTTCAGCTCTTCAGACACATTGGCATTGGAGTTTGATAAGTTCCTATGTTGCACCTTCTTCTTTTGAGCAATCTCAGCTGTTACCTGTTTAACCCCTTCCTTTTTGGATTTCTTTATGGACTTAAGGGTTACAGGATTTGATGTTGCTGATACAAATGGCTTCAAACTCAGTTTTCATTTTAACCATTTTCTCTTTAATTTCCTCTTTATGTTTGAGTTGGATCCTTTTGTACCAACAATCATCTGTAAGATGATTGAACAAGCCACATACTTCACATGGTTTCTTCTTCATCTTATGTTGATCATCAACTAAAGAGGATGAAACTACTGAAGACTTGCTCTTCAGTACTTTGGAAGCATTGTTTGCTCTTGACTTCCTCTTTAGTAGTCTTCAAACTCTTTCTACTGACAGTTTTCTTCTCTTCAGTACTGACAGTAGTTGGAGTTTGAACTTCAGGTGTTAAATCTTGCTCTCCAGTCCTTTCAGGACTTTCAGAATTAACTCCTGAGTTGATCAACTCTTTGATCATGTGAGTGTCAGCAGTGGAACCATCAACATCACTGATAGGTTCTGAGAGGGCTTAGTGCTGACTTCTACTTCTGATGGTGCTGTATCAGAAAGTAGATCACATGATGAAATGGATTGGTTATTGCTCTCACCATCAGATTCTACCTCTGCTCTGGGAGTAAAATCTGTAGGTGGAGCAGTGTGATTATAACCAATGCCAAACTTCACATTGGAAGCAGATTGCTTACTAAGAAGCATTTCAAAACCCTTGCAAGAATTTACCATCGATCACACTACCTACAACCTGACTCTGCTAGGTTTCTTGAGATCTCTGACTCTCTTATCTTTCTCTCCTATGATCTCTTCCTAGCCTTATCATCGTGTTTGGCATTTAAGTTTGTAACTCTCATCATTCTTATCATTAAGCACAGACTCAAATTCAGCTTTGTTTTGGAAATTGTTTGTTCTAGCTCAATGTTCTTGTTAATTAAAGCTACATTTGCTTCTCTAATAGATGCAAATGCGGCTATGCATGATTCAGAACATAGTTTGGCTTTTGCCTCAGAGGATACCTGTGATACCTTTGGTATAGAGGCATTAGAGGATGAAGTATCAGCAGAATCCAAAGCCATAAGAGCTAGATTTCCAAAGGGACTGTCACCACCATGTTGACCAGCGCCCAGTGAACAGTTGTTCATGACCAGACAAATCATCTGGTAAACTGCTCCAGTCAACAACTCCTGGGGTGAAGAAGCTGTGTTGTTGTGGTTGAGTTTGTTGATGAGATTGGGAAGGTTGAGGTTCAGGCAATGCACGTGATTGTTGTGAAATGGGAGCTTGAACCGGATTAGACTGAGGCAAGTAATAGCAGGAAAAGATATTACATTGGACCCTGGGGGACAAAGTATGCAGGAGATCTAGGGTGTGAATGATGACCAGAACCAGCAGGATGTTGCCCTCTGTTTTGTGGACTAGTACTAGAAAAGTCACAAAGGGTGCAGAAGAGTTATATCCAGTTGATCTACACTCTTTTGCAAAGTGTCCCAGCCTTTGGCATTTGTGACACCTCAACTTACTCTTGTCAAAACCAATTTTGGTTTTGCCAGAGAGTCCAGGAAATTTCCTACCATTTCTCTGTAGAACTTCTGAGATCTGATATAATCAATGCCATTTGGCTCAGAATATCCATCTCTTCTAGATCTCATCAGCTATTCCTTTCAAATCATCCATGATGAAGCATAGATTGTCACTATTACTGCCAGAATGACTATCAATACAACAAATGCATGATCAGAACTATTTGAAGAGAAATCAATATGCTCGTCATAACTGCTTTCAGATGCAGCATATTCTGACATCTGACCAACCAAGGCAGTATTCCCTGGTACAAAGTCTCAGTGAGCTTTCCTGATGAGGACAGTTTCCTTTTCTCTGCTCTATCTCTCTTTCGAATGTAAGCAATTTCCCATGAAGTTGGGTGAGAGATAGGCTATCCAGATTTGCACTGGAGCGTAGGACAATAGTGTATGTGTCCCATCTCTCGGCAGTGATCTGAGGAACCTGTTATTCATCTGGCTGTTGGTGTATTCCTGTTTCACCATTTTCAGCTCAGAGATCAAGCAGGAAAACGCTCAAACTGTTGAAGTGGTCAGTCTCACCCTTTTCTTAAGAGAATGTCTTATATTGTTGGGCAAGGATTTCTCTGTTGTTTGCTAAGACCTCTCTGTGCCACTGAATTGTTCCTTCAGGGCATTCCAGAGATCATGAGCAGTTTCATGATGCAAAGCCTGAATAGATTTCATTAGGCAGTGCCATGGCCAGAATTCCATGGGCTTTAGCATCAATCTCAAACAGTTCCGATCTTCATCAGAGTATTGTTCCTTCTTCTTCGGAACCATTTGATTGGTTTCCGGATTGTTCACCATAGGCTTATGGGTCCATGTACCACAGATGTCCAACACCTGAACTGTTAACAGACAGGTGATGAAGCATTCTTCGCTGTGCCATTGTTATACCCGGTCCCTAAACAGCATCGGGGGCTTGGTTGAGGAACCGGTATTGTGACGATCATTAGAAGGAGTAGTCATCTCAGAATTCAATCAAATTCAATTAAGCTATAACTATTTAGAACAAAAACACCACCCAATTGAACCAAGAGAGATCTCAAATAAATGAATGAAAGCGTCAGTCAAATTCAATAATCTATAACCAATTCTTGCAAATATGCTAATTCAATCAAACATAGATATCAATTAGCAGTTTCAATGATCAATTGTTAGATTGATCAATGATTAACCTGCTCTGATACCACTTGTTACGATCAGTGATCTACGTTTGATTGATTAGAGGTATAGCAGCGAAATTCTAACAATGAATTAGCCAATTCACAAGAAAAGAGATATTCAATGTAAGAACAAAAACGGTTATAGACAGAGAATTTTGCAAATATTTTCCCAATATTCGCTTTTCGTGGTAACGGAATGTCACAATTACAGTTAGGTCAACACCTCTAATCTATAAGAGCTGTGACGTCTGCTGATGTCACTTGATAGTACCATCTAACAGAATTTATACAAACTGCTGATAGTTAACACAACTACTGAAGATGTCAAACAGCTGACATCTTCTTACCAAAATGCTAAGTGTTAATTATTATTACAACTGAAGCTGAAGACCAAAGTACTGAAGTTCAACAACTAAAGAATACAAGTGCTGAAGCTGAAGACCAAAGTACTGAAGTTCAACAGCTGAAGAGTCCACAAGTGATGAAGATCAACAACTGATGTACAAAGTGAAGACAAAGACTGAAGACATCAGCTGATGACATCTACTGAAGTCATCAGCTGATGAAACGCGTCTGAAGTTCAAGTCTGAAGACCAAGTGCTAAAGTTTCAGTAGTTTGTCACAACAGCTGAAGAGTACTTCTTCAGTAGTTGTGTTTATTAGTAGTTTTATATTTTACTTGTCAGTTTTTGTAAACGACTGAAGAGCTTGTTCTTCAGTCGTTGTAGTTTCAGTAGGTTCTTATCAGTAGTTTTGTAATAAGTAAACCACTTAGCTTCTTGTAAGAAGATGTCAGCTGCTTGACATCTTCAGTAGTTTTAGTGTCAGTAGTTTGTTAAATAACGGTTAGATGTCACTATCAAGTGACATCAGCCTACGTCTCTTTCCTTATATAAGGAAGAATGACCTAAATTGTAATTTTGCGAAAGCCATGCCAAAAGCATGTGATTGAATGAAATATTCCTTTTGCAGAAACTTCTCTCTCTATAACTAATTCTGTTCATTTTTAATCTTTGGTATTCTTGCTCGAATTGTGCTAGTTGATACTCTATTCCGCGCTGAAATCATTCGAATCGATCAAACTAGATGCTGAGATCCTATCAAATGGTTTCAGAGCAGGTTAATCATTGATTGTTACGATCAATGATCTACGTTTGATTGATTAGAAGAGTATAACAGCGGAATTCTAACAATGAATTAGCCAATTCACAAGACAAAGAGATATTCAATGTAAAACAAAAACGTTTAAGACAGAGAATTTTGCAAATAATATTTCATCCAATATTCGCTTTCGTGGTAACGGAATGTCACATTACAAATAGGTCACACCTCTTATATAAGAGATGTGACGTCTACTGATGTCACTTGATAGTGACATCTAACAAATTTAATACAAACTGCTAATAGTTAATACAACTACTGAAGTCAACAGCTGACATCTTCTTACCAAATGCTAAGTGTTAACTATATTACAACTACGTAAAGAAACTACTGAAAACTATAACCCTGAAGAACATACTTTCAGTTGTTTGACAAATACTGAAGTCTACAGCTAAAGACAACTCTTCAGTTGTTTTACAAATCTGAACAAAGAAACTACTGAAAGTTCACCATCACACACCTGAAGAATGCTTCTTCAGTAGTTGTAACAACTCTGAAGCTTCTACTTTACTTGAGCTTCAGTTGTTGTCATAGCTGTGTTCTTCAGTCTTTGTACTTTAGTTTGTCTTCAGTACTTAGTCTTCAGCTGTTGAGTCCTTCAGCACGTAGAACTTCAGTGTTGTTCTTTCATAGTATGTAGTCTTTAGCTGTTGAGTCTTCAGCACTTTATATCTTCAGCTGTTGTCTTCATACTTGGAGTTCTTCATCTGTTTTGAGTCTTCAGACTTTGTCAAACAGCTTATCAAGTCTTCCAGTGTTTGTGATGTCTGTGGGACTTAGAGGTTTTTCTGATCAGCTCATTGGTTTTTGGTCCCACAATCATTGATCGATCTAACAATTGATCATTGAAACTGCTCATTTGCTCTAAGTTTGATCGAACTAGCAAATTCGCACGAATCTGTTATAGAGATTGAAGTTCTGTCGCTTTTGGCTATTTTAATTGAGGTCTTAGTGGTTTTGAGCTAAATTTGTTTTGCTTATCTTGAATTGTCTGAATTTTCGAAAATGACTACACCTTCTAATGATCCACACAATACTGGTTCCTCAACCAAGCCTCCGATGCTGGTTAGGAATGAGTATAACATTGGCAACGAAGAATGCTCCATCACCTGTCTGTCAATAGTTCAGGTGTTGGACATCCGTGGTACATGGACCACATAAGCCAATGGTGAATCATCCGGAAACAAATCATTGATTCCGAAGAAGAAGGAACAATACTCTGATGAGGACAAGAAGTTGTTTGAGATTGATGCTAAAGCCCATGGAATTCTGGCCATGGCACTGCCTAATGAAATCTATTCCGGGCTTATGCATCATGAAACTGCTCATGACCTTTGGAATGCACTGAAAGAACAATTTGTGGCACTGATGAGGTCTTAGCAAACAACAGGGAAATCCTCGCCCAACAGTATGAGACTTTTGCTCATAGAAAGGGTGAGACTCTGACTCAGCAGTTTGAGCGGTTTTCATGTTTAATCTCTGAGTTGAAAATGGTTAACATGAATATACCAAAGCCAAATGAACCACAGATTCCTCAGATCACTGCCTGAGAGATGGACACATATACAATTGTCCTACGCTCCAGTGCAAATCTGGATAGTCTATCTCTCACCCAACTTCATGGGAAACTGCTTACATTCGAAAGAGATATAGAGCAGAAAAGGAAACTGGCTTCATCTGGTAAGCTCACTGAAGACTTTGTACCAGGCAACACTGCCTTGGTTGGTCATGAGTCAAATATGCTTCATCTGAATGCCAGTATGATGAGCATATTGATTTCTCTTCAAACACTTCTGATTCTGCATTTGTGAGTGTTGATAGTCAGTTTACTGGGTGTAATAATGACAATCTATGCTTCATCATGGATGATCTCAAGGGGATTGCTGATGATGACTTAGAAGAGATGGATATTTTGAGCCAAATGGCCTTGATAAATATCAGATCTCAAAGTTCTACAAAAGAACTGGAAGAAAGTTCCCAGGACTCTCTGGCAAAACCAAAGTTGGTTTTGACAAGAGTAAGTTGAGGTGTCACAAATGCCACAGGCTTGGACACTTTGCTAGAGAATGTAGATCATCTGGATCTAATTCTTCTGCACCTTTGTGACTTTCCCTGGCAATAGTCAACAACACAGAGGGCAACATCCTGTCAATTCTGGTCATCATTCTCAACCACAATCTCCTGCATATTTTGTTCCTCAGGTCCAATGCCATATCCTTACCCTTGTTATTACATGCCACAACCAGTCAGGTTCAAGCACCCATTGCTCAACAACCACATGCTCTTCCTGAGCCTCAACCATCTCAATCTCATCAACCTCCTCAACCTCAACAACACAGCTTCTTCACCCCTGGAGTTGTTGACTGGAGCAGTTTACCAGATGACATATCTGGTCATGAACAACTGTTCACAGGTGCTGGTCAACATGGTGGTGACAGTCCTTTTGGGAATCTGTCACTTATGGCTCTGGAGTCTGCAGATGGATCATCCTCAAATGCCTCTTCATCACAGGTATCACAGGTATCCTCTGAGGCTAAGGCCAAATTATGTTCTGAAACATGCATAGCAGCATTTGCCTCTATTAGAGAAATGTAGCTTTAATTAATAAGAACATAGAGCTAGAAAAGATCATTTCCTAAAGAAAAGCTGAGTTTGAGTCTATGCTTAAAGAGAAAAATGATGAGATTTATAAACTAAATGCCAAATCACTGATGATAAGGCTAGGGAAGAGGTACTTTTAGAAAAGTACAAAGACCTCAAAGAAACCCTTGCAGTCAACAAGTAGAGTGTGATCGATGGGTACAATCATGCAAAGGTTTTGAAATGCTTCTTAGTAAGCAATCAGCTTCCAATGTGAAGTTTGGCATTGGTTATAATCACACTGCTCCTCCTACAGATTTTGCTTCAAGAGCAGAAGTGAAATCTGATGGAGAAAGCAATAACCAATCCACCTCATCATGTGATTCACTTTCTGATAGAGCACCATCAGAAGTTGAAGTTAGTATTATTCCCTCGTTGAACCTATCAGCTGATCTTGATGGTTCAAATACTGACACTCACATGATCAAAGAGTTGATCAACTCAGGAGTTATTTCTGGAAGTCCTGAAAGGACTGGAGAGCAAGATTTACACCTGAAGTTCAAACTCCAACTACTGTCAGCACTGAAGAGAAGAAAACTGTCAGTAGAAAGGGTTTGAAGACTACTAAAGAGGAAGTCAAGAAAGCAAATAGTGCTTCCAAAGTGCTGAAGAACAAGTCTTCAGTAGTTTCATTCTCTTTAGTTGATGATCAACATAAGATGAAGAAGAAACCATGTGAAATATGTGGTTTGTTCAATCATCTTACAGATGATTGTTGGTACAAAAGAGGATCCAAACTCAAACATAAAGAGGAAATTAAAGAGAAAATGGTTAAAATGAAAACTGAGTTTGAAGCCACATTTGTACCAGCAACATCAAATCCTGTAACCCTTAAGTCCAAAAAGAAATCCAAAAAGGAAGGGGTTAAACAGTAACAGCTGAGATTGCTCAAAAGAAGAAGGTGCAACATAGGAACTTATCAAACTCCAATGCCAATGTGTCTGGAGAGCTGAAAGCTTTATCACAAAATCAGACACAGCTGGTTATGATGGTTCAACATCTATTGGGAAGAGTTAACCAATTAGATGTTCCTATGTTGAAACCACAGAAAAGGAGGTCCAAGCCAAAGGATTCCTCTTCTTCACCATCTTCTTCCTCTCAGGCTGTTGTTTCCAACAAACCTGTTAGTTTACCATCTGTTGATGAGAACAGGCCCAAAACCAAAAAGGTTTGGGTCTCAAAATCTAACTAATTTGTTGTGTTTTGCAGGGTTCTTCAACATGCCACAGAGGCATCTGGTATGTAGACAGTGGAGGATCCATGCATATGACAGGAAACAGATCACTTCTTAATGACTACTCTCAAGGAAGGAAGGGGTTTGTGTCATTTGGCAATGATGCAAAGGGTTACATCATCGGCAAGGCTTTGTTTCCAATGGGGAAATAAAGTTTGATGATGTTAACCATGTGGAAAATCTCAAGTACAACCTCTTGAGTGTCAGTCAAATGTGTGACAAAGGCCATGTTGCTCTTTTCACCAGTCAGAACTGTCGGATTCTGTCATCCAAAGTTCTAAGTTTGATTGAAGGTGTTGGATGAATACACTCTCCTGAAGGCCAACAGGACAGGAAGAGTGTATGCCTTAGATCTTTCCAAGAAAATAGATCTCAAAGGCCATCCTTGCCTATTTTCCAAGGCTTCCCCTCAAGAATCTACTCTATGGCATAGAAGGCTGGGTCATGTTAATCTCAAAAACATAAATCAGCTGATAAACCATGGTTTAGTAAGGGGACTGCCTATGAAGGAGTTCAAATGTGAAGATAACTGCACTGCTTGTTTAAAAGGAAAACAGCACAAAGCTTCATTTCCCTCCATAGAAGAACCTAAGTCCACTGCCTGCTTACAGCTTCTTCACATGGATCTCTTTGGTCCTGTGAGAGTGATGAGTATGGCTAAGAAGAAATACTGTCTGGTAATTGTGGATGATTACTCCAGATTTGTATGGACTTTCTTCTTGCATTCAAAGGATGAGGCAGCTCAGAAGATTATCAACTTTGTGTTGTATGTTGAGAAGCAGTATTCCCTCTCAGTCAAGTGTATTAGAAGTGATAATGGAACAGAATTCAGAAACAATACACTTGATGAGTTCTACCTCTCAAAGGGAATCAAGAGGCAGTTTAGCATTCCAAGAACTCCTGAACAAAATGGAGTTGGAGAGAAAGAACAGGACCCTTATTGAAGCTGCAAGGTCCATGTTGGCTGATTCTGGACTGCCAATGACTTTTTGGGCTGAAGCTGTCAATACAGCTTGCTATGTACAGAATAGAGTTCTAGTAAATCAGAGGTTGATGAAGACTCCATATGAAGTTCTTCATCATTTGGCCCCTCTAATTTCATTCTTCAGAGCTTTTGGGTGTCCTTGTTTCATTCTCAACACACGGGATCAACTCCAAAAATTTGATCCTAAGGTGGATGCAGGGTACTTTGTTGGTTATTCATCAACTTGCAAAGCATACAGAGTCTTCAACTGTAGAACAAAGATGGTTGAAGAGACTCTACATGTTAAGTTTAATGAATCTCCAAAGGACAAGATTCCACAAAGCCCTGTGGAGCTATTTGATTTGGACATACTGCAATATGTTCCTTATCAAACTCTGTTGTTGCTCCTGTCAACAGTTCACCACCTGGTGGTACTGCTGGCTGATGATGATGATGATAGCAGTACTCACCTCTTCAGGTTTAGTGACCAACTGCCTGTGTCCTCTAAACCTGATGCTCCTGTAGCTTCAGTAGCTTCATCCACAACAAGTGCTGATGAGATTTCTGCATCTTCAACTTCATTTGAGTTGCCACCATCTACATGGTTTCAAGAGTCTACATCAACATCTGTTGCTGCTGAAGGTTCTACAAACACTTGCACTGATCTCATTGTTTATCAAGAGCTGAAGAATCACCCAATGTCTCAAATCATTGGTGATATCAATGCTGGAGTTTCAACCAGAAGTCAATTGTCCAATTTCTGCTTCTATGCTCTCTTCATCAGTCAGCTAGAGCCAAAGAATTATCATGTTGCACTTAGAGACAATGGCTGGGTTGAAGCAATGCAGCTTGAGCTTCTTCAGTTCAAAAAGCAGCAAGTGTGGGAGCTTGTTCCTCTTCCCCCAGGTAAGTGTGCAATAGGCACTAAATGGGTGTTTAGGAATAAAACAGATGAAAATGGGCTTATTGTTAAGAACAAGGCCAGACTGGTTGTTCAGGGGTTTGCACAAGAAGAAGGTATTGATTATGATGAAACCTTTGCCCCTGTAGCCAGACTGGAGGCAATTAGATTGTTCTTAGCCTATGCTGCACTCCACAATCTTAAAGTTTTTCAAATGGATGTTAAAAGTGCATTTTTATATGGTAAAATAAAAGAAGAAGTTTATGTGTGTCAACCACCAGGTTTTGAGGATAATAAACACCAAGAATGGGTATACAAGCTTGATAAGGCTCTTTATGGGTTGAAACAAGCTCCTAGAGCCTGGTATGAGACATTATCTAACTTTCTTCTGCAAAATAATTTCACTAGAGGCTCCATAGATAAAACTTTATTTATTAAGAAGGTGGATCAGCATAAGCTACTTGTTCAAATTTATGTTGATGATATTATATTTGCATCCTCTGATCCCCAGTTGTGTGATGATTTTACAAAATTAATGCAAAGGAAGTTTGAAATGAGTGCAATGGGAGAATTACAGTTCTTTCTAGGCTTGCAAATCAAACAAAAAGCTGATGGAATTTTCATTCATCAGTCTAAATATACAAAAGATCTTTTAAATAAGTTTGATTTACAAAACTGTAAGCCCTGTTCTACTCCCATGTGCAACACCACACAATTGGATATTGATCAGAAAGGTAAAGCTGTTGATGAAACGCTTTACAGATGTATGATTGGGTCCTTGATGTATTTAACAGCTTCTAGACCAGATATTATGTTTGCTACATGTGTTGTGCTAGATTTCAGGCTGCACCTAAAGAGTCTCATCTGATTGCAGTCAAGAGGATCTTTAGATATTTGCAAGGTACACAATCTCTAGGTTTATGGTATTCCACTGGGCACTCTTGCAAATTAGTTGCTTTCTCTGATAGTGACTATGCAGGGTGTAAGTTAACCAGGAAATCAACTTCTGGTGGATGTCAATTCCTAGGCAACTGTTTGATTTCTTGGCAGAGTAAGAAACAAACATCTGTTGCTACATCCACTGCTGAAGCCGAGTACATTGCTGCTGCAAGTTGTACATCCCAAGTACTCTGGCTTCAGAATCAACTTTTGGATTATGGCATTACAGAGACTAAGACTCCGTTATTAATGGATAGTGCTTCAGCTCTTTGCATTGTCAAAAATCCAGTCCAGCACTCTAGGACCAAACATATAGAAATTAGACATCATTTTATAAGAGATTGTTTTGAAAAGGGTCTAATTAATCCTATGTTTGTGCCTAGTGCTGATGAGCTTGCAGACATTTTTACTAAGCCTTTGGATAGTTCAACTTTCCACAACCTGGTGTTAAGGCTTGGTATGCTGCAGCTAGAATAAGTGACAACTACTGATGATCTCAGTAATAAGTACTGATGATCATTGGTAACCATGTCACATATAGTACTGATGAGTTCTTTTACCCTCAGTAGTTTTTATAACTACTGAAGGCTAAATGCCTCACAAGTACTGAAGTACTTTATCTGTTCTAAACTACTGATGTAGTTACAACTACTGATGTAGTTACAACTACTGAAATCAGTAAAAACAGATAAGTACTGACGTCCTATGAAACACCTGAAAAGCAGATGAAAAGTCTGATGAGTAAGTGTTGAGGACAGTATGAAACAGCTGAAAAGCTAAGAATTGACGAAAACAGCTGATGAGTAATTTCTCTTCAGTTGTTTCTACAACTGCTGTTTCTAAACAACTGAAGCAAGACCACAGTCTTCAGTAGTTTCACAACTACTGATAACTAATACCAAGTCTTCAGTTGTTTACAACAACTGATGGCAAAACCACTGTCTTCAGTAGTTTCACAACTACTGATGACAAACACCAAGTCCTCAGTTGTTTACATCATATGAAGTCAAAACCACGACCTTCAGTAGTTTCATAAATACTGATGGTTAACACCAAGACTTCAGCTGTTTCAACGTCTGATGGTCAAAACCAAGTCTTCAGTTGTTTTATAACACCTGATGACAACACCACCACTGTCAGTCGTTTTAAACCTCTGAAGGTTAATACCACGTCATCAGTAGTTTCAAACAGCTGATGACCACACCAAAACCTTCAGTAGTTTTCTTTCAGCCTTTTCCTATCCCAACCCTATAAATACCTGTCTTCTTCTCAAACGTTCCATTAGCCGTTCTTCTGACCTCATACTTTCAAAAATGGCAACCATGAGTCTAAAACCCAGACATAATTGCGTCGCCTACCTCACGAAATCGGCCTTCTGGACAAAGTTTGATCACGCCATAGACCTAATGGCTGATTCTCAGTATAGTACTGCTCTGCTCTTAAACCCGACCATCTACCCAGAGTCACTAAGTCAGTTTTGGTCCAATGCCTACGTTCACACTGATGTGCCTTCCGGCCAAATTTCTGTTCGGTCATTGGTCAACCAAAAACAAGTAGAGGTTACACCTGATAGCATTCGTCGAGTGCTAAATTTACAAGATGCTACTGCTGTGACTGAGTACCCGAAGGGCACAACTGATATGTCCTTCATCAACAATGGGTACGACGGAAATCTTCGAGCTGCTACCATACTGAAGAAGAACTTCCCTGATGCTGAACGACTGATATTTCATATGGTGAATGTTTGCTTAGCCTCGAAGACATCCTCATGGATCAAATGTCTTCCCGGTGGCAACAGGTATTATATTCAATTCTAGAACACCAACCTTTAAATTTTTCACAAATTGTGTTTCTAGAAATCAAAGATCTGGCACAGAAACCTGTGGGAAACAGATGGCTATTATATCCCAGGTTTCTGATGGCCATAATTTTAAATGAATTACAAACTGATGGCCTTGTTGGCCTTGGAGTCCCTGCACCAGCTGTTCTAGCTGAGGTATACTCCAGGCATAACTCCGACCAATCTCTCAAAGAAGCTGCCCGTTTGCTCAAACCAAGCAAAGGGAACCCACAGCTTCAACTGCCAGATCCAAAGTCCCCACCAAGCCAAAATCCAAACCCAAAAAGCTAATCAGGGAGATGAGTCCCCTGATGATGCTCCTGTACCACCCAAACAGGATAAACCTACTGGTTCAAACCCTCCAGTAGTGTAAAGACTCAACCAGCAACAGCCGCACAGGTATCCTCTCAAAAGGATCCTGTTGCAACCACTTCAGGGGAAACCACATTACTGAGACCTCTCTCACTTGAGGAGGTTATCATTGAAGAGCATCCCTCTCCCCGGATGCAATCAGCTTCTATCCCCTCTCCCCATGCAAATGCCCCCCAAAGTCCAACCATTATAATTGCTAATGTGCTGACTCAGCTGCATGCCTCTCCTCCTCCCCTACAACCACCAAAAAGGGAGAACAACAACAATTGAGGAAGAGGATACACATGCTTCTGACAACCCACAGCACCGGGGTTTAAATGTTCTATCTCCTGGTGTGGATATGGAGATCAGAACATCTGGTGAGGCTGACCTCTTCTGAATCAGCATATGATCAGACTGAGGTTGGTAACATAACTAAGACCTCACCAGAGCAACAGCTGATGAAGGACAAAGTCCTGAGGCTGGAAGTCCCCAGTTCCAAGACAAAGGGGCACATGCTACATCTGGTCTACACCCAGTGCATGTACATCCTGCTACAAGCAGGAGGTCAGGTGATTCAGCATCTGCTGATGATGACCTGGGCTTCTTTTATGATGTTCTTGCCCAAACATAATCCTAGAGGAGGAAGTCAGTAGGCTGCAAAAACTACTTGACCAACTCTCTCAGGGAGAAAGACCATCTGCCACCACATCAACCCAACAGATGGCACCTTCCTCTGAAGGTCACTTAAACACACAGCCACTCAAAGACTCAGCCACCTGCCTCTGTTTCTGGCACCATTTCTCAGGACAAAACCCCCCTGAGCAAATGGATGCTATCCCTCAAAATCCCCTATCTCTCATCACACCGCAGATAACTGAACTTGTCATTAAAACTGTTGATGAGAGACTTTCTTCTGTCTTACAACCTATGGTGGAGGATGTACTGAGCCAAAAGCTTTCTGCTGATCAAACCCTTAAAACCAATGCACCCAAAAGGGGGATTCCAGCAGTGAAAGCTAAAAGAAAGAGGATGGAGAAGGAGAAAGAGAAAGAGAAGGACAAAGAAGTGGAAATAGAGAAGGACTGTGTGTATGAGACCGAGAAAGAGAAGGAGAATGAGAATGAGAAGGGAGCTGAAAAGGAGAAAGTACATGAAAGTCAAAAGGACTTTCATGTCACATATAAGAAAAAGAAAAGTGCTGAAAAAGAGAAAAACTTGAATGAAATGGTTAAAGAGGCTGATGCTGAACACAGCAGATCAATGGACAATATCATTGATCAGCTGTTTAGGCAAGGTTTCAATACTGAAAAGCTGGACTCTGAAATAAGAAGATTAGAGATCGAAGAGATTCAACAAAGATGGGCCAGCTACAGCACATGGATAGAGAAAGACTTGAGATCATGATCAGATTTATCAGCAAATACCTTGGGAGATCATTGATCGAAATAAAATCATGGACCAGGGACAGCATCTTGGCCATAACCTCCAAGATCTGTTCGTCTGAGGCATATACTAAGGGATTAGTAATAGAAGCTTTGAATGAAGCAGGAGCAGGAGCAGGACTGAGCTAGCCAAACACTCAAAAGCCACACTCACCTCCAAAATGCTAACTCAGCCTGTCAACATTCCCTCTCCAAAACAACCACAACCACAACCCACAAAACCAACTCCCTTACCCTCAAAACCAACAGCCGATGATGCACCTAAGCAGAAGAAGAGAAGGTGTTGAGGCTGGAAGAAGAAGAAGATGATGATGAAGACAGGCTGCCGATCTCAGCTGTTCTGCAGTTGCCTAAGGCCAAAGATCTCTCTCTTGCAATAACTCCTGAGCAACAAGAGATGCAATCAAAGTGAAATTGGAAGAAGAAGAACAACACAGATTGCATGACGATGAAGAGTTATTGAGGAGAGTAGATAAAGCATATGCAGCCACTTCCTCCATCATTAATATGAAAAAACAAGCTCAGAGGATTTATACTCTTAGACATACTTTTCAGTATGTGAAAGAAAGAGTAAGAATTTGGCCTGATCCCAGGTGGCTCATAGAATACAAAAGAAAAATATCCCTCAGAGATACAATGGGCAAGTGAAAAAGATTGTAGATGAAGTGATCTCCTTAGCCCTTGTAGTCTCACCCTGGGAAATCCTGGAAGATTTCAAAAAGCCTACACCTCAAACATGCCCCCACAAAAGATGCTGGAGAACAGAATGATCAAAAAGGGGCTGGTGTATAAGAGGCTGAATGAGATCAGAAAGGATGAGTTACCACTGCTGTTAGAAGGTCATCATCCTGATGAATTTGCTTACAGACAGATTACAACAGTGGTACTCAAAAATGGAAAACAGGTCAAATTCCTGTCTGAGTACTATGGGCCAGAAGGATTCTTCGATGGTGAGGCAGAGGAGCTCACCATGGAGGAACAAATTGTATTTTTGGAGGCCTACACCAGGGAATCCTACAAGCTCATAGTTGGGAAGTGAGTCTCATGGATGGGGAACAGCTCAGTGTCCAATTCCCCAATACAGAGCTCCCATCCATACATTGCCAACCAAATCATCAGAGACTCATTCCAGGCCAGTGCTTATATGGGTCATCTTCTCAACTGATCAAGAAGGAAAAAGACCAACCATTCTGCCAACAATAAGTGGGAAAATAAATCAATTAGAGGTTTTGGCTGCATTGGTTCAGGGGGAGTTTGTTGGACCAAAAGAACCAATGAGCCAAGATCAGAAAACCTCTAAGTCCCACATGATATCACAACAACTGCTAAGGCTTCATCACAGTTCGACAAGTGCTGAAGACTTCAACCTGAAGATCAAGTACTGAAGACTTCAACAGCTGAAGACTAAAGTGCTGAAGCTCACACTGAAGAACACAAGTGCTGAAGCTGAAGACTAAAGTGCTGAAGCTCAACAGCTGAAGAACACAAGTGCTGAAGCTGAAGACTAAAGTGCTGAAGTCAACAGCTGAAGAACACAAGTGCTGAAGCTAAGACAAGTGTTGAGTCCAAAGCTGAAGAACACAAGTGCTGAACTGAAGACAAAGTACTGAAGTTCAACAGCTGAAGAATACAAGTGCTGAAGCTGAAGACCAAGTACTGAAGTTCACAACTGAAGAACACAAGTGCTGAAGAGACCAAATACTGAAGTTCAACAGCTGAAGAGTCACAATGCTGAAGATCAACAACTGATGTACAAAGTCTGAAGACAAAGACTGAAGACATCAGCTGATGACATCTACTGAAGTCATGCTGATGAAACGTCTGAAGTTCAAGTCTGAAGACCAAGTGCTGAAGTTTCAGTAGTTTGTCACAACAGCTGAAGAGTACTTCTTCAGTAGTTGTGTTTATCAGTAGTTTTATGTTTTTACTTTCAGTAGTTTTGTAAACGACTGAAGAGCTTGTTCTTCAGTCGTTGTAGTTTCAGTAGTTTCTATCAGTAGTTTTGTAATAAGTAACCTTTAGCTTCTTGTAAGAAGATGTCAGCTGCTTGACATCTTCAGTAGTTTTAGTGTTTTCAGTATTTGTTAAATAACGGTTAGATGTCACTATCAAGTGACATCAGCCTACGTCATCTTTCCTTATATAAGGAAGAATGACCTAAATTGTAATTTGCGAAAGCCATGCCAAAGCGTGTGATTGAATGAAATATTCCTTTTGCAGAAACTTTCTCTCTCTATAACTAATTCTGTTCATTGCTATATCTTTGGTATTCTTGCTCGAATTGTGCTAGTTGTACTCTATTCCGCTGCTGAAATCATTCGAATCGATCAAACTAGATGCTGAGATCCTATCAAGGACATACTTAAAAGATCAATATAATTGATGGGTAAGTTTCTAGGACAACCCTAAACCACTCACTTGGTCCTGATTGGAGGGAGTGTGTGGATGAACACCTTTGTATGCTATGAATGGTGTCTCTTATTACCTCTAGCAGCCTGATATCATGTTGTTACATTATTTGTGCCAGATACAATGTAAACCCCAACCTTGATGGCGAAAATGTCGGATGTGAGAATTCAAATTGTTCACACCACATAATGTTAACTTTTTTCCAAATATAATAATTATAAGTTCTAATGTATATTACAAACATAGTCTCAATAAGAATCAACAATGAAATAAAGAAATATATCAAGCTCATTCATTTATATAACTAGTCCTTCCAGGTGTGAACAACTTCAAAGGTTGACATCAAACTTGAGCATTTCCTCAAACATGTTTAAAATAAAAGGTCACAAAATGTTTGGTGAGATTTCCTAGTTTTCATACAAAGTACATAAAAGATGGCAATTCATGTTATAAGTTTAGAACAAGTGACTAGGGATGTAAGACAGAATGCACAATGAAACCTTCACTGATTTTTACAAGTCTTAAATGTTTACAAGTATATATGATTTGCTAAGTGTAATTGTAATAACCAAGCAGGCTTGTTAGGCCCATAGATCTATGACGTCGCCAGGCTAGCATTAGTTAATGATTGTACATATAATCGACATTACATGGTAGCTACAAAGTTCAACTAACCACAACATACAAGTGAATTGCCATAAGTTTACAAGAATCAAACGTTTTACAAGTGCAATGATTATAAGGTAACATGCTTCACCCCAAGTGTAAAAATATAAAAAGAGGTTTAGAAATACTAACATGATCAATAAGTATATAACTGAAGATTAAATAGAATAATAAATGTCGTTTCAACATAGTCCTTCACAATGCACCTAAAATGTATATATATGATTACAAAATTTTAGTTAAGTAATAAGTTTTATGGATTAACGAAGACTATGGTTCAATGTGGTATTAGGGATGTCAAATGATTATGTTTACCAAATGAAATTGTTTATATTTATTAGTATAAGAGAACATTATTATATCTTATATAGAGTTTTATGTAAAAACTATAACACTTATAATTATTTCCTAAAGGTTGAATAAAGTCTAATAAATATATCTTAACAATAATTTTTACGTTTGAAATAATCACATTTGTGGAACAAAGTTTTGGTTAAAGTATAGTTTTTTTATATTGTAAAACAAATTATTTAATATTAATTTTTTTGGAATATTTGTAAAGAAAAGAAAGTATAAAAAGGATTTCTTTTTAAAACATCAATTTACAGAAAATAACTAAGAGTATTTTTAAAATTATCAGATTTTATAAAATGGCTTTTAATAATTTAATAGAAATATAAACTTACGGTTGAAGGCTAAAAAACCTCAAACAAAACATGGGGTCCCCCGAATTCGAATAGGGGACGTCAGGTTTATGGCGTGCACATCTTACCAGCTCCTCTAAGGCCTCAACCGCGTTAAAAAACCGGTTTTAAAAACTTATAAACACAACCCCAATGATCCCAAATTAGCCATGGGGATTTTACTCCCCATGCTTAAACGAACTTATACAATTGTTTAATTACCTGGATTCGTGAAAAATCAATAGAGAGCAAGCACAAGAACATCCGCGACTCATGTATCAGTGGTTTGATGTTCAAACAACGATGTTAATCAAATTAGTGGCATAGATAATCTCTAATGAGCCCAATGATGAAAAGCCTTTACCAATTGCAAGTTAGGAAGCTCAGAGAGTGGTGTTCGACTTGTTGCAAGTTGCGACTAGTGGAGGGAATCGAAAATGATGTTCGTGTTTGTTTCATGTGTAATTGAGACCAATATTCGTTTAGAGGTTTCCATATGGTCCTTTATGTTGAGTTAATTAGGTTATTATTGAGAATTAATGTTTGAATGGATCGATTGATGAAGTCGACAGTTACTCAACGTGTTTAAGTTCAAAACGGTTGTTCAAACTCAATTAAAGACTATAATTGAGTTTGCAACATGTCTGCGAATCGATTGGGATGATTTATAGTCGGAATTCGGGAAGTTTTCAGGGGTTTTGGGTCTTACTGGAGGGCGCCGGAGGTGGCCGGTGAAACTGCTGGAATTCCGGCGAAGAGGATGCAACTTGTTAGGGATCGTGTACTGGACGAATACTACAGATTTATGCGTATACCGAATCAAATAATGCGAAATCCTATTGATTGGCGATCCAATTAGTGAGACCGCACGTAGAATCAATTAAAGATTGAATCTAAATGTTAGGAACGATTAACAATCGATCTACTATGATCTTTGAAGTTGGAATAGGTTGCTAGAGGTCTCTGGACGGCTAGGGTACGTCTGGGTATCAAAATATTCGAAGTGTCTCGTTTTCCCACAATTTAAGTGGTTTTTATAGGCTAAGGTTTCTCAATCGTGCGACTGGACCATTTGCATGGTTCAGTCGAGCGATTGAGTCATGCATTGATCCATTCGCATGACTGAGTGTACAGTCATGCGACTGAGTCAATCTCATGTGTCAATCATGCGACTGATCCAGTCTCCTGGTTCATTCGTATGACTGGTTCATTACGATGAAGTTGTTCATGCGTATGGTCCATTAGCATCGGCCAATCGCATGAGGACTTCACATGATTAAGTTTGAATATGTTTCATAGTCATTAATTGATTTAGATATTATTCAAACAACCACAACCTATATAGTTAAGTCAATAAGCGTTATTACATACCAATCAATGAAATATTCAACATTAAGCACAACCACATATTGTATTTCATTAGTACCCGTACAATTACATATGTGCAAGACAATACAAACATATTACATTAAGTTCAGAAACTAGGGACACATGTATCTACAAACTCCACCTTGGACCTAGTTTCGTCTAATGTCTTACATCCTTCATGATTTCCTCAAACTTCTTGTACTTTTCTTCTCTAGTGACTCCGGCATGTATCTCAAAAGCAAAACAGAGTCTTATAACGTTTTGAAATTGTATAGCTTGTACAATATCTTGAGAGTCATAGAATAATGGCCACTTGTATAATGAATAAACATCATCTGCTAATAAGTTTGTAAGCCACATTGGGTCAAACACCCTGATGGTTTCCATAACACCATTCTTATTCAAAACTATGACTACCTCTCCTGTCCTCCAATCATAGTACCACCATTTGATGTGTGGAGTGAAGTCCTGGCATTTCCCGTAGAGGGATCTTTGACATTGTGCGCGGAGGACTCCACTTCAGCACTATTTTTGGTTTTCCAGTAATGGGATCAACCTCAGACCATTGATATACCTCGTTGGCTGTTGAGGTTTGAAGTTGACCCATCTGATATGGTACTCTCTTTTAAGAGCAATCTCAAACCAGCCTGACATTTCCCGTGGGTAGCATATAGCAATTTTAACTTTGCAAACTGGTTTAGCTCAAATCCAGGAAAGGTCTTCAGGTCATGTAGGAACCTGAAGTACTCAATCCCTTTCTCACATTTAACTGCATAAACGTTGAGATCTTCGAAATACGCCCATGCTATGATTCTCCCCGACACCTTTTGATGTTTCTTCACTTTGTACAGTTTGGTGTAGACAGTTGACGTTGAAGCACTGCGTTGAGCTCGTATTTCTTCAAAGCATGTAGCCCACTCAGCCTTTCTGATATTGACTTCAGCTTCCGAGTCTTGGGCTGTATCTTCTTTCTTGTCTAAATCTTCTTCCATTCTATCAAGAGTCTCAAAAGTTTCACTAACAAGGTTGTCGCCCAGATTGGGAACGACATTACCTTCAATGTCAGTGTACTCTGGATAGCGTTGGTCCGTGACATCTTCGATCTCGATCTCATCAACATCATTGAGCTCGTCATCACTTTACACTTGGACTACTGGAGCGTGTTTCACGATCTCATCTAGATTGAGTCGGAATATTTCAGCAAGTTGCTCGCTTGTGAGATCATGAATTATCTCTCCTTCTTCAGGAGTGTAATTCACTGATCTCCTGACTATACCCTGCAGATCAAGAATCATCGTGAGCTAAGTCTGGATCTGTTGGAGGGAGCAACATCATATTCATCTCTCTAGTAGTTTGGATCTGCTTGATTTAAAAACATGTAACACATCAACCATTAGTCAACAATCAAAGCAGTAAACATTAACATTAAATATAAACATTCATTACATTAATTTGATACAAGATTCAAATACATATGATTTAAATAACCTAAACAACTATGTATTACTCTTTTCTTGTATCATGTGCTCCTCTACTGACGGGGCTGAAGTGGAGGCACCTTGGTTTTGAACTCTTTTTGTACTCCTTTCACTCGTAGATATGGCACCCGCAACAGATGTATCCTCATCATCATCATCAACATCATCATCAACATCATCACCAGCATCAGTATCATCTCCTTGCTCATCACCATCATCATTATCATCATCATCACCATCATCTCCATCTCCCTTTTTGATCTTTAATGGCTCCTCTTTAGATCCTTTGAGTCTCAGCATGATGGTCTTTTGGTAGTCTCCAATTCCTCTATCCTTTTGGCTGATTGGACATGTTGCTCTTGGAGTTGACATCTCTAAGCTCTATGCAGTAATCTGCTGTGCCTACTGCTCAATCAACTGAGCCTGCTAAGATATCTGCTGAGATTGTGCAGCAGTAAGATCTACTAGCTGACGAATCTAGGTAGTCTTCTCGTCATCGCTGCCAACAGCTTCAGCACCATACGATTAAGTGCCGAGAGCTGTTCCTCTACCCACTAGGAGGTCGGAGGGATCCAGACGGATAGGAGGGTTAAGATGGTCCTGTTTGGTGGCTAGTGGTGGTGGTGGTGAAGATTGGGGTGGTATAGATGAGGTGGTGGTGGAATGGTGAAGATTGGTTGTGGTATAGATGAAGGTGGTGGTGGAGTGGTGAGGATTGGGGGTTGTATAGATGAAGGTGGTGTTGGAGAGGTTGTGGTAGTGTTGTGTGAGGTGGTAGATAATGTGTGGGATGGGATGGTGGTAGTGGGTGGAGTGGTGAAAGTGGTGGTAGTAGTGGTGGGGTGATGAATTTCATCCTCCTCCTTCTTCTTCTTCACCTGTGGGGCTGACCCATCCTTTTCATCCTCGAGCCCCTCGAGGTGGATGCTCCCCCTGGAACAATGCTGGACTGATCCGGAGCATACGTAGGATCAGTGTTAGCCTCCCCCGACTCGCCAGGGCGTCCTCCAACCTCCCGAATACCTCGGTTGGTGGCAACCACCTGGCTCCCCACAGTACGGGTTAGGGGCTCCTCGTCTGTATTCTCTTCCTCATCAAGACAAAAGTCTTTATGGAACCCTGCAAGCCTCTGCTCCACCTTGGGTGGATGCTGGAGATGCTATATCAGCAGTGGGGGCCCTCAATTGAGTGGGCCCTGCATGTTCACCATCACCGCTGTCATCGTTGTCGGACTCATGATCAGTAGCTCTAGTTGCTTGACATCCGAATCACTGTCTACGTGAAGCCATTTACGCCTCCCTGGCGCCACATAGTCCACCTTGGCCAGATGGCCTATGAGTCTCTTATCGGGGGTTTGACCTGCTTTCCCCGGTAAACCTTCATACAACCCAGTGTCGTATCATCCATAATCTCCAACGACATAGTGTCATGGCTCTCCTTGGGCAGTGTGGGCAGCTTCTCATCAAAGATCATCAGTAAAAACCTTGGTACATGCAGAAAGCCTCTTTGCCCTTCACCTCCAAGTTCTCTATCAGGTACGAGAAGATCATGCTAGAAAAGCTGAAAGGGTGGTTCAGCACCAGTTCCACGTAGGCATTTTGAATCTAGTCCGATAGGTCATCGAACCCATCCCTTCGTGAAGCCAGGCACTTGAGGATGACATGTGCCAAGTACTTGTACTGGGGACACAGGTTGCTCTTGTTGAGCACCCTTGCATTGATATCCCCAGTGTACTTCATCCTCATGAAGCACCCTCTACCGTTAGTGGGTGAAGTCTGGTGGGGTGGTCTGCATCATCACCCAAACCTAGTAGTCTCCTAATATCCTCAGTTGTAACCTCAATATCTATCCCAAAAATAGAGCTCCTTATGTTGTGCGGCTCACGAGAGCGGTCAACTGTTGCTCCCTCCCAGAAGGCCTGCTGAATCGACCTGTAGGGAGTGCATGGTGTACAGATCGCCTTGTGGATCCTGGATCACTTGAGGAAAGCGATGATCCCTGCAAACTCGGCACCATTCCGAGTCATAGAATCTAGGTGAGCACAAATATTGTGCTTGGGGTTGATGGACCACTTGTCCGCCATCAATCTGTAACACAAAACACATAAACATTAGCTAACCACACGACACAAATCAGTTCTAATTAACTTGGTTGAATTCATTCTGGTTCATTCATGTGACTGAACCATGCGACTGTGTTCAGTCGGTTGACTTGGCATGCGGCTGGATATAGTCGGGTGACTGAGCAGGCGACTGAGTTCAATCGATTGACTGATCCTGCAATTGGTTCAGTCGCCCGACTGAGCTGATTCGTATGCCATTCGGCCGATTGAGCCATTCGACCAGCTCAATTGTGTGTTGGAGTTCATCCTGGTGTCTAGACGCATGACCCGCTGTTCGGTCGACTAAGATTTGATTTTTAACCAATTCTTGAAATTAAACTTCGTGTAATGGTTATTTAGACTCGCATTGAATATACTAATAACCTAATACCTTTTTTAACATTTTACTTGGTTTAGTTAGGTTATTAGTCCGTTTAGAGTGTCGGGTCTTGTTAGGGCCAAATTCTTAATTTTCAGTCTAATCGAGGGAATTTTTTTGCATGATCACACTGCATTTTACCTGTAAAATCAACAACGAAGGTTAGAATATGAAAATAATCAAGCAATTTGGGTCAGATGAAAATTTGGCAGAGTAATGGTAGGCTGTGCGATATGAGGGCGATTAGGGGGTGATGAGTTGAATGCGATCGACTGTGGCCCTATTTATATTGAATCTGATTTCAATCGGCTGACTGGACCCGTTCGCCCAGTTCATTCGGGCGAAGGACCTCAGTCGTGCGATTGGCTCAGTCGATCACATTCAGTCGCCGACTGGATTTCAGTAGGCGACTGGCTCATTCGCACATTTCCATTCGGTCGAATGGCTCATTCTGATAAGCCATTCGGGTGAATGGTTCATACTCATGTGTCATTCGGCTGTTTAATACATCAGTATGGTCCATTCGTATGGTTGGTCCATACTCATGGTCCAGTCATGCAATGGATCATACTCATGATTTTTACTTTATGACCATTTCTCACTTAACCCTTTTTAACTTTTGATTAAACTTTATGAGCATTTGATCATCTTAGACATGAGCATTTTAACTTGAAAAACTTTTGACCACCTCAGACGTGATCCTTTTAAACAAATTTGTCACCTCAGATGTGACTGATTTTACCTTTGAGAACACGTGTGGTCACCTCAAACGTGACCCTTTTAGATGATTAAATCCCCTATCGAATTCCATGACGTTGTACGATATCAAACAAAATGAAGTTGACTAAATTTAAACAAATTAAACGACTTAAACTTATATAAAAAATCTAAACTTGTTTTTGACTTTTTGTGTGAGGTGTAAATCCTAAGATAGAAATCTAATAGATTCGGTTCCGGAATAGGCAGCTTCAATTTATTTTGACCATAAATGGAGCAATTCAATTTGAAATCATACAGGCAAGTCAAATCATTTGGGACATGCTATCAACACCTTTTGATACTCAATTTTTGTTTTTCATCTAGAGTCGTTAGCAAGTTTAGGAAATCATACTAGTACTATTAGTTCCCCATATTGATTTGGACTTTCAAGAATTGTAGCCACGATGATTGTCAGTATACTAATCCTCTTAAATCCATACACCGACTTTTTTCACAGATTGGTGATAGTTTAAGGTTGATTATTTCAACAAGCATTTATGGATCCCATACTTATATGGTAATCAACATTCCTCAGGAGAATTTGAGCGGTCTCAGGGTAGTTTTCAAGAAGAAACTATTCTTAGAACTTTCAGTGAGAAGCAAAGCCTCAGGTCAACGCCACCGCACAGCGGAGAGGCGGCAAACAACACTGGAGTCTAGAATATATTGGTTATGCTTATCCTTAGGTTAGTGCCACCGCACAGCAGAGAGGGACATAACCTATCTTCTTGTATGAGCAATTTTAATATTTTTGCATAGTTCTCACCAACAACATAAGTTATTAGTTTGATTGCTTTTGTTCATATTTTGTCTTACGCACACATTTATGGCATTTATTCTGCTCGTCACCCCTTATTGGAATTTGTTGATTGTGTTAACCAGGGATAAGATGTTAACCCACAGCTTGTTGAATAACTTAGTTTGTTCTTGAGATCACCAATAAGGTCTAATCGTCTATTGTGTTGAATCTACCGACATATCATCTGTGGCCTAACAACCTCTAGGTCTACTTTCTTTGTGTTACCTTAGTAGTAGCTAGTCTTACTATCATTTTTCCTTTTATATTGCTCAGACTACATAGACTTATACATTGAACTTCGCATCTTATTTTCTTTAATCTTTTAAAGACCCAAGTGATTTGTACCTATGTACTATCATTTCCAAAGTCGTTGAATCGGTATCATAGATACGATTTACTTTCTATCAGCTAGCTTCTCCTCCTACCTCGTTTTTTTTGTTAATGTTACTAACTGACCTATTCTCCCCCTAAAATTCTAAAACCATAACCGATTTACGCTTTTTAGGATTTTAATAGGTGACCGAATAACATTAATTAAATTAAATTACTTAATGTTAAACAAATAAATAAAGAAAATAAAACTTAAAAGAAATGGACAAGACGCATCGGACTACACATGGTCATCATCAAGAATTACATCACTTTTCTTTTTAACACCGTTTACCTCTAACAAATATAGAAAACATGGTTTGTCAAAAGCCTTTGCATAGAGGTCAGCGCGTTGAAAATCAGTATTTATTTTAATCACATCGATTAAGTTCTTTTCAATGCAATCACGTATAAAGTGATATTTTATGCCGATGTGTTTGGTCTTAGGATGTTGGACCGGATTTTTTGTTACTACAATTGCAGCAGAGTTATCAACAAAAATAGGAGTAGAAGAGGATTTCAAACCGTAGTACCGCATTTGCTGTTGAATCCATATGATTTGTGAACAACAACTTGCAGCAGCAACGTATTCGGCTTCACAAGTTGACAAAGCAACCGAGCTCTGCTTCTTACACTGCCAAGTCACTAATCTCCTCCCAAAGAATTGACATCCTGCTCATGTAGACTTGTAGTTCATCTTGCAACCACCGTAATCTGAGACATTATACGTTGTTAGCTCGAAGTCATCATCATGAGGATACCATAACCCAAGTGTTGGAGTACCCTTCAGATAACGAAATATCCTTTTAACCCCTATGAGATGGTTAACTTTTGGCTTTGCCTGATATCCTGAACATAAACATGTTACGTACATGATATCAGGTCTTGAGGCAGTGAGGTACATGATAGATCCAATCATTCCTCGGTACATTGTGGCATCGACCTGATCACCATTCTCGTCGGGTGCTACATCATGGTTTGTTGCAAGTGGAGTCCTAGCTGCGGAAGCATTCTCCATTCCAAACCAAGTGAGGATATCTCCTACATACTTGGTCTGATGTAAGAAAATCCCTTTTAGTGTCTGATCCACCTGTAACCCGAGAAAGAATTTCATCTCTCGCATGGCACTCATCTCAAGCTCAGCCTTCATTACTCCTTCAAACTCTTAACATAGATCTTCGTTCTTCGAACCGAAGATTAAGTCATCGACATAGATTTGGACAAATAGTAAATCTCCATCCTTTTGTTTTATGAACAGTGTACAATCAATGATACCTCTGCGAAAACCGTGTTTCACAAGGTGAGTAGAGGGTTTCTCATACAAAGCTCTAGGAGCTTGATGAAGCCCATATAGAGCCTTGTTGAGTTTGTAAACTCTGTCCTGATGATACTGATCCTCAAATCCCTCGGGTTGACTGACGTACACTGTCTCTTTGATTTCACCATGAAGGAATGCACTCTTCAACATTAAGCACAACCACATATTGTATTTCATTAAGTACCCGTAAAATTACATATGTGTAAGACAATACAAATATATTACATTAAGTTTAGAAACTAGGTACACATGTATCTACACAACTTTCGGTTATTTGCAGAAATGGTCCCTCAACTTTGAAATTTTATTATTTAATGTGTGAACTCCTATTTAAAGGTTATTAAATTGACAATTCAACCCCCTTAACTTTTAGTTTTAAACATTTCCAAGATTAGTATTTTTTTATAAACCAATTATTATTATTATTATTATTATTATTATTATATTATTATTATTATTATTATTATTATTATTATTGTTTTTGTTGTGTTGTTGTTGTTATTATGATTATTATTTATTTATTATGTAATAATTAACATTATAAATGTTCAAATTAAAGAAAAAATGTGGACAAATTAAAACAATTAAAACAATAAGCATAAGTAGCCTATAAGTTTCATATATGAAAACAACGGTCCATACAAGAATAACGACGTTAACTTTTAATTTAATGAAAAGTACGAGATGTCACAATCAAGCCAACCCTAGGATCTCACACCTAATCACTATCAAGAGAATTATAAGATATCTCAAGGTGCTCCAACACTTGGCCTTTGGTATCCAAATATTTCTAACTTCAATGTGTATGCATATACAAATAGTGATTATAATGGTTGTAACATGACTACAAAGTCAACATCAGGGGGATGTCAGTTCCTTGGTGAAAGGGTTGTCTCATGGCAATTCAAGAAGCAATCCTGTGTATCTACGTTAACTGCTGAAGCTCAAGTGCTTTGGATTCAGAACCAGAGGCTAGACTATGGGTTCAACTTTAAGGAGACTCCTATCCACAGAGACAACAATAGTGCCATCTCTATCATAGAGAATCCTGTGTAGCACTCAAGTACTAAACACATCAAATCAGGTATCATTTGATTAGAGATAATTTTGATGAGGGATTAATCAAACTAGTCAAACTTAACACAAATGAACAATATGTTGATCTGTTTACAAAAGCTTTTAATGAACAGAGATTTAAATATCTTGTTTCAGCTATTGGGATGATTAACTTTGAATAGTCTTTCAAAAAATTAATCGTATTATTTCAAAAACATTTATATGTCCTAAAGTTGTCTATTCGACACTTATATAAGCCTTTGTTTTTCTCTGGAAGGAAAAATATTCTTAAAAGACATTCCTCAGATTTTTGAAAATTTTACCTTTTACCCTTCAAAAGTTTCTTGTTTGCCTTCAGAAGAAATTTAAGTCTTCAAAACAAAGAACTACTTAAGAAAATATACCTTTGGAAGAAATTTTCAAAATTCCTTCTAAAGCTTAAATGTTTTCTTAAATACTTGTATGTTTTAAATAACAACTTTCTTCCGAAAGCAATTCACTCTCGGGAGTTTTTACTAAAACTTTCAAGTGTTAAATTTCTTCCTGGAATATCTTCCAAAGCTATCTTTGCTTCGGAAGCTTTTTATCAAAACTTCCGAAGATAAATTACCTTCGGAAAATTATAGACTTCCAAGAAAGGTAACTTTTGAGCTAAAATAACTACTTTTTAGAGGTGGAACCGTCTTTTGGGTT
Organism: Flaveria trinervia; assembly: GCA_025506515.1. Classification (NCBI taxonomy): domain Eukaryota; kingdom Viridiplantae; phylum Streptophyta; class Magnoliopsida; order Asterales; family Asteraceae; genus Flaveria; species Flaveria trinervia. The sequence goes on along the minus strand of CM046458.1, from coordinate 15,481,082 downwards.
TCAAAGTTAATCCTGTTTCATTAACTGTTTCTAAGATCAATTTCGTATATATACCTAGCAGTTCCACATTATTTCATTATCTTCTACTTCTGTACCTTCGTTAAACCAAAATTAACCCAAAAACTGCTTTTATTCTTCATTTTCTTCACAGTTAAGCTTTCTAAAATGGGTAACCTCAATCGTATAAATGATCCAAATTTCTCCATGCAACTTCACAGGCAACACAATCAGGTTGCTCTCTTGAACTCCGAGAAAGATCCTAGTTTCTCAGAGGTTTGTCAGTTTTTGGCTTTGTCAAACTATTCCACTTCCATTACCATTAATCCTCCTCTCTATCAGGATCATTTGCTTGAATTTTGGAAGACCTGTCAAGAGGTCAACATGGATGGGGAGAAGGCACTGTGTGCTATAATGCATGGGAGGACAATCTTCATCACTCCAACCATCATCATTAATACTCACCTTTAGCTTGATGAGGAAGGTGAATTGTTCTTCCCCAAAAACGTTGTTAACCATTCCTTTCAACAGATGGGCTATGAAGGAGATTTCTCTATAAAGACCTTTAGGAAGGGGAAGGTTTCACCCAAGTGGAAGTACCTACTCCATTTGGTCATCCATAGCTTGTCCAACAACCATGGGGGTCGGGACTAGATTCCTAAGGATATCTTCTTCATAGTGCATGGGATAGTTCAAGGGGTCTAGTTCAGATACTCTCAGTTTGTTTATACAAATTTGCTTGATAACTTAGACTCCTTAGACTATTACATGTTTCCTAGATATGTTCAATACATTCCCAACTATGAACTGGGCACATAATTGAGTTAAAGAGGTAATATTCTTAAATGGGGATAGATGAAACCCGACATCTTTAGAATCATGAAGAAGCCAACTATTGGCTTCTATAGGGTAGAAACAATCCTTGTCCCCAAAATGTTAAAGCTTATTGCTCAAGGTGACAACCTAGCAACACAAGTTAGTGTTGAACCCACACCTTCCACCTCTCACCCACCAAAATAGCCACAAATCACCCTCACCTACCAAAGAAGATATAAACGAACCTCTAGACAAGCTATTCAGTCTATGCAGGCCCCCATATTACTACCTAGACAAGAGGAAGTGGACACTAGAGCTCCCACTTTCCCTAAGGAGCAAACCACTTTGATCTCTTAAAGAATTAGTGCTGAGGTTCCTCATGCTTAGCCCGGTGAGCTCATTAGCCTAACAGTCTTAAGCCTTCACTCAAAATCTTGATAGTTAAGTGAACAACCTTTAGAAACCAACCAATTCCTAGTCTTGACTTCTGTGATGATGAAGACTTGGGATTTAGTGAGTACCATGAATCTCTTTACTCTTCCCCTACTCAAAAAGATGTGAGTGCTCCTACCTTTCCCCTGTCTAGCCTACATCATCCACCTATGTAAGGTTTCATATAAGGCTGATGCAACCCAAAACATCCAAATAGTCTATTTTGCATGCATGCACAAAATGCTGAGGTAGAATGCTTTGGAAGTTTCATATTCTACATTAGAAAACGTTCTAAGTGTGAAATCTTCTGAAGCCAAGACCAATATCTTCCGAAGCCAAGACCAATATCTTCCGAAGCCAAATATGAAGTCTTCCGAAGCTTCAGAGACAAAGTCTTCTAAAGCCACTTTATGAAGATAGATTTCTTCCAAAGACTTTTGAGTACATGCTTTATCTGATATACCTTTTACCATGAAGCTGGACCACTTTTCCGCTATAACTTTGATTGACTCACTAACTTTCACAAGTTGATGAAAAGGTCCATGCTTTTGGTAAACTATAAATTGAGGTCTTGAGTTTGTTTCTTTCTATTTTATGTACTTTTATCCTTTTTGTAATATATTAGGATGTGAGCTATGGCAAGTCATCATCACTAGTAAAAAGGCAATTTGCCTTTTGACTCTACACAGATTTTGTTGTTGTCTAAAACATGTATCCATCTAGCGTTCAAAGTATGGCCGATTGTAGGATGTAGTATAAAGTATCTCTAGTCCTTTGTACCTTTCTTTATGCTTTGTAACACTTGTAAGGATCTAGAGAGCAATATACAACATTCTTGAAAACCAAACACTTGTGTTATTTGTTCTTGTTCTGTCTTTTAACTACTTGTGTTTCTTAGTATCATTGTAACTAGTTTCTAGTTTCACATCTGATCTATTAAGTGTTCTAAATAAACTCTCCTCATTGCGTTGTGTTGTAAGTGACCAAACACCTCAAATGGTCCTATAATTGGTATCAAAGTATTCAAGGCTCTTGATAGTAAGATCTTACCATCTTAAGATCCCTCACACACAAAATACTTAACATATCAAATGGCATCTATCACTAAAGCTGATATGGAAACTGGATCCATGACAAAGCCCCCAGTGATCACTCTTGAATATTTTGAAACTTGGTACCAAAGAATGGAAGGTTTTATCAAGTCTCAAGACTCCAGGATGTGGGAATCTATTGTCTCTGGACCTTACATACCAAGCACCTCTTCAGCTGCTGCTGGAGGTCGTATGATTCCAAAGGATGTGGATGACTACTCTGATGAAGATAGAAAGAGTGTAGAAATTGATCAGAAAGCCATGATAGCCCTTTAGACTGCTCTTCCATACTCTATATACAAAGGTTTCAAGAAATGAAAAACAACTAAGCAGTTGTGGGATGTATTGAAACAAATGTATGATGGTTCTACTCAAGCCAAAGAGAACAAGATGGATCTCCTAAAGCAGCAGTTTGAAAATGTCACCTTTAAAATAGGTGAAACTATGACTCAACAACACTTCAGGTATGTTGAGATTGTGGACACTCTAGTGAATGCTGGAGTGACTCTTGAAAATAGGGACATTGTAAGGAAGTTTATGTCCTCACTTTCTGGGCAATGGACATATTATTGTGTTGTTATCAAGAGGACTGAGAACCTTAAGACTCCCACTTTGATAGAGTTGCATGGTATTCTCAATGGATACTAGATAAAGATGAACATGCAAAGTTCATCAAGTAACTTTAGCAATCAAATGAGTTCAACCATGCATGTGACTGAAAGGGATAGCATAGAACCTTAACATCATCTTATATGCTACCCTGACAACTCACAAAAGGGTCCTTTCATCACTTTCCTAGAGACACTAAGAAAAAACTACACTCAAGAAAGCATATTCCAAGAGATAAGTTTTTCACATGCGTCTGTGTCTTCTAATGAAAGCTCAGGCAACATTATATTCACCCTTGAATATTTGGACTGTATCCATCCAGATGACCTGTAGTACATGCAAATAGTCCAGCAGATGGCTCTTCTCCCTCGTAGAGCCAAGAAGTTCTACAAGAGGATAGGAAGGAAGTTTCCCAGCAATACAACCACTGGAAAGTTTGGGCTTGATAAAAGCAAAGTCAAGTGTTACAACTATAACCAGATGGGTCACTTTTCTAGGGAGTGCAAGGCACCAAGGACAAATGGTGGCCAAGCACAAACCAGACCAAACTACACTGAGAAAGTCACCCAAAATGAGAAGCCAAAGTAGCAAGCTACAGTTGCTGTTGAAGAAGGAGGCTTTGACTGGATTGTTCAGTTGGAAAATGCATCTCCAAACCAAGCACTGATGGCTAACCATGATGAAGCAAAGGTATTGGGATATCTTTGTACACTTGAATGTATTCCTAAATTTAATAGATACAGGTCCTATAACTTAGAGATGAGATCTAATCTTGAGTCCTTAAATATCCTAAAATCTGATTTCAAAGGATCTAAAAATCAATATAAGTTAAAGATAGAGGAATTAGATAAAACTATGTATGTTCTTAAACATGAACATACTAACTACCGGACTCAGATCAAAGATCTCATAACCAAGTTGACTGAATGCCAGGCTGAGCTTCTGATCAGCAAAGCCAAGGCAGAAAAATGTGTTCTTGAAGAAGAGAACTTCAAGAACTTTTATTCTCATCTTTGCATTAAAAATTTTGTTATCAGAATAAGCAAGGACTAGGATCTAGTGAAATAGCTCATCCACACAATCTTATCTGTAAGATCTCCTAGGTGTGGAATTTGTGAAGATAAGGTTCCACTCGTAGACCCCTTGACTGAAAAAGATGAAGAAGTGATAATGGAGAATGCCTCTGAGAATAGTGAAGAAGAGGATTCTAAGAAAGGTCACTATCCTTTTGAGGAGAGCAAGAAGCTTGGGATGACCAAGTCTATAAGAAAGAACTTGATTAGAAAGAACAAGAGAAAAGCAAAGAATGCTCAAGAGGTCAAGACCACTTTTGCCTCTAAGCCGAAACTAGTCTTTATCTCTTCAGGGTTTGAAGTGTTTAACACTGAAGAGATCAACTTGAACTCTAGTACCAAGAGTTGTAGTTCATGTTCAGATCATCCCAGCGTCAAGAAGAAGGCTGATCAGTTGTGTACCACTACTACACAACCTGAACTATCCAGCTCCAAGTGTAGTTCTCATCCTAAAAGAACTATGTACAAAGATGAAGGTGGAGAGGCAAAGTGATCGATTTTAGCTTTGTTCTCCAAAGAAGGCTCTTAGGAAGAAAAAAATGAAATGTGTTATGTGTGGGAGTACTTCTCATCTTGCTAAGAATTGTTTCTACAATCCAAGAAGCACTCTCCATATGACCAAGGAAGAGACTTCTAAGAGTTCCAAGAAGAAACTAGGTTCGGAAGGAAAATATGTTTCCTTCGGAAGCTCTAAAATGAAGATGAAGGCAAGTGGAAAATTACCTTCGAAAGAAAATATGGTCTCAAAAGAAGGGAATACTTTCGATGCACTGAAGCATGCTCTAGTGATAGCAAGATCTTCTGAAGGCCCAGCCATCAAAACTTCCGAAGTCAATAAAGCTTCCGAAGTATTGAAGGTCAAGTCTAAAATTCCAAAGGTAGTGCTAAAGTTCTAGAAAGACCAAGTCACTGAAAGTTCTCCATCAAAAACAACAAAGGATCCTCAAAATATGATAATAGGATCTATTATTATTTCATTACCTTTAACTTCTTTTCATAAACCCAAGACAAGTAAGGCTTGGGTTTCCAAATGTAACTAACCATCTCTTTTGTCTAGGAACACTCAAGACAAACGAGAATCTCTGAGATCATTGATAGTGGCTGTTCTAGGAACATGACATGCAATAGGTCACTACTCTAAAAATTTGAAAGAATTGATGGAGGGCTAGTTGCTTTTGTAGGAGATGAGGGTGGTTACATATCTTGACGGGGTAAGGTCACAAATGGTAAGCTCAACATCAAGAAGTTAAACTTTATCAACGAGCTTGGATACAACCTTTTGAGTGTATCTCAATTTTGTGATTAGAGTCATAACATGCTCATTAATGAGCATGAGTGCATTGTTCTCAAGCCCGGGGTGGTCATTCCTTATGAGCATATTCTGCTCAAAGCCCCAGGAAAAGGGAACATGTACAAGATGGATTTGCAAGAAACATCTCTCTCAGGTGAAGTCTCATGCTTTCTGTATAAGGCAGATAGTGAATAAGCTAATCAAGATTGATTTGGTAACTACAATGCCAAAGAAAGAGTTTACAAGTAATGACCATTGTGTTGCATGCCTGAAAGGGAAGAAACACAAGGTATCTCACAAGCCAAAGGAAAGAAACTCCATCACTAGTCCCCTACACTTGTTACATACGGATCTGTTTAGCCCCACCAGTGTAATGAGTCTAGGAAGGGCCCCTTACTATTTAGTGATCACAAATGACTTTACAAGATTCACTTAGGTCTTCTTCCTTAGAACTAAGGATAAGACTCCTGAGATTCTGAAGAATTTTATCTAAAAGATTAAGAATAAATCTGATCACAAGGTCAAACCATAAGATGTGATCACAGAACTGAATTCAATAACCAAATCCTTGATACATTTTGTGATTAAAAGAGTAATACATGACAATATAGTGCTCCCTGGACTCCTCAGCAAAATGGTGTTGCTAAGAGGAGAAACAAGACACTTATTGAGGCTGCAAGAACTATGTTGTCTGACTCTAAACTGCCCATCACGTTTTGTGCCGAGGCAGTCAACACTGCCTGCTATGTGTAGAATAGAGTTTTAGTGGTTAAGACACATGGTAAGACTGCTTATGACCTTTGGCACAAGAGGAAACCTTTCATTTGTTTTCTCAAGTCATTTGGATGTCCTTGCACCATCTTGAATACCAAAGATCAAATTGCCAAATTTGCTGAGAGATCAAGTAATGGACATTTCATTGGTTACTCTTCCCAATCTAAGGCTTATAGCGTATACAATCTCAGAACCAGGATTATTGAGGAGTCGGCCAATGTGACTTTCAATGAACACACACCTAGTGTGACTAGTTCTGGTACTGATTGGCTATTTGATCTTGATTTAGTTACCAACTGTTCTAACAAATCCTGTGAGAATGTTTCAGGGTCTATAGATATTCTACCAACAGGTGATCCTAATCCAAGATTTGAGCTTACAAGACGTTCAAGCTATAAACTTTAGTTCCAGTTGTAACTAATTCTACAAATGAAGTTTCTATGAATACAACAATGACCAATTCAGCTAATACATTTGAGATGCCTTGAAATTCCAGTGCAGAGGCTTAACAAGTAGACAAAAACACTTCAAATGGAGAAGATCATAGAGGTGGTGAAAGTAACCAAGAATTTCTTGATGTTGACAACCACTCCATTGAAGAGAACATTAATGATATCACACACTCATTGGATCAAGTCTCACTTGATAAGTGTGTTAATATGGTAGGAGAAACATCAATGGAAAATCTAAATTTCTCTAATTTAGATCTCTCTTAACAACTTGCTGTGATCCCTTAGCTAAGGATCTACAAGTCTTATTCATCCTCAAATATCATTGGAGATGTTGACTCAGGGGTATGAACAAGAGGAAAAACCCATGATGCAAATGTTTGTCTTCACTCTTTTTTATTATCTTAGATAGAGCCTAAGAAAATTGATCAGGTTCTGAAGGTTAGAAGTTGGGTTGAAGCTATGCAAGAGGAGTTGCTTCAATTCAAAAGGTAAAAGGTTTGGAACCTATGTCCTCTCCTCATGGGAAGACTACCATAGGAACCAAATGGGCTTTTAGGAATAAGAAGGATGATAAAGGAATTTTCATCAAAAACAAAGCTAAACTAGTTGTTCAAGGATACACACAAGAAGAAGGAATTGACTACTCAGATGTCTTTGCTCCAATAGCAAGACTGGAGGCTGTGAGGATATTCATGGCATTTCTTGCATCCAAGAACTTCAAGGTCTATCAACATGATTTCAAGTATGCTTTTCCCTATGGGGTGATTGATGAAGAGGTGTATGTCAAACAACCACCTGGCTTTGCAGATCCTAATCGTCCTAATTATGTCTGCAAGCTTGATAAGGTTCTTGCAGGACCGTTAGAAAGCGTGATGAACTTTACAACCTAGCAAAACAATTGAGGAGAGTTTTTTTAGAAAACTTAACAGATCAAATAGGGATCTAGTTAACTTGAGTAAAATATGCTAAGAACACAAATAAATGAGAGACCACTCCCATTACTTCAACTATCTATCTTGAGGTTTTTTTTAAATATCTCATATCAGCTATTGGGATGATTAATCTTGAGTAGCTTCTTTTTTTTAAACTAATTCTTATTATTTCTAAAATCTATGTGTCCTAAGTTGTCTATTGCATCATCTTCATAAGCTCTTGTTTCCCTTGGAAGGAAATATTTTTAGAAGCGTTTCCTTAGGTTTTGAAAATATTGATCTTTTCTAGTCTTCAAAATATATGGTTTTATCTTCAGAATAAACTATTGCCTTAAAACTAATAACTGCATAAGAAAAACTACCTTCAAAAGAAATTTCTAAAAAGCTCCGACTTCTCCTGAGGAGCAAACCACTCCCATTACTTCAACTATCTATCTTGAGGTTCTTCATACTCAGACTGATGAGCTAATTTGCCAAACAGCCTTAAGACTTCACCCAGAGTCTTAACGCTCTAGTGAACAACCTTCAAGGAAAAGTTACCATCCTCAGCCTTTAGATCTCAACCAACTAATTCCTACCTTGATTTCTATGATGATGAAGACTTGGGATTCAGTGAGTATCATGAGACTCTCTACTCTTCTCCTACTCAAAGGGAGATGAGTACTCCTGATTTTCCCATGCCTAGCCGACATCATCTACCTACCACTGAGGTGACTTCTGTTTTGTGATTTGTTTTAGTATTATGTTCGATTTCTAATTTAGGTAGTATGATTTGTTGAAAATTTTTTGGTTTGAGATTTGGTTTAGTATTTTCTTTAATTGTTGAAACTTCTATGGTTTGTGATTTGGTTTGGTTAGTGATTTTGTTCGATATGTTAATGAGGTAGTATGATTTGTTAAAACATGTATGGTTTGTGATTTGGTTTAGTATTTTGTTTGATTTGAGATTCTAGGTGGTATGATTTGTTGAAAACTTGTATGTTTTGTGATATTGTTTGATTTGTGATTTGGTTAGTTTTTAGTATGATTTGTTGTAGACTAGAAATTGAGAAACAATTGTTTGTTGATTAATAGGAAAAGGAGAGAAATAACAAGGGTCCAATTAGCAACTAAAATGTTTAATAGAGCCTTGCATTGAAGAGACCAACACCATGGGTAGAAACATATTAAGTTTGCACAAATACTCATGGATTAAGTTAGGGAAAGTTCTTAAAGAAAAGTTTGGTTTTGATTTGAGTAGAAAACAAATGAAAAATGCCTATGAAAATCTTAAGGCCAAATGCGTAGGATGGGTGTATCTAAAAAACAAAACTGGCAACATATACAATGCTCAAACAAATTATTTTACATTATCAAACAAGGAATAGGAAGAATTTAAGAAGCTGTGTTCATATAAATTTTTTAACATATACATATAAAACAAAAATTGATAACGTTTCTTTACTTAGGGTTTAGGGGCATCCGAATGCTGCATCATTGAAAACAGTTCCTTGCCTTTTCTAAAACTTTATCAACAACTGTTTGATGGTAATGTAACACTGGGATTGGCAAGTGGACCTCAACCCAAACAACATCAATGGTTGGATCATCTTCTTTTAACGTACCTTATGATTACAGACACTATTAGTCATCAAATAGAAGATGACGCTTCAAAGCATACTCTTTTTTAGACTTTGGATCCCATTAGCAAAAATAATTATGAGCCTCCTCCTAATCATAACTCCGGGCCTAATTCAAAGGAAAGGAAGAAAACCTCAAAACAATCATTTATCACTATTCGCGATTTAGCATTTGATATGTAAAATGCTTTACATTATTTAATTAAAGGCAAAAAAGGGCTTATGGTTCTTGAATGTAATGAAAAGTTAAAGCTTGTTCGGTTAGACCCGATAGATCCTTTATCTTAGTTTATTTTCATGTTCTTGGAGTGTCCTTAGACATGAGAGAGGCATGGATGACTTTGCTAGATATTCCTTAAGTATAAGAGGATGGATTGTGATTATGGCTAAAGGTTTAGACTACAAAAATAGTGAAGAACATTATATGATTTTTGGTGTGTGATTTGGACACTATATGCTTTATGGCTATGTTGAAAACATTATATGCTTTTGATTATGTTGTAAACGCTATTGGTTTGATGGTTGGTTATGCTTAATGATTGTTTATGTCTAATGTTAAATATGTATAATGGTTACTAATACATTAATGATTGTTTATGTTTAATGCTTGTTTATGTTTAATGGTTGTGTATCATAGGATCATAATGGTATATAATAAGAAAATACTAATCGTTATTTTTATGTACTTGTATATTTGGTTTTTTTGGAGAAGAGGTTGAAGAAAATGTGAGACAATGATTTGAATAAGAAAGGACATAAAAACACATTAAAGTTATTGCAAAAAAATCCCAAACAATGCATGAAAAAAATCCCAAACAATGCATCAAAAAATTCCCAAACAATGCATTAAAAATTGTGAGACCAGATCAAATAGTGTAGAATCCTATTTGATAGGTGATCCAATCAGTGAGAATGACAACCTAACCGATCTAACGATGAAACAAACGTTAAAAATTAAGTAGAAATCAATCAGGAATGAACTATGAAGTTGGATAGGCTACTTAGGGCGCTCTAGACGGCTAGGGTTTGTGAATCTTTGAAGTCTCACGTGTTTACACGAACTATGTGGTATTTATTGGTTTTCAGTTTCATTCGGATGACTGAACCATTACATGGTTCAGTCGTGCGACTGACTCATGCGATTAATTCATACGCACGACTAAAGGTTTAGTCGTGCAACTGAATCAACCTTATGTCTCAGTCATACGACTAATCCTATCTCCTGGTTTAGTCGTATGACTGGTCCATAAGTATGATTCATTCGTGCGTATGGTCCATAAGTATGGTCCATTAGCATAAACAACCACCTAACTTAGTTGAACACATTTCTCAATCATTATTGACTTAGAACTATGTACAACAACCTAAAACCTATATATGATGTTCATACATATGAATTATACTAAATACAATAATAATATGAAATACTCAAAGGAAAATAAACATCAAAATACATATCATATTTCATTAAGTACTCATATTACATATGTGTAAGAAATGATAGACTTTTACATTTAAGAACATAAACTAGGAACATGATGTATCAACAAACTCCCCCTTGGACTTAGTTTATCTTATTTTCTAACATTCTTCACATGATCTTGGAATTTCTTCTACTTCACTTCTTTGGTGACTCCCGCATTGATGTCGAACGCAAAGTAGAGCCATATAACATGTTGGAATTATAGAGCTTGTACAATATCGTGTGTGTCATAAAACAGTGGCCACTTGTATAGAGTGTAAACATCTTTAGGAAATAAGTTTGTAAGCGACATTGGGTCAAATACCCTGATAGGCTCAATCTTACCTTCTTTGTCAGAACTATGACCGCTTCCCCCGCCCTCTAGTCGCAATACCACCATTTGAAGTGTGGAGTGTAGTCCCGAGGCATCTCCTATAAAGGAATCTTAGACATTGTACGTGGGGGACTCCACTTCAACACCACCTTCGGCCTTCAAGAAATAGGATCAACTTCAATCTTATGAATGAACATCTTAGTTTGTTGAGGTCTGAAGTTTACCTATCTGGTGTGGTTTTCTTTCTTCAATGATTTCTCAAACCATCACGACATCTTCCTCAGGTTGGTATACAAAAGATCTAAACAGGCCAATCGGTTTAGCTCAAAACTAGGAAGAGTCTTCAAATCATGTGGATATTTGAAATACTCAATCCCCTTCTCTAGTTTAACAACATATACATCTAAATCTTCAAAATAGGCCCAATTAATGATCTTTCCTTACACTTTCTGATGTTTCTTTACTCGGTAAATTTTGGTGTAGGTATTTAGCTCTGGAGGTGTACGTTGGGCCTTCATTTCTGATAGATAATCTGCCCATTCAGCGTTCTTTAGATCAACATTAGCATATGTATCTTGGGCTTTACTTTCATCCTTTTCTTTCTCTTTTTCTATCTCATCCAACTTGTCAAAAGTATCACTGCCAAAATTTTCACCCAAGTCGGGGATAACATTGCCCTCAGGGTTAGTGTACTGAGGATAGTAATTAGACGTGACATCATCGATCTCTATCTCATCCACACCTTGTAGCTTCTCGTCACTCATGACATCTACTTCCGGTGCATCTTTGACAAGCTCATCTGGATTTAGTTGAAACATATCTATGAGTTGCTCGTTGGTCAGGTCGTGGATGATTTCTCCTTCCTCTAGAGTGTAGCTCACAGATCTTCTCACAATCCCTTGCAAGTCAAGAATCATAGTAAGTTGAGTCTTGAGATGCTAAAGGGAACAACATCATAATCCTCAGTCTATGGAACTTTATTTTTGTCTTGATCATGCGTCTCTTCAGCTGGAGCTGTGGAGGACGAGGCTCTTTTGGTGCGCCTCTCCTTTGCTGCTTGATTTGAGGTTGATGTAGATGCATCACCTTCTTGATCATCCTCCTCATAATCAGCATCTCTTTTTCCCTTTCCACTTCCTTTAACTTCCTCTTCATCATTATCTTCTTCTGATTCATCATTTGTTAACCCATCATCATCATCTCCACCATCATCTCCATCAGCCTTAATCTTGAGTGGCTCACCCTTTGTTCCCTTCAACCTCAACATAAGCTTTTTGTTCTTTTTTTTCTCACCCCTCGTTCCGCTTGACGGATACCATCACAAGCTCCTTTTGATCCTTCAGTGCATGGTGAGGTTGAACTAAAGTTCTCTCATAACCAATGTTCTTCTCTATAAGTTGAGCTTCTGCTTGCCTTGTGCCGTGTTGACCATTGTCAAGAGATTCATCTGTTTGGCTCTCAGATCATCTGAAGCTAGCAGTTTTAGCACCAGTTTGTTCAGGCTAGCCAACTATTCCTCTAACCCATAGTGGGTAGAGTGGAGACCTGTGTAGGTGGGAATTAGGTGGATATGCCAGCTTGGGGAGTAGTGGATGTAGTGGTGGATGTGGTGTAGATGGGAGTAGGAATGGAAGTGGATTGTGGTGGAACTGATTTGGGTATTGTGGGTGAGGTAGGTTTGAATGTATGAGTGGTGGTGAGAGTGTGAGTGACAGTAGTGATGTTAGTGTGGGGAACAGTGGTGGTGGTGTGGGGAACAGTGGTGATGGCAGTGGCTATGGTGGTGGAAGAACTGATCAAAGTAATCCTCTACCTCTTAACCTTCTTGCCATAGGGTTGGGCCACACTCTTCCTCCTGGAACCCTTGGCTATCGGGTCTCCCCTTGAGCTAATCGACTGGTCGGGTCTGTATGTCGGATGTGTGACATCAGTGTCACCACCCTTTGTACCAGCTTAGCATCCTCCAATTGCCTCTTTTCCCTTCTCAATAGCCATAACCTAGCTCCTGACTCTCCTAGTGAGAGGCTCATCATGAGACTTATCCCCTTCATCCACCAAGAAGTCCTTGTGGAAAGCAGCTTACTTAGCTCCATCAAAAGCAAAAGCAGTACTGTGTGGAGGTGGTGATGATATGGTAGACGTGTCCGTGGCCCGTGATTGTCTAGGGCCAGCATCTCCACCACCTTGACCATCATCATGGTCGTCATGATCGTCGTCATCTTCATCAATAGGAACCACTATGGGCTCAATGTCTGAGTCAATGTCATCATGATGCCACTTCTTACATGAGGGCGCCATGTAATCCACGTTGGCCAGATGCCCAAAAGGTCTCCTGGCCGGGGGCTTCACCTGCTTCCCCCGATACACCTTCATCTTACCCAGGGTGATGTTATCCATCACCTCTAATGTCACTGCATTGTCCTTCTTCTTAGGCAGCAGAGGAAGCTTCTCGTCTATGATCATTTGCAAGAACCTTGGATACATGCAGAAGCCTTCCGTGCCTTTAGCCTCGCTGTTCTCTATTAAGTACGAGAAGGGCATACGTGAGAAACTGAATGGGTGGTTGAGTACCAGTGCAACGTATGCATTCTGGATTTGGTCGGACATCTCATCAAATCCTCCACGTCTGGGGGCTATATACTTGAGGATCACATGTGCCTGATACTTGAACTGGGGCATATGTTGCTCTTGTTAGTATGTCGGCATTGATGTCACCAGTGTGCTTGATCCTCAGAAAACATCCTCGAACTGTTAGGGGATGTAGCTTGGTTGGTTGGGCTCCATCTTCACTGAAATCCAAGACTCTCCTCAGGCCGTCTTCCTTGATCTCTATCTTTTGTCCAAATTTAGAGCTCCAAATACAGTGGTGCTCAATGGACCTTTGAACTGTGGTATTATCCCAGAAAGTCTACTGAATCAATCGGTATGGTGTGCAGGGGGTAGAAATAGCCTTGTAGATCCTCAATCTATGCAATAGCATAATTATTTGGGACCCTTTTATATGTACATGGATAATAGATTCTTATTTGTCTGAGAGTCAATAGCACTTTCAGGAAATCATACTAAAGCTATAAGATGCACACCATGATTTTGACTGTCGAGAGTTGCAACCACGATGATTGTCAGTATATTTGTCCACTTAAATCCATAAATAGATTTTTGACTCACATTGGTGATGAGTTAGGTTTTATTATTGCAACAAGCATTTGTGGATCCCACACTTAAATGGTAATCCACATTCCTCAGGAGATTTTTGAGCGGTCTACGGGTATTTGACAAGAAGAAACTATTCTAAGAGCTTTCAAAGAGATGCCAAGCCTCAGGTCAGTGCCATCACACAAAATGAAATCTAGCATATTTAGGTTATGCTTATCCTTAGGTCAGTGCCATCGCACATCAGAGAGGCAAACAACCTATCTTCTTGTTAGAGCATTTTATTCTTTTGCACATAAGGCACCAACAACATTAGTCATTAGCTTGATTGCGCTTAACCATTTTTCCATGTGCTTTGCTCATTTTTATAGTCATCCATACATATTTGTGGCATTTATTTTGCTCGTCACCCCTTATTGGAAATGCGTTGATTGTGTTAACCAGGGATCTACTCGTCTAGCAAGTTGAACAAATTATTTTCAATTTGATTCACCAATGAAGTGTACTCGTCTATTGTGTTGGATCTACCGACATATCATATAATAGCTAGCAACCCCTAGGCCTACTTTCTCTATGTTACCTCAGTAGCAAACTAGTTTAATATCATTTTTCCTTTACTTTGCTTAGACTTCTCAGACTTGTAATTTGAATATAGCATTTTGATCAGTTAAATCCTTTTGATGTCCCAAACAATTAGTTCCCTGTGTACTATCATTTTCCATAATTTTTGAATCAATATCACAGATTTGACTTCTTTGCTTTCAGCTTATCTGCCCAACCCCTTTTTTTAAGTAATTTAAATACTGAAACTAACTATTCTCCCCCTAAAATTCTAAAACCCAAAATGTTTTTATGTTTTTGGATTTTGAAAGAAAGGAAAATAAAATTAAAAAATAAGAAAATTTTGTCGGACTAAGAACTCGATTCTTCTGGAATCACAGCACTTTTCTTTTTCACGCCATTTACCTCCCAAAGATATAAAACCCGAGGTTTGTCAAAAGCTTTTATGTAGAGGTCCGCGTGTTGAAAATTTGTATTAATTTTAACAACATCGATTATTGCTTTTCAAAACAATCACATATAAAGTGATATTTAATACCAATGTGTTTAGTTTTTGGATGTTGGACCGGTTTTTGAGAGACAGTTCTTGTAGCAGAATTATCAACAAAGATAGTGGTGTTAGAAAATTTCGAACTATAGTCTCGTATTTGCTGTTGAATCTAAATGATTTGTGAAGAGCAACTTGCAGCAGCAACATATTCAGGTTCACATGTTGATAGAGCAACAGATCTGCTTCCTTCACTGCGAGGTGACTATCATCTTCCAAAGAACTGACATCCCGCTGATGTTGACTTGTAATTTATTTTGGAACCACCAGAGTCCGAGTTACTATACGCTGTAAGCTCAAAGTCATCATCATGAGGATACCACAACCCGAGTGTTGGAGTACCCATCAGATAACGAAATGTCCTTTTTACCTTAATTAGATGATTCACTTTTGGTTTAGCCTGATATCTAGAATAGAGACACGTGGCATACAGAATATCAGGAGGAGAGGCTGTGAGGTACATCAGAGATCTGATCATTCCCCGGTTCATAGTGGCATCTACCATATCACCATTTTTGTCGGGTGCCACATCGTGGTTCATGGCAAGTGGAGTCCTAGCAACTGTTGCATTCTCCATGTTGAACCGACTAAGGATATATCATACATATTTGGACTAATGCAGGAAGATTCCATTTGGTGTCTGATCCACCTGTAACCCAAGAAAGAACTTTATCTCTCCCATGGCACTCATTTCAAACTCAGCTTTCATCACAGATTCGAATTCTTTACACAATGCTTCATTTTTGGAACCAAAGCTTATGTCATCCACATATATTTGTAGTAGTAGTAAATCACCATCTTTCTCTTTGATGAACAACGTGCAGTCAATAACCCCTCTACAAAAACCATGTGTTAGCAGATGAGTAGAATTTTTCTGATACCAAACTCGGGGGGCTTGATGATGACTGTAGAGAGCCTTGTATAGTTTATAAACTATTATACTCTATCCTGATGATAAGGATCCTCAAATCCTTTAGGTTGACTGACGTACACCATTTCACGGATTTCACCATGAAGGAATGCACTTTTCACATCCAATTGATAAAATTTTATCTTCATGTAGAATGCATAAGCTAAGAAGATACGAATTGCTTCCATCCTTACCACAGTGCAAACACCTCATTATAGTTAATGCCATCGACTTGTCTAAACCGTTGAAGGACAAGCCGAGCCTTGTTTTTGATTATAACCCCTTGGTCATCTTTCTTACACTTAAGAACCCATTTAGTGCCAATCACCTTTGCATCTTTTGGTCTGTCCACAAGAGTCCATACTCCTAACTTCTTGAACTAAAGGAGTTCTCTTGCATAGCACTAACCCATGTGTCATCGTTTAAAGCTTCACTTACATTTTTTGGCTCAAACTGAGACACAAAACATTGATAAGCACCATCATGTAGATATCCTTTTTCCATGACCATGGCATAATCAGTTGAGTATAGCTGATTTCGTGTCTAAACTCTTGATAGAATATCCCCGATGATGTTGTCTAGGCGATGATGCACATTAACTCAAGTTCCAGGAGTGGTGGGAACAACTACCTTATTATCCATATTTTGAATCCCAGGTTCAGTTTATGTGGCTGTTGGAGTATGGGGTTCAGAAGTTCCAGTGGCATCAAGATCAGATGCTTGTGTACTTTCGGTAGTAGGAACCTGTTCCTCCTGGTCCGTATTTGCAGTCTCAACTGTTTCTTCATTAGAGGAAGACTCACTTCCCTCAAGCTCTCCCTCTGAAGGGCTAGAAGTATCGTCTAATGGAAACGATGATGTCCAGTCTAGTGTAGGAGTATTTAGAACATCGTACATCATTCGAGCAGGTAAGTCATCACTAGGGGTGGTGTATCTTTGGACATCAACATTGCACCACACTTCTACCTGACCCGTTGAGTTGTTATAAACTCTCTTCTCTCGTATACTATATCCGAGAAAGATACCTTCTTCTGCCTTCTCACAAAACTTCCTAGTCTGAGTTTTCTTTAACAGCATGCATGGTGGTCCAAATGGTTCTAGATACTCCAAGTTAGGTTTATGTCACTGGAGCAATTCATTACACGTTTTTCCATGACGTTTGACCACTATGACTAGATTAAGAGTGTAGCATGCATTAGCCACTGCCTCATTCTAGAATTGAATAGGCGGTTTAGAGCCGGCTAACATTGTTCTTGCTGTCTCTATCAAGCTCTGATTCTTTCTTTCAGCAACCCATTCATGTGTGAAGTGTAGGCAAAAGTAAATTGATGAACAATTCCTTTCTCTCGACAGAATGCCTCCATCCACTAATTCTTGAACTTTGTTCCGTTGTCTAGTAGAATCTTTCTTACTTTCAGCTTGTAGAGTGATTCCAATGTAGTGACTAGATACTTGAATGATTCAAAGGTCTCTAACTTGGCTTTCAGAAACATCACCCAAGAGAATCTTGAGTCATCATTAGTTACTACAAAGCAGTACCAATCTCTAGCAATGCTCTTTGTGCTGACTAGGCGAAAGAGATCCATAAGTAGAAGCTCGAGAGGAATTTTGAAGAGAATTAACTTTCTTTGCTTTGTGAGACTTCTTGGTCTATTTCCCTTTCTTACATGCTACGCAGAAATCTGGGGGCAGGAAATTCTTGACCGTAACACCATCCACAAAATCGTTCTGAACCAATGATTCATCTTCCTAGGATTAGTGTGTACCATTCTCCTGTGCCAGGAGACTAAATCCTCTCTGTTGCCTTTGATAAGAAGCACTGGGCAATAGACTTAGTTGTGGAGGCTTTTGATAGATCCAAGGCATACAGATCGTTATATCTTGAAGCTAACATTAGAATTTTATCCTCCTCGATGAGATACCCCTTCTTTAACATGTAGCACTTCTTGTTGTCAATCACAACCTTGAATCCCTTATCATAGATTTGGGAGACAGAAAGCAAGTTGTTTTGCAGTTGTTGAACGTAGTTGACCTTGTCAAACTTCACTTTCTCGTTTCCCACTTTGCGTTGAGTGGTGACGTAAACTCCTTTATTCCCAGCGAATGATACGTGTCCCCATTTAATTTGTTTTGACGTTAGAAACGAGAGACGAATTCCCAGTCATGTGCATGGAAGCCCCACTATCAATAATCTAGGTATTAGTGATAGCACTGTAGTGGACACCCTGCACATACAAAGGAATTGATTAGTTCAAGTTTGGGACCCAAGCCTTAACTGGCTTAGGTGTACCAGAGGTATCACACATCATGAACTCAACCCACGATCCTATAGAGGATGAGAACACATCTTTCTTCTTCTTGTTCTCACTAACACACACATTACTTATTTTTTTCTTCCATAAACCAGTTTTGTGTAAGGCCTGTTTGTGGTAAACAAACGACTGGTTTATGGTTTGAACTTTAGGTTCACTAATAATCTTAGGTGTAACCTTAGGTGACACATTAGATCTAATTTCAGAAAATCTTGGTTTTTCATCAAAAAGTTCAATTTTATTTTTAGGTGTCTGATAATAAGGACAATTCGGAGAGATATGTCTTCATCTTCCACAACTGTAGAAGGATCTCCCTTCGACAGTTTAACGAAAGTTTTGATGTGGATTTGAGTTTGGTCGGGGTTTGAGATATGTCCGGTTGGGTTTTTTCCCTTTCTTTTTAGGCGTCTCACCTTCTTTAACAAACTTAATTGTTTTGAAATTTTGAACATCTTTCACTTTCATTTTATTAGGATTTTGATGATTAACATTATTAAGGTTCATTGGATTAGACCTTTTAGGTTCTGAAAGAGATGTTTGTGAACCTGACCCTAATTTAACCTTTTCAATTTTATCTCCCAAATCCTCATCAAGTATCTTATCTTTTGATCCCAAAGTAGAATCCTTATGTTTAGTGACCGATTTCATAGGTTTACCTGTGAAATCTGGATCACTGACTAGAGGAGTAGACTCCACATGATCCTTTACTAGAATATTATTACTTGGTCTACATTGAGTGTTTAAAAGGATTGCATGTGGTGACGGTACTACCTTATAACCCAAGACCTTCCCCGTCATTCCGTTCTTTCACTAGTTTCTGAACTATGTGAGAAGAACTTGCCAAACTATGCAGTTTTTGTTTTAATGGTTCAACTTCGACTTGCAAAACTGTTTTTTTACTTTTTAGTTTCCTCCAAAGAATTTAAATAGAACTTCATGTCATTTGATTGATTTAAGGCAAAAAACTAGGTTTCCCTTAGTTGTTTCCCCAGCAGTTTTATCTTTTCTTTGAAGCTACAATCATTTTGTTTTAAAACAAGATTTGCTTCAGTGCAGAGTTGTAAATCGTTTACTAGATTATCATTATGTCTTAATAGCATAGAAAATTTTAAATCAATTCTTTCCCTAAATTTATCACATTCAGTAGATGCATGTTTTTTAAATAATTTATCTTTAGAATACACCTGTGTAGAACCCGACGAATCAGTCATCAAAGGAGTGTTTGTAGCACTAAGCTCTTCTTCAACCAAATGATCAATGACATCAATAGCTTCTTTGATATCTGAAAGTGTATGCACAGCTATGATGTTGCTTCACTTGCAGATCCATCATCCATTGTATCAACTAAAGCAATGTCTGATTCACCCTCAGAAACAAATTGGAAGGACCAGTCTTGTCCTTCATCACCTTTAGTAACCAAAGCGTTAGAATCTTTACTTGAAGATAAAGATCCAATCTTATCCTTGTCTTGTCGGTTGAATGTATGAAAAGGATTTCCATTTCTAGTCTTCTTTAGCTTTACGCACTCATGTTTGAAGTGTCCCTTTTCCCCATAATCAAAACACCTGACTTTGGTTTTCTCAAATCCAAATGTCGTATCTTTAGTGGCAATCAAATTTTGCCCCATCTTTTTAATAAACTTCTTGGCTCTTCTAACAACATTAGCCAAGGCCCACATAATATCCATGCGTTTTAGCTTAGTTTCATCAACTTGCTCGTAGTCCTCGTCAGCAAGATGACAATGTCCAATCTTACTAGCAACTAACAACTAGAAGGTCTGTGTGCTCTTTAGCAACTTCCACGGTGATATTTCCGAGATTCTCGGTCTTCAACTTGGTGGTATTTGCCTCAGGAGCTATGTATTGGGTTCCAGATGACCCTGACGTTACGGTTCTTGATGCACTGCTTTGGGAAGGAGTAGAAGAGCTAGACACAAATGCCGTTTGTAGTGGTGCACTTGAAGCAACCGGAGTTGGAAAATAATTTAATTGTGCAGGATTTAGAGCATAGGATCATTTCTTTGACTTGTATTTTATATGTAGTTCTTCCTCCCTTAACTTCAAGATGAAATCATTTATGTCTAAAGTAGCAAGAGTGTTGTTTTGTCTCAGATTAGACACAAATGGATCCCATTTGTCTCGTAGACCATCAGCAAAACTAGAGACCTTATCATCCATGGATGTGGTCACGCCATAAGTGTGTTACTCACTCATCAGATGATAGAATCGATCAATGATATCATCCAAGCTCTCACTCCCAATCGGAGAGAAATTGTCAAATTCCTTCTTGAGAGCTTTTGCCTTCAGTATTTTTAGAGTTGTATTTCATTCGTATCTCTTTTCCAAGGCCTCCCATAATTTCTTAGACTGCTTGCTCTCAGCGAATTGAAGAAATATGTCCTTAGGTATAGACTGTGTCAACAAGGCATATGCTTTCTTTTCAACATTATGCAGAGTCTTCTGGGATTCACTCATTCTTAGCAAAGTCAATATAACACCATTAGCACTTACTGTTACCATGTAATCAGTCTCAATGGATGTCCAAAGGTTTAGGTCAACTCCATTCAATTAAATTTGAAATCGCTTTTTCCACTGTGGGTATTCATCCAAAGTTAAGAACTTTGGCAGTTTGTTGTTGTTTCCAATCTCATTCTCCAAAAGTAGAAAGTTCTAGATACGCGAGTCCTTTCCGGCAACAAATGCAGCAAACTGGACTTCCATTGCTTTAAACTTGGTAAACTTAGAACATGACAGATTCACTCATGCGAATGAGCTATGCGAATGGGTAATTCGTATGAATGAAAGATACGAATGAATTCAATGGGGCGGTTGGATTCTGTTGTGCAAATGAGCAGGGCGATTGTAATAAATCGACTGGAGATGCTTAAACATGCAAATGGGAGACACGACTAATGGTTCAGTCGTACGAATGAGAGTATACAAATGGGTTCAGTTGTATGAATGGACCAATCATACGACTGAAGGCTGCTATGTTTGAAAAATCGAATATTTGAACACTTTGATAGAAAATACGATTTTCCAGAAACCCTAGTCTATCGTTTGATGAACAATCAAAACTTTAACAAATGCAATCGTCAAAAACACTTTTTCAAGCAAAAAGGTGACTCTTTTGATTGAAAACGTTGGTTTTAACACCAAAACAATTGAATCCACGCAAAAGCACGATCCAAATCTCTACTACTACTTGTTAGGACCGTTTTCGTACGGAGTATTAATAGATTCTGCGTGAGACTAGATCAAATAGTGTGGACTCCAATTTAATAGGTGGTCCAATCAGTGAGAATGACAACCTGATGGATCTAACGATGAAACAAATGTTAAGAATTGAGTAGAAATTGATCAGGAACGAATTATGAAGTTGGATAGGCTACTTAGGGTGCTCTGGACGGCTAGGGTTTGTGAATCTTTAAAATCTCACGTTTTTCCACGAATTATGTGGTAGTTATAGGTTTTTAGTTTCGTTCGTATGACTGAACCATTAGCATGGTTCAGTCGTGCGACTGACTCATGCGGTTGACTCATACGCACGACTAAAGGTTTAGTCGTGCGACTAAATCAACCTTATGTCTCAGTCATACAACTGATCCGGTCTCCTGGTTTATTCATATGATTGGTCCAAAAGTATGATTCATTCGTGCGTATGGTCCATAAGTACAGTCCATTAGCATCAACAACCACCCGACTTAGTTGAACATATTTCTAAATCATTATTGACTTAGAACTATGTACAACAACCTCAAACCTATATATGATGTTCATACATATGAATTAAACTAAATACAAAAATAATTTGAAATATTCAAAGACAAATAACCATCAAAATGCATGTCATATTTCATTAAGTAGTCACATTACATATGTGTAAGAAATGAAAGACTTTTACATTTAAGAACATAAACTAGGAACATGATGTATCAATAAAAATGATACAAATGACTAGTGAATCCTTTGTTAGACTATGTGCATATTTTAGAACAAATTATTTGTTAAAGGGATGGTAAACACGAATCGGTTGAGGAGAAGATGGCTATGTTTTTTATGATAATCAGTCATAATCAAAGTTACATGGTAATCAAGCGTATATTCCAACACTCAAAGCATAGAATTCATAATTGTTTTTGGAAGTCTTGGATTAAATGATGCTATTCATCAAAAATATGATAGTACCAATTCCTTTCAATCCAAATCCAAGCATTTTGGGACATAACAAGAGCCTATGATGGGTTTTCAAAGGAGCGGTTGATGCACTAGATGGAACTTTGATACATGCTATTGTCCCTACTAATAAACAAGATTTATATAGAGGAAGGGGAATTGGATATTGTTATCAAAATGTATTAGCAATTTGTTATTTCAACATGATTTTTATGTTCATTGTGCCCAGTTGGGATGGGTAACACATGATTCTAGAATATTATTTGAGGCATTATAAGATCCAGATGCACCATTTTTGTTTCCACCCCCAAGTATTCTTATGATTTGTTAAATATTTGTATATTAGTTTATAATTCTAGTTAATTATATATTTTTATAGAAAAATATTATTTTTGTGATGCCACTTATGCATACACATGAGGATACATGGTTCCTTATCGTAATGTGAGATATTGGCTTGGAGATTTTCGTCGGAGACGTGGATTAAAGAAAAAGTTAACCATGCTCTTACAAAACTGGGGAACGTCATTGAGCGTTCATTTAGTGTCTTGAAAGCATGATTCCCTATATTGAAAAGGATGGCACCATTTCCATGAGTTACACAAAGGAATATTACTATTGCATGTTTCGTGCTGCATTATTTTATAAGGAAAGATGGTTTCAATGATGAGTTATTTACATAATACGATAAAACCCAGTTTGCCTTTTTGAAATAGACATGTGAATGTTCATGTCTTGTCTTACTGAGATGAAGTCAAAAATAATTGCTGTAACTTATGCTGAGATGGAAAGAACAACAAACTTAGCTATAAGAAGAAGGGTTGAATTAGAAAGGAAATAAGTTGAGAAAGTTAGACAGGAGTGTAGAGACAAACAATAAATAAATATGTACTAAAAGTATTATGGTTTCTCTAGTAAACAAGTAGGACTAATGAGTATGTCTACTCCTGATATGAACATCAAAGAAATCAAGAAGAGAGTTGCAGCTAAAGAGCTCGTAAAGTATGAAGAAGATAGAGAGAGCAATGGGAAAGACAACAAACACGGACAAAGAAAACTATTCAAAATTCTTTCCATCTACCGACTAAGCATCCGTCATTTCCCGACTCTAACCTAATTACCTCTGATAATTATCAACCTATCTCATCAGTCCTTCCTAGAAAGTGAGTTGTTCCTAAAAGAATAATAAAGGCAATGGTTATTGATCATGAGGTGGAAGAGAAAATATTGAAAGGTACAAAGGTTTTGGGTGTTGGGTACATAGTGCAAATAAAGAAATTTGTAGTCAAGAGGGCAAATGGAGATGTGATATACTATGGTCATGCAAATGAGATACTTGATTTGCCACTTCAAATTTTTGAGAAAATTTCTAAGTATCTAAATATCTATGGATCTAGAATGAAGAGTCCAAAATAGTACTCCAAAAGGTGTCGTCCCTAATCAAAGTTGATGCTTGTGAAGAGATCCCTAAAACTCCATTATCATCATATGATCCAATATTGGAGTGGGAATGCAATTTAAACATGGATACATACTTCATCACCAGAACGACAATTGGAAGGGTAGTTGTTGGATCAAGAAGAAGAGAAGAAGGCTAGTGCAACCAAAGCCAAAGCACCTAGACAAATTCTGGTTGAACTTACAAAGGACTTCGGAAGCTAAGTATGGGACTTCCGAAGGAATAGAGTTCTTCAGAAGACAATGTAAAAGTTTTACTTCTGAAGCCAAACTCTACTTCCGAATACAAAGTGTTCACTTCCAAAAATCAAGTCTTAGATGAAAAGATCACAAGTGAACTTCCGAAGTATGAAGAACAGAAGAAGTCCATCAAGCCTCAGAAGAAGTAGCCTCTTCCAAAGTATAAGGGGCTTCAGAAGTACTTATTCTTCCGAAGCCATTTAACCTTCGAAAGACACTGCTATGAACTGGTAGACATAAGTATGGTCTTTTACACTCCGCTGCAGACCTCTGATACTGCATGGCGTTTTCCCAAAAGGCCATGTAGTTGACCATACTTTATTACATTGTTCACCTTTTTATGTTAGTACAAGTTACCAACTTTAGTTGGTGACAAAAGGTAAGTCATGGACATGTCATGACTAGCGTATCTTAGATAAGACTTTATCTAAGATACCTTAAACTATAGCATTGTAGTATTTGCTTTAGTTAGAGGATTCTAGCTGGTATCAAAGTATATACGGCTAATATATAGTTTCTCATTGTAAATCATAACATCAGGCTTGTAAGAGTCTTGTAATACTTTGATTTGAGAAGAAATGTATGCAAGTACCTTGAAAAGTATCTTTGTGTTCTTTGTTACTTATTATATTACTATCAACTCTTAGAATAGACTCTACTTCATCTGATTTGAGTGTAACATAAGTGAGTTTGAGAGAAAAACCAAGTTTCAAGTGACAAAACCGATCCTGCAATTGGTATCAGAGCTCTTTAGGCTCTTGATTGTGAGATCTTACCATCCTAATCAACCTGTTTTTCACTCCTCCTTATGCCTCACTCAAAATGGCCCTCAACAAGTCTGAAGTAGAGATGAGAACTATGACTAAAGCTCCCATCATCACCGCTGAAAACATCAGGTCATGGAACAGACGCATGGAAGGCTTCTTCAGGTATCAAGACAACAAGCTATTGTAGGATTCTGTGTGCCCAAGACACGTAGAATATTGATGTGGTTAGTACGTTATAATCCAAGTCGGGTTATACCCAATAACAAGTTTAGCAAACACCAATTAATATTCAATTGATGATATGATCATGCAATTAAATGTTTACACCAATTTAGAAAATGGGTTTTCTAAATAAGTTGCATAAGAGGGAACAACTTATTAGGATATTTTGTTCAATAATATTATTTGATGTGTTATTTAAATTGGTTAGATGACACCAAATAATAATGAGAGATTATAACTTATAAGTTAAATGATTAATTGTATAAGTTATATAACTTGTACATACAATTAAATGGTTAATTGTATGTCTAGTTACAAGACCATTTAACTTGTGTGTATGTGTTCAATCAAAAAGGGGGGAACCCTTTTGGATTAATAATTTCAGCCGCCCAAGACAAAATATATTGCCCCCTTTTTTTTTCCTTGAAAACACACACACACATTTAACTTGTCTTACATCCAAAAGGTTAACCTCTCACAAGACATGCAATAAACCCTATCATCAAGAGCTCTTTCTCTCTCTCTCTGTACACTTCGAATTGCAGCAGAAAGAAAGATTAAGTTCGGGTTTTAGGTGGTGGTTTTTGGTGTTGAATCTCCCTAACAAGAGGTGCTTGCAAGGAGGCTTGGGGTCTACAAGCTTGAGGGATCCTCTTTGGGAGCCTTGGCCGAGATTTTGAGCATTCGTCATCCTTCTTCTCTTGGTCGATTAGCTGCTGGAAGGAAGTAGTTTGGCAGCTTGTTTAGTTGTCACATTATGAATGTTTTATGTGTTTATATAGCTTGCTTATTCACATATTAAAGATTCTTTTGATTTGGGTTTGTTTTTCCATCTTAAAACATCATTTAGAACATGAAATTTTCAGCTTATTAACATGTTATAAAGCTAAACTTCCGCTGCGTTTTTCAGAAAGTTTAAAAGGTTAAATTTGTTTTCTTGTGTTCTATCAAACCCATCAATGGCATCAAGAGCCAGTTATGTGGTTAACTTGCTTGTTCTTAGTCTTTAAAATCGGTTTTAAAGAAGTATTATCACTTATTATAGGCTGATTTTGGGCTGCTATTTTGTATGAATGATTCCCCAAACTTTCAAGGTCATATCACACATGCTAGTGATTAGACCTTGAAATATATATATATTATGAAATGTTGATTGTTTGGACAATGTTTAAAACCCAAAATATCAGTTTATGTTGGCTGAAATTTGGTGGTTTTAAGTGGGGTTTCATTATATGTTTGGATGATATGATCATTAGATGTTAGTGTGCATAACCTAGCCTTTGGCCTTTTGATTTGGATGATTGGAATGGTTGGTTTTATTGATTCAATTGGGTTGTAATATTTATGTTTATTTTTTGGGTTGTAATTATTTGTTCATTTGGTTATGTAATTAGTAGATTAGGTGCATTTCTTTTATTAGAAAAATGTATTAGGATACAATTTTGTAAAAAGAAGATGCACAAGATCAAGACACAAAGATGGACATCAAAGACATGGAACTTGAAGCATATGGATGCAAGTTCAAGTGGGGGTCTATGATGACCTCAATTTTGTGTTGATTTCAACCCTTAGGAAAGACCTTGTGATGACACTTGTGATGGCAAACAAGTGTTGTCAACTTAGTGGCTATGGTTATGCACTCATGTTTGTATGTTTATGCTTGTTTGAATGTTTGTTATTTGATTGTATGGTTGAAATTTTGACTTGCATTACAAACTAATTAACAAACTTAACAAGTTATAAAAATGATGGTTCTTAATCATTAAAATGTAATAAAAGGTTATTAAAATGATTTAATGTTTTTAAAGATTAAAATAGCTTTTAATCAAAGGACCATAGGGTACCTTGTATTTGATAGCATGCAAATACAAGTACATAGAGTTTTCTACAACTTGAATTATGAAATCTCTAAAATTTTAAACAAGATCAACACCGTCCTTTTACACAACACTTGAGTCACTTGGGAACTCTTAGTGGGATAAAGGTCACCTAACCATTTTGAGGGAACTTGCGACTTGAGGTGAGAATGCCTTATTTGTGGGATAAAGGTCACCTAACCACTTATTTTGGCAAACTCACACATAGGTGTAAGTAGGGTATCTTGATTTGCAAACCATGTCAAATGATCACCTACGGTGTGGTTTCCAAATGGTGTTGATGGGATTAACATGCCGACTTTACATATGATGTTTCAAGTCGATCCCATTTTCTAGAAGTTGCAAATGGTTGCAACCGTCAATCGTTGACCACCTTATTAATTTAATCGTGGGATAAAGGTCACCTAACCACAATTTAAATGGAATGTTGGGTTCTAGACTTTAATATAAAAATGACCTTAAAAGGCATTAATTATTAAAAATAACAATATCGAAAATACTAACATAAGATCTTTGTTAAATTTTGTAGATGGCCACAAATAATGACAATCATGATAACTCATCCGCGTCCAACCAATCATTACGAGCGATCCTCCAAAAGGAACGTCTAAATCATAACAACTTTATTAATTGGTATCGAAACTTGAGAATCGTTCTCAAGCAAGAAAGACGATCATATATTTTAGACGACCCTATCCCCGATCAACCTACTGAGGATGATGAGGAGGCCTATAACGATTGGCTAAAGTACACTGAGGACTCCGTCCAAGTGTCTTGTCTCATGCTAGCGGGCATGACTCCGGATCTCCAAAAGGAGTATGAACATCACGGAGCTTATGACATGATAACCCAGCTGAAGGAAACGTTCCAACAGCAAGCAAGGGTTGAGCGCTTCGAAACGGTTCGAGCACTCCATGCATGTCGTATGGACGACAACCAATCTGTTTCATCTTATGTACTTCAGATGAAAAGTCATATTGACCGCCTCGAGAGGCTTAATTGTCATGTCTCGAAGGAATTGGCCACGGATTTGATCCTTAATGGCCTTACCAAGAAGTTCGAAACATTCGTGTTGAACTACAACATGAATGGTTGGGACAAAAGCATTGGTGAGCTTCACTCAATGCTGAAAACGACCGAGGCAGCCATGGGTAAAAGGGTTTTACCCGTTCTCACCATCAATGAAGGTGGGAAGCTGAAAATGACCCATGCTTCAAGTGTGGGGAGATTGGATATTGGGCAAGAAATTGTCCTGTCCATCTCCAAGAGTTGAAAGCCAAGAGGGATGTCGGGCAGACCTCACGTACAATATACATGATTCATATTGATCTTAATGTTACATCTTCAAACACATGGGTATTAGATACCGGATGTGGAACTCATATTTGTAGTTTGTTGCAGGGGTTCAAAAGAAGTAGGGACTTCAATCAAGGGGATGTTAGCCTCTTCATGGGCAATGGAACCAAAGTCCAAGTTGAAGCTCGTGGGGACTACATCTTGAAACTTCCAAGTGGCTTGGATGTTATTTTGAAGAATGTTTTGTATGCTCCTAGTTTGACTAGGAACATTATATCTGTATCCCAATCAAGACATTATGATTATGTATTATCTTTTGTTGAAAATGATATTCATGTTTCTTTAAATGATATGTTCTATTTTAAAGCTATACCCATTAATGGTATTTATGAATAGGTTCATGAAAACGATTTCAATAGTTCATTGTACCATACTAACACCAAGAAACTCAAGTTGGATTTGAGTGATACCTATCTTTGGCATTGTCGTCTTGGTAATATAACCAAGAAACGTATACAAACGCTTCAAAAGAATGGTCTTTTAAAAACGAATGAATGTGATTCATTTGATGTTTGGAATCTTGTTTACAAGGTAAAATGACTAAGGCACCCTTTAGTGGAACTAACGAAAGGGCAAAAGATTTATTAGGAATAATACATTCAGAAGTATGTGGTCCTTTTAAACCAATGACTAGGAATGGTGGAAGATACTTCATTACCTATACCGACGATTATAGTCGCTATGGGTATGTGTACTTATTAAGGCACAAAGATGATGCTATTGAAATGTTCAAAATCTTCAATAATGAAGTAGAAAATCAACTCAACAAGTCGATTAAAGTTCTCCGCACCGATAGAGGAGGTGAATACCTAAGTGATGCTTTTCAAGATCATCTTAGGAGTTGTGGGATTGTCTCACAACTCGCTCCAGCTAGAACACCACAACATAATGGTGTGTCTGAGAGGAGGAATCGAACCTTATTGGATATGGTTCAATCTATGATGGCTAGAAGCACATTACCTCTATCATTTTAGGGTTTCGCTTTGCTCTCCGCGGCCCGTATTTTAAATATGGCCCCAACCAAAAAGGTGGGAAGGACACCTTTTGAGATATGGCATGGAAGAGTTCCATCCCTATCATACTTAAGGATCTGGGGTTGTGAGGCTTACGTCAAGACTCCCACTCCAAACAAATTGGAAGTCCGATCCACCAAGTGTATCTTTATTAGATATCCTAGAGATTCTATGGGATATTATTTCTATGATCCACTGGAACAAAAGGTGTTTGTTGCCAGAAAGGGTGAGTTCTTAGAAGCAAAGTTCCTTATGGAAGGAACTAGCAGTAGAACAGTGGATCTTGAGGAGGATCAAGAACTGCAACCCGATGCACGTTTGGTTGAAACTAGCACTCAACATGAGGATGTTGAGGATGATCAAGCGGTTGATCAATACACACAAAACGTTCGCAGAAGTGGTAGAACTAGTAATCCACCTGAAAGATACGGATTTTTCATGGATGGATGCTATGTGGTAGATTCAGATGAACCAACCACATACCATGATGCAGTGTCCAATTTGGATTGTGACAAATGGCTTGAGGCCATGAACGCTGAGATGCAATCCATGTATGACAATCAAGTTTGGGAACTTATTGTACCACCTCTTAATTCCAAGGTAGTTGGAATTAAGTGGGTTTTCAAGAAGAAAACCAATATGCATGGAAACTTGGATACTTGTAAAGCTAGACTTGTAGCAAAGGGTTTCACTCAAACTCAAGGGGTTGATTATGATGAAACCTTCTCACTTGTTGCGATGCTAAAGTCTATAAGGATATTGTTTGCCATAGCTGCTCATTATGATTATGAGATTTGGCAAATGGATGTCAAAACCGCTTTCCTAAATGGATATCTTGAGGAAGATGTCTATATGGTTCAGCCTCAAGTTTTGTCGATCCAAAACATCCTAATAAAGTATGCAAGTTAAAGAAATCAATCTATGGATTGAAGCAAGCGTCGAGAAGCTGGAATCATCGTTTTGATGAGGAGGTAAAGAAATTTGGCTTCATTAAAAACGCTGATGAGACTTGTGTGTATAAGAAGGCTAGTGGGAGCACAGTAACTTTCCTAGTATTGTATGTTGATGACATACTACTATTTGGAAATGACATTCAACCTTGGAAGGTGTAAAAACCTGGCTTGGAAGTTGTTTTTCCATTAAGGATCTTGGTGAAGCCGCCTATATTCTGGGAATAAAGATCTATAGGGATAGATCAAGGCGGTTGATTGGTTTAAATCAAAGTGCGTATATTGATAAAATCTTGAAAAGGTTCAAGATGGAGAACTCTAAGAAAGGTACCGTACCTATTCAAAAAGGAACGATATTGAGTATGACTCAATGTCCAAGCTCAAAGGATGAACAAGATAAAATGAAGGAATCCCATATGCATCTGCTATTGGATCCATCATGTATGTGATGATATGCACTCGACCGGACGTGTCATGCGCCTTAAGCATGACAAGCCGTTACCAGCAAAATCCTGGAAACAGTCGTTGGATGGCTGTTAAGAACATACTTAAGTACCTAAGGAGGACAAGAGATATGTTCTTAATCTATGGATCTGGTGATGAGGAACTCGTTGTAAAGGGTTACACGGATGCGAGTTTCCAAACCGATCGTGATGATTCTCGGTCACAATCGGGATATATTTTCATTCTGAATGGAGGAGCGGTCTCTTGGAAAAGCTCCAAAGAGGATGTGGTGGCTCTATCAACTATAGAATTAGAATACGTCGCCGCCTCATTGGTAGCTCTAGAAGCTGCATGGTTAAAGAAATTCATTGCCGATCTGGGGGTTGTCCCTTCCATTCAGGACCCCCTAGAGATCTTTTGTGATAACGAGGGTGCGATTGCTCAAATCAAGGAACCTCGTGCTTATCAAAAGACTAGGCACATTGAGCGGAGAGTCAACTACATACGAGATGAAGTTGAAAAGGGAAAGATATGTATTCGCAAAGTTCACACGGATTAGAACATTGCGGATCCTCTCACGAAGCTCCTTGAAAAGGCAAAGCATGAAGGTCATACTTGTGCCGTGGGACATTGATATTCTAGTGATGGGATTTGATGTGTAAATTTTGTATTTGGATATGTGGAACTCTTTATTATTTGAATAAAATTATTTGGTTATAATGTTTCAATTAATGTTCCAATTTAGCATGTTTAATCCATGAGTAAATTGTTTACTCTAAATGTCCGTAGTCGTTCAGACTTGTGGGAACAAGTATTGAGGATAAGACTATTATGAACTTGGATTGGTTGATATTCATAAGGATTAATACAGAGCAATGGGTTGCTACCAAGGTTCATAGATATTTGTGGGATACAAATATTGGACTAACCCGCATCTCAAATTTTACTACATGGAATCTTATTGATAGATCATAAGTAAGTTTGAGTAAAGGCGAATATCATTTGGTATCCTCAGACCTGAGATACATATTGGGTTTTGATACTCACTAAGTCTTATACCTTGAGCTTATTCTTCACTGTCCTGAAATAGTGAACAGTACATAAGGGTATGTTCAGGTATGACACGAGGTGTTTGTGAAAAACGTATGTGGTCAAGATGGAATTTGTTCCTCTTATTCGTTAAGAGTTAGATGTCTAAGGCCTGATTAAGTTAAATCAACAAGGAATGACGTATGTGGTCAAGTGGGTCTTTGAAAGGGATCATGTTATTGAATGGCTATAAGTCATGCGTATTAAGGGCAGTAAACCGTTGTTAGGCGGTATTTACTGCTTGCATCAATCTTCTATGAATCTTGGGAAAGTGGGAGATTGTAGGATTCTATGTGCCCAAGACACATAGAATATTGATGTGGTTAGTATGTTATGATCCAAGTCGGGTTATACCCAATAACAAGCTTAACAAACACCAATTAATATTCAATTGATGATATGATCATGCAATTAAATGTTTACACCAATTTAGAAAATGGGTTTTCTAAATAAGTTGCATAAGAGAGGGAACAACTTATTAGGATATTTTGTTCAATAATATTATTTGATGTGTTATTTAAATTGGTTAGATGACACCAAATAATAATGAGAGATTATAACTTATAAGTTAAATGATTAATTGTATAAGTTATATAACTTGTACATACAATTAAATGGTTAATTGTATGTCTAGTTACAAGACCATTTAACTTGTGTGTATGTGTTCAATCAAAAAGGGGGGAACCCTTTTGGATTAATAATTTCAGCCGCCAAGACAAAATATATTGCCCCCTTTTTTTTCCTTGAAAACACACACACACATTTAACTTGTCTTACATCCAAAAGGTTAACCTCTCACAAGACATGCAATAAACCCTATCATCAAGAGCTCTTTCTCTCTCTCTGTACACTTCGAATTGCAGCAGAAAGAAAGATTAAGTTCGGGTTTTAGGTGGTGGTTTTTGGTGTTGAATCTCCCTAACAAGAGGTGCTTGCAAGGAGGCTTGGGGTATACACGCTTGAGGGATCCTCTTTTGGAGCCTTGGCCGAGATTTTGAGCATTCATCATCCTTCTTCTCTTGGTCGATTAGCTGCTGGAAGGAGGTAGTTTGGCAGCTTGTTTGGTTGTCACATTATGAATGTTTTATGTGTTTATATAGCTTGCTTATTCACATATTAAAGATCCTTTTGATTGGGTTTGTTTTTCCATCTTAAAACATCATTTAGAACATGAAATTTTCAGCTTATTAACATGTTATAAAGCTAAACTTCCGCTGCGTTTTTTTGAAAGTTTAAAAGGTTAAACTTGTTTTCTTGTGTTCTCTCAAACCCATCAGCTATGGTATTCTATTGTCAATGGGCCGTATAAACCCAAGGTGGCAGGACCTGATGGAAACAATGCTATGATAGAGAAGACTGATGAAGACTACTCTGATAAGGACCAGAAGAAGATGGATATTGATAGCAATGCAATGACTGTTCTGATGACTGCAATACCCAACTCCATCATGGTGGGGTTTGAGCATTGCAAGTCAGCTAAAGAACTGTTTGATGCACTTGCTCAAATGTACTCTAGCTCAAATGACCCCAAGAAGGATTCACTGAGGTAGAAGTTTGGGAACTTTACCAATATTGTTGGAGAGACTCTCAGTCAGAAATATTTCATGTACATGGATCTCATTTCCTCCCTTTAGTCTATGAAGATTAATCCTAAACTTAGAGACCTCACAAGAAAGTTCATGAGTGTTCTTCCTAATGAGCGGACATTCTACTGTGTATTTATCAAGAGAACAAAAAATTTGAACACCCTTACCATGACCGAACTCTATGGCATCCTTGATGAATACCGTTTAGAGATGGAGAGCAAGAAAGGCCATTAGACAAGTAGACCCCTAAGTCTTCCTGCTAGTAACGCCTTGATAGTTGCTGAAGGATCAAGACCCACACAACCTCAATAGTACCTGACTTACACCAAGTAGCCATCCTGCTCATCTGGACCATACATCATATTTCCTAAGACTCCAAGGTCTTAACAGACTCAGCATAGTTCCTTTTCAGGACAACTGTGCCTTTTGTCTCAGGAAGTGGACACTCTATTGATTTTTAGTACCGCTTTGATGATCTAGAGTGCTTCAGTCCATATGATCTGGAGTACATGGACATTGTCCAACAAATGGCTCTTTTAACCTATAGAGCAAAAAATTTCTTCAAGAGAACTGAAAGGCAATTTCCCCAGAACACAACCAACAGCAAATTTGGGTTTGACAAAACCAAAGCCAAATGTTATAACTGTAACCAGCTTGGTCATTTTTCAAAGGAATGAAAGGCTCCCAATTCAAATCTGGGAACCCACAAGCCTCCACACATCCCTCTCTATCAAAGTCCAATGGAAAGTCGATAGACACAACTGCAATGGCTCAAGAAGTTGACGGGAGCTTTATGTGAAAGGATGTGACTCCTGCTCAAGCACTCATGGTAGGGACAGATGACAGTAAGCTATATGAATATCTCTGTACTCCTGCATGTATTGCAAGGGTTAAACTGTATCAGGAGTACAATATGGAGATTAAATCTAATATTGAGTCTCTAAAGTTTTAAAATCTAACTTTAAAAGGGCTGAATCTGAATATCAAAGAAAAATTGAAAAGTTGGAGAAAATTGTGTCCTTGTTAAAACACGAACATACAAACTATAAGACTCAAATAAAGGATTTAATGTCTAAATTTTCTGTGGCTCAAGCCCAGCTTGTCACTGCTGAGGCTCAAGCCAGGAAGTATGCTATTTCTGAGCAGAACTTCCAAGCTATTATTGCATCATCCTCTCACTCCATAATTTGTTATCAAAACAAAGGAGGGTTGGACACTAATGAAATTGCTCCACCACATTCTTATGAGTCCATAAGACAACCTAGATGTGGTAATAAAGAGCAGGAGGTCCCATCCACTGACCCATCTTCACTTGAGTTGAAGAATGATGCAATAATAGAGGTCAACATAGGGAAGGAACAGGTAAATCAACCCACCTCTCCCAGTGAAGATCAAATCCTAACCACCAAAGCCAGAAGAAGCAGAGCAAAAGCTGCAAGGAGAACGGCCAAGAAGGTGGTTGAATCCAAGCTGATGATTGACCCAAAACAAAAGGGTATATTCATCTTAGCTGGATTCCAAGTGGTAGGTAATTCTGACCCAGGAAAGGAGTGTAGTAACAACACTCCTGTCCTACCAAAGGATGAGAAGTTAAAGGGAAAGGTTGCTAATAAGGAGAAAAAGAACAAGAAATAGTGATCCTCAAGTTCCCAAAAGACTAACATTGCATGCATAATGTGTGGTGTGCAAAACCACATGGCTAAAGATTGTTACTACAATCCTGCTAGCACACATTATGCAAATAATGTTAAGGGAGAAGGAGTCAATGAAGGTTTCTTATTTGGACCCTATCAAATGGTCCAAGTGATGAAAAAGGAAAGCTGGCTTCAGAAGCTAAAGCTGTTAAAAATGAAAAGAACAAAAGAGCTCCTTTAAAACTACCCTAGAAGAAGACTGCTTCGGAAGAAAAGGTGGTGAAGGGTTCTTCCGAAAAGAAAGAAGCTTCGGAAGAATGCCATGCTATGCAAGCCTCAAAAGGCTCAGCCTTAATGATCAACCAAAAGGTGGATTGGAAGATCAAGAAGGATGTTGCAACCCAAACCTCTTCTTCAAAGACATCCATTGAACCCCCATGCTTAACCTTTGGTTCAATTATGTCAAAATCATTGAAAGAAGCCAAGACCAACAAGCCTTGGATCTCCAATCAAAGCTAAT
The DNA here is from genome assembly GCA_025506515.1 of Flaveria trinervia. Taxonomy (NCBI): domain Eukaryota; kingdom Viridiplantae; phylum Streptophyta; class Magnoliopsida; order Asterales; family Asteraceae; genus Flaveria; species Flaveria trinervia. The sequence continues at coordinate 15,445,386 of CM046458.1, read as the reverse complement.
CATCTCATTTTGTGTGCAGGTACATTCATATGACAAGAATAGCAATGTCTGGATTGTGGATAGTGGATGCTCCAGGCATATGACAAGGAACAGATCTCTCCTTCAACTTTTTCAATATTATGATGGACGTCCTATCCAGTTTGGAGGTGAGGCGGAGGATATATATCTGGCAGAGGAAGTATATCCAATGGAAAGTTAAAAGTTGACAAAGTTAATTTTGTCAAATAGCTTGAACATAATATGTTAAGTGTTTCTCAGTTTTGTGATCAAAAGCATCAAATGCTCTTCACAGAACATGAGTGCATTATTCTCAAACCTGGGATGACAATTCCTTTGGAATTGGTGCTTCTTAGATCTCCTAGGAAAGGGGACATGCATAAGCTAGATATGAACAATGCTTCCCCAATGGGTGAAGTATCATGTTTTATTTTCAAAGCTGATAGTGATGAGTCAACACATTGGCATAAACGTATGTGTCATGTAAATTTTAAAACAATGAATAAATTGGCTAAAAATAACTTGGTACATGGTTTTCCTAAAATGGAATTTTTCTGCAATGATAACTATGTTGCATGCCTGAAAGGGAACCAACACAGGGCATCATACAAATCCAAAATTGTTAACTCCATCACCACTCCATTACACTTATTGCACATGGATATATTTGGTCCCACAAGTATAATGAGCATTAGAAGGAAATCATACTGCCTTGTGATTGTTGATGATTTTACAAAATTTACATGGGTATTGTTTTTATGATCTAAAGATGAAACTGCTGAAACATTAAAAACTTTTATTCTTAAAATAAAAAACAAATTGATGACTAGGTTAAGATAATCAGAAGTGATCAAGGGACTGAGTTTAGGAACTTCATTCTTGACTCATTCTGTAACTCAAAAGGGATTGCCACACAATACAGTGCTCCCTGAACTCCTCAACAAAATGGTGTTGATGAGAGGAGAACATGACACTTATTGAGGTTGCTTGAACTATGTTAGCTGATTCTAAACTACCTCTAACATTCTAGGCAGAGTCAGTCAGCACTGCATGCTATGTGTAAAACAAGGTTCTTGTAGTTAAGCCACATGAAAAAACCCCTTATGAGTTATGGAACAAGAGGCCACCGTTTAATTGCTTTCTAAGGTCCTTTGGCAGCAGGTGTACCATACTTAACACAAAGGACAATTTGGAAAAATTGTTGAAAAGTCGGATGATGCTATCTTTGTGGGATACTCTTCTAGATCTAAAGCTTATAGAGTTTACAATATCAAGAATCAACAATTTGTGGAATCATCTAATATTGTTGTTAATGAGCACACTCCTTGTGTTAGGGGGAATGGCCCTAATCATATTTTTGATGTAGAATTGTTTCCAAACTATTCTAAACCATTTTGTAATTCTGATGGACAGGTGCTTAAAGTAATTCTGATGTTGATCAACTATTTGAGCTACCCAAGCCTCTTCCAAGTTCTCCAAGAGCTACCACAAATCAAGCTTCTACTATTAGCATATTTGATAGTATAACTATATCAAGGGATAGTGAAGCTTCAACTAGTGAATCAACTACTGATCCTCAAATTTCATCAGGTGATCCTGCACAACACCAAGCTGATGAAAGTAGCATCTTGAAGGAAGAGGCAACTGTCAATGCTACTTCACAGCCAACAATTGATGATGTTTCTCATTAATTCAATCAATCCTCATTGAATGAGTTTGAAACAGTAGTTGGACAAAGTTTTCAATTTCCTGAGCAAAATGTGTGCAATTTGGATCTATCTTCGTAACTGGAAGTGATTCCTCGTCTAAGGATTCATAACACTCATCCAACTGAGAACATCATAGGGGATGTCTCTGAAGGTGTCAGAACAATAGGGCAGACTCATCATGGGAATGTCCGCTTGTACTCATGCTTCCTATCTCAGATGGAACCCAAGAAGGTAGAAGATGCTTTGAAAGATAGTAGCTGTGTTGAATCATGCAAGAGGAGCTGCTTCAATTCAAGAGACAAAAGGTTTGGAACCTCTGTCCGCTACCATCTGGTCAAGTAGCTATAGGCACAACATGGGTTTTTAGAAACAAGAGAGATAACAGAGGCTTGATTATCAAGAACAAGGCAAGACTGGTGGTTCAAGGATACACTCAAGAAGAGGGAATTCAGTATACTAATGTCTTTACACCAGTTGCAAGACTTGAGGTAGTTAGGATCTTCCTTGCTTATATTGCATCTAAGAATTTCACTGTCTACCTACTTGATGTCAAGTGTGCCTTTCTATATATGGATATAGATTGGGAAGTCTACATGTGCCAACTTCCAGGATTTGAAGATCCACAACACCCTAAATATGTGTGGAAATTGGATAAAGCTCTATATGGGTTGCACCAAGCACCTAGGTTGTGGTATGAGACTTTGTCTCAGTTTCTTCTAAAGAATGGTTACACTAGAGGTACCATTGATAAGACTCTCTTCATAAGGAAGTTTGGAAAAGATATTTTGCTTGCTCAAGTCTATGTTAATGACATCATCTTTGGTTCTTCAAATGACCAAATGTGCAAAGACTTTGAAAGCATTATGAAGCAGAAGTTTGAGATGAGTTCAATGGGAAAATGGACTTTTTTCCATGGAATTTAGGTGAAGCAATTAAAGGAAGGCTTTCTCATCAATCAATCCAAGTATGTCAATGACATCTTAGAAAAAATTGAAATTAAAGATTGTAAGCCAACCAAGACACCCATACCTAAAAACCATAATCTTTGTCCTGACTTTGAGGGGGAGAATACTAATCAACATTAATATAGGGCTATTATTGGTTCTCTGATATATCTCACAACTAGTAGACCTGATATCATGTTTGAAACTTGCATTTGTGCAAGATATTAGGGTGCTCCAAGGTGTCTCACCTAGCTGCTGCCAAGAGAATCCTCAGATTCTTCAAAGGAGCACCTAAACTAGGTCTCTGGTATCCTAGGAATAGTGATTTTAATCTATATGGATACTCTGACAGTAACTATGGTGGCTGTAACATTGACAAGAAATCAATATCAGGAGGATGTCAATTTCTTTGTGGAAGGATTGTCTCATGGCAAAGCAAGAAAAAGTCTTGTGTCTCTACATCAACTGCTGAAGCTGAATATATTGCTGCTACAAGTTGCTATGCTTAGCTACTATGGATTCAGAATCAGATTCTAGACTATGGATTCAACTTTATGAGCACTCTTATCCATATTGACAACAACAGTGTTATCTCTGTAACTGAATATCCTGTGAAGGACTCCAAGACAAAGCATATTGATATTAGGTATCATTTCATTAGAGATATTCATGAGAAGAATTTGATTAAACTAATCAAAGTCGATTCAAATGAACAATATGCTGACTTGTTCACCAAAGCTTTTGATTAACAGAGATATAAGTATCTCATTACAGCTATTGGGTTGATAAACATTGATTAGTTCACCTCTTTTGAAAACCTTTTAATATGTAATGTCTTATGTCAATACAATCTACGCCTTGTTTCAAAAAGTTTCTCTCTTTGAAAAGTTTTTCACTAAGTATAAATTCTTCCGAAGAGGAATTAACCCTTGGAAGATATTTTGCATATCTTCCAAAGCAAAATTCCTCCAAGGATAATTTTCTTCTTGAAAGAGTTTTAGTCTCGGAAGAAGCAATTTATTACATATTAGATCTACTTCCAAAGCTTATAAAACTCTCCATTCGGAAAGCAATCTTTACTCTTAGAAGCATCAGTTTGCCTTCGGAAGTAAGAACTGCCTTCAGAAGACAAATTACCTTTGGAAATGCTTTATACTCGGAAGAGAGATTTTACTATGTAATAGAAATCTTTTAGGCTCCACACTGTAAAAAGTAAAGATCTTGTTAACGATGTTAGATTATTTAACTGAACTAAACCTTACCGCCCATGTCACATCATCCACTAAAACATCACATCACCTTATCCTAACCCCATTACCACCACTTTACCCTCTTTTAAATAATCCTGACTATTCACTTTCATCTTCTTACCTCATTTTTACTGCACTAAAAGCTTTCTTCCTTCCCAATGTACCCAAGCTCAAACTCATCCACCTTCATCTTTCACAAATGGAACTTAACGCTTAACACAATCAAGTCACACTTCTTGATTCCTCAAGATATGCCGACTTCTCTAATGTCATATCCTTTCTTACCTAGTCATCCTATTACACTGCCCTAAGTGTTAACTCATTTTGTACTCCAATCACATGGCTGAATTTTGGGATAACAGTCAGATTGAAATCCTAAATGGGATACGTGTAATTCGTTCGAGCGTTTGTGGCTAGGAGTTGGTCATTACTGAACAACTCATAAGGGAGCATCTTGAGTTTCATGATGAGGGTGCACCCACAGAGTTCCCCAAAGCAGATTTTGACAACACTTACATTCAAATGGGATATGGTGGAGACATCAGCAGGTCAACTTTCTACAAGTTCAACTTTTCATATAACTGGAAGTTCCTACTGCATGTTGTTCTTCACTGTCTGTCAAATAAATCTAGGGGATGGGATCAAATTCCATACGAACTAGGGTGCTTAGTTCGTGGAATGGTGAGAGGGCTCAAATTCAACTACCCAAGATTTGTGCTGACCAATCTCATGGGAAATCTCCAGAGGGAAACATTCTTTATGTATCCCAAATTTCTCCAGCATATTATCAACTGTGAGCTGGACTAGAGTCAGCTTGTCTGTGCAGCTGCTCTGACTGTCCCTCAAATGAGGCCAACCATCTTCAAAAATTTGAAGAAGGTGTCCACCAACTTCACTGGAAGGTACACTTCTCTGCTTCCAGGTATGACTGAGCAAATAGCTCCTCGTAACATCCCCGTTCACCTCAAAGGAGATGAACCGACACCAGCAACTGCCCTCACACTATCAACTCCACCTTCTCACTCCATCACCATCACCTACCATAAACGTCCCAAACGAACCCTTGTTCAATATACTCTGATTGAACAAGCTTCTCATGTTCAATCCAAAAGGACTATATGGTAACATTGGGCTCCCACTTAGTCTGAAGTCTCACCATCCTTCACCATTGACCTCAATGTAGATTTTGAGTCTCCTCAGTCCTAAACCCATAAGCCCATTACCTATGTTGAAATCCCTTAGCGTGAGTATCTATACTCCTCTGACTAGCCACAAAGGGACAGGCCCACCAAAAGCTCAATGCCTTTACACATTGATCAAGGTCCCGGGTCAGTAGGTTTACCTTCTCTATCTTTCACTAACCTTCTTTTCAAAACTGATGAAGAGATTACGTCTCTTCATGGCAATGAAGTTGATCTACAACACTCTCTTAACGATCAAAAGAGCCTAGAGAGACCTCTTATCACTAGCCCCCATTAGCAAACCTTTACTGAGGTGAGTCCCACTGATGTGGAGGGGACTCATGCAGATTCAGCTGCCACTACAGAAGATGCCTCAATGGACCTTCTGGACAGTGGTAACATCTCTGAGACTAAATCTATAGCAACCATGCCTTTTGATGACTCTGAAAGAGATATCATTAAGCAAGGGAAACAAGGGTGCCAAGAAACCACATCTGGTGTTGAGGCTGAACATACTAGGTATGTTACCTTATCTTTCCATGATTCATCAAAAGAAGATGAGGGAAGACTGCAACTCATTATACAAGACCCGCTTTCTAAAGTCTCAAACCTTGAATCCAAGGTTAGGACTTTAGAAGATAGGTCCGCCACTCAGCAACTTGAGATTGATAATCTCCAGACTCAACTAGCTGAGAAACAGATTAAGAGATCTATTATGGATGTACCCATTCAGGTCTCCTTGACCTCTTCCTCTAGCTCATCTAGCTCTCAAGACGATGCTACCAAAAAGGGGGAGAGTGTTCAGAGACAAACACCTGACGAACCACTGAGCCAAATTTCAACTTCCAAATATTCGGCTCACATTCCAACTACCTTTTCGGTGCCATCCCAAGTCGTACTGCAAATTGACCCAAGGATGCTCAGAGATCTCTATAGACTCTTCTCTTGTTAGGATCAGTGATCTACGTTTGATTGATTAGAGAGTATAGCAGCGGAATTCTAACAATGAACTAGCCAATTCACAAGAATGAAAAGATATTCAATGAAGAACAAAAACGGTTATAGATAGAGAGAATTCTGCAAATAAATTTCATTCAATATTCGCTTTCGTGGTAACGGAATGTCACACTTATAATTAGGTCGACACCTCTTATATAAGAGATGTGACGTCTGCTGATGTCACTTGATAGTGACATCTAACAGAATTATTCCAACTGAAACACAACTACTGAAGATGTCAAAACAGCTGACATCTTCTTACAAAAATACTAAGTGTTATCAGTTACTATAACTACTGAAAAACATAAAACTACTGATACTATAACGACTGAAGAACAAGCTCTTCAGTCATTTTACAAAACTACTGAAAGTAAAAACATAAAACTACTGATATCACAACTACTGAAGAAGTACTCTTTAGCTGTTGTGACAAACTACTGAAACTTCAGTACTTGGTCTTCAGACTTGAACTTCAGATGTTTCATCAGCTGATGACTTCAGTAGATATCATCAGCTGATGTCTTCAGTCTTTGTCTTCAGACTTTGTACACCAGTTGTTGATCTTCAACACTTGTAGACTCTTCAGCTGTTGTACTTTAGTGCTTGTGTTCTTCAGCTGTTGACCTTCAGCACTTTAGTCTTCAGCTGTTGAAGTCTTCAGTACTTGATCTTCAGCTGTTGAAGTCTTCAGCACTTGTCGAACTGCTGATGAAGCCTTCAGCAGTTGTTGTGATATAATGTGGGACTTAGAGGTTTTCTGATCTTGGCTCATTAGTTCTTTTGGTCCAACATTGTTGATTCTCCCAGTTAGAGTTCTCATACGGTTATAGCGAGAGAATATATTTCTGATTCAAGGAATGTTTATAGATATGGAATGTTTCTAATCAAATCATTCAAATCATTCATTCATACCCTCTATTACAATAGGTTGTCACTCCTTATATAGAGTGCAACAATCACTGCTGTTATCACGGAAAGTGACAACTGGCAGATCTAATACAAAAATAACTAACTCTTAACAAACTACTGAAATGTTCACAACTACTGAGAACATATCAGAGTGTTAAGTACAGAATATAAAACTACTGACTTGAAACTACTGAAACTACAATGACTGAAGAACAAGCTCTTCAGTCGTTTTACAAAACTACTGAAACATAAAACTACTGAAACTAGAAATATAAAACTACTGATATCACAACTACTGAAGAAGTACTCTTCAGCAGTTGTGACAAACTACTGAGGCTTCAGTACTTGATCTTCAGACTTTGAACTTCAGGTGTTCATCAGCTGATGACTTTAGTAGATATCATCAGCTGATGTCTTCAGTCTTTGTCTTCAGACTTTGTACATCAGTTGTGATCTTCAGCACTTGTAAACTCTTCAGCTGTTGTACTTCAGTACTTTGGTCTTTCAGCTTCAGCACTTGTGTTCTTCAGCTGTTGTACTTCAGCACTTTAGTTCTTCAGCTGTTGAAGTCTTCAGCACTTGATCTTCAGCTGTTGAAGTCTTCAGCACTTGTCAAACTGCTGATGAGGCTTTCAGCAGTTGTTGTGATACCATGTGGGACTTAGAGGTTTTCTAATCTTGGCTCATTGGTTCTTTTGGTCCAAAAAACTCCCCCTGAACCAATGCAGCCAAAACCTCTAATTTATTTATTTTCCCACTTATTGTTGGCAAAAAGGTTGGTCTTTTTCCTTCTTGATCAGTAGAGAAGATGACCCATATAAGCTCCGGCCTGGGAAGAAATCTCAGAGATCTGTTTGGAAAGGTATGAAATGGAACTCTGTTTTGGGGAAATGGACACAGAGTTGTTATCTCATTCATGAGATTTACTTCCCCATAATGAGTCTGTATGACTCTCGAACATAGGCTTCAAGGAGAACAACTTGTTCCTCCTTGGAGAGTTCTTCTACTCCTCCTTCAAAGAAGAACTCTGGACCATAGTACTCAGATAAGTACTTTACAGTCCTGCCATTCTTCAACCCCACAGTAGTTACCTCCCTATAGACAAATTCATCAGGATGAGTGCCTTCAAGGAGTAACTGGAGCTCATTCTTCTTGATGTCTTCAAGCTTTTTATATAATAACCCCTTTTTGATCATCTTGTTTTCTAGTAAGGCTTGAGGGGTCATTTTTGATTGATGAGCCTTCTTGAATTCATCAATTATTTCCCATGGTGAGACTACAATGGCAACATGATTGTAGAGTCTATTATTTTTCTAACCTGGCCATTGTATCTGTGTGGAATTGATTTTTTGTGGATTCTAGAACTCACCTTGGGGTCTGGCCATACTCTCACTCTCTCTTTCTGATACTGAAATGTGTGTCTGAGTGTACAGCCTCTGAGCATGCCCTTTCATGGCTTGTATAGATGATGACTGAGGAAATTCCTTGTCAACCATCTTCAGTAGTTGCTCATTGTGCTGCTTCTGCTGTTCTTCATCTTCTATCTTGACTCTAACCATTTCCCTTTGAGAGTCAGGTGTGATCATGGGTTGACTCCTGGGTTCTGGTAGCCTTAGAACAGCAGAGAGTGGCAGACTATTATCTTCATCATCTTCTTCTTCATCTTCTTCTATCCACAGCACCCTTCTCCTCCTTCTAGGTACATCACTGGATGATGGTTGGGTTGGTTTTTGTGGCAAAGGAATTGGTTTTGAGGGTTGAGGATGTTTGGATTTGAGTTTTGAGATTGGTTTGGAGATTTGAGGGGTAGGTTGTTTTTGAGTGGGTGATAGGGAAGGTTGTTCAAGCATTTTGGTTGTGAGTTTGGCCTTTGTAGTCTTGCCATTTCAAACCTTTTTCCAGCCCCAGCCTCATCAAGTGCTTCAATGATAATCCCCTTATGAAATTGCTCAGACAGACAGATTTTGGTGGCTATAGCCAGAATACTGTCTCTGGTCCATGAACGAATCTCCATCAAAGATCTTCCTAAGTATTTGGCAATGAACGAATCATGATCTCCAATCTCTCTTTTTCCAGTACATCATACCCAGCCCATCTGGTTTGAATTTCCTCCACTTCCAACCTCCTGATCTCACTGTCTAGTGTGGCTGTGTCAAAGCCTTGCTTGAAGAGTTGCTCAATGATTTTGTCCATGGATCAGCTGTGTGTGTCATCTGCATTTTACCAGCTCTTCCAAGGATTTTTCTTCAGCATTAGTTTGATCACCAGCACTTTTCTTTCTTTTGTAAGTGATCAGTTGTTGTTTCTTTTGTTCCAACTCCTGGGTTTTCTCTTGTGCCTTCTCATCCTCAGTTCTTTTTCTCTTCTTTTCTTTCACTGCAGTACTCTCCCCCTTTTTGGATGCATTGGAGACAGGGGTTTGTACCGCAGAAAGTTTCTTGTGCACAGGATCATCAATGGGTGGTTGTAGACTTGAGGAAATCCTCTCATCAATGGCTTTATAAACATTTCATTGATGATGGGAGTGATGAGAGGTAGGGATTGTTGGAATACAGCAACCATCTGCTCTGGGGGTTCTGTCCCGGAGAGATAGTGCTAAAAGCAGAAGCTGGAGGCTCAGTGAAGTGAGAGGGTAAAGTGTTTGGGGAACCTTCAAAGGAAGGTGCCATCTGTGGGTTGGTGGGGGCAGATGGACTTTCATCCTGAGACTTCTTGCCAAGCAATTCTTGTAGTCTGCTTACCTCAGCCTCCAGGATGGTGTTGTGGGCTAGAACGTCATAGAAAAAGCCCAGGTCATCATCAGCAGAAGCTGAATCACCTGACCTCCTGCTTGGAGCAGGATGTACATGCACTGGGTGTAGACCAGTTTTAGCATGTGCCCCTTTTTCTTGGAACTGGGGACTTCCAGCCTCAGGACGTTGTCCTTCATCAGCTGTTGCCTCTAGTGAGGGCTTAGCAATGTTACCAACCTCATTCTGATCATGTGCTGATGCAGAAGAGGTGGCAGCCTCACTAGATATTCTAATCTCCCTATCCACACTAGGAGATAGAACTTGTAAACCCCGGTGCTGGGGGTTGTCAGAAGCATGATGATCCTCTTGCTCAATGTCTGTGGTTCTCCCCTTTGTTGGTGGGTGTTGGGGAGGAGGAAAGGCATGCAACTGAGTCAGCATGTTTGCAATAATTATGGTTGGACTTTGGGGGGCGGTTGCATGGGGTGAAGGGGTAGAAGCAGTGTGCACCTGGGGAGGATGGTGCTCTTCAATGGCAATCTCCTCAAGTGAGGAAGATCCCAGATGTGTGGATACCCCTTGTGTGGTGGCTGCAGGCTCCTTTTGAGAGGAATCCTGAGCGGCTATGGCTGGTAGAGTCTCTAATACTGCTGGGGGGTTTAAGCCAGCAAGTATATCCTGCGTGGTGGTGCAAAAGCATCTTCAGAGGACTCATCTCCCTGAATAGCTGTTTTGGGGTGTTTGGTTTTCGTTTAGTGGGGACTTTGGTTCTGATGGAGGAAGCTGTGGGTTCCCTGTGCTTGGGCTTTAGCATGCGGGCAGCTTCTTTGAGTGTAAGGTCTGAGTTGTGCCTGGAGTATACCTCAGCCAAAACAGCTGGTGCAGGGACTCCAAGGCCAACAAGGCCATCAGTTTTTAAGTCATCTAAAATAATGGCCATCAGAAACTGGGATATAATGGCCATCGGTTTGCCACAGGTTTCTGAGCCATGTTCTTTATTTCTAGAAACACGATTTCAGAAAAATTTAGCGGTTGGTGTTCTAGAATAGAATACAATACCTGTTGCCATTGGGATGACATTTGATCCCAAGAAGATGTCTTGAAGGCTAAGCAGACATTTACCATGTGAAAAATGAGTTTCTCAGCGTCATGGAAATGTTTCTTTAGAACGGTTGTAGCTCGAAGATCACCTTCATACCATGATTGATAAAGGACATATCTGTTATGCCCTTTGGGTATACAGTCACAATGGTGGAGTCATGTAAGTGTAATGCCAGACGAATGATGTCGGCGGTAACGACCATTGGTTTCTGGTTGACAAGGGACCGAACAGAGATCTGACCGATAGACTCATCAGTATGAACAAAAGCATTTGACCAGAATTGACTGAGGGATTCAGGGTAAATGGTTGGATTCAAGAGAAAGGCTGTGCGATATGGGGAATCCATCATTAAGTCAATGGCATTATCATATTTGTTCCAGAAAGCCGACTTTGTAAGGTAAGCAACGCAGTTATGTCGTGGTTTCAGACTCATGGTCGCCATGTTTGAGAGAGAAGTTCAGAAAATAATGGCTAATGAAACATTTAGAAAAAGAGGACAGGTATTTATAGAGTAGGGGTGAGAAAATGACTGAAGGGTTTGGTGTTAGTCTCAGTAGTTTTAAACCGACTATTGACATGGTATTACCCTTTCAGACGTTGAAACAGCTGAAGTCGTGGTTTTAAGCATCAGTAGTTAGAAAACTACTGAAAGCCATGGTTTTGACTTCAGATGATGAAACAACTGAGGACTTGGTGTTTGTCATCAGTAGTTGTGAAACTACTGAAGACAGTGGTTTTGTCATCAGTTGTTGTAAACAGCTGAAGACTTGGTGTTAGTCATCAGTAGTTATAAAACTACTAAAGACATGGTTTTGCTTCAGTTGTTTAGAATGAAACAGCAGTTGTAGAAACAACTGAAGAGAAAGTTCTCTTCAGTAGTTTTCATCAATTCATAGCCTTTCAGCTGTTTCATACTGTCCTCAACACTTACTCATCAGACTTTGCATCTGCTTTTCAGGTGTTTCATAGGACGTCAGTACTTATCTGTATACTGTTTCAGTAGTGTAACTACATCAATAGTTATAACTACATCAGTAGTTTGGAACAGATAAAGTACTTCAATACTTGTGAGGCATTTAGCCGTCAGTAGTTATAAAAACTACTGAAGGTGAAAGGACTCATCAGTACTTATATGTGACATGGTTACCAATGATCACCAGTAATTATTACTGAAATCATTAGTAGTTGTCACTTATTCTAGCTGCAGCATACCAAGCCTTAACACAAGGTTTTGGAAAGTAGAACTATCCAAAGGCTTAGTAAAAATATCTGCAAGCTCATCAGCACTAGGCACAAACATAGGATCAATCAGACCTTTTTCAAAACAATCCCGAATAAAGTGATGTCTGATCTCTATATGTTTGGTCCTAGAGTGCTGGACTGGATTTTTGACAATACACAGAGCTGAAGCACTATCCATTAATAATGGAGTCTTAGTCTCTGTAATGCCATAATCCAGAAGTTGGTTCTGAAGCCAGAGTACCTGAGAAGTGCAACTTGCAGCAGCAATGTACTCGGCCTCAGTAGTTGATGTAGCAACAGATGTTTGTTTCTTACTCTGCCAAGAAATCAAACAGTTGCCTAGGAATTGACAACCACCAGAAGTTGACTTTCTAGTTAACTTGCACCCTGCATAGTCACTATCTGAAAAAGCAACTAATTTGCAAGAGTGTCTAGTGGAATACCATAAACCCAGAGATTGTGTACCTTGCAAATATCTAAAGATTCTCTTGACTGCAATCAAATGAGACTCTTTAGGAGCAGCCTGAAATCTAGCACAACACATGTAGCAAACATCATATCTGGTCTAGAAGCTGTTAATACATCAAGGACCCAATCATACATCTGTAAAGTGTTTCATCAACAGCTTTACCTTTCTGATCTGCATCCAGTTGTGTGGTGTTGCACATGGGAGTAGAACAAGCCTTACAGTTTTGTAAATCAAACTTATTCAAAAGATCTTTGTATATTTTGACTGATGATTAAAGGTTCCATCAGCCTTTTGTTTAATTTGCAAGCCTAGAAAGAACTGTAATTCTCACATTGCACTCATTTCAAACCTCTTTTTCATTAATGTTGTAAAATCATCACACAACTGGGGATCAGAGGATGCAAAAATGATATCATCAACATAAATCTGAACAAGTAGCTTATGCTGATCCACCTTCTTAATAAACAGAGTTTTATCAATGGAGCCTCTAGTGAAATTATTAAGAAGAAAAGTGGAAAGTATCTCATACCAGGCTCTAGGAGCTTGTTTCAACCCATAAAGAGCCTTATCAAGTTTATACACCCATTCAGGATGTTTATTATCCTCAAAACCTGGTGGTTGACACACATAAACTTCTTCCTTTATTTTACCATATAAAAATGCACTTTTGACATCCATTTGAAAAAATTTAAGATTGTGGAATGCAGCATAGGCTAAAAACAATCTGATTGCCTCTAGTCTGGCTACAGGGGCAAAGGTTTCATCATAGTCAATACCTTCTTCTTGTGAAAACCCCTGTACAACCAGTCTAGCCTTGTTCTTAACAATAAGCCCATTTTCATCAGTCTTATTCCTAAACACCCATTTAGTGCCTATTGCACACTTACCTGGGGGAAGAGGAACAAGTTCCCACACTTGTGTTTCTTGAATTGAAGTAGCTCAAGCTGCATAGCTTCGAACCATCCATTGTCTCTCAAAGCAACATGGTAGTTCTTTGGCTCTAGCTGACTGATGAAGAGAGCATAGAAGCAGAAGTTAGACAATTGACTTCTTGTTGAAACACCAGCATTGATATCACCAATAATCTAAGACATTGGGTGATTCTTCAGTTCTTGATAAACAATGAGATCTGTGCAAGTGTTTGTAAGACCTTCAGCAACAGCAGATGTTGATGCAGACTCTTGAAACCAAGAATTAGATGGTAACTCAAAAGATGTAGAGGAATCAGAGATCTCATCAGCATTTGTTGTGGATGGAACTGCTGAAGCTACAGGAACATCAAATTTAGCAGACACAGGCAGTTGGTCACTAAACTTGAATAGGTGAGTATTGATATTATCATCATCAATCATACCACCAGGTGGAAGACATGCTGCAGAAGATGATTTATCCAAATGATCTGCAACAGCTGGAGGTTGATAAGGAACATATTGCAGTATGTCCAAATCAAACAACTCCACAGGGTTTTGTGGAATCTTGTCCAAAGGAGATTCATTAAACTTCACATGCAAAGTCTCTTCAACTATCTTTGTTCTGCATTTGAAGACTCTGTATGCCTTGCAAGTAGATGAATAACCAACAAAATACCCTGCATCCACCTTAGGATCAAATTTTTGGAGTTGATCCTTTGTGTTGAGAATAAAACAGGGACACCCAAATTCTTTGAAAAATGAAATTAGAGGAGCCAAGTGATGGAGAACTTCATATGGAGTCTTCATCAACCTCTGATTTACTAAGACTCTATTCTGCACATAGCAAGCTGTGTTAACAGCTTTAGCCCAAAAGGTCAGTGGCAAACCAGAGTCAGCCAGCATGGACCTTGCAACTTCAATTAGGGTCCTGTTCTTTCTCTCTACTACTCCATTTTGTTCTGGAGTCCATGGTATGCTAAACTGCCTTTTGACTCCCTTTGAAAGATAGAAGTCATCAAGTGTATGGTTTCTGAATTCAGTTCCATTGTCACTCCTCATACACTTGACTGGAAGGGAATACTGCTTCTCAATATACAACAAAAAGTGAATAATCTTCTAAGCAACCTCATCCTTTGAATGTAGAAAGAAAGTCCATACAAATCTGGAGTAATCATCTACAATTACCAGACAGTATTTCTTCTTTGCCATGCTCATTACTCTCACAGGACCAAATAGATCCATATGCAGTAATTGCAAGCAGGCAGTGGACTTAGGCTCTTCAATATGAGGGAATGAGACTTTGTGCTGTTTCCTTTTAAACAGCAGTGCAGGTTTCATCACAGTGGAACTCCTTTATTGGTAAGCCTCTAACTAAACTATTGTGGATTAGCTGATTCATGTTTTTGAAATTAACATGACCCAGCCTTCTGTGCCACAGTTTAGATTCTTGAGAAGAGGCTTTGGAAAATAGGCAAGGATTACCTTTGAGATCTATTTTCTTGGAAAGATCTAAGGCATACACTCTTCCTGTCCTGTTGGCTCTCAGGAGAGTGTGTTCATCCAACACCTTATCAATCAAATACAGAACTTTGGATGACAGAATCCTACAGTTCTACTGGTGAAAAGAGCAACATGGCCTTTATCACACATTTGACTGACACTCAAGAGATTGTAGTTGAGATTTTCCACATGATTAACATCATCAAACTTTATTTCTCCATTGGAGACAAAGTCGTTGCCAATGATGTAACCCCTAGCATCATTGCCAAAAGAAACAAACCCCTTCTTTCCTTGAGAGTAGTGAAGAAGAGAGTTGTTCCCAGTCATGTGCATAGATCCCCCACTGTCTACATACCATATGCTACTTTGGCATGTTGAAGAACCCTGCAATAATAAACAATCAGTCAGTTTTGGAGACCCAAACCTTTTTGGTTTTGGGCCTGGTCTCATCAACAGATGGTAAACTAACAGGTTTATTGGAAACAACAGCCTGAGAGGAAGAAGATGGTGAAGAAGAGGAATCCTTTGGCTTGGACCTCCTTTTCTGTGGTTTCAACATAGGAGCATCTAATTGGTTAACTCTTCCGAATAGATGTTGAACCATCATAACCAGTTGTGTCTGATTTTGTGATAAGCTTTCAGCTCATCAGACACATTGCCATTGAAGTTTGATAAGTTCCTATGTTGCACCTTCTTCTTCTGAGCAATCTCAGCTGTTGCCTGTTTAACCCCTTCCTTTTTGGATTTCGTTGTGGACTTAAGGGTTACAAGATTTGATGTTGCTGATACAAATGTGGTCTCAAACTCAGTTTTCACTTTTACCATTTTCTCTTTAATTTCCTCTTTATGTTTGAGTTTGGAACCTCTTTTGTACCAGCAATCATCTGTAAGATGATTGAACAAACCACATACTTCACATGGTTTCTTCTTCATCTTAGGTTGATCATCAACTAAAGAGGATGAAACAACTGAAGACTTGCTCTTCAGTGCTTTGAAGCATTGTTTGCTTTATTGACTTTCTCTTTAGTAGTCTTCAAACTCTTTCTACTGACAGTTTTCTTCTTTTCAGTACTGGCAGTAGTTGGAGTTTGAACTTCAGGTGTTAAATCCTGCTCTCTAGTCCTTTCAGGACTTTCAGAATTAACTCCTGAGTTGATCAACTCATTGATCATGTGAGTGTCAGCAGTGGAACCATCAACATCAGCTGATAGTTCTGAGAGGGCTTGGTGCTGACTTCTACTTCTGATAGTGCTAAATCAGAAAGTAGATCACATGATGAAATGGATTGGTTATTACTCTCACCATCAGATTCTACCTCTTCTCTGGGAGTAAAATCTGTAGGTGGAGCAGTGTGATTGTAACCAATGCCAAACTTCACATTGGAAGCAGATTGCTTACTAAGAAGCATTTCAAAACCTTTGC
The DNA here is from genome assembly GCA_025506515.1 of Flaveria trinervia. Lineage (NCBI taxonomy): Eukaryota > Viridiplantae > Streptophyta > Magnoliopsida > Asterales > Asteraceae > Flaveria > Flaveria trinervia. Next base: position 15,429,019 of record CM046458.1, on the reverse strand, counting down.
ATGATTGTACCCATCTATCACACTCTACCTGGGTGACTGCAAGGGTTTCCTTGAGATCTTTAAACTTCTCTAGAAGTATCTCTTCTCTAGCCTTATCATCAGTTATTTGGCATTTAAGTTTGTAAATCTCATCATTCTTATCATTAAGCACAGACTCAAATTCAGCTTTGCTTTTGGAAATTATTTGTTCTAGCTCAATGTTCTTGTTGATTAAAGCTACATTTGCTTCTCTAATAGATGCAAATGCTGCTATACATGTTTCAGAACATAATTTGGCTTTTGCCTCAGAGGATACCTGTGATACCTTTGGTGTAGAGGCATTAGTGAATGAAGTATCAGCAGAATCCAAAGCCATAAGAGCTAGATTTCCAAAAGGACTTTCACCACCATGTTGACTAGCACCTGAGAACAGTTGTTCATGACCAGTCAAGTCATCTGGTAAACTGCTCCAGTCAACAACTCCTGGGGTGAAGAAGCTGTGTTGTTGAGGTTGAGTTTGTTGATGAGATTGGGAAGGTTGTGGTTCAGGCAATGCTTGTGGTTGTTGTGCAATTGGAGCTTGAACAGGATTTGGTTGAGGCATATAATAGCAGGGATAAGGATATGACATTTGACCATGGGAACAAAGTGTGCAAGAGATCTAGGATGTTAATGATGACCAGAACCAGCAGGATGTTGCCCTCTGTTTTGTGGACTAGTACTAGGAAAAGTCACAAAGGGTGTAGATGAGTTAGATCCAGTTGATCTACACTCTCTTGCAAAGTGTCCCACCTTTGGCATTTGTGACACCTCAACTTACTCTTGTCAAAACCAACTTTGGTTTGCCAGAGAGTCCAGAAATTTCATGCCAGTTCTCTTATACAACTTTTGAGATCTGATATTAATCAATGCCATTTGGCTCAGAATATCCATCTCTTCTAGATCATCATCAGCTATTCCTTTCAGATCATCCATAATGAAGCATAGATTGTCACTATTACTGCCAGAACGACTCTCAATACCAACAAATTCATGATCAGAACTATTTGAAGAGAAATCAATATGCTCATCATAATTGCTTTCAGATGCAGCATATTCTGACTCATGACCAACCAAGGCAGTATTCCCTGGTACAAAGTCATCAATGAGCTTTCCTGATGAGGATAGTTTCCTCTTCTGCTCTATCTCTCTTTCGAATGTAAGCAGTTTCCCATTAAGTTGGGTGAGAGATAGGCTATCCAGATTTGTACTGGAGCGTAGGACAATAGTGTATGTGTCCCATCTCTCAGGCAGTGATCTGAGGAACATGTTATTCATCTGGCTATTGGTGTATTCCTGTTTCACCATTTTCAGCTCAGAGATCAAGCAGGAAAAACGCTCAAACTGTTGAGTCAGTGTCTCACCCTTTTATGAGAGAATGTCTCATATTGTTGGGCAAGGATTTCTCTGTTGTTTGCTAAGACCTCATCTATGCCACCAAATTGTTCCTTCAGGGCATTCCAGAGATCATGAGCAGTTTCATGATGCATAAGCCCTGAATAGATTTCATTAGGCAGTGCCATGGCCAGAATTCCATGGGCTTTAGCATCAATCTCAAACAGTTTCCGATCTTCATCAGAGTATTGTTCCTTCTTCTTCGGAACCATTTGATTGGTTACGGATTGTTCACCATAGGCTTATGTGGTCCATGTACCACACATGTCCAACAACCTGAACTGTTAACAGACAGGTGATGAAGCATTCTTCGCTGCCATATGTTATACTCGGTCCTAACCAGCATCGGTAGCTTGGTTGAGGAACCAGTATTGTGAGGATCATTAGAAGGAGTAGTCATCTCAGATTCAATCAAATTCAATTAAGCTATAACAGATTTAGAACAAAACACAACAACCAATTGAACCAAGAAAGATCTCAAAATAAATGAACGAAAGCGTCAGAAATTCAATAATCTATAAGCAGTTCTTGCGAATATGCTAATTCAAACAAACATAGATATCAATTAGCAGTTTCAATGATCAATTGTTAGATCGATCAATAATTAACCAGCTCTGATACCACTTGTTAGGATCAGTGATCTACGTTTGATTGATTAGAGAGTATAGCAGCGAATTCTAACAATGAACTAGCCAATTCACAAGAATGAAAAGATATTCAATGAAGAACAAAACGGTTATAGATAGAGAGAATTCTGCAAATAAATTTCATTCAATATTCGCTTTCGTGGTAACGGAATGTCACACTTACAATTAGGTCGACACCTCTTATATAAGAGATGTGACGTCTGCTGATGTCACTTGATAGTGACATCTAACAGAATAATTCCAACTGAAACACAACTACTGAAGATGTCAAAACAGCTGACATCTTCTTACAAAAATACTAATGTTATCAGTTACTATAACTACTGAAAAACATAAAACTACTGATACTATAACGACTGAAGAACAAGCTCTTCAGTCGTTTTACAAAACTACTGAAAGTAAAAACATAAAACTACTGATATCACAACTACTGAAGAAGTACTCTTCAGCTGTTGTGACAAACTACTGAAACTTCAGTACTTGGTCTTCAGACTTGAACTTCAGATGTTTCATCAGCTGATGACTTCAGTAGATATCATCAGCTGATGTCTTCAGTCTTTGTCTTCAGACTTTGTACACCAGTTGTTGATCTTCAGCACTTGTAGACTCTTCAGCTGTTGTACTTTAGTACTTGTGTTCTTCAGCTGTTGAGCTTCAGCACTTTAGTCTTCAGCTGTTGAAGTCTTCAGTACTTGATCTTCAGCTGTTGAAGTCTTCAGCACTTGTCGAACTGCTGATGAAGCCTTCAGCAGTTGTTGGGATATCATGTGGGACTTAGAGGTTTTTTGATCTTGGCTCATGGTTCTTTTGGTCCAACACTTCTCCATGTTTTTGTTGAGATCCTCTCTGGATCGTCCTAGCCCTAATGCAGCTATGCTGTACTTTGGAGCTGAAGAGCTTTAGAGGTTAAGTGCACCTTCTACCTCTACGGAAGAAGTTGGTCAACCTAAGGTCCAAATAGAACCTAAGATTCAATTCAAAGGGGAAATGAGTACTCATGGCCCAGCAACCAAAACAGTCGGGAAAGAAACTGCACTCCCTCAAACTTCAGAAGCTGAAGTCAAAGCCTCGGAAGAACAAGCTGAGTCTTCCGAAGCTGAAATGGAAGTTGCAGAAGGACTGTTCTCATTGTCCGAGGATCTAATCATCACAGATGCAATTCTAGAGTTTGCATCTGAGGTGAATAGTGCGGACTTTCTCAATCAACCTCTAGCTCAAACATCTTCACTACCTCTCTCATAATCTGAATCCTCTCTCCAAGAACCATCAAAGTCAAGCACTTCAAAAGATGATAAAGAAAAGAAGAAAATGATTGCGAAAGAGCTTCATTAGGAGGAGAGGATTGAAAAGCTTAAAAGGAAAAGAAAACTTCCAACTGGGAAGCTGTTAGCTGCTAGTTCTAAGGTAGCTACAGCCAACCAGGAGGCAATCAACAATAAGAAAAGGGTACAAATCATTGATCAGCTCATCAAGCTTGGTGCTGCCAATGAAGACATACTCCTGCTACCACTAGAGGAGTTAGTAGAGCTGGAAAACGCAACTAGGATGTGAAATGAACAACAGAAGGAAGCAGCAGAGTTGGCCTTAGAGGAAGAAAAAGAAAGAGAGAAGAGGGAAGCTAACATGTAGCTCCGGAGGGAAAGGATAGATTTCCTAACCTCCTGAGGTTTCTTTCTTCAAGAACTATCTCCACAAAATGATAAGACGATCCTATGGCTCTTCAACAAAGAGTAAGATCTACTGGAGAAAGAGAGAAAGAAAACTGCAAGAGAGAAGTTAAAGTAGAAGAAGAAGAAGGAAGAAGAAGCTAGGGTCATTGCGACCAAGAAGATAGGTGAGAAAGCCTGGATGAAAGACTATCTCCAAGCTCATGGCGTCTCTGGCAGGCAGGTGGGACCCATGTCTCAAAAGACACTCTTGCAAATTGTTAGTGAAATCAAGGCTGAAATTCGTTTAGGCAAAAGGAAAGAGATGTATAGAAGGGTACAGGGGATGATCTTCAAGCCAACCACTCAACCCTAGCCTGAACCAATTCCCTCACCATTTACCATCAAAACTAAACCTACACACCTGAACCTACACCATTATCCGTACCCACTTCTTCACCTCAACCACCTAAATTACCCATCCTTCAACCCAAAACACTTTCCAGAACCACTATACCACAACCTACCCAACAACCTTCCAAACTATCCCCTCAGTCTTCCAAACATATCTCCCTAGAGGAATTCAAGGCAATCAAGATAAAGCTCTCAAACTGCATAACCCTGAATGACATTTCTTGTTAAGAAGACTTTGTCAAAGTGACTTAAGTTGATGGATCTTCATGTTCCTTCACAAGAGATCAATTTCTTGACTTGCCTAGAGGAACAGTAGACTATGCTACTAGACTTCTTGGTCTCAACTCTGACTCCTTAAATGATGAAGAGAAGAAACTGAGAACAAGGCTGGTGACTCTGCTGGACACAAAGAAAGAAGACAAGATTCCTAGTCAGCCTCTTGTTCCTTGAAAGAAAATCATCCCGTGGAGGTTCAATGAAGGCTCTCACAACTTGTTATGGAGAGAGAGAATGGAGAAAGTAACAGGCTGAATGCCTCCTCTATACTACACTCTAGCAGATTTGACATTGCTGAGTTGGCAGAGAAACCATTCTTCAATCCCTCCAACTTTGAAATTGCTGCTCATATCAGAAGTTAGCTTAGCAGCCTCCATCTTGCTGAGCTTATCATAAAGGCAAGGATTGAAGAATAGTTGAAACTAAGAGAGAAGGAAGACAAGGAAAGGTCAACCACCAAAACCACTGCTTTTCTACAAATGGTGGAAGGCCATGAATTTAAACCTATAGTTAGATGGGAGTATGACTACAGCTCTCATCAACTAACTCTTTTTAGAGGGACACAATAGCGGTTACACGTCATTAAGGCTGACAGACTTGAGTTCGTGTCAACTAATGACCTGTACAAGCTTCTCAGCACTACTTAAGGGAAGGACAAAGAAACAGATAAATATCTACTTTCCTTGGTGCTAAAAGCTTTAAGGAGCAGGAATAAGTGAAGTTTTGGTAGCATCAGCTTAGTGGGAGTTTGTTGGATCAAGAAGAAGAGAAGAAGGCTGGTGCAACCAAAACCAAATCACTTAGACAAATTCTGGTGCAGCTTACAAAGGACTTCCGAAGCGAAGTATGGGTCTTCTGAAGGAAATAGAGTTCTTTCGAAGACAATGTAAAAGTTTTACTTCCGAAGCCAAACTCTACTTCCGAATACAAAGTGTTCACTTCCGAAGATCAAGTATTAGATGTAATGATCACAAGTGAACTTCCGAAGTATGAAGAATAGAAGAAGTCCATCAAGCCTTAGAAGAAGTAGCCTCTTCTGAAGAATATGTGGCTTTAGAAGTACTTGTTCTTCCGAAGCCATTTAAGTCTTCGGAAGACACTGCTATGAACCAGTGGACATATGTGATGTGCTCCAAATTATACATAAAAATCCAATAAAAAGCACATCAATTATTCCTTAATACTTTCCTTAAAATGATGAAAATATACTTAAAATTGTCAAATTGTGTTTTCAGGTGTTTAGAAGGGCAAGATGAACAAAAGAGCATATTTCGCAAGAAATTGAAGTAATCCGAGCTTTGGAGTCCAAGCATGGGGTCGTGGCTCATTAAGCACACCCCCATGCTTTGCTAGAAACACACCCCCGTGCTAAATTAACACACTCCCGTGTTTGGAAAACTGACAGGACAAAGAGTACTGTTCCCTAAAGTAGACACGGGGTCGTGCCCCACCTCCAACATGGGGTCATGCCCCATTTAGCACGGGTCATGATTAAACACTCCAGAAAGCCTAAAAATAGAAGCCTAAGTTCACCATTTTGGTAAGCTTGGTGGGAGAGTTACTCTACATAACTCTCTCGGGAATTAAGACTTCAAGGTCATTTGGATGCTCGGGAGGTGCATACAACAATTGGAAGAAGCTCGGGATCGTCTAAACATCATCCATTGCAGATTATCGGTTTGATTGTTCCATTTCACCGATGATTACATATTTAACTTCTTTATTATCTGTTTTTATGTTCAAGTTCATTATGAGCTAAACTCTTTTTATCATCCTAATCCGATGAAACTTATGTAATTTGTTATGAACTTGGGAAAACTATTGATGGGTAGCATCTACATTTGAACGGGAAGTTATAAATTTATGGTTCGTGATTGTGACTGTCATACAAGGTTGAAAACCGTATGATTAACTTCCATTCGCAAAACCAGTCCTCATAATAAATCCATGGCTAATGAACTAGAAATGGTTATTAGAAATCAGATCACCTTAACTTTATGATTATTTGTGGGTTCCCTTTTATTAGTTTGAGAAATCTTCAATAATTGTTATGGTTTTCTAAAATTAATGGTATGTTAGGAAGGAACTTGATCAACTCCCTTTTTAACATTAAGTTATGTTTTCAGAAATCATAAGTCAAATAGGTCACAAAAGATTTACCTACATTACTAGGGCTTTGATCTAAGAAGTAAAGCTCAACCTGACATGATCCTAGTCACTACGGTAGCAGGATAGATGAGAAATTGCGCTAGCTCATCTTTATAAACATTAACATAATTACATTAATCCATATCTTAAAATCGCACCACCAATTCATCATGATTACATTTTATTCCCTGGTTTTAAATCCAAATGCTTCAAAACTTAGTTTTCTTTAGTTTTATCATTAATTTTAGACCCTAAAAATCTTTCCAATGCAACTTATCATTTTCTCTAACAAAAACCAAATCTGATAGTCAAACGTCAAGTTTGTTGAGTAGGCTAGGTGTGTCCATGGATTGATGCTCGGTTCTTATCAACACTATATTACCACACGATAGGTACACTTGCCTTTTTTGTGTGTGGTTTAGTATTAGTAGTAACCAATTAAAACTGAATCTGTGCGATAAATCCTTATTAAAATATACTATCCGCACCCCCATTAAGTTTTTGTACAGGAATGAGTGTGATGAAATAATGGAACAAGTGTGGTATTTATATACAGGTCATGGAAAGTGAACACGGGGGCGTACTTGGCTAGGCATGCCTCTGTGCTTGTCATAATTCGTCTTAAATTCAACCTACAAAGTTCCAGAGTCGTCAATGGGGATCGTGGAAAAAAATTTTAGAGACACAGGGGTGTGGTTCATGAAGCACGGCCCCATGCTTGTGCTTGTGCTTGTACTTGTGCTTGTCAGGTCCTAAAAATTGTAAAAAAATCAAAGAAAACTTATGTACAGGTGTCGTGTTTAAGTTTTGGGTCATCGGCACGACCCTTCCCCATAATTAGCTTTTGTCGGGGCGGAGGTGTAGTTCGTCCGAGGGAATCTTGGTTGGTCCATCGTTATATGGTTTCAAACGATGACCATTCACTATGAAGCTTAAACCTTCGTGGTTATAAATTTCAATGGAACGATTCAGAAACACGTTTTTGATTGTATAAGGTCCAGACCAACGTGATTTAAGCTTTCAGAGAAACAAACGTAACCGAGAGTTGTATAGTAAGACACGTTCTCCCACATGAAATTTTTTTGTGTTCTTTAATCGAGTGTCATGGAATTTCCTTGTCTTTTCTTTGTAAACCCTAGTGTTTTCGTATGCTTGTTCTCTCAATTCCTCCAATTCATTAATGTGTAGTAATCAATTCTTTCCTGCAAGGTCTTGGTCCAGGTTTGCTGCTTTAAGTGCCTAGAAAGCCTTGTGCTCTAGTTCCACAGGTAGATGACATGACTTCCCATAGATTAGGTCGAACGGTGTTGTGCCGATGGGAGTCTTATAGGCTATTCGAAAAGCCCATAATGCATCATTTAATTTTGTAGCCAGTCCTTGTCATTTTGACATATAGTTTTCTCAAGGATTCGTTTGATGCCTTGGTTAGTGACTTCGGCTTGCCCATTCGCTTGTGGATGGTAAGCAGTTATAAAGTGATGGTGAACTCCATAACGTGCCATTGCTCGTTCGAGATGATTGTTACCGAAATGAGTTCCTTGGTCACTAACTAGAGCTTTGGGGGCACCAAAACGAGAAAATAGTTGCTTAAAGAATTTGACAATATTTCTGGCATCATTAGTAGGCAGGGCTTGAGCTTCAGCCCATTTTGAAACGCAATCAACTGCTACCAAGATGTAACGATTGCCAAATGACACCGGGAATGGCCCAATGAAATCAATACCCCATATATCAAATATCTCGCATACTTGAACTGGCTTCTGAGGCATCTCATCCCGTGTTGAGATATTGGTTGCTCTTTGAAATGCATCACAGGTGCGTAATATGTTGTGAGCATCTTTGAAGATTGTGGGCCAGTAAAATCCAGAGTCAAATACTTTCTTGGTTGTTAAGGTTGCTCTATGGTGTCCTCCTGTGGGTCCTTCATGATAGTTCCTTAAGATTTGTTCTGCTTCTCTTCCATATACGCATCTTCGAATGGGTTGGTCTGAACTGATTTTGAATAGATACGGGTCCTCCCAATACTAATGTTTGATATCAGTAAGGAATTTCTTCTTTTTATGATAAGTCATTCCTTTGAGAAGGATTCCGCTTGCTAAGTAATTCGCGAAATCAGCGAACCAAGGATGTTTATCTATTGAGGATTGAATGTTCATAAGGAATTCATGAGGAAAATTGTCGTTTATTATGGCTTCCTTAGTTTGTGTAGGACTTGAATCCTCAAGACGTGAGAGATGATCAGCCACTAGATTTTCCACTCCTTTCTTATCAAGAATTTCGATGTCAAATTCTTGAAGCACAAGAATCCAACGAATCAATCTTGGCTTTGCATCTTGTTTGTTGAGCAAATAACGAAGGGTTGCATTATCGGTGTAAACAATTCTTTTAGAAAGGATTAGATACGAGGGGAATTTATCAAATGTGAAAACTACCGCAAGATGTTCTTTTTCGGTGGTGGTGTAGTTTTCTTATGCGTCGTTTAGGGTTTTACTTGCATAATGAATTGGGTGAAATTGTTTGTCTTTCTTTTGTCCTAATACGGCTCCTACAGCGAAATCGCTTGCGTCGCACATGAGTTCAAATGGTAGCGTCCAATTTGGGGAAACCATGATTGGAGCGGTTACCACCCTCTCCTTAAGCAATTTGAATGCACTAATGCATTCGTCCGAAAATACAAATTGAGCGTCTTTCTCATGAAGTTGAGTCATTGGTCGAGCGATTTTTGAGAAATCTTTGATGAAACGACAGTAGAATCCTGCATGACCTAGGAAACTTCTGATATCTTTCACGATTATGGGATGTGGAAGTTTAGAAATAGTGTCGACTTTGGCTTCAACGACATCAAGCCCTACTCGAGATATTTTGTGTCCTAACACTATTCCTTCCGTATCCATGAAGTGGCACTTTCCCATTTAAAACAAGGTTAGTATCTTCACATCTAACCAGCATCTTTTCCAGATTTTCAAGACATTGCTCAAATGAGTTTCCAAAGATGGAGAAATCATCCATGAAAACTTCCATTGAGTGTTCAATCATGTCATGAAAAATTGCTACCATGCATCTTTGAAATGTAGCAGGAGCATTACACAATCCAAAGGGCATTTTCCGATAAGCAAATATGCCATATGGACAGATAAATGTCATCTTCTCTTGATCTTTGGGAGCAATAGGGATTTGAAAATAACCTGAGAAACCGTCTAGTAAACAATAGAATATTTTTCCAGATAATCACTCAAGCATTTGGTCGATGAAAGGAAGAGGGAAGTGATCTTTCCTTGTGGTGTCATTGAGTTTGCGATAGTCTATGCAAACTCTCCATCCTGTAACTATACGAGTGGGAATAAGCTCATTCTTCTCGTTAGTTACAATAGTCATTCCTCCCTTCTTCAGAACCACTTGGACAGGACTGACCCAAGGCGAATCAGAAATAGGGTAAATCAATCCGACATCTAGAAGTTTGATTACTTCTTTCTTCACCACCTCTTGCATGCTCGGGTTTAAACGTCTTTGAGGCTGAATGACGGATTTGAAGTTCTCCTCCATCAATATTTTATGAGTGCAAAAGGACGAATTGATTTCCTTGATGTCCATGATTTTCCATGTAATTGCTCATTTGTGTGCCTTAAGCACATTGAGCATCTTGTTCTTCTCATCAATTTATAAGGCAGATGAGATTATGATAGGAAGTTGAGATGTGTTTTCAAGAAAAGAGTATTCGAGATGGGATGGAACTTCTTTGAGTTCTATATCTTGAGGGTCTTTGATAGAAGGTTTGGCTTTCGGTTCTAGATCTTGCTCAATAATCTCAAATGCTTCTTCATGAAATGATGTTTCATCAACTTCAAGATTTGGAATGATTTGGTTTTCACGGATGGGTTTGGTGATTTGGACATCCATTAATTGAGTGTTGCAAAGCTTCATTTTGAAGAGTTTTCTTCAAATGACAGCTTATGATTGAATCGCAAGCATCAACATAATAGAGCTAGTCATCATGATGTTGAGGATGTTTCATGGATTGGCCTATATCGAATGTTACCTCCTCTTCGTCTACTCTAAACATGAGTTTGCCTGTACAAACATTAATGAGGGCTTGAGCAGTCGCTAAGAAAGGTCGACCAAGGATAAGAGTACATTTTGTCTTCATCCATGTCAAGGATCACAAAATCAACGGGAAATACGAATTTGTCAATTTTAACTAAGAGATTTTCAATGATGCCCCTCGGATATTTGACAAAACGGTCACCTAACTAGATGCTCATACAGGTAGGTCAAGGTTCACATAAGTTTAATTTTTCAAAAACCGCATAAGGCATAAGGTTAATGCTTGCACCTAAATCAGCTTACACGTTACTGACAGAAAGATTTCCTACTAGGCAAGGTATGGTGAAACTACCAGGATCAGTCTTCTTTTGAGGTAGTTTGTTTTGAAAAACTGCAGAGCATTCCTCATTCAAAACCATGTGTGATAACTCTTCCAGTTCCTTTTTTTTTTGACAAGACACCTTTTAGAAACTTAGCATAGTTTGGCATTTGTGCTAAGGCCTCCACCAAGGGCAGATTGATGTGGAGTTGCTTGAACAACCCAAGGAATTTGCCATATTGTGCCTCCATTCTTTGTTTTCTCAAACAACGTGGATATGGAGGTGGTGGAACATAGGGTGGTGGTGGAATGTATTTCTTGGCTAGTTTTTCAATAACAACAGGTTGCTTTTGCTTATCACTCGCATTACTTGGAGTTTCAATCTCTACTTCTTCAAGGATGGGTTGTAATGCGGGTGCATCACCTTGAGTGGTTTTGCCACTCCTGGTGGTGATGGCTTTGACTTGAGCATTAGGGTTTGTTACAGTGTTGCTAGGCAAAGCTCTCTTTCTTGGTGCTTTATGGTCTGCAATGATTCTTTGTTGCTTTTGATGTCAGCTTCCTTTCTTTGGAACCTCTCCTCATTTTTTCAATCAGATTTTCGGATGTACTTATCTGTGGCTTGTGTGGTTAACAACAACTGCTGCAATTTATCTTCCATTGATGATGCTCCACAGTCTTGGTTGCTTGGGCCTTTGTAAGGTGGTTTCTGTTGTTGGTAAGGTGGCCTTCGGTTGAATCCAGATGATTGTTGGTTATTACCAGCATCTCTGTAATTCGAGTTGCATCTCCAATTTGAGTTGTTGTTGTATGAGTTATTTGGACCACCTACGTAGTCAACATCTTCAACTACCGTAATGCCTTGTGGGCATTCATTGATCTTGTGTGAACTTCCACATATATTGCATCGCGTTGGGGTTTTCTTTAGCTCGCTTTGCAATTGTTTGAATTTTTTGGCTTGAGCTTCTAATTGGGCTGCAATTAGGGTTTCAGAGTCTACTTGATGAATACCTTTAGAACTGGGTTTGGTCCTTAAGGGAATGTAGGCAAATCTCTTCTTAGCTGCTCTTTCTAAGGCTTGGTATGCTTCTGTTGGTGTGACACTTCCAAAATCTCCTTCGAGACTTTGGTCTACTGCTTGCTTGTGGGCTCCGCTGCTTGCATCGTAAAAGGTTTAACACTGCAGCCATAGATCAAGTCCATGATGTGGGCATCTCCGAAGGAGACTTTTATATCTCTCCCATGCTGCATGTAATGATTCATCGTCGACTTGGCGAAAACTTGTGATGCTGCTTCTTAGTTTGGCAGTGCGATCGGGTGGGAAGTATTTCAAAAGAATTGTTCAGCCATTTCCGCCCATGTGGTGATGGAACCAGGTGGAAGTGAATCAAGCCAGTCTATGGCTCGGCCTTGAAGTGAAAATGGAAAAAGTCTTAGTCAAATGGTGTTGTCTGAATAGTTGTTGATTTTGAAGGTAGCACAGATACGAAGGAATCGTGAGATGTGAGCATTAGGATCTGCGTCTTGTAACCCATGGAACTGAACAGAGTTTTATACAAGTTGGATAATACTAGACTTAAACTCGAAATTGTTGGCCGCTATTGCTGGTTGGACAACACTAGACTCATAACCATCTATTGACGGTGTGGCATAGTGTGTCATCTTCATTTCCTTGTTTTGGTTATCCATGTCTTCTTCGGATGGTGTACCTTCCAAAATGTCTTCTTCAATGACTAGTGCTGCTTGTTGTGATCTTTTGGGCAATCTTTGACGGAAAAGTCGTTCGGGTTCCGAAAGAGGCAAAACAAGTTCAGGACTAGACGAGTCGGACATACACTAACTTAAAGAAGTATAAACTAACTAACGCTTAAAATTAAACAGGATGGCTCAGCCTTGAAGTGAAAATGGATGCTGCTTCTTAGTTTGGCAGTGCGATCGGGTGGGAAGTATTTCAAAAGAAATTGTTCAGCCATTTCCGCCCATGTGGTGATGGAACCAGGTGGAAGTGAATCAAGCCAGTCGATGGCTCATCCTTGAAGTGAAAATGGAAAAAGTCTTAGTCAAATGGCGTTGTTTGAATAGTTGTTGATTTTGAAGGTAGCACAGATACGAAGGAATCGTGAGATGTGAGCATTAGGATCTGCGTCTTCTAACCCATGGAACTGAACAGAGTTTTATACAAGTTGGATAATACTAGACTTAAACTCGAAATTGTTGGCCGCTATTGCTGGTTGGACAACACTAGACTCATAACCATCTATTGACGGTGTGGCATAGTGTGTCATCTTCATTTCCTTGTTTTGGTTATCCATGTCTTCTTCGGATGGTGTACCTTCCAAAATGTCTTCTTCAATGACTAGTGCTGCTTGTTGTGATCTTTTGGGCAATCTTTGACGGAAAAGTCGTTCGGGTTCCGAAAGAGGCAAAACAAGTTCAGGACTAGACGAGTCGGACATACACTAACTTAAAGAAGCATAAACTAACTAACGCTTAAAATTAAACAGGATGGCTCGGCCTTGAAGTGAAAATGGATGCTGCTTCTTAGTTTGGCAGTGCGATCGGGTGGGAAGTATTTCAAAAGAAATTGTTCAGCCATTTCCGCCCATGTGGTGATGGAACCAGGTGGAAGTGAATCAAGCCAGTCGATGGCTCGGCCTTGAAGTGAAAATGGAAAAAGTCTTAGTCAAATGGCGTTGTCTGAATAGTTGTTGATTTTGAAGGTAGCACAGATACGAAGGAATCGTGAGATGTGAGCATTAGGATCTGCGTCTTGTAACCCATGGAACTGAACAGAGTTTTATACAAGTTGGATAATACTAGACTTAAACTCGAAATTGTTGGCCGCTATTGCTGGTTGGACAACACTAGACTCATAACCATCTATTGACGGTGTGGCATAGTGTGTCATCTTCATTTCCTCGTTTTGGTTAGCCATGTCTTCTTCGGATGGTGTACCTTCCAAAATGTCTTCTTCAATGACTAGTGCTGCTTGTTGTGATCTTTTTGGGAATCTTTGACGGAAAAGTCGTTCGGGTTCCGAAAGAGGCGAAACAAGTTCAGGACTAGACGAGTCGGACATACACTAACTTAAAGACGCACAAACTAACTAAGGCTTAAAATGAAACAGGAAAATGCAGCTAAGCTAACTAAGGCAAACTATCTAAAAAAATAAAGATGAAGTTTGAACAAAAATGTATTAACAAGTTATATACAAGATAATCAAAATTTTAGTTTGTTTTTTAAACTACCGTGTGTCCCCGACAATGGCGCCAAAAACTTGATGGGGGTGCGGATAGTATATATTTTAATAAAAATTTATCGCACAGATTCAGTTTTAATTGGTTTACTAATACTAAACCACACACACAAAAGGCAAGTGTACATGGCGTGTGGTAATATAGTGTTGATAAGAACCGAGTATCAATCCGTGGACACACCTAGCATGCTAAACAAACTTGTTGTTTGACTATCAGATTTGGTTTTTGTTAAAGAAAATGATAAGTTGCATTGGAAAGATTTTAGGGTCTAACAATAATGATAAAACTAAAGAAAACTAAGTTTTGAAGTGTTTGGATTTAAAACCAGGGAATAAAAGTTATCATCCTAATTAGACTCCACTTATGTAATCATGATAAATTAGTGGTGTGATTTAAAGATATGGATTAATGTAATTATGTTAATGTTTATAAAGATGAGCTGGCGCGATTTCTCGTCTATCCTGCTAGCGTAGTGACTAGGATCATGTCAGGTTGAGTTTTACTGCTTAAATCAAAGCACTAGTAATATAAGTAAATCTTTTGTGACCTATTTGACATATGATTTCCCAAAAACATAACTTAATGTTATGAAGAGAGTTGATCAAGTTCCTTCCTAACATACCATTAATTTTAGAAAACCATAACAATTACTTAAGATTTCTCAAACTAATAAAAGGGAACCCGCAAATGATCAGAAAGTTAAGGTGAAATGATTTCTAATAACCATTTCTAGTTCATTAGCCATGGATTTATTATGAAGACCGGTTTCTTTAGTTTTATTTAGTTTTATCATTATTGTTAGACCCTGAAAATCTTTCCAATGCAACTTATCATTTTCTTTAACAAAACCCAAATCTGATAGTCAAATGTCAAGTTTGTTGAGCAGGCTAGGTGTGTCCACATATTGATACTCGGTTCTTATCAACACTATATTACCACACGATAGGTACACATGCCTTTTGTGTGTGTGGTTTAGTATTAGTAATAACCAATTAAAACTAAATCTGTGCGATAAATCTTTATTAAAATATCTACTATCCGGACTATGGTCTCTAACACTCCACTGTAGACCTCTAATACTGCATGGTGTTTTCCCAAAAGGCCATGTAGTTGACCATACTTTATTGCACTATTCACCTTTTTATGTTAGTACAAGTTACTAACTTTAGTTGGTGACAAAAGGTAAGTCTTGGACATGTCATAACTAGCATATCTTAGATAAGACTTTATCTATGATACCTTAAACTATAGCTTTGTAGTATTTACTTTAGTTAGAGGATTCCAGCTGGTATCAAAGTATATCGGGTTGTAGGTAGTATTATATACATAGTTTCTCATTGTAACTCATAACATCATGCTTATAAGAGTCTTGTAATACTTTGAGTTGAGAAGTAATATATGCAAGTACCTTGAAAATTATATTTGTGTTCTTTGTTACTTATTATATTACTATCAACTCTTAGAATAGACTCCACTTCATCTGATTTGATTGTAACATAAGTGAGTTTGAGAGAAAAACCAAGTGTTAAGTGATAAAACTAATCCTGCAGTAGCTTACTCAAAGAATCAACTTGTTGGCTTCAATAGATTTGAGATAGTTGACCTGACCAAACTAAGGCTAAGGAACATCAACAATTACTCTAAGGAAAACTCAAATATACTAAGAGCACATAAATCAACTAGCATGCACACATAATATTGGTTAACTTTAAAAAACTTACCTCATGGGCGTAGCTATTTGGCCTGGTATCCTTACAATTGGTCCTATTTTCAGTTTGGGCTTTTGAAATAAATTACACATTTTTATTAAACTTTGGCTCTAATACCAACTTGTAAGGCCCCATTCCCGAAACGCTTACAGTTTCACATTCATCGCACATAATATTTTAAAACACATTACAATTTAAAATCATTGCAGTGGAATATTTTAACAAAACTATTTCATGAATTAATAATTACTTTTGCCAAATAATACATCGTACTTAAAGTTACAAAATATTGTTTAATTGCATTACATAACAAAAATATAATTTCTGCATAGAATGGATGCTGGTCTTTATTCGCCAAGTAGCTTCACCTCGTGCCACCCTCAACAACAATTACCTACCAACTGAAAATGTATAAAAGGCAGCGTTGCTATGTGAGTTCTAGTTATATAAATAAAATACTTCGCATTCATTTAAAACATTTTCTTTATTTTTGTATATGATCATACATCGTACATACATCAACTTAATATCATTATTATCTTATTTTATTACACGTATTAATTCGTTTTTCACTTTGTTCATTATCTTTCATTTCTATCTAGATCCTGTCATATGCTAAACCTCCCTCTTGGGCACAAAGCCATCTCATCTAGGGATAAGCGATAATGATTTTGTTTCGCACGTATGGAGGAGTCACCAAGACTGACCCCCCCTATGTGTGAATCTTATGTGTTAGCCAAGATCGCACGCTATATAACACATAGTTGAGCTAATAACTCTCATTGAGTAGTGAACCTCCTTACAATTTGCTTGCAAGACTTTTCATTTGTTCATTAGTTATGTTCCACTTTTCATTATCTTTGTTCTTTCGCTTGGTTAAGATAATACTTTATGTACAAGAATGTGAACACACCACACAAATTGACGTAATGATATGTAATAAGGAAGATAAAAAACAGGCCAAGACATGCATAACATCAACATACATCACCCCTAAAACATTCCAAGTATTAGCCTCTAATTCCATTTTCCACAAAATTTAGAATATCTTCTAAGGAATTTAGGCTCATGGGCACTATTTGGACGTATGAGCACCATGCGGGCGCATGATAACTATTCGGGCGCATGAACACTTAGATGCATGGGCAATTTAGGCACATGGGCACTTCTTGGACGCCTAAGCCATACTTAGGGGCAGGAGCAGTAGGCGCATGAGCAGTAGGGGCATAGGTAACTAGGTGCATGGGGAACTAGGTGCATAGGTAGGGGCGCATGGGCATTTAGGTGCATGGACACACACTTAGGCGGATGGTCCAACTTAGACGGATAGGGAAAAAACATAGGCGCATGGGCCGGATTCTAAGCGCATGGGCAGGGATATATGCCACTTGCACTATTTTCAGTCCCCAATTCTCAATCTAGCATGCTCTTAACGTCATTTCTAACATGATAAACACCTAATTCAGGCATATGAACATAAAACATAACCAAAACATACTCAAACATGCATGCACTATTTTCACATACCGAACCTTATAAAAGTTTATAATATACATTTTCAGTCCCAAAACAAGTTAAAGGTAGTAAAAACAGGGATCTAGAACTCACTTGACGCAGCCTTTGAGCAAACTCCTCCAAACTCAAACGCGCATAGAGCTCAAACACCTAACACATCAAAACACATAACCGACACACACAAGCACTTAAGCTCGGTCCAAAAGTTGAAAACCCAGCTGAAACGATAAAAAACACAAGAAAACTTACCTTTAAGTAATCTTCTTCTTCTCTCTAAAACTAGGAGAACTCTACTTTCTCTCATTAAAAGGTCAAACGAGGAGATGGAGCAGATGGTGTGGTGGCCATACCACCTTTTTGAACCAAATAATATTAATCTTTTCCCTTTGCATAACTTGAACCAAGTGTTGCAGAAGAGGGGGCCAGCACCGGCTTGGTCAGAATCCCAATTTCTACGATCTGGGTTAGAACTCCGAACCAAGTCAGAGCACAAAACCGCACATATCAAACAAGCTTACTAGTTGACCGAGTTAGCTAGTTAGTGGTCAACGTCGGTCAGCACAAATCAAACACCCCCTTAATCTTTAACATGTTTTGAATTCTTGAAATGGAGTGAAAATAGGTTTTGAGATGAAAATCAAACCTTTGACTTTTGGGTTTTGCATATTCTTTGTGCGAAACTAAGGTGTCATTTTACCAAACTAAACTAAAGTTCACTGATCTGAGCGTAACTATCTAGTCATGCTGCTCATGTTCATTGAACATTTTTTACCGGATCTTGCAACTCTATAGTTTCATAGGATTTCTAAGACTCAACTTTCCCATTGCGAAACTACAGTTTCTCAATTGTACTTTCGACAAATAGTTTCGCTTGGGTTGTATGAATCTATAGTTTCATAGACTCATGCGAAACTATACTTCCCAATGCAAAATTATAGTTTCTCTGGGTGAAAAGTTTCTGATGTGTACTTTCAACAGACATATTTCACCTAACTTATGTGAAACAATAGTTTCGTACCTCATGCGAAACTATAGTTCCTCAGTGCAAAACTAGTTGCGAAAATAGTTGCGAATCTCATTATTATCTTCTTAATTTTTAAATACTTTTTGAAAATTATTATTAATTGTTTAGGAATTCTGTTGAGCTAAAAAAACTTTCTGTTTCACCTGCAGACCATATGAGGAGCTTAAAGTTTGATACTAGATCAAATGTTTTGGCGTATCTAAACGATAGAGATCCAAAGTTAGTCGATTTTTGAGATGCTATATCTTGGCTGAACTGATTACACATACATTATGCTATCTTTCACTCCCCTACTATAGACAAGAAGCTTACAGAGATTTCTAGAGAAGTGCTAACTATGACGCCAAGGAGAGGATCATCAAAGCGTTTGTCCAATGAGAACTATTTGAGATATTGGCTAAGACTATGGCTAAGGCCTTGGGACTGGAGGATGATTTGGGGGAGAGTATTGTAACATCCGTCGAATTTCATAATTTTGAAATTCGACGGCGTCGGTTGGGGTGTGACAAGTATTGAGATGGTCGACTAGGAGGTTATTACAACTTTTAAAGCTATTGAAAATGAGGGAACTGATTTTCAGAAGCAAATGAAGATTAAGAAGACATCTTTCGAAGGAGTAGAGTTTATTGCTCATGTCCATATAAGCTGTTAGATCATAGGAAGAGAGAACTAGATGGACTAAATCTAAGGTGGTCCACATCTATGATTATATTTTGTAGAGGTGAGAAGGCAAACATAGCCCAAATTATCCACGATTACTTATTGGAGAACATGATGGCATTAAAGAAGGACAAATGACTGATATATCCATGATTCATTCAGATTATTCTAGACTGTTTGAAACCAAACTTACCCAAACTCAAAGATGAACTGAAGCTGCCCTCATGAATCCAAGGATTTTTGCTGATTGTGCTGCCTCAAAGCATGATTTTTCTAGGAAAGATCACATATCTTCCGGAGAATATGTATACAGATGAAAGATGGAACTATTTCAAGATTGTGATTCCTTTGCAAGAACAGAGGGCATCAGGTAATGGGGAATGTGGAAGAGATAAAGAAAAGGAAGAAATACACTAAAGAGACAAATATGACATTTGAGGAACAACTTGATAAGATAGAAGAGGAGTCGAGGAGGAAGAGGGAAAAGAATGGTGTTGAGAGGTCATCTTCCCATACTAGAGTTGATTCCCCTACACAGGAGAAGAGGATTAAAATTAAGCAGCTAGTCATACTTGAGACTAGGTTTGCAAGAGAAACTGATAGGCTTAGGATGGACCTAGGATCAAAGCTTGATGAGTATGAGATTAGGAATATCAACACATCCCTATTAAATTAGCTGAGCATGATAACTACTAAGCTGATAAACTCAAAGGAGAGTAAGAAGCTGAGGGATAGGGAGATTGATCAGATGAAGAAACTGATGCTGAGTCAAGGATTTGATAAGAAGGTTGTCGAAAAAGGTTTGTGAGTTGAGAAGAAAAGCTGGTATAACTGATGTTCATACTGTTGAGGAGATTAGGGAAATGACTAAGACATCTAAGTACACATCTAATTAAAGTCTTAACCTCACTTTAAAGTCCCGCATCACTGATGTCATCATATAAGTCCAATAAAGCTCCTCTTAATTATGGAGCTTGAAATTGAATTGCTTTAACACTTTCTATTCGACTTTCCCAACATGTCTGAGATAATAATTTAGAGTTAACGTAGGTATATTATATTGTAATATATCCCATCTTTTAGTGGATGATAAAAACATTGAATATATACATTGTGTTATTCCAAAAAAATCCTTAGCATATCTACAAGAACTAGCCATATCAGTAATTACAAAATTTAAACTATGAAAACCACTTGATGTGTAAAAGGCTCTAAGGTTAATATCTAATAATCATCTTTGCACTCCTTGGTGTTTTCCTTTCATATTTGATCCATTATCATAACCTTGTCCTCTAATGTCATCTACATCAAGTCCAATCTTATTAATTTCATCAATAAGAACATCAAAAAGACCCTTACCGTTGTATCATTTACAATTAAAATTCTAAAAAGTATTCTTTAACTTGTATTGGGGTTGACGACATATCTAAACATGGTAAGATAATGGACATTTGTTCTTTGTGACTTGTATCGGGAGTGCAATCAAGTATAATTGAAAATTATTTAGCTTCCTTAACTTAACTAATAATTTTTGTTTTGATTTCATTTGCTATTAAGCTACATAGTTCATTTTGCATATTGTGTCCAGGTAATGATTATAAATTTCATTATTTTTTATACGTCGAATATGTTCTTGCATTACGGGATCAAATGTTACAACATCGCCTAAAAATACCATTGTTTTCTTAAAGAGTTTTTCTTTACTCCCACGAAATGAGTCATTTTTTTACCAAGTTTCTTCACAACTGCAATAATTCTTTTTAGTACATTTTTCCAATAATTCTATCTTATTTATTTGATCTGAATATTTTTATCAATTATATTATTTTTTGTCAATCTTATCTCTAGATCCATCCATATTCCATATTCATAATATGTATATTACTTCTTTCATGTTGTCTTAGTTTAGAATAAAATTTTCCCAATCATTACTACATTCCTTTGCTAATTTACTTGTACATTGATTTACATTAAATAACTTACACATATTTCTCCATCAAGCTCTATAGAACAAATCAACCATTTTCTTTCATATATCTCCACTAGATGATTTTTTAATATAAAAGAAATATTAAAGCTTCTTGAAAATTCATCTTTTGGAAATTTATCATTATAAATTTTAACCGGACCTTTTTCTATAAGTAGATCCCTAAATTTATTATTAATATTATTCCATTACTAGTGTCAACATAATTTTTAGGTTTGTTAGTTTGATTCTCGTTTGTATGTCGTCACTATTTGTATGTCCATCAAGTTTCGTCAAGATTTGCAATGTTTACTGTTGGACCAAAAGAACCAATGAGCCAAGATCAGAAAACCTCTAAGTCCCACATGGTATCACAACAACTGCTGAAAGCTTCATCAGCAGTTTGACAAGTGCTGAAGACTTCAACAGCTGAAGATCAAGTGCTGAAGACTTCAACAGCTGAAGAACTAAAGTGCTGAAGTACAACAGCTGAAGAACACAAGTACTGAAGCTGAACAGCTGAAGAACCAAGTACTGAAGCTGAACAGCTGAAGAACACAAGTACTGAAGCTGAACAGCTGAAGAACACAAGTGCTGAAGCTGAAAGACCAAAGTACTGAAGTACAACAGCTGAAGAGTTTACAAGTGCTGAAGATCAACAACTGATGTACAAAGTCTGAAGACAAAGACTGAAGACATCAGCTGATGATATCTACTGAAGTCATCAGCTGATGAAACATCTGAAGGTCAAGTCTGAAGATCAAGTACTGAAGCGTCAGTAGTTTGTCACAACTGCTGAAGAGTACTTCTTCGGTAGTTGTGATATCAGTAGTTTTATATTTTCTAGTTTCAGTAGTTTTGTAAAACGACTGAAGAGCTTGTTCTTCGTCATTGTAGTTTCAGTAGTTTTATATTTCTCAGTAGTTGTAACAACTGATAACACTTAGCATTTTTTGTAAGAAGATGTCAGCTGTTTTGACATCTTCAGTAGTTGTGTTTCAGTTGAAATAAATCTGTTAGATGTCACTATCAAGTGACATCAGCAGACGTCACATCTCTTATATAAGAGGTGTCGACCTAATCATAAGGTGACATTCTGTTACCACGAAAGCGAATATTGAATGAAATATATTTGCAGATATTCTCTCTCTATATAACCGTCTTTGTTCTTCATTGAATATCGTTTTGTTCTTGTGAATCGACTAATTCATTGGTTGAATTCCGCTGCAATACTCGTCAATCAATCAAACATAGATCACTGATCTTAACAAGTGGTATCAGCAGGTTAATCATTGATCGATCTAACAATTGATCATTGAAACCGCTAATTGATATCTGTGTTTGATTGAATTAGGTATTTGCAAGAACTGGTTATAGATTATTGAATTTCTGCCGCTTTCGTTCATTTATTTTGAGATCTTCTGGTTCAATTGTTGTTGCGTTTTTGTTCTAAATCTGTTTTAGCTTAACCGAATTTGATTGAATCCGAGATGACGACTCCTTCTAATGATCCTCACAATACCGGTTCCTCAACCAAGCCTCCGATGCTGGTTAGGACCGTATAACATATGGCAACGAAGAATGCTTCATCACCTGTCTGTTAACAGTTCAGGTTGTTGGACATCTGTGGTACATGGACCACATAAGCCTACAGTGAACAATCCGGAAACCAATCAAATGGTTCCGAAGAAGAAGGAACAATACTCTGATGAAGATCGGAAACTATTTGAGATTGATGCTAAAGCCCATGGAATTCTGGCCATGGCACTGCCTAATGAAATCTATTCAAGGCTTATGCATCATGAAACTGCTCATGATCTCTGGAATGCCCTGAAGGAACAATTCGGTGGCACTGATGAGGTCTTAGCAAACAATAGAGAGATCCTTGCCCAACAATATGAGACATTCTCTCATAGAAAGGGTGAGACACTGAGTTAACAGTTTGAGCGCTTTTCCTGCTTGATATCTGAGCTGAAAATGGTGAAACAGGAATACACCAATAGCCAGATGAACAACAGATTCCTCAGATCACTGCCTGAGAGATGGGACACATACACTATTGTCCTACGCTCCAATGCAAATCTAGAAGGCCTATCTCTCACCCAACTTCATGGGAAACTGCTTACATTTGAAAGAGAGATAGAGCAGAAGAGGAAACTATCCTCATCAGGAAAGCTCACTGATGACTTTGTACCAGGCAATACTTCCTTGGTTGGTCATGAGTCAGAATATGCTGCATCTGAAAGCAATTATGATGAGCATATAGATTCTCTTCAAATAGTTCTGATCATGCATTTGTTGGTATTGAGAGTCATTCTGGCAGTAATAGTGACAATTTATGCTTTATCATGGATGATCTGAAAGGAATTGCTGATGATGATCTAGAAGAGATGGATATTCTGAGCCAGATGGCACTGATTAATATCAGATCTCAGAAGTTCTACAAGAGAACTGGCAGGAAATTTCCTGGACTTTCTGGCAAAACCAAAGTTGGTTTGACAAGAGTAAGTTGAGGTGTCACAAATGCCAAGGCTAGGACACTTTGCAAGAGAGTGTAGATCAACTGGATCTAACTCTTCTACACCCTTTGTGACTTTTCCTAGTACTAGTCCACAAAACAGAGGGCAACAACCTGCTGGTTCTGGTCATTATTCACATCCTAGATCTCCTGCATACTTTGTTCCCCAGGGTCAAATGTCATATCCTTATCCCTGCTATTATGTGCCTCAACCAAATTCTGTTTAAGCTCCAATTATACAACAACCACAAGCATTGCCTGAACCACATCCTTCCCAATCTCATCAACAAACTCAACCTAAACAACACAGCTTCTTCACCCCAGGAGTTGTTGACTGGAGCAGTTTACCAGATGACATGTCTGGTCATGAACAACTGTTCTCAGGTGCTGGTCAACATGGTGGTGAAAGTCCATTTGAAATCTAGCTCTTATGGCTTTGGATTCTGCTGATACTTCATCCTCTAATGCCTCTACACCAAAGGTATCACAGGTATCCTCTGAGGCAAAAGCCAAATTATGTTCTGACACATGTATAGCCATTTGCATCTATTAGAGAAGCAAATGTAGCTTTAATCAACAAGAACATTAGCTAGAACAAATAATTTTCAAAAACAAAGCTGAATTTGAGTCTGTACTTAATGATAAAAATGATGAGATTTACAAACTGAAATGCCAAATAACTGATGATAAGGCTAGGGAAGAGATACTTCTAGAGAAGTATAAAGATCTCAAAGAAACCCTTGCAGTGACCCAGGTAGAGTGTGATAGATGGGTACAATCATGCAAAGGTTTTTAAATGCTTCTTAGTAAGCAATCTGCTTCCAATGTGAAGTATGGCATTGGTTACAATCACACTGCTCCACCTACAGATTTTACCCAAGAGCAGAGGTAGAATCTGATGGTGAGAGTGATAACCAATCCATCTCATCATGTGATCTACTTTCTGATACAGCACAATCAGAAGTAGAAGTCAGCATCAAGCCCTCTTGAACCTATCAGCTGATGTTGATGGTTCAAATGCTGACACTCACATGATCAATGAGTTGATCAACTCAGGAGTTAATTCTGAAAGTCCTGAAAGGATTAGAGAGCAGAATTTAACACCTGAAGTTCAAACTCCAACTGCTGTCAGTACTGAAGAGAAAAAAACTGTCAGTAGAAAGAGTTTGAAGACTACTAAAGAGGCAGTCAAGAAAGCAAACAATGCTTCCAAAGCATCGAAGAGCAAGTCTTCAGTTGCTTCACCCCTTTTAGTTGATGATCAACCTAAGATGAAGAAGAAACCATGTGAAGTATGTGGTTTGTTCAATCATCTTACAGATGATTGCTGGCATAAAAGAGGTTCCAAACTCAAACAAAAAGAAGAAATTAAAGAGAAAATGGTAAAAATGAAAACTGAGTTTGAGACCACATTTGTATCAGCAACATCAAATCCTGTAACCCTTAAGTCCTCAAAGAAATCCAACAAGGAAGGGGTTAAACAAGTGACAGCTGAGAGTGCTCAGAAGAAGAAGGTGCAACATAGGAACTTATCGAACTCCACTGGCAATGTGTCTGATGAGCTGAAAGCTTTATCACAAAATCAGACACAGCTGGTTATGATGGTTCAACATCTGTTGGGTAGAGTTAACCAACTAGATGCTCCTATGTTGAAACCACAGAAAAGGAGATCCAAGCCAAAGGATTCCTCTTCTTCACCATCTTCTTCCTCTCAGGCTGTTGTTTCAAATAAACCTGTTAGTTTACCATCTATTGATGAGACCAGGCCCAAAACAAAAAGGTTTGGGTTTCCAAAACTAACTGATTGTTTATTTTTGCAGGGTTCTCCAACATGCCAAAGTAGCATCTGGTATGTAGACAGTGGGGGATCTATGCACATGACTGGGAACAGCTCTCTTCTTCATGACTACTCTCAAGGAAAAAGGGATTTGTTTCTTTTGGCAATGATGCTAGGGGTTACATCATTGGTAATGGCTTTGTCTCCAATGGAGAAATCAAATTTGATGATTTAATCATGTGGAAAATCTCAAGTACAATCTCTTGAGTGTCAGTCAAATGTGTGATAAAGGCCATGTTGCTCTTTTCACCAGTCATAACTGTAGGATTCTGTCATCCAAAGTTTTGCACTTGATTGACAAGGTGTTGGATGATCATACTCTCCTGAGAGCCAACAGGACAGGAAGAGTGTATGCCTTAGATCTTTCCAAGAAAATAGATCTCAAAGGCAATCCTTGCCTATTTTCCAAAGCCTCTTCTCAAGAATCTAAACTGTGGCACAGAAGGCTGGGTCATGTTAATTTCAAAAACATGAATCAGCTTATCCACAATAGTTTAGTCAGAGGCTTACCAATAAAGGAGTTCCACTGTGATGAAACCTGCACTGCTTGTTTAAAAGGAAAACAACACAAAGTCTCATTCCCTCCTATTGAAGAGCCTAAGTCCACTGCCTGCTTGCAATTACTGCATATGGATCTATTTGGTCCTGTGAGAGTGATGAGCATGGCAAGAAGAAATACTATCTGGTAATTGTGGATGATTACTCCAGATTTGTATGGACTTTCTTTCTACATTCAAAGGATGAGGTTGCTCAGAAGGTTATTAACTTTGTGTTGTATATTGAGAAGCAGTATTCCCTTCCAGTCAAGTGTATCAGGAGTGATAATGGAACTGAATTCAGGAATCATACACTTGATGACTTCTATCTCTCAAAGGGAATCAAAAGACAGTTTAGCATCCCAAAGGACCAGAACAAAATGGAGTAGTGGAGAGAAAGAACAGGACCCTCATTGAAGCTGCAAGGTCCATGCTGGCTGACTCTGGTTGCCACTGACCTTTTGGGCTGAAGCTGTCAACACAGCTTGCTATGTGCAGAATAGAGTTTTAGTAAATCAGAGGTTGATGAAGACTCCATATGAAGTTCTCCATCATTTGGCTCCTCTGATTTCATTTTTCAAGCATTTGGATGTCCCTGTTTATTCTCAACACAAAGGATCAACTCCATAAATTTGATCCTAAGGTGGATGCTGGGTATTTTGTTGGTTATTCATCTACCTGCAAGGCATACAGAGTCTTCAACTGCAGAACAAAGATAGTTGAAGAGACTCTGCATGTGAAGTTTAATGAATCTCCTTTGGACAAGATTCCACAAAACCCTGTGGAGTTGTTTGATTTGGACATACTGCAATATGTTCCTTATCAACCTCCAGCTGTTGCAGATCCTGTGGCTCAATCATCTTCTGCAGCATGTCTTCCACCTGGTGGTATTGATGATGATGATGATAATATCAATACTCACCTATTCAAGTTTAGTGACCAACTGCCTGTGTCTGCTAAATTTGATGTTCCTGTAGCTTCAGCAGTTCCATCCACAACAAATGCTGATGAGATCTCTGATTCCTCTACATCTTTTGAGTTACCATCTAATTCTTGGTTTCAAGAGTCTGCATCAACATCTGTTGTTGCTGAAGGTCTTACAAACACTTGCACAGATCTCATTGTTTATCAAGAACTGAAGAATCACCCAATGTCTCAGATTATTGGTGATATCAATGCTGGTGTTTCAACAAGAAGTCAATTGTCTAACTTCTGCTTCTATGCTCTCTTCATCAGTCAGCTAGGGCCAAAGAACTACCATGTTGCTTTGAGAGACAATGGATGGGTTGAAGCTATGCAGCTTGAGCTACTTCAGTTCAAGAAACAGCAAGTGTGGGAACTTGTTCCTCTTCCCCCAGGTAAGTGTGCAATAGGCACTAAATGGGTGTTTAGGAATAAACCGATGAAAATGGGCTTATTGTTAAGAACAAGGCTAGACTGGTTGTAGGGGTTTTCACAAGAAGAAGGTATTGATTATGATGAAACCTTTGCCCCTGTAGCCAGACTAGAGGCAATCAGATTGTTCTTAGCCTATGCTGCATTCCACAATCTTAAAGTTTTTCAAATGGATGTTAAAAGTGCATTTTTATATGGTAAAATAAAGGAAGAAGTTTATGTGTGTCAACCACCAGGCTTGAGGATAATAAACATCCTGAATGGGTGTACAAACTTGATAAGGCTCTTTATGGGTTGAAACAAGCTCCTAGAGCCTGGTATGAGACACTCTCTACTTTTCTTCTTAAGAATAATTTCACTAGAGGCTCCATTGATAAAACTTTGTTTATTAAGAAGGTGGATCAGCATAAGCTACTTGTTCAGATTTATGTTGATGATATTATTTTTGCATCCTCTGATCCCCAATTGTGTGATGATTTTACAACATTAATGAAAAAGAGGATTGAAATGAGTGCAATGGGAGAATTACAGTTCTTTCTAGGCTTGCAAATCAAACAAAAGGCTCATGGAATTTATTCATCAGTCAAAATATACAAAAGATCTTTTGAATAAGTTGATTTACAAAACTAAAGCCCTGTTCTACTCCCATGTGCAACACCACACAACTGGATGCTGATCAGAAAGGTAAAGCTGTTGATGAAACGCTTTACAGATGTATGATTGGGTCCTTGATGTATCTAACAGCTTCTAGACCAGATATTATGTTTGCTACATTGTTTGTGCTAGATTTCAGGCTGCTCCTAAAGAGTCTCATTTGATTGCAGTCAAGAGAATCTTTAGATATTTGCAAGGTACACAATCTCTGGGTTTATGGTATTCCACTGGACACTCTTGCAAATTAGTTCCTTTTTCAGATAGTGACTATCAGGGTGCAAGTTAACTAGAAAGTCAACTTCTGGTGGTTGTCAATTCCTAGGCAACTGTTTGATTTCTTGGCAGAGTAAGAAACAAACATCTGTTGCTACATCAACTGCTGAGGCCGAGTACATTGCTGCTGCATGTTGCACCTCTCAGGTACTCTGGCTTCAGAACCAACTTCTGGATTATGGCATTACAGAGACTAAGACTCCATTGTTAATGGATAGTGCTTCAGCTCTGTGTATTGTCAAAAATCCAGTCCAGCACTCTAGGACCAAACATATAGAGATCAGACATCATTTTATTCGGGATTGTTTTGAAAAAGGTCTGATTGATCCTAAGTTTGTGCCTAGTGCTGATGAGCTTGCAGATATTTTTACTAAGCCTTTGGATAGTTCTACTTTCCAAAACCTTGTGTTAAGGCCTGGTATGCTGCAGCTAGAATAAGTGACAACTACTGATGATTTCAGTAGTAATTACTAATGATCATTGGTAACCATGTCACATATAAGTACTGATGAGTCTTTTTCCCTTCAGTAGTTTTTATAACTACTGATGGCTAAATGCCTCACAAGTACTGAAGTACTTTATCTGTTCCAAACTACTGATGTAGTTAAAACTACTGATGTAGTTACAACTACTGAAATCAGTATAAACAGATAAGTACTGATGTCCTATGAAAACCTGAAAATCAGATGCAAAGTCTGATGAGTAAGTGTTGAGGACAGCATGAAACAGCTGAAAGGCTATGAATTGACGACAACTACTGAAGAGAACTTTCTCTTCAGTTTTTTCAACAACTGCTGTTTCATTCTAAACAACTGAAGCATAACCAGGTCTTCAGTAGTTTTATAACTACTGATGACTAATACCAAGTCTTCAGTTGTTTACAACAGCTGATGACAAAACACTGTCTTCAGTAGTTTCACAACTACTGATGACAAACACCAACTCCTCAGTTGTTTCAATCATCTGAAGTCAAAACCACGGTCTTCAGTAGTTTTCTAACTTCTGATGCCTAACACCACGACTTCAGCTGTTTCAACGTCTGAAAGGATAATACCATGTCAACAGTCGTTTAAAACTACTGATGACTAACACCACATCCTTCAGTCGTTTTCTTACCCGTACCCTATAAATATACCTGACCTAATCCTTCAAAGCTTGATCTTCTTCAAACCTAACGTTCCTCTCCAAAACTTCTCTCTTCTCAATGGCGTCCATGCAAATTAAACCGCGACACAACTGTGTTGTCTACCTTACTAAATCGCCTGTCTGGGCTAAGTTCGATACTGCTATCGATCTTATGGTTCAGTCCCAATACAAAACGGCATTTCTTCTGAATCCCATTTTACATGCCGAATCCCTCCAACAGTTTTTTGGATGAACGTCACCATTACCACTGGGGAGAACAACACACCATTTATCCAGTCGGTCGTCAACAACAAAGAAGTGGTCATCACTCCTGCAATAATCCGCCAAATTCTCAATCTGGATGATGCTATTTCTCCTGCTGGATATCCCAAGGACACTACAGATCTATCCTTTGCCCAGCATGGATATCAGGGCAATCTCAGTGCCTCCACTATCATGAAGAAACACTTCCATGACGCTGAACGCCTAATTTTTCACATGGTGAATGTATGTTTGGCTCCTAAGACTTCGTCTTGGGATCAAATGTCATCAAAGTGGCAGCAGGTAATGTATTCTATTCTTGAGCAACAACCGTTAAACTTTTCAGAAATAATATTTTCGGGCTCAAGGATATGGCTCAAAAACTAACCGCTAACCGTTGGATACTATATCCACGGTTCATAATGGCCATCATTACAAACCAGCTTAATGCTGAGGGACTTGTTGGCTTGGGAGTCCCTGCTACAGCTGTTCTGCCGGAAGTATACTCCCGGCACAACTCTGACCAGACACTCAAATTGGCTGCCATGCGGCGCAAACCCACGCAGCTGGAACCCACAGCCACCACCTCCACATCAAAAGTCCCCACAAAACCCACCAAAAGAAACCAAAACGGCTACTCAGGGATTGAGTCCCCTGAGGATGCCCCTGCAACACAAACGCAGGAGATATCCACTGGTCCAAACCCCCTAGTGGATATAAGGACTCTTCCAGCCATAGCCGCTCAGGATTCCTCTCACAGGAGCCTGCAGCAACCACACAAGGGGTACCTACACATCTGGATCTTCCTCACTTGAGGGGATTGCCATTGAAGAGCACCAACCTCCCCAGGTGCACACTGCTTCTATCCTTCACCCCATACAACTGCACTCCTCACCCCCTCCCCCAGAAACCACTTACTACTGGGAACACCTCTACAATTGAGGGGGAGGAACACAGTGCAATTGAGAACCCACAGCACAGGGGTTTACCACTTCTATCTCCTGGTGTAGATAAGGAGATTAGAATATCTAGTAAGGCTGCCACCTCTTCTGAATCAGCACATGATCAGAATGAGGCTGGTAACATTGCTAAGACCTCACTAGAGGCAACAGCTGATGATGGACATTGTCCTGAGGCTGGAAGTTCCCAGTACCAAGAAAAAGGGGCACATGCAACAACTGGTCTACACCTAGTGCATGTAAATCCTGCTCCAAGCAGGAGGTCAGATGATTCAGCTTTGGCTGATGATGACCTGGGCTTTTTCTACGATGTTCTTGCCCAGAACACAATCCTTGAAGAGAAGTCAGTAGGCTGCAAAACCTACTTGACCAACTCTCACAAGGAGAAAGACCATCTGCCTCCACCAACCCACAGATGGCACCTTCAGTTGAAGGTTCCCCAAACACTGAGCCACTCCAAACTCAGCCACCTGCCTTGGCTTCAGTCCCTATTTCTCAGGAACAGAACCCTCCTGAGCAAATAGGTGCTGTACTTCAAAATTCCCTCCCTCTCATCACACCCGTAATCACTGACATTGTGACTAAAGCCATTGATGAGAGGCTTTCCTCAACTTTACAACCCTTGATTGATGCTGCTGTGCAAAAGACACTTTCTGCGGTACAAACTCCTTCTACCATGCATCCAAAAAGGGGGAGAGTACTGCAGTGAAAGAAAAGAAGAGGAAAAGAACAGAGGAAGAGAAGGAAGAGAAGCAAGCCAAGAGGAGGAGAAAGAAAAGCAACCACTGCTCACTTACAAGTGAAAGAAAAGTGCTGATGATCATACTACTGAAGACAAATCCTTGGAAGAGCTGGTAAAAGAAGCTGATACTACACACACAGCCGATCCATGGATAAAATAATTGAACAACTCTTCAGGCAAGGGTTTGATACAGCCACATTGGATAGTGAGATCAGAAGGTTGGAAGTGCAAGAGATTCAAACCCGATGGGCTGGGTATGATGCTCTTGAAAAAGAGAGATTGGAGATCATGATCCGCTTTATTGCAAAATACTTAGGAAGATCTTTAATGGAGATTCGCGCGTGGACCAGACAGTATTCTGGCTATAGCCACCAGAATCTATCTGTCTGAGCAATTCCACAAGGAGATTATTATTGAAGCCCTTGATGAGGCTGGGGCTGGTATAAGGTTAGAAATGGCAAAACTTACAAAGGCGAAACTTACTACAAAGATGCTGGATCAACCTTCCCTTCCACCCACTCAAACACAGCCTACCTCTCAAATCTCCAAACCAATCTGTAAGCCAAAATCCAAACATCCTCATTCTTCAAAACCAATTCCTTTACAACCCAACCATCATCCAGTGATGCACCTAGAAGGAGGAGAAGGGTGCTGAGGATGGAAGAAGAAGAAGAAGAAGAAGAAGAAGAGGATGAAGATGATAGTATGCCACTCTCTACTATTCTAAAGCTACCAAAACCCAGAAGTCAACCCATGATCACACCTGACTCTCAAAGGGAAATGGTCAGAGTCAAGATAGAAGATGAAGAACAGCAGAAACAGCACGATGAGCAACTACTGAAGATGGTTGAAAAGGAATTTCCTCGGTTATCATCTATACAAGCCATGAAAGGGCATGCTCAGAGGTTGTACACTCTCAGGCACACATTTCAGTATCAGAAGGAGAGAGTGAGAGTATGGCCAGACCCCAGGGTGAGTTCTAGAATCCATAAAAGAACTATTCCACACAGATACAATGGCCAGGTTAGAAAAACAATAGATTCTACCATCATGTTGGCCATTGTAGTCTCACCTTGGGAAATAATTGATGAATTCAAGAAAGCTCATCAAGCAAAGATGACCCCTCAAGCCTTACTAGAAAACAAGATGATCAAAAGGGGGTTGTTATATAAAAAGCTTGAAGACATCAAGAAGAATGAGCTCCAGTTACTCCTTGAAGGCACCCATCCTGATGAATTTGTCTATAGGGAGGTAACTACAGTGGAGCTGAAAAATGGCAGGACCATGAAGTACTTATATGAGTACTATGGTCCAGAGTTCTTCTTCGAAGGAGGAGTAGAAGAACTCTCCAAGGAGGAACAAGTTGTTCTCCTTGAGGCCTATGTTCGAGAGTCATACAGACTCATTATGGGGAAGTAAATCTCATGAATGGGATAACAACTCTGTGTCCAGTTCCCCAAAACAGAGTTCCCATTCATATCTTGCCAAACAAATATCTAAGATTTCTTCCCAGGCCGGAGCTTACAGGGTCATCTTCTCTACTGATCAAGAAGGAAAAAGACCAATCTTTTGCCAACAATAAGTGGATAATAAATAATTTAGAGGTTTTGGCTGCATTGGTTCAGGGGGAGTTTGTTGGACCAAAAGACCCAATGAGCCAAGATCAGAAAACCTCTAAGTCCCACATGGTATCACAACAACTGCTGAAAGCTTCATCAGCAGTTTGACAAGTTGAAGACTTCAACAGCTGAAGATCAAGTGCTGAAGACTTCAACAGCTGAAGAACTAAAGTGCTGAAGAACACAAGTACTGAAGCTGAACAGCTGAAGAACACAAGTACTGAAGCTGAATAGCTTAAGAACACAAGTGTGAAGCTGAAAGACCAAAGTACTGAAGTACAACAGCTGAAGAGTTTACAAGTGCTGAAGATCAACAACTGATGTACAAAGTCTGAAGACAAAGACTGAAGACATCAGCTGATGATATCTACTGAAGTCATCAGCTGATGAAACTCTGAAGGTCAAAGTCTGAAGATCAAGTACTGAAGCGTCAGTAGTTTGTCACAACTGTTGAAGAGTACTTCTTCAGTAGTTGTGATATCAGTAGTTTTATATTTCTAGTTTCAGTAGTTTTGTAAAACGACTGAAGAGCTTGTTCTTCAGTCGTTGTAGTTTCAGTAGTTTTATATTTCTCAGTAGTTGTAACAACTGATAACACTTAGCATTTTTTGTAAGAAGATGTCAGCTGTTTTGACATCTTCAGTAGTTGTGTTTCAGTTGAAATAAATCTGTTAGATGTCACTATCAAGTGACATCAGCAGACGTCACATCTCTTATATAAGAGGTGTCGACCTAATCATAAGGGTGACATTCTGTTACCACGAAAGCGAATATTGAATGAAATATATTTTTAGATATTCTCTCTCTATATAACCGTCTTTGTTCTTCATTGAATATCGTTTTGTTCTTGTGAATCGACTAATTCATTGGTTGAATTCATTGGTTGAATTTCGTCTTTGTATGTTCGTCACTATTTGTATGTCCATCAAGCTTTTCGTCAAGATTTGCAATGTTTACATCAGTATTTGTAAGTTGATCAAGGTTTTCATCAAGATTTTCAAAGTTTTCATCATTATTTGTAGGTTTATTAAGGTTTTCATCAAGATTTTCAAAGTTTTCATTATTATTTGTAGGTTTACCAAGTTTTCATCAATATTTTCAACTTCTTTATCAATATTCATTGGTTCATTAAGGTTTTCATCAACTTTTCCAAGATTTTCATCAAGTCTTTCATTATTATTAGACGTTGTGGTGGTTACGAATTTAACATTGATCCTTTTACTGATTCATTTAAAGCTTCTCGTTTAGCCTTTTTATCCCATTTTGATGCACCACATTCATACTTCGAATTCAGTTTGACATTGTTATAACTTCTAAATTCTAAGCAACCAAGTTATGATTCCTAGTTATAGTATGTAGTGTAAACTAAATAAGATTATTGAAATAAACTAATGAAGTAATAAAACTAATAAGATTCAAGCAGTTAGATAATCAATAATAATTTAATCAAAAATAAAAAAACGAATAACCACTTCTAAATATCAATATATCAGATCCTATTTCCTATTAATCAGATTCAAGTAATGAGAAATTGTAAGGCCCCGTTCCCGGAAACCACACAGTCGGTAATTCACAGTAATAAAAACATTAAACATTATAACTATGAAATCTTAAGCAGCAGAATTAGTTTATCAAAACCATTCAATTCAATTAAACCACTGGGGTTGAGCAATACAACACTATTTAACTGGATACAAAAGGATTGGTTTACTGTATTACAAAACAACAGCAACATAAAGTACGAATGAATATCAGTCTTTTCCTGCCGAGTAGCTTCACCCTCGTGCCATCCTCAACAATAATTACCTGCCAACTGAAAATGTATAAAAGTCAGCATTGCTGAGTGAGCTCTAGTTTTATAAGTAATAAAATACTTTCTATATGTTCTATATGAAAATACTCTTTTCTGTAAAATATAACTCTGTATTGTATATGCGAGCACGCATCAACTATATGAACAATCATTGTTCGTTCTCTTACTGTATGCCTTGTTTACAATGCATTCTTTTATATTTATTTTTCACTGTCTATGGGGACCAATGAGCAATACCCCAACTATGTTCGTGATGGAAAACGGGTGATGGGCCATCTATATCCCTTGAAAGGGTCAACTGTATCCCCCGAAAGGGTTCTGTGTACTGTGTACAAGGCCGACCCAATCACCCAGGGTACGCAACAAGGGTCCTGCTAATCTCAATTGATTGGCCCTATGTGCACAATAGGGTAGCTATCCCGCAACACAGTTGAGCTAACGACAACACGGTCGTGTCCCTCCTCTGAGCTTGCAAGACTTGTTAATATTTTCATTAATGTTCCTCTTCTTTTCTTTGTTGATCTTTCACATTATTATTACTAGATACTTTACGTTACGATAATAACATACCACGTAGAGTCACATACTATAGTAATAATAATAATAATAACAATAATAATAATAAAGAACATCATATGCAATCATAACATGCATGGAACATCATCATAACTAAGCCCTAGTCAACTCTGGTCAAAACCCTAAAGCACAGACTCCTAGAAAACTTTGTAAAATTTTCTAAGTGTTAGGCGCATGGGAACTATTTAGGCGCATGAGACCTGTTTGGGTGTTTTACCACTATGCAGGCGCATTAGCCAACATTTAATCATTTTATCATTCAGGCGCATGGGTACTATTTGGGTGTATAGACGCACGAGTATTTCAGACGCATGAACACTTAGGCGCATGAGCCAATTGGGCGCATGGGCAGTATTGGGGCGCATGGCCCAACACTTAGTCGTCCGGCTAATATTTCTAGGAGCATGGGCCACTGTTTAGGTGCATGGGCTGTACTTAAACATTTCTAAGATAATCTTAGGCGCATGGGCTACTGTTTAGGCGCATGGACTACACTTAAATCTTTCTAAGGCATTTTCAGACGTATGAACCTTCTGTGTAACTTTTTCTTAGCATGTTTTCATACCCATTCATCAAACCCACCTGTTCTAAGCTCAACATGACTATTCTAAGCATGAACAACCTCTAAACATTCAAGAATTTAACATTTAACAACACAATACATACGGGTAACATACATAAACTTGGAAAATCATTTTAATACATTTTGAGCCCCAAAGATTGGTTAAAACAAGTAAGAATCAGGGTCTAGAACTCACCTGGTGCAACTTGGTGTTCTTCCTTTCTAACCCACTTGCAAATGAGTTCAAACACCTAAAAACAACACCAACACACACACACCCGAGCACATACACAAACACATAAGCACATAATCACATAACTGGGATAAAACCCGTCATAAACATATAAAAACTTTGAATTCTGACGTTGAATTCACTTCTCTTCTTCTTCTTTCTTTAGCCGAGAGTTTCTCTGCTCCCTCTCTCTAAATCCGAAGAAATGGTGATGTGAAATGAGGGTGGGCGGCCATGCCCACCTTTACACCAACTTTTCAAAGATTTTTGTCCTTTTAACACATTTAGTCCCTCCACTTGGACTGAATTACCTTTCTTTCTTTTATTCTCTATTCTTTGTCTTTTTGAAAAAAATAACCCGGTGTTACAAGTCCACCCCTCTTATATAGGTTTCATCCCTGAAACCTATTAATCCTGAAACAGATAAGGATAATGCTGCCTCATCTCCTCCTCAGTCTCCCATGTAGATTCGGATCCCTTCCTGTGCTTCCACTGTACACGCACAAGAGGAACCACTTTATTTCTCAGCCTCTTCTCTTTACGATCGATGATTGCCACTGGTTGCTCCATATAATTGAGGCTTTCATCAACTTCAATGTCCTCCAATGGAACAATCACGTCTTCATCGGCTAAGCACTTTCTCAAATGAGATACATGGAATGTCGGGTGAATTTCACTTAACTCATTTGGCAACTCCAACCTATAGGCCACCTCTTCTACTCGAGCAATGATTCGGAAAGGGCATATATACCTTGGGCTCAACTTGCCCCCTTCCTGAATCTGATGATACCCTTCCAAGGTGAGACCTTCAACATAACCCGGTCACCCACTTGGAATTCAATTGGTCTACGTCGTTCATCGGCATACCACTTCTGTCTATCTTTGGCTACCTTCATGAAGGCTTTAATCTTTTCAAGCTTCTCTGTCGTAGCCTCGATTACCTCGATGCTTCCGCACTCTTTTTGACCAATGTCACCCCAAGAAACGGGTGTTCTGCATCTCCTACCGTATAGCATCTCGTATGGTGGCATGCTAGTGCTTGCATGATAGCTATTGTTGTACGAGAATTCAGCTAACGGTAAGTGGTCATCCCAACTTCCCCCAAAATCAATCACACATGCCCGAAGCAAGTCTTCCAGTGTCTAGATGGTTTTTTCTGACTGACCATCGGTTTAAGGATGATTAGCCATGCTAATATGTAACCTCGTCCCCATAGAATCGTGGAATTTTTTCCAGAATTTAGACGTAAACCGGGCGTCACGATCGGACACAATGGACACCGGCACTCCATGACGAGTTACAATCTTCTTGATGAATAAGTCAGCCAACCTCTCGGATGAATATGTCTCGCGGATCGGTAGGAAGTGTTCGTCAAACGGTCAACAATCACCCATATGGCATCGTACCCCTTCGGATTACGTGGTAGCTTTGTAATGAAATCCATG
Organism: Flaveria trinervia; assembly: GCA_025506515.1. Classification (NCBI taxonomy): domain Eukaryota; kingdom Viridiplantae; phylum Streptophyta; class Magnoliopsida; order Asterales; family Asteraceae; genus Flaveria; species Flaveria trinervia. The sequence goes on along the minus strand of CM046458.1, from coordinate 15,391,437 downwards.
GTGATGTTCTCCCACTTCCATTCCAGTATATCCAATGGTTGGATCTTCCCATACGGCTTCTGATGTTCCGCCTTCACCTGTAGGCAAGTAATGCACTTACTCACATACTCCACCACGTCACGCTTCATCCCCGGCCACCAATAATATTTCTTCATATTTTGGTACATCTTTGTGGCACCAGGATGAATGGAGTATCGAGTCTTGTGAGCTTCATCCATAATCCTCACACGTAGATCGCCGAAACGAGGAATCCACACCCATCCAAATGAGTTTTTACACCAAGTGGGTTTTCACTCAATTCCCCAACCAGACCTCTCATTCTTTCAGAGTTTAGATGATCTTCTCTTAATGCCTCATCCTGAAACTCCTTGACTTGCTTCATTACGTCAGAGGTCATGATTAGTTGGTATGCTTTAACCCGAATCAGCTCGGGCCTCTTCTTCCGGTTAAAAGCATCGGCCACCACGTTGGCTTTGCCCGGATGGTAATGGATCTCGCAATCATAATCCTTTATAAGCTCCAACCATCACCTCTACCTCATGTTCAGATATTTTTGCTCGAAGAAGTACTTCAAGCTCTTGTGGTCCGTGAAAATGGTGCATTTCGTCCCGTACAGATAGTGCCTCTAAATCTTTAGTGCAAAGACCACGGCTGCTAGCTCCAGGTCATGAGTAGGGTAGTTAACCTCATGAACTTTCAACTGTCGGGATGCATAGGCTATAACCTTCCCTCTTTCCATTAATACACACCCCAACCCCGAGTAAGAAGCATCAGAATATACCACCAAATCCTTGCTTCCTTTGGTAATGACAAGACAGGAGCTTGAGTCAACCTCACCCTTAACTCCCCGAACACCTGTTCTTGGCTTGACCCCATACAATTTTACATCCTTTCAAGTCAACTTGGTCAGGGGAGAAGCGATCTTGGAAAGGTCCTAAATGAATCTTTGATAATACCCTGCCAACCCCAAGAAACTATGAATCTCGGATGGCGTCCTTGGATACTTCCATTGCATCATAGCTTCAACCTTAGTAGGGTCTACCATAATCCCCTCTGGATTTATCACGTGACCTAAGAATTGAACTTCACGTAACCAAAACGCGCATTTGGAGAATTTGGCATACAACCTCTCCCTTCTTAAGGTCTCTAACACCTCCCGAATATGATCGGCGTGCTCCTCCTTGCTCTTTGAGTAAATCAGGATATCATCAATAAACACAATCACTGATTTATCAAACATTGGCAAAACACTCGATTCATCAAATCCATAAAAGCAGCTGGCGCATTGCTCAATCCAAACGACATAACGAGGAAATCATAGTGACCGTAGCGTGTGCGAAAAGCTGTTTTAGGAATGTCCTGCTCCTTCACTTTCAGCTGATGGTAACCAGATCGAAGATCTATCCTCGAAAACCAACTGGCACCTGGGAGCTGATCAAACAGATAATCTATTCTTGGTAGGGGGTATCGGTTTTTCACTGTCAACTTGTTCAGCTCTCGGTAGTCAATACACATCCTCATACTATTGTCTTTCTTCTTCACAAATAATACCGGAGCACCCCGTGGAGAGATACTCGGTCTAATGAACTCCTTATCGAGCAGCTCTTGCAACTGTTCCATCAGTTCTTTCATTTCTATGGGGGCTAATCGATACGATGGCTTGGCAACTGGTCGAGCACCGGGTATCAAGTCAATTTGGAACTCAATCTCGCGATCTGGTGGCATGCCGAGTAAGTCTTCCGGGAATACGTCCGGAAAGTCACACACAACTGGTACATCAAATAGTTGCGGTGTTGGCGCGTCCACATCCTTTACGTAGGACAAGTAGGCACTACATCCACGCCTCATGCACTTTCCCGCCACCCCCATCGAAATCACTTTCGGAATTGTCGTGACGCAATCTCCATAAATCGTAACCAAACTCCCATCGGACGCAACTAATCGAATTATCTTCTTGCGACATACGATGTTTGCTTCATAGGTTGCTAACCAGACCATCCCTAGTACTACATCAAATCCACGTAGGGGTATCACATGTAACCTAGAAGCAAACCTATGACCTTCTAGTTCTATGGTACAATCCTCTATCACATCAGTGATTCTAGTGGACTTACCAATAGCAGATTCTACATCAAATGGTGCACTGACCTTTCTACTGATAACAGGCAACTTAGCGCAGAAAGTAGTAGAAATAAAACGCCTACTAGAACCAGAGTCAAACAATATAGAGGCACAAGTTTGGTTTAACAGAAACGTACCTGACAAAACATCGGGATCAACTCTGGCTTCCTCCCGGGTCATAGTGTATGCTCTAGCACTTGCCCTCTGCCCTCCTTCTTCCGGCTTCTTATTTCCCGCTTCCGAGCTCTCCGCCCTCGGCTTCTTACAGTCTCTGCCAATGTGGCCAGACTGACCACACCTGAAGCAGACATTCATCCCCATCCTGCACTCTCCAGCATGCTCCCTTCCACATTTTCCACATTTCTTCCTCCCTACACCAGCTGTGACCACACGTCGGTCACCTACCTTCGCCACCTTATTATTTGGGGTGGCTCCACCACGTCCAAACCGTTTCCCATTCCAGTTCCTTCCATCCCCACTCGTTTTCTTCACCTCAGCCACCACCACCACCTCGCGCTCATCATATAATCTGCCAGCCAGATCAACCGGCGACCTAAAAGTGCTTGGCCGGGCAACGATCATATGCCTATGGATATCTACTGGAAGCCCTTGGATGTATCTCTTAATCTTTCGTGACAGTGGTGTCACTTGATCGGGCACCAGCCGCGCCATTTCATTGAATTTAGTGGTGTACTGCTGGTGTGTCAATGTTCCCGCCTCCAGCTGCAAGAACTCCGTTTCCACCTTATTCATCTCTCTGTGAGGATAAAATTCCTCAATCACTAATTTCTTTAGTTCGGGCCATCTTATCCTTCCAATGGCCCTGCTACCCTAGGATTGGACAATGTTTTCCCACCAACACAAAGCTGAGTCCACAAGAGAGTGGGTAGCAAATTTCACCTTCTGATCTTCACGGCACTCACTGATATCGAGGACAACCTCCATTTCCCTCACCCACCGGTGTGCAGCTGCAGCAGTGCCATTCCCATCGAAAGTAGGGGGCTTGCATCTCACAAAAGCCCCATAGTTACAGCCTCGGGTCGCCTCTGGCGCATGCTCTTCTTCTTCCTCGTTCTCATCATCAGAGAGAACCGTTTCCAGGTCTAGTTGTTCTCGTCCTCATGAGGACCTGTTCCTCTCTTTTCTTTCCCCATCCCTTACGGCCTTGATCACTTTAGTCACTACAGATGGTAGAATCATCTGCATGACCTGGTGAACCTCTTCCACCACAGCCTCCTTTACTGACGCTCTCAGATTGGCGCTCTCGTTACCACCCTCCGGATGAGGGGTCTCTGGTTCTTCATGAACCACCTTCTCTACTCTGGGTCTCCTTATCTTGGGTCGCGGAGCAGCACCATGACCTTCACCACGAGAGGCTTTTAAAGATCTACTGCCAGCCATCCTTTATAAGCACACTATAAGATTCAAACACTAACACGGTCATTCAAGGTAATACTCAGTTTATGTCAAGTATAGTAAGTCCCTAATTACAGTGGCCAGTTGTGATTAGCCACTTACTTTACTCTTCATATCCTAAGCATCTCCTATCCTGACTTAATCTGTATCTAAAAATCTACTAAGAGACATAATCAAATAGCATGTGCACATAATACCGGTTAACATTAGGATAAAACATACTTGATGGCACGTAGCTACTCGGGTTAGACATCCCTCTATTTGTCCCATTTTCAGCCTAAGTTTAGGTTTTAAAAGTTAATTTTAACCCAATTCTCTTAAACTTTGGCTCTGATACCAACTTGTAAGGCCCCGTTCCCGGGAACCTCACAGTCAATCATTCACAGCAATTAAAAACATTAAACATTATAACTAAGAAATCTTAAGTAGCGGAATTAGTTTATCAAAAACCATTCATTTCATTTAAACCACTGTGGTTGAGCAATACAACACTATATAATACTTTCTATATATTTTATATGCAAATACTCTTTTCTGTAAAATACAACTCTGTACTGTATATGCGAGCACGCATCAACTATATGAACAATCATTGTTCGTTCTCTTTACTGTATGCCTTGTTTACAATGCATTCTTTTTTATTTATCTTTCACTGTCTATAGGGACCAATGAGCAATACCCCAACTATGTGCGAGATGGGAAACGGGTGATGGGCCATCTATATCCCTCAAAAAGGTCAACTGTATCCCCCGAAAGGGTTCTGTGTACTATGTACAAGGCCGACCCTATCACCCAGGGTACGCTACAAGGGTCCTGCCAATCTCAATTGATTGGCCCTGTGTGCATAATAGGGTAGCTAACCCGCAACACAGTTGAGCTAACGACAACGCGGTCGTGTCCCTCCTATAAGCTTGCAAGACTTGTTAACATTTTTATTAATGTTCCTCTTCTTTTCTTTATTGCTCTTTCACTTTATTATTAATAGATACTTTACGTTACGATAATAACATACCACGTAGCGTCACATACTATAAGTAATAATAATAATAATAATAATAACAATAATAATAATAAAGAACATCATATGCAATCATAACATGCATGGAACATCATCATAACTAAGCCCTAGTCAACTCTGGTCAAAACCCTAAAGCACAGACTCCTAGAAAACTCTGTAAAATTTTCAAAGTGTTAGGCGCATGGGAACTATTTAGGCGCATGAGCCCTGTTTGGGTGTTTTACCACTATGCAGGCGCATCAGCCAACACTTAATCATTTTATCACATAGGCGCATGAACTATGCAGGCGCATGGATACTATTTGGGCGTATGAACACTTACACGCACAAGTACTTCAGACGCATAGACACTTAGGCGCATGAGCCACTTGGGCGCATCAGCACTATTGGGGCGCATGGCCCTACACTTAGTCGTGCGGCTAACATTTCTAGGCGCATGGGCCACTGTTTAGGCGCATGGGCTGTATTTAAACATTTCTAAGGTAATCTTAGGAGCATGGGCTACTGTTTAGGCGCATGGGCTACTGTTTAGGCGCATGGACTACACTTAAATATTTCTAAGGCATTTTCAGACGTATGAGCCTTCTGTGTAACTTGTTCTTAGCATGTTTTCATACCCATTCATCAAACCCATCTGTTCAAGCTTAACATGACTATTCTAAGCATGAACAACCTCTAAACATTCAAGAATTAACATTTAACAACACAATACATACGGGTAACATACATAAACTTTGGAAAATCATTTTAATACTTTTTCAGCCCTAAAGATTGGTTTAAAACAAGTAAGAACCGGGGTCTAGAACTCACCTAGTGCAACTTGGGTGTTCTTCCTTTCTAACCGCTTGCAAATGAGTTCAAACACCTAAAAATAACACCAACACACACACACCCGAGCACATACACAAACACGTAAGCACATAATCACATAACTGGGATAAAACCCGTCATAAACATATGAAAACTTTGAATTCTTAACTTGAATTCACTTCTCTTCTTCTTCTTTCTTTAGCCGAGAGTTTCTCTGCTCTCTCTCTCTAAATCCGAAGAAATGGTGATGTGAAATGAGGGTGGGCGGCCATGCCCACCTTTACACCAACTTTTCAAAAAATTTTGTCCTTTTTACACATTTAGTCCCTCCACTTGGACTAAATTACTTTTTTTCTTTTATTCTTTATTTCTTTGTCTTTTAGAAAAAAATAACCGGGTGTTACAGAAATAAAACAAATGAACCAATTCAAAAGTAAAAAGCAAATCGTCAAACCATAAATTTTAAAAACTAACCTGATTTTCATATGTCAAGTAAAAAGAATAAAAGACGGCTTGGCATTTTTAATCAATAGTCACCAGTTCCAAGTTCCAATTTCCGATATCAAGATTCAATTCCTTTTGGACATCTCCGGAGTGTCGAATGTGAACAAGCGAATCTGCCTTCTAGTCTTTTTAGTGGATTATAGCAAGATCAAAATCCAAAATCCAAAATCAAAACTTCGCAAGTCCGCAACCCTTGTTAATCATATAATCCAAAATCGCAAAAAGTGTCTAATATTAAACTCAAGTTTGCAATCACAACCCTTGAATATTTGAATTAAAAATTGAACCAAAAGAAACGAATGAGAATTTATTGAACGATTTCAACATAATATTACTATTATGGTGTTAATGATCTAGAAGAGTCGCAACTCGCAAGCAAGTTTGCTGTTGTTGGAACTTCGAAGGCCGAAGGGGTGACCCACAGGTCCGGATTAGCAAGTCAACAACGCCAAAGTGGTACAGGCGCACACCACGCTTAAAACTTGATGAGTTGATGATTACCGAGAAACCATTGGAAATTTTGTTGTCCTGAATTTTGATGAAAGAGGTGGCCATTTACTTATGTAGGAAGAAGAAATGTGGGGAGAGGCGGTGAGGGAAAGGGAAGAGCCACTTAGGGCTTTAGGATAGATTTGAGCCTACATATGATATTAGGTTAATAATATTTGAGGCCCTATGAGTTTTGGAGGTCCAAAGCCCTAGCGTGGGCCAGTTGTACTATTGGTTCGGCCCTGAACATACTGTTAATAGAAAACAAGAAAGCTTTTTGTGCTAGGGTTAACACAAGGAAGTGTCGCCTGGGAACATGTTGGAAACACTTTAAGTCTTTAAGAATAGTCGGTGAGTGTCGTTAATTTCAAAGAAAACTTCAATTTACATTCTTTGATAAGTTTACCATGTAATAGGCTAAAATCTCCCCATAGGTTATTGTACACTGAACACTCTATGGCTTCACTAGACTTGTCAAGGTTTCACCTTGCATCTTGATTTATTTTGCAACAACCCTAATGTGATTCTTCTTTAGTTTCCTCTCCATCCCCACTTCTAACTGACAAAATTAGATAATAACAAAGATAATACGAAAAAAAGTGTATAATAAAAAAAATAGCCTAAATAAAAAACTAACCTCAGAAAAAAAATCAAAAAAGAAAAGCAAACATAAGTGGCTCGACCCCAACTCGAATTGTTCTTGAAATCACCAAAAAAAGTGTCAAAAATGTGTCCTTAGCAATGGCTTTAAAAACTTGATGTGTGAAAATATATATGTTATTTTATTTAAGAAAATGTTCTTCACAAATTAGTTTAAAATTTGAAATTCTCAACAAACTGACACCAACGACAAGTATACCGGTCGTGATATAGTAAAGTTTAGATAAGTCCGGATATCATACTCTGGAGACAAGTTTGGCGGTAGTGCTGTTCAAATAGCTTCGAAACTCGCTCGGAACTCGTTCAAAAAAAGCTCTAAAATTTGCTCGTTCGATTTTGGTTTGGTTGTTTACAACCGAGCCGTTTGATTTGGTTTGTAAACGTACAAAGCACGAGCAAAGGTAAGCTCGCTCGTAGCTCGCTCAGTTTCGCTCGAATTATTTTTAAATATAACTTTTATATACTATATATATGTATATGGTAGTTTATTTATTTAGAGTTTGCGATATTAACATTTTAATTATTTACCAAGTTACCTTTAGCCCTTTATAATTTTTTAAAATATTATTTTTTGAATTTTTGTATACTTGTTAATCTTTAAATTAAGTATAATGTTTGTAGCCTATGGGCAAGGTTGTTGGATAGCCAAAGAAAAAAAGCAGGTATAGTGGACATGAAAATAGTCACAATGGAGGTTGTGGGCGTGGTTACACCATCATTTATTCGAACTCGAGTTAAAACTTTATGTTCCTTTAAGATTTATGTTTTGTTAAACTTATTTGTATTTTTTTTATTACATTGTTGGGTTTGAGTTGAAACTTGAAACTTTTGAATGAATGATTAGTGCTGTACTAAATTGTAATATTAAACCGAGTCAAAACGAACAGAACCGAGTGCTCAATTATAAACTAAACCGAGTTTGTGCTAACATTTTTTTTTTGATTTCTTAAATTCAAATTGAACCGAGCGGCTCAGTTTGTAAACGAACTGATTTCGAACAAGCCTTCGTTCAGTTCGGTTCGATACGTGAATAACCTTATTTGGCGGGTTTAGTGACTAAACCTCAATTGACTTCTAACATAATTAATTTTATTCTAAGTAATTATTAATAAATGAACTAAAAATTTAACTTACATAATCTAATGACCACAAATGAATAATCAAATAAGAATTCAAACTTGTAAACTTAAATACAATTAAATATATGAAATAACTAACTAGATAGGAATCTAACTAACATGTAATGATACAAATGCAATTACTCATATGACTATCCCTAAAAGTATAGATCTAGGGTCAACTAAGTTTGTTGTTACTCTGTAAGAAAACTAAAAACATGTGTGAAGCACAACATAGGTTTATTAAAAAATTAAATGGAAGATCACCTGTTCGACCATAGTATCTTCAAGATTGTATTTTCCAACCCTATGACAACCAACAACTTAATCAACTTCAATTAAATATTCTAAATCACTAACACCACAAATAAAAGGCAAAAAAATACTCCCATGAAATCTAAGCCTAATAACAATGGATAGGACCCCTAGCTTCTAGACAAGGTATCACACAAAAATACTATCAAAATCACAATCAATGCTCCTAAAATTATCTCTAATTAATGAGTAAAATAAAAAAAATAAAGTAATTAATTAAACATGCAAAAGCTAATATAGATGTCACGTAATCCATCAAGATCAAGCACACACGAGTATGGCGACAATTTTTAAACAAAAAACAGTACACGTGTTCATACTTAAGTAAGAAAATAGTCAAAGGATGTTAGTTTTTAACCAAACCTGAGAGGTATGATACAATTTTAGCTACTCATGATGTTCATAAACATTGAGAAGAATAATAAAGTTACACACTTTATAAAGATAAATGTGAGAGTCAATGAGACAAACAAAAATAACCAAAAGGAAACGGAACGGTCTTCATGAATCAATTCTTGCTTCTAGATCTTGTTTCCCGTTTTAAAATTGTTCTCAAATCGTGCTCAACAGCCTCAAAGTTGAAATCAGAACTTTGCTCTTGTGCATCGTCGGTATCCCCGTTTTCTACCGTCACTTCTTTTGTATTTATAGATCGTCATATTAGGTTTATTTTCTTGTGTCCACCTATCCGATATTTAAACTTCGTATGGCGGCTGCAACAAATATTTTTGTGATAGCATTTTTCATGCGCCTAAGATGGGTTTAACAATTAATTAGTAGAAAAATAATTGAATGGATCAACCGAGAATTAAAGTTGATGCGATTCTAAGAGTTAATTTATTATTGTTTCACATACTAAATTTGTTCATTTATTTTTCTTTTAAGATCATAAATATATTGAATGTATATCAAAATATTTTGCAGATCAAGCTTTAAAGAAAAGTAATAATATATGAAATATATTTAGTGTTTTAGTCTCAACTTTAGTAAAAATATATGTTTAGAGCATATGATCTCTTGAAACTTATTGAATACGAATGTGAACCAAATATAAGTAAAATTATCTAAAACTACTCAAAAAAGAGGCATTAATTATATATAATATGTATAGTTTAGACCATATAAAAAATTAACTCATGCAAAGAGATAACATCCATTAATATGATATGGTCCAAATTATACAAATAAAACACTATTAAATTAGTATTTCATATTCATTGAACTTGGATCTTAGGATTCACTATGTTTGTGACCTAGTAATTAAAATTAAGATGGGTGTATGTGTGTGAATTAAAGAGCAAAGAGATGGATAATGTTACTTTTATGATTTCATTAATGTTGATGAACAAATTACAATGAGAATCATAGATGAAAGATGGAAATCAAACCTACCCAAAGGAGGAATTCTGCTTTGGTGGTGATTCACACCATAAGAAGCGCAAACACAAAAACCACACTTGTAAAAATGCACTAGTGGTCTATTTTTACTATTGTACAATGAGATATTCACTCGGCCGTGATTATCATTTGGTAAGCTTTAGTTTATTCCATTGTTAAACCTTAACAATACACGTGTAACACCCGATTATTTTTAGAAGACTCAAACGAATGAATAAAGTGAAGGAGAAAGAAAGAAAAGCCATTTAACCCAAGTTGAAGGGTTAAAAGTGTCAAAAGGTCGCAAATCTTTAAAAGTTGGTGAATATAGGCGGTATGGCTGCTCATCTCTCTCTCTTGCTCATATCATTTGGGTATGTGTTTGATATTGTTATGACTATGCTTATAAGGCTTAGAATGTATGATTTAAGCTTAGAACATGATAGGTGATTGTTTGAGGACTGAATTATGATGTTTAGGATGACTTAGACTGCCCATGCACCCAAACAATAGCCGATGCGCCAAACAGAAATAACTACCTAAGTGTCCCATACGCCCAAAACCTCATGCGCCTAGAAATAGGCTTAAATATACTTAAGTGTTGCGCATGCGCCCCCTTAGTGTTCCTCATGTGTCTGAAAGGCCATGCCCCTGCATAGTGCTCATGCGCCTGCATAGTGCCCATGCGCCTGCATAGTGCCCATGCGCCTGCATAGTGCCCATGCGCCTGCATAGTGCCCATGCGCCTGCATAGTGCCCATGCGCCTGCATAGTGCCTATGCGCCTAAAGACTTAGAAATATTTTTTGATTTTTGGGAAAAAAGTAGAATGTAGGCTTTGACTTGGGAGGTTCTTGGGGGCTATGTAAGTTGAAATTTTGAAGTCATAGATGATGAAATGGGTAATGTATAATGATGATGATTGATGCTTATGCATGATGGTATGTATGATGTATGTTATGTATGTATGATGGTGCCTTGTATGGTGATGTTTGTATGTTTATGTTTATGTTCCTTGTTATGTATGATCATTTTCCCGTGGCTTTACATTGAATGTTAATGAATGAAATGAAAAGTATTATGTAACGTAAAGTGGAAGATAATGAAAAGGGAAACCTAATAAAATAATGCATGCATTAATGAATGAATGAAAGTAAGAAAGGCTTGCAAGCATATATATGGAGGTTCACACCCAATGAAGGGTGTTAGCTCAACTGTGTGCGGGTTAGCTACTCCACAAGGATACACACTGGGGTCTAATCCTTGTGATTCACCATATGTATGGGATCCTTGCCGCTTGACCCAGGTACTAGAGTCAACTTCGTGCATAATGTTCGAGGTCTATGAAAGACCTCAGGCCAAGTAACCAGCTTCGTGCATAATATTCGGGGTATAGCATATGGCATTGGTCCGACATGAAAGAGAAAAGATAAGTGGTGAATGTACTTGCCCTAGGTACTTGAGTCAGCTTCATGCACAATGTTCGAGATATATGAAAGACCTCAGGCCCAATAACCAGCTTCGTGCACAATGTCCGGGGTATTGTACATGTTATCGAAAAGTAATGAGCGTACGAATGAAAGTATGAAAGTATGAATGAAAGTGAATGAATGTGACAAAAATGAATGATAATGTCGTACGATGAATGAAATAAAGTTAACAAACAAATGAGGAAGATAATAATGTTATTATCTATGTGTATGTACGATGTGTGATCATGTGCAAAAGTATAGTATGATTTGAAAGAAAGTAAATAACGATTTTAAATGAAAGTAAATTATGTTTTATTTTAAAACTATAACTCACTCAGAAACACTAACTTTTATTTGTTTCCAGTTGGCAGGTAAAGGTTGCTGAGGATGGCACGGGGCGGCTACTTGGCTCTTTTTGGATGGCTTCCATTTTTATAATGCTTTTGTGATGTAATGTAACATGTATTTTGTAATGTGCTAATGATGTATTATTTTTCAAAAGCTTTTATAATCAAATGAAATGTTGTTTTTAATGTTTCCGTTGCGATGTTTTAATGAAGTTAATGTAAATACATATGTTTTATGTGAAATGATTGACCAGCTGTAATCGTCCTAAGAACGGGGCCTTACAAGTTGGTATCAGAGACAAAGCTTAAGTGAAATTGGTAAATTTAAAAAAAAACTAACATAAACTGAAAATGGGACGGAAAGGAAAGGGATGCCAGTCTAAGTAGTTGCGTGCCATTAGGTATTTTCTTAATGTTAACCGACATTATGTCCACATGTTATGTGATTTTTCTGTGTGTTGTTAGTAGATTTAGACACTAATGTAGTCAGGATAGGAAATGCTTGGGATATGAAGAGTAAAGTAAGTGGCTAATCATAACTCGCCACTATAATTAGGGACTTACACTACTTGACATAAACTAAGTTGTTCACTTGAATGACCGTGTTGGTGTTTGAATCTTATAGTGTGTTAGAGGATGGCCGTTGGTAGATCATTGAAGGCTTCACGTGGTGGAGGTCGTGGTGGATGTGGTACTGAACCATGGGTCACGAGAGGAAGGCCTAGAGCCGAAAAGGTGGTTCATGAAGAACCCGAGACCCCTCATCTAGAGGGCGGAGATACGAGTGATAACTTGAGAGCCTCAATGAAGGAGGCTGTTGTGGAGGAAGTGCATCAAGTCATGCAGACGATCTTACCGTTTGTGGTGACCGAAGTAATTAAGGCTGTGCGGAAGGGGAAAGAAGAGAAGGAATAGGTCCTTTGGGGGACGGGAGCGGCCGGAGACAAGACGGTCTTCTTTGAAGATGAAGAAGAGTTTGCGCTGGTGTAACACCTGGTTATTTTTGGAAGAATCAAACGAAGGAATTAAGTGAAGAAAAAGAAAGAAAAGCTATTTAACCCAAGTTGAGGGGTTAAAAGTGTCATAAGGACAAAATGTTTGAAAAAGTGGGTGTAAAAGGTGATGGTCGGCCCATGTTGTGTGCCTACATTTTTTCATTCGGATATTTCTAGAGAGAGAAAGTGAAAGAGAGTAGAAACTCTTGGATTTTGAAGAAAAAGAGCTGAAAAGATCGAATTCAAGGTAAGAATTCATGTGTTTAAGATGTTCTAATTGGTTTCATCCTTGGTTGTATGATTATGTATGTTGTGTGTGTTCGGGTGTGTGTTTCAACTTTCAAGTGGGTTTCTAGGTGAGAACTTGTAGCAATTGGGCTTTGAAGGAAGTCTTACCCAAAGAGGCTGTTAAGGTGAGTTCTAAAACCCCTCTTTTACATGTTTTTAATTGCTTTGAGGCTGAAAATGCATGTATGTAGGCTTTTATTAAATGAGTTTTCACCCGATTGTATATGTGTATGTGTGTATGTGTTTTCGGGTGGGGAGTGAATTGGGCTATGTTTATGTTTGTAGAGATTAATGAAGAAGCTGATGCAACCTAAACATCCAATGTCTATCCAGCATGCTGCACAAGTTCTATGAAGAAGAATGCTTAGGAAGTTTCACACATGCAACAGAAATATTCTAAGTGTGAAATCTTCCGAAGCCAAGACCAATATCTTTCGAAGCCAAATATGAACTCTTCCGAAGCCTTAGAGACAAAGTCTTCCGAAGCTTCAACTCATGAAGACAGATTTCTTCCGAAGACTTTTAACACATGCTTTCTCTGATGTATTTTTCCATAAAGCTATACACCTTTCCACTACACCTCTTTAAGGTCACCAACATACATGAGTTGGTGAAAAGGTCCATGCTTTTGGTAACTGTATATTGAGGTCTTGAGTCTGTAACTTTCTACTTCATGTACTTTATCCTTTTTGTAATAGATAAGGATATGAGCTATGGCATGTCATAGTCACTAGTCAAAAGGCAATCTGACTTTTGACTCTACAATTGATTTTGTTTGTGTCTAGTCAATTGTATCCAGCTGGCTTTCAAAGTATAGCCGGCTATAGGATGTAGTATAAGTATCTCATGTTATTGTATCTTTCCATTATGCTTTGTAACACTTGTAATAGAACATAGAGAAAGCAATATACTGCATTCTTGAAGACCATACACTTGTGTTCAGTCTCTTACATTACTTGTATTCTTAGTATCTTATTGTAGTTAATCCAATCTTACTGTTTGATTAAGTTTTAGTTAATCTCCTCTTTGTGTTGTTGTGTTGTAATTGACCCCTTCACGGGTCCTGTATTTGGTATCAGAGCATTTTAGGCTCTTGATATAAGATCTCACCATCTTAAGATCCCTCACACACACAAATACTAAACTTTTCAAATGGCAACCATTTCCAAGACTGATATGGAAACTGGAACCATGAACAAGTCCCCACTGATCACTCTTGATGAGTTTGATACCTGGTGTTTGAAAATGGAAGGTTTCATAAGGTCTTTTGATTCAAAAATGTATCAAGAATGGACCTTTCATACCTAGCAGCCCTTCTGCTACTGGTGCTGGTATGATCCCCAAGGATGTGGCTAACTACTTTGATGAAGATAGGAAGAGAGTAGAGATTGACAGAAAAGCCATGGCAGCCCTTCAAACTGCCCTTCCAAACTCTGTGTACAGAGGTTTCAAGAAGTGCAAAACAGCCAAGCAGTTGTGGGATGCACTGAAACTGATGTATGATGGTTCCTCTGAAGCCAAGGAGAACAAAAAGGATCTCCTGAAGCAGCAGTTTGAAAGCTTCACCTTCAAAACAAGTGAAACCATGACTCAGCAATGCTTCAGGTATGTTGAGATTGTGGATACCCTTGTGGATGGAGGAGTTTCTCTTGAGAATAGAGACATTGTAAGGAAGTTCATGTCCTCACTTCCTAGGCAGTGGACACATTACTGTGTGGTGATCAAGAAGACTGAAAATCTCAAAACTCTCACTCTGACAGAGTTATATCGGATTCTCAATGGCTACCAGATGGAGATGAACATGCAAGGTTTATCTAGCAACTCCAACAATCAAATGGATTCAGCCCTAAATGTGGTTGAAAGGGATAGCATAGAACCCAAACATCATCTCATATGCTACCCTGACAACTCACCAAAGGGTCCTTTCATCACCTTCCTAGAGACACCAAGGGAGAACTACACTCAAGGAAGCACATTCCAAGAGACAAGCTCTTCTCAAGCTTTTGTTTCTTCTGATGAAAGCTGTGGCAACTCTCTTTTCACTCTTGAAGACCTGGACTGTATTCATCCAGATGATCTAGAATACATGGAAATAGTCTAGCAGATGGCTCTTCTAACTTACAGAGCCAAGAAGTTCTACAAGAGGACTGGAAGGAAGTTTCCAAGCAATGCAACCAATGGAAAGTTTGGCCTGGACAAAGGCAAAGTAAAGTGTTACAACTGTAACTTGATGGGCCACTTTGCCAGAGAATGTAAGGCACCTAAAACAAGTGGTGCGCAAACATAATCCAGACCCAACTACGCTGACAAAGCTCTCTAGAATGAGAAGTCAAAGCAGTAGGCTGATGTTGTTGTTGAAGAAGGAGGCTTTGACTGGAGCTTTTAGGTGGAAGATGCTTCTCCTAACCAAGCATTGATGGCATATCATGATGAAGCCAAGGTATTGGAACATCTCTGTACTCCTGAATGCATTGCTAAAGTCAATAGATACATGTCCTATAACTTGGAGATGAGATCTGACCTTGAGTCCTTAAACATTTTAAAATCTGATTTTAGAAAGTCTGAAAATGATTATAAACTAAAGATAGAGGACCTTGAGAAAACCATTTCAGTTCTAAAACATGAACACACAAATTTTAGGACTCAAATGAAAGATCTCATAACCAAGCTGACTGAGTGCCAGGCTGAGCTTGTGAACAGCAAAGCCAGGGCAGAAAAGTGTGTTCTTGAAGAAGAGACCTTCAAGAAAGTATATCATCATCCCTGCACAACAAAGTGTGCTATCAAAATAGGCAGGGGCTGGGATCCAATGAGATAGCTCCTCCACACACAATCTTGTTTGTAAGATCTCCTGGGTGTGGAACTTGTGAAGATGAGCTTCCACTCATAGATCCTATACGTGAAGAGGATGAAGAAGAGATAATGAAGAATTCCTCTGAGAAGAGTGAAGTGGAGGATTCTAAGAAGGGCCACTATCCTTCTGAGGAGAAGAAGAACACTGTGATGACCAAGTCCATGAGAAAGAACTTGATCAGAAAGAGCAAAAAAGGCAAGGAACGCTCAAGAGATCAAGACTACTTTTGACTCTAAGTAGAAACAAGTTTTCATATTTGCAAGATTCAAAGTAGTAAGGATTGAAGACATCAACCAAAATTCTTCTGCTTAGAGTTCTGGTTCATGCTTAACTCATCTCAGTAACAAGAAGAAGACTGATATGCTGTGTACCACTACTACACAACATGAACAGTTCCCAGTCCAAAGGAACTGTCTCAACATCTGAAAAGGTGAAGGTGGAGAAGGGATGTGACCAAAGACATTCTTGTTCCCAGCAGAAGACTCTTGTGAAGAAGAAAATAGTGTGTGTCATGTATGAAAGTACCACTCATGTTGCTAAGGATTGTCTATACAATCCTAAAGGTACTGTCCATATGACCAAGTCAAAGACTTTAAGAGTTCCAAGAAGATTCAAGCTTCGGAAGGAAAACCTATTTCCTTCGGAAGCTCCAAGTCTAAGAAGAAGGCAAGTGGAAAATTACCCTCAGAAGAGAAATTGGCCTTGGAAGAAGGAGTTCTTCTGAAGCACTGAAGCCTACTGCAGTGTCTGCAGAATCTTCCGAAGGTTCAGTTATCAAAACTTCCGAAGTTCCAAAACCTTCTGAAGTTTTGAAGGTCAAGTCCAAGACTCCAAAGGTGGTGTGGAAGTCTAAGAAAGACCAAGTGACTGAGAATTCTCCATCAACAATAGCCCAAGATCCTCTTAGCACAACCATAGGATCTATTACTATTGCATTACCTTCTATTAATAAGCCCATGAAAAGCAAGGCTTGGGTTCCAAATGTAACTAATCAACTTCTTTGTGCAGGGACAGCTGAAGACAAACAAAAATGTCTAGATCATTGATAGTGCCTGTTCCAAGCACATGACATGCTACTACTCCAAAACTTTGAAAGAACTGATGGAGGACCAGTTGCTTTTGGAGGAGATGAAGGTGGTTACATTTCTGGAAGGGGCATGGTCACAAATGGTAAGATCAGTATTGAAAGGTAAACTTTGTCAAAGAGCTTGGGTACAATCTTCTGAGTGTATCCCAATTTTGTGATCAGAGTCATAACATGCTCTTTACTGAGCATGAGTGCATTATTCTCAAGCTTGGTGTGGTCATTCCTCATGAGCATATCATGCTTAGAGCCCCCAAGAAAGGGAACATGTACAAGATGGATTTGCAAGAAACATCTCCCTCTGGAGAAGTAATATGCTTTCTCTCTAAAGCCAGTAGTGATGAGTCTTTCCTATGGCATAAAAGAATGTGCCATGTAAACTTTAATAACATGAACAAGTTAATTAAGAATGATTTGGTAACTGGATTACCAAAGAAAGAGTTTACAAGTGATGACCATTGTGTTGCATGCCTGAAAGGGAAGCAACATAAGGTATCTCACAAGCCTAAGGAAAGAAACTCCATCACTACACCCCTACACTTGCTACATATGGATCTCTTTGGCTCCACTAGTGTAATGAGTCTAGGAAGGACCTCTTATTGTTTAGTGATCATAGATGACTTTACAAGATTCACTTGGGTTTTCTTCCTTAGAACTAAGCATGAGACTCCTAAGATTATGAAGAATTTCATCTTAAATATTGAGAATCATCTTATCACAAGGTCAAGATCATAAGATATGATCAAGGAACTAAATTTAAGAACCAAATCCTTGATACATTCTATGACGAAAAGGGTATTACAAGACAATACAGTGCTCCTAGGACTCCTCAGCAAAATGGTGTTGCTGAGAGGAGAAACAGGACACTGATTAAAGCTACAAGAACCATGCTGTCTGACTCTAAGCTGCCCATCACCTTCTGGGCAGAGGCTATCAACACTGCCTGCTATGTGCAGAACGGAGTTTTAGTGGTCAAAACTCATGGCAAAACTCCTTATGAACTTTGGCACAAGAGGAAACCTTTCATTGGTTTTCTCAGGTCATTTGGATGTCCTTGCACCATCTTGAATACCAAAGATCAAATTGCCAAGTTTCTTGAGAAATCAGATGATGGACACTTTATTGGATACTCTTTTCAAGCTAAGGCTTATAGAGTGTACAATCTCAAAACTAGAATTGTTGAAGAGTCAGCCAATATGACTTTTAGTGAAGACACACCCTGTGCAGCTGGTTCTGGTCCTGATTGGCTATTTGATCTTGACTTAGTTACCAACTGTCTTAACAAATCTTATGAGAATGTTTCAGGATCTATAGAAAATTAAATACAGGTGATCCTGATCCAAGATTTGAGCTAAGAAGACCTTCAATTCATACATCTTCAGCTCTAGTTGGAACTACTTCTGCTAATGAGGTTTTTATCAGCACTACAATGACAAACTCAGCTGATACATCTACGGTGCCTTCAAATTCCAGCTCAAAGGCTCCACAACTAGATAAGAACATCTCAATTATGGAAGATAACAATGGTGGTGATGACAGTGACCAAGAATTTCTTGATGCCACTAATCACACTATAAATGAGAACATCAATGATGTCATACACTGCTTGGATCAAGTTTCACTTGAAAAGTGTGCTGATGTGGTAGGAGAAACATCTATGCCAGATTCTAAATTTCTCTAATTTAGATCTTTCTTAGCAACTTGCTATGATCCCTCAGCTTAGGATCCATAAGTCTCACCCCACCACAAACATCGTTAGAGATGTTGTCACAGGGGTAAGGACAAGAGGACAAACCCATGAAGCAAATGTTTGTCTTCACTCTTGTTTCTTATCCCAGATAGAGCCAAAGAAAGTTGATGAGGCTCTAAAGGATGGAGGTTGGGTTGAAGCTATGCAACAACAGCTGCTTCAATTCAAAAGGCGGAAAGTTTGGAACCTTTGTCCTCTTCCTTATGGAAGACTACCATTGGAACCAAATAGGTGTTTAGGAACAAGAAAGATGATAGAGGCATCATTATCAAGAACAAAGCTAGACTAGTTGTTCAAGGATACACACAAGAAGAAGAGATTGACTACACTGATGTCTTTGCTGCAGTAGCAAGATTAGAAGCTGTTAGGATATTCGTGGGATTTGCTGCATCCAAGAACTTCAAGGTCTTTCAGCTTGATGTGAAGTGTGCCTTTTTGTATAGAGTGATTGCTGAAGAGGTATATGTCAAACAACCAACTGGTTTTGTAGATCCTGATCATCCTTATTATGTTTGCAAGCTTGACAAAGCTCTTTATAGGCTGCATCAGGCACCCAGGAAGTGATATGAGACACTATCTGAGTATTTTTGTAAACATGGATATAGGAGAGGTACCATAGATGGAACTCTCTTCATCAAAGGACAGGGAAATGACATATTGCTAGTTCAAGTGTATGTGGATGACATCATCTTTGGTTCAACTAATCCAAAGCTCTATAAAGACTTTGAGAAGCTGATGAAAGCTAGATTTGAAATAAGTGCCATACGGGAACTCAATTTCTTTCTGGGAATTCAAGTGAAGCAAGTTGAAGATGACATCTTCATACGTCAGTCAAAGTATGTTTAGGACATACTCAAGAGGTTCAATATGACTGATTGTAAGATTGCTAAGACACCCATAGCTAGAAACCACTCCCTTGGACCTGATCTTGAGGGGGAATGTGTAGATGAGCACTTATAGATGGCCATGCGACTAAAGTTAATACGGATAAAGAGTCTAATGTAGGAGAGATGATAGTTCTTCTGCATTGACAAATGCAGAAGACTAGAAGTGATGCAGACAAGTTTTGCTCTTGCGCATTGACAAATGCAGATGAGCAAGAGGAAATGCGGATGACCAAGAGGAAATGCGGATGACCAAGAGGAAATGCGGATGACCAAGAGGAAATGCGGATGAGCAAGAGGAAATGCGGATGACTAAGAGGAAATTTGGATGAGCAAGAGTAAATGCGGCCAAAGGTCATGCGACCGGAGGAAATGCAACCAGAAGTCATGCGACTGAAGTCCATGCGTCCGAATGCCATGCGACTAAGGGTCATACGCATGGGAGTCATGCGACTAAAGGCTATATGACTGAGAGTCCATACACATGAGTGTCCATTCGCCTCATAAGTGTCCATACACTAAAGTGTTCCCATAGGCCCGAAACTTCATGCAACCAAATAGGGCTCATGCGCTCGAAAGAACTTATTTATTTTTCTGATTTTCGGGGGAAAGTGCAGATGTAAGTTTTGACTTAGGAGGTTCGTGGGGGTTTATTTAAGTTGACTTTTTGAGGTCATTTAGGATATGATGGGCATGATTGATGGTGTATGGTTGGTGTTTATGCATGATGGTACGTATGATGTATGATGTATGTTATGTATGTATGATGATGCCCTGTATGGTGATGTTGTATGTTTATGTTGATGTTCCTTATTATGTATGAGTATTTTCTTATGGCTTTCCATTGAATGTTAATGAATGAAATGAAAAATAATATGTAACATAAAGCGAAAGATAATGAAAAGAGGAACTTAATGTAACAATGCATGCATTAATGAATAAAAGATGGTAAAGAAAGTCTTGCAAGCACTGTATAGAGAAACACACAAAATGTAGGGTGTTAGTTCAACGATGTGTGGGTTAGCTACCCCGAAAGGATGCACACTAGGGTTAGTCTTTATGACCGACCATTTGTACAGAACCTTTGTCGCTTACCCTAGGTCTATGATAAACCTCGGCCCAGTACCTGTATTGTACATGACAGTGGGGTATAGCACATGACAATGGTACACCTAAATTTACCCTAGGTGCTATGGTGAGACTGCTGAGCGCCATGACGGGGGATCTATGATAGACCTCGGCCCAGTACCCGCCTTATGCATGATGGTGGGGTAAAGTTCATGGTTATGGATGGAATGTAATGAAGTAAAGATGAACATACAAATGAGAGTAAATAATGAAAGTTAACAAATGAATGATGAAGATAATAATAATTATTACCTTGATGTATGTACGATGTGTGATCACGTGCGATAATAATAAAATGCGTTAATGAATGAAAGGTAATGTAATGTTTTTATAAAACTAGAACTCACTCAGCAAGGCTGACTTTTTATGCATTTTCTAGTTGGCAGGTAAAGTTGTTGAGGATGGCACGGGGCGGCTACTTGGCTCTTTTGTATGGCATTCTTTTTTTTAATGTTTTTTGCATTGTAATGCGAAAAAATGATATTGTATAATGAATGTTGTATTATTTTGCAAAAGCATTTTTAATGAAAATGTTGTTTTTAATGTTTCTGCTGCAATGTTTACTTCAAGATAATTATACGTTTTATGTGTGATGATTGCCCAGCTGTAAGTGTACCGAGAACGTGGCCTTACAAGTTGGTATCAGAGCCAAAGTTTAAGTTAACCGGGTAAATTTTCAAAAAAAACCTAAATTTAAACTAAATATTGGATGGAAAGGGAATGGATGCCAGTTCGAGTAGCTGCGTGCCGTCAGGTATTGTCTTAATGTTAACTAGCATTATGTGCGCATTGTATGTGGTTTATGTGTTGTTTGTAGATTTAGATACTGATGTAGTCAGGATAGGTAATGCTTGGAGTATGAAGAGTAAAGTAAGTGGCTAATCACAACTGGCCACTTTAGGACTTACTATACTTGACATAACTGAGTTGTTCTCTTGAATAACTGTGTTGGTGTTTGAATCTTTCTCTGCGTGTGTGTGTGGATGGCTGGTGGTAGATCTTCGAAGGCTTCTAGAGGTGGAGTTCGTGGTGGACGTGGTGCTGAACCATAGGCTACAAGAGGAAGGCCTAGGGCTAAAAAGGTGGTTCATGAAGAACTTGAGACCCCGCATCCGGAAGGGCGAAGACGAGAGTGTGAACTTGAGAGCCTCAATGAAGGAGGCGGTGGTGGAAGAAGTTCATCAGGTCATGTAGATGATCCTATCATCTGTGGTGACCGAAGTGATTAAGGTTGTATCAAAAGGAGAGAGAAAGGAGAGGAACAGGTCCTCGGGCGGACATGAGCAACCGAAAACTACGACGTTTTTCTCGGATGACGAGGAAGAAGAGGAGGAAAAAGAGCCTGTGCAGGAGACGGCACGAGGCTGCAACTACGGGGCATTTCGATGATGCAAGCCCCCTACCTTCGATGGTAATGGCACTGCTACTGCTACTCACCGGTGGGTGAGGGAAGTGGAAGCTGTGCCGAATATCAGCGAGTGCCGAGAAGACCAAAAGGTGAAGTTCACTTCCCACTCGTTTGTGGACTCGGCTCTGTGTTGGTGGGGCAATATTGTCCAAGCCGAGGGTAGTCGGGCGATACGAAGGATGAAGTGGGCAAAGATGAAGAGGTTGGTGACTAAGGAGATCTGTCCTAACCGTGAGATGGAAAAAGTTGAGAGGGAGTTCCTACAGCTAAAGGCAGTGACTATGACCCATCAGCAATACACTACCAAGTTCAACGAGATGGCATGTCGGTTGCCGGATTAAGTGACACCCTTGTCATGAAATATCAAGAGTTATATTCAGGTCTGCCGGCGGATGTCCGTAGGCACATGATCATTGGCCGCCCGAGCATGTTTAGGTCACCGGTTGACTTGGCGGGGAGGTTGTACAATGAAAGAACAATGGTGGTGGTTAAGGTGAGTAAGAAGAATGGAGGAGACGGAACTAGAATGGGAAAGGGATTGGACGAGGTGGTGCCTCGATGAGTAACAAGAAGTCACGGGTAGATGACCATCGTGTGGTCATATCTTGTGTGGGGTCGAAGAAGTGTGGTAGATGTAGAAAGGAGCATGTTGGAGAAAGTAGGCTGGGATCGAATTTATGCTTCAAGTGTGGGAGGACGGGACATATAGCAAAGGACTACCGTGCGGTCAGACGTTTTAATTGTGGTAGAGAGGGTCATATGAGCAGGGACTGTTAGAAGCCAAGGGCTGAAGGATCAGGAGTGAAGAAGGCTAGAGGAGAAGGACAGAGGGTGAGTGCCAGAGCGTTCACAATGACGCAGGAGGAGGCTAGGACGGACCCTAATTTTGTGTCAGGTACGTTTCTAGTAAACCAAATTTTATCCTCTATGTTATTTGATTCTGGTGCTAATAAAAGTTTTATGACTACTGCTTTCTGTGCTAAACTGCCCGTTAGTAATAAGAATATAAATACGCCCTTCGATGTAGAAACTGCCATAGGTAAGTCTACCAGGATTTCAAAGATGATAGAGGGGTGTGACATAGAATTAGAAGGTCACAAGTTTCCTGTTAGCCATTTGTGATGACCTTAGGTGGATTTAACGTAGTCCTAGGAATGGACTGGTTGGCGGACTACACGGCGAACATTGTGTGTCTCAAGAAGATGACACGATTAACAACACCTGACGGGAGTATAGTGACGGTTTACAGTGATCGATTCATGACGATTCTGAAGGTGATTTTGATGGCGGTGGCGGGAAAGTGCATGAGGCATGGATGTAGTGCCTACTTGGCCTATGTGAAGGATGTGGACATGCCAACACCACAACTGACTAGCGTACCCATGGTCTATGACTTTCCTGATGTGTTCTCTAAAGATTTACCAGGAGTGCAACCTGACCGTGAGATCGAGTTCTAGATTGAGTTGATACCCGGTGCCCAACTTGTAGCTAAGGCACCGTATCGATTGGCTCCGACTGAGATGAAAGAGTTGATGGAGCAATTGCAAGAGCTGCTTGATAAGGGGTTCATTAGACCGAGTATCACTCCATGGGGTGCTTAGGTCTTATTCGTGAACAAGAAAGATGGTAGTGTGAGAATGTGTATAGAATACCGTGAGCTGAACAAGTTGACAGTGAAGAATCGGTACCCGTTACCGAGAATTGATGATCTTTTTGATCAGCTTCAAGGTACCAGTTGGTTCTCGAGCATAGACCTTCGATCTGGTTACCATCAGTTGAAAGTATGTTGATCCATATGTATCTAGTTTGTGGTCTTAATGTAATATGTCTGTCATGTCCTAAATTTAATGAAACGAATGAGTTGAATGAAACATATTATGTGGTTGTTGATCTTAATGTCTAATGTTTCAGTGTATGTTTTAATTTTTATTATTTATTAACGCATATTGAACCAACTATATAGGTTTGTGGTTGTTTGAATAGATCTTAGTCAAGTAATGGTTCAGAAACATATTCAAACTTAGTCGTATGAAGTTTTCATGCGAATGAACCATGCTAATGGTTCATACACATGAATACTTCATGCTAGTAGACCAGTCTGACGACTGAGACATACGGATGACTCAATCGCACAACTGAACCTTCAGTCGTGTGATTGACTCAGTCGCATGCTTTAGTCGCACGACTGAACCATACTATGGTCCAGTCGTACGATTGACTAACCCTAACCTATAAATACCACTTAATTCATGGAAAAACATAACACTTTGAAGAATTCGACTCCTACACGTACCCTAGCCGTCCAGAACGTCCAAGAAAGCCAGTCCATGTTCATAGATCGTTCTTGATCGATTCCTATTTGTTCTTAACATTTAGTTTAATCTTTTATCGATCGGGTTAACGTTCTCACGGATTGGATCACCAATCAATAGGATTCTGCGCAATTTGATTTGGTATACATGTGAATCAGTTAGTACTCCATCCACTACACGGTCCTTAACAAAGTAAAGGAGCAGGATATTCCTAAAATAGCTTTTCGCACGCGTTATGGACACTACGAGTTCTCCTTATGTCTTTTGGTTTAACTAACACAATAGCTGCTTCTATGGATCTGATGAATCGAGTGTGTCGACCGATGTTGGATAAATCAATGATTGTGTTTACCGATGATATCTTGATTTATTCCCAAAGTGAGGATGAGCATGTCGGTCACATTCGAGAGGTGTTAGAGATGTTGATAAGGGAGAGGTTGTATGCTAAATTCTCCAAGTGCGCATTCTAGTTGTGAGAGGTTTAGTTTTTGGGTCATGTAGTGAATGTGGATGGGATTATGGTGGACCCAACAAAGTGGAAGCAAAGATTTGGTGGTTTATTCCGATGCTTCCTACTCGGGGATGGGATGTGTATTGATGCAGTGAGGAAAAGTTATAGCCTATGCATCCCGACAGTTGAAAGTTTATGAGGTCAATTATCCCACTCCCAACTTGGAGCTAGTAGCTGTGGTCTTTGTGTTAATGATATGGAGGCACTATCTATACGAGATGAAGTGCACCATATTTAGCCGAGATACATAGGGCCTTTTTGAATTATTGCTTGAGTAGGAGAGGTGGCCTATAGGTTGTAGTTACCAGAAGAGTTAAGTGGAATTCATTCGACATTCCATGTATCTCCTTTGAGAAAGTGTTTAACAAACGAGGATATGATTGTCCCACTAGAGGAGCAACCGGTGGCGATCATTGATCATAAAGAGAGTAGATTAAGGAATAAAGTGGTTCCTTTTATGCATTTATAATGGAATCATAGGAAGGGATCTGAGTTTACGTGGGAGAGTGAAGCGGAGATGAGACAGCATTATCCACGATTGTTTAAGGAATAACAGGTTTGAGGGACGAAACCTATATAAGGGTGGTGGATTTGTAACACCCGGTTATTTTTAAGAGACTCAAATTAAGGAATTAAGTGAAGAAAAAGAAATAAAAGTTATTTAACCCAAGTGAGGGGTTAAAAGTGTCAAAAGGACAAAATGTTTGAAAAAGTGGGTGTAAAAGGTGATGGCCGCCTATGTTGTTTGCCTACATTTTTTCATTCGGATATTTCTAGAGAGAGAAAGTGAAGGAGAGCAAAAACACTCAGATTTTGAAGAACAAGAGCTGAAAAGATCAAATTCAAGGTAAGAATTCGTGTGTTTATGATGTTCTTAACTGGTTTCATCCTCGGTTGTATGCTTATATATGTTGTGTGTGTTCGGGTGTGTGTTTCAAGTGGGTTTCTAGGTGAGAACTTGTAGCAATCGGGCTTTAAAGGAAGTCTTACCCGAAGAGGCTGCTAAGGTGAGTTCTAGAACCCCTCTTTTACATGTTTCTAAATGCTTTGGGGCTAGAAATGCATCTATGTACGTTTTTATTAAATGGGTTTTCACCCGATTGTATATGTGTATGTGTGTATGTGTGTATGTGTTTTTGGGTGGGGGGTGAATTTGGGCTATGTTTATGTTTTATGTTGTTATGACCATGTTTCTAAGGCTTAGAATGCATGATTTAAGCTAAGAATAAGTTTGAGCATGATTGGAGACTGAAGGTCATGCGCCTGAAATGTCCTTATCCAACTAAAGTCAATGCGGATAAAGAGTCTACTGGAGGAGAGCTAATAGTTCTTCCGCATTGACAAATGTGGAAGACTAGAAGTGGGTACGGAAAAGTTTTGCTCTTGCGCATTGACAAATGCGGATGAGCAAGAGGAAATGTGGATGAGTAAGAGGAAATGCGAATCAGCAAAAGGAAATGAGGATGAGCAAGAGGAAATGCAGATGAGTAAGAGGAAATGCGGATGAGCAAGGGGAAATGCGGCCAAAGGTCATGCGATAGGAGGAAATGCGGGCACAAGTCATGCAACTGAAGTCCATGCGCTCGAATGCCATGCGACTAAGGGTCATACGAATGGGAGTCATGCGACTGAAGGCTATGCGACTGAGAGTCCATACGCGTAAGTGTCCATTCGCCCCATAAGTGTCCATGCACCCAAAATAACTTAGTTTATTTTTCTGATTTTCGGGGGAAAGTGCAGATGTACGTTTTGACTTGGGAGGTTCCCGGGGGTTATGTAAGTTGACTTTTGGAAGTCATTGATGACATGATGGGAATGATTGATGATGTATGGTTGGTGTTTATGCATGATGGTACGTATGATGTATGTTATGTATGTAGGATGATGCCCTATATGGTGATGTTGTATGTTTATGTTGATGTTGCTTATTATGTATGAGTATTTTCCTGTGGCCTTACGTTCAATGTTAATGAATGAAATGAAAAGTATTATGTAACATAAAGCGGAAGATAATGAAAAGAGGAACGTAATGTAAGAATGCATGCATTAATGAATAAAAGATGGCAAAGAAAGTCTTGCAAGCACTGTATAGATATACACACTCAATGAAGGGTGTTAGTTCAACGGTGTGTGGGTTAGCTACCCGAGAAGGATGCACACCAGGGTCCGTCTTTATGACCGACTATTTGTATAGAACCTTTGTCGCTTACACTAGGTGTTGTGGTCAGGCTGCTGAGCGCCATGATGGGGGGTCTATGATAGACCTCGACCCAGTACCGCTTTATGCATGACGGTGGGGTATAACACATGACAATGGTAGACCTAAATTTACCCTAGGTGTTGTGGTCAGGCTGCTTAGCGCCATGACGGGGGGTCTATGATAGACCTTGGCCCAGTACCCGGTTTTGGATGGAATGTAAAGAAGTAAAGATGAACGTACAAATGAAAGTAAATAATGAAAGTTAACGAATGAATGATGAAGATAATAATAATTATTACCTTGATGTATGTACGATATGTGATCACGTGCGATTGTAATTAAAATGCTTTAACGAATGAAAGGTAATGTAATGTTTTAATAAAACTAGAACTCACTCAGCAACGCTGACTTTTTATGCATTTTCTAGTTGGCATGTAAAGTTGCTGAGGATGGCACGGGGCGGCTACTTGGCTCTTTTGGATGGCATTCTTTTGTTTAATGTTTTTGCATTGTAATGCGAACAAATGATATTGTATAACGAATGTTGTATTATTTTGCAAAAGAATTTTTGATGAAAGTGTTGTTTTTAATGTTTCCACTGCAACATTTACTTCAAGTTAATGTAATTATAGGTTTTATGTGCGATGATTGGCCAGCAGTAAGTGTCCCGATTCGACGCCTTACAGCCGGAGGCGGTACGAGGGTGTAACTACGGGGCATTTTAAAGATGCAAGCCCCCTACTTTTGATGGTAACGGTGCTGCTGCTGCTGCTCACCAATGGGTGAGAGGGATGGAGCCGGTACTTGATATCAGCGAGTGTCGAGAGGACTAGAAGGTGAAGTTTGCTGCCCACTCATTTGTGGACTCGACTTTGTGTTGGTGGGACAATATTTTCCAAGCCAAGGGTAGTCGCGCAATTGGAAGGATGAAGTGGGTGGAGCTGAAGAAGTTGGTGATCGAGGAGTTCTGTCCTCATAGAGAAATGGATAAGTTGAGAGAGAGTTCCTGCAGTTGTAGGCGGCAACAATGAAACATCAACAATACACCACGAAGTTTAATGAGATGGCATGGCTGGTGCCTAATCAAGTGACACCCTTGTCACGAAAGATCAAGAGATATATCCAGGGCTTGCCGGCGGATGTCCGTAGGCATATGATCGCTGCCCAACCGAGCACGTTTAGGTCAGCGATTGACTTGGCAGGGAGATTGTATGATGAAAGGACTGTGGTGGTGGCTGAAAGCAGCAAGAAAGGTAGTGGTGATCAGAACTCGAATGGAAAGCAAATTGGACGTGGTGGGGCCACTCCAAGCAATAAAGGTGCACGGGTGGAGGACTGATGTAGGGTTACATCTGGTGCGGGAATGAAGAGGTGTGGCAAGTGTGGAAAGGAACACACCGGCGAGTATAGGTGGGGATTGAAAATGTTCTTCAAATGTGGGAAGCTTGGCCACATGGCGAGGGAGTGTAAGGCTGGGAGGAGTTTTAACTATGGCGGGGAGGGCCACATGAGTAGGGATTGCAAGAAGCCAAGGGCTAAAGGATCGGGAGTGAAGAAGGCTGGAGGAGAAGGACAGAGGGCGAGTGCTAGAGCGTTCACGATGACGCTAGATGAGGCTAGGATGGACCCCGATGTTGTGTCAGGTACATTTCTAGTGAACCAAACTTTAGCTTCTGTGTTATTTGATTCTGGTGCTAGTAAGAGTTTTATTTCTATTGCTTTTTGTGCTAAATTTTCTATTACTAGTAAGAATATAGATACGCCCTTCGATGTAAAAACTACCATAGGAATATCTACCAAGATCTCTGAGATGATAGAAGGTTGTGACATTGAAATAGAAGGTCACAAGTTTCCTGTAAGAACATTTATGATGACCTTAGGCAAGTTCGATATAGTCCTAGGAATGGATTGGTTGGTGAACTATGAGGCGAATATTGTGTGTCGCAAGAAGGTAATTTGATTGACAGCGCCTGACGGGAGTCAGTGAGGGAAAGTGCATGAGGCGTGGATGTAGTGCCTACTTGGCATACGTGAAGGACATGGATACACCAGCACCACAACTAACCGACGTACCGGTAGTGTGTGACTTCCCAGATGTGTTTCTGGAAGACTTACCAGGAGTGCCACCTGACCGTGAGATTAAGTCCAGATTGACTTGATACCAGGTGCCCAACCTGTAGCTAAGGCACTGTATCAGTTGGCTCCGACTGAGATGAAAGAGTTTATGGAGCAATTGCAGGAGTTGCTTGATAAGGGGTTCATTAGACTGAGTATCTCTCCATGGGGTGCTCCGGTCTTATTTGTGAAGAAGAACGATGGTAGCATGAGAATGTGTATAGACTACAACGTGTTGAATAAGATGACAGTGGAGAATAGGTACCCCTTACCGAGAATTGATGATCTGTTTGATCAGCTCCAGGGTGCCAATTGGTTTTTGAGGATAGATCTTTGACCTGGTTACCATCAGCTGGAAGTGAAGGAGTAGAATATTCCTAAAATAGCTCTTCACACACGTTATGGACACTACGAGTTTCTTGTTATGTATTTTGGTTTAACCAATGCGCGCACTACTTTTATGGACTTAATGAATTGAGTGTGTCAGCCGATGTTAGAAGAGCGAGGAAGAGCATGCCGGTCACATTCAAGAGGTGTTGGAGACGTTGAGAAGGGAGAAGTTGTATGCTAAATTCTCCAAGTGCGCGTTCTGGTTGTGTGAGGTTCATTTTTTGGGTCACGTGGTGAATCCCGAGAGGATTATGGTGGACCGGCAAAGGTGGAGGCGGGGATGCAATGGAAGCCTCCAAAGACACCATCTGAGATTCATAGTTTCTTGGGTTTGGCAGGCTACTACAGAAGATTCATCCAAGACTTCTCTAAGATAGCTTCTCCATTGACTAAGTTGACCCGTAAGGATGTAAAGTTTATAAGGGGTCAGGATCAATAGAAGGCTTTTGAGGAGTTAAAGGCGAGATTGAGTCAAACTCCTGTTTTGTCGTTACCCGATGGAAGTGAAGATCTGGTGGTTTACTCAGATGCTTCCTACTCAGGGTTGGGATGTGTGTTGATGCAGAGAGAAAGGGTTATAGCCTATGCATCGTGACAGTTGAAGGTTCATGAGGTTAGTTATCCTACTCATGACTTGGAGCTAGAAACAGTGGTCTTCGTGTTAAAGATTTGGAGGCACTACTTATACGGGACGAAGTGCACCATATTCACTGATCACAAGAGCTTGAAGTATTTCTGCGAGCAGAAAGATTTGAATATGAATCAAAGGAGATGGTTGGAGCTCATAAAGGATTATGATTGCGAGATCCATTACCATCCGGGCAAAGCCAACATGGTGACGGATGCCCTTAGTCGAAAGGAAAGACCCGAGCCGATTTGGGTGAAGGCTTATCAGTTAATTATGACCTCTGATGAAATGAAGCAAGTCAAGGAGTTTCAAGATGAGCTGTTGAAATAAGATCATCTTAACTCTAAAAGAATGAGAGGTCTCGTTGCAGAATTGGGTGAAAACACACTCGGTGTTAGAACTCGATTCGGACGGATGTGGATGTTGGTTTTGTAGAACCTTACCAAAGTCATATTAACCATTTAACATGTAAAACGCAGCGGAGTAAATATCAAAAACGTGAGTTTATGTATCATATACATTTGTTAAACCAAAACCCAAAACAAGGATCATTTTATATGGAAGGACACACTATCAAGACATTTATATATATATATCAACCACATGAACTACCTTTAGAACCGTGGATTTGGAGGACAAGATGATGATGTTTGATGGCCAAGACTTCAATCTAGAAGTACTCAAGGGATGATACCCACAAGCTCCTTCAAACACCCACTTGCTAGGTTGTGTGACACCGACTTGAAAACCCTCTTGCACAATCGATTTTTCAGCCAAGAACACTTGATTCAAAGCTGAAAATTCAGCCTTGTTTCAGCTCTAAAACCCGATTTTAGAGAGATGTTAGAGAGAAATTTGGTCTTGTGTGTGTGAGAGAATAGGTGTGTAGATAGGAGAGTGTTCTAGTGTGTTTAATCTGGCATTAACCAAGAACAAAAGGAGGTTCCCATGGCCATAAGGGCTGGCCGAAAATGGGGTCCCATATGGGGTTTCCCTCCCATTTTAATTTTATAAAAGTAACACTCTTGCATTATAGTTTTATAAAATTAAAACCCTTTTAATTTTATAAAATAACACACTTTTGTTTGATATTACTTAACCAACTTAAATAATAAAACTAAAGATTTCTCATGAACAATTATCCATATAATGTTGTTCATTTACAAAAGCAATGTTTTAGAAAACCTATTTTCTAAACTGGTGTCAGTATTTATTTGTATGATCTTATCAATGAATAAATACTTATTGGTGTTTGTTTGACTTGTTATTGGGTATGACCCGACTTTGATCATATCACACTAGCCACATCAGTTTAATATGTATCTTGGGCAGATCAATTCCTTCAATCTCCCACTTGCACAAGATTCATAGAAGATTGATGCAGGCAGCAAATAATGCCAAGCAACGGTTTGCTAACCCTAATGTATATGACTAAGTGCCATTTAATAACATCATCCTTTTCAAGTATCTTACTTGAATACGATTTAGGTGAATCAATCATTTATCCTTTTGTTACAGATGTCATGTTAAATCCCAGAGACACAGAATTGTCATTCTCTATTGATTTAACTTTAACAGGCCTTAGACATCTAACTCTCAACGAATAAGAGGAACAAATTCCATCTTGACTACATACGTCTCTCACAATTACCTTATATCATACCTTAACTCAGCCTTATGTACTGCCAATCTTTCAGAACAGCAAAGAACTAAGTCAAAGTACAATACTTGGTGAATATCAAGACCCAATATGTATCTCAGGTCTGAGGATACAATGATATTCACCTTTACTCAATATCTCTTATGACTAATGAGAAATATTCCATGCAGAAATAATTAAAAGCGGGTCAGTCCTTTATCTATGTCCTATAGATATCAATGAACCTTGGTAGCAACCTCTTGCTCTATATTCATACCTTATGAATATCAACCAATCCAAGTTCATTATAGTCTTACATTCATAGTTGTTCCCACAAGTATGATCGACTACGGACGTTTAAAATAACTTACTATTCACGGATTTAAACATGCTAAAATAGAAGAACAAATGAAAATTATAACCATATAATTAAGTCAAATAACATAAGTTGCAATATCCAAATACAAAATTTGATCAAGTCCAATCACTAGAATATCGAAGTCCTAAGGCACAAGTATGACTTTCATGCTTTGACCTATCTAGGAGCTTCGTGAATGGATCTGCAATGTTTTTATCGGTGTGAACTTTGCGAATACATATGATGAACTATCTAGGAACTTTCCGAGAATGGGGTCCCGTATGGGGTTTCCCTCCCATTTGAATTTTATAAAAGTAACACTCTTGCATTATAGTTTTATAAAATTAAAACCCTTTTAATTTTATAAAATAACACACTTTTGTTTGATATTACTTAACCAACTTAAATAATAAAACTAAAGATTTCTCATGAACAAATTATCCATATAATGTTGTTCATTTACAAAAGCAATGTTTTAGAAAACCTATTTTCTAAACTGGTGTCAGTATTTATTTGTATGATCTTATCAATGAATAAATACTTATTGGTGTTTGTTTGACTTGTTATTGGGTATGACCCGACTTTGATCATATCACACTAGCCACATCAGTTTAATATGTATCTTGGGCAGATCAATTCCTTCAATCTCCCACTTGCACAAGATTCATAGAAGATTGATGCAGGCAGCAAATAATGCCAAGCAACGGTTTGCTAACCCTAATGTATATGACTAAGTGCCATTTAATAACATCATCCTTTTCAAGTATCTTACTTGAATACGATTTAGGTGAATCAATCATTTATCCTTTTGTTACAGATGTCATGTTAAATCCCAGAGACACAGAATTGTCATTCTCTATTGATTTAACTTTAACAGGCCTTAGACATCTAACTCTCAACGAATAAGAGGAACAAATTCCATCTTGACTACATACGTCTCTCACAATTACCTTATATCATACCTTAACTCAGCCTTATGTACTGCCAATCTTTCAGAACAGCAAAGAACTAAGTCAAAGTACAATACTTGGTGAATATCAAGACCCAATATGTATCTCAGGTCTGAGGATACAATGATATTCACCTTTACTCAATATCTCTATGACTAATGAGAAATATTCCATGCAGAAATAATTAAAAGCGGGTCAGTCCTTTATCTATGTCCTATAGATATCAATGAACCTTGGTAGCAACCTCTTGCTCTATATTCATACCTTATGAATATCAACCAATCCAAGTTCATTATAGTCTTACATTCATAGTTGTTCCCACAAGTATGATCGACTACGGACGTTTAAAATAACTTACTTATTCACGGATTTAAACATGCTAAAATAGAAGAACAAATGAAAATTATAACCATATAATTAAGTCAAATAACATAAGTTGCAATATCCAAATACAAAATTTGATCAAGTCCAATCACTAGAATATCGAAGTCCTAAGGCACAAGTATGACTTTCATGCTTTGACCTATCTAGGAGCTTCGTGAATGGATCTGCAATGTTTTTATCGGTGTGAACTTTGCGAATACATATGATGAACTATCTAGGAACTTTCCGAGAATGGGGTCCCGTATGGGGTTTCCCTCCCATTTGAATTTTATAAAAGTAACACTCTTGCATTATAGTTTTATAAAATTAAAACCCTTTTAATTTTATAAAATAACACACTTTTGTTTGATATTACTTAACCAACTTAAATAATAAAACTAAAGATTTCTCATGAACAAATTATCCATATAATGTTGTTCATTTACAAAAACAATGTTTTAGAAAGCCTATTTTCTAAATTGGTGTCAGTATTTATTGTATGATCTTATCAACGAATAAATACTTATTGGTGTTTGTTTGGCTTGTTATTGGGTATGACCCTACTTGGATCATTTCACACTAGCCACATCAGTTTAATATGTATCTTGGGCAGATCAATTCCTTCAGTGGATTCCTCGTTTTGGGGATCTACGTGTGAAGATTATGGATGAAGCTCATAAAGCTTGATACTCTATTAATCCTGGTGCTACGAAGATGTACCAAGATATGAATAAAGATTATTGGTGGCAGGGTATGAAGCGTGATGTTGCAGAGTATGTGAGTAAGTGCATTACTTGTTTACATGTGAAGGCAGAACATTAAAAGCCAAATGGGAAGATCCAACCTTTAGATATACCAGAGTGGAAGTGGGAGCACATCACCATGGACTTTATAACGAAGCTACCGCATACCGCGTGAGTGTATGATGCCATATGGGTGATAGTTGGCCGTTTGACAAAGAGTGCTTGCTTCCTACCGATTCGCGAGACATATTCATCCGAGAGGTTGGAGGATGTTTTCATTAAGGAGATCGTAACTCGTCATGGTGTGTCGGTGTCTATTGTGTCTGATCGTGACACCTGGTTTACATCTAAATTTTGGAAGAAGTTTCATGATGCTATGGGGACGAGGTTACATATTAGAACGGCTTATCATCCCAGACAGATGGTCAGTCAGTAAGGACCATTCAGATGCTAGAAGATATGCTTCGGGCATGTGTCATTGATTTTGGAGGAAGCTGGGATGACCACCTACTATTAGCTGAGTTCTCATATAACAATAGTTATCAAACTAGTATTTGTATGCCTCCTTATGAGATAGTATACGGGAGGACATGTAAAACACCCATGTGTTGGGGTGATATAGGTCATAAAGAGTTAGGGAGCTTCGAGGTGGTCAAGGCTACGACCGAGAAGCTAGAAAGGATCAAAACCTTTATGAAGGCAGCTAAAGATAGGCAAAAGTCGTATGATGATAAGAGGCGTAGACCGATTGAGTTCTAGGTGGGAGATAGAGTTATCTTAAAGGTCTCACCTTGGAAGGGAATCATTCGGTTCTAGAAAAGCGGGGCAAGTGGAGCCCGAGGTACATACGGCCTTCCCGAATCGTTGCTCGAGTAGGAGAGGTGTCCTATAGACTGGAGTTACCGGAGGAGTTAAGTGGGATTCATCCGACATTCCATGTATCTCATCTGAGAAAGTGTTTAGCAGATAAGGATATGATTGTACCACTGGAGGATATCAAGCTAGATGAATGACTCAATTATATGGAGCAAATAGTGGCGATCATTGATCATAAAGAGAAGAGGTTGAGGAATAAAGTGGTTCCTCTTATGCGTGTACAGTGGAAGCATAGGAAAGGATCTGAGTCTATATGGGAGGCTGAAGAAAAGATTAGATAGAATTACCCATGATTGTTTGAGGAATAACAGGTTTCGGGGATGAAACCTATATAAGGGGGTGGACTTGTAACACCCGGTTATTTTTAGAAGACTCAAACGAATGAATAAAGTGACGGAGAAAGAAACAAAAGCCATTTAACCCAAGTTGAAGGGTTAAATGTGTCAAAAGGACACAAATCTTTAAAAGTTGGTGAATAAAGGTGGCATGGCCACCCATCTCTCTCTCTTGCTCATATCATTCGGGTATTTTAAGAGAGGAAGAAGGAGAGCTAACAACTCTCTTGTTTGGAAGAACAAGAGCAAAAAGGTTTGAATTCAAGGTAAGAATTCGTGTGATTAAGATGTTCTTAACTGGTTTTATCCTAAGTTGTATGCTTATGTATGTTGTATGTGTTCGGGTGTGTGTTTTGGTGGGTTTCTAGGCGGTTGAACTCTGTTGCAAATGGGTTTTTGAAGAAGTCATAACCAAAGGCTCTAAAGGTGAGTTCTAGAACCCCCTTTTTACTTTTATTAAACTGCTTTGGGGCGGGAAATGCATGTATGAACTTTTTATAAAGTTGAGTTTCATACCCGTATGTGTTTAGGTTATGTTTTTGGGTGGGGTTTAATTTTGGGTTATGTATGTGTTTGATGTTGTTATGACTATGTTTCTAAGGCTTAAAATGTATTATTTAAGCTTAGAACATGATAGGTGATTGTTTGGAGACTGAATTATGATGTTTAGGATGACTTAGACTACCCATGCGCCCAAACAACAGCCCATGCGCCCAACAGATGTAACTGCTTAAGTGTCCCATACGCCCAAAACCTCATGCGCCCAAATAGTACTCATGCACCTAGAAATAGACTGAAATAGACTAAGTGTTGCTCATGCGCCCCAATAGTGCCCATGCACCTAAAAGTTGCCCATGCGCCTGAAAGTTTTCAATGCACTTAAGTGTTCCTCATGCGTCTGAAAGGCCATGCGCTTGCATAGTGCTCATGCTTTTGCATAGTGCCCATGCGCCTAAAGACTTAGAAATATTTTCTGATTTTTGGGAAAAAAGTAGAATGTAGGCTTTGACTTGGGAGGTTCCCGGGAGCTATGTAAGTTGACTTTTTGAAGTCATAAATGATGAGATAGGCAATGTATGATGATGATGATTGATGCTTATGCATGATGGTATGTATGATGTATGTTATGCATGTATGATGGTGCCTTGTATTACGATGTTTGTATGTTTATGTTTATGTTCCTTGTTATGTATGATTATATTCCCATGGCTTTACGTTGAATGTTAATGAATGAAATGAAAAGTATTACGTAACGTAAGGTGGAAGATAATGAAAAGAGGAATGTGATGAAAGAATGCATGCATTAATGAATGAATGAAAGTAAGAAAGGTTTGCAATCAAATGTATGGAGGTTCACACCCAACGAAGGGTGTTAGTTCAACTGTGTGCGGGTTAGCTACCCTAGAAGGATGCACACTTGGGGTCCAATCCTTGTGACTGACCATATGTATGGGATCCTTTCCGCTTGCCCCAGGTAGTGGAGTCAGCTTCATACACAATGTCCGAGGTCTATGAAAGACCTCAGGCCGAGTAACCAACTTTGTGCACAATGTTCGGGGTATAGCAAATGGCATTGGTCCGGAATGTAAGAGAAAAGATAAGTGGTGAATGTACGTGACCTAGGTACTGGAGTCAGCTTCGTGCATAATGTTTGACGTCTATGAAAAACTTCAGGCCCAATAACTAGCTTCATGCATAATATTCGGGGTATTGTACATGTCATCGGAAAGTAATGAACGTATGAATGGAAGTATAAAAGTGTGAATGAAAGTGAATGAAAGTAACGAAAGTGAATGATAATATCGTACGATGAATGAAAGAAAGTTAACGAACAAATGAGGAAGATAATACTGTTATTATCTATGTGTACGTACGATGTCTGATCATGTGTAAAAGTATAGTACGATTTGAAAGAAAGTAAAGAACGATGTCTGATCATGTGCAAAAGTATAGTATGATTTGAAAGAAAGTAAAGTATGTTTTATTTTAAAACTAGAATTCACTCAGCAACGCTGACTTTTATGTGTTTCCAGTTGGCAGGTAAAGGTTGCTGAGGATGGCACGTGGTGACTACTTGGCTCTTTTTGGATGGCATCCATTTTTATAATGCTTTTGTGATGTAATGCAACATGTATTTTGTAATGTGATAGCGATGTATTATTTTGCAAAAGCTTTTATAATGAAATGAAATGTTGTTTTTAACGTTTCGCTATGATGTTTTAATGAAGTTAATGTAAATATATATGTTTTATGTGCAATGATTGACTAGCTGTAGGTGTCCCGGGAACAGGGCCTTACAACAGCCGCTAAGCTGATGCTTGCCAAATTTTGGACTTGAAGATCTTCTCTGTTATATGTCTTCTTGATCAACTTCTGTTCCGACACAACTCACGATTGTTCTCCCCCCTAAGATTATATCAGGCAGTTAAGTCAATCTTTAAAACACTTCAACTCTTTTGAATTTCTGAAATGACTTCATAATCGTGTTTAGATAACCATTGGTCCCCTTGATTAAAGTCTATCTATCTGTTCTGCTTCAGTAGTCAGGCATGGGTGCAAAAGATCATCTTTGATTGTAGTATACGGAGATTATAACAGTTGTACAAATCCCTAAATGGCGCAGTAGTTTTTGTGACTAAAGTTGATTTCTATTGTTTTTCTTTATGTTGAATGCACAAAATGGACATGCATGTTGGTTGCAATCGCCCGCATTCATGATAATATCTTTTTCTTGTTTGTTGCTATCATATGTTCACCATCTTCTGTTGTTGGATGAATTGCATTTGAAGTTAACTCAGCCACATTAAGTGAGTAACTCATTAGCATTTGTTCACTAAAGCAGCCACATTTGTTTTAATGCATCTGCATTCATTTACAAACCATTCGTATTTGTATGGTCCTATGAGCATTTATTTGGTTCCATCCGTATTTGTTTTGTAATGCATTCGCATTAGTATAGCTAATCCATATTTGTTACAATGTGTAAGTTAGTGCATCTGTAT
The DNA here is from genome assembly GCA_025506515.1 of Flaveria trinervia. Classification (NCBI taxonomy): domain Eukaryota; kingdom Viridiplantae; phylum Streptophyta; class Magnoliopsida; order Asterales; family Asteraceae; genus Flaveria; species Flaveria trinervia. The sequence goes on along the minus strand of CM046458.1, from coordinate 15,352,978 downwards.
TTACTGGATAACTAATCCGCATTTGTTAACTTGAATGAATAGATCATTCGCATTTTTTTGAATGAGCATCCACATTTTTATAAATGAGCATCTGCATTTGTTTGATCAACTCATTCGCCTTTGTATGCTTGAGTTGAATGAAAGTGCATCCGCATTGGATGCATGTGTAATCAATGCATCCACATTAGTTACACATGTGTAGCCGTATTTGTTACATGTGTATCCATATTTGTGTTTAAGAAAACTTGAAGCAACCACACTTCATGAATAACAAATGTGAATGCAGTTTGTCGAGAGTGTTTCATGTTTTCATGCAAATCAATGTATCTTTAAATGAAAATCATGAATTAGTGATGAATCATCATCGAAATGAATCATTAATATGATTTTAAAATTGATTTGCTTGAAACTCATCTAATTATTGATAACTTCTGATGAACGGCATCAACTTTTGTTGTTCTTTATTCTACTGATTTTGTTCTGAATCTAGCTCAATTGCATCGAAAGTTTAAGCAATAATCATTAACATTTTCACGATTCTTCAAATTGTACAAAGTTTGAACAAATTTGGTTGCTTTTTGTTTTGTGTTTTGTGATACACGGATGGGCATTCCGATAAATAGTGACCTTTTTCTTCATTATTTTGTTATGTTCTTTCTTCTTGAAATCATTAAAGATGAAATCAGATTTGAAAACTAGATGAATCCCGCAACGAACAGCTCTGATACCATTTTGCTAAATCAGTATTTCATATTCATTGAGCTTTGATCTTAGGATTCATTATGTTCATGACCTAGAAATAAAAATTAAGATGGGTGTATGTGTGTGAATCAAAGAGCAAAAAGATAGATGATGTTACTGTTATTATTTCATTGATGTTAATGAACAAATTACACTAAGAAACATAGATGAAAGATGGAAATCAAACCCAACCAAAGGAGAAATTCTCCTTTGGTGGTGATTCACACCATAAGAAACACACCCCATAAGAAACACACACAAAAAAACCATACTTGTAAAAATGCACTAGTGGTCTAATTATACTATTGTTACATCATGATCTAATTTTGACTTTTCTTTTTGTGTTGATATTGACTTTGTCATGTTAAATTGTTTTGTATTGTTGTTTTTGTTTTGATAAATTCGGTCTTCAAACTTGTATAATGCGATCTTTAGTTGGCTATGATTCTCATTTGCTAAGCTTCAGTTTATTCCATTGTTGAACCCCAACAAACACATCAATTGTAAATCAATCATTCACGAAACTCTTACTAAAAAGATGATTTGATACTTAAAATTCTGAAATTGTGTTTTTAATATTGAAAATATCAAGAGGAACAAAAGGAGCTTAAACAAGGAGGAAATTGAGAAAACATGCTTCAAAATTCAAGCATAAGGTCGTGCCTTTTGATGCATGCGGTTATGCCTAAGGCTCGTGAAATCCTATAAATTAGAGCAAATTTACAACATTGAAACAAGATTTTGTAGGTTTGAAACACTATTGAGTCTTGAATGTCCTTGGAAGGCTCGAGAGGTGAATTTAACACATAGAAAAATGTTGGGATTGGTTAAAAATCAGTGTGGATCACCAGTTTGATTTTCCATTTTACTAATAATTTCGTCTTTATCTTTTATCTTTGTTGTTATGTTTTAGCGAGTTTTTATCCTAAACAAGTGTATTTTAAATACTTATTTACCAAACTGGTGTATTTTGAAAAATATTTACCAAAATAGTGTAATTTTGAAAACTCTATTGTTTCTCACTCTTAATTTAATTGGCTATTAAAAACTATATTTATTTATTGGCTACCTAATTTTTTTATTCTTTTAAGGATGGTATCTTAAAATTTTAGATATATATTTTAAATAGAGCATTTTTTAAAGTTTTTAATATTTTTTTAAGTTTTCAAGAAAGTTTTTATTTTACTTTCTTTAATAAATGTATTCTAAAAATGAATTTACAAAACGTTTTGTTATTATATATAGTCCAATAATAATAAGTTTGTTGCTACAATACTAGAGTCATGTAAAAGTCTATGTTACGTTATCTTTTATTTATTTATTTTCATTTAATTTATTGTTGGTTTGGAGTGGTTAAAGAAATATGTCGTTTGTCGTAATGGTTGTTGCGATTTTTAATGTGGTTGTGGACCCGTCTTTGACTTGTACGTGAGTGTTCTTTCTAGGATTTTTGCTATATTGTTTTTTAAAAGAAAATTAAATTTTCATAGTAGTTTAGCATCTTACTTGCTTTTAGCTTAATTTTTCATATTAGTTAGCATTCATTTAAATTCTCTCCCAAATGTTACTATATAGAGTTATTTGATATAAACACGTTACAATAATAAAACCAATAAAATAAATAAAAGATAATGTAATATCAAGTTTTACATAACTCTATGCTATACGTATATGGTTATTATAGCAACCGAGTTATTATTGTTAGTCTATATATAATAACTAACATTTTATAAAGTCATTTTTAGAATACATTTTTTAAATAATGTAAAATAGAAAAATTCTTGAAAACTTAAAAAAATCTTTAAAACTTTAAAAATGTTTTATTAAGTATATATATATATATATATATATATATATATATATATATATATATATATATTTAAAGATATCATACCTTAAAGAATAAAAAAACTTTACAAGATAATTAGGTACCCAATAAAAAAATAATTTTTTAAAGTAGTCAATTAAGTTAAGAGTGAGAAACAATAAAGTTTTTAAAACTACACCATTTTGGTAAATATTTTTCGAAGTAGAGCATTTTGATAAATAAGTTTTTAAACTACACTAGTTTGGAAAAAAACTCATGTTTTAGCTAATAATAAGCTAAACTATTATTATCATCCATAATGAATGTAACTTATGTAATTTGTAATAAATCAATGATGTGGTTTATGTTTTGTTAATGTTATAATAATCTTGGGTAAACTTTTGAGGAGTATCATCTATATTTTAATAAAAAGTTATAGATTTATGATTTGTAATTGTAAATATCATATAAGGTTGAAAAAAATATAAACTAGCTTTTATTCGTGAAACTAGTCTTCACAATAAACTCATAGCTAATGAATTAGAAATGTTTGTTAGAAATCATATACCTTAAGTTTCTGATCATTAGTGGGTTCTTTTTTGTTAGTCCAAAAAATCAAGATAATAGTTATGATTTTATAAAATTAATTGTGTGTTAAAAAGGAATTTGATTAACTCTCTTTCTAACATTAAGTAATGTTTTTAGAAACATTACTGCAGGATGATAGTTGTGTTGTAAGTGACTTGATACAAATTATCTTGTTACTACGGAGCTTGTTTACGATAACTCCGCATTGGCTTGTGTTTAAAATCATTAACATAATTATTTTAATATATATATTTTACCATACCACATAATTTATCATGGTTACATAAATGTAACCTAATTTAGGATGATATCACCATATCCTCGAATTTTTTCCAAAAGTCTCAAACTTTACCTTTCATTTATTTAAAATTAATTTTTAAATATCATAAAATTGTTGTTTACCCTAATGCAACTAATCATTACTTCTAAATCAAATTTATCTCGTAGTCAATCATTATGGTCGTTGAGGAGGCTCGGTATGTCAACGTACTAACATTGAGTTCTTACTAACATTATATAACCGCACCACAGTTGCACTGACTTTTAAACTATAGTTTAGTATAACCAAAAACCATACAAAAGCTAAACATGTGTGTAAAATCCTATCAAAACTGTATACACCAGTTGCACACATCAAGTTTTTGATGTCATTTTAAGGGAACGTATGACATTTTAAATGCGGATATATTCATTAAAACTTATTTAAATGTGGATACATTTAACTATAAAAACTTGTTTGTTTTATAACATATTAATGGCCTAGTTGTTGAAAATAATGTGGCTGGTAATCTTGATATCACAACAATGATCGCTAGGCCTATAAATGAACCAAACATTCATTAACTATTTAGCGAGAAGTTCGTTTATGTTTGTTTATTTAGGAAATGAACGAGCTTGAACAAAAAAATTGTGTTCTTTTAGTTAAACGAACAAACATGAACACATGTTTGGTTCATTTGCTTATGTTCACGAACATTCATTTATGTTCGGTTATTTACGTTCGTTTATGTTCATTCATTTAAGTTTGTTTATGTTCGTTTATATATATATATATATATATATATATATATATATATATATATATAATATATATATATATATATATATTATATATATATATATATATATATTAGTATATTAATAATAGCATATTATGTGTTAATATTTGAAACAAAAGTATAATATGTTCTATTAGAAACCTATAAGTTTAGTTTATTTCAATTTCCACTAATACACCTACAGGTTTCAAACTGATCATTTAAAGGTTTTTTTGTTCGGTTATGTTTATTTATTATTATTATTTATATGTTCGTTTATTATTGTTCATTTGTGTTTGTTTATGTTCCTGAAGTGTTCATTTAGATTTTTAACAAACAAACATGAACGAGCATGAACATTTTTATTTTCTTAATGAACTAACATCACTAAAAATTGTGTTCGGTTATGTGTTTGTGTTCGTGTTCGTGTTCGGTCAAATTTTAACAAACAAACACGAACATGTTGATGTTCATGTTCGTTTGATTTATTTACAAGCCTAATGATTAACAGATAGTTAGTAGACCCAGTAATAGAGGTTGTGAAGAAGTTAACAGTGGTGGTGCACAGGAGGGGAATGGAAATGGAAACAAAAGCGAGAATGGAAATAGAAACGTAGTTGAAGATATGAATGGAAACAAGAATGGGTCACAAAGAGTTAATGGCATGCAAAGGTGAAATTATTTGATGGTATGAAAGGAGCAATAACATTTACAAGATGGATTATGAAAAGATAGAGACGATCAAAGATGTAACTAAATGTTTGAATATTAACAGTTTAAGTATGTAACATGTTCACTTATGGGTTAGTAACTAATGTGGTGGAGTACCCAAATGTAGCCTAGTGGTAGAGAAGTCAGTATGGCAACGACTTCGCATGACTCAATGCTTTGATAATGGAACGGTACTACCTAAATATTAAAATGCAAATATGGGAGCATGAATTCAAAAATCATTCTGTGGTAAGGGAATGGTAACGACTAGTCATACGGCCTACACTAATCAATTCAACGACCTGGCGAACATTAAATAATAAGATGGTGAGATCCAAGTAAAGGGTAATGAGATAAAAAGGAGACCATATAATCGGTAGCGAGAAAAAAAGGAGATCAGAGAATAAAGTAAACAAGCAAATGGGAAATCGAATAGGAAGAGAAAGGTGGTGATAAACTATATGGCCATGACCTTGAGTAAGAAAGTGTATGTGAGGCCACAGCCAAAGTGTGTTAATTGAACTTTCATCATCAACCCTAGTCATTTTGTTAAGGTTTATTAGGTGGCCTCGAACCTAGTAGCTCTGGAGTATGGTAAACCTGATGGGTAATTCAAGGGTATAATATGAATTTGGGAGTCTCGCTAATGTGCCCAAGATTAAATAGGGCACGTCAATACATTCAGAATTCGTATTTAATGTGGTTGAGCAAGTGTCACGTATTGAACTTACCAATGATCCTTTTTCAATTAGAAACAAATCATTGTAGTCGCATATGGATGCCTCCTTTAACACTAGGTTATCTCATTGGTAGTTGTGTTATATAATTTGAAGTATGGTTTGAATGTAATCGTCTAGAACACTTTACATTTAAATATTTGAATTTTAAGTTGTATGATTTGACTTTTTAGTATCAAGAAAATCAAAAGGCTAAAAAGATATATCACACAATGAGCGTGTTATAGGTACACCTAAATGATATGCAATTACCATGAATACGACTTGTAAGGGCTAGCTCTGTCATTTTCCTAGAAAATATCTTCAAACAATCCCATCAATCATTCACATCGCTATAGGAGCATAAAGATGTGGACATGCTCCTATGTAACGACTCATGGGGATTTCATTTAACTGTCGTAAATCCCTTTACAGACCAATGATTGTGTTTTTTATGACATGGTATAATATTTCCTTTTACAGTATTTGATACGAAGTAATATTCCTCGATATGCATCTTAATTATACGAGATGACATAGTGTTCCTAAGAAATATACTATATTCACTGGTATGTGTTAATTCATTTCAAGGATAAATTCTATATTCAATCCTTTGTTTACATAGTAAAATAAACACGTGATATTGACGATGTCCGTCCGGGCTAGAAACAATTTATTAGGAACCAAGGGTTCTAACTATTTTGACGATGATGGTTCAAACCACTACGGTGATAAGGGTTCTAACTATTTTGGCTAGTACGCATCTAACTACGCTTAGTGCATCATAAATCATCGCAAGTATTTAGACGACTTTCACATGGAAGGAATTTAAGACGTTGTATTGACTCCATACAAATCTAAAAATAAATACAACTTTTCATGATCATCGGTAATTACACTTGCAAAAAAATAAATCACAATTATAATTTAATCTTGTTTACAAATAAAACATCAAAACGACATTGCTATATCAACCTCGTACAACAAAGAAAATAATTTATCCTCCCGTTGGCATATTTGTCACTAACAACCAATAGAATGAATATTATGTTAAACCACACAAACGGGCAAAACATCCAACGATATTGGCATGAAAACTTCTTTGTTCTACATATTTTTTCTAATTGCAAACTCATTAGTCTAATTGTCCACCCCCAAATATGCTGCAATAAAAATAACAAGTTTTATTACAATTTCGAAAAATTAATCTAAGAACTATATGTTTAAAAACATGCATCTAAACATAAAGTCATGTTTCCTTGCAGGGTACCCCAAAAAATCTATGTTAAGATCATTAATTCCCACGCATTACATCCTACATGATTGGACTTCTTCTTTGTTCAAAAACTACACAACATTTCAAGACAACTGCTTGATAGGTTGCGGGGAACGTAACCTGACACAATAACTATTGCAGGTTGATACGGCCAGCATAAGCCCGTACGGGTTGTGAAAAAAAAGCCAATGGATGTCCGAATAACATATGTACACATAATCCATGCCTTAAACAAATAATAAACACAAAATGAGTATAAAGTTCACTTTTAAATATTTATTTACGGAAATCTTAACACATGTAGACTCTACAAAGCCGACCCTGAGGAGGGACGGGATGGACTCCCGTCCAGCGCCCACCGGCTCAGGTGGCACAAAATTTTTAAATTTTTTTTATATTATATACATAATTATAAGGTATAATACAATTAAAAACTTATCCTAATTATGTTTAAAACCAAATATAATTTTTTGAGCCTATTTTATTAACCCAATTACTCAACAAATAGTCCATTAAAATATTAAAATATGATTTTATTTAAAGTCCACAAACTAATTTATTGGATAAATAGATAGCCTACAATTTCACAAATGGTTGTTGTTGCTTACGAACATCTTGCTTCTTGAATTTGTATTGTTGCCTGCCGATGACGAATATGAGCCACCGAAGTCTACCGTCCACCAAATCGTTATTCCAATATATTATTTAATTCAAGGTTATTATTTAATTGAATCATTGTGACTTTTTAGTGTTTTTTATAAATTTAGTTTGCTTTCTATACTAGTGTATTTAGGGTTTGCACAACTATATAATAACGTTGTTTATGTGTTTTGTTAGAATTTATATATTAGAACTTAGAGTTTGGTAATTGTTAGAAATTTAGAATTTAGAAGTTAGAACTTAAAATTGAGTAATAACTTATTGCTAATTATTATTTGTTATTATATCAATGATTTTGAATGGATCTGTTTTTTAGAATTTATGGCTCCTTGTTGATACATATGTGCCTAGTTTATGATCTTAATGTAATATATCTGTTATGTCCTAAATGTAATGAAACGAATGAGTTGAATGAAACATAATATGTGGTTGTTGATCTTAATGTTTAATGTTTCAGTGTATGTTTTAATGTTTATTATCTATTAACCCATATTGAACCAACTATATAGGTTTGAGGTTGTTTAAATAGATCTTAGTCAAGTAATGATTAAGAAACATATTCAAACTTAGTTTTATGAAGTTTTCATGCGAATGGACCATGCTAATGGTTCATACGCATGAATACTTCATGCTAATGGACTAGTCGCACGACTGGACCAGGAGACTGGATCAGTCGCACGACTGAGACATACGGATGACTCAGTCGCACGACTGAACTTTCAGTCGTGTGATTAACTCAGTCGCATGCTTTAGTCGCACGACTGAACCATGCTAATGGTCCAGTCGTACGATTGACTAACTCTAACCTATAAATACCACTTAATTCGTGGAAAAACGAAACACTTTCAATATTTCGACTCCTACTCGTACCCTAGCCATCCAGAGACCTTATGTAAGGTCCTGTTCCCGGGACACTTATAGTTGGATCCTCATCGCACATAAAACATATAGTTACATTAGTCATACAAAAATGTTGCAGGGGAAACATTAAAAAATTACATCACATTTCATTATAAAAACTTTTGCCAAAAAATACAACGCCAATCATTTACAAAATACAATGTTGTATTACATCACAATAGCATTAAATAAATAGATACCATCCCAAAATAGCTTAGTAGTCACCTCATGCCATCCTCAGCAATCATTAGCTCATCATCATACGTCATCTTAAATCATCCATACTCATCACTTCATCAACAACCCCCAAAGGTGATACCATACCATGGTCTTTCGGGCGTATAGACCCTATTCGGTCGCATGGTCTTCCATACGTATGAGAACACTCAGGCGAATGGGCCTCCAGTCGCATAGCCTCCAATCGCATGCTTCCCATGCGAATGAACCTCAATCGCATGACATCCGGGCGTGTGGACCTCAGTCGCATGACCTTCATCCGCATTTCCTTCAGTCGCATAGCGCTCATGCCTATGGCTCTCCGTCGCACGAATAAACCTCAGTCGCACCTCTTTCGTGCGTATGAACCCAATCGCACCTCATTCAGGCACATGGACCTCCATTCGGTTGCCTAGCCCTAGCTGATGCAGAATGCAGTTCATCCCGAACTGCAGCCGCCATGTTCGACCTCCAAACTCTTCCAAACCTCTTTTAAGCTCAAATAAACCATTCTAAACCTTAGGGAAACATACGACAACATCATTCAAGCATACCCAAGCCCGAAATCAAGCCCCAAACGAATCGTACACATACATATACATACATAAACGGGTATTCACCGAAAAACCCGAAAAATAGTTTTCAGATGTGTTCCAGCCCCAAAATCATTCAAAAACATGTAAAAGAGGGGTCCTAGAACTCACCTTAACGATCCCGTTGAGTAGAGCTTCGATTTGACCCGCTACACATCGATTTTCACGTCCGACTCAATCGCACGACTAAATCCATCAGCATCCCTCATATGCACGATTGGACTCAGTCGTTCATCCATTCGTACGACTGAACTGCCTATTCGTAGTGTTCATTCGCACCTGCTCATTCGGACGATTAAGCCATCCGCACTTGTTCATTCGTACGGCTGGTCCAACCGCATTGTTCAATCGCACGAAGTGTTCAATCGCATTCCTTCAGTCGTACAAGTAAAACAGTTTGTGCTAATGTTCAAAGTTGATAGTAATGGAGGATCAATATTTAGCGTTCACCCCAGGGAGGGATTCAAGGTTCCAGAATCTATTGCTTCTGGAAAATGAAGTGGGAAATCACAATAAACCCCCTAAGCTCATAACTTTAGATGATTACCCACAATGGAAGCAAAGATTCTAGATCTACTTAAATGGAGTAGATCCCAATCTGTGGGAGTCGATAGAGACAAGGTATAGCAAGCCTGTAGGTGCAGATGGAGTCAAACTTACCTTAGGCGGCATGACTGGTGGCCAAAAGGTACAGTACAATGCCGAGAAGAAATTATATGCATTGCTAACTCAGTCAATTCCTAAGGACATCTTCCATCAATATTCTGAGAACAGGCACGCAAAAAAGCTGTGGGATGCCTTGGAAAAACAGTATGACAGGAATGCATCATTAAAAGCTCTAAAGGCTAAAGCGTTGAAGAAGGAGTTCGACAACTTCTCGTCAATGGGTAAGAAGAGCTTGGATGACGTTATCGATCGGTTCTACCACTTGATGAGTGAGCTGCACACTCATGGAGTTACAACGTCTATGGAAGACAAGGTGTCGAACTTTGCAGATGGGCTGCTAGAGAAGTGGGTTTCCTTTGTATCCAACCTCAGACAGAATGAGATGCTGGTGAAGTTAGATATCAACAATTTCATTCTGAAGCTGAGAGAGGAAGAGTTGAGGATGAAGTACAGGGCCCAAAAGTCTTCATATGATCAGAATCCATCACTGTACAACTCAACTCCACAAGCCAAAAAGTCTAGAGCACCACTTCAAACGGTATTTGTGTCGTGTTCAGCTGCTCCATCTCAAGCTACTACTTCAGGATTTGACACATCAGGGTCGTCTTGTACCCAATACATAGCACCTGAAGCCAATGCTACAAAACTGAAGACCGAGAATCTCGGGAATATGACAATAGAGGTAGCAAAGGAGCATATGGATCTCTTAGCAGCTGTCATTCACTCCTATGTGGACTAGTTGCTGGGAAAATTAGGAACTGCCATCTGACAGATGAGGACTACGAGCAGGTAGACGAGACAGAGCTAGAGAGAATGGACATCATGTGGGCCTTAGCAAGTGCTATCTGGAGAGCTAAGAAGTTTGTCAACAAGACCGGACAGAACTTGATTGCCACTAAGGACACAACTTTTGGTTTTGACAAGACCAAAGTTACCTGCTTCAATTGTGGGGAAAAGGGGCACTTCAAACGTGAATGTGTGAAGCCCAAGAAGACAGGATATCAGAATCCACTCTCATCTTTCAATCGTCAGGATAAACCCACAAGTAGTCCTACTTCGTCAAGCAAGGATCCCAAGGCCTTGACCGCTCAGGATGACGAAGGACAAAATTGGAGGTTTCTATTTGTGTCTCCAGGAGAATCCAACATTGCTAGTGTTGAGGATTTAGATGACGAGTCAGCAAGCGAAGGTGATTTTGTAGTGGAACTCGTGATGTCAAATAATGAAGATACTACAAATGTGGTCGATCACCTGCCTGAAGAAGGGACAAGCGCAAAATGTTCTGAATCACCAGCACTGGAAAAGTCAGACTCTGCTTTGATGGCTGATTCAACCGCACCCTCTCAGGTAAGTACCAAACACAAATTATTTGATAGTCATGCATGCATTGAATGTAATAAATTTAGGAAAGCGTAGACTTCAAATTTTCTTGGTTATTAGATCATAACGATAGCTTAGTAAAGGATTTACAACTGTGCACAAAAGCCGACAGAATTTTAAAACAAAATAAGCACAATTATAAAGAGAAAATAGAAACTGTTAAATAAACAACTACAGGAAACCAATGTTGTGGCTTTTAACCAAGCAAATGACATCAAGTTCTATTTAAATTCCCTAGAAGAAACTAAGAAACAAAAAGCAGTTTTAGAAGTAGAAGTAAATTCATTAAAACAAAAACTGCATAGTTGGACAAGTTCTTCTCACATTGTCCAACACGTAATAAGAGAATGCAAAAATAGGGAGGGATTGGGTTATAAAGTGGTTCCATCACCACATGAGACCTTCTTGAATGCCAAAAGCAAACCAATAAATAACAACCAAATCAAGGATCATGTGGTGTCTACTCCTCTTGTAAGTGATCCAGATTCCACATGTCAAACTATTGTATCTGGCACTAAACAAAAGGAGATCACTTCAAAATCAAAAGGTAAAATTCCTATTGCTAATCTAGATGAAAAATTTAAGAAGGTTAAGGTAAAGTATGGTTCAACCACATCTATTTCTGAACCTTAAAAGACCAAACAAGTTAACCAATCACATGTGCCATGTATAAGTCCAGATAAACAAAAGAGTATAGATGTTAAGAAGGTTCAAACAATTAATTTTGTTAAACAAGATAAAACATCTAAACAATAAGTGTCTAAAATCAACCAAGTCAAAGTCACTCGAGTGTCACACACTTCTCCACAGAAACAGCCATACCAGCATGTCGAAAGTAGATCTTGCTACAATTGTGGAAAGTATGGACACATCGCGTCTAACTATTCTTACTGTCAGACACCTAGGAAGAAAGTTGAACTTCATGATCCTAAACCCAGTTCTCCTAAAAGGAGCTCCATGACTCCACCAAGAAGAGTTAGTGAACACAAAGTTTAAACTATAAGCCAATCGTGTGCTTATCAAAAATATGCCTTACTCAAAACTGGCTTATGGAAAGAAAAGTCTATTTCAATGTCTGGTAATGAGAACAAGAAGACGAATGATCTTCCCTCACCCTCTAATGGACAATGGGTGGAATTTATGATATGTGATGCCTCTGGGACACCCAAGCCGGTTAAGGCTAGGGTCCCTAACCTTAACTAATGTTTTCAATTTGTTGGACCAAAAAAACAATAAGCCAAGATCAGAAAACCTCTAAGTCCCACACGGTATCACAACAACTGCTGAAAGCTTCATCAGCAGTTTGACAAGTGCTGAAGACTTCAACAGCTGAAGATCAAGTGCTGAAAACTTCAACAGCTGAAGAACTAAAGTGCTGAAGTACAACAGCTGAAGAACACAGGTACTGAAGCTGAACAGCTGAAGAACACAACTACTGAAGCCGAACAGCTGAAGAACAGAAGTGCTGAAGCTGAAAGACCAAAGTACTGAAGTACAACAGCTGAAGAGTTTACAAGTCCTGAAGATCAAAAACTGATGTACAAAGTCTGAAGACAAAGACTGAAGACATCAGCTGATGATATCTACTGAAGTCAACAGCTGATGAAACATCTGAAGTTCAAAGTCTGAAGATCAAGTACTGAAGTTTCAGTAGTTTGTCACAACTGCTGAAGAGTACTTCTTCAGTAGTTGTGATATCAGTAGTTTTATATTTTTAGTTTCAGTAGTTTTATGTTGTTCAGTAGTTATAACAACTGATAACACTTCAGTAGTTGTGTTTCAGTTGTAATAAATCTGTTAGATGTCACTATCAAGTGACATCAGCAGACGTCACATCTCTTATATAAGAGGTGTCGACCTAATTGTAATTGTGACATTCTGTTACCACGAAAGCGAATATTGAATGAAATATATTTGCAGAAATTCTCTCTCTATAACCGTCTTTGTTCTTCATTGAATATCGTTTTGTTCTTGTGAATCTACTAATTCATTGTTTGAATTCCGCTGCTATACTCTTCAATCAATCAAACATAGATCACTGATCCTAACAAGTGGTATCAGAGCTGGTTAATCATTGATCGATCTAACAATTGATCATTGAAACTGCTAATTGATATCTGTGTTTGATTGAATTAGCGTATTCGCAAGAACTGGTTATAGATTATTGAATTTCTGTCGCTTTCGTTCATTTATTTTGAGATCATCTGGTTCAATTGGTTGTTGTGTTTTGTTCTAAATCTCTTTTAGCTTAACCGAATTTGATTGAATCTGAGATGACGACTCCTTCTAATGATCCTCACAATACCGGTTCCTCAACCAAGCCTCCGATGCTGGTTAGGACAGAGTATAACATATGACAACGAAGAATGCTTCATCACCTGTCTGTTAACAGTTCAGGTTGTTGGACATCTGTGGTACATGGACCACATAAGCCTATGGTGAACAATCCGGAAACCAATCAAATGGTTCCGAAGAAGAAGGAACAATACTCTGATGAAGATCGGAAACTATTGAGATTGATGCTAAAGCCCATGGAATTCTGGCCATGGCATTGCCTAATGAAATCTATTCAGGACTTATGCATCATGAAACTGCTCATGATCTCTGGAATGCCCTGAAGGAACAATTCGGTGGCACAGATGAGGTCTTAGCAAACAATAGAGAATCCTTGCCCAACAATATGAGACATTCTCTCATAGAAAGGGTGAGACACTGACTCAACAGTTTGAGCGCTTTTCCTGCTTGATATCTGAGCTGAAAATGGTGAAACAGGAATACACTAATAGCCAGATGAACAACAGATTCCTCAGATCACTACCTGAGAGATGGGACACATACACTATTGTTCTACGCTCCAGTGCAAATCTGGATGGTCTATCTCTCACCCAACTTCATGGGAAACTGCTTACATTTGAAAGAGAGATAGAGCAGAAGAGGAAACTGTCCTCATCAGGAAAGCTCACTGATGACTTTGTACCAGGGAATACTGCCTTGGTTGGTCATGAGTCAGAATATGCTGCATCTGAAAGCAATTATGATGAGCATATAGATTTCTCTTCAAATAGTTCTGATCATGCATTTGTTAGTATTGAGAGTCATTCTGGCAGTAATAGTGACAATTTATGCTTCATCATGGATGATCTGAAAGGAATAGCTGATGATGATCTAGAAGAGATGGATATTCTGAGCCAAATGGCACTGATTAATATCAGATCTCAGAAGTTCTATAAGAGAACTGGCAGGAAATTTCCTGGACTCTCTGGCAAAACCAAAGTTGGTTTTGACAAGAGTAAGTTGAGGTGTCACAAATGCCAAAGGCTAGGACACTTTGCAAGAGAGTGTAGATCAACTGGATCTAACTCCTCTGCACCCTTTGTGACTTTTCCTGGTACTAGTCCACAAAACAGAGGGCAACATCCTGCTGGTTCTGGTCATTATTCACATCCTAGATCTCCTGCATACTTTGTTCTCCAGGGTCAAATGTCATATCCTTATCCCTGCTATTATGTGCCTCAACCAAATCCTGTTCAAGCTCCAATTGCACAACAACCACAAGCATTGCCTGAACCACAGCCTTCCCAATCTCATCAACAAACTCAACCTCAACAACACAGCTTCTTCACCCCAGGAGTTGTTGACTGGAGCAGTTTACCAGATGACTTGTCTAGTCATGAACAACTGTTCGAGGTGCTGGTCAACATGGTGGTGAAAGTCCATTTGGAAATCTAGCTCTTATGGCTTTGGATTCTGCTGATACTTCATCCTCTAATGCCTCTACACCAAAGGTATCACAGGTATCCTCTGAGGCAAAAGCCAAATTATGTTCAGAAACATGCATAGCAGCATTGCATCTATTAGAGAAGCAAATGTAGCTTTAATCAACAAGAACATTGAGCTAGAACAAATAATTTCCAAAAACAAAGCTGAATTTGAGTCTGTGCTTAATGATAAAAATGATGAGATTTACAAATGAAATGCCAAATAACTGATGATAAGGCTAGGGAAGAGATACTTCTAGAGAAGTATAAAGATCTCAAAGAAACCGTTGCAGTTACCCAGGTAGAGTGTGATAGATGGGTACAATCATGCAAAGGTTTTGAAATGCTTCTTAGTAAGCAATCTGCTTCCAATGTGAAGTTTGGCATTGGTTACAATCACACTGCTCCACCTACAGATTTTACTCCAAGAGCAGAGGTAGAATCTGATGGTGAGAGTAATAACCAATCCATCTCATCATGTGATCTACTTTCTGATACAACACAATCAAAAGTAGAAGTCAGCATCAAGCCCTCTCAGAACCTATCAGCTGATGTTGATGGTTCAAATGCTGACACTCACATGATCAATGAGTTGATCAACTCAGGAGTTAATTCTGAAAGTCCTGAAAGGACTAGAGAGCAGGATTTAACACCTAAAGTTCAAACTCCAACTACTGCCAGTACTGAAGAGAAGAAAACTGTCAGTAGAAAGAGTTTGAAGACTACTAAAGAGGCAGTCAAGAAAGCAAACAATGCTTCCAAAGCACTGAAGAACAAGTCTTCAGTTGCTTCACCCTCTTTAGTTGATGATCAACCTAAGATGAAGAAGAAACCATGTGAAGTATGTGGTTTGTTCAATCATCTTACAGATGATTGCTGGTACAAAAGAGGTTCCAAACTCAAACAAAAAGAAGAAATTAAAGAGAAAATGGTAAAATGAAAAATAAGTTTGAGACCACATTTGTATCAGCAACATCAAATCCTGTAACCCTTAAGTCCTCAAAGAAATCCAAAAAGAAGGGGTTAAACAGGTGACAGCTGAGAGTGCACAGAAGAAGAAGGTGCAACATAGGAACTTATCAAACTCCACTGGCAATGTGTCTGATGAGCTGAAAGCCTTATCACAAAATCAGACACAGCTGTTATGATGGTTCAACATCTGTTGGGTAGAGTTAACCAATTAGATGCTCCTATGTTGAAACCACAGAAAAGGAGGTCCAAGCCAAAGGATTCCTCTTCTTCACCATCTTCTTCCTCTCAAGCTGTTGTTTCTAAATAAACTATTAGTTTACCATCTATTGATGAGACAAGGCCCAAAACCAAAAAGGTTTGGGTCTCCAAAACTAACTGATTGTTTATTATTGCAGGGTTCTCCAACATGCCAAAGTAGCATCTGGTATGTAGACAGTGGGGGATCTATGCACATGACTGGGAACAGCTCTCCTTCATGACTACTCTCAAGGAAAGAAGGTTTGTTTCTTTTGGCAATGATGCTAGGGGTTACATCAATGGTAATGGCTTTGTCTCCAATGGAGAAATCAAATTTGATGATGTTAATCATGTGGAAAATCTCAAGTACAATCTCTTGAGTGTCAGTCAAATGTGTGATAAGGCCATGTTGCTCTTTTCACCAGTCAGAACTGTAGGATTCTGTCATCCAAAGTTCTGCATTTGATTGACAAGGTGTTGGATGATCACACTCTCCTGAGAGCCAACGGGACAGGAAGAGTGTATGCCTTAGATCTTTCCAAGAAAATAGATCTCAAAGGCAATCCTTGCCTATTTTCCAAAGCCTCTTCTCAAGAATCTAAACTGTGGCACATAAGGCTGGGTCATGTTAATTTCAAAAACATGAATCAGCTTATCCACAATAGTTTAGTCAGAGGCTTACCAATAAAGGAGTTCACACTGATGAAACCTGCACCGCTGTTTAAAAGGAAAACAACACAAAGTCTCATTCCCTCCTATTGAAGAGCCTAAGTCCACTGCTTGCTTGCAATTACTGCATATGGCTATTTGGTCCTATGAGAGTGATGAGCATGGCCAAGAAGAAATACTGTCTGGTAATTGTGGATGATTACTCCAGATTTGTATGGACTTTCTTTCTACATTCAAGGATGAGGTTGCTCAGAAGGTTATTAACTTTGTGTTGTATATTGAGAAGCAGTATTCCCTTCCAGTCAAGTGTATCAGGAGTGACAATGGAACTGAATTCAGAAACCATACACTTGATGACTTCTATCTCTCAAAGGGAATCAAAAGGCGGTTTAGCATCCCAAGGACTCCAGAACAAAATGGAGTAGTGGAGAGAAAGAACAGGACCCTCATTGAAGCTGCAAGGTCCATGCTGGCTGATCTGGTTGCCACTGACCTTTTGGGTTGAAGCTGTCAACACAGCTTGCTATGTGCAAAATAGAGTTTTAGTAAATCAGAGCTTGATGAAGACTCCATATGAAGTTCTCCATCATTTGGCTCCTCTAATTTCATTTTTCAAAGCATTTGGGTGTCCCTGTTTTATTCTCAACACAAAGGATCAACTCCATAAATTTGATCCTAAGGTGGATGCTGGGTATTTTGTTGGTTATTCATCTACTTGCAAGGCATACAGAGTCTTCAACTGCAGAACAAAGATAGTTGAAGAGACTTTGCATGTGAAGTTTAATGAATCTCCTTTGGACAAGATTCCACAAAACCTTGTGGAGTTGTTTGATTTGGACATACTGCAATATGTTCCTTATCAACCTCCAGCTGTTGCAGATCCTGTGGCTAAATCATCTTCTGCAGCATGTCTTCCACCTGGTGGTATTGATGATGATGATGATAATATCAATACTCACCTATTCAAGTTTAGTGACCAACTGCCTGTGTCTGCTAAACTTGATGTTCCTGTAGATTCAGCAGTTCCATCCATCAAATGCTGATGACATCTCTGTTTCCTCTACATCTTTTGAGTTACCATCTACTTCTTGGTTTCAAGAGTCTACATCAACATCTGCTGCTGCTGAAGGTTCTACAAACACTTGCACAGATCTCATTGTTTATCAAGAACTGAAGAATCACCCCATGTCTCAGATTATTGGTGATATCAATGCTGGTGTTTCAACCAGAAGTCAATTGTCTAACTTCTGCTTCTATGCTCTCTCATCAGTCAGCTAGAGCCAAAGAACTACCATGTTGCTTTGAGAGACAATGGATGGGTTGAAGCTATGCAGCTTGAGCTACTTCAGTTCAAGAAACAGCAAGTGTGGGAACTGGTTCCTCTTCCCCCAGGTAAGTGTGCAATAGGCACTAATGGGTGTGTTTAGGAAAAAAAACTTGATGAAAATGGGCTTATTGTTAAGACAAGCTAGACTGTTGTACAGGGGTTTTCACAAGAAGAAGGTATTGACTATGATGAAACCTTTGCCCCTGTAGCCAGACTAGAGGCAATCAGATTGTTCTTAGCCTATGCTGCATTCCACAATCTTAAGTTTTCCAAATGGATGTCAAAAGTGCATTTTATATGGTAAAATAAAGGAAGAAGTTTATGTGTGTCACCACCAGGCTTTGAGGATAATAAACATCCTGAATGGTGTACAAACTTGATAAGGCTCTTTATGGGTTGAAACAAGCTCCTAGAGCCTGGTATGAGACACTCTCTACTTTTCTTCTTAAGAATAATTTCACTAGAGGCTCCATTGATAAAACTTTGTTATTAAGAAGGTGGATCATCATAAGCTACTTGTTCAGATTTATGTTGAGATATTATTTTTGCATCCTCTGATCCCTAGTTGTGTGATGATTTACACATTAATGAAAAAGAGGTTTGAATGAGTGCAATGGGAGAATTACAGTTCTTTCTAGGCTTGCAAATCAAACAAAAGGCTGATGGAACCTTTATTCATTAGTCAAAATATACAAAAGATCTTTTGAATAAGTTTGATTTACAAAACTGTAAGCCTTGTTCTACTCCCATGTGCAACACCACACAACTGGATGCTGATCAGAAGGTAAAGCTGTTGATGAAACGCTTTACAGATGTATGATTGGGTCCTTGATGAATTTAACAGCTTCTAGACTAGATATTATGTTTGCTACATGTGTTTGTGCTAGATTTCAGGCTGCTCCTAAAGAGTCTCATTTGATTGCAGTCAAGAGAATCTTTAGATATTGCAAGGTACACAATCTCTGGGTTTATGGTATTCCACTGGACACTCTTGCAAATAGTTGCTTTTTCAGATAATGACTATGCAGGTGCAAGTTAACTAGAAAGTCAACTTCTGGTGGTTGTCAATTCCTAGGCAACTGTTTTATTTCTTGGCAGAGTAAGAAACACATCTGTTGCTACATCAACTGCTGAGGCCGAGTACATTGCTGCTGCAAGTTGCACCTCTCAGGTACTCTGGCTTCAAAACCAACTTCTGGATTATGGCATTACAAAGACTAAGACTCCATTGTTAATGGATAGTGCTTCAGCTCTGTGTGTTGTCAAAAATCCAGTCCAGCACTCTAGGACCAACATATAGAGATCAGACATCATTTTATTAGGGATTGCTTTGAAAAAGGTCTGATTGATCCTAAGTTTGTGCCTAGTGCTGATGAGCTTGCAGATATTTTTACTAAGCCTTGGATAGTTCTACTTTCCAAAACCTTGTGTTAAGGCTTGGTATGCTGCAGCTAGAATAAGTGACAACTACTGATGATTTCAGTAGTAATTACTGGTGATCATTGGTACCCATGTCACATATAAGTACTGATGAGTCCTTTCACCTTCAGTAGTTTTTATAACTACTGATGGCTAATGCCTCATAAGTACTGAAGTACTTTATCTTTTCCAAACTACTGATGTAGTTACAACTACTGAAATCAGTACAACAGATAAGTACTAACGTCCTATGAAAACACCTGAAAGCAGATGCAAAGTCTGATGAGTAAGTGTTGAGGACAGTATGAAACAGCTGAAAGGCTATGAATTGACGAAAACTACTGAAGAGAACTTTCTCTTCAGTTGTTTCAACAACTGCTGTTTCATTCTAAACAACTGAAGCAAAACCATGTCTTCAGTAGTTTTTATAACTACTGATGACTAATACCAAGTCTTCAGCTGTTTACAACAACTGATGACAAAACCACTGTCTTCAGTAGTTTCACAACTACTGATGACAACACCAAGTCCTCAGTTGTTTCACATCTGAAGTCAAAAACACGGTCTTCAGTAGTTTTCTAACTACTGATGCCTACACCACGACTTCAGTTGTTTCAACGTCTGAAAGGATAATACCATGTCAACAGTCGTTTAAAACTACTGATGACTAACACCACATCCTTCAGTCGTTTTCTAACCCGTACCCTATAAATATACCTGACCTAATCCTTCAAGCTTCATCTTCTTCAAACCTAACGTTCCCTCCAAACTTCTCTCTCTAAATGGCGTCCATGCAAATCAAACGCGACACAACTGTGTAGCCTACCTTACTAAATCGCCTGTCTGGCTAAGTTCGATACTGCTATCGATCTTATGGTTTAGTCACAATACAAAACGGCATTTCTTCTCAATCCCATACTACATGCCGATCCCTCCAACAGTTTTGGATGAACGTCACCATTACCACTGGGGAGAACACACCACTCTCCAGTCGGTCGGTCGTCAACAACCAAGAAGTGGTCATCACTCCGAAATACTTCCTCAAACTCTACATCTGGATGATGCCATTTCTCCTGTGTATCCCAAGGGCATAACTGATCTATCCTTTGCCCATCATGGATATCAGGGCAATCTTAGTGCCTCCACTATATGAAGAAACATTTCCATGACGCTGAACGCCTAATTTTTCACATGGTAAATGTATGTTGGCTCCTAAGACTTCGTCTTGGGATCAAATGTCGACAAAGTGGCAGCAGGTAATGTATTCTATTCTTGAGCAACAGCCGTTAAATTTTTCAGAAATAATATTTTCCGAGCTCAAGGATATGGCTCAAAAACTAACTGCTAACCGTTGGATATTATATCCGCGGTTCATAATGGCCATCATTACAAACCAGCTTCAATGGGGACTTGTTGGCTTGGGAGTCCCTGCTACGGCTGTTCTGCCTGAAGTATACTCCCGGCACAACTCTGACCACACACTCAAATTGGCTGCCAAGCTGCGCAAACCCACGCAGCTGGAACCCATAGCCACCACCTCCAAATCAAAAGTCCCCACCAAACCACCAAAAAGAAAACCAAACGGCTACTCAGGGAATTGAGTCCCCTGAGGATGCCCCTGCAACACAAACGCAGGAGATATCCACTGGTCAAAACCCCCTAGTGGATATAAGGACTCTTCCAGCCATACCGCTCAGGATCCTCTCAACAGGAGCCTGCAGCAATCACACAAGGGGTACCCACACATCTGGGATCTTCCTCACTTGAGGGGATTGCCATTGAAGAGCACCTTCCTCCAAGCACACTGCTTCTATCCCTTCACCCCATGCAACAGCCCCTCACAGCCCAACATTGATAGTTGCACAAGTGCTGACTCAATTGCACTCCTCACCCCCTCCCCAGATACCACTTACTACTGGGAACACCTCTACCATTGAGGGGGAGGACAAAGTGCAATTGAGAACCCACAGCACAGGGTTTACCACTTCTATCTCCTGGTGTAGATAGGAGATTAGAATATCTAGTGAGGCTGCCACCTCTTCTGAATCAGCACATGATCAGACTAGGCTGGTAACATTGCTAAGACCTCACTAGAGGCAACAGCTGATGATGGACATAGTCCTGAGGCTGGAAGTCCCCAGTACCAAGACAAAGGGGCACATGCTACAACTGGTCTACACCCAGTGCATGTACATCCTGCTCCAAGCAGGAGGTCAGGTGATTCAGCTTCTGCTGATGATGACCTGGGCTTTTTCTACGATGTTCTTGCCCAGAACACAATCCTTGAGGAGGAAGTCAGTAGGCTGCAAAACCTACTTGACCAACTCTCCCAAGGAGAAAGACCATCTGCCTCCACCAACCCACAGATGGCACCTTCAGTTGAAGTTTCCCCAAACACTGAGCAACTCCCAACAACTCAGCCACCTGCCTCTGCTTTTGGCACTATTTCTCAGGAACAGAACCCTCCTGAGCAAATAGTAGCTGTCCTTCAAAATTCCTCCCTCTCATCACACCCATAATCACTGACATTGTGACTAAAGCCATTGATGAGAGGCTTTCCTCAACTTTACAACCATTGATTGATGCTGCTGTGCAAAAGACACTTTCTGCGGTACAAACCCCTACCACCAATGCATCCAAAAAGGGGGAGAGTATTGCAGTGAAAGAAAAGAAGAGGAAAAGAACAGAGGATGAGAAGGCCCAAGAGCAAGCCCAGGAGTTGGAAAAGAAAAGCAACAACTGATCACCTATAAACGAAAGAAAAATGCTGATGATCAACCTACTGCTGAAGAAAAATCCTTGGAAGAGCTGGTAAAAGATGCTGATAACACACAGCTGATCCATGGATAAAATCATTGAGCAACTCTTCAGGCAAGGTTTTGATACACAGCCACATTGGATAGTGAAATCAGGAGGTTGGAAGTGCAAGAGACTCAAACCCGATGGGCTGGGTATGATGCACTTGTAAAGGAGAGATTGGAGATCATGATCCGTTTTATTGCCAAATACTTAGGAAGATCTTTGATGGAGATTCGCGCGTGGACCAGAGACAGTATTCTGGCTATAGCCACCAGAATCTGTCTGTCTAAGCAATTCCACAAGGGGATTATCATTGAAGCCCTTGATGAGGCTGGGGCTGGTAAAAGGTTTGAAATGGCAAAACTTACAAAGGCTAAACTCACAACAAAGATGCTGGAACAACCTTCCCTTCCACCCACTCAAACACAGCCTACCCCTCAAATCTCCAAACCAATCTCAAATCCCAAATCCAAACAACCACAATCACAACCCACAAAACCAAATCCCTCACCATCTAAACCAACAGCCGATGATGCACCTAAGAAGAAGAAGAAGGGTGTTGAGGCTAGAAGAAGAAGAAGAAGATGATGTGGAAGAATTGGATGCCTCTGTCTGCAGTCCTAACACTGGCGAAAGCCAAACCTATGCCCATCACTCCCACCTCACAGATGGATGTTGTGAGAGTAAAAATTGAAGAAGAGGAGCAGCAAAAGCTTCATGATGATGAAATGCTGAAAAGCATTGACAAAACCTATGCCCTCCTCATCAATTATCACATGAAAAAAGAAGCTCTGAGATTGTACACTCTCGCCAACACATTTCAATATCAGAAGGAAAGGGTGAGAGTATGGCCTGATCCGAGGGGCTCACAGGATTGTAAAGAAAGACATTCCTTCGAGATACAAGGGTCAAGTCAAGAGGATCGTAGATGAAGAGATCACAGTGGCCCTTGTAGTATCACCTGGGAGATTGTCGAAGATTTCAAGAAGGCCTACGAGACTAAACAACCACCCCAGAAGATGCTAGAGAACAGAATTATCAAAAAGGGGTTAGTCTACAAGAGGCTTGAGAACTTCAAACAGAATGAGCTCAGTCTGCTACTCGAAGGGAATCATCCTGATGAGTTTGCATATAGACAAATTACAACAGTTGAGCTCAAGAATGGCAAATAGGTCAAGTACATCTCAGAGCTGTATGGGCGAGAAGGATTGTTTGATGGTGAAGCCGAGAACCGGACCATGGAAGAACAAATTATGTTTCTCAGAGCCTACACCAGAGAATCCTACAGGCTCATACACGGGAAGTAGATCTCATGAATGGGATAACAACTCTGTGTCCAGTTCCCCAAAACAGAGTTCCCATTCATATCTTGCCAAACAAATATCAGAGACTACTTCCCAGGCCGGAGCTTATATGGGTCATCTTCTCTACTGATCAAGAAGGAAAAAGACCAACCTTTTGCCAACAATAAGTGGGATAATAAATAAATTAGAGGTTTTGGCTGCATTGGTTCAGGGGGAGTTTGTTGGACCAAAAGAACCAATGAGCCAAGATCAGAAAACCTCTAAGTCCCACATGGTATCACAACAACTGCTGAAAGCTTCATCAGCAGTTTGACAAGTGCTGAAGACTTCAACAGCTGAGATCAAGTGCTGAAAACTTCAACAGCTGAAGAACTAAAGTGCTGAAGTACAACAGCTAAAGAACACAAGTACTGAAGCTGAACAGCTGAAGAACACAAGTACTGAAGCTGAACAGCTGAAGAACACAAGTGCTGAAGCTGACACCAAAGTACTGAAGTACAACAGCTGAAGAGTTTACAAGTGCTGAAGATCAACAACTGATGTACAAAGTCTGAAGACAAAGACTGAAGACATCAGCTGATGATATCTACTGAAGTCATCAGCTGATGAAACATCTGAAGTTCAAAGTCTGAAGATAAGTACTGAAGTTTCAGTAGTTGTCACAACTGCTGAAGAGTACTTCTTCAGTAGTTGTGATATCAGTAGTTTTATATTTTAGTTTCAGTAGTTTTATGTTTTTCAGTAGTTATAACAACTGATAACACTTAGCATTTTTTGTAAGGAGATGTCAGCTGTTTTGACATCTTCAGTAGTTGTGTTCAGTTGTAATAAATCTGTTACATGTCACTATCAAGTGACATCAGCAGACGTCACATCTCTTATATAAGAGGTGTCGACCTAATTGTAATTGTGACATTCTGTTACCACGAAAGCGAATATTGAATGAATATATTTGCAAAAATTCTCTCTCTATAACCGTCTTTGTTCTTCATTGAATATCGTTTTGTTCTTGTGAATCTACTAATTCATTGTTTGAATTCCGCTGCTATACTCTTCAATCAATCAAACATAAATCACTGATCCTAACATAATTGAATGTGTAGGGTGTTTGCTATAATGCTTAAACAAACACTGGATTGTAGATAGCGGAGCATCCAGGCACATGACTGCGAACCGTGCACTCCTGTCAAACGTCAAACAAATAAAAGGAGGTCATGTTTCATTTGCTAGAAACAAAGGAGGTTATATCACAGCTAAGGGGAAGTGGGGAATCAGAAAGTGAAGTTTGCAAGGTAAACTATTTCAACAAAAACAAAATAATTTGCTTTCTGTCTCCCAAATTTGTGACAAAGGATTAAAGTAGTATTCGACAACAAGAATGCTATGTTTTGAAAAAGGACTACGTGATCCCGAGGACCATGTCTTAATGTCAGCTTCAAGATATAATGACTTTATGTCTTGGACCTTTCAAAGGCCTCCACTACGGATCATCAAGTTCAGTGCTTTTTATCCAAGGCTACTGAGAAAGATTCGATCTCCTGGCATAGGAGAATGGGACACATCAATCCACGGACGATGAACCACTTGATCCTGAATGATCTAGTGCGAGGAGTAAATGTCAAAAACTTTCAACTAACAGATTTTTGTGTCGCCTACAAGAAAGGCAAATTGACTAAGAAGTCTCATAAGGCAAAGAAAGTTCATTCCATAGAACTGCCTCTTGAGCTTCTTCACATGGATCTGTTTGGTCCAGTTAGTACAAGGAGCATCACCGGCGACTTATACTGTTATGTAGTTACAGATGAGTACTCAAGATTCTCTTGGGTAATGTTTCTAAAATCTAAATCTGAGACATTGAGTCATTCAAAGAGTTAGTAACTAGATTAGAGTCTCTCAACATTTTGAAGGTAAGACAAGTACGCTCAGACAATGGTACCAAGTTCAAGAATAAGTGGATGGAGGCTTTCTACAAGAAAAGGGAATTATGCATTAGTTCACATCTTCCTACACTCCATAAATGAACGGAATTACTGAGAGAAAGAATCACAGCTTGATAGAGACAACAAGGACAATGCTAGTAGACTTGAAACTACCCATCCAATTTTGGAATGAGGCAGTTGCCAATGCATGTTACACTTCAAATTGAGTCCTGGTAGTAAAACGTCATGGTAAGACATGTTACGAGCCACTTCAAAGACGAAAGCCAAATCTAGAGTACCTCGAACCATTTGGCGCACCTTGCACCCTTTTGAAGAAAACTCAGGAAGGCAAGTTCAGAGAGAAGGCTGAAGAAGGAATCTTCCTAGGATACAACGTACCGAATAAAAGAGTTTACAATAACTCAACTGGTCAAGTTGAAGTGTGGTGTTACGTGGAAACAAGAATCTAGCATCAATCAAATAGGATTCCATTAATCAAGTTGAAGTCTTGTTAGGAGTGTGTACAAATGGAGTACTAACTGATTCTGCGTTATACCGGATCAAATAGTGCGGAATCCTATTTGATTGGTGATCCAATCAGTGATAACGATAACCCGATCGATATAAGATGGAACTAAAACGTTTAGAACGCTAGGAATCGATCAAGAACGAACTATGAACTTGGACAGGTTGTTTGGGACGCTCTAGATGGCTAGGGTTTATATGTATGCATAATATCTTTCAAGTGTTCTTGTTTTCCATGAATTAGGTGGTATTTATAGCTTATTGGCTTCCATTCGTACAACTGAACCATTAACATGGTTCAGTCGTGCGACTGAATCATGCGATTGATCCATACGCACGACTGAAGGTTCAGTCGTGCGACTAAGTCAATCTTATGTCTCAATCATACGACTAATCCAATCTCCTGGTTCAGTCGTGCGACTAATAAATAAGCATGATGTATTCATGCGGATGGTCCATAAGTATGGGCCATTAGCATGAATACTCATCTGCCTAGTTTGAACACATCACTTAATTATTATTGACTTAGAATTATGTACAACAATCTCAAACCTATATAAGAAGTCATATATATGAATAAAGATAGATAAACATCAAATCATATATCATATTTCATACATTTTCAAATTACACATACGTAAGAAATGAAAGACTTTTACATTTAAGAACATAAACTAGGTACATATATATCTACAAACTCCCCTTGGTCCTAGTTTACTCTATCGTCTAACATTCTTAACATGTTCTTGGAATTTCTTGTACTTCTCCTCTTTTTTAACTCCTGGATGTATTTCAAATGCAAAGTAGAGTCTTATCATGTGTTGAAACTATAGAGCTTGTACAATATTCTGTGTGTCATAAAAAAGTGGCCACTTGTATAATGTATAGACATCGTCTGTTGATAAGTTAGTGAGCCACATTGGGTCAAATGCCCTGATTGTCTCTATTTTTCCATCTCTGTTCAAAACTATGACCGGTTCCCCTATCCGGCAATCATAATACCACCATTGGAAGTGTGGAGTGAAGTCCTGAGGCATTCTTGTAAGGGAATCTTTGACATTGTGCGTAGGGAACTCCACTCCAGCACCACTTTAGGTCTTCCAAATATAGAGTCCACTTCAGACTTATGAATGAACCTCTTCGGTTGTTGAGGTCTAAAGTTGACTCACTGGTGTGGTTTCCTTCTTTAACGCAGCCTTAAAGCAACCTCACATCTTCCTTGGATTAGCATATAGCATATCTAATCATGTCAGTCGGTTGAGCTCAAAACCAGGAAGAGTCTTATGATAACGTGGATATTTGAAGTACTCGATCCCCTTTTCTCTTTCCGCAACATATACGTCCAAATCTTCAAAATAAGTCCATGCTATAATCTCTCCAGACACTTTCTGACGTCGTTTGACTCTATAAAGCTGTGTAGGCATTCTGCTTTTGGGGCGCGCGTTGGGATTTCATCTCTGCAAAACAAGCTGCCATTCAGCTTTCGTGATATCAACATTAGCATCCAAAGCTTGGGTTGTGCTTTCTTCTTTTTCTTTCTCCTTTTCCATCTCCTCCAGTTTCTCAAACATAGCACTGCCAAAAGTATCACCCAAGTTAGGGATAACATTGCCTTCGTGGTCAGCATACTCTGGATAATGCTCTGCTCTAAATCCTCAATCTCAATCTCATCAACATCCTGTAGCTCCTCATCACTTAGTACATCAAGTTCTAGAGCATCTTTGACATTTTCATCAGTATTGAGTTGGAACATCTTAGCTAGCTGGTCGTCCGTTACATCATGAATAATCTCTCCCTCTTCCGGAGTGTAGCTCACAGATTTCCTAACAATCCCTTGCAAGTCAAGAATCATGGTAAGTTGAGTCTTGACTTGCTCAAGGGGTTAGACATCATACTTGTATGTCTATTGAGCTTCATCTGTTTCATTAAACATTTAGCACATCACACATAAGTCATTATATAAAACATTAAAACATAAAAAACATAGATGATCATTAATAACATTAAGGTAATATATAATTTAGGTAAAAAAGTTTATAAATACAAAGACATCTAATAGTTACTTTTGTCCTGATCTGTCGATTCTTCAACTGGAGGAGCTGAGGACGAGGCTCCTTGATCTTGGTTTCTTTTAGTACGCCTCTCCTGAGCTTGAGGATTTGATGCAGACACAGATGCATCACCATCCGGACCATCATCATCCTCTTTATCTTTACTGCTCGGTCCTCCTTCATCAACATCTTCCTCAGAATCATCTTCATCATCATCATCATCATCATCACCGTCCTTTATCTTTAATGGCTTGCTCTTTGATCCCTTGAGCTTTAGCAGTATCTTCTTGCTTTTCTTCTAAAGCTCCTCTATCCTCTTCACCGAAGCCAACACCAGCTCATTTTGACTAGTAAGTGCATGGTGGCCTCAGCCTAGAGCTATTTCATACTGGGCACTCTTCTCGCTGAGTTGTACAATCTGCTTTGCCTGAGCTGCATTCACCTCCATCATCTTGTGTAACTGAGTAGCTCTTAGCTCATCGGTGGCAGGCAGCCTTAGCATAATACGGTTAAGGTTAGCAAGTTGTTCCTCTAACCCGATATTGGGTAGAGTGGATCTAGGTGTAACTGTGGATTGGGAGGAGGGACCAGCCTGGTGAGTAGTCGTGGTTGTGGTGGATGTGGTGAAGATGGGAGGAGGTGTGGGAATGGATTATGGTGGAGTAGGTGTATGAGTGGTGGATGGAGTGGTGGTTGTGGTAGTAGGTGTGGTAGTGGTGGTGGCAGATGTGGTAGTGGTGGTGGCTAGAGTGGTGGCAGTAGTAGTGGGTGTGGTGCTGGTGGTGGTCGTGGCTATGTCAGTGGTGGTAGAAGTAGAAGACGTGATGAGAGTAAACCTTGGCCTCTTACTCTTTTTCCTAGAGGGATGGGCCAATCTCTTTTTCCTGGAGCCCTTAGAAACAGAAGCTCCCCCTTGGCTGATCGGCTGGTCAGGGATGTAAGTAGGATCAATGACATGAGTAGTATCCCTCGACTTAGCCTTGCATCCGCCAACCGCCTCTATCCGTTTGTCTGCGGCCACAACCCAGCTCCCGACAGTCCTCACTAGTGGCTCATAATCCGACTCCTCATCTTCATCTATCTAGAAGTCTTGGTGGAAAGCAGTCCTTTCGGTTCCACCAGGTCCCTCACCACCTTGACCCTGATCATGGTCGTCATCGTCATCGTCTTCTTCGCCTGTGGGTGCCATGATGGGCTCAACATTGGAGTCACTGTCATCGTGACACCACTTCCTACAAGCGGGCGCCACATACTCCTCGTTGGCCAAATGACCAAACAGTCTCCTCACCGGGGGCTTCACCTGCTTCCCACGGTAGACCTTCATCCTACCCAACGTAGTATTATCCATCACCTCATGTGTAACTGCATCATCTCTCTATTTGGGCAGTGAATGAAGCTTCTGATCAATGATCATTTGTAAAAACCTCGGGTACATGCAGAAGTCTTCCTTGCCGTTGGCTTCTAGGTTCTCGATCATATAAGATAAGAGCATGTGGGAGCAACTGAATGGGTGGTTTAGCACCAGAGCAACATATGCATTCTGGATTTGATCAGACATCTTGTCAAACCCTCCTCTCCTAGACGCAATGCACTTGAGGATGACGTGAGCCAAGTACTTAAACTGCGGGCACTTGTTGCTCTTGTTGAGCACACCTACGTTGATGTCCCTAGTGTACTTCATCCTCATAAAACATCCTCGAACTATCAGAGGGTGTAGCTTGGTTAGGTGGTCACTATCCTCACCCAGATCAAGGACTCTTCTTAGATCTGCAACAGTGATACTAATCTCTTGTCCGAAGATAGAGCTCCTAATAAAGTGAGGCTCCACAGACTGTTCTATGTAGATCCTCGACCTAAGTAGAAAGGCTATAATCCCAGCAAACTCAGCGGCGTTCCTGGAAGTAGCATCAAGATGAGCACATATATTGTGCTTGGTGATCATGGTCCATCTATTAGCCATGTCGCTGCAACACAAGTAACATGTAAGTTAGATTTATGTATAACATAAGATAGTTGAACTTAATCTGTTTTGATCATACTTTTTCAGTCGTGCGACTGAACCATACGACTGAGTTTTAGTCGTACGATTGAGTTCAGTCGTACGATTAAGCCTGCGGCTAAGTTCAGTCGTGCGATTGAGTTCAGTCTTGCGATTGAGTTCAGATGTATGATTAAGTCTGTGGCTGACTTCAGTCGTGTGATTGAGCCTGCGACTGAGCTTAAACGTATGCTACACTATGAGGTTGAGTCAATCATTCGACTGAACCCATAAGCATGATTCATACATGCGATTGAGTCATTTGCCTGGCTCAATCATGTGACTGGGGTTCATTAGCATGTCCATTCATATCCTACACTGTTGAACACCCTAGAATTGAATCTTTGTCAAAACTTGATATTAGCCTTCACATTTAGACGCATTAGACTCGCAGAGACTCGAAATAACACTTAATGTCCTTTAATTCCACATTTATGTCTAGTTAAGTGATCTATTTTTAGGGTTTCAGTCTCGGTTCTATGTTTTAGCCCAATCGGTCCTAAAATATGCGATTAAAGTGTTCATTTGGATCGATTATAGTCGCCTAGTACAAGTAGATGAGTACAATCATGTTCGAAGCATAGATCAGTGGGTAAGAACAGGCAAATGAAATTTGGGCAGTGTATGTCCGTATGACCAATTTCAGAGGACTTGAAGGGTGGTAAGTGTTACGACCGACTGACCCCCTTATTAGCGGTTGGACCCATACTCATACTCTAGTCGTGTGACTGAGTCCATACTCATGCTTCAGTCGTGCAACTGAGGTTCAGTCATGCGACTGGCTCATACTCCTTCATCCATTCGTACGATTGGTTCTGTCTTGTAGTCCAATCGCATGGTTGTCCCATACTCATGGTTCAATCATGTGACTGGCTCATACGTATGGTTCATTCGTGCAATTGGCTCATTCTTATGATTCAATCATACGATTGGCTCATACTTATGGTTCAATTGTGCGATTGGCTCATACTTATGATTTAATCGTACGATTGGCTCATACTTAGAGCTTGAACTCTTTACACTTTCAAACACTTAAATTTAACTTTTGATATAAAATTATGACCTTTGAACACCATTGATCACCTCAGACGTGATCCTTTTAGTTTAAATCAATTGATCACCTCAGACGTGATCCTTATAATTAAAACTGATTGGTCACCTCAGACGTGACCCCTTTTAGTAAGTGATTCACAGATTACATGCAGTTGTATAGTCCAACAAGTACGCAATAAAAGACTATAAAATAGAGAATAACATAGAAAATTAAAAGAAAAACAAGACATAATTTTGTTGTTTTCGGTTTGAGAGAAAAGCTTCAAGTTAATTTGATCTTTTTTGAAATGATTCATGTTGGAATCATACAGGTATATCAAAATCGTTTGGGAACCCCTTTTTAATATGCCCTTTGATGCTAGATTCTTGTTTTTTCTGAGAGTCAATAGCACTTGCAAGAAATTATAATAGAGCTATAAGATGCACATAATGATTTTTACTTTCGAGAATTGCAGCCATGATGATTGTCAGTATGTTTATCCACTTAAAACCATACATAGATTTTTTACTTACATTGGTGATGGATTAGGTTTAATTATTTCAACAAGCATTTGTGGATCTCACACTTATATGGCAATCAACATTTCCGAGGAGATTTTTGAGCGGACTACGGGTATTTGACAAGAAGAGACTATTCTAAATGCTTTCAAAGAGATGCCAAGCCTCAGGTCAGTGCCATCGCACAACATAGAGGTGCAAACAATAATGAATTCTAGAATATTTAGGTTATGCTTATCCTCAGTTCAGTGCCACCACACAACAGAGAGGCACACAACCTATCTTCTTCTTTGAGCATTTATTTTTCTTTTGCACACAACGCACCAACAATATTAGTCATTAGCTTGATTGCTTCTAGCAGGGATAAGATGAGAACCCACAACAAGTTGAACAACTTAGTTTGAATTTTAATTCACCAATGAAGTCTACTCATCTATTGTGTTGAATCTACCGTTGCATCATATAATGAACTAGCAATCTCTAGGTCTACTTTCTGTAGGTTTTCTCCGTAGCAGACTAGTTTAACTATCATTTTTCTTTAGTTGTGCTTAAACTTCTCAAACTTGTACTTTGAATTTCGCATTTATAGAAAATTCGTTTTGATGTCCCAACAATTTGTTTCATGTGTATCTACTTGGAATCTTCTTTTAATAAATTCTGTCACTTACTCTGGGATCAGGCCAAATTCTCACTCTCTCTTTCTGATATTGAAATGTAAATCTGAGAGCATACAACCTCTGAGAATGTTCTTCATAGGTTGTATGGATGAAGACTTAGGAAACTCTTTATCAATCATCCTTAACAGCTACTCATCATGTTGTTTGTGCTGTTCTTCTTCTTCAAGTTTGACTTTTACCATTGCCTTTGGAAGTCAGGTGTGATTCTTGTTGGTTGACTCCTGGCTCAGGCATCTTTATTTTAAGAACAACAGAGATTGGCAGACTATCATCCTCATCATCTTCTTCTTCTTCTTCCATCCTCAACACCCTTCTCTTCCTCTTGGGTGCATCATTGGTAGTGGGTTGAGTAGGTTTCTTAGGTAAAGGAGTTGGTTTTGAGGGTTGTGAGGGTGGTTGTTTTGGTGTAGGAGATTGTGTAGGCTGCTTTAGCATCTTGGTTGTGAGTGAAGCTTTGGATAACTTTGCCATATCAGACCTTTTCCCAGCACCAGCTTCATCAAGGGCTTCTATGATCAATCCTTTGTTGAATACTTTAGAAGAATAGATTCTGGTGGTTATCTCCAGAATACTTTCTCTGGACCATGACTTCACTTCAATGATTGATCTTCCCAGATGTTTTGATATAAATCTTGCCGTAGCTTCCAGCCTTTCCCTTTCTTTCTCACTCTAACTTGCCCATCTTTGTTCAATCTCTTGAATCTCTAGCCTTCTGATTTCAGAGTCAAGTTTGGCAATGTCAAATCCTTGTCTGAAAAGTTGATCAATAATCTTATCCATAGATCTGCTATGTTGCTCATCAGCTTCTTTGATCAGGTCTTCTATCTTTTTCTCACCTTCAGTCTGTTCAGAGCTTTTCTTTCTCTTGTAGGTGATCATTTACTTTTCTTTCTTCTCTTTTTCTTCGTCTTCTTCAACTCTCTTTCTTTTGTCTACTTTCACTAACTTAGACTCTCCTTTTTGGTTGCATTGGGTTCAGGGGTGTGAATGTCAGAAAGTCTCTGAGAAACAGCAACATCAACTAAGGATTGAAGATTTGAGGAAAGCCTCTCATCAATGGCTTGATGCACAATGTTTTTGATTATGGAAGTGATTTGAGGTAAGGATGATTGAAAGGCAACAACCATTAGCTCAGAGGGGTTCTGTCCCTGAGAAATGGTACCTGAATCAGAGGCTGGTGGCAAATTTGTTGGGAGTGGCTCA
This sequence comes from Flaveria trinervia, assembly GCA_025506515.1. Taxonomy (NCBI): domain Eukaryota; kingdom Viridiplantae; phylum Streptophyta; class Magnoliopsida; order Asterales; family Asteraceae; genus Flaveria; species Flaveria trinervia. Next base: position 15,319,238 of record CM046458.1, on the reverse strand, counting down.
GTGTTTGGGATAGTTTCAGGAGAAACTGCCGTCTGTGGGTGAATATGTGCAGATGGACTTGATTCTTGTGACATTTTGGCAAGCAGTTCTTGTAGTCTGCATACCTCAGTCTCAAGAATGGTGTTGTGGAAACTACAGGGGGAATACTACCTATAGTTTCATCCTGCCTTTGTGTTGCAGGGGCATCATCAGGGGACTCAACTCCTTGAGTAGCCTTTTTGGTTTGTCTGGAGTATACCTCTGGTAAAACTACCACAGCAGGGACTCCAAGGCCAACAGGGCCATCAGATTTTAACTGATTCATGATTATGGCCATAAGAAACCTTGGATATAATAGCCATCTGTTAGCCACAGGTTTCATTGCCAGATCTTTTAATTCTAAAAATATAATTTCAAAAAAATTTATGCTTTGGCGTTCAAGGATAGAGTACAATACCTGCTGCCACCTGGATGACATTTGATCCCATGAAGAGGTTTTGGGGGCAAGGAAAACATTGATCATGTGGAAGATTAGGCGTTCAACATCATGGAAGTGCTTTTTTCAGAATGGTTGTAGCACTTAGGTCGCCCGCATATCCATGGTTGATGAATGATAGATCAATGGTGCCCTTCGGGTATTTAGTGACAAAGGTGGCATCATTCAAATCTAGCGTTTGGCGAATGATAGCAGGAGTGACTACCACCTTCTTCTGGTTTACAAATGACTGGAGAGTGATCGTGACATCGTTCTCACCAGTATGGATAGTGACATTTGTCCAGAATTAGTGAAGGGTATCTGGATAGATGGTTGGATTCAGAAGAAAAGCAGTTCGATACGGGGAATCAACCATCAGATCAATGGCATCATCAAACTTAGTCCAGAAAACCGATTTTGTGAAGTAGGCAACACAGTTGTGTCGTGGTTTGATTTGCATGGTCGCCATTAATGGAAGATGAACGTTTGGAAATCGATTTATGAAAAGTTTGAAGTTAGGCTTAGGTATTTATAGGTTATGAAATGGCTGAAAGAAAACAACTAAAGTTTTGGTGTTAGTCATCAGTTGTTAGAAAATGACTAAAGACATGGTTTTAACTTTCAGATGTTGTAAACAACTGAAGACTTGGTGTTTGTCATCAGTAGTTGGTACTACTGAAGACATGGTTTTGGCTTCAGTTGTTTTGAAATGAAACAGCAGTTGTTTGAAATAATTGAAGAATAAAATTACTCATTAGTTGTTGTCATCAATTCACATATATCAGTTGTTTCATTTGACCTTTACACTTACTCAGCAGATTATCTGATTTTCAGATGTTTCATTGGTCATCAGTACTTATCTGTTAAAACAGATATCAGTGGTTGTAACCACATCAGTACTTTGCAACAAATAAAGTACTTCAGTACTTTTAAGTAATTTAGTCTTCAGTAGTTATGAAAACTGCTGAAGATAAAATAACTTCAGTACTTATTTTTGACAACTGTATACTGATGCTCATCAGTACTTGTGAGCTGAGATCATCAGTAGTTGTCAAATCATTCAAGCTGCAGCATACCAAGCCTTAGCACTAGATTTTGGAAAGTTGCACTGTCCAAAAGCTTAGTAAATATATTTGCATGCTCATCAGCACTAGGAACAAACTTTGGATCAATCAGACTTTTTTCATAACAATCCTTGATAAAATGATGTCTGATCTCAATATGTTTGGTCCTAGAATGCTGGATAGGATTCTTAACAATACAAAGAGCTGAAGCACTATCCATCAGTAAAGGAGTCTTAGTTTCTGTAATGTCATAGTCCAGTAATTGATTCTGAAGCCAGAGTACCTGAGATGTACAACTTGAAGCAACAATGTACTCTGCTTCAGCAGTGGATGTAGCAACAGAAGTTTGTTTCTTACTCTGCCAAGAAACTAAACAGTTGCCTAGAAATTGGCATCCACCAGAGGTTGATTTTCTGGTTAATTTACACCCTGCATAGTCACTATCAGAGAAAACAACTAATTTGCAAGAGTGCCCAGTGGAATACCAAAGTCCTAGACATTGAGTTCCTTGCAAATATCTAAAGATCCGTTTGACTGCAATCATATGGGATACTTTAGGTGCAGCCTAAAATCTAGCACAGACACAAGTTGTAAACATAATGTCTGGTCTAGAAGCTGTAAGGTATATCAAGGAACCAATCATACATCTGTAAAGAGTTTCATTAACTGCTTTACCTTTCTGATCAGCATCGAGTTGTGTGGTGCTGCACATGGGAGTAGAACAGGGCTTACAGTTTTGTAAATCAAACTTTTTCAATAAATCTTTTGTATATTTTGATTGATGAATGAAAGTTCCATCAGCCATTTGTTTGATTTGCAACACCAGAAAGAACTGTAATTCTCCCATGGCACTCATTTCAAACTTTTGTTGCATTAAATCAGTAAAGGCATCACACAACTGTGGATCAGAGGATGCAAAAATGATATCATCTACATAAATGAACAAAGTTTTATCTATGGAGCCTTTAGTGAAATTATTTTGAAGAAGAAAGTTAGACAGTGTTTCATACCAGGCTCCGGGAGCTTGTTTTAGCCCATAAAGAGCCTTATCAAGCTTATACACCCAATCTGGATGTTTATGATCTTCAAAACCTAGTGGTTGACACACATAAACTTCTTCTTTTATTTTACCATATAAGAATGCACTTTTGACATCCATTTGAAAAACTTTAAGATTATGGAAAGCAGCATAAGCTAAGAACAATCTGATTGCCTCCAGTCTGGCTACAGGGGCAAAGGTTTCATCATAATCAATATCTTCTTCTTATTAAAACCCCTGTACAACCAGTCTGGCCTTGTTCTTGACAATTTGGCCTTTTTCATCAGTTTTATTCCTAAACACTCATTTAGTGCCTGTTGCACACTTACCTTGGGGTAGAGGAACCAGTTCCCACACTTGCTGCTTTTGAAACTGATGAAGCTCAAGTTGCATAGCTTCAACCCATCCATTGTCTCTTAATGCAATATGATAGTTCTTTGGCTCTTGCTGACTGATGAAGAGAGCATAAAAGCAAAAATTGGACAATTGACTTCTAATTGAAACACCAGCATTGATGTCACCAATGATCTGAGACATGGGGTGATTCTTTAGTTCTTGATACTCAATCAGATCTGTGCAAGTGTTTGTAGGTGATTCAGCAGCAACAGATGGTGATCTAGACCTTTGAAACCTAGAATGAGATAGCAATTCAAAAGAAGTAGAGGATCCAGATATCTCATCAGCATTTGTTGTGGATGGAGCTGCTGAAGCTAGAGGAACATCAAGTTTAGTAGACTCAGGCAGTTGATCACTAAAACTTGCATTTATACCAACAGATGGATAACTAGTGGCAGGAGATGATGGATTCATAGAACCTACAACAGCTGGAGACTAATAAGGAACATATTGCAGTATGTCCAAATCAAATAACTCCATAGGGTTGTGTGAGATTTTCTCCTTTGGAGATTCATTGAACTTTACATGCAAGGTTTCTTCAAATATCTTTGTTCTGCAATTAAAAACTTTGTATGCCTTGCAAGTAGGTGAATACCCAACAAAGTACCCTGCATCCATCTTTGATTCAAATTTCTGAAGTGGATCCTTTGTGTTAAGAATAAAACAAGGACACCCAAATGCTCTAAAGAATGAAATCAGAGGAGCCAAATGATGTAACACTTCATAAGGAGTCTTCATCAACCTCTGATTTACTAACACTCTATTTTGCACATAGCAAGCTGTGTTAACAGCTTCTGCCCAAAAGGTTAGTGGCAAATCAAAATCAGCCAACATTGACCTTGCAGCTTCAATAAGGGTCATGTTCTTTCTCTCCACCACTCCATTTTGTTCAGGAGTTCTTGGAATTCTAAACTGCCTCTTGATTCCCTGAGAGAGATAGAATTCATCAAGTGTGTGATTTCTAAATTTTGTGCCATTATCACTCCTCACACACTTGACAGAAAGAGAATACTGCTTTTCCACATGCAACACAAAGTAGATGATGATTTGACCAACCTCATCTTTTGAATGTAAAAAGAAAGTCCATACAAATCTGGAATAATAATCCACAATTACCAGACAGTATTTTTTCTTTGCCATGCTCATCACTCTTACTGGACCAAAAAGATCCATATGCAGTAATTGCAAGCAGGCAGTTGAGTTTGGTTCTTCTATTGGAGGGAATGATATTTTATGTTGCTTTCCTTTTAAACAAGCAGAGCAGTTGTCATCACATTTGAACTCCTTTAAAGGCAGACCTCTCACTAAACCATGATGGATCAGCTGGTTCATGTTTTTAAGATTCACATGACCAAGCCTTCTGTGCCATAGTTCAGATTCCTGAGGAGAGGCCTTGGAGAATAGACATGGATGGCCTTTTAGAACAATTTTCTTTGATAAGTCTAAGGCATATACTCTTCCAATCATGTTGGCCTTCAGGAGAGTATATTCATCCAATATCTTGACAATCATTCTCAAAACATTGGAAGACAGAATCTGACAGTTTTGACTGGTGAAAAGTGCAACATGCCCTTTATCACACATTTGACTGTCACTCAAGAAGTTGTACTTGAGATTCTCCACATGATTAACATCATCAAACCTTATCTCACCATTTGACACAAAGCCTTTACCGAGGATGTAACCCTTAGCATCATTACCAAAAGATACAAATCCCTTCTTTCTTTGATGGTAGTCATGAAGAAGAGAACGACTCCCTGTCATATGCATAGATCCTCCACTGTCTACATACCAGATGCTTATATGGCATGCTGAAGAACCATGCATTTGTCATAAGAAACTAGTTAGCTTTTGAGACCCAAACCATTTTGGTTTTGGGTCTGTTCTCATCAACAGATTTTATACTAACTGGTTTGTCATGATTAACAGCCTTTGAAGGTGGAGATGGTGCTGAAAAGGATTCCATTGATTTTGGTTTAGTTTTCCTTTTTAGTGGTTTAATAACATGTACATCTATTTGGTTAACTCTTCCCAACAGATGTTGAACCATTATAACAAGTTGTGTCTGATTGGTTGTTAAAGCCTTTAGTTCAGCACACACATCAGTACTTGTATTTGATTGGTTCCTGTGACTCACCATGTCCTCCTTTTTGAAAGACACAGACTTAGTCTGGTGTTTTGATACTCCTTGAGGAATATTTTCAGCTGTTTATGATAAACCCCTTCCTTCTTTTTAGATTTTTGTGAAAGCTTTGGGTTATCAGTTTGAGATGTTTGTGGCACAAACTTGGTTTCAAATTCATCTTTCATTTTATTAATTTTCTTTTTAATGATTTTATATTTGTTAAATTTGGAACCCTTTCTGTACCAACATTCATCAGTGAGATGATTGAATAGACTACATATTTCACATGGCTTTTTCTTCATCTTCTGTTGTTCAACTGCTAAAGAAGATGAAACTACTGAAGGTGTGTTCTTTAGTACTTTCTTCCTCTCAGTACTTCTGTGAAGTACTAAAGGATTTGTAACAACTGAAGACTTGTTCTTTAGAAGTTTTCTATCAGTACATTTGGATTTCCTGATAGACTCTTTAGCAGTTGTCAAACCATGTTTGTTTTCATTTGGTTTGAAATGTTCTTCAGGTGTTGTTACATGCTCTTTAGTATTTTGAATACCTTGTGAGACAACACCTGAAGTGCTCAGCTTTTCTTTGATCATGTGTTCATCAACAGTAAGACCATCAACAAATTTATTAGCTGAGGTAGTATTACTGACTTCATCCTCAGATTTTACATAAGGTTGTATGGTCTCAAATGGTTCAACCTTAACCTCCACTTCTTGAAGGGCTTGTCTTGGTAGGGAGTGTAACTCAATGAGTTATCCTTTTTTAATGTTTTACTTGATCATCCTTATGTGCTCATCCATGGTGGATAGAGACATAGGATCAAGTCTCTTTCTGGGAATCCATACAGCTTCAAGAAGCTTATCATTCCCAGCCTATCACTAGACTTCTTTTGACTTTTCTGGATGAAGGCCCTTGTTCTAGCTGCTTCTTCCCTCATTTCCCTCTTTGTAGCCTTTGCTCTTTGAGTACTTGAAGTTCAAGTTGTTTGAGGTACTCAAACTCAATATAGTCATAGCGCAAGGGAAGAAGTGTAGCTGCTTGGTAGAGACCTGTAGCACTCAGGTAGTTGATCATGTTTTGCTTGTCAGTTTCTTTATCTACATGAGGTTCTTGTGTAGCCATATTCTCTTGCATAGGGCTTTCTTCAATTGGAGAGAGAAAGTAGGAACATGCTTGTAGAGTCTTTTCTGTCCCTTTTCTTCTTTGATTTGGAGGACCAACATTGTATCGTCTACTTCCTTCCTCTCTTTAGAGAATTCTTTGTTTTGGGGGCAGCCCTTATAGTTCATGGTCTGTAAGTAAGTAATCATGACTGCCCTTAACTCATCATATTGAGTATTTGGTCTGGGGCCAGCCCTGATTACAACTTGCATGAATCTTGAAGACCCAATAGAACAATCTCCCCTTAGCTTCCTCTTCCTCTCTCTCTCCTCCTCCTTAATCTCATTAGGAGTTATTTTTCTTTTCCCTTTGTTTATAGACCTTTATGACTCAGGGTGGAGAGAGCTTTGGTCTTTATTGCTTCAAGTAGCATTGATGCTCTGGCTAGAAAGAGGCTGTGATACACCTTCACCAGCAGGTGTTTCACGGAGGGAATGAATTGCTAAAGTAGTTGTAGGTGTGATAGAGCTCTTAGGGTTTGCCACAACACCCAGTTGACCAATGACATTATATGATTGCCTTTGTCTCCTTCTTAGGTTGGACTCTTCAGTAATCCTGTCTTGAATCCTTTGAGCCAAACTACCAGCTTGCGTAGATTGGCTTGGATTGACAAGTGGCATGTTGATCAGGTCAAGACCTTTATAGTAGTTCAAGGTCTGAAAGTTAAAGACTTCTTCCTACCCTTGAACTCTCTGAAGAATAATGGCTCTTCTATTAGCATTATACCTACACATAATTATGTAGTTTGAAGTTCCTTGGGGTGGGGATGACATAGCCATTGGAATACCTTCCTCAAAGAGACTCTGATGAGAGAATGTATAGAGTCCATATCAATGTGAACTTGAGGAAGTTGTTGAGTATGGACAATTGCAAGTGAGGATAGTGAGTCCTTAATGTCTATACTCTGTGAAGAACTCCCAGGTTCTGTGATTGGTATGACTTTCTCCCACTTTTTGGTAGCATCATCCTCTTGCATAGTTAAGCTAGGAGTTAGGTCAATCACATCCACAGGTTCTTGCGTTCCTCGATGAGCTCTCATTAAAGGTCTTCTAGCTAGTTGTTCCCTGAGATAAGATATCTCAAGTTGCTGATCATTGACCCTAATTTGTGAGGTAGTCACTTGATATTCCAAGTGACTAACCTTAGAGACTAGATAGGTGCATGTTTGTGATAGTTTTTGCACCATTAGTTTCAAATTCCCTTCATCTTCATCAAAAGAATCATTGGGGTATGAGAATTGGACCAAAGCCCCACGTCTCACCATCAACATCATGTTCTTGGCTGTTGGATATCCCCTGCTCACTGACAGCTTCAGGTTATGTATCAATGGTCTAAGTTTCCATGGTTGAGGTCTTAATGATGTAATCACATACAAAAGTGAGGGCCTCTTCCATATGGATCTCCTGAACAGGTTCAGGGAGATCCACCTTAGTGATGGGTGGATGATGTGGGCTAGGGGAGAGGCAGGAGCACTCATCTCACTTTGAGTAGGGGAGGAGTAGAGAGACCCATGGTACTCACTGTATTCCATGTCTTCATCATTATAGAATTCAAGGTTAGGAATGAGTTGGTTGACATCTAGAGGTTAGGGATGGTAACTTTCCGCTAAAGGTTTTTCACTTGAGTGTTGAGACTCAGAGTGAAGGCTTAAGGCTGATGGCCTAATGAGCTCATCAGGTTGAGCATGAGGAAACTCAACACTGATTCTTGATGAGATGGGAGTGGTTTGCTCCTCAGGAGAAGTGAGAGCTTCAGTGTCCACTTCCTCTTGTATGGGTAGTGATATGGGGACCTGCACAAGCTGAATAGCTAATGTAGGGGTTCGTTTGGATTATCTTTGGGAGGTGAGAGTGATTTGAGGCTAGTTAGGTGGTTGAGAGGTACCAGGTTTGGGTTCAATACTAGCTTGTTTTGCTAGGTTGTGACCTTGAGAAATGAGCTCTAACATTTTGGGGACAAGGGCTGTTTCTACCCTAGAGAAGCCAACAGTTAGCTTCTTCATGATTTTAAGGATGTCAGGCTTTATCTGTCCTAATGTTAGAATATTACCTATTTTTTCTGAACTATGAGCCTAGTTTACAGTTAAGAATGTATTAAACATATCTTGAAAACATATAATACTTTAAGGAGTCCAAATTTGCAAGTAAATTTGTATAGACAAATTAAGAGTACCTGAACTTGACCCCTTAAACCATTCCACACACTATGAAGAAGAGATCCTCAGGAATCTGGTCTTACCCCATGCTTATTGGACAAGCTGTGGATGACCACATGAAGTAAGTACTTTCATTACGATGAGACCTTCCCTTTCTTGAAGGTCCTTCATAGCTCATCTACTGAAAGGAGTGGTTAACAGCTTCTTTTAGGACCTCTTGATAGGTCTTCCAGAACTCAAGCAGATGATCCTCACAAAGAGTAGGACCAATGGTCAAGGAGGTGAAGTAGTTTGACAAAGCCAAAAAACAGTAAACCTAATATTACTTTGAAATTCGGATGTCAGTCCCACCTCTGAAAAGCAATTTTCTTTTGCCCAAAAGGTAGTTTTCTTGTTAGTCAATCTTCCAAACGTAATATTACTTTGGAAGTTTTAATGGAAAAGCTTCTGAAGCCAAAATGGCTTCGGTAGATATTCCAACGAGTTTAGAAAATTTTTCTTCAGAAGATATTAAAACTTTGATGTATTAATAAAACTTCCAAGAGTTAATTGCTTTCGGACGAATTTTTTTTAAAACATGCAAGTACTTAGGAATAAAGTTACGCTTCGGAAGATATTTTGGAAATTTCTTCCGAGGGTAAATTTTCATAAGTTGTTGTTTGTTTTGAAGACTTTAATTTCTTTTGAAGGAAAATACATATATTCTGAAGGATAAAAGATCAAAATTTGAAAAAATTTAAGGAATGTCTTCTAAAAAGATTTTTCTTCTAGAGTAAACAATGGATTATGAAGGTGATAAAAACTAGACAATTTAGGACACACATTTTAGAAATAATATGATTAAGTTTTAAGAAAAGCTACTCAAAGTTCATCATCCCAATAGTTGATACAAGATACTTAAATCTATGCTCATCAAAAGCTTTGGTGAACTAACCTACATATTATTCATTTGTGTTAACTTTGACTAGTTTGATTAATCACTTCTCAAAGTTATTTCTAATCAAATGATACTTGATATTGATGTGTTTTGTCCTTGAGTGTTGCACGGGATTCTATGTGATAGAGATAACACTATTGTTGTCTATGTGGATAGGAGTCTCCTTGAAGTTGAATCCATAATCTAGCATCTGATTCTGAATCCAGATCACTTGAGCATAACAGCTTGCAACAGTAATGTATTAGCTTCAAGAGTTGATGTAGAGACACATGATTGCTTCTTGCCTTGCCATGAGACTATTTTTCCATCAAGGAACTGACATCCCCCTGATATAGACTTTGTACTCATATTGTAGTCACCATAGTCACTATCAGTATATGCATACAAATTAAAGTTAGAATTCTTTGGATACCAAAGGCCAATTCTTGAGGCACCTTTGAGATATCTTAAAATTCTCTTAACAGTGACTAGGTGTGACATCTTGGGTTGGCTTGATATCTTGCATAAATACATGTGAAAAACATGATATCATGCCTGCTAGCTTTGAATAGCCATGTAGAGATGTTCATCTACACAGTCACCCTCAAGATCAGGTCCATGGGAGTGGTTTCTTGCTATAGTTGTCTTTTCAACCTTACAGTCAGTCATGTTGAATGTTTTAAGTATGTCATGTACATACTTTGACTGACTTATGAAGATGCCATCTTTAACTTGCTTCACTTGAATTCCTAGAAAGAAATTGAGTTCCCCCATGGCACTCATTTCAAATCTATCCTTCATCAGCTTCTAAAAGTCTTTGCAGATCTTTGGATTAGTTGACCCGAAGATAATGTCATCTACATATACTTGAACTAGAGTTAAGTAATACCCTTTTCCTTTGATGAAGAGATTTCCATCTATAGTACCCCTTTTGTATCCATGCTGCAAAGCTACTGAGATAGAGTCTCATACCACTTGCTTTATGCTTGGTGCAACCTATAAAGAGCTTTATCAAGCTTGCATACATAATCAGGATATCAGTATCCACAAACCCAGGTGGTTGTTTGACATACAGCTCTTAATCATTCAACCTATAAAGGAAAGCACACTTGACATCTAGTTGGTAGCTCTTGAAATTTTTGGATGTAGTGAAAGCTAAGAATATCCTAACAGCTTCTAGTTTTGCACTAGGAGCAAAGACATCTATGTAGTCAATTCCTTCTTCTTGTGTGTATCGTTGAATAACTAGTCTATCCTTGTTTTTTATGACAAGTCCTCTATCATCCTTCTTATTCCTAAACACCTATTTGGTTCCTATAGTAGTCTTCCAGCCTCTTTCCTTTTGAATTGAAGCAGCTCCTACTGCATAGCATCACCCAACTTCCATCCTTTAAAGCCTCATCATTTTCTTAGGCTCTATCTGGGATAAGCTTCAACCCAACTTCCATCCTTTAAAGCCTCATCAGTTTTCTTAGGCTCTATCTGGGATACGAAACAAGACTAAAGACAAACATTTGCATCATAGGTTTGTCCAACACCCATTTGTTTCCTATAGTAGCCTTTCCTTGAGGAAGATGACATAGGTTTCAAACCATTTCCTTTTGAATTGAAGCAGCTCCTATTGCAAAGCTTCAACCCAACTTCCAACCCTTAAAGCCTCATTATTTTTCTTAGGCTCTATCTGGGATAAGAAACAAGAGTGAAGAAAAATGTAAGGCCTCGATCCCGGGACGCTCACAATTGAACAATCATCGCACATAAAACATAAAATATACATTTACATCTATGAAAAACATCGCAATGGAATAATTTAAAACCGTTTCATATATCAATGAATGCTTTTGCAAAATAATACATCATTGTTAACAATTACAAAATATTATCATTTTCATTGCATCACAAAAACGTCATAGTTATACGAATGGTTTCCATCCCAAAAATGTTGCGTAGGTACCTCTTGTCATCCTCAGCAACAATTACCTGCCAACTGGAAAAGACATAAAAGCTAGCGTTGCTGCGTGAGTTCTACTTTTGTAAAATAAAATAGTTTTACTTCTGTTTATAATCATCTTTTACATTTATTCGTGATCATGTATCATACGTACTAAGTTGGTTACTGGGCCTGAGGTCTATCAATAGACCCTGAACATTATGCATGAAACTTACTCCAGTACCTAGAGAAAGCGATAAGGATCCCATACATACGGTCAATCATAAAGATTAGACCCTAGTGTGCATCCTTCTGGTGTAGCTAATCCGCACACAATTGAGCTAACGCCCTTCATTGGGTGTGAACCTCCATACGTTTCTTGCAAGATTTCTTACATTCGTTCGTTCATTAATGCATGCATTAATTCTTACTTTACGTTCCACTTATCATTATCATTTAATTACGCTATATGTTACATAGGGGCAGCAGCCCCTAGTAGGGTCCAATGTGCAACGCCCCTGGCTGGGGTCGTGCTGCCAAGTCAATGTGAAATTTTTTTATCTTTACCCTTTTGTATATCACATTTTGTCATAAAAAATCGATATTCCTGTTAAAACCTCTTAAAATCTTGTTCATTTACAACATATTTAGTATGCATTTCCAGCCCCAAACAAGTTTTAAACCTTTAAAATAGGGGATCTCGAACTCACTTGGACTCGATGAGTAGCTTCTTAATCAAGCTTTCAAAGCAAGGGTTGCACTACACTGCCTGCAGATAAGTTAACACTCATAGGAGTTAATTTCTGCCTAATTTCGTTGCTAATTTGGCTACCAGATTGGCATTTTGCTACTAGTTTCGCTGCCAGTTTCGCCCAACTTTCATTTGAAAACCATGTCTGCCGAACTACCTGTGAACCTATACTTCCGTAGAATGTTTTCATATTTTTGCTGGACGACTACATAATTTCACTAGATGAACACCTAGTTTCGCAGAACGGGGTAAAATTATGAATAAAACCATTTTTGACCCAAACTTCAATCTTTTACACCCAAAACATTGGTTTATCACCCAATAAGATATATCTAAGCTTCCTACATGATTTCTTACACAAAAACATGTGTTTTGGGCGACTCTTTGCCACTTTCAAAAACCCCAAGCCCTAGAATCCGGGTTTACATCAAAAAGAACGATTAACCGATGTTTCTTACCTGGATTCTTGGTCTTTTCTTGTTGTTTCAATGTCCACGAACACCGATCTTCAATCTCTTGATCAACGGAGCCTTGAATCTCCACTTTCTCTCTCTACACACTCTCTCTAGAAATTGCTGTTGAGTTGCAAATGAGAGTAGCTCAAGCTAATCCATTTATCTATACCAGCCGTTCCCGGGACCTTAAACTTGCCGAACCCTTGACCCGTGAGGTCTACTCGGTCCATTCTCCATTTCTCGCTTATTTTCTTTAAACAATCCCGGTTAAGCCCGTTATCATTAATTGGCTCGTTTTAACTTTATTATGGGCGTTACAATACACATTTTCATCATGGGTTTGTCCTCTTGTTTTTTCCCCTGAGTCAACATCTCCAATGATGTTTATGGTAGGATGAGACTTGTGAATCCATAGTAGGGGTCACAAAAAGTTACTTAGAGAGATCTAAATTAGAGATATTTAGATATGCCATTGAAGTTTCTCCTGCCACGTCAACACACTTATCAAGAGAGACTTAATCCAATGAGTGTGTGACATCATTGATGTTGAATACAATGGAGTGGTTGTTCGTATCAAAAATCTCTTGATCATTGTCACCAACACCATTTTCTGCGACATTTGAAGCTCTTTCATCAGAGTTTTATGTCTTTAAGCTGGAATTTGAAGGTACCTCAGGGGGTAGTGCACTTTTACAACACAACAACACAACTGAGGGGAGTTCTTTGAAACACTTAACACATCAAATAGGGAACTGGTTAATTATTATAAGAGATGTGAAGAACACAAGTAAAAGAGAGACAAAACAATATACATAAGTTTTTTAGTTTTAAAGAATGCAGTATATTGCTTCTCAAATTTTATTACAAAGTGTTACAAAGCATCCACTTTTAAAGTTACAAGTCTTGAGATACATATACTATATCCTACAGTCGGCGATACTTTCAAAGCCAGCTGGATACATAAGACTAAACAATAAATCAAATGTAGAGTCAAAAAGCAGATTGCCTTTTGACTAGTGACTATGACATGCCATAGCTCACATCATAATATATTACAAAAAGGATAAAGTACATAAAGTAGAAAGCTCAGACTCAAGACCTTAATGTACGGTTTTCCAAAAGCATGGACCTTTTCACCAACTTGTGAAAGTTAGTGACTCAAACAGAGTTGTAGGGGAAAGGTGGTCTAGCTTTATGGAAAAGTATATCAGATAATAGCATGTACATAAAAGTCTTTGAAAGAAATCTGTCTTCATAAGTTGGCTTCAGAAGACTTTGAAAGAAAGAGGACATAGGTTCCAAACCTCTTTCCTTTTGAATTGAAGCAGCTCCTACTGCATAGCATCAACCCAACTTCCATCCTTTAAAGCCTCATCAATTTTCTTAGGCTCTATCTGGGATAAGCTTCAACCCAACTTCCATCCTTTAAAGCCTCATCAATTTTCTTAGGCTCTATCTGGGATACGAAACAATACTAAAGACAAACATTTGCATCATAGGTTTGTCCAACACCCATTTGTTTCCTATAGTAGTCTTTCCTTGAGGAAGATGACATAGGTTTCAAAGCACTTTCCTTTTGAATTGAAGCAGCTCCTATTGCAAAGCTTCAACCCAACTTCCAACCCTTAAAGCCTCATTATTTTTCTTAGGCTCTCTCTGGGATAAGAAACAAGAGTGAAGAAAAATGTAAGGCCCCGATCCCGGGACGCTCACAATTGAACAATCATCGCACATAAAACATAAAATATACATTTACATCTATGAAAAACATCGCAATGGAATAATTTAAAACCGTTTCATATATCAATGAATGCTTTTTCAAAATAATACATCATTGTTAACAATTACAAAATATTATCATTTTCATTGCATCACAAAAACGTCATAGTTATACGAATGGTTTCCATCCCAAAAATGTTGCGTAGGTACCTCTTGTCATCCTCAGCAACAATTACCTGCCAACTGGAAAAGACATAAAAGCTAGCGTTGCTGCGTGAGTTCTACTTTTGTAAAATAAAATACTTTTACTTCTGTTTATAATCATCTTTTACATTTATTCGTGATCATGTATCATACGTACTAAGTTGGTTACTGGGCCTGAGGTCTATCAATAGACCCTGAACATTATGCATGAAACTTACTCCAGTACCTAGAGAAAGCGATAAGGATCCCATACATACGGTCAATCATAAAGATTAGACCCTAGTGTGCATCCTTCTGGTGTAGCTAATCCGCACACAATTGAGCTAACGCCCTTCATTGGGTGTGAACCTCCATACGTTTCTTGCAAGATTTCTTACATTCGTTCGTTCATTAATGCATGCATTAATTCTTACTTTACGTTCCACTTATCATTATCATTTAATTACGCTATATGTTACATAGGGGCAGCAGCCCCTAGTAGGGTCCAATGTGCAACGCCCCTGGCTGGGGTCGTGCTGCCAAGTCAATGTGAAATTTTTTTATCTTTACCCTTTTGTATATCACATTTTGTCATAAAAAATCGATATTCCTGTTAAAACCTCTTAAAATCTTGTTCATTTACAACATATATTTAGTATGCATTTCCAGCCCCAAACAAGTTTTAAACCTTTAAAATAGGGGATCTCGAACTCACTTGGACTCGATGAGTAGCTTCTTAATCAAGCTTTCAAAGCAAGGGTTGCACTACACTGCCTGCAGATAAGTTAACACTCATAGGAGTTAATTTCTGCCTAATTTCGTTGCTAATTTGGCTACCAGATTGGCATTTTGCTACTAGTTTCGCTGCCAGTTTCGCCCAACTTTCATTTGAAAACCATGTCTGCCGAACTACCTGTGAAACTATACATCCGTAGAATGTTTTCATATTTTTGCTGGACGACTACATAATTTCACTAGATGAACACCTAGTTTCGCAGAACGGGGTAAAATTATGAATAAAACCATTTTTGACCCAAACTTCAATCTTTTACACCCAAAACATTGGTTTATCACCCAATAAGATATATCTAAGCTTCCTACATGATTTCTTACACAAAAACATGTGTTTTGGGCGACTCTTTGCCACTTTCAAAAACCCCAAGCCCTAGAATCCGGGTTTACATCAAAAAGAACGATTAACCGATGTTTCTTACCTGGATTCTTGGTCTTTTCTTGTTGTTTCAATGTCCACGAACACCGATCTTCAATCTCTTGATCAACGGAGCCTTGAATCTCCACTTTCTCTCTCTACACACTCTCTCTAGAAATTGCTGTTGAGTTGCAAATGAGAGTAGCTCAAGCTAATCCATTATCTATACCAGCCGTTCCCGGGACCTTAAACTTGCCGAACCCTTGACCCGTGAGGTCTACTCGGTCCATTTTCCATTTCTCGCTTATTTTCTTTAAACAATCCCGGTTAAGCCCGTTATCATTAATTGGCTCGTTTTAACTTTATTATGGGCGTTACAATACACATTTTAATCATGGGTTTGTCCTCTTGTTTTTTCCCCTGAGTCAACATCTCCAATGATGTTTATGGTTGGATGAGACTTGTGAATCCATAGTAGGGGTCACAAAAAGTTACTTAGAGAGATCTAAATTAGAGATATTTAGATATGCCATTGAAGTTTCTCCTGCCACATCAACACACTTATCAAGAGAGACTTAATCCAATGAGTGTGTGACATCATTGATGTTGAATACAATGGAGTGGTTGTTCGTATCAAAAATTCTTGATCATTGTCACCAACACCATTTTCTGCGACATTTGAAGCTCTTTCATCAGAGTTTTATGTCTTTAAGCTGGAATTTGAAGGTACCTCAGGGGGTAGTGCACTTTTACAACACAACAACACAACAACACAACTGAGGGGAGTTCTTTGAAACACTTAACACATCAAATAGGGAATTGGTTAATTATTATAAGAGATGTGAAGAACACAAGTAAAAGAGAGACAAAACAAGATACATAAGTTTTTTAGTTTTGAAGAATGTAGTATATTGCTTCTCAAATTTTATTACAAAGTGTTACAAAGCATCCACTTTTAAAGTTACAAGTCTTGAGATACATATACTATATCCTACAGTCGGCGATACTTTCAAAGCCAGCTGGATACATAAGACTAAACAATAAATCAAATGTAGAGTCAAAAAGCAGATTGCCTTTTGACTAGTGACTATGACATGCCATAGCTCACATCGTAATATATTACAAAAAGGATAAAGTACATAAAGTAGAAAGCTCAGACTCAAGACCTTAATGTACGGTTTTCCAAAAGCATGGACCTTTTCACCAACTTGTGAAAGTTAGTGACTCAAACAGAGTTGTAGGGGAAAGGTGGTCTAGCTTTATGGAAAAGTATATCAGATAATAGCATGTACATAAAAGTCTTTGAAAGAAATCTGTCTTCATAAGTTGGCTTCAGAAGACTTCATATTTGGCTTCAAAAAATATTGGTCTTGGCTTCTGAAGATTTACACTTTAGAGTATTTCTGCTGTGAGGTGTAAAACTTCGGAAGCATTTCTACTTGAGTAACTTAATGCATGCGTGTAGAGAGACATTGAATGCTTTGAATGTTTTGACTGCAACAGACTTATTGGAATCCTTATAAACTCCCTCTAGGCTAATGCTACCAAAACAATTGAACCTCTTCATCAGTTAATAGTCCTTATCATGATGATGACTAGACCCTTCTTCATTAGATGGTCAAGATCACTCAAAATTTCATAGTATCTTCTCATGTCAAAGAGATCATGCATAGGTAGGTTGAATAAGTCTTGCCATGTGTAGACATTTTCACCACCTTGATCGCTAATCACATGCCATCTTTCTGGATTAGTTGTGAGGGTCCAGCATAAGATGGGTCTCTCAGAAGCATGAGGGGCCACATGAATTGGAGTTGATTGGGCTGCCTCTTCATGCACTTCCTCAGGTTGATCTAACTCACCCTAAGGTATGGAGGTGGAGGGTTTAGACTTCTTCTTCTTTGACTTTGGTCTAGAAGCCATACTCTTCCTCCTCTATGAAGGCTTTAACTGAGAAGACCGGTTTGCAGCACCTTGTTGATCAGTCTTGTCTTGCTCAGTTGGGTGTTCCTCCCTCATAGGTTCAAAAGGAGAGGGAGTTTGACCCGGTTGTGGATCAGAAGATGAAGCCTACTGAGGCTCAATAAGTTTGACCCGGTTGTGTCTCAAAAAATTTAACCTTAACCTCCACTTCTTAAGGACCTGACTTGGTGGGGAGTGTAAGTCAACAAGTTCTCCTCTTTTGATATTCTACATGATCACCTTCATGTGCTCATCCATAGTAGACAGAGACAGAGGACCAAGTCTCCTTCCGGAGAATCCATACAACTTCAACAAGCTCATCATTCTTTGTCTGTCAGGAGATTTCTTCATACTTTTCTAAACGATGGCCCTTGACCTTGAAGTATCTTCCCTTAATTTTCTCTTTGTTGCTTATGTTCTTTGAGTACTTCAAGCTCAAGCTGTTTAAGATACTCAAACTCTATGTACTCAAAGGACAAACAATGAAGTGCAGATGCCTGGTATAGGCCTGTGTTACTCAAGTAGTTGATCATATTGATCCTATTAGTCTCTTTGTCTACGTGGGGTTCTTATGGAGCCACAACCTCTTGTGCAGGACTTTCTTGAACTGGAGAGAGAGTGGGAACATGCTTGTATAATATCTTTTGTCTCCTCCCCTCTTTGATTTGGAGTAGTAACTTTGCATCCTTTACTTCCTTCCTCTCTCTTGACAACACCATGTCAACAAGTTCATTGATCTCTTCTAAGGGGAGAGATATAATCTCATCAATGTCATAGTTTCTGGTTTGTAGGTAAGTATCCTGACTGCCCTCAACTCATCATCTTGAGTGTTTGGTCTGTGGGTAGCCCTGATTACAGCTTCCATGAATCCTGCAGATCCAGAGGAACTTTCTCCCCATAGCTTCCTCTTGCTCTCTCTCTCTCTCTCCTCCTCCTCAATCTCCACAGAAGTCATTTTCCTTTTCCCTTTGTCACTCATAAACCTTTGTGACTCAGGTTGGAGAGAGCTTTGGTCTTCATTGCTTGGTGTAACCTCCAAGCTCTGGCTAGAGATAATTTGTGATTTACCTTCACCAGCAGGTAGTTCACTAAAGAAATGAATTACTAAAGTAGTTGTAGGTGTGGCAGGCCTCTCAGGCTCTACTAATGACCATTCAGTCAAGGATTCCCCTTTGAAGCTAATCTTAGGGTCTGCCTTAACTTCCAATTAACTAATAGTATCACCTAGTTGCCTCTGTCTCCTTCTGAGATTGAAATTTTCAATAATTCTATCCTAAATACTTTGTGCTATCATGTCAGCTTATCTAGATTTGATTGGATTGACAAGAGGCATATTGATCATGACAAGACCTTCATAGTAGTTCAAGGTTTGAAAATTAAAAAATTCTTGTTGCCCTTGAACCCTTTGAAGAATAAGGGCTCTTCTGTTTGCATCATATATCCACCCTATGATGTAGTTGGAAGTCCTTGAGGTGGAAATGATATTACCCCTGGTATACCTTCCTCAAAAAGACTTTGAATAAGGAGTCTATTGAGTCCACATCAATGTGATCTTGACGAAGTTGCTGAGTATGGACAGTTGAAAGTGAAGATGATGAGTCCACAATGAAGATGCTTTGTGAAGAACTACCAGGTTATGTGTCTGTGATGACTTTCTCCCCCTTTTTGGTAGCATCACCCACTTGCATAGGTGAGCTAGAGGTTAGATAAACCACATTCACAGGTTCTTGTGTTCCTGGTTGAGCTCTTCTTAAAGGTCTCCAAGTTAGTTTTTCCTTAAGATAAGATATCTAAAGTTGCTCATTAGTGACCCTAATTGCAAGGTAGTCACCAAAGATTTAAGATGATTAACCTTGGAGACTAAGTAAGTGCATGTTTTTGAAGTTTTTGCAACTTTAGCCTCAAATTCCCCTCATCTTCAATAGAAGAATCATAGGGGATGAGAGAATTGGACAAAAGTCTTCTCTCTCACCAGCAGCATGAAGTTCTTAGCTACTGGTTTTTCCTCTGCTCAATGACAGCTTTAGTTGAAGTTTTAATGGGCTGAGTTACCATGGTTAAGGTCTCAATGATATAATCACTTGCTAAAGTAAGAGCCTTTTCCATATGGATATCTTGAACAGGTTCAGAAGTATCCACCTCCATGATTGTTAGGACCGTTTTCGTACGGAGTACTAACTGATTATGCGTTTGAACCAGATAAAATTA
The DNA here is from genome assembly GCA_025506515.1 of Flaveria trinervia. Taxonomy (NCBI): domain Eukaryota; kingdom Viridiplantae; phylum Streptophyta; class Magnoliopsida; order Asterales; family Asteraceae; genus Flaveria; species Flaveria trinervia. The sequence continues at coordinate 15,299,573 of CM046458.1, read as the reverse complement.
TGTGGAATCCTATTTGATTGGCGATCCAATCAGTGAGCACGATTACGCTGATCGATATAAGAATGAACTAAGCATTAAGAATGAGTAGGAATCGATCAGGAACGAACTATGAACTTGGACAGGTTTTTTGGGACACTGTAGACGGCTAGGGTTTATGTGTATTGGAAGTATCTCTCAAAGTATTATGTTTTTCCACAAATTAGGTAGTCTTTATAGGTTAGTGGTTTCCATTCATACGACTGAACCATTAGCATGGTTCAGTCATGCGACTGAATCATGTGATTAAGCCGTATGCACGACTGAAGGTTTAGTCATGCGACTGAGTCAATCTTAAGTCTCAATCATACGACAGATCCAATCTCTTAATTCAGTCATGCGACTAGTCCATAAGCATGATATATTCATTCATATGGTCCATATGTATGGGCCATTAGCATGAATAACCACCCGACTAAGTTGAACACATTACTTAATCATTATTGACTTAAAATTGTGTAAAACAAACTCAAACCTAGATAAAAAGTTCATACATATGAATCAAAGATAAATAAACATCAAAGCATATATCATATTTCTTTACTTCGTACATTACACATATGTAAGACATGAAAGACTTTTACATTTAATCACATAAACTAGGAACAACATGTATCTACAAACTCCCCCTTGGACCTAGTTTATCCTATTGTCTAACATTCTTCACATGCTCTTGAAATTTCTTGTACTTCTCTTCTCTTGTGACTCCTACATGTATCTTAAATGCGAAGCAGAGCCATATAACATGTTTGAATTGAGGAGCTTGTACAATGTATTGCAGGTCATAGAACAGTGGTCACTTGTATAAAGTATAGACATCTTTAGCAGACAAGTTGGTAAGCCACATTGGGTCGAATACCCTGATAGTCTCTATGTTCCCATCTCTGTTCAAAACTATGACTGCTCGTATAAAGTATAGACCGCTTCACATGTCCTCCAATCATAATACCCCATATGAAGTGTGGAGTGAAGTCCTAAGGCATTTCCCGTAACGAAATCTTGGACAATGTATGTGTAGGACTCCACTTCAACTCACTTTAGGTTTTCCAGATATAGGATCAACTTTAGACTTATGAATGAACCTCTTAGGTTGTTGAGGTCTGATGTTTACCCATCTGGTGTGGTATTCTTTCTTCAATGCAGCCTCAAACCATCCTGACATCTTTTTTGGGTTAGCATATAACAGATCTAAGCATGCCAGTCGGTTGAGCTCAAAACCAAGAAGAGTCTTTAGATCATGTGGATATCTGAAGTACTCAATCCCTTTCTCCCTTTTAACAACATAGACTTCCAAGTCTTCAAAATATGCCCACACGATAATCTTGCCTGACAGTTTCTGATGTCTTTTGACTCTGTAGAGTTTGGTGTAGACATTTTGCTTTGGGGTGCATGTTGGGCTTTTATCTCAGCTAAACAAGCTGCCCATTCTGCTTTCTTAATATCAATAGTAGCATCCACAACTTGGACTGTACTTTCATCTTTTTCTTTTTATTTCCCTATCTCCTCTAACTTATCAAAAGTTCCACTACCAAACGTTTCACCCAAGTTGGGGATAACATGTCCTTCCGGGTTAGTGTACTATGGATAGTGCTCTGTCGTGACATCCTCTATCTCTATCTCATCAACATCTTTCAGCTAATCATCACTCATAACATCAACTTCTGGTGCATCTTTAACAATCTCATTAGGATTTAGTCAAAGCATTTTAGCGAGCTGCTCGTCTGTTAGATCATGGATGACCTCTCCTTCCTCCAGAGTGTAGCTCACAGATCTTCTGACAATCCTTTGCAAATCAAGAATAATGGTAAGTAGATTCTTGACTTGTTGAAGGGGGCAACATCATATTCATTTTGTTGTTGAGCTTCATCTGTTTGATTAAACATTTAACACGTCACACATAATTCATTAATCAAGACATTGAACTATAAATAATCATTAATTACATTTATGTAATACACAATTCAAGTACAAAGATTAAATACATAGACATCTAATCATTACTTTTGTCTTGATTGGTTGTCACTTCAATTTGAGGAGCCAAGGACGAGGCTCCTTGATCTTGATTTCTCTTGGTACGCCTCTCTTTCGCTGATGGATTTGAGGCTGATGCAGATGCATCACCTTCTTGATCATCCTCATCATTATCATCACCTCCTTTTCCTTTTCCACTTCCTACCGCTACCTCGTCACCATCATCATCTTCCTCAGATTCATCTTCATCCTTATCATCATCATCATCCTCATCATCACCATCCTTAATCTTTAACGGCTCACTCTTTGATCCTTTAGTTTTAGCAAGATCCTTTTGTTCTTCTTCTGAAGACCTTCAATCCTCTTTACTGACTCCAACACCAGCTCATTTTGACTTTTTATTGCGTGGTGGGCTTGGCCTAATGCTCTCTCGTATTATGCGTTCTTCTCATTTAGCTGAGAGATTTTCCTTGCTTGAGCCGTGTTCGCCACCATCAGCTGACTGATCTGAGTGGCCCTCAGATCATCAGTAGTAATAAGCTTTAGCACCATCCGGTTCAGGCTAGCCAGCTGCTCCTCTAACTCGACCATGGGTAGAGTAGGTCCAGGTGTAAATGTGGATTGGGTGGAGGGACTAGCTTGCTGAGTGGTTATGGTAGTGGTGGATGTGGTGAAGATGGGAGGAGGGATGGGAATGGATTATGGTGGAGTAGGTGCATGAGTGGTGGATGGAGTGGTGGATGTGGTAGTGGGTGTGGTAATGGTGGTGGTGTGGCAGTGGCAGTGGTGGTAGTGGTGGTGGCTGTGGCAGTGATGGTACTAGGTGTGGTAGTGGTGGTCGTTGTGGTAGTAGTAGAAGATTTGATCAAAGTAAACCTTGGCCTCTTACTCTTTTTCCCATGGGGATAGGCCATCCTCTTCTTCCTGGAGCCCTTGGAGGCAGAGGCTCCCCCTGAGCTGAGTGGCTGGTCTAGGGTGTAAGTAGGATCAATAACATTTGTAGCAACACCCTTTGACCCAGCCTGGCCTCCGCCAACCGCCTATTTCCCTTTGTCGGTGGCCATAACCCGGCTACCAACTGTCCTAACCATTTGCTCGTCATCACACTCTTCCTCTTCATTGATCAGGAAGTCTTGGTGGAAGGCAGCCTTCTCTGCTCCACCAGGTGCATCACCACCTTGATCATCATCATGGTCATCATCATCGTCGTCTTCTTCACATGTGTGTAGCTTAATTGGCTCTACATTGGGGTCGCTATCATCGTGACACCACTCTTGCGAGAGGGTGCCACATAATCTTCACTAGTCAAATGCCCGAACAATCTCCTGACCAGGGGCTTTACCTTCTTCCCCCAGTACACCTTCATCCGACCTATAGTCGTGTCATCCATCACATCTAGAATCATAGCATCATCTCTCTCTTTTGGTAGCGAAGGAAGGTTCTCATTAATAATCATCTGTAAAACCTTGGGTACATGCAGAAGCCTTCCTTTCCCTTGGCCTCAAGGTTCTCGATCATGTAGGAGAATATCATATCGGAGAAACTGAACGGGTGGTTCAGCACCAGAGCAATATATGAATTCTAGATTTGAACTGACATATCATCGAATCCTCCTCTCCTTGATGCTATGCACTTAGAAATGACATGAGCTAAGTACTTGAACTGGGGGCACAAGTTGCTCTTGTTGAGCACTCCTGCGTTGATGTCCCCAATGTACTTCATCCTCAGAAAGCATCCCTGAACAGTCAGAGGGTGTAGCTTGGTTAGGTGGGCACCTTCCACACCAGATCCAAGACTCGCCTTATATCATCTGCAGTAATCCGAATCTTATGTCCGAAGATCGAACTCCAGATACTGTGGGGCTCAGTGGACCTCTCGACAGAGGCACCTTCCAGAAGGCCTGCTATGTCGATCTGTATGGAGTGCATGGTGTAGATATGGCCTTGAAGATCCTCGATCTCCGTAGAAACGCTATAATCCCAGCAAACTTGGAAGCATTCCGAGAAGTATCATCTAAGTGAGCACATATATTATGCTTGGTGCTCATCGTCCATCTATCAGCCCTGTTGCTGAAACACAAGAAAAATATACATTATATTTGTGCATAACAAAAGACAATATGAACTTAGACTGTTTTGATCAAACTATTCAGTCATGCAACTGAACCATACGATTGAGTTTTAGTCATACGATTGGGTTTAGTCGTACGATTGAGCCTGCGGCCGAATTCAGTCCTGCGATTGAACCTGCGACTGAACTTAGTTGGATGCTACACCATGCAGTTGAGTCAGTCGTGCGACTGAACCCATACGCATGATTCACGCGGGCGATTGAGTCGTGCGCCTGGCTCAATCGTGCGACTAAAGTTCATTAGCATGTCCATTCGCATCCTACACGGTTGAACACCCTAGATTTGAATCTTTGTCAAAATTTTATATTAGACTTCGTTTTTAGACTCATTTAGACGACATAGACTCGAAATAGCACTTAATGTCCTTTAAATCAACTTTAATGTCCATTTAAGTGGTCTATTATTAGGGTTTAGTCTTGATTCTAGGTTTTAGCATAATCGGTCCTTAGATACGATTAAGACGTTCATTAGGATCAATTTCAGTCTCTCAGTACGTGTAGATGAGTAGAACACACATTAGGATCACACACAGTTGGTAATATCAGTCAAAGGAAATTTGGGCAGAGTATGTGTGTGTATGCGATTTCATAGAACTTTGAATGATGGTAAGGGTTACAACCGACTGACCCCCTTATTTATACTCTTTTAAATTTTAGTCGTGTGACTAGACCCATACGCATGCTTCATTCGTGCAACTAGGTTTCAGTCATGCGACTGGCTCATACATCTACCCCCATTCGTGCGATTGGCTCAACCATGTGGTCCAATCACATGGTTTTCCGATACTCATGTACCAGTCGTGTGACTGGCTCATACGTATGGTTCAACCGTGCGATTGGCTCATCCTAATGATTCAATCGTATGATTGGCTCATTCTTGTGAGCTTGAACTCATACACTTTCAAACACTTAAAATGTTTAACTTTTGATATATAACATTATGAGCTTTGATCATCTAAGACATGCCCCTTTTAATTTAACACAATTGGTCACCTCAAACGTGATCCTTTTATGTTTGGAACTGAATGGTCACCTCAGACGTTATCCCTTTTAATAAGTGATTCACATAATTCATCTAGTTGTATAGTCCAATATCTACATAACAAAAATAGAAAATAGAAAAAAACTTGAAATGTCAAAGAAAGCAAGACATATTTTTGTTGTTTTTGGGTTTGAGAAGGATGGAAACCTTTTAGACTACAACTAACCAATTTTACATCCTGAGCAGAACAGCTTCAAGCTAATTTAATCGTTTCTGGAACGATTCATTATGGAATCATACAGGTAAATCATAATCATTTGGGAGCCCTTTTCATATGCACTTTAATTCTAGATTCGTGTTTTGTCTGAGAGTCAATAGCACTTTCAAGAAATCATACTAGAGCTACAACATGCACACATTGATTTTGACTTTTAAGAGTTGCAGCCACGAGGATTGTCAGTATATTTGTCCACTTAAATACATACATAGATTTTTGACTCACATTGGTGATGGGTTAGGTTTAATTATTTCAACAAGCATTTGTGGATCCCACACTTATATGGTAATCAACATTCCTCAGGAGATTTTTTGAGCGGTCTACAGGTATTTGACAAGAAGAAACTACTCTAAGAGCTTTCAAAGAGATGCCAAGCCTCATGTCAGTGCCATCGCATAGAAGAGAGGAGCAAACAACATTGCATTCTTGAATATTTAGGTTATTCTTATCCTCAGGTCAGTGCCACCGCATAGCAGAGAGGCACACAACCTATCTTCTTGTTAGAGCATTTGTTTCTTTTGCACATAACACACCAACGACATTAGTCATTAGCTTGATTGCTCTTAGCATATTTACATGTGCTTGCTCATTTTTATGTTCATCCATAACATTTGTGGCATTTATTTTGCTCATCACCCCTTATTGGAAATGTGTTGATTGTGTTAACCAGCGATAAGATGAGAACCCACAGCAAGTTGAACAAGTTAGTTTGAATTTTACTTCACCAATGAAGTCTACTAATCTATTGTGCTGAATTTACCGACACATCATATAATGAACTAGCAACCTCTAGGTCTATTTTCTTTGTGATACCTCAGTAGCAGACTAGTTTTACTATCATTTTTCTTTTGTTGTGCTTAGACTTCTCAGACTTGTAATTTGAATTTAGCATTTTGAGTTGTTTTGAAGTCCCAATCAATTTGTTCCATATGTATTATCATTTTCCATAAACGTTGAATCATAATCATAGATTTGATTTCATTTCTTTCAGCTAAACTGCCCTGCCCCCTCGTTTTTTTCTTTTTTCTTTAAGTATATAAATACTGCAACGAATTAAATACTAAAGTAAAACTGTTCTCCCCCTAAAATTCTAAACCGAAAATATTTTTGTGTTTTTGGATTTAATAGACAGGAAAATAGAATAAAAAATAAAATAAAAGAAATAACTAATAAACTAAGAAACTAATTTCAGACTAAGAACTTTCGTCATCGTTAATCACATCACTTTTTTTCACGCCATTAACCTCTAAAAGATATAAAAATCATGATTTGTCAAATGTTTTTGTATAGAGGTCTACGCGTTGAAAATCAGTATTAATTTTAACAACATCGATTAATTGCTTTTCAAAACAGTCACGTATAAAGTGATATTTAATACCGATGTGTTTTATTTTAGAGTGTTGAACCGGATTTTTGGTTACAGCAATTGTAGTAGAATTATCAACAAAGATAGGGGTGTTAGAAAATTACAAACCGTAGTCGTGCATTTACTGTTGAATCCAAATGATTTGCGAATAGCAACTTGCAGCAGCAACGTATTTAGCTTCACATGTTGATAGAGCAACTGATGTTTGCTTCTTACACTGCTAGGTGACTAACCATCTACCAAAGAAATGACATTCCGCTAATGTTGACTTGTCATTCATCTTGCAACCACCATAATCCAAGTCACTATACGTTGTAAGCTCAAAGTCATCATCATAAGGATACCACAACCTGAGTGTTGGAGTACCCTTTAGATAACGAAAGATCCTTTGAACTCTGATGAGATGACTTACTTTTGTTTTTGCCTGATATCTTAAACAGAGACATGTGGCATACATAATATCAGGACAAGAGGCTGTGAGGTACATGAGAGATCCGATCATTCCTCTATACATGGTGGCATCAACCAGATCACCATTTTCGTCGGGTGCCACGTCATGGTTTGTGGCAAGTGGAGTTCCAGCAGCTGATGCATTCTCCATGTCGAATAAACTGAGGATATAACCTACATATTTGGTCTGATGCAGGAAGATTCCTTTTAGTGTCTGATCCACCTGTAAGGCAAGAAAGAACTTCATCTCCCCCATGGAACTCATCTCAAACTCTGATTTCATTACAAATTCGAATTCTATACATAATTCTTCATTTTTGGACCCAAAGATTATGACATCCACATATATCTGTACCAGCAGTAAATCTCCATCCTTTTCTTTGATGAATAACATGCAGTCAATAACTCCTCTACGAAAACCATGTTTCACAAGATGAGTTAAGAGTTTCTCATAACAGGCTCTAGGGGCTTGATGGAGCCCGTAAAGAGCTTTGTCTAGTTTGTAAATTCTATCCCGATGATAAGGATCCTCAAATCCTTCGGGTTGACTGACATAGACAATTTCTCAAATTTCAACATGAAGGAATGCACTTTTTACATCTAGTTGATAAAACTTTAATCTTCATGTAAGATGCATAGGCTTGAAAGATACGAATAGCTTCCATCCTAGCCACTAGTGCAAACACTTCATTGTAATCAATGCCTTTGACTTGTTGAAACCCATGAATTACAAGCCAAGCCTTATTCCTAATTATGACCCCTTGGTTATCTTTCTTGCACTTCAACACCCATTTAGTGCCAATCATTTTAGCACTTTTTGGTCTGTTCACAAGGGTCTATACTCCTAACTTCTTGAACTATAGGAGTTCTTCTTGCATTGCACTAACCCATGCCTTATCTTTTAAGGCTTCACTCATATATTTTGGCTAAAAATAAGACACAAAACATTGATATGCACCATCATTAAGATATCCTTTTTCCATGACCGAGGCATAATCAACTAAGTATAGCTGATTTCGTGTCTGTACTCCCCAATGACATTGCCCAAGGGATGATAAACATTAATTCGAGATTCGGGAGTGGTGGGAACAACTACCTCTGTATCTAGATTTTGAAACCAAGGTTCGGTATTTGTAGCTATTGGAGTATGAGGTTCAGAAGTCTCAGAGGCATCAGGAGTTTATGCTTGTGTACTTTCATTGATGGGAACCTATCCCTCCTGGTCAAAATTCTCAGTCTCAGCTACTTTATCATCAGAGGAAGAATCACTTACTTCAAGCTCCCCCCTAAAGGGCTAGAAGTATCATCTAATGGAGCCGTTGATGTCAAGTTTGGAAGTGGAGTGTTCAGAAGGCGGTTGATTGAAGGATTTAAAAAATCCATCATAGTAAAAAAAAAGGAAGGTCCTTTTCCAGCAGAGGGTGGTGTATCTTTGAACATCTACATTGCACCACACTTCTACCTGACCCGTTGAGTTGTTATAAACTCTATTGCCGGGTATACAATATCCGAGGAAGATGCCTTCTTCAGCCTTCTCACTGCACTTCCCAGTCTGAGTTTTCTTCAACAATATGTACGGTGCGCCAAATGGTTCTAGATACTCCAGGTTGGGTTTACGTCGCTGGAGCAGTTCATAACATGTTTTCCCATGTTTTTTCACCACTAAGACGCAATTGAGCGTGTAACACGCATTAGCCACTGCCTCATTCCAGAATTGAATAGGCAATTTCGAGTCGGCTTGCATTGTCCTGCCAGTCTCTGCTAAGCTCCGATTTTTCCTTTCAGCATCGCCATTCATCTTGGAGTGTAGGCAGAGGTAAATCGATGTACAATTCCTTTCTTTCTACAATATTCCTCCATCCACTGATTCTTGAATTCTGTGTCGTTGTCTGATTGAATCTGCCTTACCTTCATCTTGTAGAGTGATTCCAAAGTAGTTACTAGATGTTTAAATGATTCAAAAGTTTCTGATTTGGCTTTCATAAACATCACCCAAGAGAATCTTGAGTAATCATCCATTACTATATAGCAGTATAGATCTCCAGCAATGCTCTTTGTGCTGACAAGGCCAAACAGATCCATGTATAGAAGCTCGAGAGGAATATCAATAGAACTCACTTTCTTTGCCTTGTGAGACTTCTTGGTCTGTTTCCCTTTCTTACATGCTACATAGAAATCTAGAAGCTGGAAATTCTTAACAGTTACTCCATTCACTAAATTATTTTGAACTAAATGATTCATCTTCCTTGGATAATGTGTCCCATTGTCCTATGCCATGAGAGTGAGTCCCTCTCAGTTGCCTTTGACAAGAAGCATTGAACAGTGCGATCAGTTGTGGAGGCTTTTGATAGATCCAAGACATACAAGTCATTATATCTTGAAGCTGACATAAGAACTTTATCATCGTCAATCACATAGTCCTTCTTCAACATGTAGCACTTCTTGTTGTCAAATAAAACTTTAAATCCTTTATCACAGATCTGGGAGACCGAAAGTAAGTTGTTCTGTAGTTGTGGAACGTAATTGACCTTGTGAAACTTCACTTTCTCATTTCCCACTTCGCCTTGAGCGGTGATGTAACCTCCTTTGTTCCCAGCAAATGAAACATGTCCCCTTTAATTTCTTTAACGTTAAAAAGGAGGGATGGATTCCCTGTCATGTGCCTCGACGCCCACTATCAATAATTTAGGTATTAGTGATAGTGCTGTAGCGGACAGCCTGCACATTAAAAAAAGTGGTTAGTTCAAATTTGGGACCCAAGCCTTAATTGGCTTGGGTGACCCAGAGGAATCACACATCATAAACTCAACCTACTATCCTTTAGAGGATGAGAACACATCTTTCTTCTTCTTGTCCTTACTATCAGACTGTATACTTGATTTTTCTTTCCATAAACCAGTTTTATGTAGGGCCTGTTTGTGATAAACAAATGACTGTCTTATGGTTTGAACTTTAGGTTCACTAAAACTCTTAGGTGGAGTATTAGATCTCATTTTAGAAAAACTTGGTGTTTCATCAAACAGTTCAAGTTTCTTTCAAGCGTCTGATAATAAAGACAACTAGGAGATTTATGTCCTCGATTTACACAACTACAACATGATCTCCCTTCCATAGATTGTGGAAACCTTTTATGTGGTGTTAAGTATGGTGAAGGTGTGAGGTGTGTCTAGTTGGGTTTTGTCACTTCTCTTTTAGATGTTTCAGCTTCTTTAACAAAATTAATTGTTTTGACATTCTGAACATCTTTAACTTTTAGTTTAATTGGACTTTGATGATTAACACATTTTTGGTTAACTGATTTAGTTATTTTGGGTTCTGAAATAGATGCTTGTGAACCTGACCATTCATTAACCCTTTTAGTTTCCTCTGCCAAATTCTCAACAGGCATTTTTCCTTTAGATTTCAAAGTAGTATCCTTCTGTTTAGTGATAGAGTTCACAGGTTTACCTGTGGAATCAGGATCACTAACTAGAGGAGTGGATACGACATGATCCTTTACTGGGTTGTTATTCATTGGTCTACATTTAGTGTTCAAAAGCATTTCATGTGGTGGGGGTACTACTTTTTACCCCAAACCTTCCTCTTTATTTCATTCTTTCACTAAGTTTTGAACTATGTGAGAAGAACTAGCCAGACTGTGCAGTTTTTGTTTTAATGAATCTACTTCGACTTCTAAACCTTCTTTTTCCTTTTTTATTTCTTCCAAATAATTTAAATAAAAATTTATATCATTTGATTGATTAAGGCAACAACCTCAGTTTCCCTTGCTTGTCTTCCCAAAAGTTCAATATTTTCTTTGAAACCGTACTCATTTTGTTTTAAAATACGATTTGCTTCGGTGCAGAGTTGTAACTCATCTACTAAGTTATCATTGTGTTCTAATAACCTAGAAAATTCAGATTAATACTTTCCCTAAAATTTTCACATTCAGAACAAGCATGTTTTGCAAAAAAATGATCTAATGAACATACCTGTGATGAATCAGTTGAATCAGCCATCAAAGCAGGATCAAACCCTTCGGTGACTGGAGATTCTGAAGTCATGGCTCTAAGTTCTTCCTCAACCAGGTGGTTTACCATATTCACAGCTTCTTTAGTATCTGACATCGTTTGCTCAACTATGATCTCACCTTCACTAGCAGACCTATCATCCAGTGCATCAACAAAGGCAATGTTTGTTTCACCTGGAGAAACAAAGCGTAAGGACCATTCTGCCCTTCATCACCTTGAGCAGTCAGAGCCTTTGTCTCTTTACTTGAAGAAGCAGTTCCAATAATGTCTTTGTCTTCACGATTGAAAGTAGGAAATGGGTTACCATTTCTAGTTTTCTTGGGCTTTACACATTCACGTTTGAAATGCCCTTTTTCACCATAGTTGAAACATGTGACTTTGGTTTTATCAAAACCAAAAGTTGTATCTTTAGTGTTTTGCCCCGTCTTCTTGACAAACTTCTTAGCTTCTGACTGCACTCGCTAGTGCCCACATGATATCCATTCTTTCTAGCTCATTCTCATCAACTAGCTCAGAATCTTCATCTGCAAGATGAAAATTTCCAATCTTACCTGCAACTAAACCATCATAAGATTGTACCATGGCTGCTAGAAGATCCATGTGCTCCTTAACAACTTTCACTGTGATATTACCGAGATTCTTAGTCTTCAACTTTGTAGTGTTTGCCTTAGGAACTAAATATTAGGTTCCAGATGACCCTGACATTTCGGTTACTAAAGCAGTGGTTTGAGAAGGAGCAGATGAACTAGACAGGAATGTTGTTTGTAACAGTGCTCCTAAAATAGCTGGACTGGGAACTGAGTTGCAAAGTGAAGGATTCTAAACATAGGATCCTTTCTTCGACTTGTATTTCATTCTCAGTTGTTCTTCCCTTAACTTCAAGATGAAGTCATTTATGTCTAACGTCGCAAGAATATCGTTCTGTCTCGGATTAGACACAAGTGAATCCCGTTTATCTGGTAGACCATTAGCAAAGCTTGAAACTTTATCTTCCATTTAGGTGGTCACGCCAGGAGTATGCAGCTCACTCATCATATGATAAAATCTATCAATAATATCATCTAAGCTCGCATTCCATATTGAAGAGAAATTATCAAATTCCTTCTTGAGAGCCTTAGCCTTTAGTGTCTTCAACGTTGCATTTCCATCATATCTCTTCTCCAGGGCCCCGCATAGCTTTTTAGCCTGCTTATTCTTAAAGAACTAATGAAAGATGTCCTTTGGTATTGACTGAGTCAACAAGGCATATACTTTCTACTCAGCATCAAACATAATCTTTTGAGCTTCATTCATTCCTCCTAAAGTTAAGTTGACTCCATTTGCACTGACTGGTACCATTTAACCAGTCTCAATGGATTTCCAAAGATTGGGATCAACTCCATTTAAATAGATCTCAAACCCCTGTTTCCACTGTGGGTATTCATGTAACGTTAACAACTTTGGCGATTTGTTATAGTTTCCTATCTCATTCTCTAGAAGTAGAAGGTTCTGGATGCGTAAGTACTTTCTGGCAGTAAACGTAGCAAATTGATCTTCCATTTCTATAAACTTGGTACTTGGAGAACAGGACAGTTTCACTCGTGTGAATGGGCTATGAGTATGGATCACCCGTGCGAATGAACAATGCGAATGAATTCAATCATGCGATTGGATTCAGTCGTGCGATTGGATTCAGTCATGTGAATGAGTGATACGACTGAGTTCAGTCGTGCGAATGGAGTATACGAATGAGTTCAATCGTACGAATGAGCTAATCATGCGATTGAAAAGCTGCTGTTTTTGCAAAAACAAAGATTTTGACACTTTGACACAAAATAGGATTTTCCTAGGAACCCTAGTCTACTGTATGGTGAAAAATTGAAACTTTAAAGCTAGAAAACATCAAAAACACCATTTGAAGAAAAGTGGTGACTCGTTTGATTAAAACGTAGGTTTTTTACACCAAAACTAATCGAATCAAACGCAAAATCAAGGGCCAAGGCTATGATACCATTTGTTTGGAACGTTTTCGTACGGAGTACTAACTGAATATGCGTTTGAACCAAATTAAATAGTGCATAATCCTATTTGATTGGCGATCCAATCAATGAGAACGATTACCCGATCGATATAAGAATGAACTAAACATTAAGAACGAGTAGGAATCGATCATGAATGAACTATGAACTTGGACATGTTGTTTGGGACGCTCTAGACGGTTAGGTTTTAGGTGTATTTGAAGTATCTCTCAAAGTGTTATTTTTTTCACGAATTAGTTGGTATTTATAGGTTAGTGGTTTCCATTCGTACGATTGAACCATTACCATTAGCATGGTTTAGTCGTGCGACTGAATCATGCGATTGAGCCATACGCACGACTGAAGTTTCAGTCGTCCAACTTAGTCAATCGTATGTCTCAATCATACGACTGATCCAGTCTCCCTGTTCAGTCGTGTGACTGGTCCATATGCATGATATATTCATGTGTATGGTCCATAAGTATGGGCCATTAGCATGAATAACCACCCAACTAAGTTGAACATATTACTTAATCATTATTGACTTAGAATTGTGTATAACAAACTCAAACCTGTATAAAAAGTTCATACATATGAATCAAAGATAAATAAACATCAAAGCATATATCATATTTCATTACTTCATCACATTACACATATGTAAGACATGAAAGACTTCTACATTCAAGCACATAAAGTAGGAACAATATGTATCTATAATGATAGGTGACTAATGTGGGCTAGACATAGGTGATTTAGGAGCACTAATCTCTCTTTATGTAGGGAAGGAGAAGAGTGACTCATGGTACTCACTAAAACCTAAATCTTCATCAGTATAGAAGTCAAGTTTTGGAATTGGTTGGTTTAGGTCTAAAGGCTGGGATGGTAGTTGTCCCCTAAAGGTTGTTCATCTAGGTGTAGAGACTTAGAGTGAATGCTTAAGGGTGTTGGGCTTGTGAGCTCATCAGTCTGAGCATGAGGAACCTCAGGACTGATAGTTGAAGTGATGAGAGTGGTTTGCTCCTTAGGAGAAGTGGGAGCTCTAATATCCACGTCTTCCTGTGTGGGTAGTGATATGGGGGCCTACACACCCTAGGAGCTTGTGTAGGGGTTCGTTTGGATTTTCTATGATAGGTAAGGGTTATTTGTGGTGGTCTTTTAAGTGGTTGAGAAATAGAAGGTGTGGGTTCAATACTGGCTTGTGTTGCCAGGTTGTCACCTTGAGCAATGAGCTCTAACATTTTTGAGACCAGGGTTGTTTCTACCCTAGAGAAACCAACAGTTGGCTTCTTTAAGATCTTAAAGATGTCAGGCTTCATCTGTCCCAATTAAGAATATTATATGTTTCCTACAACTGTGAGCCAATTTCATAGTTGAGAATGTGTTGAACATATTTCGGAAACATGTAATATTCTAAGGAGTTTAAGTTAGCAAGCAGGTTTGTATAGACAAATTGAGAATACCTGAACTTGATCCCCTGAACCATCCCATGCACTATGAAGAAGAGATCTTCAGAAATCTGGTCCCACCCCCAAGCTTGTTAGACCAACCTTTGGATGACCACATGTAGTAAGAACTTCCACTAGGATAAGACCTTCCCTTTCCTACAGGTCTTTACAGAGAAATCCCCTTCATTGCCCATCTGCTGGAAAGATTGGTTAACAACTTCTCTAGGAAAGGACAATTCACCTTCCTCATCATCCAGCTGAATATGAGTGTTTATGATGGTTGGAGTGCTAAAGATTTGTTAGGAGGACCGTGTACGTACGGAGTACTAACTTATTCTACCGGTATACTAGATCAAATAGTGCGGAATCCTATTTGATTAGGGATCCAATCAGTGAGAACGCAGTTCAGATCAATCTAACGATTAAAGAAACGTTAAGAATAATTAGAACAAGATCAACTGTGATCTATGAACTTGGAACAGGTTTTCTTGAGTCTCTGGACGGCTAGGGTATGATTATGTGCGTAGGTATTCGAATTGTTATGTTTTTCCACGAATTAGGTGGTATTTATAGGTTAGGGTTTTCTAATCATACGACTCAACCATTAGCATGGTTCAGTTGTGCAATTGAATCATGCAATTGATCCATCCACACGACTGAAGGTTCAGTCGTGCGATTATGTCAATATTATGTCTTAATCATGCGACTGATGTAGTCTCCTAGTTCAGTCGTATGACTGGTCTATAAGCATGAAGTATTCATGCGTATGGTCCATTAGCATGGTCCATTCACATGAGGATTTCATACCATTAAGTTTGAACACGTTTCTCAATCATTATTGACTAAGAATTATGTACAACAACCATTAACCTATATAGTTAATTCACTATAATTTATCACACAATAAACAATGAAACGTTAAACATTATAATCATCAATCACATATTGTATTTCATTCATACCCATTCATTACGTATATGTAAGACATGATAGACATTTACATAAAGTTCCTAAACTAGGTACATATGTATCCACAAACTCCACTTGGACCTAGTTTAAATTAGTGTATAGATATCGTTTGCAGACAAGTTGGTCAGCCATATAGGGTCGAACACGCGGATAGTTTCCATTTTGCTCTCTCTCTCTCTATAAGACTATGACTGCTTCACCTGTTCTTTAATCATAATATCACCATTTGAAGTGTGGAGTGAAGTCCTATGGCATATCTTGTAAGGGAATCTTGGACATTGTGCGCGGAGGACTCCACTTCAGCATGACTTTTGGCTTTCTAGAAATGGGATCCAGTTCAGACCTTCATATGTACCTCTTCGGTTGGTGAGGTTCTGAAGTTTACCCACTTGGTGTGGTATTGTTTCCTTAGTGCAGCCTCAAACCAGCCTGACATTTTCCTGTGATCAGCATATAACAAGTTTAAGCGTGCCAGCTGGTTAAGCTCAAAACTAAGGAGAGTCTTTAGATCATGTGGGAATATGAAGTACTCTATTCCCTCTTAACTGCATAGATGTTAAGATCCTCAAAATATGCCCATGTGATAATCTTGCCCGACACCTTTAGATGTTTCTTGACCTTGTATAGCTTGGTGTTGGCATTTGGCTTTTGAGCATTGCGTTGGGCTCGTATCTCAGAAAAACAAGTCGCCCATTCAGCCTTCTTTATATCAACATTAGTGTCTGAGGCTTGGGCTTGGCTCTCATTCTTCTATGTTTCCTTTTCCATCTCATCCAGTTTATCAAAGGTAGCACTGCTGAGAGTGTCACCCAAGTTGGGGATCACATTTCCCTCTCAGTCAGTGTACTCTAGATAGTGCTTAGTGGTGACATCCTCAATATCTATTTCATCTACGTCGTTTAGCTCGTCGTCACTTGTGACATCAAAAGTAGGTGCATCTTTGACAATCTCATCTGGGTTTAGCCTGAACATCTCTGCAAGTTGTTCATCAGTTAGGTCATGTATGATTTCTCCTTCTTCGGGAGTATTGATCACCAACCTTCTGACAATCCCTTGCAAATCAAGAATCATTGTGAGTTGAGACTTGATTTGCTGTAGGGGAGCAACATCATATTCATCTTGCTGAGATATTTGATCTGCTTGATTTAAACATGTATCACATCAATTATTAGTAATTAATCAAGACATTAAAACATTTGATAATGATATATAAACATTAATTTTAGAACTTTAATACAAAATTCAAGTACAAAGTTTTCAAATACATAAACATCTAATCAATACTTTTGTCTTGAATTGCAGGCTTCTCAGCAGGAGGGGCAGAGGATGATGCTCCTTGGTCTTGTGTACTCTTGGTTCTCCTTTCTTGACCTTGAGCATAGGCTGATGCAGCTGCATCACCTTCTTCATCATCATCTCATCTCTTCTTCCCCTTGACCCTTTAGAATCACTATCATCTTCTTCATCAGTCTTATCATCATCACCATCATCATCATTATCATCATCATCATCATCATCACCCTCTCTAATCTTCATAGGCTCATCTTTTGATCCCATTATTTTTTGCATCATCATACTGTTTAAGGCCTCCAACTCCTCAAACCTCTTGACTGATTGGTCATTGCGCTCTTGAAGTTGGGTAATTTGTTATGCTTTCTAGGCAATCTGTTGTGCTTGAGTAGCATTGAGCTCCACACGCTGACTTAGCTGAGCAGCTCTTTCCTCATCAGCAGTAAACAGCTTCAGCACCATGCGGTTTAGTGCAGCCAGTTGTTCCTCTATGCTAATGGAGGGTAAAGTGGGTCCTGTGGTGAAGGTGGTGTGAGTTGATTGACCTGCTTGGTGGCTGGTGGTGGTAGTGGTGGATGTGGTGAATATGGGTGGTGGGATATGAGTGGATGGTGAAGGGTTGGCTGTAGTAGTGGTGGTTGGGAGGGTGGTAGTAGTGGTAGGGAGTGTGGTAGTGGTGGTAGCTATGGTGGATGTGGTAGATGTGGTGGTGGCTGTGGCAGAACTGGTGGCTGTGGCAGTGGTAGTGGATGTGGTCAATGTAAATCTTGGCCTCTTACCCTTTTTGCCATAAGGGTGAGCCATCCTCTTCTTCCTGGAGCCTTTAGAAATAGAGGCTCTCCCTTCGCTGTTAGGCTGGTCCGGGGTATACAAAGGACCTGTATCAGCAGTAATGGCATCCCTGGACTCACCCTGGCATCCACCAACCACCCTAAGCCTTCTCTCATTGGCTACAACCCGACTCCCCATTGTCCGTGTTAGGATCGTAAACTGGACGAATACTAATAGATTTATGCGTGTACCAAATCAAATAGTGCGGAATCCTATTTGATTGGCGATCCAATCAGTGAGCACGCATGTAGTATCAATAAAAGATTGAATCTAAACATTAAGAACGATTAGCAATCGATCTATTGCGATCTATGAAGTTGGAACAGGTTGCTAGAGGTCTCTGGATGGCTAGGGTATGTGTAGGTATCGAATTATTCAAAGTGACCCCTTTTTTCCCAATTTAAGTGGTATTTATAGGTTAGAATTTATCAATCGTGCCACTGGACCATTAGCATGGTTCAGTCGTGCGATTGAGTCATGCGGTTGATTCATTCGCATGATTGAGTGTTCAGTCGTGCCACTGAGTCAATCTCATGTTACAATCATGCGATTGATCCGGTCTCCTGCTTCATTTGTACGACTGGTTAATTAGCATGAAGTTGTTCATGCGTATGGTCCATTAGCATGGGCCAATCGCATGAGAACTTCATATAATTAAGTTTGAATATGTTTCACAATCATTAATTGACTTAGATTTATTCAAACAACCACAAACTATACAACTAGTTCAACAAGCATTAACCTACTAATCAATGAAATAATAAACATTATAAGCACAACCACACATTGTATTTCATTAAGTACCCATTCAATTACATATGTATAAGACAATAAAGACATTTTACATTAAGTTCAAAAACTAGGAACACATGTATCTACAAACTCCCCCTTTGTACCTAGTTTCATCTAATGTCTTACATCCTTCATAAGCTCCTCATACTTCTTGTACTTCTCTTCTCTTATGACTTCTAAATGTATTTCAAAAACAAAACAGAGTCGTATCACATTCTGAAATGTAGAGCTAGTACAATATCTTGTGAGTCATAGAATAGTGGCCACTTGTATAATGTATAGACATCACCAGCAGACAAGTTAGTAAGCCACATTAGGTCAAACACCTTGATGGTTTCCATAACACCATTCTTGTTCAACACTACGACTGGTTCTCCTGTTCCCCAATCATAGTACCACCATTTGAAGTGTGGAGTGATGTCCTGTGTCATTTCTTGTAGAGGGATCATAGACATTGTGCGCGGAGGACTCCACTTCAGCACTATTTTCGGTTTTCCAGTTATGGCATCAACCTCAGATCGTCTGATATACCTTGTTGGTTGTTAAGGTTTGAAGTTGACCCATCTGGTGTGGTACTCTCTCTTTAGAGCTGCTTCAAACCAGTCTGACATCTTGCGAGGTCAGCATATAGCAATTTCAACTTTGCTAACTAGTTAAGCTCAAAACTAGGAAGAGTCTTTAGATCGTGTGGGAATCTGAAGTACTCAATCCCCTTCTCACGTTTAACTGCATAAACATTGAGATCTTCAAAATATGCCCATGCTATGATTGTCCCCGACACCTTATGATGTTTCTTCACTTTGTACAGCTTGGTGTAGACAGTTGATATTGGAGCACTACGTTGGGCTCTTATTTCTTCAAAGCATGCAGCCTATTCAGCCTTTCTGATGTTGACTTCGGCGTCCAAGGCTTGGGCCTGCTCTTTATTCTTTTCGGACTCTTGTTCCATTTTATCTAGAGTCTCAAAAGTATCACTGACAAGATTGTCGCCCAGATTGGGAATGACATTACCCTCATTGTCAGTGTACCCTGGATAATGTTGATCCGTTACATCTTTTTTCTCGATCTCATCGACGTCGTTAAGCTCGTCGTCACTTTCCATATGGACTATAGGAGCATCTTTCACTATCTCATCAGGATTAAGTCAGAACATTTTAGTAAGTTGCTCGTCGGTGAGATCATGAATTATCTCTCCTTCTTCAGGAGTGTAATTCACCAATCTCCTGACTATTCCCTGCAGATCAAGAATCATCATGAGTTGAGCCTTGATTTGTTGGAGGGGAGCAACATCATATTCATCTCCTTGAAAATTTGGATTTGCTTGATTTAAAACATGTAACACATCAACCATTAGTCAACAATCAAAACAATGAACAACAATAATAAACATAAACATTAATTACATTAATTTGATACAATATTCAAATACACATTATTTTAAATAACAAAAACAACTATGCATTACTCTTGTCTTGAATCATGTGCTCCCCTTTTGACGGGGCTGAAGTAGAGGCACCTTTGTCTTGAGCTCTCTTGGTCCTCCTTTCACTTGCAGATGTGGCACCCGTAGCAGAAGTATCCCTTCTCCTTCATCATCATCATCACCTGCATCATCACCTCCCTCTGTATCATCACCTGCATCATCACCTCCCTCTGTATCATTACCATGATCATCATCATCTGCATCATCATCATCATCACTGTCATCACCATCATCTCCATCATCTCCATCACCTTCTCAGATCTTTAGAGGCTCTTCTTTGGATTTCTTTAGTCTCAGCATAAGCTTCTTGTTCTGGGCCTCTAAATTCTATATCCTCTGTACTGAGGATGTATGTATCTCTCTCAGCTCAGTGATCTCTTTGCTCTGAGCCACAATCCTCTGAATGGATGAGACATGTGACTCCTGCAGCTCCTCATTCTGTTGGCTCTAATCCTCGATCCTCTAGGCTTGGGAGACATTGAGCTCCATCAGCTGATTAAGCTGAGAGGCTCTCTGTTCATCCATAGCCAGCAACTTCAGCACTAACCGGCTAAGGTTAGCCAGCTGCTTTTCTAACCCGACAAATGGGTAAGAGGACCCAAAAATAGGTGGGACCTGAGATGAGGTCCCTGCTCCGTGAGTGGTGGTGGTGGTAGTGGATGTAGAGAAGATTGGGGGTGGTATAGATGTGGGTGGCTGTGGATGAGCTGTAGTAGTGGTGGATGGGAAGTGGGTAACTAGTGGAGTTATGGTAGGTGAGGTGGTAGTAGGTGGAGTGGTGGTAGTGGTGGTGGTAGGTGGATTGGTGGTAGTAGTGGTGGTGATAAATGTCATACTCCTCCTCTTCTTCTACATCCCGTGGGGCTGAGCCATCCGTTTCTTCCTCGAACCCCTCGAGGTGGATGCTCCCCCTGGGACGCTGCTAGGCTGATCGGGAGTATAACTAGGATCAGTAGCAGTCTCACTAGACTCGCTAGGGCGTCCTCCAATCTCCCAAATACCTCGGTCGGTGGCAACCACCCTGCTCCCCACAATACGAGTCAAGGGCTTCTCGTCTGTCTCCTCTTCCTCATCAAGACGAAAGTCCTAATGGAACCCTGCTGCCTCTGTTTCACCTTTGGTGGATGCTGGAGATGCTATATCAGCAGTGGGGGCCTCAGTGAGTGGGCCCTGCGTCTCCACCACCATCGCTGTCATCGTCATCAGAATCATCATCCGGGAGCACAAGTTGCTCAACATCAAAATCACTATCTGCGTGGCGCCATTTTTGCCTACCTGGCACCACGTAATCAACCTAGGCTAGATGCCCGGGGAGTCTCTTCACCGGGGGTTGGACCTACTTTCCCCGTAGACCTTCATGCGGCCTAGTGTCATGTCATCCATTACCTCCAACGACACCGCATGTTGGCTCTCCTTAGGTAGAGAGGGTAGCTTCTGATCAATGATCATTTGGAGAAACCTAGGGTACATGCAAAAACCCTTTTTACCCTTAGCCTCTAGATTCTCTATCAGATAAGAGAATATCATGCTCGAGAAGCTAAGAGGGTGGTTCAGAACCAGTGCCACGTAGGCATTTTGAATCTGGTCTAAAAGATCATCAAACCCACCCCTTCTCGAAGCCAAGCACTTAAGGATGACATGTGTTATGTACTTGTACTGGGGATATAGGTTGCACTTGTTGAGCACACCTGCATTAATATACCATGCGTACTTCATCCTTAAGAAGCACCCTCTCACAGTCCGCACATGAAGTCTAGTAGGGTGATCAGCATCATCACCCAAGGCAAGTACACGTCGAATATCCTCACCTGTAACCTCGATCGCCTGACCAAAAATACTACTGCAGATGTTATAAGGCTCGTGTGTATGGTCAACCTATGCCCCCTCCCAGAAGGCCTGCTAAATAGACCTGTAGGGAGTGCATGGCGTGGATATAGCCCAGTAGATCCTGGATCGCTTAAGGAATGAGATAATCCCCGCAAACTCGATGCCATTCCGAGTAGTGGCATCTAAATGAGCACAGATATTGTGCTTGGGGTTGATGGACCACTTGTCAGCCATAGATCTATAATACAAGACACATAGACATTAGATCACCACATATAAAAAATCTATTCTAATTAGCTAGGTTGAATTCAGTCTACTTCAATCATGCGATTGAACCATGCGACTGCAGTTAGTTGACCTAGCATGCAACTGGGTTCAATCGGGTGACTGAGTAGGCGAATGAGTTCAATCGGGTGACTGAGCCTGCGATTGGTTCAGTCGGCCGACTGAGCTCATTCGTATTATCCATTCGGCCGATTGAGTCATTCGACCAGCTCAGTCGCGCGATTGGAGTTCATCCTGGTGTCCAGTCACATGATCCACTGTTCGGTCGACTGAAATTCGAATTTGAACCAAATCTTGAAATTAGACGTCGTGTAATTGTTCCTTAGACTCGCAATCATTAAACTAATAACCTAATAACCTTGATTTTAACATTTTGCATAGTTTGGTTAGGTTATTTGTCAATTTTTAGTTTTGGTTCTTGTAAAGGCCGGGAATCATAAATTTGGGCTCAAATCAAACCAACTTCGGTTACACAACACCGTATTGTACCTGTATAACAAGTAGAACTTGTCAGTATGTCTAAATTTGGAGTGAAAATCGGTCAGCGAAAATTTTGGCAGAGCAACGGTACAATGTGCGATTTTAGGGTGATTAGGGGGTGATGGGGTTATGCGATCGACTGTGGCCCTATTTATACTGAATTTGATTTCAATCGGCTGACTGGACCCATTCGCTCTGTTCATTCGGGCGATTGGACCTCAGTCGTGCGATTGGTTCAGTCGATCATATTTAGTCGGCCGACTGGATTTCAGTCGGGCAACTGACTCATTCGCACATCTCCATTCGGTCAACTGGCTCAATCTGGTAAGCCATTCGGTTGAATGGTTCATACTCATGTGCCATTCGGCTGACTAGTGCATGAGTATGGTCCATTCGTACGGTTGGTCCATACTCATGGTCCAGTCGTGCGATTGGATCATACTCATGATTTTGACTTTATGACCATTCCACACTTAATCTCTTTTAACATTTGATTTAAAATGTTATGAGCATTGGATCATCTCATACATGATCATTTTAATTTAGAAAACTTTGATCACCTCAGACGTGATCCTTTTAAAACAATTTGTCACCTCAGATGTGATTTTTTTCACATTGAAAACACATGTGGTCACTTCAGACGTGACCCTTTTAGGTGATAAAAGTCCTTACTGAGTTCCATGGCGTAGTCCGATATCCAACAAACTGAATTGATGAAATTTAAACAAAATAAAAGACTTAAAAATGAAATACAAAACTAAAACTTGTTTTTGAGGTTTTGTGTGAGGTGTAAATCCTAAGATAGCAATCTAATGGATTCATTTTCTGAAAAGGCAGCTTCAATTCATCTTGACCATAAATGGACCAATTCATTTTGGAATCATAGAGGCAAGTCAAATCATTTGGGACATGTTATCAACACCTTTTGATGCTTAATTCTTGTTTTTCATCTAGAGTCGTTAGGAAGTTTAGGAAATCATACTAGTACTATTAGATCTCCACATTGATTTGGACTTTCAAGAACTGTAGACACGATGATTGTCAGTATACTGGTCCTCTTAAATCCATACTCAGACTTTTGACACACATTGGTGATAGTTTAAGGTTTGATTATTTCAACAAGCATTTGTGGATCCCACACTTATATGGTAATCAACATTCCTCAAGAGATTTTCCAGGGGTCTCAGGGTAGTTTTCAAGAAAAAACTATTCTCAGAACTTTCAAAGAAAAGCCAAGCCTCAGGTCAGCGCCACCGCACAACAGAGAGGCGGCAAACAACAATGAATTCTAGAATATATAGGTTATGCTTATCCTTAGGTCTGTGCCACCGCACAACAGAGAGGCACATAACCTATCTTCTTGTTTGAGCACTTTTAATCTTTTGCACTGATCTCACCAACAACATAAGTTATTAGTTTGATTGCTTTTGCCCTTTTTTTCCATGTGCTTTTGCTCATATTTTGGTCTTACGCTCACATTTGTGGTGTTTATTCTACTCGTCACCCCTTATTGGAATTTTGTTGATTGTGTTAACCAGGGATAAGATGATAACCCACAGTTTGTTGAACAACTTAGTTTGTTCTTGAGATCACCAACAAGGTCTAATAATCTATTGTGTTGAATCTACTGACATATCATCTGTGATCTAGCAACCTCTAGGTCTACTTTCTTTGTGTTACCTTAGTAGTAGCTAGTTTTACTATCATTTTTCCTTTTATATTGCTCAGACTACATAGACTTATACTTTGAACTTCGCATCTTATTCAATTTAAAATTTTATCGTCCCAAGAGGTTTGTTCCTGTGTACTATCATTTTCCAAAGTCATTGAATCGGTATCACAGATACGATCTAGTTTCTATCAGCTAGCCTCTCCTCCTCCCTCGTTTTTTTTATAATGTTACTAACTAAACCTATTCTCCCCCTAAATATCTAAAACCGTAACCAATTTATGTTTTTCAGGATTTTAATAGGCGACGAAATAACACCAATTTAATTAAACTGCTTAAAATTAAACAAATAAATAAAGACAATAAAAATAAAAGAAGTATGGACAATACGCATCAGACTACACATGGTCATCTTCAGGAATTACATCACAATACGCAACAAATATAGAAAACGTGGTTTATCAAAAGCCTTTGTATAGAGGTCAGGGCGTTGAAAATCAGTATTTATTTTAATCACATCGATTAGGTTCTTTTCAAAACAATCGTGTATAAAGTGATATTTTATGGCGATGTGTTTGGTCTTAGGATGTTGGACCTCATTTTTAGTTACTGCAATTGCAGCAGAGTTATCAACAAAAATAGGAGTAGAAGAGAAATTTAAACCGTAGTCCCGCATTTGCTGTTGAATCCATATGATTTGTGAACAGCAACTTGCAGCAGCAACGTATTCGGCTTCACAGGTTGACAAAGCAACCGAGGTCTGCTTCATACATTGCTAGGTCACTAATCTCCTCCCAAAGAATTGACATCCCGCTGATGTAGACTTGTAGTTCATCTTGCAGCCACTATAATCAAAGTCACTATACGCTGTTAGCTCGAAGTCATCGTCATGAGGATACCACAACCCAAGTGTTGGAGTACCCTTCAGATAACGGAATATCCTTTTAACTCCTATCAGATGGTTAACTTTTGGCTTTCCTTGATATCTTGAACATAGACATGTAGCGTACATGATATCAAGTCTTGATGCAGTGAGGTACATGAGTGATCCGATCATTCCTCGATACATGATGGCATCAACCTAATCTCCATTCTCGTCGGGTGCTACATCATGATTTGTAGCAAGTGGAGTCCCAGCTGCGGAAGCATTCTCCATGTCAAACCGACTGACAATATCTCCTACATACTTGGTCTGATGTAGGAAGATCCCTTTTGGTGTCTAATCCACCTGTAACCCGAGAAAGAATTTCATCTCTCCCATGGCACTCATTTCAAACTCAGCCTTCATTACTGCTTCAATCTCTTTACATAGATCTTCGTTCTTGGACCCGAAGATTATCTCATCGACATAGATTTGGACTAGTAGTAAATCACCATCCTTTTCTTTGATGAACAGTGTACAGTCAATGACACCCCTACGAAAACTGTGTTTCACAAGGTGAGTCGAGAGTTTCTCATACCAAGCCCTGGGAGCTTGATGAAGCCCATATAAGGCCTTGTCAAGTTGGTAAACTCTGTCCCGATGATATGGATCCTCAAATCCCTCAGGTTGACTAACATACACTGTTTTTCAGATTTCACCATGAAGGAATGCACTCGTCACATCAAGTTGATAAACTTTAACCTTCATGTATGATGCATAGGCAAGGAAGATACGAATTGCTTCCATTCTTGCCACGGGTGCAAATACTTCATGTAGTCTATGCCCTCGACTTGTCAAAATCCTTGAACAACAAGTCGAGCCTTGTTTCTGATGATCACGCCTTGATCATCTTTCTTGCATTTCAAAACCCATTTGGTGCCAATGACCTTAGCACCTTTAAGTCTATCCACCAGAGTCCATACACCTAACTTCTTGAACTAAAGAAGTTCTTCTTGCATGGCACTCACCCATGCCTCATCATTCAGGGCTTCACTAACATACTTTGGCTCAAACTGAGACACAAAGCAATGATATGCACCGTCATGAAGGTATCCCTTTTCCATCACCAAGGCATAATCAGCTGAGTACAACTGATTTCTAGTCTGAACTCCTGATCTCACATCCCCAATGAAATTATTCAAAGGATGATAGAAATTTAGGCGTGATCCAGGAGTGGTTGGAACAACTACCTCAGAATCAAGATTATGAGCATTGGGTTCCGTATCTGAGACAGTAGGAGTCTGAGTTTCCGAAGACTCAGAGGCATCAATGTCAGATGCTTGTGGACTAGCAGTAGGAAGAACCTGTTGCTCGTGGTTGTTTGGATCATTCTCCACATCTTCATCTTCAGACGAAGAGTCACTTCCCTCGAGTGCTCCCCCTAAGTTGGTAGATGAAACACCTTACAATCTGGATGATGTAGAATCCTGAGATGGTGTGTTTAGAACATCATACATCATCTTTGTTGCTAACTCATCATTAGACGTGTAGAGTTGGATGTTCAAGGACTTGAAGAATCCATCATAGTCGAAAAATAAGGCGGGTCCTTTTCCAACAGGTGGTGTGGTGTATCTCTGAACATCAACGTTACACCAGACTTCTACTTGACCCGTTGAGTTGTTGTAAACTCTCTTCTTCGGTATGTTGTATCCCAGAAAGATACCTTCATCAGCTTTCTCGCTGAATTTTCCCTCCTGAGTCTTCTTCAGTAGGGTGCACGGAGTGCCAAACGGCTCAAGATACTCTAGATTAGGTTTACATCATTGTAGTAACTCGTAACACGTCTTTCCATGGCGTTTAACTACCAAAACTTGATTTAGCGCGTAACACGCATTTGCAACTGCTTCATTCCAGAATTGGACAGGCAGTTTTGAGTCTGCTAGCATCGTCCGTGCTGTCTCTATCAAGGTGAGATTCTTCCTTTCAGTAACGCCATTCATTTGAGGAGTGTAGGCAGAAGTGAACTGATGCACAATTCCCTTTTCCTTGCAGTAAGCCTCCATCCATTGATTCTTGAACTCGGTTCCATTGGCTGAGCGCACTTGACGTACCTTCAACTTGTATAGGGACTCTAGGGTAGTTACTAATTCCTTGAATGACTCAAATGTTTCTGATTTAGATTTCAGAAACATCACCCAAGAGAATCTTGAGTAGTCATCAGTAACTACATTGCAGTACAAGTCGCCTGTAATGCTTCTAGTACTGATTGGACCAAACAGATCCATGTGAAGAATTTCAAGAGGAAGTTTAATGGAATGAACTTTCTTTTCCTTATGAGACTTCTTCGTCTGTTTGCCCTTCTTGCATGCAACATAGAAATCTGGAAGTTGGAAGTTTTTGACGTTAACTCCTCTCACTAGATCGTTCTGGATTAAGTGATTTATCTTCCTTGGATTAATGTGTCCCATTGTCTTATGCCAGGAGATGGAATCCTTCTCAGTAGCTTTTGACAAGAAGCACTAAACTTCATGATCCGTTATGGAGGCCTTTGATAGATCCAACACAAAAAGGTCCTTATATCTTGAGGCAGACATTAAGATATGATCCTCCGGGATGACATAGTCCTTTATCAAGAAATAGCACTTGTTGTTGTCAAAAACTACCTTAAAACCTTTATCACAAATTTGAGAAACAGAAAGCAAGTTATTTTGAAGTTGTTGAACATAGTTTACCTTGCCAAACTTCACTTTCTAATTACATACTTCCCCTTGAGCTGTGATGTACCATCTTTGTTTCTAGCAAATGAAACATGACATCCTTTTATTTGTTTGAGGTTTGATAAGAGAGCCTTGTTCCCTGTCTTGTGCCTGGATGCTCCACTATCTATAATCCATGTGTTGGTTTCAGCACTATAGCAAACACCCTGAACATTCAAATGAAAATATTAGTTCAGGTTAGGAACCTAAGCCTTTACTGGCTTGGGTGTCCCAAAGGCATCACACAACATAAATGTAACCCATTGACCGTTCGAGGGTGAGGGAAGCTCAGATGTCTTCTTCTTCTCATTTTCAGACAATGAGGTTGATTTTTCCTTCCATAAGCCAGCTTTGTGTAAGGCCTGTTTGTGATAAACAGACGACTAGCTAACGTGTTGAACTTTAGGATCACTATTCCTTTTAGGTGGTTTCACTGAGTTCCTCTTAAAAGAGCACGTTTTTGGTTCCGGAAGTTCAACTTTCCTCCTTGGTGTCTGATAATAAGGACAATGAGACGCAATGTGTCCATACTCTCCACAGCTCTAGCATTATCTGCTTTTGACTTTACGATTTAACGGTTTTTGTGGAGATAGATGTGACACACGTGTGACCTTACTCTGTTTGGGTTTTGACTCTTCTTGTTTAGACGTTTTGTCTGGTTTCAAAAAGTTAATTGCTTTAACAGCTTTAACATCTTTTCTTTTTCTATTATCTAGACTTTGACATGATGCACGTGATTGGTTAACATTACAAGTCCTTTTAGGTTCAGATTTTACTATTGTTGAACCAGAAATTATACTAACCTTTCCAAACTCTTTATCCAGATTAACACAAGGCATTTTACCTTTTGCCTATGAAGTGGCCTCCTTTTGTTTAGTACCAGATTCATTTGATGTACATGTGGAATCTGGATCACTTACAAGTGGAGTGGACACCACATGATCCTTGATTGGATTGTTATTAATTGATTTAATTTTTGTATTCATCAAGGTCTCATGTGGTGGTGGAACCACTTTATAACCCAATCCCTCCCTATTATTACGCTCTCTCACTAAGTGTTGGACTATGTGTGAAAAACTTGTCCAACTATGCAGTTTTTGCTTTAATGAATTACTTCCACTTCTAAAGTTGCCTTTTGTTTCTTAGTGTCCTCTAGGAGTTAAGATAGAACTTAATGTCATTTGATCGGTTAAAAGCTACAACTTCGGTTTCCCTAAGTTGTTTGTTCAACAGTTCTATCTTTTCTTTATAACTGTGCTCATTTTGTTTAAGAATTCTCTTAGCTTCAGTGCATAGTTCCAAGTCCTTTACTAAGTTATCATTATGATCTAATAACTTAGAAAATTTTAAATCAATACTTTCCCTAAATTTATTAAAGTCAGAACAAGCATGATTATTGAAAAGTTGGTTAGTAGTACTTACCTGAGAGGATTCTGATGAATTAGCCATCAATGTAGAGTCTGGTGTTACTGGTTCTCATGATTCTGATATTGTTGCAATTTTCCCTTCTTCAGGCAGGTAATTGACCACTAGTGTAGTCTCTTATGTGTTTGACATCGCGAGTTCGACTGCAATATCTCCTTCACTGGCAGAATCATCATCTATATCCTCCACACTAGCGATATTGGATTCTCCTGGTGAGACAAACCGAAAGCTCCAGTCTTGTCCTTCATCATCATGAGCAGTCAAGGCTTTTGGATCCTTGCTTGATGAAGTAGGACTGCTAGTGGGTTTATCCTAACAATTAAAGGATGAGAAAGGATTCCCATTGCCAGTCTTCTTTGGCTTCACAGACTCCCGTTTGAAGTGCCCTTTCTCGCCACAATTGAAACAAGTCACCTTGGTCTTATCGAAACCGAAGGTAGCGTCCTTAGTTGCAACCAAGTTCTATCCGGTTTTCTTGACAAACTTCTTAGCTTGCCAGACAGCACTCGCTAAGGCCAACATTATGTCCATCCTTTCCAGCTCTGTCTCGTCAACCTGCTCATAATCCTCATCAGCCAGATGGCAGTTCCTAATTTCACCAGCAATTAGTCCATCATAGAAGTGGACTACCACAGCTAAGAGATACATGTGCTCTTTAGCTACCTCAACTGTCACATTAACGAAATTCTTGGTCTTCAGTTTTGCTGCATTGGCTTCAGTGTGATGTATTGGGTACCAGACGACCCTGACGTTTCTGACCCTGAAGTCGAGGCTTGAGAAGGACCAGCCGAGCTTGATACAAAAGCTGTCTGAAGAGGTGCTCTAGATGTTTTGGCTTGTGGAGTCGATTTGTATAGCGCTGGATTCTGATCATAGGAAGACTTTTGAGCTCTATACTTCATTCTCAGCTCTTCCTGTCTCAACTTCAGAATGAAATCATTTATATTTAACTTTGTTAGCATATCATTCTGTCTGAGATTTGAGACAAATGAACCCATTTCTCCCGCAGCTCATCTGCAAAGTTAGACACTTTGTTCTCCATTGATGTCGTTACTCCATGAGTATGCATCTCACTCATCAAGTGGTAGACCCTATTGATAACATCATCCAGGCTTTCTTTTCCCATCGAGGAGAAGTTGTCAAACTCCTTCTTTAAACCCTTAGCCTTTATGGACTTCAATGATGCGTTTTCGTCATATCTTTTCTCCAATGCATCCCATAGTTTCTTTGCTTGCGTATACTCCGAGAATTGATGGAAAATATCCTTTGGAATTAAAAGGATTGGGATCTAGTTTGATCAATTAGATTATGATTTGCAGCGGAATAGAACAAGAATTAGACGAAATTTAAGCAAGAATAATATGAATATTCAATCACACAGTGACGGTTATAGAGAGAGACAGTTTTCTGCAAAGAGAATATTTTCATTCACGCACAAGCTTCGGCTCAGAAGAAATTAGGTCAACATTCCTTTTATAAAGGAATGTGACATTAGCTGATGTCACTTGATAGTGACAGCTAACTGATTTATACAACTACTGAAGATGTCCACAACAACTGAGGATACCTTCAAAAAAGCTAAGTACAAGCTAAAATTACAACTACCGAAGTTATAACATCTGAAGTGTAAGAACTTCAGATGTTTTACATAAAATAAAACTACTGATTACAAACTACTGAAAAGTAAACCATCACTACTACTGAAAAGAACTACTTCAGCTGTTGTGACAACTTGTGAGAACTTGGTCTTCAGACTTTGTCTTCAGCAGTTATCTTCAGACTTTGTCTTCAGACTTTGTCTTCAAACTTTGTCTTCAGACTTTGTCTTCAGCTGTTGTCTTCAGAATTGTCTTCAGAGCTTGTCTTCAGACTTTGTCTTCAGACCTTGTCTTCAGACCTTGTCTTCAGACTTTGTCTTCAGCTGTTGTCTTCAGACTTTGTCTTCAGCAGTTGTCTTCAGACTTTTCTTCAGACTTTGTCTTTAGACTTTGTCTTCAGCAGTTGTCTTCAGACTTTGTCTTCAGACTTTGTCTTCAGACTTGTCTTCAGACTTTGTCTTCAGCTGTTGTAGACCACTTCAGTTGTTATGATGTCTGTGGGATTTTCTGATCTGGCTCATTGGTTCTTTTGGTCCAACAAACTCCCCCTGAACCAGTGCAGCCAAAACCTTTAAGATTATTGAAGTCCCACTTATTGGCAGAAACATTTTCTGGACCAGCTCAGAAATCACCAAATTAAGCTCAGGCCAGGGAAGAGGTTTCAGAAAGTTTGATTGGCAAAGGATGAATGGGAACTCTGTCTTGGGGAATTGGACACAGAGCTGTTACCCCATCCATGAGACCTACTTCCCAGTGATGAGTCTGTAAGACTCTCTAACATAGGCCTCAAGGAATACAACAGGTTCTTCCATTGTGAGTTCTTCAGCTTCTCCTTCAAAGAAGAACTCAGGCCCATAGTACTCTGATAAGTATTTAACATTCTTTCCATTCTTTAGCTCCACAGTAGTTATTTCTCTGTATGCAAACTCATCAGGATGAGTACCTTCAAGTAACAACTGGAGCTCATTTCTTCTTATTTCTTCAAGCTTCTTGTAGATCAACCCCTTCTTCACCATTTTATTTTCTAGTAAAGTTTGTGGATTCATCTTAGACTTGTAAGCTCTCTTGAATTCTTCAAGGATTTCCCAGGGTGACACTACAATGGCCAACATTATCACAGCATCTACAGTCTTCTTTACTTGGGCATTGTATCGACTTGGAATATTCTTTTTATGAATTCTATCACTTACTCTGGGGTCAGGCCAAATTCTCACTCTATCTTTCTGATATTGAAATATGAATCTGAGAGCATACAATCTCTGAGCATGTTTCTTCATAGCTTGTACGGATGAAGACTTAGGAAACTCTTTATCAACCATCCTTAATAGCCGCTCATCATGTTGTTGTGTTGTTCTTCTTCTTCAAGTTTGACTTTTACCATTTGCCTTTGGATGTCAGGTGTGATTGTTGTTGGTTGACTCCTGGGCTCAGACATCTTTGTTTTAAGAACAGCAGAGATTGGCAGGCTATCATCCTCATCATCTTCTTCTTCTTCTTCCATCCTCAACACCCTTCTCTTCCTCTTGGGTGCATCATTGGTAGTGGTTTGAGTAGGTTTCTTGGGTAAAGGAGTTGGTTTTGAGGGTTATGAAGTTGGTTGTTTTGGTGTGGGAGATTGTACAGGCTGCTCTAGCATCTTGGTTGTGAGTGAGGCTTTGGATAACTTTGCCATATCAGACCTTTTCCCAGCACCAGCTTCATCAAGAGCTTCTATGATCAATCCTTTGTTGAATACTTCAGAAGAACAAATTCTGGTGGTTATCTCCAAAATACTGTCTCTGGACCATGACTTCACTTCAATGATTGATCTTCCAAATGCTTTGATATGAATCTTATCATAGCTTCCAGCCTTTCCCTTTCTTTCTCACTACAACTTGCCCATATATGCTCAATCTCTTGAATCTCTAGCCTTCTAATTTTAGAGTCAAGATTGGCTGTGTCAAAACCTTGTCTGAAGAGTTGATCAATGATCTTAGCCATAGATCTGCTATGTTGCTCATCAGCTTCTTTGATCAGTTCTTCTAACTTTTTCTCATCTTCAGTCTGTTTAGCACTCTTCTTTCTCTTGTATATGATCATCTCCTTTTCTTTCTTCACTTTTTCTTCTTCCTCTTCAACTCTCTTTCTTTTGTCTGCTTTCACTGACTTAGACTCCCCCTTTTTGGTTGCATTGGATTCAGGGGTTTGAATGTCAGACAGTCTCTTAGAAACAGCATCATCAACTAAGGCTTGAAAATTTGAGGAAAGCCTCTCATCAATAGCTTGATGCAGAATGTTAGTGATGATGGAAGTGATGAGAGGTAAGGAGGATTGAAAGGCAGCAACCATTTGCTCAGAGGGGTTCTGTCCCTGAAAAATGGTACCTGAATCAGAGGCTGGTGGCACAGTTGTTGGGAGTGGCTCAGTGTTTGGGAGACCTTCAGAAGAAGCTACCATCTGTAGGTGAATTTGGGCAGATGGACTTGATTCTTGTGACAATTTGGCAAGCAGTTCTTGTAGTATGGATACCTCAGCCTCAAGAATGGTGTTGTGGGCTAGAACATCAAAGAAAAAGCTCAGGTCATCATTAGTCTTTGCTGAATTATCTGACCTCCTGATTAAATCAGGATGAACATGTGCTGAGTGTAGATCAGTATTCACATGCGCCCCTATTTCTTGGAACTGGGGACTTCCTGCCTCAGGATTATGTCCTTCATTGGCAGTTGCCTTTGGTGAGGTCTTAGAGATGATACCACCTTCATCTTGTTCATGTGCTGAAACAGGAGAAGAGGCAGCCTCACCAGATGTTAGAATCTCCTCCTCTACACAGGGAGATTGAACTCTGTAATGCCTGTGCTGTGGGTTATCAGCCATATTATAATCCTCTCCCTTAACTGTTGAGGTTTTCCCAGTGGTAACAGGTTTCTGGGGAGGGGTAGAGGAATGTAGTCAAAAACTTTAAGATTATGGAATGTAGCATAAGCTAAGAACAATCTGTTTGCCTCCAGTCTGGCTATAGGGGCAAAGGTTTCATCATAATCAATACCTTCTTGTAAAAACCCCTGTACAACCAGTCTGGCCTTGTTCTTGACAATTTGACCTTTTTCATCAGTTTTATTCCTAAACACCCATTTAGTGCCTATTGCACACTTACCTTGGGGTAGAGGAACGAGTTCCCACACTTGTTGCTTTTGAAACTGAAGAAGCTCAAATGCATGGCTTCAACCCATCCATTGTCTCTTAATGCAATATGACAGTTCTTTGGCTCTTGCTAACTAATGAAGAGAGCATAAAAGCAGAAATTAGACAATTGACTTCTAGTTGAAACACCAGGATTGATGTCACCAATGATCTGAGACATGGGGTGATTCTTTAGTTCTTGGTACTCAATAAGATCTGTGCAAGTGTTTGTAGGAGATTCAGTAGCAACAGATGTTGATCCAGACTCTTGAAACCTAGAATGAGATGGCAATTCAAATAAAGTAGAGGATTCAGAGATCTCATCGGCATTTGTTGTGGATGGAACTGCTGAAGCTACAGGAACATCAAGTTTAGTAGAGTCAGGCAGATGATCACTAAACCTTGCATTTGTACCACTAGATGGATGACTAGTTGCAGGAGATGATGGATTCAGAGAATCTGCAACAGCTAAAGACTGATAAGGAACATATTGCAGTATGTCCAAATCAAATAACTCCATAGGGTTTTGTGGGATTTTGTCCTTTGGAGATTCATTAAACTTTACATGCAAGGTTCTTCAACTATCTTTGTTCTACAATTAAAAACTCTGTATGCCTTGCAAGTATATGAATACCTAACAAAGTACCCTGCATCCACCTTGGATTCAAACTTCTGAAGTGAATTCTTTGTGTTGAGAATCTAACAGGGACACCTTGGATTCAAATGATTTAACACTTCATAAGGAGCCTTCATCAACTTCTGATTTACTAACACTCTATTTTCCACATAGCAAGCTGTGTTGACAGCTTCAGCCTAAAAGGTTAATGGCAAACCAAAATCAGCCAACATTGACCTTGTGGCTTCAATAAGGGTCTTGTTCTTTCTCTCCACCACTCCATTTTGTTCTGGAGTTCTTGGAATTCTATACTGCCTCTTGATCCCTTAGATAAATAGAATTCATCAAGTGTGTGGTTTCTAAATTCTGTGCCATTATCACTCCTCACACACTTGACTAGAAGGGAGTACTGCTTTTCCACATACAACACAAAGTAGATGATGATTTGAACAACCTCATCTTTTGAATGTAAGAAGAAGGTCCATACAATTTGGAATAATTATCCACAATTACCAGACAGTTTTTTCTTTGCCATGCTCATCACTCTTACTGTACCAAAAAGATCCATATGCAGTAATTGCAAGCAGGCAGTGGATTTTGGTTCTTCTATTGGAGGGAATGATACTTTGTGTTGCTTTCCTTTTAAACAAGCAGAGCAGTTGTCATCACATTTGAACTCCTTTAATGGCATACCTCTCACTAAACCATGATGGATAAGCTGGTTCATGTTTTTAAGATTCACATGACCGAGCCTTCTATGCCATAGTTCAGATTCCTGAGGAGAGGCCTTGGAGAACAGACATGGATGGCCTTTTAGATCAATTTTCTTTGAAAAGTCTAAGGCATATACTCTTCCAATCCTGTTGGCCTTCAGGAGAGTATATTCATCCAATATATTGTCAATCATTCTCAAAACATTGGAAGACAAAATCTGATAGTTCTGGCTGGTGAAAAGTGCAACATGCCCTTTATCACACATTTGACTGACACTTAACAAGTTGCACTTGAGATTCTCCACATGGTAAACTGTTGATACATGTATATCCCTAGATCATGATATGTAATGTAATAGATCTTGTTTGGTATGATTGATGAAATGATATTGATTGTTTGTTAGTTATAATGTTTAATGTTTCATTAATGAGTCGACATTGAATTGGTTAATTAGGTTAGTGATTGCTTGAATGATTACACATAATGTTTATTAATAATACATTCAAACTTAACATAATGAAGTTCTCATGCGAATGGCTCATGCGAATGAACCATACACATGAATAACTTCACAGGATTGAATCAGTCGCACGACTGAACCAGGAGACTGGATCAGTCATACGATGGTAACATAAGATTGGCTCAGTCGCACGACTGAACACTCAGTCGTGCGAATGAATCAACTGCATGGCTCAATCGCACGACTGAACCATACTGATGGTTCAGTCGCATGATTGGATAAACCAACCTATAAATACAACTCAATTCGTGAAAAACGAGGACTCTCGATTAATAACGATTCCAGACGTACCCTAGCCGTCCAGAAACCTCCCAATTCGTTCTCCAAGTTCATAGAACACATTAGATCGATTCCCAATCGATTTCTAACGTTAGTTTCAATTCTTGATTGATTCTTCATGTGTTCTCACTGATTGGATCGCTGATCAAATAGGATTCCGCACTATTTGATCTGGTTTACACACTAATCACTAGGTATTTCGTTCAAATACCAGGTCCTAACAAGTGGTATCAGAGCTTTGGCTCTTGATTAAGTGTGATTCAATCAAGATTGATAAAAAGTTTGTGTTTTTGCACTAGAAACGCAATCTTTTGTGTCAAAAGTGATCTTGGACGTTCCCTGCTCATCAAAGTTTGGTTTCTACGGACTTAGGCAATTCAACCTTGCGAAAGTTCGAATTTTTACGGCTAAAACACGTTTAACCTAGAAATTTTCGCATAACAGCAGCTTCAGTCGCACGAGTGAGCCATTCGCACGACTGGACTCATTCGCATTGCTCAGTCGCACGATTGGACATAGTCGTATCTCCATTCGTACGATTGAACATAGTCGTATCTCCATTCGCATTGCTCAGTCGCACGGTTCATACGCATCAGATTCATTCGCACGACTGAGCTAATCGCTTAGTTCAGCCGCACGATTGAACCAGTCGTAGAGTTCATACGCACGACTGAGTGTTCATACGCACGCCTAGTCCATTCGCACCCTTTAGTCGGCCGAGTGAAAATTGCTAATTAGACTTAAAGTTATTTACAATGGAAGATCAAATGTCAGCCTTTCCTGCTGGGAAGGACTCTAGGATCCAGAACCTACTGCTACTTGAGAGTGAGGTGGGTAATCATAATAAACCACCAAAGCTTTTAACGTTAGATGAGTTTCCCCACCGGAAACAACGTTTTGAGATCTACCTCAATGGAGTGGATCCGAATCTTTGGGAGGCCATTGAGATTGGCTATAGTACACCGGTGGGAGTCGATGGAGTAAAGTTAACCTTAGGAGGGATGACAGACGCGCAGAAAGTCAAATATAATGCAGAGAAGAGGGTCTATGCATTGATTACACAGTCTATCCCTAAAGAGATATTCCACCAGTACTCAGAGAATAAGCAGTCCAAGAAACTATGGGATGAGCTAGAGAAGAGGTACGACGGGAATGCCTCGTTGAAGGCAATCAAGGCTAAGGAGTTAAAGAAGGAATTCGACAACTTCTCATCGATGGGAAACGAGAGTTTGGATGATGTTATAGATAGATTCTACCATCTGATGAGTGAACTGCATACACATGGGGTGGCTACTACCATGGAAGAGAAAGTTAATAATTTTGCAGACGGATTGCCTGAAAAATGGGTTTCATTCGTGTCTAATCTTAGACAGAATGGAATGCTGTCAAAACTGGATATTAATGACTTCATTCTTAAGTTGCAAGAAGAATCACTTAGAATGAAGTACAGAGCTCAGAAGTCTACATACAATCAAAATCCAGCTTTACACAATGCCACTCCTCAAGCTAAGACATCTGGAGCACCCCTCCAGACTGCATTTGTGTCTAGCTCATCAAGTCCTACACATGCACCTTCTTCAGGTTCAGAAATGTCAGGGTCTTCTTGTACCCAATACATTGGATCTGAAGCAAATGCTACTAGACTGAAGACCGAGAACCTCGGTAATGTGACTGTGGAAGTAGCTCGAGAGCACATGGATCTATTAGCAGCAATGGTCCATTCCTATGATGAACTTGTTGCTCAAAAGATTGGAAACTGCCATATGGCAGACAAGGACTACGAGCAGGTGGACGAAATGGAGCTTGAGAGAATGGACATAATGTGGGCCTTAGCAAGTGATGTCCGGAGG
Organism: Flaveria trinervia; assembly: GCA_025506515.1. Taxonomy (NCBI): domain Eukaryota; kingdom Viridiplantae; phylum Streptophyta; class Magnoliopsida; order Asterales; family Asteraceae; genus Flaveria; species Flaveria trinervia. The sequence goes on along the minus strand of CM046458.1, from coordinate 15,261,501 downwards.
GCGAAGAAGTTTGTGAAAAAGACTGGACAGAACTTGGTTGCTACTAAGGATACCACCTTTGGCTTCGACAAGAGTAAAGTGACCTGTTTTAACTGTGGTGAAAAGGGGCACTTCAAGAGAGAATGTGTGAAGCCAAAGAAGACTGGGAACGGAAACCCATTCTCATCCTTCACTCGTCTAGACAAGCAAACTACTAGTTCTACTTCCTCAAACAAGGACTCAAAAGTCTTGACTGCTCATGATGATGAAGGACAGGATTGGAGCTTTAGGTTTGTCTCGCCAGGGGAATCAAACATTGCAAATGTAGAAGATATTGACAGTGATTCCGCTAGTGAAGGAGATCTAGCAGTTGAGATAGAAATGTCACATAGTGAAGAAGCAACTGCAACCGAGGTCAGTTACAAGCCAAAAGTGGAGACTACCATGTTAGAGACAGAAAATACAGAAGCAAAAGAATCAGAATCATCTAATACTGCATTGATGGCAAACGCTTCTGAATCAGCTCAGGTAAGTACTACTGACACAATGTTTAATAATCATGCTTGTTCTGATTGTGATGCCTTTAGGAATAGCATAGATGCTAAATTTGCTAGGTTATTAGATCATAATGATAACTTGATAAAAGATTTGCATCTATACACTGAGGCTAATAGGGTATTAAAACAAAATGAGCTCAATTATAAAGAAAAGATAGACCTTTTGACTAAACAGCTTAGGGAAACCGAAGTAGTTGCCTTTAATCAAGCTAATGACATTAGGTATTATCTAAACTCCCTAGAAGACACTAAGAAGCAAAAGGCAGTTCTAGAAGTAGAAGTAAATTCACTAAAACAGAAACTGCATAGTTGGACTAGTCGTCGCACATAGTCCAACACTTAGTGAAAGAAAGGAACAACGGGGAGGGACTGGGTTAAAAGTGGTTCCGCCACCACCTGAGACTTTGATGAACCCTAAAACTAGACCTATAAATAGTAATCCCATCAAGGATCATGTAGTGTCTACTCCTCTTGTTAGTGATCCAGATTCCTTATGTTCATCTATTGACACTGGAAACAAACAAAAGGAGACCACGTCAAAGGCAAAGGGTAATTGCCTTGTGTTAAACTGGAAAAGGAATTGAAAAGGTTGACTTAAAGTCAGGTTCAAACAAAGTCAAATCAGAACCTAAAAGGGCTTTTAAGGATAATCTTTCACATACTTCAAGTCAAAGACCAATTAACCAAAAAGAAAAGGATGTCAAACAGGTTAAATCAGTTAATTTTGTTAAACCAGTAAACACATCAAAAGAACCAGAGTCAAAACCTAAAGTGAGTGATGTACTAGAGTGTCCACACACGTCTCCACAAAGACAATTTAATCATAAAGTTGATAGCAGGGCGTGCTACAACCGTGGAGAATGTGGACACATTGCTTCCTACTGTCCTTATTATCAGACACCTAGGAAGAAGATTGAACTTCAGGACTCAAAACCTAAGTCTTCTAAGAGGAGCTCTTTAACTCCACCTAGAAGAACTAGTGAATAGAAAGTTCAATCCGTTAGCCAGTCGACTGTTTATCACAAACAGCATTGCCCAAATCTGGCTTATGGAAAGAGAAGTCAATCTCTATGTCTGGTAATGATGACAAGAAGGAACCTGAGCTACCCTCACCTTCTAAGGGTCAATGGGTTGAATTTCTGATGTGTGATGCCTCTGGGAAACCCAAGCCAGTAAAGGCTTGGGTTCATAACCCAAACTAATCCTTTACCTTGTATGTGCAGGTTGTTCAATACAGTGCTGAAACTAACACGTGGATAGTAGACAGCGGAGCATCCAGGCACATGACAGGAACAGAGCTCTTTTATCAAATGTCAAACAAATAAAAGGAGGGCATGTTCATTTGCTGAAACAAGGGAGGCTATATCACAACTCAGGGAGAAGTTGGAAATCAGAAAGTTAAGTTTGATAGGGTGAACTATGTTCAGCAACTTCAAAACAACTTACTCTCTGTTTCTCAAATATGTGATAAGGAATTTAAAGTCATCTTCGACAACAAGAGGTGTTACGTACTGAAGAAAGACTACGTGATCCCAGAGGACCAAGTTTTAATGACTGCTTCAAGATATAAAGATCTTTATGTCTTGGATCTGTCAACAGCTTATACGATGGATCATGAGGTTCAGTGTTTTCTATCCAAAGCTACTGAAAAAGACTCCATCTCCTGGCATAGGAGAATGGGACACATCAGTCAAAGGAAGATGAATCACTTGATACAGAAGGATCTGGTGAGAGGTGTTAATGTCAAGAACTTTCAGCTTCCTGATTTCTGTATAGCTTGCAAGAAAGGTAAACAGACAAAGAAGTTTCATATGGAAAAGAAAGTTAATTCAATAGAACTTCCTCTTGAACTTCTTCACATGGATCTATTCGGTCCAGTCAGTATAAAGAGCATTGCAGGCGACTTGTACTGTTTTGTGGTCACCGATGACTACTCAAGGTTGACTTGGGTAATGTTTCTAAAATCCAAATCAGAAACATTTGAATCATTCAAGGAGTTAGTAACCACACTGGAATCTCTCTACAAGCTGAAAGTTAGACAAGTACGCTCAGACAACGGAACGGAATTCAAGAACCATTGGATGGAGGAATACTGCAAGGAAAAGGGGATTGTGCATCAATTCACTTCTACTTACACACCTCAGATGAATGGTGTTGCTGAGAGAAAGAACAAGAGCTTGATAGAGACAAACACGGACTATGCTGGCAGACTCAAAACTGCCTATCCTATTCTGGAATGAGGCAGTGGCAAATGCATGTTATACACTAAATCGAGTCTTGATAGTCAAGCGCCACGGAAAAACATGTTACGAGCTACTACAAAGACGCAAACCGAACTTGGAGTATCTCGAACCATTTAGGGCGCCGTGCACACTTCTAAAGAAGACACAAGAAGGTAAATTCAGCGAGAAGGCAGATGAAGGCATCTTTCTAGGATACCACATACCTTACAAGTGAGTTTACAATAACTCAATAGGTCTAGTAGAAGTTTGGTGTAATGTTGATGTTCAACGATTCACCACACCACCTACTGGAAAAGGACCCGCCTACTTCTTTGACTATGATGGACTCTTCAAGTCATTCAACATTCCTCTCTCTCCCTCGGATGATGAATTAGCTACACGAATGATGTATGATAGCTTGAATCCACCAACATCTAGCTCACAGGGAGAATCATTTACTCATTCAGGGGGGGTAATCGACGACAGTGACACCTTCTCTGAAAATGAAGCTGAAGAAGCTAACCAGAACAGTCAGGAGGAACAGGTTCTAGTTCCTGAAAGTCCACAAGCATCTACCAGTGGTGCACCTTCGATGTCAGAGCCTCAAACTCCAACTACCTCAGATGAAGAACCAAATGTTCATCATCTTGGCTCTGAGGTAGCTGTTCCTACTACTCCAGGATCACGTCTAAACGTTTATCATCCATTAGACAATGTCATTGGGGATGTCCGATCAGGAGTACAAACCCGAAATCAGTTGTACTCAGCTGATTATGCCTCTGTTATGGAAAAGGGATATATCCATGATGGTGCCTATCGGTGTTTTGTCTCACAGGTTGAGCCAAAATATGTCAGTGAAGCACTAAATGATGAGGCGTGGGTGAGTGCAATGCAAGAAGAACTTCTTCAGTTCAAGAAGTTAGGTGTATGGTCTCTGGTTGATAGACCTAAAGGTGCTAAGGTCATTGGCACCAAATGGGTTTTAAAATGCAAGAAAGATGACCAAGGGATCATTATCAGGAACAAGGCTCGACTGGTTGTTTAGGGATTTCGCCAAGTCGAGGGAATTGATTACAATGAGGTATTGCACCCGTGGCAAGGATGGAAGCCATTCGTATATCTTCCTTGCCTATGCATCGTACATGAAGATTAAAGCCTATCAATTAGATGTGAAGAGTGCATTTCTTCATGGGGAAATTAGAGAAAAGTTTATGTCAGTCAACCCGGGGATTTGAAGATCTTATCATCGGGATAGAGTCTACAAGCTCGACAAGGCTTTATACGGGCTTCATCAAGCTCCAAGAGCTTGGTATGAGAAATCTCGACTCATCTTGTGAAACACGGCTTTCGCAGGGGAGTCATTGACTGCACGCTGTTCATTAAAGAAAAAGATGGCGACCTACTGCTCGTACAAATCTATGTTGATGACATAATTTTTGGTTCAAAGAACGAAGAGTTATGCAAAGAATTTGAAGCAGTTATGCAGAAAGAGTTTGAGATGAGTGCTATGGGGGAGATGAAGTTCTATCTCAGGCTATAGGTGGATCAAACACCAAATGTGTTGGACCAAAAGAACCAATGAGCCAGATCAGAAAAACCTTTAAGTCCCACAGACGTCACAACAACTACTGAAGACCACAACAGCTGAAGACTAAAGCTGATTACAAAGTCTGAACACAAGTGCTAAAGACAAAGTCTGAAGACACAAGTGCTGAAGACAAAGTCTGAAGACACAAGTGCTGAAGACAAAGTCTGAAGACACAAGTGCTGAAGACAAAGTCTGAAGACACAAGTGCTGAAGACAAAGTCTGAAGACACAAGTACTGAAGACAAAGTCTGAAGACACAAGTGCTGAAGACCAAAGTATCAGACGTTGTCACAACAGCTGAAGAGGTCTTCTTTGGTAGTTGTGACGGTTTACCTTTCAGTAGTTTTATGTTTTATATTTTCAGTAGTTTGACACAACAGCTGAAGAATACTTCTTCAGTTGTTGTGCTCATCAGTAGTTTTATATTTATCAGTAGTTTTGTAAAACGACTGAAGAGCTTGTTCTTCAGTCGTTGTAGTTTCAGTAGTTTCTTATCAGTAGTTTCTTATCAGTAGTTTCTTATTTTGTACTTAACACTCTGATATGTTCTCAGTAGTTGTGAACATTTCAGTAGTTTGTTAAAAGTTAGTTATTTTTGTAATAGATCTGCCAGTTGTCACTTACCCGTGATAACAGCAGCGATTGCACTCTATATAAGGAGTGTCAACCTAATGTAATAGAATGAATGATTTGATCAGAAATATTCGATATTATTAAAACATTCCTTGTTACAGAAATATATTCTCTCGTTATAACCGTATTTGTTCTTAATGCATACGAGCATCAAATTCTTGCTACAATTTGTCTAATTCTTGTTCATATTCCGCTTTGCTACGCTCAATTACATCAAACTTGGGATCACAAATCCTGACAAATGGTATCAGAGTTGGTTAATAATTGATCGATCTAATAATTGATCATTGAAACTACTATTCAAGATCCAAGTTTGATTGAAGTAGCATTTTTGTGTTTTGCAAGAAACGGTTATAGAGATTGAATTTTCTGTGTTTTCTGGTCATTCATCCTGAGATTTTCTCTTCGTTTTCATTGAGTCTGTTGTGGTCTTTATAAAAACGTTTAAAAGCTTGAATTAAATTGTATTTGGACTCAAAATGACTACTCCTTCCAATGATCATCACAATACTGGTTCCTCAACCAAGCCTCAAATGCTGGTTAGGACTGAGTATAACATATGGCAACGACGAATGCTCCATCACCTGTCTGTTAACAGCACAGGTTGTTGGACATCAGTGGTACATGGTCCACACAAGCCTATGGTGAATAACCCGGAAACAATCAAATGGTTCCGAAGAGGAGGGAGCAATACTCAGATGAGGATAAGAAGCTGTTTGAGATTGATGCAAAAGCCCATGGAATTCTGGCCATGGCACTGCCTAATGAAATCTATTCTGGGCTAATGCATCATGAAACTGCCCATGACCTCTGGAATGCCTTGAAAGAACAATTTGGAGGAACAGATGAGGTCTTGGCAAATAATAGAGAAATCTTTGCCCAACATATGAGACATTCTCTCATAGGAAGGGTGAGACACTGACTCAACAGTTCGAGCGGTTCTCTTGTTTGATATCTGAATTAAAAATGGTCAAACATGAGTACACCAATAGCCAGATGAATAACAGATTTCTCAAATCACTGCCTGAGAGATGGGACACATACACTATTGTCCTACGCTCCAGTGCCAATTTGGACAAACTATCTCTCACCCAACTCCATGGGAAACTGCTCACATTTGAGAGAGAGATAAAACAGAAACGAAAACTGTCTTCATCTGGAAAGCTCACTGAAGACTTTGTACCAGGCAACACTGCCTTGGTTGGTCATGAGTTAGAATATGCTTCATCTGAATGCCAGTATGATGAGCATATTGACTTCTCTTCAAACACTTCTGATTCTGCATTTGTGAGTGTTGATAGTCAGTTTACTGGATGTAATAATGACAATCTATGCTTCTTCATGGATGATCTCAAGGGGATTGCTGATGATGACTTGGAAGAGATGGATATTTTGAGCCAAATGGCCTTGATAAATATCAGATCTCAGAAGTTCTACAAAAGAACTAGAAGAAAGTTCCCAGGACTCTCTGGCAAAACCAAAGTTGGTTTTGACAAGAGTAAGTTGAAGTGTCACAAATGCCACAGGCTTTGACACTTTGCTAGAGAATGCAGATCATCTGGATCTAATTCCTCTGCACCTTTTGTGACTTTCCCTGGCAATAGTCACAACACAGAGGGCAACATCCTGTCAATTCTAGTCATCATTCTCAACCACAATCTCCTGCATATTTTGTTCCTCGGGGTCAAATTCCATATCCTTACCCTTGTTATTACATGCCACAGTCAAATCAGGTTCAAGTTCGTATAGTACCACAACCTCATGCACTACCAGACCTCAACATCTCAATCTCATCAACCTCCTCAACCTCAACAACACAGCTTCTTCACCCCTGGAGGTGTTGACTGGAGCAGTTTACCGGATGACATGTCTGGTCATGAACAACTGTTCACAGGTGCTAGTCAACATGGTGGTGATAGTCCTTTTAGGAATCTGGCTCTCATGGCCCTGGAGTCTACTGAGGGTTCCTGCTCCAATGCATCATCTTCACAGGTAACTCAGGTATCTTCAGAGGCTAAAGCCAAGTTATGTTCTGAATCATGCATTGCTGCCTTTGTCTCAATTAGAGAGGCAAATGTAGCATTAATAAATCAAAAACTTAAGCTTGAGAAAACCATTTCCAAAAGAAAAGCTGAGTTTGAGTCCGCTCTTAATTGTAAAAATGATGAGATTTATAAGCTTAAATGCCAACTAAATGATGAAAAGGCTAAGCTAGAGGTTATTCTGGATGACCAGAGAAATCTAAAAGAAACCCTTGCAGTCACCCAGGTAGAGTGTGATCGATGGGTACAATCATGCAAAGGTTTTGAATGCTTCTTAATAAGCAATCTGCTTCCAATGTGAAGTTTGGTATTGGTTACAATCACACTGCTCCTCCTATAGATTTTGCTTCAAGAGTAGAAGTGAAATCTGATGGAGAAAGCAATAACCAATCCACCTCATCATGTGATTCACCTTTTGATAGAGCATCATCAAAAGTTGAAGTCAACACTAAGCCTTCTCAGAACCCATCTGCTGATATTGATGGTTCTATTGCTGACACTCACATGATAAAAGAGATGATCAACTCAGGAGTTATTTCTAAAAGTCCTGAAAGGACTGGAGAGCAAGATTTAACACCTGAAGTTCAAACTCCAACTAATGACAGCACTGAAAAGAAGAAAACTGTCAGTAGAAAGAGTTTGAAGACTACTAAAGAGGAAGTCAAGAAAGCAAATAATGCTTCTAAAGTACTGAAGAGCAAGTCTTCAGTAATTTCATCCTCTTTAGTTGATGATCATCATAAGATGAAGAAGAAACCATGTGAAGTATGTGGTTTGTTCAATCATCTTACTGATGATTGTTGGTACAAAAGGGGATCCAAACTCAAACATAAAGAAGAAATTCAAGAGAAAATGGCTAAAATGAAAACTGAGTTTGGAGCCACATTTGTACCAGCAACATCAAATCCTGTAACCCTCAAGTCCAAACAGAAATCCAAAAAGGAAGGGGTTAAACAGGTAATAGCTGAGATTGCTCAAAAGAAGAAGGTGCAACATAGGAACTCATCAAACTCCAATGCCAATGTGTCTGAAGAGCTGAAAGCCTTATCCCAAAATCAGACACAGCTGGTTATGATGGTTCAACATCTATTGGGAAGAGTTAACCAATTAGATGTTCCTATGTTGAAACCACAGAAAAGGAGGTCCAAGCCTAAGGATTCCTTTTCTTCACCAGCTTCTTCCTCTCAGGCTGTTATTTCCAACAAACATGTTAGTTTACCATCTGTTGATGAGAACAGGCCCAAGACCAAAAAGGTTTGGGTCTCAAAATCTAACTAATTTGTTGTATCTTGCAGGGTTCTTCAACATACCTCAGAGGCATCTGGTATGTAGACAGTGGAGGATCCATGCATATGACAGGAAACAGATCACTTCTTAATGACTACTCTCAAGAAAGAAAGGGGTTTGTGTCATTTGGCAATGATGCAAAAGGTTACATCATTGGCAAAGGCTTTGTTTCCAATGGGGAAATAAAGTTTGATGATGTTAACCATGTGGAAAATCTCAAGTACAACCTCTTGAGTGTCAGTCAAATGTGTGACAAAGGCCATGTTGCTCTTTTCACCAGTAAGAACTGTCGGATTCGTCATCCAAAGTTCTAAATTTGATTGATAAGGTGTTGGATGAACACACGCTCCTAAAGGCCAACAGGAGGAAGAGTGTATGCCTTAGATCTTTCCAAGAAAATAGATCTCAAAGGCCATCCTTGCCTATTTTCCAAGGCTTCCCCCCAAGAATCTATTCTATGGCATAGAAAGCTGGGTCATGTTAATCTCAAAAACATGAATCAGCTGATAAACCATGGTCTAGTAAGGGGACTGCCAATGAAGGAGTTCAAGTGTGAAGATAACTGCACTGCTTGTCTAAATGGAAAACAGCACAAAGCTTCATTTCCCTCCATAGAAGAACCTAAGTCCACTGCCTGCTTACAGCTTCTTCACATGGATCTCTTTGGTCTGTGAAAGTGATGAGTATGGCTAAGAAGAAATACTGTCTGGTAATTGTGGATGATTACTCCAGATTTGTATGGACTTTCTTCTTGCATTCAAAGGATGAGGCTGCACAGTCCATTATGAACTTTGTGTTACATGTTGAGAAGCAGTTCCCTACCAGTTAAGTGTGTGAGGAGTGATAATGGTACTGAATTTAGAAACACACACTTGATGAGTTTTACTTATCAAAGGGAATCAAGAGGCAGTATAGCATCCCAAGAACTCCTGAGCAAAATAGAGTAGTGGAGAGAAAGAACAGGACCCTTATTGAAGCTGCAAGGTCCATGTTGGCTGATTCTGGACTGCCAATGACTTTTAGGGCTGAAGCTGTCAATACAGCTTGCTATGTACAGAATAGAGTTCTAGTAAATCAGAGGTTGATGAAGACTCCATATGAAGTTCTTCATCATTTGGCCCCTCTAATTTCATTCTTCAGAGCATTTGGGTGTCCTTGTTTCATTCTCAACACACGGGATCAACTCCAAAAATTTGATCCTAAGGTGGATGCAGGGTACTTTGTTGGTTATTCATCAACTTGCAAAGCATACAGAGTCTTCAACTGCAGAACAAAGATGGTTGAAGAGACTCTACATGTTAAGTTTAATGAATCTCCTAAGGACAAGATTCCACAAAGCCCTGTGGAGCTATTTGATTTGGACATACTGCAATATGTTCCTTATCAAACTCCTGTTGTTGCTCCTGTCAACAGTTCACCACCTGGTGGTACTGCTAGTGATGATGATGATGATAGCAGTACTCACCTATTCAGGTTTAGTGATCAACTGCCTGATTCAGCTAGACCTGATGTTCCTGTAGCTCCAGTAGCACCATCCACAACAAATGCTGATGAGATTTCTTCAAATTAAACCTCCTTTGAATTACCATCCACTGATTGGTTTCAAGGAAATGATTCACCATCACCATCTGTTGCTGCTGAACCTGCTGCAAACACTTGCACAGATCTCATTGTGTATCAAGATCTGAAGAATCACCTATGTCTCAAATCATTGGTGATATCACTGCTGGCGTATCAACAAGAAGTCAATTGTCAAATTTCTGCTTCTATGCTCTCTTCATCAGTCAGCAAGAGCCAAAGAATTATCACATTGCTTTAAAGGACAATGGATGGTTGATGCCATGCAGCTTGAGCTTCTTCAGTTCAAGAAACAGCAAGTGTGGGAACTGGTTCTCTACCTCCAGGTAAGTGTGCAATAGGCACTAAATGGGTGTTTAGGAACAAAACTGATGAAAATGGGCTTATTGTTAAGAACAAGGCCAGACTGGTTGCTCAGGGGTTTGCACAAGAAGAAGGTATTGATTATGATGAAACCTTTGCCCCTATAGCCAGACTGGAAGCAATTCGATTGTTTTTAGCTTATGCTGCTTATCAAAAACTAAAGTTTTTCAAATGGATGTCAAAAGTGCATTTTTGTATGGGAAAATTAAAGAAGAGGTTTATGTATGTCAACCACCAGGCTTTGAGGACAATAAACATCCTAATTGGGTGTATAAGCTTGATAAGGCTCTTTATGGGTTGAAACAAGCTCCTAGAGCCTGGTATGAGACATTATCCAACTTTCTTCTGGAAAATGATTTCACTAGAGGCTCCATTGATAAGACTTTATTCATTAAGAAAGCTAGGCAGCATAAATACTTGTTCAAATTTATGTTGATGATATTATTTTTGCATCCTCTGATCCTCAGTTGTGTGATGCCTTTACAAAGTTGATGCAACAGAAGTTTGAAATGAGTGCCATGGGAGAATTACAGTTCTTTCCGAGTTTGCAAATCAAACAAAAGGCTGATGGTATTTTCATTCATCAGTCCAAATACACAAAAGATCTTTTGGAAAAGTTTGATTTACAAAACTGTAAGCCCTGTTCTACCCCCATGTGCAGCACCACACAACTAGATACAGATAAGAAAGGTAAAGTGGTTGATGAAACACTTTATTGATGTATGATTGGGTCCTTGATGTATTTAACAGCTTCTAGACCAGATATTATGTTTGCTACATGTGTTTGTGCTAGATTTCAGGCTGCACCTAAAGAGTCTCATCTGATTGCAGTCAAGAGGATCTTTAGATATTTGCAAGGTACACATCTCTAGGTTTATGGTATTCCACTGGGCACTCTTGTAAATTAGTTGCTTTCTCTGATAGTGACTATGCAGGGTGTAAGTTGACCAGGAAATCAACCTCTGGTGGATGTCAATTCCTAGGCAACTGTTTGATTTCTTAGCAAAGTAAGAAACAAACATCTGTTGCTACATCCACTGCTGAAGCCGAGTACATTGCTGCTGCAAGTTGTACATCTCAAGTACTCTAGCTTCAGAATCAGCTTTCGGACTATGGCATTACAGAGACTAAGACTCCGTTATTAATGGATAGTGCTTCAGCTCTTTGCATTGTCAAAAATCCAGTCCAGCACTCTAGGACCAAACATATAGATATTAGACATCATTTTATAAGAGATTGTTTTGAAAAGGGTCTAATTAATCCTATGTCTGTGCCTAGTGCTGATGAGCTTGCAGACATTTTACTAAGCCTTTGGATAGTTCAACTTTCCACAACCTGGTGTTAAGGCTTGGTATGTTGCAGCTAGAATAAGTGACAACTACTGATGATCTCAGTAATAAGTACTGGTGATCATTGGTAACCATGTCACATATAAGTACTGATGAGTTCATCACCTTCAGTAGTTTTTATAACTACTGACGGCTAAATGCCTCACAAGTACTGAAGTACTTTATCTGTTCTAAACTACTGATGTAGTTACAACTACTGATGTAGTTACAACTACTGAAATCAGTACAAACAGATAAGTACTGACGTCCTATGAAACACCTGAAAAGCAGATGCAAAGTCTGATGAGTAAGTGTTAAGGACAGTATGAAACAGCTGAAAAGCTAAGAATTGACGAAAACAGCTGATGAGTAATTTCTCTTCAGTTGTTTCTACAACTACTGTTTCAAAACAACTGAAGCCAAAACCATGTCTTTGGTAGTTTACAACTACTGAAGACTAACACCAAGTCTTCAGCTGTTTACAACAACTGCTAACAAAACCAATGTCTTCAGTTTTTTCACAACTACTGATGACTGATACCAAGTTTTCAGTTGTTTCATCACCTGAAGTCAAAACTCTCTTCAGTAGTTTTTATAACTACTGATGACTAAATTCGAGACTTCAGCTGTTTCAACGTCTGACAGTTAATACCACGTCATCAGTAGTTTCAACCACTGATGACTCATACCAAAACCCTCAGTCGTTTTCTATCCCGACCTTTAAATACCTTATCCCACCTTCAGAGTTTTTATCTTCTCTTCTCAAACCTAACGTTCAAAAACTCTCTACCCTCTCTTCATCAATGGCGACCATGCAATTAAAACCACGACACAACTGTGTCACACATCTCACCAAATCGCCATACTGGACCAAGTTTCACAACGCCATTGATTTAATGGTTCAATCACCCTACAAAACGGCGTTTCTGATAAATCCCACCATATATGCCGCATCCCTTAACCACTTCTGGACAAACGTCACTTTAGTCTCTGAGGAGAACGACACAGAGTCTCTTCAATGTTTGTCCATGGCCAAAAAGTGGTCATCACTCCAAACACTCTTCGTCAAACCCTGAATCTGGATGATGCCACTTTCCCAACTGGTTATCCAAAGGCACAACAGATCAATCATTTGCCCACCATGGATACCAGGGTGACTTGAGTGCATCTACCTTACTGAGAAACATTTCCCAGATGCTGAACGTCTCATATTTCATATGGTAAATGTATGCCTTGCCTCCAAGACCTTATCATGGGATCAAATGTCCACAAGGTGGCAACAGGTAATGTACTCCATCCTTGAGCAACAACCTTTAAATTTTTCGGAACTACTATTTTTAGAGCTCAAGGATATGGCTCAAAAACAAACTGCTAACCGTTGGATATTATATCCTCGGTTCATAATGGCCATAATTGAAAACCAGCTTTAAGCTGAGGGACTTGTTGGCCTGGGAGTCCGTGCCACGGTTGTATTGCCTGAAGTATACTCCCGGCACAACTCTGACCAATCACTCAAAATGGCTGCAAGCTGCGCAAACCCACGCAGCTAGAACCCACAGCCACCACCTCCAAATCAAAAGTACCCACCAAACCCACTAAAAAAAAAACAAAAAGGCTACTCAGGTAATGAGTCCCCTGAGGATGCCCCTGCAACACAAACGCAGGCTATATCCACTGGTATAACCCCCTAGTGGATATAAGGACTCTCCCAGCCACAGCCGCTCAGGATTCCTCTCAAAAGGAGCCTGCAGAAACCACAGAAGGGGTACCCACAAATCTGGGATCTTCCTCACTTGAGGAGATTGCCATTGAAGAGCACCATTCTCCCCAGGTGCACACTGCTTTTACCCGATCTATACCCCATGCAACCGCCCCCCAAAGCCACCCTTATTATTGCAAACGTGCTGACTCAGTTGCATGCCTCTCCTCCTCCCCAACAACCACCAACAAAGGGGAGAACCAAAGTTGAGGTTGAGGATCACCATGCTTCTGACAACCCACAACACCGGGGTTTAAATGTTCTATCTCCTGGTGTTATGGAGACCGAACATCTGGTGAGGCTGCCACCTCTTCTGAATCAGCATATGATCAGACTGAGGCTGGTAACATTCTAAGACCACACCAGATGCAACAGCTGATGGAACAAAGTCCTGAGGCTGGAAGTCCCCAGTTCCAAGACAAAGGGGCACATGCTACAACTGGTCTACACCAGTGCATATACATCCTGCTACAAGCAGGAGGTCAGGTGATTCAGCATCTGCTGATGATGACCTGGGCTTCTTTTATGACGTTCTTGCCCAGAACACAATCCTAGAGGAGGAAGTCAGTAGGCTGCAAAAACTACTTGACCAACTCTCTCAAGGAGAAAGACCATCTGCCACCACATTAACCCAACAGATGGCACCTTCCTCTGAAGGTCCCTTAAACACACAGCCACTACAAAATTCTCAGCCATAGGCCTCTGTTTCTGGCACATTTCTCAGGACCAAAACCCCCTGAGCAAATGGATACTATCCCTCAAAATCCCCTATCTCTCATCACACCACAACTAACCGAATTGTTATTAAAACTGTTGATGAGAGACTTTCTACTGTCTTACAACCTCTGGTGGAGGATGTATTGCGCCAACAACTTTTTGCTACTCAATCCCTTGCAACCAATGCACCCAAAAAGGGGGAGAGAGTCAGTAGTGAAAGCTAAACGAAAGAGGATGGAGAAGGAGAGAGAGAAAGAGAAAGATAAAGAGGTGGAAAAAGAGAAGGAGAATGTGATTGAGAAGGGAGCTGAAAAAGTACATGAAAGTCAAAAGATTTTCATGTCACATACAAGAAAAAGAAGAGTGCTGAGAAAGAGAAGAACTTGAACGAAATGGTTAAAGAGGCTGATGCTGAACACAGCAGATCAATGGACAATATCATTGATCAGCTGTTTAGGCAAGGTTTCGACACTAAAAAGCTGGATTCTAAAATAAGAAGATTAGAGATGAAGAGATCCAACAAAGATGGGCCAGCTACAGCACTATGGATAGAGAGAGACTTGAGATCATGATCATATTCATCAGCAAATACCTTGGGAGATCATTGATCGAAGTAAAATCATGGACCAGGGACAGCATCTTGGCCATAACCTCCAAGATCTGTTCGTCTGAGGCATACACTAAGGGGTTAGTAGTCAAAGCTTTGAATGAAGCAGGAGTAGGGAGTAGGACTGAGCTAGCCAAATACTCAAAAGCAACACTCACCTCCAAAATGCTAACTCAGCCTGTCAACATTCCCTCTCCAAAACAACCACAACCACAACCCACAAAACCAACTCCTTTACCATCTAAACCAACAGCCGATGATGCACCTAAGAAGAAGAAGAGAAGGGTGTTGAGGCTAGAAGAAGAAGAAGAAGAGGAGGATGATATGGAAGAAGATAGGCTGCCTCTGTCTGCAGTCCTAACATTGGCTAAAGCCAAACCCATGCCCATCACTCCCACCTCATAGATGGAAGCTGTGAGAGTAAAGATTGAAGAAGAACAGCAGCAAAAGCTTCATGATAATGAAATGCTGAAAAGCATCGACAAAACTTATGCTGCTTCGTCATCAATAATAAGTATGAAGAAAGAAGCTCTGAGGTTGTACACCCTTGCCAACACATTTCAATATCAGAAGGAAAAGGTGAGAGTATGGCCTGATCCTAGGGTGGCTCACAGGATTGTAAAGAAAGACATTCCTTCGAGATACAAGGGCCAAGTAAAAAGGATCGTAGATGAAGAGATCACAGTGGTCCTTGTAGTATCACCCTGGGAGATTGTATAAGACTTCAAGAAGGCCTATGAGACTAAACAACCACCCCAAAAGATGTTAGAGAACAGAATTATTAAAAAGGGGTTAGTCTACAAGAGGCTTGAGAACTTCAAACAAAATGAGCTCAGTCTGTTACTTGAAGGGACTCATCCTGATGAGTTTGCATACAGACAGATTACAACAGTTGAGCTCAAAAATGGTAAACAGGCCAAGTACATCTCAGAGCTGTATGGGCGGGAAGGATTGTTTGATGGTGAAGCCGAGAACCTGACCATGGAAGAACAAATTATGTTTCTCAGAGCATACAACAGAGAATCCTACAGGCTTATACATGGGAAGTGAGTCTCATGGATGGGGGAACAGCTCAGTGTCCAATTCCCCAATACAGAGCTCCCATTCATACATTGCCAACCAAATCATCAGAGACTCATTTCCAGGCCAGTGCTTTTATGGGTCATCTTCTCAACTGATCAAGAAGAAATAAGACCAACCATTCTGCCAACAATAAGTGGGACCTCAATAAAGTTAAAGGTTTTGGCTGCATTGGTTCAGGGGGAGTTTGTTGGACCAAAAGAACCAATGAGCCGTATCAGAAAAACCTTTAGTCCCACAGACGTCACAACAACTACTGAAGACCACAACAGCTGAAGACAACAACTGATTACAAAGTCTGAACACAAGTGCTGAAGACAAAGTCTGAAGACACAACTGCTGAAGACAAAGTCTGAAGACACAAGTGCTGAAGACAAAGTCTGAAGACACAAGTGCTGAAGATAAAGTCTGAAGACACAAGTGCTGAAGACAAAGTCTGAAGACACAAGTGCTAAAGACCAAAGTATCAGACGTTGTCACAACAGCTGAAGAGGTCTTCTTCAGTAGTTGTGACGGTACTTTCAGTAGTTTTATGTTTTATATTTTCAGTAGTTTGACACAACAGCTGAAGAATACTTCTTCACTTGTTGTGCTCATCAGTAGTTTTATATTATCAGTAGTTTTGTAAAACGACTAAAGAGCTTGTTCTTCAGTCATTGTAGTTTCAGTAGTTTCTTATCAGTAGTTTCTTATTTTGTACTTAACACTCGATATGTTCTCAGTAGTTGTGAACATTTCAGTAGTTTGTTAAGAGTTAGTTATTTTTGTAATAGATCTGCCAGTTGTCACTTACCCGTGATAACAGCAGCGATTGCACTCTATATAAGGAGTGTCAACCTAATGTAATAGAATGAATGATTTGATCAGAAATATTCGATATTATTAAAACATTCCTTGTTACAGAAATATATTCTCTCGTTATAACCGTATTTGTTCTTAATGCATACGAGCATCAAATTCTTGCTACAATTTGTCTAATTCTTGTTCATATTCCGCTGAGCTACGCTCAATTACATCAAACTTGCGATCACTGATCCTGACAAAATGGGATCTTTCTACATCAGACCAAGTACGTCAGAGACATTCTCAATCGCTTTGACATGGAGAATGCATCTGCTGTTGGTACTCCACTGGCTACGAATCACGACATAGCCCCTGATGAAAATGGAGATCTGGTGGATGCCACGATGTACCGAGGAATGATTGGATCCCTCATGTATCTCACTGCCTCTAGACCTGATATCATGTATGCGACATGTTTATGTTCTAGATATCAGGCTAAACCTAAGGTCAATCATCTGATCGGGGTCAAAAGGATTTTTCGCTATCTAAAGGGTACACCCACACTTGGGTTGTGGTATCCTCATGATGATGATTTTGAGCTCACGGCGTATAGTGACTCGGACTACGGAGGCTGCAAGATGAACTACAAGTCTACATCAGCAGGGTGTCAATTCTTGGGAGAAGATTAATTACCTAGCAGTGTAAGAAGGAGATGTCGGTTGCATTGTCAACCTGTGAAGCCGAATATGTTGCTACTGCAAGTTGCTGTTCACAAATCATCTGGATTCAACAGCAAATGCGGGATTACGGTTTAACGTTCCATTCTACTCCTATTTTTGTAGATAACTCTGCTGCAATTGCAGTAACTAAAAATCCGGTCCAACATCCTAAGACCAAACATATCGGTATTAAATATCACTTCATACGAGATTGTTTCGAAAAGAACTTAATTGATGTGGTAAAAATTAATACTGATTTTCAACGCGCTGACCTCTATACTAAAGCCTTGATAAACCACGTTTTCAATATCTGCTAGAGGTCAACGACGTTAAAAAGAGAAGTGATGTTATTCCTGATGATGATCATGTGTAGTCTGATGTAGTTTAGTTAATTTTTCTTTTTTATTTTATTTTATATGTTTATTTTAGTCTGTTTAAATTAAACTCATGTTATTCTGCTGTTTATTAAAATCCTAAAATAATTAAACCAGGTTTAATTTTAGTATTTTAGGGGGAGAATAAGTCAGCAAGCAACATTAAAAAAAAAGGAAACCGAGGGAGAAGGAGTGGAAAGCTGATACAAGGTAGATCGTATCTGTGATACCGATTCAAACCCTTTGGAATATGATAGTACACAGTAACAAGTCAAGAGGACTTTAAAATCCTAATTTAGAAAAGATGAAAAAAATTCAAAGTATAAGGTTGTGTAGTCTAAGCAATATAAAAGGGAAGATGATAGAAAAACTGGTAACTCCTAAGGTAACACAATGAGAGTAGACCTAGAGGTTGCTAGACCACAATTGATATGTCGGTAGATTCAACACAATAGATGATTAGACTGGACTGGTGATCTCAAGATCAAACTAAGTTGTTCAACTGACTGTGGGCTTCCATCTTATCACTAGTTAACACAATTAATAATATTCCAATAAGGGGTAATGAGCATGTAAACGCCACAAATGTGTGCGGATGACCATAAATAGAGCAAAGCATGAAAAAAAAATGAAAGAAAAATGCTATCAAGCTAATGACCTATGTTGTTGGTGCATTTGGTGCAAAATAAAAGCTACTCTAACAAGGAGATAGATTGTGTGCCTCTCTGCTGTGCGATGGCACTGGCCTGAGGATAAGCATAACCTAGATATTCTAGAATTCATTGTTGTTTGCCGCCTCTTTGCTGTGCGATGGCACTGACCTGAGGACCGGTTTCTCTATGAAAGCTCTAAGAATAGTCTCTTCTTGTAACAATACCCGTAGACCACTCAAAAGCTTCTGAGGGATGTTGATTACCATATAAGTGTGGGATCCACAAATGTTCGTTGAATTAAATAAACCAAAAACAATCACTGGTTTGAGTCAAGAGTCTATGTATGGATTTAAGTGGACAAACATATTGACAATCATTATGGCTGCAATTCTTGAAAGTTCAAATCAATGTGGTAATCTAAGAGTTCCAGTATGATTCCCTAAAGCTGCTGATGACTCTGGATGAACACCAAGAATTGAGAATCGAAAGATTTTGATAACAAGTCCCAAATGATTTGATGTTCCTGTATGATTCCAAAATTGAATTGGTCCAGGTGTGGTCAATCTAAGTTGAAGCTTTCGATTCCGGAACCAAATCCCGTAGATTTC
Source organism: Flaveria trinervia (assembly GCA_025506515.1). NCBI lineage: Eukaryota > Viridiplantae > Streptophyta > Magnoliopsida > Asterales > Asteraceae > Flaveria > Flaveria trinervia. The sequence goes on along the minus strand of CM046458.1, from coordinate 15,242,624 downwards.
CATCTTAGGTTTTATCTCTCATAAAAAGTCCAAAAACAAATTTTATTTGTGTATTTAGTTTAAGTTTCTAGTTTAATCTTTTAGTGTGTGTGTCTGTCAGACTACATCAGGAAAATCAAAATGGAATTAACTCACTTAAAAGGGTCATGTCTGAGATAGCCACATGTTTTTCAAAGTTTAAAGAGTCACGTCAGAGGTGACAACGTGTTTTAATTGCAAGCAGGCAGTGGACTTTGGTTCTTCTATTGGAGGGAATGATACTTTGTGTTGCTTTCCTTTTAAACAAGCAGAGCAGTTGTCATCACATTTGAACTCCTTTAATGGCATACCTCTCACTAAACCATGATGGATAAGCTGGTTCATGTTTTTAAGATTCACATGACCGGGCCTTCTATGCCATAGTTCAGATTCCTGAGGAGAGGCCTTGGAGAACAGACATGGATGGCCTTTTAGATGAATTTTCTTTGAAAAGTCTAAGGCATATACTCTTCCAATCCTGTTGGCCTTCAGGAGAGTATATTCATCCAATATCTTGTCAATCATTCTCAAAACATTGGAAGACAGAATCTGATAGTTCTGGCTGGTGAAAAGTGCAACATGCCCTTTATCACACATTTGACTGACACTTAACAAGTTGTACTTGAGATTCTCCACATGGTTAACATTATCAAATCTTATCTCACCAATTGACACAAAGCCTTTGCCGATAATGTAACCCTTAGCATCATTACCAAAAGATACAAATCCCTTCTTTCCTTGAGAGTAGTCATGAAGAAGAGAACTGCTCCCTGTCATATGCACAGATCCTCCACTGTCCACATACCAGATGCTTCTATGGCATACTGAAGAACCCTGCATTTGTCACAAGAAACTAGTTAGCTTTTGAGACCCAAACGATTTTGGTTTTGGGTCTGTTCTCATCAACAGATTTTATACTAACTTGTTTGTCATGATTAATAGCCTTTGAAGGTGGAGATGGTGCTGAAAAGGATTCCTTTGATTTTGGCTTAGTTTTCCTTTTCAGTGGTTTAATCACAGGTACATCTATTTGGTTAACTCTCCCCAACAGATGTTGAACCATCATAACAAGTTGTCTCTGATTGGTTGTTAAAGCCTTCAGTTCAGCAGACACATCAGTACTTGTTTTTTATTGGTTCCTGTGACTCACCATGTCCCCCTTTTTGAAAGACACAGACTTAGTCTGGTGTTTTGATATTCCATGTGGAATACTTTCAGCTGTTTTATGATAAACCCCTTCCTTCTTTTTAGATTTTTGTAAGAACTTTGGGTTATCAGTTTGAGATGTTTGTGGTACAAACTTGTTTTCAAATTCATCTTTCATTTTACTAATTTTCTTTTTAATGATTTTATCTTTGTTGAATTTGGAACCCTTTTTGTATCAACATTCATCAGTGAGATGATTGAATAGACCACATATTTCACATGGCTTTTTCTTCATCTTCTGTTGATCAACTGCTGAAGAAGATAAAACTACTGAAGGTGTGTTCTTCAGTACTTTCTTCCTCTTAGTACTTATGTTAAGTACTAAAGGATTTGTAACAACTGAAGATTTGTTCTTCAAAAGTTTTCTATCAGTACTTTTGGATTTCCTGATAGACTCCTCAGCAGTTGTCAAACCATGTTTGTTTTCATTTAGTTTGAAATGCTCTTCAGGTGTTGTGACTTGCCCTTCAGTACTTTGATTACTTTGTGAGACAACACCTGAAGTGCTCAGTTATTCTTTGATCATGTGTTTATCAGCAGTGAGACCATCAGCAGATTGATTAGCTGAGGTACTAATACTGACTTCATCCTCTGATTTTGGATTATCACTTGAGGATGAGACACATGATGATGTGGTTTGGGAATTGCTTTCACCTTCAGATTTTACTTCTATCTTAGGAGTAAAATCTGTAGGAGGTACAGTGTGATTATAGCCAATCCCAAACTTCACATTTGAAGTTATTTGCTTGCTGAGAAGCATTTCAAACCCCTTGCAGGATGTTACCCCTCATTCACACTCTACTTGGGCAGCTACAAGTGTTTCTTTGAGATTCTTATGATTCTCTAAAATGACCTCTACCTTTGCCTTTTCATCAGTGATTTGGCATTTTAATTTGTAAATCTCATTCTCTTTTTCATTTAAGACAGACTCAAACTCAGCTTTTCTTTTGGAAATCACTTGCTCTAGGTCAAGATTTTGATTAATTAAAGCTACATTTGCTTCTCTAATTGAGACAAAAGCAGCTATGCATGACTCATAACACAACTTGGCCTTAGCCTCAAAAGATACATGTGGAACCTGTGATGATGAAGCATTTGAGCATGAACCATCGGTAGACACCAGGGCCATAAGAGCAAGATTTCCAAAAGAATTTTCACCACCATGTTGACCAGCACCAGAAAACAATTGTTCAGGATAACCAGAAAGATCATCTGGTAACTACTCCAGTCAACAACTCCAGGTGTGAAAAAGCTTTGATGTGATTCAGATTGAGATTGTTGATTTGATTGAGATGGTTGAGGCTCAGGTAGGGCATGAGGTTGTTGAGCTATGGGTACTGGAACCTGACTGGACTGAGGCATGTAAAAATAGGGATAAGGATATAGCATTGGACCTTGAGAAACAAATTATGCAGGAGATGATTGAATTTGTGAATAATGACCAGAACTGGTAGAATGTTGCCCTTTGTTTTGTGAGCTATTGCTTGGAAAGGTCATAAAGGGTGCAGAAGAGTTAGATCCAGATGAACTACACTCTCTTGCAAAATGTCCAAGTCTATGGCACTTGTGACACCTCAACTTGCTTTTGTCAAAACCAACTTTGGTTTTTCCAGAGAGACTAGGAATTTTCTACCTGTTCTTTTGTAAAATTTTTGAGATCTGATATTGATTAATGCCATTTGGCTCAAAATATCCATCTCTTCCAGATCATCATTAGCAATTCCTTTCAAATCATCCATCAAAAAGCACAAATTATCACTACTACACCCTGAATTACTATCAACACCAACAAAAGTAGGATCTCCACTGTTTGAAGAGAAATCTATATGCTCATCATAAGAACTTTCTGATGCAGCATATTCTGACTCATGACCAACCAGAGCAGTATTCCCTGGTACAAAATCATTAGTGAGCTTCCCAGATGAAGCCAGTTTCCTTTTCTGTTCTATCTCTCTTTCAAATGTTAACAGTTTCCCATGAAGTTGGGTGAGAGATAGATTGTCCAGATTTGCACTGGAACGTAGGACAATAGTAAATGTGTCACATCTCTCAGGCAGGGATCTGAGGAATCTGTTGTTCATCTGACTATTTGTATATTCATGTTTACCCATTTTCAGCTTAGATATCAAACAGGAAAATCGCTCAAACTGTTGAGTCGGTGACTCACCCTTTCTATGAGAGAATGTCTCATATTGCTGGGCAAGGATCTCTCTATTGTTTTCCAAGACCTCATCAGTTCCTCCAAATTTTTTCTTTTAGAGCAACCCAGAAGTCATGAGTAGTTTCATGATGCATAAGTCAAGAATAGATTTCATTAGGCAGTGCCATGGCCAGAATTCCATGGGCTTTAGCATCAATTTCAAATAGTTTCAGATCTTCATCTGAGTATTGCTCTTTCTTCTTCGGAACCATCTCATTGGTTTCCGGATTACACACCATAGGCTTATATGGTCCATGAACCACAGATTTCCAACAACCTGAACTGTTGATAGACAAGTGATGGAGCATTCGGCATTGCCATATGTTATACTCACTCCTAACGAGCATCGGATGCTTTGTTGAGGAGCCAGTATTGTGAGGATCATTGATTGATGTAGCCATTTTCACAGATTCAACCAGGTTCAATGAAATTTTAACAGATCTAGCTCAAAAACTCAACAACTCAGTTTGAAACAAGACGAATCTCAAATTTATTCACCGGAAGCAACAGAAAATCAAACTCTATAACCAATTCTTGCAAATTTGCTAATTCGATTAAACTTAGATATCAAAAGAGCAGTTTCAATGATCAATTGTTAAATCGATCAATGATTAACCTCACTCTGATACCATTTAAAGGATCGGGATCTAGTTTGATTAATTAGATTATGATTTGCAGCGGAATAGAACAAGAATTAGACGAAATTTAAGCAAGAATAATATGAATATTCAATCAAACAGTGACGATTATAGAGAGAGACAGTTTTCTTCAAAGAGAATATTTTCATTCACACACAAGCTTCGGCTCAGAAGAAATTAGGTCAACATTCCTTTTATAAAGGAATGTGACATCAGCTGATGTCACTTGATAGTGACAGCTAACTGATTTATACAACTACTAAAGATGTCCACAACAACTGAGGACACCTTCACAAAAAGCTAAGTACAAGCTAAAATTACAACTACTGAAGTTATAACATCTTAAGTGTAAGAACTTCAGATGTTTTACATAAAATAAAACTACTGATTACAAACTACTGAAAAGTAAACCATCACAACTACTGAAAAGAACTACTTCAACTGTTGTGACAACTTCTGAGAACTTGGTCTTCAGACTTTGTCTTCAGCAGTTGTCTTCAGACTTTGTCTTCAGCTGTTGTCTTCAGCTGTTGTCTTCAGAATTTGTCTTCAGACTTTGTCTTCAGACTTTGTCTTCAGACTTTGTCTTCAGACTTTTTCTTCAGACTTTGTCTTCAGACTTTGTCTTCAGACTTTGTCTTCAGCTGTTGTCTTCAGACTTTGTCTTCAACAGTTGTCTTCAGACTTTGTCTTCAAACTTGTCTTCAGACTTTGTCTTCAGCAGTTGTCTTCAGACTTTGTCTTCAGACTTGTCTTCAGACTTTGTCTTCAGCTGTTGTAGACCACTTCAGTTGTTATGATGTCTGTGGGACTTAAAGGTTTTTCTGAGCTGGCTCATTGGTTCTTTTGATCCAACAGGAATTGACTATGTGAGCAAAGCATTAACTTTCTTTTTAGCATTGTACTTTACTTTTTGTCCATCAGTCATGCCACCTAGTGTAAGTTTGACACCATCAGCTCCTACTAGCATGTTGTACCCTGTCTCTATAGATTCCCATATATGGGATCTACTCCATTTAAGTAGATCTCGAAACGTTGCTTCGATTACGGGTATTCATCTAATGTGATTAGCTTTGGGGGTTTATTATGATTCCCCACTTCATTCTCCACTAGCAGTAAGTTCTGAATACATGAGTCTGTCCCTGCTATGAATGTTGAGTATTGGTCCTCCATTGCTATAAACTTTAACTTTAAAACAAATAGTTTTATTCGTGCGAATGAAGATGTGCGATTGGGCTATTCGGACGATTGAACTATGCGGATGGTTCAATCGTGCGACTGAACTAATGCGGATGGCTCAGTCGGGCGAATGAACTAATGCGGTTGAACAATGCGAATAGACTGCTCAGTCGTCCGAATGGGAGTATGAATGAGTCCAATCGTGTGTATGGGGGATGCAAATGAACTCAGTCGTGCGATTGAGTCAATCGTGCGACTGAACCCACTGGATTTTGAAAATTCATAGGTTTAAGGTGTTTTGGATGCAAAAACACGAATTTCTTGCTAACCCTAATTGTCGTATAACGGAAAAACTAAACTTTACGACCAGAAGAAGTCTAAAACCCGATTTGACACAAAAGATTGCGTTTTTGAGTGTAAAAACACAATTTTTATATCAAAACGATTGAATCACATGTAAATCTAGAGCCAAAACTCTCATACCACTTGTTAGGATCGTGTACTGGACGAATACTAACAGATTTACACGTGTACCGAATCAAATAGTGTGGAATCCTATTTGATTGGTGATCCAATCAGTGAGAACGCATGTAGAATCAATTAAAGATTGAATCTAAACGTTAAGAATGATTACCAATCGATATACTACGATCTATGAAGTTGGAACAGGTTGCTAGAGGTCTCTAGATGGCTAGGGTACGTGTAGGTATTGAATTATTCCAAGTGTCCGCTTTTTTCACGATTTAAGTTGTATTTATAGGTTAGGGTTTATCAATCATGCGACTGGACGATTAGCATGGTTCAGTCATGTGATTGAGTCATGCGGTTGATTCATTCGCATGACTGAGTGTTCAGTTGTGCGACTAAGTCAATCTCATGTTACAATCATGTGACTGATCTAGTTTCCTGGTTCATTCATACGACTGGTTCATTAGCATGAAGTTGTTCATGCGTATGGTCCATTAGCATGGGCCAGTCGCATGAGAACTTCATATAATTGAGTGAATATGTTTCACAATCATTAATTGACTTAGATTTATTCAAACAACCACAAACCTATATAATTAGTTCAATAAGCGTTAACCTACTAATCAATGAAATAATAAACATTATAAGCACAACCACACATTGTATTAGATTAAATACCCATTCAATTACATATGTGTAAGACAATAAAGACATTTTACATTAAGTTCAAAAACTAGGAACACATGTATCTACAGTCCGCACCAGAGGCTCCTCGTCTGACTCCTTCTCCTTCTCCATCTGAAAATCAAGGTGTATGGGAGCCGACTCGGGTCCACCTGGACCATCACCTCTTTGACCATCACCATGGTCATCACCGTTAGAGTCATCAAAGGGTAGAGCAATCTGCTCAACATCAGAATCACTATCATCGTGGCGCCACTTCCTCCTAGCTGGCGCCACATAATCCTCCCAAGCCAAATGCCCAAACAACCTCCTCATCGGGGGCTTCACCTGCTTGCCCTGGTAGACCTTCATCCTACCTAAGGTGGTATCATCCATCACCTCAAGCACCAAAGCATCTTCTTTCTCCTTGGGCAGTGAAGGAAGTTTCTCATCAATAATCATCTGTAAGAACCAAGGATAAATGCGGAATCCTTCCTTCCCTTTAGCTTCAAAGTTCTCGATCAGATAGGAGAAGATCATGCGGGAGAAACTGAACGGATGGTTCAGTACCAGTACAACGTATGCATTCTGGATTTGGTCGGAGAGGTCGTCAAATCCTCCACGCCTGGAGGCTATGCACTTTAGGATCACATGTGCCAAATACCTGAACTGAGGGCACATGTTGCTCTTGTTCAGTACCCCGGCATTTAAGTCACCGGCGTACTTGATCCTCATAAAGCATCCCCGGAAAGTCAGGTGATGTAACTTAGTTAGGTGGTTTCCGTTCTCACCCAGACCTAAGAACCGTCTCAAGTCATCCTTAGTGATCACTATCTCTTGACCAAAGATTGACCTGCGTATACAACGTGGCTCAACTGATCTATCAACCCTGGCACTATCCCAGAATGACTGCTGGATGGACCTGTAAGGTGTGCACAGACTCGAGATAGCCTTGAAGATCCATGATCGGTGCAAAAAAGCAATAATCCTTGAGAACTCAGCAGTGTTTCGGGAAGTAGGATCAAGGTGAGCACAGATGTTGTGCTTTGTGTTTATGGTCCACCTCTCTGTCGTGTTTCTGTAACATAAGACACATAAACTTTAGATTTATCCATAACAGAAGCACTTGAAACTTAATCTGCTTTGAAATCAATCGGGTTCAATCGTTCGATTAAACCATACGACTGAGTTCAGTTGGTTGAGTGAGCATGTGACTGAGTTCAATCGGGCGAGTGAGCATGCGGTTGAGTTCAATCTGGCGATTGAACATGCGGCTGAGTTCAATCGGGAGATTGTGTTCATACGCCTAGTTCATTCGGCCGATTGAGTCATTCGCCCACTTCAGTCGTGCAATTGAAGTTCATTCCTAGTGTCCAGTCACATAACTCTCTGTTCGACACTTTAACCCCGAATCTAGGTCAAAACTTGAAGTTAAACGTTGTGTTTAGACTCTTTAGACTTGCAGGAACCCTAATTGTCATAGTATGTCTTTCATTTTAACCATTATGCACGTTTATGTGGTATATTTGATTGTTGTTACTGATTTCCTCATTTTTAATCAAATTGGATCTGTTAGGGTTTGAATATACCACACATTTTGTGTGATTTCAATCACTCATTACCTGCAGATGATGCAAATACACATGAGTAACACAATAGTGGTGAGAAATCGACTCAATTAAATTTTGGCAGAGTATATGTTATTTCGGGCGATTTGGAGACGATTGAAGGGTGATGAGGATATGTGACCGACTTTAGCCCTATTTATACTTATTTTATCTTCAATCACACGACTGGACCTATTCAGACGCTTCATTCGGGCGACTGGGTCTTAGTCGTATGACTGATTCAGTCGGTCACCTCCGTTCGTGCGATCGGTTCATACTCATGATCCAATCGTGCGAATGATTCATTTGTACGACTAGTCCATACTTATGGTCTAGTAGTGTGTATGACTATGACTTATGTAATTTGCCTTATGCACTTTCAAACACTTAATCTGTTAATAATTGATAACGCGTTATGACCAATGATCATCTCAGACATGACCTTTTTAATTTGTGAAATAGTTGATCACCTCAGACATGATCCTTTTGAATTTGAAAAAAAACTTGTTGATCACCTCAGACATGATCCTTTTACTTAAAACGTATTTGTCACATTAGACGTGACTCATTGTAATTTTGAACGTTTTGGTCACCTCAGACGTAACCCTTTTGGGTGAGTGATTCACAGATTGTGTCCAGATGTATAGTCCGACTTTTTCCTAATAAAACTAAAAGTTAAACAAGACAACTAGAAATTTAAAATGAAAATAAGACATAATTTTGTATTTTGGGCCGGAGATGGAATTAAACCTATTAGAGTACTTCTAACTTATTTTACTTCTAGGATAGCACAGCTTCAATTCTATAATACTGGTGTATCAGAATCATTTAGGACATTTTCATTTATCATTTTGATGCTCGATTCTTGTTTTGATTCAAGTGTCAATATCACGTTTAGGAAATCAAACTATAACTACCAAATGCACACAATGATTTTGACTTTCAAGAACTACAGCTCATAATAATTATCAGTATACTTGTCCTTTTAAATCCATACACAGACTATTGACACACATTGGTGATAAGTTAAGGTTTAATTATTTCAGCGAACATTTGTGGATCCCAGACTTATATGGTAATCAACATTCCTCAGGAGATTTTTGAGCGGCCTACGGGTATATTACAAGAAGAAACTATTCTAAGAGCTTTCAAACAGATGATAAGCCTCAGGTTAGTGCCACCGCACAGCAGAGAGGCGCAAACAACAATGAATTCTAGAATATTTAGGTTATGCTTATCCTCAGGTCAGTGCCACCGCACAGCAGAGAGGCGCACAACCTATCTTCTTGCTTGAGCAATTATTTTCTTTTTGCTAATATCGCACCAACAACATAGGTTATTAGCTTGATTGCTTTTTTCATTTTTCATGTGCTTTGCTCATATTTTATGGTCATCCGCACACACATGTGGCGTTTATTGTGCTCTTCACCCCTTATTGGAACAACTTTGATTATGTTAACCAGGGATAAGATAGGAACCCACAGCTTGTTGAACAACTTAGTTTGAATTTTAAACCACCAATGAGGTCTACTCATCTATTGTGTTGAATCCACTGACACTTCATATAATGAACTAGCAGCCTATAGTTCTACTTTCTCTATGTTACCTCGGTAGTTTGCTAGTTTACCTATCATTTTTCCTTTTATTTTGCTTGGACATCTCTGAATTATACATTGAATTTTGCATCTTAATCGTTTAAAAAATTTTGAAGTCCCAAATAATCTGTTCCCTGTGTACTATCATTTTCCAAAAACGTTGAATTAGTATTACAGATTTGATTTCTTTCCATTTGGCTAAGTTGTCCTCCTTCATCGTTTTTTAAGTAATTAAATAGAACTACTAGATTTAATACTAATGTAACCTATTCTCCCCCTAAAATTCTAAAACCGAAAATGTTTTTGCGTTTTTGAATTTTAATAGACGAAGAATTAAGACAAAATAGAAGAAAATGAACCAAAAGAAAAAATAAATAAATAGTTAACTACACTCGTCGGACTATGTACTGTCGTCTTCTGTAATCACTTCACATTTCTTTTTCTCGTTGTTGACCTCCAAACAGATATAAAAATCTCGCTATATCAAATGCTTTTGTGTAGAGGTCGGCGCGTTGATAGTTTGTATTAATTTTAACGACATCGATTAATGCTTTTCAAAACAGTCACGTATAAGTGATATTTAATTCCGATATGTTTAGTTTTAGGATGTTGGACCGGATTTTTAGTTACGGCAATAGCAGCAGAATTATCAACAAAAATAGGAGTTAATCCAAATGATTTGTGAACAACAACTTCCAGCAGCAACGTATTCAGCTTCACATGTTAACAAAGCAACGGAGGTCTGCTTCTTACACTACCAGGTGACTAACCGACTACAAAAAAATTGACACCCTGCTAATGTTGACTTATAAATCATTTTGTAGCTGCCATAATCCGAATCGCTATATGCTATAAGCTCAAAGTCATCATTATGAGGATACCACAACCCGAGTGTTGGAGTACCCTTCAGATAACGAAATATTCTTTTAACTTCTATGAGATGGTTGACTTTCGGTTTCGCCTGATATCTGGAGTATAGACACGTCGCGTATATGATATGAGGTCATGAGACAGTGAGGTACATGAGGGATCCGATCATTCCTCGGTACATGGTGGCATCCACCAGATCACCATTTTTATCAGGTGCCACATCGTGGTTTGTAGCTAGTGGAGTCCCAGCTGCCAAAGCATTCTCCATATCGAACTGACTGATAATATCACCTACATAGTTGTTATAATGTAGAAATATTCCCTTTAGTGTCTGATCCACCTGTAACCCGAGAAATAACTTCATTTCTCCCATGGCACTCATCTCAAATTCAGCATTCATTACTGCTTCAAAATCTTTGCATAAGTCTTCGTTTTTGGAACCGAAAATTATGTTATCAACATAAATCTAAAATAGCAGTAAGTCACCATCCTTTTCTTTGATGAATAGTGTACAGTCAATCACTCCTCTGCAATAGCCGTGTTTCACAAGATGAGTCGAGAACTTTTCATACCATGCTCTTGGGGCTTGGTGGTGCCTGTAGAGAGCGTTATCTAGTTTGTAAACTCTGTCCTGATGATACGGATCCTCAAATCCTTTGGGTTGACTGACATGCACTGTCTCTTGGATTTCACCATGAAGAAATGCAATCTTTACATCTAGTTGATAAACTTTGATCTTCATGTAAGATGCATAGGCTAGGAAGATACAAATTGCTTCCATTCTTACCACAGGTTCAAACACTTCATTATAATCAATACCCTCAAATTGTTGAAATCCTTGAACTACAAGTCGAGCCTTGTTTCTAATTATAAACCCTTGGTCATCTTTCTTGCACTTCAAGAGCCATTTGGTGCCAATCACCTTAGCACGTTTTGGTCTGTCCACCAGTGTCTGTACTCCTATTTTCTTGAATTGAAGGAGTTCCCCTTGCATGGCACTAACCTATGCCTTGTCTTTTAGAGCTTGTCTTACATATTTTGGCTCAAATTGAGACACAAAACATCGATATGCACCATCGTGAAGACATCCCTTTTCTATTAGCGAGGCATAATCAGCTGAGTATAGCTGATTTCTAGTCTGTACTCTTGATTGAACATCTCTAGCGACATTGTCCAAAGGATGATAAACATTTAGTCATGATCCAGGAGTGGTGGGAACAACTACCTCATTATTTAGATTGTTATCACCAGGTTCAGTATCTGAGGCAGTGGGAGTGTGAGGTTCCGAAGTGTCAGAGGCATCAACATTAGATGCTTGTGTACTTGCAGTAGTAGGAACCTGTTCCTCCTGATCCACTGGATCATTTTCCACGTCTTCATCATCAGAGAAGGAGTCACTTACCTCAAGTGCTCCCCCTGAAGAACTAGGAGACTCACCTTGTGAAGCTGAGGTTGTCGAGTCCAGTGATGGTGTGTTTAACACATCGTACATCATTCTAGTCGATAACTCATCCTTAGGAGGGGAAAGAGGGATCTTGAAGGACTAAAAGAATCTGTCATAGTCGAAAAAGAATGAGGGTCCTTTTCCAGCAAGGGGGTAGTGTATCTCTGTACATCAACATTGCACCACACTTCTACTTGACCCATTGAGTTGTTATAAACTCTCTTATTCGGTATGTTGTATCCTAGGAAAATCCATTCTTCGACCTTCTCGTTGAACATCCATGACTGAGTTTTCCTCAGCAGCATACATGGTGCACCAAATGGTTCGAGGTAGTCCAGATTCGGTTTGCGTCACTGGAGCAACTCATAGCACATTTTACCATGAAGTTTAACCACCAAGACTCGATTGAGGGTGTAACATACGTTGGCTACTACCTTGTTCCAAAATTGGATAGGTAGTTTTGAGTCTGCTGGCATCATCCGGGCTGTCTTTATCAAGCTTCATTTCTTTCTCTCAGCAACTCCTTTCATTTGAGGAGTGTAGGCAGATGTGAACGGGTGCACAATTCCTTTTTCTTTGCAGAATGTCTCCATCGATTGGTTCTTGAACTCGGTACCATTGTATGAGTGAACTTGCCTTACCTTCAGCTTGTAGAGTGACTCCAATGTAGTTACCAGCTCTTTGAATGATTCAAATGTTTGGATTTCGAAACATCACCCAAGAAAATCTTGAGTAATCATCCATAACTACATAGCAGTACAAATCGCCGGCAATGCTCTTTGTACTAACAGGCCCAAACAGATCCATGTGAGGAAGCTCAAGAGGTAGGTCAATTGAGTGAACTTTCTTTGCCTTATGAGACTTCTTTGTCTGTTTCCCTTTCTTACACACGACACAAAAATCCGGTAATTGGAAGTTCTTAACATTTACTCCACGCACTAGATCATTCTGGATCAAGTGACTCATCTTCCGTGGATTAATGTGTCCTTCTCTATTGCCTTTGACAAGAAGCATCGTACATTATGATCGGTTGTGGAGACCTTTGATAGGTCCAAGACATATAAATCATTATATCTTGAAGCTGACATTAAGACTTGGTCCTCCAGGATAACATAGTCCTTTTTCAGAACATAGCACTTCTTTTCGTCAAATACAACCTTGAATTCTTTATCACATATCTGGGAGATAGAAAGTAAGTTATTTTGAAGTTGTTGAACATAGTTTACCTTATCAAACTTAACTTTCTGGTTTCCTACTTCGCCTTGTGCAGTGATATATCATCCTTATATCTAGCAAATGAAACATTGCAGGATCGGTTAAGGTCACATAACACTTAGCTTTTCTCTCAAACTCACTTAGAACAACACTCGGATAAAGATAGAGTCAATAAGAGTTGATCACAATATAGCAGGTAATAAAGAACACAAGAAGTAATTTTCAAGGTACTTTTTTATATTGCTTCTTAACTCAAGTATTACAAGACTCTTACAAGCAGTATGAATGAGTTACAATGAGAACCTATATATAATACTACCTATAGCGGATATACTTTGATACTAGCTAGGATCCTATAACTAAAGCCTATACTACAGGACTATAGTTTAAGGTATCTGGGATAAAGTCTTATCTAGGATTTGGTAGTCAGAACATGTCCCTGAGTTACCTTTTGTCACCAACTAAAGTTGGTAACATGTACTATCATAAAAAGGTAAACAGTGGAATAAAGTATGGTCAAATACATGGCTCTTTAAGAAAACCCCATGCAGTATTAGAGGTCTGCAGTGGAGTGTTAGAGGCCATACTTATGTCCACTGGTTCATAGGAGTGTCTTCCGAAGGTTAAATGGCTTCGGAAGAACAAGTACTTCCGAAGCCACTTATACTTCGGAAGAGGCCGCTTCTTCTAAGGCTTGGGAACTTCTTCTTTTCTTCATACTTCGGAAGTAGTCTTCTAATTGCTCTTTCTAAGACTTATCCTTCGGAAGCATGCTCTTGACTTCGGAAGTAGAAATCTGTCTTCGGAGTTGATCTTTTTCTTTGTCTTCGGAAGAACTCTACAACCTTCGGAAGTTCCATGCTAAGCTTCGGAAGCCTTTGCATGTAGCACCAAAATTATCTAAGTGAATTAGTTTTGGTTGCACCAGCCTTCTTCTTGATCCAACAAACTCCCCCTAGGCTGATGCTACCAAAACTTCACTTTTCTCTGCTTCTCAAAACTTTCAGCACCAAGGAAAGTAGATATTTATCTGTTTCCTTGTTCTTCCCTGATGTGGTGCTGAGAAGTTTGTACCAATCCTTGCTAGACAGGAAGTCCAGTCTGTCACCTTGGATGATATGTACCCTCTGTTATTGTCCTCTGAAAAGAGTTAGTTGATGGGAATTGTAATCATATTCCCATCTAACTATAGGTTCCAATTCAGGACCCTCTACTATCTGTAGAAAGGTAGTGCCTTTGGTAGGAGGTCTTTCCCTGTCTTCCTGTCTTCTCAATCTCAACTCTTCTTCAATCTTGGCCTTTGCAGTTAGCTCAGCTAGATGAAGACCGCTGGGATGAGTTCTGATGAGTGCAGCAGCTTCAGAGTTTGAGGGGTTACAGAATGGCTTGTCTGCTAACTCAGCAATATCGAATCTGCTGGAGTGTAACAGAAAGGTTGCATTAAGTCTGTTGACTTTGCCATTCTCTCTCTCAACAACATAGTTGTGAGAAGTTTCATCGAACCTCCACCAGACTATTTCTTTTCTAGGCACAAGAGACTGACTGGGAATCTTATCTTCTTTCTTAGTATCTAGTAGAGTCACAAGTTTCCTTCTAAGCTTCTTATCTTCATCATTCAGTGAATTTGAGTTGAGACCTAGAAGTCTAGCTGCCTAGTCCAATGTTCCTCTAGGTAAATCAAGGAATTGATCTCTTGTGAGGGAACAAGAGGATCCATCAACATAGGTAGTTTTGACAGAATCTTCATCACATGAGTCTTCGCTCAAAGTTGTGTAGTTGATGAGCTTGATCTTGATTACCTTGAACTCCTTAAGAGAGAGATGTGAGAAGGCTAGGGGGATGGTTGTTGGGCAGGTTGTGGTTCAGCGGTTCTGGGAATTGTTTTAGGTTGAAGGATGGGAAGTTTAGGTGGTTGAGGTGATGAGACGGGTGAGGGTAAGGATGTGGGTTCAGGGGTGAAGGGCTCAGTCTTGATGGTGAAGGGTAAGGATGAGTGTTCAGGTTGTGGTTGAGTGGTTGCAGTGAAAGTCATTCCTTTACCCTTCTGTACTTCTCTTTTCTCTTTCCCAACCGGATGTCAGCCTTGATTCCGCTAACAATGTGTTGGAGTGTCTTCTCAGAAATGGGACCCAGCTGCCTTCCAGAGAAGCCATGGGCCCGAAGATAGTCTTTCATCCAGGCCTTTTCATTGAGCTTCCTGGTTGTAGTGACCCTAGCTTCTTCCTCCTTCTTCTTCTTCTCCTTGTCTTTTCTCTTATAGCCTTTCTTTTTTCTTTCTCCATTTGATCCTGCTCTTTGTTGTAGAGCCAGAGGATTGTCTAATCATTGTGTGGAGAGAGTTCTTGAAGATTAAAGCCTCTGGAGATTAGGAACTTTATCATGTCTCTCCTCCGCTGTAATTCAGCTTCCTTCTGTTCTTCTTTTTCTTTCTCCAAGGCCAACCTGCCTTCTTCTTCAAGTTTCAGTCGGGTTGCCTTCTCCAGATTCACCAACTCTTTAGTGGTAGCAGGAGTGTTTCTTCATTGGCACTCCCAATTGGATAAGCTGGTCAATGATCTCTTCCCTTCTCTTATTATTGACAGCCTCCTAATTGGCTGCAGCTGCTTTTGTACTAGCAGCTAGCAACTTTTTGGTTGGAAGTATTCCTTTTTTTCTTTAGTTTCTCAATCTTCTCCTCTTCCTCAAGCTCTTCCGCAGTCATCTTTCTTTTCCCTTTATCTTTTCAAGAGCCTGACTATGGTGGTTCTTGGAGAGTGGATTCTGATTATGAGAGAGGCAGAGATGGTGTCTGGGATGGAGGTAGATTCAGAAAGTCCTCGATGTTCACCTTAGATGCCATTTCAAGGATTGCATCTATGATGATCAGTTCCTCGGACATTTTAAACAGTCCTTCCACAGCTTCCATTTCAGCTTCAAAAGATTCAACTTGTTCTTCCGAGGCTTTAACTTCAGCTTCGGAAATTGGAGGAGATGCAGATTCTATCCAAACTGTTTCAGTTGCTGGTCCATCAGTCCCCATTTCCCCTTCAAAATTAATCTTAGGTTCCATGTGGACCTTAGGTTGACCAACTCCTTCCACAGTAGTAGAAGGTGCAGTAAGCCTCTGAAGCTCTTTAGCTCCGAAGTAGAGCATTGCAGCATCTAGACTTGGCTGATCAGAAGAGGATCTCAACAGAAACTTGGTGAAGAGTCTGTAGAGATCGCTGAGAATCTTTGGGTCGATTTGAAGTACAACTGAGATGGCTCAGACAAAGTGATGACAAGTGTAGAAGATGTTGAGGTTGAAGTTTGAGACTATGGGTCCTCAAGTGTTTGTCTCTGAACATTCTCCCCCTTTTTGGTAGCATCATCTTGAGAGCTAGATGAGTTAGAGGAAGAAGTCAATGAGACCTGAACAGGTACATGCCTAACAGATCTCTCGATTTGTTTCTCAGCTAGTTGAGCCTTGAGATTGTCAATATCAAGTTGCTGAGTGGCAGACCTTTTTTCTAAAGTCCTAACCAAGGATTCAAGGTTTGAGACTTTAGATAGAAGGTCTTTAATGAGGAGTTGCATGCTTCCCTCATCTTCTTTTGAAGAATCACGGGGAGATGAGGTAACATACCTAGTATGTTCAGCCTCACCACCAGATGTGGTTTCTTGGCACCCTAGTTTCCCGTGCTTAATGATGTCTCTTTCAGAGTCTTCAAAAGGCTCGGTTGTTGCAGATTCAGTCTGAGATATGTTACCACTATCCATAAGGTCCATTGAGGCACCTTCTGTAGTGGCAGCTGAATCTGCATGAGTCCCTTCCACATCAGCAGGACTCACCTCAGTTATGGGTTGCTGATGGGGGCTAGAGATAAGGGATTTCTCTAGGCTCTGTTGATCTTGGAGAGGGTGTTGTAGATCAATGTCATTGTCGTGGAGAGATGTTATCTCTTCATCAGTTTTGAAGAGAAGGTTAGTAAAAGATAGGGAGGTTAAGCATACTGGCCCGGGACCTTGGTCAATGTCTACAAGCATTGAGCCTTTGGTGGGGTTGTTCCTTGTTGGCTGCTCAAAAGAGTGTAAATACTCATCCAGAGGGCTGTTGGTTTGGGTGTCGGGCTCGTGCGTTTGACACTGAAGAGACTCAAAACCCATATTGAGGTCAAAAGAGAAGGATGGCAAGACCTCAGACTGATTATGTGTTGAATGAATCGGGGATACATAAAGAATGTCTCCCTTTGAAGATTCCAATCAGATTGGTGAACACAAATCTTGAGTAATTGAAATGCAGGCCTCTCACCAATCGATGAACTAAGCATCCTAGTTCATATAGGATTTGATCCCATCCCCCAAACTTGTTTGACAAGCAGTGGAGGACAATGTGCAGGAGGAACTCCAGTTGTAGGAGAAGTTGAACTTGTAGACTGTCTACCTGCTTATTTCTCCACCATATCCCATTAGGATGTAAGTTCTGTCTAAATCTTCTTTGGGGAATTCAGTAGGAGCTCCTTCATCATGAAGCTCTAGATGCTCCCTGATGAGTTGTTTAGTGATGATCAACTCCTGTCCACAAATTTTGGACCTCAATACTGAATCCCATTTAGGGTTTCGGCTTGACCATTTCCCCAAAATTCGGCCATTTGATTCGAGTAAACAGTGGGGTTAACGGTAAGGGCTATGTAGTAAGATGATTGGGTGAGAAAGGAGATGATTTCAGAGAAGTCAGCATCTCTTGAGGAATCAAGAAGTGCGACTTGGTTGTGCTGACGGTTGAGTGCCATTGGAGAAAGTGAATGAGGATGAATTTGAGCTAGGGTAAAGTTGGAGAGGAGAAAATTCTAAGGCAGTAAAAATTGCAAGTAAGAAGATGAAACTGAGTAGTCGGTATTATTTAAAAGAGGATGGGAAGGCGGTAATAGGGGGTTAGGATAAGGTGATGTGATGTTTTAGTGGAAGAAATGATAGTGGCGGTAAGGTTAAAATCTATTAAATAATCCGACATCATTAACAAAATCTTTGCTTTTTACAGTGTGGGGCCCAAGAGATTTATGTTACACAGTGGAATCTTTCTTCCGAATGTAAAACATTTTCGAAGGTGATTTGTCTTCGATGGCAATTCTTACTTCCAAAGCAAAAACTTTGCTTCCGAAGGTTAGGATTGATTTCCGAATGGAGAGTGTGTGTAAACTTGGAAGTAGATCTAATACGTAATCAATCGCTTCTTCCGAGACCAAAAACTCTTCCGAGAAGAAAATTATCCTTTGAGAAATTTTGCTTCGGAAGATATAAAAATAACTTCTGAGGTTTAATTTCTCTTCGGAAGGAATTACATTTAGAAATTTTCAGAAAGACCTTTTGTAACAAGGCTTAAATTGTATTGACATAAGACATTACGTATTAAAAAGGTTTTCAAAAGATGTAATCTAATCAATGTTTATCATCCCAATAGCTGTTATGAGATACTTAAATCTTTGTTCATCAAAAGCTTTGGTGAACAAATCAGCATATTGTTCATTTGAGTCAACTTTGATTAGTTTAATCAGATTTTTCCCATGAATATCTCTAATGAAATGGTACATGATATCAATATGCTTTGTCTTGGAGTGCTTCACGGGATTTTCAGTAAAGAAAATAGCTGACAGGATCAGTGATCTCAAGTTTGATGGATTAGAATGTAACGCAGCGGAATAAGATCAAGAATTAGACAAATTATTGCAAGAATGTGATATTCGTATGCATTAAGAACAAATACGGTTGTAACGAGAGAATATATTTCTGTGAAAAGGAATGTTTCAATTATATCAAATGTTTCTGCTCAATCATTCACTGATTACAATTAGGTTGACACTCCTTATATAGAGTGCAATCACTGCTGATATCACGGGATAGTGACATCTGGCAGATTTATGACAAAAATAACTAACACTTAACAAACTACTAAAATGTTCACAACTACTGAGAACATATCAGAGAGTGCTAAGCACAAAATATAAAACTACTAATGCTAAACTACTGAAACTAAACTACTGATTACAAAACTACTGAAAAGGGAAAATATAAAACTACTGAAAGAAAACCGTCACAACTACTGAAGAAGACCTCTTCAGCTGTTGTGACAACGTCTGATACTTGGTCTTCAGTACTTGTCTTCAGCACTTGTCCTCAGACTTTTTCTTCAGCACTTGTGTCTTCAGACTTTGTCTTCAACACTTGTGTCTTCAGACTGTCTTCAGCTCTTGTGTCTTCAGACTTTATCTTCAGCACTTGTGTCTTCAGACTTTGTCTTCAGCACTTGTGTCTTCAGACTTTGTCTTCAGCACTTGTGTCTTTATACTTTGTCTTCAGCACTTGTGTCTTCAGACTATGTCTTCAGCACTTGTGTCTTCAGACTGTCTTCAGCTCTTGTTGTGACGTCTGTGGGACTTAAAGGTTTTTCTGATCCAGCTCATTGGTTCTTTTGGTCCAACAAACTCCCCCTGAACCAATACAGCCAAAACCTTTAACTTTATTGAGGTCCCACTTATTGTTGGCAAAGACTTCTCTTGATCAGCTTCAGAGAATCGGATTAGCATAGGCCAGGAAGAGTTTTCTAATCATGTGTTTGGCTAAGTATGGAGGGGAACTCTGTTTTGGGGAATCTGGACATAGAGTTGTGATCCCAACCATGAAACTACTTCCCATTTACGAGTCTGTAAGACTCACGAACATAGGCCTCAAGGAGAACAACCTGTTCCTCTTTGGAGAGTTCTTTTACTCCTCCTTCAAAGAAGAACTCTGGACCATAGTACTCAGATAGGTACTTTACAGTCCTGCCATTCTTCAACTCCACAGTAGTTATCTCCCTATAGACAAATTCATCAGGATGGGTGCCCTCAAGGAGTAACTAGAGCTCATTATTCTTAATGTCTTCAAGCTTCTTATATAATAACCCCTTTTTGATCATCTTGTTTTCTAGTAAGGCTTGAGGGGTCATTTTTGATTGATGAGCCTTCTTGAATTCATCGAGTATTTCCCAAGGTGAGACTACAATGGCCAACATGATTGTAGAGTCTATTGTTTTTCTAACCTGGCCATTGTATCTATGTGGAATGGATCTTTTGTGTATTCTAGAGCTCACCTTGGGGTCTGGCCATACTCTCACTCTCACTTTTTGATACTGAAATGTGTGTCTGAGAGTGTACAGCCTCTGAGCATGCCCTTTCATGGCTTGTATAGATGATGACTGGGGAAATTCCTTGTCAACCATCTTCAGTAGTTGCTCATCGTGCTGCTTCTGTTGTTCTTCATCTTCTATTTTGACTCTAACCATTTCCCTTTGTGAGTCAGGTGTGATCATGAGTTGACTCATGGGTTCTGGTACCCTTAGAACAGCAGAGAGTGGCAGACTATCATCTTCATTATCTTCTTATTCATCTTCTTCTATCCTCAGCACCCTTCTCCTCCTTCTAGGTGCATCACTGGATGATGGTTGGGTTGGTTTTTATGGTAAAGGAATTGGTTTTGAGGGTTGAGGATGTTTGGATTTGAGTTTTGAGATTAGTTTGGAGATTTGAGGGGTAGGCTGTTTTTGAGTGGGTGATTGGGAAGGTTGTTCAAGCATTTTGATTGTAAGTTTGGCTTTTGTGAGTTTTGCCATTTCAAGCCTTTTCCCAGCTCCAGCCTCATCAAGTGCTTCAATAATTATCCCCTTATGAAATTGCTCAGACAAACAGATTCTGGTGGCTATAGCCAGAATGCTGTCTCTGGTCCATGAACGAATCTCCATCAGTGATCTTCCTAAATATTTGGCTATGAATCGAATCATGATCTCCAATCTCTCTTTCTCTAGCACACTATACCCCGCCCATCTGTTTTGGATTTCATTTACTTCCAACCTCCTGATCTCACTGTCTAGTTTGGCTGTATCAAAGTCTTGCTTGAAGAGTTGCTCAATGATTTTGTCCATGGATCGGCTGTGTGCTTCATCTGCATCTTTTATCAGCTCCTCCAAGGATTTTTCTTCAGCATTCTTTTGATCACCAGCACTTTTCTTTCTTTTGTAAGTGATCAGTTGTTGTTCCTTTTCTTCTCCAACTCCTTGGTTTTCTCTTGTGCCTTCTCATCCTCAGTTCTTTTTCTTTTCTTTCACTGCTGTACTCTCCCCTTTTTGGATGCATTGGTTGCGGGGGTTTGTACCGCAGAAAGTTTCTTGTGCACAGCATCATCAATGAGTGGTTGTAGACTTGAGGAGATCCTCTCATCAATGGCTTTATGAACAATGTCATTAATGATGGGAGTGATGAGAGGTAAGGATTGTTGGAATGCAGCAACCATCTGCTCAGGGGGTTCTGTCCCTGAGAGATAGTGCCAAAGGCAGAGGCTGGAGGCTCAGTGAAGTGAGAGGGTGAAGTGTTTGGGGGACCTTCGAATGAAGGTGCCATCTGTGGGTTAGTGGGGGCAGATGGACTTACATCCTGAGACTTCTTGGCAAGCAGTTCTTGTAGTCTGCTTACCTCAGCCTCCAGGATGGTGTTGTGGGCTAGAACATCATAGAAAAAGCCTAGGTCATCATCAGCAGATGTTGAATCACCTGACCTCCCGCTTGTAGCAGAATGTACATGCACGGGTGTAGACCAGTTTTAGCATGTGCCCCTTTTTCTTGGAACTGGGGACTTCCAGCCTCAGGACGATGTCCTTCATCAGCTGTTGCCTCTGGTGAGGTCTTAGCTATGTTACCAGCCTCAGTCTGATCATGTGCTGATTCAGAAGAGGTGGCAGCCTCACCAGATGTTCGTATCTGCATATCCACATCAGGAGATAGAACAGTTAAACCCTGGTGTTGTGGGTTGTCAGAAGCATGTTGATCCTCTTCCTCAATTGCTGTGGTTCTCCCCTTTGTTGGTGTTTGTTGGGGAGGAGGAGAGGCATGCAGCTGAGTCAGCACGTTTGCAATTATAATGGTTGGACTTTGGGGGCATTTGCTTGGGGAGAGGAGATAGAAATAGATTGCATTCGGGGAGAGGAATGCTCTTCAATGATAACCTCCTCAAGTGAGAGAGGTCTCAATGATGTGGTTGCCCCTGATAAGGTTGCATCAGGATCCTTTTGAGAGGATGCCTGTGCGGGGTTAGCTGGTAGAGTCTTTGATACTGCTGGGGGTTTAAACCAGCAAGTATATCCTGCCTTGGTGGTACAGGAGCATCTTCAGGGGACTCATCTCCCTGAATAGCTGTTTTGGGGCGTTTGGTTTTTGGTTTGGTGGGGACTCTGGATCTGGTGGTGGAAGCTGTGGGTTCCCTCTGCTTGGGCTTTAGCATTCGGGCAGCTTCTTTAAGAGTGAGGTCTGAGTTGTGCCTGGAGTATACCTCAGCCAAAACAGTTGGTGCAGGGACTCCAAGGCCAACAAGGCCATCAAATTTTAATTCATTTAAAATAATGGCCATCAGAAACCTGGGATATAATAGCCAGCGGTTTGCCGCAGGTTTCTGAGCCAAGTACTTTATTTCTAGAAACACGATTTCAGAGAAATTTAGCGGTTGGTGTTCTAGAATATAATACAATACCTGTTGCCATTGGGATGACATTTGATCCCAAGAGGATGTCTTTGAAGCTAAGCATACATTTACCATGTGAAAGATAAGTTTTTCAGCATCATGGAAATGTTTCTTCAGAATAGTTGTAGCTCGAAGATCACCTTCATACCCATTATTGATAAAGGACATATCCATTGTGCCCTTTGGGTATTCAGTCACAGTGGTGGAGTCATGTAAGTGTAATGCCTGACGAATGATGTCGGCTGTAACAACCACTGGTTTCTGGTTGACGAGGGACCAAACAGAGATTTGGCCAGTAGACTCATCAGTATGAACAAAAACATTTGACCAGAATTGACTGAGAGATTCAGGGTAGATGGTCGGATTTAAGAGAAAGGTTGTGCGATATGGGGAATCCACCATTAGGTCAATGGCATTATCAAATTTGTTCCAGAAAGCCGACTTGGTAAGGTATGCAACGCAGTTGTGTCGTGGTTTTAGGCTGATGGTTGCCATTTTTGAAAGTATGAAGGTAGAAGAACGGCTAATGGAACGTTTGAGAAGAAGACAGGTATTTATAGGGTTGGGATAGGAAAAGGCTGAAAGAAAACTACTGAAGGTTTTGGTGTGGTCATCAGCTGTTTGAAACTACTAATGACGTGGTATTAACCTTCAGAGGTTTAAAACGACTGACAGTGGTGGTGTTGTCATCAGTTGTTATAAAACAACTGAAGACTTGGTTTTGACCATCAGACGTTGAAACAGCTGAAGTCTTGGTGTTAACTATCAGTAGTGGTGAAACTACTGAAGATCTTGGTTTTGACTTCAAATGATGTAAACTGAGGACTTGGTGTTTGTCATCAGTAGTTGTGAAACTACTGAAGACAGTGGTTTTGTCATTAGTTGTTGTAAACATCTGAAGACTTGGTGTTAGTCTACAGTAGTTGTAAACTACTGAAGACATAGTTTTGGCTTCAGTTGTTTTAATGAAATATAAACGACTGAAGAGAAATTTCTCATCAGCTATTTTCGTCAATTCATAGCTTTTCAGCTTTTCAGTCTGACCTCCACACTTACTCATCAGAGTTTGATCTGAGTTTCAGACGTTTCATTGGTCATCAGTACTTATCTGCATTTCTGACATCAGTAGTTGTAGCTACATCAGCTGTTGTGACTACATCAGCTGTTGTAACTACATCAGCTGTTTTAACAAATAAAGTACTTGAGTACTCAGAAGTTACTTAAGCTCCAGTAGTTTTAAAAACTTCTGAAGGGAGGATAACTTCAGTACTTATATATGACAATAATAAACTAATGATCATCAGTACTTGTGAACTGAGATCATCAGTAGTTGTCACTTATTCTAGCTGCAGCATACCAAGCCTTAGCACTAGGTTTTGGAAAGTTGTGCTATCAAGGGCTTAGTGAAAATGTCTGCAGCTCATCGGCACTAGGAACAAATTTTGGATCAATCAGACCTTTTTCAAAACAATCTCTAATAAAATGGTGTCTGATTTCAATATGTTTAGTCCTAGAGTGCTGGACAGGATTCTTGACAATACAAAGAGCTGAAGAGCTGCCCATTAACAATGGGATTAGTCTCTGTTATGCCATAATCCAATAATTGGTTTTGAAGCCAGAGTACCTGAGATGAACAGCTTACAGCAGCAATGTACTCTGCTTCAGCAGTTGATGTAGCAACTGAGGTCTGCTTCTTACTCTGCCAAGAAATCAAGCAATTGCCTAAGAATTGGCATCCTCCAGAAGTGGACTTTCTTGTCAACTTACACCCTGCATAGTCACTGTCAGAAAAAGCAACTAATTTACCAGATGTCTAGTAGAATACCATAAACCTAGAGATGGAGTGCCTTGCAGATATCTAAAGATCCTCTTGACTGCAACCAAATGAGATCCTTAGGTGCAGCCTGAAATCTAGCACAAACACATGTAGCAAACATAATATTGGTCTAGAAGCTGTTAAGTACATCAAGGACCTAATCATGCATCTGTAAAGTGTTTCATCAACCACTTTACCTTTCTGATCTGTATCCAGTTGTGTGGTGTTGCACATGGGAGTAGAACAGGGCTTACAGTTTTGTAAATCAAACTTTTCCAAAAGATCTTTTGTGTATTTGGACTGATGAATGAAAATTCCATCAGCCTTTTGTTTGATTTGCAAACCCAGAAAGAACAGTAATTCTCCCATGGCACTCATTTCAACTTCTGTTGCATCAACTTTGTAAAGGCATCACACAACTGTGGATCAGAGGATGCAAAAATATATCATCTACATAAATTTGAACAAGTAGATTATGTTGCCCAGCTTTCTTAATGAATAAAGTCTTATCTATGGAGCCTCTAGTGAAATTATTTTCCAGAAGAATGTTTGATAATGTCTCATACCAGGCTCTAGGAGCTTGTTTCAACCCATAGAGAGCCTTATCAAGCTTATACACCCAATTAGGATGTTTATTGTCCTCAAAACATGGTGGTTGACATACATAAACCTCTTCTTAATTTTCCCATACAAAATGCACTTTTGACATCCATTTGAAAAACTTTAAGGTTGTGATAAGCAGCATAAGCTAAAAACAATCGAATTGCTTCCAGTCTGGCTACAGGGGCAAAGGTTTCATTATAATCAATACCTTCCTCTTATGAAAACCCCTGTACAACCAGTCTGGCCTTGTTCTAACAATAAGCCCATTTTCATCAGTTTTGTTCCTAAACACCCATTTAGTGCCTATTGCACAACTTACCTGGAGGTAGAAGAACTAGTTCCAACACTTGTGTTTCTTGAACTAAAGAGGCTCAAGCTGCATGGCTTCAACCATCAATTGTCCCTTAAAGCAATGTGATAGTTCTTTGGCTCTTGCTGACTAATGAAGAGAGCATAGAAGCAGAAATTTGACAATTGACTTCTTGTTGACACGCCAGCGTTGATATCACCAATGATTTGAGACATAGGGTGATTCTTCAGATCTTGGTACACAATAAGATCTGTGCAAGTGTTTGTAGTAGGCTCAGCAGCAACAGATGGTAATGGTGAAGCATTTCTTGAAACCAATCAGTAGATGGTAATTCAAAGGAACTTGAAGTTGTAGAAATCTCATCAGCATTTGTTGTGGATTGTGCTACTGGAGCTACAGGAACATCAGGTCTAGCTGAATCAGGCAGTTGATCACTAAACTGAAAAGGTGATTACTGATATCATCATCATCATCAGTACCACCAGATGGATGACTAGCTACAGAAGATGATGGATTCATATGATCTCCAACAGCAGGTGGTTGATAAGGAACATATTGTAGAATGTCCAGATCAAACAACCCCACAAGGTTTTTGGGAATGTATCCTTAGGGGATTCATTGAACTTCACATGCAAGGTTTCTTCAACTATCTTTGTCGACAGTTGAATACTCTATAAGCCTTGCAAGTGGATGAATATACCAACAAAATACCCTGCATCCACCTTAGAATCAACTTTGGAGTTGATCTTTGTGTTGAGAATGTAACAGGGACACCCAAATGCTCTAAAGAATGAAATCAAAGGGGCAAATAATGAAGAACTTCTATGGAGTTTTATCAACCTCTGATTTACTAGAACTCTATTAGTACATAGCAAGCTGTATTGACAGCTTCAGCCCAAAAAGTTAGTGGCAGACCAGAATCAGCCAACATGGACCTTGCAGCTTCAATGAGGGTCCTGTTCTTTCTCTCCACTACTCCATTTTGCTTTGTTGGACCAAAAGAACCAATGAGCCAAGATCAGAAAACCTCTAAGTCCCACACGGTATCACAACAACTGCTGAAAGCCTCATCAGTAGTTTGACAAGTGCTGAAGACTTCAACAGCTGAAGATCAAGTGCTGAAGACCTCGACAGCTGAAGAACTAAAGTGCTGAAGTACAACAGTGAAGAACACAAGTGCTGAAGCTTGAAAGACCAAAGTACTGAAGTACACAGCTGAAGATTTTACAAGTGCTGAAGATCAAAAAACTGATGTACAAAGTCTGAAGACAAAGACTGAAGACATCAGCTGATGATATCTACTGAAGTCATCAGCTGATGAAACACCTGAAGGTCAAAGTCTGAAGATCAAGTACTGAGCCTCAGTAGTTGTCACAATGCTGAAGAGTACTTCTTCAGTAGTTGTGATATCAGTAGTTTTATATTTTTATGTTTCAGTAGTTTTGTAAAACGACTGAAGAGCTGGTTCTTCAGTCGTTGTAGTTTCAGTAGTTTTATATTTTTATGTTTCAGTAGTTTTGTAAAACGACTGAAGAGCGTTGTTCTTCAGTCGTTGTAGTTTCAGTAGTTTTATATTTTATTGTTTCAGTAGTTTTGTAAAACGACTGAAGAGCTTGTTCTTCAGTCGTTGTAGTTTCAGTAGTTTTATATTTTGTACTTAACACGCTGATATGTTCTCAGTAGTTGTGAACATTTCAGTAGTTTCTTAAGAATTAGTTATTTTTGTATTAGATCTGCCAGTTATCACTTTCCGTGATAACAACAGTGATTGTTGCACTCTATATAAGGAGGGACAACTTATTGTAACAAAAAGGAATGAATGGAATGAATGAATGATTGATTAGAAATATTCTACCTCTATAAACATTCCTTGAAATCAGAAATAATATTCTCTCCCTATAACCGTATGCGCTTAAATGCTTACAAGTATCGATTGCTTGCTACAATTGTCTTAATTCTAGTTTTTATTCCGCTGCTTTGTATCCTAATACATCAAACTGTGATCGCTGATCCTGTCAAATGGTATCAGAGCCGGTTAATCATTGATCGATCTAATAATTGATCATTTAAACTACTATTCAAGATCTAAGTTTGATTGAATAGCTTTTCTTTTTGCAAGAAACGGGTATAGAGATTGAATTTTCTGTATTTTGCTCATTCATCCTGAGATCTTTCTGGTTCTCATTGAGTTTGTTGTGGTCTGTCTAAAACTTTTAAAAGCTGAACAAAATTGTTTTGAATGAAAATGACTACTCCTTCCAATGATCCTCACAATACTGTTCCTCAACCAAGCCACCTATGCTGGTAGGAATGAGTATAACATATGGCAAAGACGTATGCTCCAACCTGTCTGTTAACAGCGCAGGGTGTTGGACATCAGTGGTACATGGTCCACACAAGCCTATGGTGAATAACCGGAAACCAATCAAATGGTTCCGAAGAGGAGGGAGCAATACTCAGATGAGGATAAGAAGTTGCTTGAAATTGATGCAAAAGCCCATGGAATTCGGCCATGACACTGCACAATGAAAATCTATTCTGGGCTAATGCATCATGAAACTGCCCATGACCTCTGGATTGCCTTGAAAGAACAATTTGGAGGAAACACGGATATGGTCTTGGCAAATAATAGAAAATCTTGCCCAACAATATGAGACATTCTCTCATAGAAAGGGTGAGACACTGACTCAACCATATGAGCGGTTCTCTTGTTTGATCTCTGAACTAAAACATGGTCAAACTTGAATACACCAATATTCAGATGAATAACAGATTTCTCAGCACTGCCTGAGAGCTGGGACACATATACTATTGTCCTACGCTCCAGTGCAAGTTTGGACCAAACTATCTCTCACCCAACTCCATGGGAAACTGCTCACTTTTGAGAGAGAGATAGAAACAGAAGAGAAAGCTGTCTTCATCTGGAAAGCTCACTGAAGACTTGTACAAGGCAACACTGCCTTGTTGGGTCATGAGTCAGAATATGCTTCATCTGAATGCCAGTATGATGAGCATATAAAATTTCTCTTCGAGCACCTCTGATTCTGCATTTGTGAGTGTTGATGGTCAGTTTACGGTGTAATAATGACAATCTATTCATTATGGATGATCTCAAGGGGATTGCTATGATGACTTAGAAGAGATGGATATTTTGAGCCAAATGGCCTTGATAAATATCAGATCTCAGAAGTTCTATAAAAGAACTGGAAGAAAATTCCCAGGACTCTCTGGCAAAACCAAAGTGGTTTTGAAAAAGAGCAAGTTGAGGTGTCACAAATGCCAAAGGCTTGGACACTTTGCAAGAGAGTGTAGATCAACTGGATCTAACTCCACTGCACCCTTTGTGACTTTTCCTGGCAACAGTCAACAACACAGAGGGCAACATCCTGTCACCTCTAGTCATCATTCTCAACAACAATCTCCGCATATTTTGTCTCTCAGGGTCAAATGCCATATCCGTACCACTGTTATTACATGCCACAGTCAAATCAAGTTCAAGTTCCTATGACACCACAACCCATGCACTACCAGAACCTAAGCCTTCCCAATCTCATCAACAACCTCAATCTCAAAAACACAGCTTCTTCACCCCAGGAGTTGTTGACTGGAGCAGTTTACCAGATGACTTGTCTGGTCATGATCAACTGTTCTCAGGTGCTGGTCAACATGGTGGTGATAGTCCCTTTGGGAATCTAGCTCTTATGGCTTTGGAGTCTGCTGATACTTCATTTCCAATGCCTCTACACCTCAGGTATCACAGGTATCCTCTGAGGCAAAAGCCAAATTATGTTCTGAACCATGCATAGCAGCATTTGCTTCCATTAGAGAAGCAAATGTAGCTCTAATTAATAAGAACATTGAGCTAGAACAAATAATTTCCAAAAACAAAGCTGAGTTTGAGGTGTTGTGCTCAAAGATAAAAATGATGAGATTTATAAACTGAATTGCCAAATAATTGATGATAAGGCTAGAGGAAGAAGTACTTCTAGAGAAGTACAAAGATCTCAAAGAAACCTTGCAGTTACCCAGGTCGAGATGTGATAGATGGGTACAATCATGCAAAGGTTTTGAAATGCTTCTTAGTAAGCAATCTGCTTCAAATGTGAAGTTGGAATTGGTTACAATCACACTGCTCCACCTACAGATTTTACCCCAAGAGCAGAGGTAGAATCTGATGGTGAGAGTGATAACCAATCCATCACATCATGTGATCTACCTTCTGATACAGCACAATCAGAAGTAGCAGTCAGCATCAAGCCCTCTTTGAACCTATCAGCTGATGTTGATGGTTCAAATGTGACATTCACATGATTAATGAGTTGATCAACTCAGGAGTTAATCCTGAAGGTCCTGAAAGGACTAGAGAGCAGGATTTAAAACCTGAAGTTCAAACTTCAACTGCTGTCAGTACTGAAGAGAAGAAAACTGGCAGTAGAAAGAGTTTGAAGACTACTAAAGAGGTAGTCAAGAAAGCAACCAATGCTTCCAAAGCATTGAAGAACAAGTCGTCTGTTGCTTCACCCTCTTTAGTTGATGATCAACCTAAGATGAAGAAGAAACCATGTGAAGTATGTGGTTTGTTCAATCATCTTACAGATGATTGTTGGTACAAAATAGGTTCCAAACTCAAACAAAGAGAAGAAATTAATGAGAAAATGGTAAAAATGAAAACTGAGTTTGAGACCACATTTGTATCAGCAACATCAAATCCTGTAACCCTTAAGTCCTTAAAGAAATCCAAAAAGGAAGGGGTTAAACAGGTGACAGCTGAGGGTTCTCAGAAGAAGAAGGTGCAACATAGGAACTTATCAAACTCCACTAGCAATGTGTCTGATGAGCTGAAAGCTTTATCACAAAATCAGACACAGCTAGTGATGATGGTACAACATCTGTTGGGTAGAGTTAACCAACTAGATTCTCCTATGTTGAAACCACAGAAAAGGAGGTCCAAGCCAAGGACTCCTCTTCTACACCATCTTTTCCTCTCAGGCTGTTGTTACAGATAAACCTGTTAGTTTACCATCTATTGATGAGACCAGGCCCAAAACCAAAAAGGTTTGGGTCTCTAAAACTAACTGATTGTTTATTATTGCAGGGTTCTTCAACATGCCAAAGTAGCATCTGGTATGTAGATAGTGGGGGATCTATGCACATGACTGGGAACAGCTCTTTCTTCATGACTACTCTCAAGGAAAGAAGGGATTGTTTCTTTTGGCAATGATGCTAGGGGTTACATCATCGGTAAGGGATTTGTCTCCAATGAGAAAGAAATCATATTTGATGATGTTAATCATGTGGAAAATCTCAAGTACAATCTCTTGAGTGTCAGTCAAATGTGTGATAAAGGCCATGTTGCCCTTTTCAAGTCAAAACTGTAGGGTTCTGTCATCCAAAGTTTTGCACTTGATTGACAAGGTGTTGGATGATCACACTCTCTGAAAGCCAACAGGACAGGAAGAGTGTATGCCTTAGATCTCTCTAAGAAGATAGATCTCAAAGGCAATCCTTGCCTATTTTCCAAAGCCTCTTCTCAAGAATCTAAACTGTGGCACAGGAGGCTTGGTCATGTTAATCTCAAAAACATGAATCAGCTTACCCACAATAGTTTAGTTAGAGGCTTACCAATAAAGGAGTTCCACTGTGATGAAACCTGCACTGCTTGTTTAAAAGGAAAACAGCACAAGTCTCATTCCCTCCTATTGAAGTGCCCAAGTCCACTGCCTGCTTGCAATTACTGCATATGGATCTATTTGGTCCTGTGAGAGTAATGAGCATGGCAAAGAAGAAATACTGTCTGGTAATTGTGGATGATTACTCCAGATTTCTTTGGACTTTCTTTCTACATTCAAAGGATGAGGCTGCTCAGAAGATTATTCACTTTGTGTTGTACATTGAGAAACAGTATTCCCTTCCAGTCAAGTGTATTAGGAGTGACAATGGAACTGAGTTCAGAAATCATATACTTGATGACTTCTATCTTTCAAAGGGAATCAAAAGGCAGTTCAGCATTCCAAGGACTCCAGAACAAAATGGAGTAGTGGAGAGAAAGAACATGACCCTCATTGAAGCTGCAAGGTCCATGCTGGCTGACTCAGGTTTGCCACTGACCTTTTGGGCTGAAGCTATCAACACAGCTTGTTATGTGCAAAATAGAGTTTTAGTAAATCAGAGGTTGATGAAGACTCCATATGAAGTTCTCCATCATTTGGCCCCTCTGATTTCATTTTTCAAAGCATTTGGGTGTCCCTGTTTTATTCTCAACACAAAGGATCAACTCCATAAATTTGCTCCTAAGGTGGATGCAGGGTACTTTGATCCTTCAGTCGTTTCCTTACCCGTACCCTATATATATCTCTAACCTTAGCTCTCATTGCTTCATCTTCTTCAAACCTAAGTTCCTCTCCAAAACTTCCCTCTTCTCAATGGCGTCTATGCAAATTAAACCGCGACACAACTGTGTTGCCTACCTCACTAAATCGCCGATCTGGACTAAGTTCGATACTGCTATCGATCTTATGATTCAGTCCCAATACAACAAGGCATTCTTCTGAACCCCATCTTACATGCCGAATCCTTGCACCAATTTGGATGAACGTTACTGTTACCACTGGGGAGAACAACACACCATCCCTCTGGTCGGTCATCAACAACAAAGAAATAGTCATCACTCCTGCAATAATCCGCCAAATTCTTCAACTGAATGATGCTACTTCTCCTGCTGGATATCCGAAGGGCACCATAGATCTATCCTTGCTCAACATGGATATCAAGGCGATCTCAGTGCCTCCACTATCATGAAGAAACACTTTAATGACGCTGAGCGCCTGATCTTTCACATGGTGAATGTATGTTGGCCCCTAAGACGTCGTCTTGGGATCAAATGTCCACCAAATGGCAGCAGGTAATGTATTCTATCCTTGAGCAACAACCACTAAACTTTTCAGAATTAATATTTTCAGAGCTCAAAGATATGGCTCAAAAACTAACTGCCAACCGTTGGATACTATATCCACGGTTCATAATGGCCATCATTACAAGCCAGCTTAATGCTGAGGGACTTGTTGGCTTGGGAGTCCCTGCTACGGCTGTTCTGCCGGAAGTATACTCCCGGCACAACTCTGACCGGACACTCAAAATGGCTGCCAAGCTGCGAAAACCCACGCAGCTGGAACCCACAGCCACCACCTCAAAATCCAAAGTCCCCACCAAACCCACCAAAAAGAAACCCAAAATGGCTACTCAGGGAATTGAGTCCCCTGAGGATGCCCCTGCAACACAAACGCAGGATATATCCACTAGTCCAAACCCCCTAGTGGATACAATGACTCCTCCAGCCACAGCCGCTCAGGCTTCCTCTCAACAGGAGCCTGAAGCAACCACACAAGGGGTACCTACTTATCTGGGATCTTCCTCACTTGAGGAGATTGCCATTGAAGAGCACCAACCTCCCTAGGTGCACACTGCTTCTATCCCCTCACCCCAAACAACCGCCCTCACAGCCCAACTTAATAGTTGCACAAGTGCTGACTCAATTGCACTCCTCACCCCCTCCCCAGAAACCACTTACTACTGGGAATACCTCTACAACTGAGGGGGAGGAACACAGTGCACTTGAGAACCCACAGCATAGGGGTTACCACTTCTATCTCCTGGTGTAGACAAGGAGATTAGAATATCTAGTGAGGTTGCCACCTCCTCTGACTCAGCACATGACCAGAGTGAGGCTGGTAACATTGCTAAGACCTCACTAGAGGCAACAGCTGATGATGGACATTGTCCTGAGGCTGGAAGTCCCCAGTACCAAGCACAAGGGGCACATGCACCAACTGGTCTACACCCAGTGCATGTAAATCCTGCTCTAAGCAGGAGGTCAGATGATTCAGCTTCGGCTGATGATGACCTGGGCTTTTTCTATGATGTTCTTGCCCAGAACACAATCCTTGAAGAGAAAGTCAGTAGGCTGTAAAACCTACTTGACCAACTCTCACAAGGAGAAAGACCATCTGCCTCTACCCACCCACAGATGGCACCTTCACTTGAAGGTTTCCCAAACACTGAGCCACTACAAAACCAACCCCCTGCCTCTGCTTCAGGCCCTACTTCTCAGGAACAGAACCCTCCTGAGCAAATAGGTGTTGTACTCCAAAATTCCCTCTCTCATCACACCCATAATCACTGATATAGTGACCAAAGCCATTGATGAGAGGCTTTCCTCAACTTTACAGCCCTTGGTTGATGTTGCTGTCCAAAAGACTCTTTCTGCAGTACAAACCCCTTCCTCCAATGCAACCAAAAAGGGGGAGAGTACTGCAGTGAAAGAAAAGAAGAGGAAAAGATCCGAGGAAAAGAAGGAAGCGAAGCAAGCCCAGAAGGAGGAGGAAGAACAGCAACCAATGCTCACCTACAAGCGAAAGAAAGGTGCTGATGAGCACATTGCTGAAGATAAAGCCTTGGAGCTACTGATAAAAGAGGCTGATGCTGAACACAGCAGATCAATGGACAACATCATTGATCAGCTGTTTAGGCAAGGCCATGACACCAATAAACTTGACTCTGAGATTCGACGACTAGAGATTGAAGAAATCCAGAATAGATGGGCAAGTTATGAAGTGTTAGAAAGAGAAAGGCTTGAAATCATGATCAGATTTATTGCAAAATATCTTGGAAGATCAATGATCGAAATCAAAGCTTGGTCCATGGACAGTATCTGGCAATCACCACCAAGATCTGTTCATCTGAAGAATATACTAAGGGGCTTGTTATTGAAGCTTTGAATGAAGCGGGTGCTGGGAGCAGGACTGAGCTAGCCAAGCAATCAAAAGCCCACTCACCTCAAGGATGCTAGCACAGCCTGTCAACATTCCCACACCAAAACCACCCAAAACACAACCCACCAAACCAACTCCCTTACCCTCAAAACCATAGCCGATGATATACCCTTGAAGAAGAAGAGAAGGATATTGAGGCTAGAAGAAGATGAAGAAGATGATGAAGACAGGCTGCCGCTCTCAGCTGTGATTCAGTTGCCTAAGGCCACAAGTCACTCCTCAGCAATTACTCCTGAAGTCCAGAGACAAATGGTTAAAGTGAAGCTAGAAGAAGAAGAGCTTCATAAACAGCATGATGAGGAATTGCTGAGAGAGTTGACAAAGCTTATGCAGCCACATCTTCTATCATCAATATGAAGGAGCAAGCCCTCAGACTTTACACTCTCAGGCATACCTTTCAATATCAAAAGGAAAGAGTGAGGATTTGGCTGATCCCAGGGTCTCTCACAGAATTCATAAGAAAAATATACCTCAGAGATACATTGGCCAGGTGAAAAGGATCGTAGATGAAGTGATCTCTCTGGTCTTTGTAGTTTCACCCTGGGAAATCCTAGAAGACTTCAAGAAGGCCTACAAAGCTAATCTAACCCTCAGAAGATGCTGGAAAACAAAATAGTGAAAAAGGGGTTAGTTTACAAGAGGCTTGAGGAAGTCAGGAAAAATGAGCTCCAGTTGTTCCTAGAGGGTAATCACCGGATGAGTTTGCTTACAGAATAATAACAACTGTGGAGCAAAAGAATGGGAAACAGGCCAAATACCTGTCTGAGTATTATGGGCCTGAATCATTGTTTGAAGGAGGTGCTGAAGAGCTAACCATGGAGGAACAAATCACCTTCCTTGAGGCCTACACAAGAGAGTCGTACAGACTCATTATGGGGAAGTGAATCTCATGAATCGGATAACAACTCTGTGTCCAGTTCCCCAAAACAGAGTTCCCATTCATACTTTGCCAAACAAATATTTGAGATTTCTTCCCAGGCCGGAGCTTACATGGGTCATCTTCTCTACTGATCAAGAAGGAAAAAGACCAACATTTTGCCATCAATAAGTGGGAGAATAAATAAGTTAGAGGTTTTGGCTGCATTGGTTCAGGGGGAGTTTGTTGGACCAAAAGAACCAATGAGCCAAGATCAGAAAACCTCTAAGTCCCACATGGTATCACAACAACTGCTGAAAGCCTCATTAGTAGTTTGACAAGTGCTAAAGACTTCAACAGCTGAAGATCAAGTGCTGAAGACCTCGATAGCTGAAGAACTAAAGTGCTGAAGTACAACAGCTGAAGAACACAAGTGCTGAAGCTGAAAGACCAAAGTACTGAAGTACAACAGCTGAAGAGTTTACAAGTGCTGAAGATCAACAACTGATGTACAAAGTCTGAAGACAAAGACTGAAGACATCAGCTGATGATATCTACTGAAGTCATCAGCTGATGAAACACCTGAAGGTCAAAGTCTGAAGATCAAGTACTGAAGTCTCAGTAGTTTGTCACAACTGCTGAAGAGTACTTCTTCAGTAGTTGTGATATCAGTAGTTTTATAATTTTTATGTTTCAGTAGTTTTGTAAAACGACTGAAGAGCTTGTTCTTCAGTCGTTGTAGTTTCAGTAGTTTTATATTTTTATGTTTCAGTAGTTTTGTAAAACGACTGAAGAGCTTGTTCTTCAGTCGTTGTAGTTTCAGTAGTTTTATATTTTTATGTTTCAGTAGTTTTGTAAAACGATTGAAGAGCTTGTTCTTCAGTCGTTGTAGTTTCAGTAGTTTTATATTTTGTACTTAACACGCTGATATGTTCTCAGTAGTTGTGAACATTTTAGTAGTTTGTTAAGAATTAGTTATTTTTGTATTAGATCTGCCAGTTGTCACTTTCCGTGATAACAGCAGTGATTGTTGCACTCTATATAAGGAGTGACAACTTATTGTAACAAAAAGGAATGAATGGAATGAATGAATGATTTGATTAGAAATATTCTACCTCTATAAACATTCCTTGAAATCAGAAATATATATTCTCTCCCTATAACCGTATGCGCTCTTAATGCTTACAAGTATCGATTGCTTGCTACAATTTGTCTAATTCTAGTTTGTATTCCGCTGCTTTGTATCCTAATACATCAAACTTGTGATTGCTGATCCTGTCAGCTTTGGAGTCCTTGGGATGCTATACTGCCTCTTGATTCCCTTTGACAAGTAAAACTCATCAAGAGTGTGGTTTCTGAATTCAGTACCATTGTCACTCCTCACACACTTAACTGGTAGGGAATACTGCTTCTCAACGTGTAACACAAAGTTCATAATGGATTGAGCAGCCTCATCCTTTGAATGCAAGAAGAAGGTCCATACATATCTAGAGTAATCATCCACAATTACCAAACAGTATTTCTTCTTTGCCATACTCATTACCTTCACAGGACCAAAAAGATCCATGTGCAGTAGTTGTAAGCAGGCATTAGACTTGGATTCTTCTATGGTTGGGAATAAAACTTTATGTTGTTTCCCTTTTAAGTATGCAGTGCAGATTTCATCACAATTGAACTCCTTTATTGAAGACCTCTCACTAAACTCTTATGGATCAGCTGATTCATGTTTTTGAGATTAACATGACCCAGCCTTCTATGCCACAATTTAGATTCTTGGAGAGAGGCCTTGGAGAACAAGCATGGATGGCCTCTTAACTCAATTTTCTTTGACAGATCCAAGGCATATACTCTTCCTATCCTGTTGGCCTTCAGGAGAGTATTATCATCCAGTACATTGTCAATCAGGCTCAGAACCTTGGAAGACAGAATCCTATAGTTCTGGCTTGTGAAAAGAGCAACATGTCCTTTGTCACACATCTGACTGACACTCAACAGATTGTATTTGAGATTCTCCACATGGTTGACATCATCAAATCTAATATCTCCATTAGACACAAATCCCTTTCCAATGATGTAACCTTTAGCATCATTTCCAAAAGAGACAATTCCCTTCTTTCCCTGAGAGTAATCATGAAGAAGAGAGCTGCTCCCAGTCATGTGCATGGATCCTCCACTGTCCATATACCTGATGCTTCTTTGGCATGCTGAAGAACCCTGCACAATCATAAGAAACTAGTTAGCTTTGGAGACCCAACCTTTTTGTTTTGGGACCGACTTTATCAATAGATTTAACAATAGCTGGTTTCTCATGATTAACAGCTGATGAAGATGGAGATGGTGCTGAAATAGATTTGGACCTGGAATTCCTCTCCAGTGGTTTGGTCACAGTGGCTTCAAGTGGTTAACTCTCCCCAACAGATGCTGAACCATCATAACAAGCTGTGTCTGATTTGAAGCTCGAGCTTTCAGTTCATTTGACACTCCAGAGCTGTTTTTGATGAGTTCCTGTGACCCACCATTTCCTCCTTCTTAGATTTCACAGACTTAGTCTTATGTTTATCATGAGGAACAATATCAGCTGTCTTCTGATAAACCGTATCCTTCTTAGTGGATTTGGGTAAGGCCTTGGGTTTATCAGGTTGAGATGATTGTGGTACAAACTTGGTCTCAAACTCAGTTTTCATTTTATTTATTTCTAGTTTAATGAGCTCATCCCTTTGGAGCTTTAAACCCTTTTTGTACCAACATTCATCAGATAGATGATTGAATTTACCACAAATTTCACATGGTTTATTCTTCATCTTGGACATCTCTACTGCTGAAGTGGAAACTACTGAAGGTGTGATCTTCAGTACTTTCCTCCTATCAGTACTAGGTACTAAAGGATTTGTAACAGCTGAAGACTGGTAATTCAACTATTTTCCATCCGTCCTAATAGACCGTTTGATGGATTCCTCAGCAGTTGTTAGTCCTTGTATTTCAACTGATTTGAAATGCTTTTCAGATGTTGGGTCTCTTTCAGTATTTGGGGTACATTGAGGAACAACATCTGAAGTACTCAGCTTCATATGAGTCTCAGTATTAGACCATCAGTCAATTTATTTGCTGAGATCTTAACACTGGTTTCATTCTCTGATCTTAGATTATCATTGGAGAATGATTCACATGATAATGTGGTTTGGAGATTGCTTTCACTTTCAGACTTAACTATGGAGTTAGGAGTAAAGTCTGTTGGTGGAGCAGTATGGTTGTAACCAATACCAAACTTCACATTTGAAGCAGTTGCTTGCTAAGAAGCATTTCAAATCCCTTGCATGATGAGACCCAGCGGTCCAACTCAACTTGGGTCACTGCAAGTTTTTCTTTGAGACTCTGTGGTCTTCCAGAATAACCTCTAGCTTGGCCTTTTCATCATTAATTGGCATTTAAGCTTATAAATCTCATCACTTTTACTGTTAAGAGCAGACTCATACTCAGCTTTTCTTTTGGAAATGGTTTTCTCAAACTCAAGTTTTTGATTTGTTAGTGCTACATTTGCCTCTCTAATAGACAAAAGGCAGCTATGCATGATTCAGAACATAACTTGGCTTTAGCCTCTGAAGATACCTGAGGTACCTGTGAAGATGATGCATTTGAGCAGGAACCTCAGTAGACTCCAGACCATGAGAGCAAGATTTCCAAAAGGGTGTTCACCACCATGTTGACTAGCACCAGCATAGTATTGCTCAGTGTGACCAGAAAGTTATCAGGAAGCTACTCCACAACGACTGCAGGTGTGAAGAAGCTGTGATGAGGTTGTGATTGAGATGGAGATGGTTGAGTTCTGCTAGTGCATGAGGTTGTGGTACGATAGGAGCTTGAACTTGATTGACTGTGGCATATAATAGCAGGGATAAGGATATGGCATTTGACCCTGAGGAACAAAATATGCAGGAGATTGAGGGTGTGTGAATGACTAGAACCAGCAGAATGTTGCCCTTTGGATTGTGAATTGTTATTTGGAAAAGTCAAAAAGGGTGCAGAGGGTTAGATCCAGTTGATCTACACTCTCTGCAAAGTGTCCAAGCCTGTGGCATTTGTGACACTTCAACTTGCTCTTGTCAAAACTGACTTTGGTTTTGTTAGAGAGTCCAGGAAATTCCTGCCAGTTCTCTTGAGAATTTTGAGATTTGATATTGATCAAGGCCATTTGGCTCAATATATCCATCTCTTCTAAATCATCATCAGCAATGCCCTTCAAATCATCCATGATAAAGCATAGATTGTCACTATTATTACCAGAATGACAGTCAACACTCACAAAGGCATGATTAGAATTGTTTGAGGTGAAATCAATATGCTAATCATAGTGGCATTCTGATCCTGCATACTCTGACTCATGACTTACCAAGGCAGTGTTTCCTGGTACAAAGTCATCAGTAAGCTTTCCAGATGATGACAGTTTTCGTTTCTGTTCTATCTCTCTCTCAAATGTGAGCAATTTCCATGGAGTTGGGTGAGAGATAGTTTGTCCAAATTTGCACTGGAGCGTAGGACAATAGTATATGTGTCCCATCTCTCAGGCAGTGATCTGAGAAATCTGTTATTCATCTGGCTATGGTGTACTCATGTTTGACCATTTTTAATTCAGAGATCAAACAAGAAACCGCTCAAACTGTTGAGTCAGTGTCTCACCCTTCCTATGAGAGAAGTCTCATATTGTTGGGCAAGGATTTTCCTATTATTTGCCAAGACCTCATCTATTCCTCCAAATTGTTCTTTCAAGGCATTCCAGAGGTCATGGGCAGTTTCATAATGCATTAGCCCAGAATAGATTTCATTGGGCAGTGCCATGGCCAGAATTCCATGGGCTTTTGCATCAATCTCAAAAAATTTCTTATCCTCATCTGAGTATTGCTCCCTCCTCTTCGAAACCATTTGATTGGTTTCCGGTTATTCACCATAGGCTTGTGTGGACCATGTACCACAGATGTCCAACAACCTGAGCTGTTAAGAGACAGGTGATGGAGCATTCGTCGTTGCCATATGTTATACTCACTCCTAACCAGCATTGGAGGCTTGGTTGAGGAACCAGTATTGTGAGGATCATTGGAAGGAGTAGTCATTTAGGTCCAAATACAATTTAATTCAAGCTTTTAAAAGATTTTACACAGACCACAACAGACACTCAATGAAAACCAAGAATAAATCTCAGGATGAATGGCCAAAACACAAAAAATTCAATCTCTATAACCGTTTCTTGCAAAAATGCTAATTCAATCAAACTTGGATCTTGGATAGTAGTTTCAATGATCAATTATTAGATCGATCAATGATTAACCTGCCTGATACCATTTGACAGGATCAGTGATCTCAAGTTTGATGGATTAGAGTGTAACGCAGCGGAATAAGATCAAGAATTAGACAAATTATAGCAAGAATTTGATATTCGTATGCATTAAGAACAAATACGGTTGTAACGAGAGAATATATTTCTGTGAAAGGAATGTTTCAATTATATCAAATGTTTCTGCTCAATCATTCACTGATTACAATTAGGTTGACACTCCTTATATAGAGTGCAATCACTGCTGATATCACGGGATAGTGACATCTGGCAAATTTATTACAAAAATAACTAACACTTAACAAACTACTGAAATGTTCACAATACTGAGAACATATCAGAGAGTGCTAAGCACAAAATATAAAACTACTGATGCTAAACTACTGAAACTAAACTACTGAAACTAAACTACTGCAACTAACTACTGATTACAAAACTACTGAAAAGGGAAAATATAAAACTACTGAAAGAACCGTCACAACTACTGAAGAAGACCTCTTCAGCTGTTGTGACAACGTCTGATACTTGGTCTTCAGTACTTGTCTTCAGCACTTGTCTTTAGACTTTTCTTCAGCACTTGTGTTTTCAGACTTTGTCTTCAACACTTGTGTCTTCAGACTGTCTTCAGCTCTTGTGTCTTCAGACTTTGTCTTCAGCACTTGTGTCTTCAGACTTTGTCTTCAGCACTTGTCTTCAGACTTTGTCTTCAGCACTTGTGTCTTCAGACTGTCTTCAGCACTTGTGTCTTCAGACTTTGACTTTAGCACTGTGTCTTCAGACTTTGTCTTCAGCACTTGTGTCTTCAGACTTTGTCTTCAGCACTTGCGTCTTCAGACTGTCTTCAGCTCTTGTGTCTTCAGACTTTGTCTTCAGCACTTGTGTCTTTAGCAGTTGTTGTGACGTCTGTGGGACTTAAAGGTTTTTCTGATCCGCTCATTGGTTCTTTTGGTCCAATAGAGGGTAGCCCAGGTTCCTTCTTGTCATCATCATCAGACACAGAGGTTGACTTCTTTTCCATAAGCCAGATTTGTGCAATGCCTGTTTGTGATACACAGTCGACTGGCTAACGGGTTGAACTTTATGTGCACTAGTTCTTCTAGGTGGTTTTGTAGACCACACATTATGCATGTAATGTTAGTCTTTGGGAATGTGAGGTTTGCTGTTTCTTGGGCTTCTTCTCTTCATCAGAAACTTTTCCCTTCAACTTCTGATCCTTTGGCAGGACAAGAGTGCTGGTATTACACTCCTTTCCTGAATCAGAAGTACCTAACACTTGGAATCCAGCTGAGATAATGACACCTTTCTGCTTTGGTCAATCTTCAGCTTGGACTCAGCCACCTTCTTGGTAGTTCTTCTAGCAGCTTTAGCTTTGCTTCTTCTAGACTTAGTGGTTAGGGTTTGATCTTCACAAGAGGATATGGGTATATCTACCTGTTCCTTCCCTGTGGTGGCCACTATTGTTGCTTCATCCTTCAACTCTAGTGAGGAAGGGTCAGTAATTAGAACCTTTTGCTCCTCAGTACCACATCTAGGTTTTCTAATAGAATCATAGGAGTGTGGTGGAGCAATTTCATTGGTTCCCAACCCTCATTTGTTCTGATAACAGAGTTTGGAATGGGAGGATGATGCAAGAATAGCTTGGAAGTTCTGCTCAGAAATAGCATGCTTCCTAGCCTGAGCCTCAATAGTGACAAGCTGGGCTTGAGCCTCAGACAATTTTGATATTAGGTCCTTGATTTGAGTCTTGTAGTTATGTGTTCATGTTTTAAAAGAGACAGTTTTCTCTAACTCCTCAATTTTCTTTTGATAGTCAATTCAGCTCGTTTAAAATCAGATTTTAAGATATTTAAAGACTTAATATCAGATCTGATTTCCATATTGTAATCCTGATAAAGTTTAACTTTAGCTATACAGGCTGGAGTACATAGATGTTCATATACCTGGGCATCATCTGTTCTGACATGAGAGCTTGAGAAGAAGTCACATCCGTACCATGAAGCTCCAGTCAACTTCTTGAGCTATTGCAGCTATTTCAGTTGACTTTTCAGCGGGCTTTAAGGTTGAGGGATGTGTGGAGGCCTGTGGGGTTCCTGGATTGGTCTTGGGAGCCTTGCATTCCCTGCAAAGTGACCCAATTGGTTACAGTTGTAACACTTTGCCTTGTTCTTGTCAAACCCAAACTTGCTAGTAGTTGGGTTTTGAGGGAATTGCCTTCCAGTTCTCTTAAAGAACTCTTTGCTTTATAAGTTAAAAGAGCCATCTATTGGAAAATGTCCACGTACTCTACATCGTCTACACTGAAACACTCAAGATGATCAAAGTAGTATTG
This sequence comes from Flaveria trinervia, assembly GCA_025506515.1. Taxonomy (NCBI): domain Eukaryota; kingdom Viridiplantae; phylum Streptophyta; class Magnoliopsida; order Asterales; family Asteraceae; genus Flaveria; species Flaveria trinervia. Next base: position 15,199,950 of record CM046458.1, on the reverse strand, counting down.
AAAATCACCAGAGTGTCCATTTCCTGAGACAAAGGCATAACTTTCCTGAAAGGAAATGTTTGAGCCTGTTGAGACCTTGGAGTCTCAGGGTAAGTGATGTATGGTCTAAAGGAGCATGATGGCTGCTGCTAGGTCAGGTAATGCTGGGGTTATGGGGTAATGAGCCTTCAGCAACCATTAAAGCGTTGCTAGCAGGAGACTCATGGGTCTGCTTGTTTAGTGGCCCTTCTTACTCTCCATCTCTAGGCGATATCCATCGAGGATGCCAAGAGTTCAGTCATGGTGAGGGTGTTCATTTTCTATTCTCTTGATAGAGACACAGTATAATGTCCACTCGTTTGAAGAGCACTCATGAGCTTTCTAGTAAAATCTCTAAGTTCAAGAGTGATCTTCACAGCCTAAAGAGAAGAGATAAGATCTTGACAGGATCAGCGATCACAAGTTTGATGTATTAGGATTCAAAGCAGCGGAATACAAACAGGAATTAGACAAATTGTAGCAAGCAATCGATACTTGTATGCATTAGGGCGCATACGGTTATAGGGAGAGAATATATATTTCTGATTTCAAGGAATGTTTATAGATGTAGAATATTTCTAATCAAATCATTCGTTCATTCCATTCATTCATGTATGTTACAATACGTTGTCACTCCTTATATAGAGTGCAACAATCACTGCTGTTATCACGGAAAGTGACAACTGGCAGATCTAATACAAAAATAACTAATTCTTAACAAACTACTAAAATGTTCACAACTACTGAGAACAATCAGCGTGTTAAGTACAAAATATAAAACTACTAAAACTACAACGACTGAAGAACAAGCTCTTCAGTCGTTTTACAAAACTACTGAAAATAAAAATATAAAACTACTGATATCACAACTACTGAAGAAGTACTCTTCAGCAGTTGTGACAAACTACTGAGGCTTCAGTACTTGATCTTCAAACTTTGACCTTCAGGTGTTTCATCAGCTGATGACTTCAGTAGATATCATCAGCTGATGTCTTCAGTCTTTGTCTTCAGACTTTGTACATCAGTTGTTGATCTTCAGCACTTGTAAACTCTTCAGCTGTTGTACTTCAGTACTTTGGTCTTTCAGCTTCAGCACTTGTGTTCTTCAGCTGTTTACTTCAGCACTTTAGTTCTTTAGCTGTTGAGGTCTTCAGCACTTGATCTCCAGCTGTTGAAGTCTTCAGCACTTGTCAAACTACTGATGAGGCTTTCAGCAGTTGTTGTGATACCATGTGGGACTGGAGGTTTTCTGATCTTGGCTCATTGGTTCTTTTGGTCCAACAAACTCCCCTGAACCAATGCAGCCAAAACCTCTAACTTATTTATTATCCCACTTATTGTTGGCAAAATGTTGGTCTTTTTCCTTCTTGATCAGTAGAGAAGATGACCCATGTAAGCTCTGCCTGGGAAGAAATCTCAAATATTTGTTTGGCAGAGTATGAATGGGAACTCTGTTTTGGGGAACTGGACACAGAGTTGTTATCCCATTCATGAGATTTACTTCCCCATAATGAGTCTGTATGACTCACGAACATAGGCCTCAAGGAGAACAACTTGTTCCTCCTGAGAGAGTTCTTCTGCTCCTCCTTCGAAGAAGAACTCTGGACCATATACTCTGATAAGTACTTCATGGTCCTGCCATTTTTCAGCTCCACCGTAGTTACCTCCCTATATATAAATTCATCAGGATGGTTGCCTTCAAGGAGTAACTGGAGTTCATTCTTCTGGATGTCTTCAAGCTTCTTATATAGCAACCCCTTCTTTATCATCTTGTTTTCTAGTAAAGCTTGAGGGGTCTTCTTTGCTTGGTGAGCTTTCTTGAATTCATCAATGATTTCCCAAGGTGAGACTACAACGGCCAACATGATGGTAGACTCTATTGTTTTTCGTACCTGGCCGTTGTATCTGTGTGGGATAGTTCTTTATGGATTCTAGAACTCACCCTGGGGTCTGGCCATACTCTCACTCTCTCCTTCTGATACTGAAAGGTGTGCCTGAGAGTGTACAGCCTTTGAGCATGCCCTTTCATGGCTTGAATAGATGATGACTGAGGAATTCCTTGTCAACCATCTTCAACAGTTGCTCATCGTGCTGTTTCTGCTGTTCTTCTTCTCTATCTTGACTCTGACCATTTCCTTTGAGAGTCAGGTGTGATCATGGGTTGACTTCGGGGTTTTGGTAGCTTCAGAACATTAGAGAGTGCAGACTATCATCTTCATCCTCCTCTTCTTCTTCTTCTCCATCCTCAGCACCCTTCTCCTCCTTCTGGGTACATCACTAGATGATGGTTGGGTTGGTGAAGGAATTGGTTTTGAGAATGAGGATGTTTGGATTTTGGCTTAGAGATTGGTTGGGAGATTTGAGGGATAGGATCTGTTTGAGTGGGTGGAAGGGAAGGTTGATCTAGCATCTTTGTAGTTAGTTTCGCCTTTGTGAGTTTAGCCATCTCTAACCTTTTACCAGCCCCAGCCTCATCAAGGGCTTCCACAATAATCCCTTTGTTGAATTGCTCAGACAGACAGATTCTGGTGGCTATAGCCAGAATGCTGTCCCTGGTCCATGCGCGAATCTCCCTAACGATCTTCCTAACTATTTTGCAATGAAGTGGATCATTATTTCCAATCTCTCTTTCTCAAGAGCATCATACCCTGCCCATCGGGTTTGTATCTCTTATACTTCTAACCTTCTGATCTCACTATCCAGTGTGGCTGTGTCAAACCCCTGCCTGAAGAGTGTTTCAATTATTTTATCCATGGATCGGCTGTGTGTAGTGTCAGCTTCTTTGACCAGCTCCTCCAAGGATTTTTCTTCAGCAGTGTGATCATCAGCACTTCTCTTTCGCTTGTAAGTGAGCAGAGGTTGCTTTTCTTTCTCCTCCTCTTGGGCTTGCTTCTCTTCCTTCTTCTCCTCTATTCTTTTCCTCTTCTTTTCTTTCACTGCAGTACTCTCCCCTTTTTGGTTGCATTGGAGGAAGGGGTTTGTACCACAGAAAGAGTCTTTTGGACAGCAGCATCAACCAAGGGCTGTAAAGTTGAGGAAAGCCTCTCATCAATGGCTTTAGTCACAATATCAGTGATTATGGGTGTGATGAGAGGGAGGGAATTTTGAAGTACAGCACCTATTTGCTCAGGAGGGTTCTGTTCCTGAGAAGTAGGGCTGAAGCAGAGGCAGGTGGTTGAGTTTGGAGTGGCTCAGTGTTTGGGAACCTTCAAGTGAAGGTGCCATCTGTGGGTGGGTAGAGGCAGATGGTCTTTCTCCTTGTGAGAGTTGGTCAAGTAGGTTTTGCAGCCTACTGACTTTCTCTTCAAGGATTGTGTTCTGGGCAAGAACATCATAGAAAAGCCCAGGTCATCATCAGCCGAAACTGAATCATCTGACCTCCTGCTTAGAGCAGGATTTACATGCACTGGGTGGAGACCAGTTGGTGCATGTGCCCCTTGTGCTTGGTACTGGGGACTTCCAGCCTCAGGACAATGTCCATCATCAGCTGTTGCCTCTAGTGAGGTCTTAGCAATGTTACCAGCCTCACTCTGGTCATGTGCTGAGTCAGAGGAGGTGGCAGCCTCACTAGATATTCTAAGCTCCTTGTCTACACCAGGAGATAGAAGTGGGAACCCCTGTGCTGTGGGTTCTCAAGTGCACTGTGTTCCTCCCCCTCATTGTAGAGGTATTCCCAGTAGTAAGTGGTTTCTGGGGAGGGGGTGAGGAGTGCAATTGAGTCAGCACTTGTGCAACTATTAAAGTTGGGCTGTGAGGGGCGGTTGTTGGGGTGAAGGGATAGAAGCAGTGTGCACCTGGGGAGGTTGGTGCTCTTCAATGGCAATCTCCTCAAGTGAGGAAGATCCCATATGTAGGTGCCCTTGTGTGTTGCTGCAGGCTCCTGTTGAGAGGAAGCCTGAGCGGCTATGGCTGGAGGAGTCATTGTATCCACTAGGGGGTTTGGACTAGTGGATATATCCTGCGTTTGTGTTGCAGGGGCATCCTCAGGGGACTCAATTCCCTGAGTAGCCGTTTGGGTTTCTTTTTGGTAGGTTTGGTGGGGACTTTGGATTTGGAGGTGGTGGCTGTGGGTTCCAGCTGCGTGGGTTTTCGCAGCTTGGCAGCCATTTTGAGTGTCCGGTCAGAGTTGGGCCTGGAGTATACTTCCAGCAGAACAGCCGTAGCAGGGACTCCCAAGCCAACCAGTCCCAACATTAAGCTGGTTGTAATGATGGCCATTATGAACCGTGGATATAGTATCCAACGGTTGGCAATTAGTTTTTGAGCCATATCCTTGAGCTCTAAAAATATTATTTCAGAAAATTAAGTGGTTGTTGCTCAAGAATAGAATACATTACCTGCTGCCATTTTGTCGACATTTGATCCCAAGACGACGTCTTAGGGGCCAAACATACATTCACCATGTGAAAACAGCGCTCACGTCATTAAAGTGTTTCTTCATGATAGTGGAGGCACTGAGATCGTCTTGATATCCATGTTGAGCAAAGGATAGATCTATGGTGCCCTTCGGATATCCAGCAGGAGAACTAGCATCATTCAGTGGTAACAGTAACATTCATCCAAAATTGGTGCAAGGATTCGGCATGTAATATGGGATTCAGAAGAAATGCCGTGTTGTATTGGGACTGAACCATAAGATCGATAGCAGTATCGAACTTAGTCCAGATGGGTGATTTAGTGAGGTAGGCAACACAGTTGTGTCGCGGTTTAATTTGCATAGACGCCATTGAGAAGAGGGAAGTTTTGGAGAGGAACGTTAGGTTTGAAGAAGATGAAGCATTGAGAGCTAAGGTTAGGGATATATATAGGGTACGGGTAAGAAACGACTGAAGGATGTGGTGTTAGTCATCAGTAGTTTTAAACGACCGTTGACATGGTATTATCCTTTCAGACGTTGAAACAGCTGAAGTCGTGGTGTTAGGCATCAGTAGTTTAGAAAACTACTGAAGACCGTGGTTTTGACTTCAGATGATTGAAACACACTGAGGACTTGGTGTTTGTCATCAGTAGTTATGAAACTACTGAAGACAGTGGTTTTGTCATCAGCTGTTGTAAACAACTGAAGACTTGGATTAGTCATCAGTAGTTATAAAACTACTGAAGACGTGGTTTTGCTTCAGTTGTTTAGAATGAAACAGCAGTTGTACAACACGACTGAAGAGAAAGTTCTTTCAGCTGTTTTCGTCAATTCTTAGCTTTTCAGCTGTTTCATACTGTCCTCAACACATTCATCATCTTTTTTTTTGGCTGATTTCAGTTGTTTCATAGGACATCAGTACTTATCTGTTTTTTTACTGATTGCAGTAGTTGTAACTGCAACAGTAGTTGTAACTACATCAGTAGTTTAGAACAGATGAAGTACATCAGTAGTTGTGAGACATTTAGCCTTCAGTAGTTATAAAACTACTGAGGGTAAAAGAGCTCATCAGTACTTATATGTGACATAGGTACTAATGATCATCAGTACTTATTACTAAAATCATCAGTAGTTGTCACTTATTCTAGTTGCAGCATACCAAGCCTAACACCAGGTTTTGGAAAGTTGAACTATCCAAACGCTTAGTAAAATTGTCTGCAAGCTCATCAGCACTAGGCACAAACTTAGGATCAATCAGACTTTTTTCAAACAATCCCTTATAAAATGATGTCTGATCTCTATATGTTTGGTCCTAGAGTGCTGGACTGGATTTTTGACAATGCAAAGAGCTGAAGCACTATCCATTAACAATGGAGTCTTAGTCTCTGTAATGCCATAATCCAAAAGTTGGTTTTGAAGCCAGAGTACCTGAGATGTACAACTTGCAGCAGCAATGTACTCTGCTTCAGCAGTTGATGTAGCAACTAAGGTCTGTTTCTTGCTCTGCCAAGAAATCAAGCAGTTGCCTAGGATTGACATCCACCAGAGGTTGATTCCTAGTCAACTTACACCCTGCATAGTCACTGTCAGAAAAAGCAACTAATTTACCAGAATGTCCGGTAGAATACCATAAACCTAGAGATGGAGTGCCTTGCAGATATCTAAAGATCCTCTTGACTGCAATCAGATGACTCTTTAGGTGCAGCCTGAAATCTAGCACAAACACATGTAGCAACATAATATCTGGTCTAGAAGCTGTTAAATACATCAAGGACCCAATCATACATCTGTAAAGTGTTTCATCAACCCTTTACCTTTCTGATCTGTGTCCAGTTTGTGTGTGCTGCATATGGAGTAGAACAAGGCTTACAGTTTGGTAAATCAACTTTTGCAAAAGATCTTTTGTATATTTGGACTGATGAATAAAATTCCATCAGCCTTTTGTTTGATTTGCAACCCCAGAAAGAATTGTAATTCTCCCATGGCACTCATTTCAAACTTCTGTTGCATCAACTTTGTAAAGGCATCACACAACTTTGGATCAGAGGATGCAAAAATGATATTATCTACATAAATTTGAACAAGAATTATGCTGCCCAGCTTTCTTAATGAATAAAGGCTTATCTATGGAGCCTCTAGTGAAATTGTTTTCCAGAAGAAAGTTTGATAATGTCTCATACCAGGCTCTAGGAGCTTGTTTTAACCCATAAAGAGCCTTATCAAGCTTATACACCCAATTAGGATGTTTATTGTCCTCAAAGCTGGAGGTTGACATACATAACCTCTTCTTTAATTTTTCCATACAAAAATGCACTTTTGACATCCATTTGAAAAACTTTAAGGTTTTGATAAGCAGCATAAGCTAAAAACAATCGAATTGCTTCCAGTCTGGCTACAGGGGCAAAGTTTTCATCATAATCAATACCTTCTTCTTGTGCAAACCCCTGAACAACCAGTCTGGCCTTGTTCTTACAATAAGCCCATTTTCATCAGTTTTGTTCCTAAACACCCATTTAGTGCCTATTGCACACTTACCTGGAGGTAGAGGAACCAGTTCCCACACTTGCTGTTTCTTGAACTGAAGAAGCTCAAGCTGCATGGCATCAACCCATCCATTGTCCTTTAAAGCAATGTGATAATTCTTTGGCTCTTGCTGACTGATGAAGAGAGCATAGAAGCAGAAATTTGACAATTGACTTCTTGTTGATACTCCAGCAGTGATATCACCAATGATTTGAGACATAGGGTTCTTCAGATCTTGATACACAATGAGATCTGTGCAAGTGTTTGTAGCCGGCTCAGCAGCAACAGATGGTGATGGTGAATCATTTCCTTGAAACCAATCAGTGGATGGTAATTCAAAGGAAGTTGAATTCGAAGAGATCTCATCAGCATTTGTTGTGGATGGTGCTACTGGAGCTACAGGAACATCAGGTCTAGCTGAGTCAGGCAGCTGATCACTAAACCTGAAGAGGTGAGTACTGCAATCATCATCATCATCATCAGCAGTACCACCAGGTGGTGAACTGTTGACAGGAGCAACAGCAGGAGTTTGATAAGGAACATATTGCAGTATGTCCAAATCAAATAACTCCACAGGACTTTGTGGAATCTTGTCCTTTGGAGATTCATTGAACTTAACATGTAGAGTTTCTTCAACCATCTTTGTTCTGCAGTTGAAGACTCTGTATGCCTTGCAAGTAGATGAATAACCAACAAAGTACCCTGCATCCACCTTAGGATCAAATTTATGGAGTTGATCCTTATGTTGAGAATAAAACAGGGACACCCAAATGCTTTGAAAAATGAAATCAGAGGAGCCAAATGATGGAGAACTTCATATGGAGTCTTCATCAACCTCTGATTTACTAAAACTCTATTTTGCACATAACAAGCTGTGTTGACAGCTTCAGCCCAAAAGGTCAGTGGCAAACCTGAGTCAGCCAGCATGGACCTTGCAGCTTCAATGAGGGTCCTTGTTCTTTCTCTCCACTACTCCATTTTGTTCTGGAGTCCTTGGAATGCTGAACTGCCTTTTGATTCCCTTTGAAAGATAGAAGTCATCAAGTGTATGATTTCTGAACTCAGTTCCATTGTCACTCCTAATACCCTTGACTGGAAGGGAATACTGCTTCTCAATATAAGCACAAAGTGAATAATCTTCTGAGCAGCCTCATCCTTTGAATGTAGAAAGAAAGTCCATACAAATCTGGAGTAATCATCCACAATTACCAGACAGTATTTCTTCTTTGCCATGCTCATTACTCTCACAGGACCAAATAGATCCATATGCAGTAATTGCAAGCAGGCAGTGGACTTAGGCACTTCAATAGGAGGGAATGAGACTTTGTGTTGTTTTCCTTTTAAACAAGCAGTGCAGGTTTCATCACAGTGGAACTCCTTTATTGGTAAGCCTCTGACTAAACTATTGTGGGTAAGCTGATTCATGTTTTTGAGATTAACATGACCAAGCCTCCTGTGCCACAGTTTAGATTCTTGAGAAGAGGCTTTGGAAAATAGGCAAGGATTGCCTTTGAGATCTATCTTCTTAGAAAGATCTAAGGCATACACTCTTCCTGTCCTGTTGGCTTTCAGGAGAGTGTGATCATCCAACACCTTGTCAATCAAGTGCAAAACTTTGGATGACAGAATCCTACAGTTTTGACTGGTGAAAAGGCAACATGGCCTTTATCACACATTTGACTGACACTCAAGAGATTGTACTTGAGATTTTCCACATGATTAACATCATCAAATTTGATTTCTCCATTGGAGACAAAGCCCTTACGATGATGTAACCCCTAGCTCATTGCCAAAAGAGACAAATCCCTTCTTTCCTTGAGAGTAGTCATGAAGAAGAGAGCTGTTCCCAGTCATGTGCATAGATCCCCCACTGTCTACATACCAGATGCTACTTTGGCATGTTGAAGAACCCTGCAAAAATAAACAATCAGTTAGTTTTAGAGACCCAAACCTTTTTGTTTTGGGCCTGGTCTCATCAATAGATGGTAAACTAACAGGTTTATTGAAACAACAGCCTGAGAGGAAGAAGATGGTGTAGAAGAGGAGTCCTTTGGCTTGGACCTCCTTTTCTGTGGTTTCAACATAGGAGCATCTAGTTGGTTAACTCTACCCAACAGATGTTGTACCATCATCACCAGCTGTGTCTGATTTTGTGATAAAGCTTTCAGCTCATCAGACACATTGCTAGTGGAGTTTGATAAGTTCCTATGTTGCACCTTTTTCTTCTGAGCACCCTCAGCTGTCACCTGTTTAACCCCTTCCTTTTTGGATTTCTTTGAGGACTTAAGGGTTACAGGATTTGATGTTGCTGATACAAATGTGGTCTCAAACTCAGTTTTCATTTTTACCATTTTCTCATTAATTTCTTTTTTTGTTTGAGTTTGGAACCTCTTTTGTACCAACAATCATCTGTAAGATGATTGAACAAACCACATACTTCACATGGTTTCTTCTTCATCTTAGGTTGATCATCAACTAAAGAGGGTGAAGCAACAGAAGACTTGTTCTTCAATGCTTTGGAAGCATTGTTTGCTTTCTTGACAGCCTCTTTAGTAGTCTTCAAACTCTTTCTACTGCCAGTTTTCTTCTCTTCAGTACTGACAGCAGTTGAAGTTTGAACTTCAGGTGTTAAATCCTGCTCTCTAGTCCTTTCAGGACCTTCAGATTAACTCCTGAGTTGATCAACTCATTAATCATGTGAATGTCAGCATTTGAACCATCAACATCAGCTGATAGGTTCAAAGAGGGCTTGATGCTGACTGCTACTTCTGATTGTGCTGTATCAGAAGGTAGATCACATGATGTGATGGATTGGTTATCACTCTCACCATCAGATTCTACCTCTGCTCTTGGGGTAAAATCTGTAGGTGGAGCAGTGTGATTGTAACCAATTCCAAACTTCACATTTGAAGCAGATTGCTTACTAAGAAGCATTTCAAAACCTTTGCATGATTGTACCCATCTATCACACTCCCTGGGTAACTGCAAGGGTTTCTTTGAGATCTTTGTACTTCTCTAGAAGTACTTCTTCTCTAGCCTTATCATCAATTATTTGGCAATTCAGTTTATAAATCTCATCATTTTTATCTTTGAGCACAAACTCAAACTCAGCTTTGTTTTTGGAAATTATTTGTTCTAGCTCAATGTTCTTATTAATTAGAGCTACATTTGCTTCTCTAATGGAAGCAAATGCTGCTATGCATGGTTCAGAACATAATTTGGCTTTTGCCTCAGAGGATACCTGTGATACCTGAGGTGTAGAGGCATTAGAAAATGAAGTATCAGCAGACTCCAAAGCCATAAGAGCTAGATTCCCAAAAGGACTGTCACCACCATGTTGACCAGCACCTGAGAACAGTTGATCATGACCAGACATGTCATCTGGTAAACTGCTCCAGTCAACAACTCCTGGGGTGAAGAAGCTGTGTTGTTGAGATTGAGGTTGTTGATGAGATTGGGATGGCTGAGGTTCTGGTAGTGCATGAGGTGTGGTGCCATAGGAACTTGAACTTGATTTGACTGTGGCATGTAATAACAAGGGTACGGATATGGCATTTGACCCTGAGGAACAAAATATGCCGGAGATTGTTGTTGAGGATGATGACTAGAGTGACAGGATGTTGCCCTCTGTGTTGTTGACTATTGCCAGGAAAAGTCACAAAGGGTGCAGTGGAGTTAGATCCATTGATCTACACTCTCTTGCAAAGTGTCCAAGCCTTTGGCATTTGTGACACCTCAACTTGCTCTTGTCAAAACCAACTTTGGTTTTGCCAGAGAGTCCTGGGAATTTTCTTCCAGTTCTTTTATAGAACTTCTGAGATCTGATATTTATCAAGGCCATTTGGCTCAAAATATCCATCTCTTCTAAGTCATCATCAGCAATCCCCTTGAGATCATCCATAATGAAGCATAGATTGTCATTATTACACCCAGTAAACTGACCATCAACACTCACAAATGCAGAATCAGAAGTGCTTGAAGAGAATTTAATATGCTCATCATACTGGCATTCAGATGAAGCATATTCTGACTCATGACCCACCAAGGCAGTGTTGCCTTGTACAAAGTCTTCAGTGAGCTTTCCAGATGAAGACACTTTCTTTCTGTTCTGTCTCTCTCTCTCTCAAAAGTGAGCAGTTTCCCATGGAGTTGGGTGAGAGATAGTTTGTCCAAACTTGCACTGGAGCGTAGGACAATAGTATATGTGTCCCATCTCTCAGGCAGTGATCTGAGAAATCTGTTATTCATCTGAATATTGGTGTATTCAAGTTTGACCATTTTTAGTTCAGAGATCAAACAAGAGAACCGCTCATATTGTTGAGTCAGTGTCTCACCCTTTCTATGAGAGAATGTCTCATATTGTTGGGCAAGAATTTCTCTATTATTTGCCAAGACCTCATCTGTTCCTCCAAATTGTTCTTTCAAGGCATCCCAGAGGTCATGGGCAGTTTCATGATGCATTAGCCCAGAATAGATTTCATTTGGCAGTGCCATGGCCAGAATTCCATGGGCTTTTGCATCAATTTCAAGCAACTTCTTATCCTCATCTGAGTATTGCTCCCTCCTCTTCTAACCATTTGATTGGTTTCCGGGTTATTCACCATAGGCTTGTGTGGACCATGTACCACTGATGTCCAACACCCTGCGCTGTTAACAGACAGGTGATGGAGCATACGTCTTTGCCATATGTTATACTCATTCCTAACCAGCATTGGTGGCTTGGTTGAGGAACCAGTATTGTGAGGATCATTGGAGGGAGTAGTCATTTTCAGTTCAAAAACAATTTAGTTCAAGCTTTTAAAAGTTTTAGACAGACCACAACAAACTCAATGAGAACCAAGAAAGATCTCAGGATGAATGACAGAAATACAGAAAATTCAATCTATAACCGTTTCTTGCAAAAACAAAAGCTAATTCAATCAAACTTAGATCTTGAATAGCAGTTTCAATGATCAATTATTAGATCGATCAATGATTAACCTGCTCTGATACCATTTGACAGGATCAGCGATCACAAGTTTGATGTATTAGGTTCAAAGCAGCGGAATACAAACAGGAATTAGACAAATTGTAGCAGCAATCGATACTTGTATGCATTAAGAGCGCATACGGTTATAGGAGAGAATATATATTTCTGATTTCAAGGAATGTTTATAGATGTAGAATATTTCTAATCAAATCATTCGTTCATTCCATTCATTCATGTATGTTACAATAGGTTGTCACTCCTTATATAGAGTGCAACAATCACTGCTGTTATCACGGAAAGTGACAACTGGCAGATCTAATACAAATAACTAATTCTTAACAAACTACTGAAATGTTCACAACTACTGAGAACATATCAGCGTGTTAAGTACAAAATATAAAACTACTGAAACTACAACGACTGAAGAACAAGCTCTTCAGTCGTTTTACAAAACTACTGAAACATAAAATATAAAACTACTGATATCACAACTACTGAAGAAGTACTCTTCAGCAGTTGTGACAAACTACTGAGGCTTCAGTACTTGATCTTCAGACTTTGACCTTCAGTGTTTCATCAGCTGATGACTTCAGTAGATATCATCAGCTGATGTCTTCAGTCTTTGTCTTCAGACTTTGTACATCAATTGTTGATCTTCAGCACTTGTAAACTCTTCAGCTGTTGTACTTCAGTACTTTGGTCTTTCAGCTTCAGCACTTGTGTTCTTCAGCTGTTGTACTTCAGCACTTTAGTTCTTCAGCTGTTGAGGTCTTCAGCACTTGATCTTCAGCTGTTGAAGTCTTCAGCACTTGTCAAACTACTGATGAGGCTTTCAGCAGTTGTTGTGATACCATGTGGGACTTGGAGGTTTTCTGATCTTGGCTCATTGGTTCTTTTGGTCCAACAGATCTGATGTACCTGAAGTACTGCTGGCTGAGGGTCTCTCGAGCAATGTAAGTGAAGTTCTCAAACTGCTACTTCAGTGAGTCCTTCTTCGAGTCGGTGGAGCTTTAGTACATCTGAGCAAGTGCATCAAACAATTTCTTTGGCAGTCTTGCAATGCTCAAACCCTACCATGATGAGTTCGGTATTGCAGTCATAGATGGTCATAGCATCTGCGTCGATGTCCCTCTCTTCTTCTGTCTTCATCAGAATAATCCTCAACAGCCTTTCTATCATGGCACCATTCCACCAGGTGATGCCACCTTTGGCTTAACAGGCCATTGAACAATGGAGTTCTAGATCTTGTTGTCCGGTATCTAATGAAGCCTTCCATTCTTCAGCTCCAAGACCAGAAATTTCAGGAGTATGATGGGAACCTTTGTCATGGTTTCCATCTCTACCTCGGACTGTAAGGGCCATTTTGAGTGAGTGGTTGTAGGGAGGAGTGAAAAAGAAGTTGATTTGGATGGTTAGATCACCTTCAAGAGCCTAAGAAGCTCTGATACCAATTGCAGGATCGGTAGGTCACTTAACATTTAGCTTTTCTCTCAAACTCACTTGAGCAACACTCGGATAAAGATAGAGTCAATAAGAGTTGGATCACAATATAGCAAGCAAAAAGGAACACAAGAAGTATTTTTCAAGGTACTTTTATATATTGCTTCTCAACTCAAGTATTGCAAGACTCTTACAATCAGTATGAAATGAGTTACAATGAGAACCTATATATAATACTTCCTATAGCTGGATATACTTTGATACCATCTGGGATCCTATAACTAAAGCCTATACTACAGGACTATAGTTTAAGGTATCTCGGATAAAGTCTTATTTGAGATTTGTTAGTCAGGACATGTCCCTGACTTACCTTTTGTCACCAACTAAAGTTGGTAACATGTACTATCATAAAAAGGTAAACAGTGGAATAAAGTATGGTCAACTACATGGCTCTTTGAGAAAACGCCATGCAGTATCAGAGGTCTGCAGCGGAGTGTCAGAGGCCATACTTATGTCCACTGGTTTATAGTAGTGTCTTTTGAAGGTTAAATGGCTTCGGAAGAACAAGAACTTCCGAAGCCACTTATACTTCGGAAGAGGCTGCATCTTCTAAGGCTTGGGAACTTCTTCTTTTCTTTATACTTCGGAAGTAGTCTTTTGATTGCTCTTTCTAAGACTTATCCTTCGGAAGCATACTCTTGACTTCGGAAGTAGAGTTCTGTCTTTGGAAGCTGATCTTTTTCTTTGTCTTCGGAAGAACTCTACAACTTTCGGAAGTTCCATGGTAAGCTTCGGATTCCTTTGCATGTAGCACCAAGATTGTCTAAGTGAATTGGTTTTGGTTGCACCAGCATTTTTCTTGATCCAACAAATGTTTCCCCCTTTAATTTGTTTGACATCTGACAGGAGAGACAGGTTCCCAGTCATGTGCCTTGATGCCCCGCTATCAACAATCCAGGTATTTGTAGTAGCACTATAGCGGACACCATGCATATTCAAAGGAAATGATTAGTTTAGGTTAGGGACCCAAGCCTTAACTACCTTGGGTGACCAAGAGGAATCACACATCATGAACTCAACTCACTGCCTATTTGAGGGTGGGGGCAGATCATTCTTCTTCTTGTTCTTGACTTGATTTTTCCTTCCATAAGCCAGTTTTGTGTAAGGCCTGTTTGTGATAAATAGACAACTGGCTTACAGTTTGAACTGTAGATTCATAACTTCTTGTTAGTGAAGTAATAGAACTCCTTTTGGAAGAAGTTGGTTTAGTATCATACAAGTCAATTTTCTTTCTTGGGGTCTGATAATAAGGACAATTAGAAGCTATGTGACCATTCTTTCCATAATTGTAGCATGATCTACTTTCTACATGTTGGTGGAACTATTTTTGTGGGGAAGTATGTGACACATGTGTGACTTTAGTCTGTTTGGGTTTGGACACTTCTTGTTTTGATGTTTTAGCTTCTTTATCAAAATTCATTGTTTGAACATTTTTAACATCTTTATCCTTTTGTTTATTTAGACCCTGACGTGGAGTACGTGGTTGGCTAACTTGTTTAGTGTTTTTGGGTTCAGAAATAGTTATTTTGAATCTGACTTCACATTAACCTTTTCAAATTGTTCATCCAAATTCACAATTCACATCTTACCTTTAGATTTCAAAGTGGCCTCCTTCTGTTTAGTGACAGATTCCATCAATTTACTCATGGAATCTGGATCACTAACTAGAAGAGTGGACACCACATGATCCTTAATAGGATTATTATTTACTGGTCTACATTTAGCATTTAACATGATCTCATGTGGTGGTGGAACCACTTTGTAACCCAAACCCTTCCAGTTGTTTCGTTCTTTCACTAAATGTTGTACTATATGAGAAGAACTGGTCCAACTATGTAGTTTTTGTTTTAATGAGTTGACTTCAACTTCTAAAACTACCTTTTCTTTCTTAGTTTCTTCCAGGGATTTTAAGTAGAACTTTATGTCATTTACTTGATTAAAAGCAACAACTTTGGTTTCCCTTAGTTGTGTATTTAAAAGTTCTATTTTCTCTTTATAACTGTGCTCATTGTGTTTCAAAATTCGATTAGCTTCTGTGCATAGTTGTAAGTCATTTACTAAGCTATCATTGTGACCTAATAACCTAGCAAATTTTAAATGTATGCTTTCTCTAAATTTGTTACATTCATTACAAGCATGATTTTCAAAGAGTTGGTCTTTTGTACTTACCTGTGAAGACTCGGTTGAATCTGCCATCAATGCAAAGTATGACTCCTTAGATGCTGGAGATTCTGAACATGTCGTTCTAAGATCCTCTTCACTCAGGTGATAGACCACATTCGCAATATCTTCATTATCTCACATCACTAGTTCAACTGCGATTTCACATTCACTTGTAGTGTCATCATCCAAACCCTCGACATTTGCAATATTCGATTCACCCGAAGAAACAAAACAAAAGGTCCAATCTTGCCGTTTGTCGTCTTGTGCAGTCAAGGCCTTAGTTTCATTGCTTGACGAGGTAGCTCCATTCATGGGTTAGTCTTGACGGTTGAAGGTTGAGAATGGATTACTATTACTTGTCTTCTTGGGCTTAACACATTCACGTTTAAAGTGACCCTTCTCTCCATAGTTAAAACAGGTAACTTTGGTTTTGTCGAAACCAAAGGTAGTGTCTTTTATGCTTACCAAGTTCTGTCCAGTCCTTTTCACAAACTTCTTCGCCCTCCGGACAGCACTAGCCAACGCCCACATGAAATCCATTCTTTTGAGTTCAGTTTCTCCACCTGCTCGTAATCTTCATCTGCGAGATGGCAGTTTCCAATCTTCCCAGCAACTAGGCCATCATAGGAATGAACAACTGTTGCTAGTAGGTCCATGTGCTCTTTAGCAACCTCCATAATAATATTACCAAGATTCTCGGTTTTCAACTTCCTAGCATTAGCTTCAGGTACTATATATTGGTTGCAAGATGACGCTAACGTTTCAGATCCTGAAGTAGTGGCTTGGGAAGGAGCTGCTAAACTAGACACAAATACCGTGTGAAGTGGTGCTCCTGAACTTGTTGGAGTGGGAGATAAGTTATAAAGGGACGGGTTCTGAAGGTATGATCCTTTCTGAGACCTGTACTTCATCCTCAATTCTTCCTCTCTCAGCTTCAGAATGAAATCATTAATATCCAACTTCGCCAGCATATCATTCTGTCTCAAATTTGACACAAACGAGACCCACTTCTCTGGCAACCATCTACAAAACTTGACCCCTTATCTTCTATAGACGTGGTTACCCCGTGAGTGTGCAGCTCACTCATCAAGTGGTAGAATCAGTCGATAATGACATCCAGGTTCTCTTTCCCTATCGAAGAGAAGTTATCAAACTCCTTCTTAAGAGCCTTTGCCATTAATACTTTCAACGTTGCATTCCCATCATACCGTTTTGCCAAAGCCTCCCTGAACTCTTTGCTTGTATGTTCTCAGAAAACTGATGGAATATGTCTTTTGGTATCGACTGAGTCAACAAAGCATACACCTTCTTTTCAGCATTGTACTTCACCTTCTGGCTATTAGTCATGCCGCCCAAAGTAAGTTTAACACCATCAGCACCAACCGGCATGCTATAACCTGTCTCGATTGATTCCCACAGATTGGGATCAACTCAATTTAGATATATCTTGAACCTTTGCTTCTATTGTGGGTAATCGTCTAACGTTATCAGTTTAGGGGCTTATTGTGATTCCCAATTTCATTTTCCACAAGCAAAAGATTCTGGATATGAGAGTCCTTTCCGGCAGTAAATGCTGAGTACTGATCTTCCATTTCGCTAAACTTTGAACTTTAGACAAGACTTATTCACTCGTGCGAATGTAGAGGTGCGAATGAGTCAATCGTGCGATTGGAAAAATGCGGATGAGTCAATCGTGCGATTGGACAAATGCGGATGACTCAGTCGTGCGATTGGACAAATGCGGATCGACAATGAAAATGAGGTTGTTCAGTCGTACGAATGAGCAGGCGACTGAGTTCAATTGTGCGTATGAATGTGCAATTGAGTTCAGTCGTGCGATTGAGCCAATCGTGCGATTGAGTTCAGTCGTGCGATTGAGCTAATCGTGCGACTGGAGGCTGCTGGTTTTGAAAATTCGAAGGTTTTTGGTACTTTGACACAATAATACAATTTTGCACGAACCCTAATCTGTCATAAGCCAAAAAACGTGAACTTTTAGATCTGGAGACGTCGAAAACACTGTTTTACTAAAAAAGGTGGTGTTTTTGAATGAAAAACAGGATTTTTACACCGAAACCGATCGAATCACATGCAAAATCAAGAGCCAAAGCTCTGATACCACTTGTTAGGAGGACCGTGTATGTACGGAGTACTAACTGATTCTCCGCGTATACCAGATGAAATAGTGCGGAATCCTATTTGATTGGCGATCCAATCATTGAGAACGCAGTTCAGATCAATCTAACGATTAAAGAAACGTTAAGAACGATTAGAACAAGATCAACTGCGATCTATGAACTTGGAACAGGTTTTCTTGAGTCTCTGGACCGCTAGGGTATGATTATGTTGGTAGGTATTCAAAATGTTACGTTTTTCCACGAATTAGGTGGTATGTATAGGTTAGGGTTTTCTAATCGTATGACTGAACCATTAGCATGGTTCAATCGTGCGACTAACTCATGCGATTGATCAATCCACACGACTGAAGGTTCAGTCGTGCGACTGAGTCAATCTTATGTCTAAATCATGCGACTGATCCAGTCTCCTAGTTTAGTCGTGCGACTGGTCCATTAGCATGAAGTATTCATGTGTATGGTCCATTAGCATGGTCAATTCGCATGAGGACTTCATAAAATTAAGTTTGAACACATTTCTCAATCAGTATTGACTAAGAATTATGTACAACAACCACAAACCTATATAGTTAGTTCACTATAATTTATCACACAATAAACAATGAAACACTAAATATTATAATCATCAATCACATATTGTATTTCATTCATACCCATTCTTTACATATATGTATGACATGATAGACATTTACATTAAGTTCCTAAACTAGTTACATATGTATCAACAAGATTGTCCTCCCCTGCATTGTAGCAGACAGTGCCTTCTCCCCACAGGTTTTCCAATACTACAGCAGATAATCATCATAAAGAACAGGATTGATGGTAAGGGAGGTGGAATGGTTAGACAAATCCAGAAAACGGCAAACCTCTGAGAAACTATCATCTTTCTCAAAGTTCAACAGTTCAATCAGGTTATGTTGCCTGTGAAGTTGTATGGAGAAATCAAGGTCATTTCTTCTACTAAGATTGGCCATTTGAGAAAGCTTAAAGGTGAAGAAAAGGAAGAACAAAGGCAGTTGCAGAGAGAATTCGAAAGTTTTAAAGAGGGGGAAACCATTGGGTTTATATGTGAAAAGGATTTAAGACAAAGTTAACGAAAGAGTATAAACTTTGAAATCTGGATGTCGTTCCCACCTCTGAAAAGGTAAAAAGTAGTTTTTTCCCTCAAAAAGTAGTTTTCTTGGAAGTCGAAAAAGCTTCCAAAGGTAAATTGTCTTCGAAAGTTTTAATAAAAAAGCTTCCGAAGCCAAAATGACTTTAGAAAATTTGCTTCGGAAGAGAACTAAGACTTGAACGTATTGTTCAAAAAGAACAAAGCTTCCGAGATTTAATTTGCTTCTGAAGAGAATTGTCCTTGAACACATATAAGTACCTTAGAGAACAATTAAGCTTGGGAATAGATTTCAGACATTTCTTCCAAAGATAATTTTCTGAGCCAGTTATTTGTTTTAAGGGCATAAGTTTCTTTCGAAGATAAAACTATATCGTCCGAAGCAAAAAGATCAAGATTTTTCAAAAATCTAACGAAAGTTCTTCTAAAAATATTTTCATCCAGAGAAAACAAGAGCTTATGAAGATGATAAAATAGACAACTTAGGACACACAGGTTTTAGAAATAATATGATTTAGTTTTAAGAAAAGCTACTCAAAGTTAATCATCCCAATAGCTTATATAAGATACTTGAATCTTTGTTCATCAAAAGCTTTGATGAACAGATCAGCATATTGTTTATTTGGGTTAACCGTGACCAGTTTGATTAATCCATTTTCAATATTATCTCTATTCAAATGATACCTGATATTGATGTCCTTTGTCCTTGAGTATTGCACAGGATTTTTTGTGATTGAGATAGTATTATTGTTGTCTATGTGGATGGGAGTCTCCTTGAAGTTGAATCCATAGTCCAACATCTAATTTTAAATCCAAATTACTTGAGCACAGCAACTTGCAGCAGCAATGTATTCAACCTTAACAATTGATGTATATACACAGGATTGTTTCTTACTTTGCCAGGAGACAATCCTTCCACCCAGAAATTGACATCCCCCAGATGTAGACTTTACAGTCATATTGCAGCCACCATAGTCACTATTTGTATAAGCATATGGATTAAAGTCAGAGTTCTTTGGATACCAAAGGCCATGTGATCGAGCACCTTTGAGGTATCTTAAATTTCTTTTGACAGTGATTAGGTGTGACATCTTGGATTGGCTTCATATCTTGCACAGATGCAAGTAGCAAACTTGAATTCCTAGAAAGAATTGAGTTCCCCTATGGAACTCATTTCAAGCTTATCTTTCATCACTTTTCAAAGGCTTTATAGTGCTTTGAATTAGTTGAACCAAAGATAATGTCATCTACATATACTTGAACTAGCATATTGTCATCTCTTATTCCTTTGATGAAGAGAGTTCCATCGATAGTACCCCTCTTGTAGCCATGCTGACAAAGATACTGTGATAGAGTCTCATACCACTTCCTTGGTGCTTATTCAGCCCATAAAGATCCTTATCAAGCTTGCAAAAATAACTAGGATGATCATGATCTGCAAATCCCGATGGTTGTTTGACATACACCTCTTCATCAATCACCCCATAAAGAAAAGCACACTTGACATCAAGCTGGTAAACCTTGAAGTTCTTGATGCATCAAAAGCTAGGAATATCCTTAAAGCTTTAAGTCTTGCTACAAGAACAAAGAAATTTGTGTAGTCAATTTCTTCTTCTTGAGTATATCCTTGACAAGTATTCTGGTCTTGTTCTTGATGACAAGTCCTCTATCATCCTTCTTATTCCTAAATACCCATTGGGTTCCTATAGTAGTGTTCCCATGAGGAAGAGGACATAGGTTCCAAACCTTTTTCCTTTTGAATTGAATCGGCTCCTCTTGCATAGCTTCAACCCAACTTCCATCCTTTAGAGCCTCAATAGTTTTCTTTGGCTCTATATGGGACAAGAAACAAGAGTGAAGACAAACATTTGCATCATGGGTTTGTCCTTTTGTTCTTACCCCTGTATCAACATCTCCAATGATGTTTGTGGAAGGGTGAGACTTGTGGATCCTTAGTTGAGGGATCATAGCAAGTTGCTTAGACAGATCTAAACTAGCAAGATTTTGATCTGGCAATGAGGATTTTGTTGGGTTTTGTCACATGTAAAACTAACTAGTTTAACCATTTAAACTTGATAAATCGTAGAGGAATATAGGTTTTAACATATGGTTACCAATCTGAAAATTTTTCCACTTTAAAACATAAACAAAACCCAAGAATAAGGATCAAAATGTAAGTGAAATAATATGCTATCAAACATAACAAAACAACCATAGGGTGTTCATAGAATCAGCCTTTCTAGAATAAGATGTTGTAGATGAAAAGAAGTAGGTGATGATGTTCTTGAATGTGTCTAGCCTTCAAAGGAGGAGGCCTCAAGTAGTGATACCCACAAGGTCTTCCAAACACCTAGTTAGTTAGGGAGCTCAACACCAAAGAACTCTCCTTATAGCTCCTCAATAATCCGAAAATTTCAGCCTTTCTTCTTGCAAAAAATCCGAATTTTCAGCCACACTTTGAGAGAGTTCTTGCTTGAGTTGGTTAGAGAGAAGTGTGTGTGAGAGAAAGGTGAAATGATGGAAGAGTGTTCTAGTGTAAAATGACTTGCAAAAGCCAAGACCAAAAGGGGAGTTCCAATGCCACTATGGGCGGCCGAAATATCCCCTTGAAAAAGGGTTTCCCCCCATTTTAGTTTTTATAAAAAAGTTACACTCTTAGCCCTTCATTTTATAAAATTAAAACCTCTTTTAATTTTATAACAATAACACACTTTTATTTGTTATTAGTTAACCAACTAAATAATGAAACAAACCATTTCTCATGAACAAATTATCCACATAATGTTGTTCTTTTACAAAAGAAACGTTTTAGAAAAACCCATTTTCTAAATTGTCGGTATTTATTTGTTTGATCTTATCAACAAATAAATACTAATTGGTGTTTGTATAGCTTGTTATTGGGTATGACCCGACTTGGATCATAACGTACTAACCACATCAATCTTGTATGTGTCTTAGGAATATAAGGTCCAACAATCTCCCACTTGCACAAGATTCATAGAAGATTGATGCAAGCAGTAAATACCGCCTAACAACGGTTTACTACCCTTAATACGTATGACTAAGTGCCATTCAATAACATCATCCTCTTCATGTACCATACTTGAAAGGTTTTAGGTGAAGCAATCATCTATCCTTTTGTCACAGATGTCATGTTAAATCCTAGAGACACAGAGTGATCATTCTCCATTGATTTAACTTTATCAGGCCTTAGACATCTTACTCTCAACAAATAAGAGGGACAAATCCCGTCTTGACAACATACATCTCTCACAATTACCTTATATCATACCTGAACTCAGACTTATGTACTGACATGTTTTAGAACAATGAAGAGCTAAGTCAAAGTATAATATTTGGTAAATATCAAGACCCAATATGTCTTTCAGATTAGAGGATACCAAATGATGTTCGCCTTTACTCAAAATTACTTATGATCAATCGGGAAGGTTCCATGTAGTATATTTAAGATGCAGGTCAGTCCAATATTTGCATCCCACAAATACCTATGAACTTTGGCAGCAACCTTTTACTCTATATTCATCCATATGAATATCTATCAATCCATGTTCATAATGGCATTACCTTCATACTTATCCCACAAGCATGAACAGTTATGGACATTTTGAGTAACCAATTTACTCATGGATTTTAAACATGCAAAATAGGAATATTAGTTGAATCATTATAACAGAATAATTCATTCAAGTAATGAAGGGTTACTATCTCATTATAGAAATTAAAGATCAAATCCAGTCACTAGAATATTTAAGCCCTATGGCACAAGCATGACTTTCATGCTTCGCCTTTTCAAGAAGCTTCATGAGTGGGCCCGCAATGTTTTGATCCGTGTGAACTTTGCGAATACATATCTTCCCTTTTCAACTTCATCCCTTATGTAGTTGAATCTTCGTTCAATGTGCCAAGTCTTCTGATGTGCACGGGGTTCCTTGATTTGAACAATCGCACCCTCGTTATCACAAAGAATTTCTAGGGGGTCCTGAATGGAAGGGACCACCCCTAGATCAGCAATGAACTTCTTTAACCATGCAGCTTCCTGAGCTGCTAATGAAGCGGCAATGTATTCTGACTCTGTAGTTGATAATGCCACCACATCTTGCTTAGAGCTCTTCCAAGAGATTGCTCCTCCATTCAAGACGAAAATTTACCCCGATTATGATCGTGAATCATCCCGATCAGTTTGGAAACTCACATCCGTGTAACCCTTTACTACGAGTTCTTCCTCACTAGATCCATAGATTAGGAACATATCTTTAGTCCTCCTTAGGTACTTAAGTATTTTCTTAACAACTATCCAATGACTGCTTCCAGGATTTTGTTGGTATCGGCATGTCATGCTCAAAGCGCATGACACGTCTGGTCTAGTGCATATCATTGCATACATGATGGATCCTATAGCAGACGCATACGGGATACCCTTCATTTTGTCTTGCTCATCCTTTGAGCTTGGACATTAGTCCTACTCAATATTGTTCCTCTTTAAATAGGTACGGTACCTTTCTTAGAGTTTTCCATCTTGAACCTTTCCAAGATCTTATCAATGTATGCACTTTGATTCAAACCTATCAACTGCCTTGATCTATCCCTATAGATCTTTATTCCTAAAATATAAGCGGCTTCACCCAGATCCTTATGGAGAAACAGCTTCCAAGCCAGTCCTTTACACCTTCCATGGTTGGAATGTCATTTCCAAATAGTAGGATGTCATCGACATACAATACTAAGAAAATGGTGATGCTCCCACTAGCCTTCTTATATACACATGCCTCATCAACGTTTTTGATGAACCCAAATTTGGTTATTTCTTCATCAAAATAGTGATTCCAACTTCTTGATGCTTGCTTCAATCCATAGATTGATTTCTTTAACTTGCATACTTTGTTAGGATATTTTGAGTTGACAAAACCTTCAGGCTGAACCATATAGACATCTTCCACAAGATAGCCATTTAGAAAAGCAGTTTTGACATCCATTTGCCAAATCTCATAATCATAATGAGTAGCTATGGCAAACAATATCCTAATAGACTTTAGCATTGCAACCGGTGAGAAGGTCTCATCATAATCAACCCCTTGAGTTTGAGTGAAACCTTTTGCTACAAGTCTAGCTTTATAAGTATCCAAGTTTCCATGCATATCGGTTTTCTTCTTGAAAACCCACTTACTTCCAACTATCTTGGAGTTAAGAGGTGGTTCAACCAAGTCCCACACTTGGTTGTCATACATGGATTGCATCTCTACGTTCATGGCTTCAAGCCATTTGTCACAATCCAAATTGGACATTGCATCATTATAGGTGGTTGGTTCATCGGAATCTACCACATAGCATCCATCTACGAAAAATCCATATCTTTCAGGTGGATTACTAATTCTACCAGATCTGCGAATGTTTTGTGTGTATTGATTAACAACTTGATCATTCTCAACATCCTCATGATGAGTGCTAGTCTCAACCAAACGTGCATCGGTTTGTGGTTCTTGATCCTCCTTAAGATCCACAGTTCTACTGTAGTTCCTTCCATAAGGAACTTAGCTTCTAAGAACTCAGCCTTCTTGGCAACAAAATCCATTTGTTCCAAAGGATCATAGAAATAATATCCCATAGAATCTCTGGGATATCCAATGAAGATACACTTAGTGGAACGGCTTTCTAGCTTGTTTGAGGTGGGAGTCTTAACATAAGCTTCACAACCCCATACCTTTAAATATGACAGTGATGGAACCCTTCCATGCCATATTTCAAAAGGTGTCATTTCCACTTTCTTGGTTGGGGCCATATTCAAAATACGGGCCGCAGAGAGCAAAGCGAAACCCCAAAATGATAGAGGCAGTGAGCTTCTAGCCATCATAGATCGAACCATATCTAATAGAGTTCGATTTCTCCTCTCGGACACGCCATTATGTTATGGTGTTCTAGGTGGAGATAGTGTGAGACAATACCACATCCTCTAAGATGGTCTCTAAAGGCATCACTCAGGTATTCACCCTCTATCGTGTGGAGAATTTTTATTTTCTTGTTGAGTTTATTTTGTACTTCATTTTGGAAGATTTTGAACATTTCAAAAGCTTCATCTTTGTGTCTTAACAGTACACATAACCATATCGACTATAGTCCTCGTAAAGGTAATGAAGTATCTTTCATGGTACCTAGTCATTGGCTTAAAGGACCACATACATCCGAATGTATGATGCCTAATAAATCTTTTGCCCGTTCGGACTTGCCACTAAAAGGTGCCTTAGTCATTTTACCTTGTAAACAGATTCACATACATCGAATGAATCATATTCATTTGCTTTTAAAAGACCGTTCTTTTGAAGTGTTTGTATGCGCTTCTTGTTTATATGACCAAGACGGCAATGCCAAAGATAGGTATCACTCAAATCCAATTTGAGTTTCTTAGTGGTGGTTTGGTATAATGAGCTATCATATAATGTGTTTCCATGAACCAATTCATAAATACCATTAACAAGAATAGCTTTAAAATAGAACATGCCACTTAAAAAACATGAATTTCATTCTTAATAAATGACAAACATAACAATATTGTCTTAATTGGGCAACAGAAATAATGTTCCTAGTCAAACTAGGAGCATACAAAATATTGTTCGAAATTGCTTCCAAACCATTTGGAAGCTTCAAGATGTACTCCCCTCGGCCTTCAACTTGAACCTTTGCCCCATTCCCCATGTAGAGGCTTACATCCCCTTCTTAAAGTCCTACTTCTTTTGAACCCCTGCAATAAGTTGAAATGTGAGTTCCACATCCGTATCCAATACCCATGTGTTAGAGGATATTAAATTAAGATCAATATGAATCATGAAAATTGTACCTGAGGTTTCCCCGGCATCCCTCTTTGCTTGCAACTCTTTGAGATGGACTAGGCAATTTCTTGCCCAATGCCCAATCTCCCCACACTTAAAGCATGGGTCATTTGAAGCAACCTTTTGCTTCTTCTCCGCTGGTTTTGGTGGTGGCGCTCTTACCACTCCCTTTCCTTTCCCTAATGTGCCCTTACCCTTGGCAACATTTGCCTTGGTGCGGGGTGAGGCCTCTTCTTGTTCCCACCTTCATTAATGATGAGAACGGGTAAAACCCTTTTACCATGGCCGCCTCAGTAGTTTTGAGCATAGAGTGAAGCTCACTGATGTTCTTGTCCCACCCGTTCATGTTATAGTTCATGACAAAGTTGTCAAACCTTTTTGACAAAGAGTTAAGGATCAAATCCGTAGCCAACTCTTTCGAGATGGTACAATTCAGCCTTTCGAGGCGATCGATGTGACTTTTCATCTTAGGTACATAAGATGAAACAGATTGGGTGTCATCCATACGACACGCATGGAGTGCTCAAACCGTTTCGAAGCACTCAACCCATGCTTGTTGTTGGAACGTTTCTTCAACTGGGTTATCATGTCGTGCTCCATGATGTTCATCCTCCTTTTGGAGATCTAGAGTCATACTTGCCAACATGAGGCAAGACACTTGGACTGAGTCCTAAGTGTATTTCAGCCAATTATTGTAGGCCTCCTCATCATCCTCACTAGGTTGATCGGGAATCGGATCGTCTAATATGTATGATCGTTTCTCTTGCTTGAGAACAATTCTCAAGTTTTGAAACCAATCAATAAAGTTATTATGGTTTAGATGCTCATTTTGGAGAATGGTCCTTAGTGATAGTAGTGAGCGACGGGATTTCATTGCTATTATTATTGGTGGCCATCTACAAAATATAGAAAGTTCAATTTTAGTAATTTCGATATTGTTCATATTTTAATAATTAAAACCTCTTTTAAGTGTCTTACACAATTTTAAAATCTAGAATCCAACGTTACATTTAAATAGTGGTTAGGTGACATTTAATCTAGAATCCAACGTTACATTTAAATAGTGGTTAGGTGACCTTTATCCATTATTTAAATTAACAAGGTACTCAGCATTTTGACAATTGCAACCCTTTGCAACTTCTAGGGTATGAGATCGACTTTAAAACATCATATGTATAGTCGGCATGTTAATCCCATCAACACCTTTGTAAACCATATTGTAGGTGATCCATTTAACATGGTTTGCAAATCAAGTTACCCTACTTGCACACACATGTGAGTTTTCCAACATAAGTGGTTAGGTGATCTTTATCCCACAAATATGGTATCCCCACTTCAAGTCACAAGTTCCCTCAAAATGGTTAGGTGACCTTTATCCCATTAAGAGTTTTCAAATGACTCAAGTGTTGCGCAAAAGGATGTTGTTAAACTTGTTTACGAAAGAAATTTAAAGTTTTCATAATCCTAGTTTAGAAAACTCTATGTACCTTATATTTGCATGCTTTCAAATACAAGGTACCCTATGGTTCACTTTTAATAAAACCTCTTTTATTAAAACCATTAATCCTTTTAATAACCTTTTATTAACCACTTAATGATAAAGAACCATCAAATTTTCAGCTTGTAAAGTTTGTTAATAAGTTTGTTATGCATAACCAAATGTCAACCAAACAACCAAACAACAAACATCCAAACAAGCATAAACATACAAACATGAGTGCATAACCATAGCCACTAATTTGACCACACTTGTTTGCCATCACAAGTGTTGTCATAAGGTCTTTCCTAAGGGTTGAGATGACACATCAAAATGTGTCCACGAACTCCCATTTGAAACCACATCCAAAAGCTTCAAGTGTCCATGTCTTTTGTGTCCTTCTTTGAGTCTTCATCTTGTTCATCTTCTTTTAAAAAAATCATATCCTAATACAATTTTTCTAATAAAATAAATGCACCTAATCTATTTATTACATAACCAAATGAATAAATAAATTACAACCCAAGAGACAAAACACAAAACTACAACCTTTACAAGAATCAAAACCAACATGACATACAACAATCAACCAAAACCAAACACATAAGGCCAAGGCTATGTTATGCACCATAATGAGAAACATATTCAACATCCAAGAACAAAAAATGAACCCATTATTTCAGCCCTAAAGTTTCAGACAACATAAACTAAAACTTTAACGTTTGTCCAAACAACACAATCAACCATTTGACGTAAATCTTTCAAGGTTTACACTAAAGCATGCAAGATTAAACCTTGAAACATAAAGGATTCATATATCCACAACAAAAAAGCCCCTAATGGGTTGAAAAAGTCCATGAAAACTAATTTTTCAAGACCTTTTGAAGCACATATTCCACATAACCGGCTCTAGATGCCATTGTTGGGTTTTGTCACATGTAAAACTAACTAATTTAACCATTTAAACTTGAAAAATCGCAGCGGAATATATGTTTTAACATATGGTTACTAATCTGAAAACTTTACCACTTTAAGACAAACAAAACCCAAGAATAAGGATCAAAACGTATGTGAAATAATATACTATCAAACATAACAAAACAACCATAGGGTGTTCATAGAATCAACCTTTCTAGAACAAGATGTTGTAGATGAAAAGAAGTAGGTGATGATGTTCTTGAATGTGTCTAGCCTTCCAAACACCTAGCTAGTTAGGGAGCTCAACACCAAAGAACTCTCCTTATAGCTCCTAAATAATCCGAAAATTTCAGCCTTTCTTCTTGCAAAATCCGAATTTTCAGCCACACTTGAGAGAGTTCTTGCTTGAATTGGTTAGAGAGAAGTGTGTGTGAGAGAAAGGTGAAATGATGGAAGAGTGTTCTAGTGTAAAATGACTTGCAAAAGCCAAGACCAAAAGGGGAGTTCCAATGCCACTATGGGCGGCCGAAATATCCCCTTGAAAAAGGGTTTCCCCCCATTTTAGTTTTTATAAAAAAGTTACACTCTTAGCCCTTCATTTTATAAAATTAAAACCTCTTTTAATTTTATAACAATAACACACTTGATCAAATAAGTGTGTGACATCATTGATGTTTTCATCAATGGAGTGGTTATCAACATCAAGAAATTCCTGATCACTGTCACCACCACCATGTTCTCCAACATTTAAAGCTTCTTTATTTGAGTTGTGTGCCTCTAAGCTTGAATTTGAAGGCACTCTAGGAACATCAACAGAATTTGTCATTGATGTGCTTGTAGGAGCATCATTTTGCAGGATTTGTTACCACTGGAGCTGAAGATATGACACTTAAAGGTCTAGCTCAAATCTTGGATCAGGATCACCAGCAGTAATATGTCTATAGATTCTGAAACATGCTCACAAGATTTGTTAATTAGTTGGTAACTAAACTAAAATCAAATAGCCAATCAGCACCAGAACCATTCACACTGGGAGTGTGCTCATTGAAAGTCACATTGGTTGTCTCCTCAACTACTCTAGTTTTAAGATTACATACTCTATAAGCCTTAGCTTGGGAAAAGTATCCAATAAAGTGTCCATCGTCTAATTTCTTAGCAAACTTGGCAATTTGATCTTTGGTATTCAAGATGTGCAAGGACATCCAAATGACCAGAGAAAACTAATGAAAGGTTTCCTCTTGTGCCAAAGTTCATAAGGATTCTTATCATGAGTCTTAACCACTAAAACTTTGTTTTGCACATAGCAGGCAGTGTTGACTACCTCTGCCCAAAAGGTGATGGGTAGTTTAGAGTCAGACATCATAGTTCTTGTAGCTTCAATAAGTGTCTTCTTTCCTATCAGCAACACCATTTTGCTAAGGAGTCCTAGGAGCACTATATTGTCTTGTAATACCCTTTTCATCACAAAATGTATCAAGGATTTGGTTCTTGAATTCAGTTCCTTGATCACATTATATGGTTTTGACCTTGTGATTACATGATTCTCAATCTTTAAGATGAAATTCTTTTGAATATCAAGAGTCACATCCTTAGTTCTAAGGAAGAAGACCCATGTGAATCTTGTAAAATCATCTGTGATCACTAAACAATAAAAGGTCCTTCCTAGACTCATTACACTGGTGGAGCCAAATAGATCCATATGTAACAACTGTAAGGGGTAGTGATGGAGTTTCTTTCCATTGGTTTGTGAGATACCTTGTGTTGCTTCCCTTCAGGCATGCCACATAATGGTCATCACTTGTAAACTCTTTCTTTGGCATTCCGGTTACCAAGTCATTCTTAATAAGTTTATTCATTTTTTAAAGTTTACATGGCACATTATTTTATGCCAAAGGAAAGACTCATCACTATTTGCTTTAGATAGAAAGCATGAAATTTCTCTTGAGGGAGATGTTTCTTGCAAATCCATCTTGTACATGTTCCTTCTCCTAGGGGCTCTAAGCAGGATATGCTCATAAGGAATGACCACCCTGGGCTTGAGAAAAATGCACTCATGCTTAGTAAAAAGCATTTTACGACTCTGGTCACAAAATTGGGATGTACTTAGAAGATTGTATCCAAGCTTCTTGACAAAATTTACATTCTCAATGTTGAGCTTACCATTTGTGACCCTGCCCCTTCCTGTAATGTAACCTTCGGCATCTCCTCCAAAAGCAATTGGTCCTCCATCAATTCTTTCAAACCTTTGGAGTAGTGATCTATTTCCTATCATGTGCCTAGAACAGCCACTGTCATTGATCCATACATTTTTGTTTGTCTTGAGTTGTTCCTTCACAAAAGAGATGGTTAGTTACATTTGGAAACCCAAGCCTCATTGGTCTTGGGCTCATCAAAAGAAGTTGAAGGCAATGCAACAGTAATTGATCCTATAGTCATGCTCGAGGGATTATTTGCTTAGGTTGATGAAGAACTTTCAGCCACTTGGTCTTTCTTTGACTTCTACACCACCATTGGAAGTTTAGACTTGACCTTCAATACTTTGGATGTTTTGTTGGCTTTGGATGTTTTGATGACCGGACCTACAGAAGATCTTGCTTTCACTGCAGCAGGCTTCAGTACTTTGGAAGCATTCCGTTCTTCCGAGACCAAAGTGTCTCTCGAAGGAAAGTTTCCACTTGTCTTCTTCTTCATTTTGGAGCTTCCAAAGGAAACAAATTTTCCTTCTGAAGCTTTCTTCTTCTTCTCCAAAATCTTAGAGGTTTCTTTCTTTATGATGGGAGAGTACTCTTTGGATTGTAAACATAATCCTTAGCAAGGTGAGAGATACTCCCACACATAACATAGTCTATTTTCTTCCATCTAGGAGTCTTCTTCTGAAAACATGGCTGAACTTGATCTCTTTCACTCCCCATCTTCATATTTTCAGATGATGTGGCAATTTTGGTGCGTAAGAATTACCTTTGGAGCTTGATGGTGCATGTTGTACAACAATGGTGCACAACTTATCAGCCTTCTTCTTGATGATGGGATGACTTGGACATGAACTAGAACTCTTATTGTTGGAGTTCAAGTTTGTGTCCTCAGCTTTAACCACTTCAAATCCTGTAGAAACAAAGACTTGTTTTTGTGTAGAGCTGAAGGTGGCCTTGATCTCCTAAGCCTTCCTTGCCTTCCTTTTTCTATTTGTGTTCAAGTTCTTTCTCTAGGACTTGGTCATCCCAAAAGCTTTACTCTCCTCAAAAGGATGATGACCCTTCTTAAAATGCTCTTCTTCACTCCTCTTAGAGTCATTCTTCATCATCACCTCTTCATCCTCTTTAGTCAAAGGGTCTATAAAGGGAAGCTCATATTCACATATTCCACACCTAGGAGATCTTACAGACAAGATTGTGTGTGGAGGAGCTATCTCATAAGATCCCAGTCCCTGCTTATTCTAATAACAAACTTTTGCATGCAAGGATGAGGATATCATGTTCTTGAAGGTCTCTTCTTCAAGTACACATTTTTCTGCCCAGGCTTTGCTGATCACAAGCTCAGCCTGGCATTTAGTCAACTTAGTTATGAGGTCCTTGATCTGAGTCCTATAATTTGTATGCTCATGTTTAAGAACCGAAATGGTTTTCTCTAAGTCCTTAATCTTTAACTTATAATCATTTTCAGCCTTTCTGAAATCAGATTTTAAGATATTTAAGGACTCAAGATCAGATCTCATCTCTAAGTTGTAGGACCTGTATCTATTAACTTTAGCAATACATTCAGGAGTCCTAATATGTTCCAATACCTTGGCTTCATCGTGGTCAGCCATGAGTACTTGATTTGGAGATGCATCTTCCACCTGAAAGCTCCAGTTAAAGCCTCCTTCTTCATCAGCAACTACAGCTTGCTGCTTTGGCTTCTCATTCTGGGTAGTTCTCTTAGTGTAGTTTTCTCATTTGCTCTTGGTGCCTTACATTCTCTAGCAGAGTGTCCCATCTGGTTACAGTTGTAACACTTTACCTGCTTTTATCCAACCCAAACTTTTCACTGGCTGCATTAAGGAAACTTCCTCCCTATCCTCTTGTAGAACTTCTTGGCTCTATGAGTGAGAAGAGCCATCTGCTGAACTATCTCCATATACTCCAGATCATCTGGATGGATACAGTTCAAATCTTCAAGGGTGAAGAGAAAGTTTCCTGTAGATTCATCAACAGAGACAAAAGCATGAGAAGAACTTGTTGTAGCTTTCTCTTGGAGTCTTTAGGAAGGTGATGAATGGACCCTTTTGTGAGTTTTCAGGGTAACATTTAAGATGATGTTGAGGTTCTATGCTATCCCTTTTAGTCACATGAAGAGCTGAACTCATTTGATTGCTAGAGTTACCAGATGAGTTTTGCATGTTCATCTCCATCTGGTATCCACTAAGAATACCATACAACTCAGTCAGAGTAAGAGTCTTAAGGTTCTCAGTCCTCTTGATAACAACACCGTAGTGTGTCTATTGTCGAGGATGAGAGGACATAAACTTCCTTACAATGTCCCTATTTTCAAGAGTCACTCCAACATCCACTAGAGTGTCCATAATCTTAACATATCTGAAGTACTATTGAGTCATGGTCTCACCTGTTTTAAAGGTGAAGTTTTTAAACTGCTGCTTGAGAAGGTCCTTCTTGTTCTCCTTGGCTTCAGTGAGCCCTCATACATAAGCTTCAGTTCTTCCCATAGTTTCTTTGCAATCTTGCATTTCTTGAAGCCTTTGTAGATAGAGTTTTGAAAAGCAGTTTGAAGGGTTGTCATGGTTTTTTGATCAATCTCTATTCTCTTCATGTCTTCATCAGAGAAATCAGCCACAGCCTTTGGAATCATACCACTACCAGTAGTAGAAGAGGTGTTTGGTATGTAAGGTCTTTCAACAATAGAGTCCCACATCCTGGAGTCTTGAGACCTGATAAAGCCTTCCATTCTTTGACACCAAGTATCAAAGTCTTCAGGAGTGATTAGTGGAGACTTTTTCATAGTTCCAGTTTCCATATCAGCCTTGATGATAGCTGCCATTTAAGTTGTTAAGTGTTTTGTGTGTGTGAGGAATCTTAAGATGGTGAGATCTTATATCAAGAGCCTGGAAAGCTCTGATACCAAATGCAGGATCGTTAGAAGGGGGTGAAGCACTTTACAACACACAACATAACTAAGGAGATTTCTTTAGAACACTTAACAGATCAAATAAGGAACTGGTTAACTACTAGATGCTAAGAACACAAGTAAAAGAGAGACAAAACAAGATAGCAACACACGTATTTGGTTTTCAAGAATGCAGTATATTACTTCTCAAGTTCTATTACAAAGTGTTACAAAGCATATTGAAAAGTTACAAGTACTTGAGATACTTATACTACATCCTACAGCCGGCCATAGTTTGAAGGCCAGCTGGATACATAAGACTAGACAACAAAATCAAATATAGAGTCAAAAGGCAGATTGCCTTTTGACTTGTGACTATAACATGTCATTAGCTCACATCCTAATATATTACAAAAAGGATAAAGTACATAAAGTAGAAAGCTCAGACTTAAGACCTCAATGTACATTTGAAAGGATCAGTGATCTCAAGTTTGATGGATTAGAGTGTAACGCAGCGGATTAAGAACAAGAATTAGACAAATTATAGCAAGAATATGATATTCGTATGCATTAGAACAAATACGTTGTAACGAGAGAATATATTTCTGTGAAAAGGAATGTTTCAATAATATCAAATGTTTCTGCTCAATCACTCATCGATTACAAATAGGTTGACACTCCTTATATAGAGTGCAATCACTGCTGATATCACGGGATAGTGACATCTGGCAGATTTATTACAAAATAACTAAAACTTAACAACTACTGAAATGTTCACAACTACTGAGAACATATCAGAGTGCTAAGTACAAAACATAAAACTACTGATACGAAACTACTGAAACTACAACGACTGAAGAACAAGCTCTTCAGTCGTTTAACAAAACTACTGAAAAAAAACATAAAACTACTGAAAGAAAACCGTCACAACTACTGAAGAAGACCTCTTCAGCTGTTGTGACAACATCTGATACTTGGTCTTCAGCCAGAGTACCTGAGATGTACACCTTGCAGCAGCAATGTACTCTGCTTCAGCAGTTGATGTAGCAACTGAGGTCTCCTTCTTACTCTGCCAAGAAATCAAGCAGTTGCCTAAGAATTGGCATCCTCCAGAAGTGGACTTTCTTGTCAACTTACATCCTGCATAGTCACTGTCAGAAAAAGCAACTAATTTACCAAAATGTCTAGTAGAATACCATAAACCTAGAGATGGAGTGCCTTGCAGATATCTAAAGATCCTCTTGACTGCAATCAAATGAGACTCCTTAGGTGCAGCCTGAAATCTAGCACAAACACATGTAGCAAACATAATATATGGTCTAGAAGCTGTTAAGTACATCAAGGACCCAATCATACATCTGTAAAGTGTTTCATCAACCACTTTACCTTTCTGATCTAATCCAGTTGTGTCGTGTTGCACATGGGAGTAGAACAGGGCTTACACTTTTGTAAATCAAACTTTTCCAAAAGATCTTTTGTGTATTTGGACTAATGAATGAAAATTCCATCAGCCTTTTGTTTGATTTGCAAACCCAGAAAGAACTGTAATTCTCCCATGGCACTCATTTCAAACTTCTGTTGCATCAACTTTGTAAAGGCATCACACAACTGTGGATCAGAGGATGCAAAATAATATCATCTACATAAATTTGAACAAGTGGATTATGTTGCCCAGATTTCTTAATGAATAAAGTCTTATCTATGGAGCCTCTAGTGAAATTATTTTCCAGAAGAAAGTTTGATAATGTCTCATACCAGGCTCTAGGAGCTTGTTTCAACCCATAGAGAGCCTTATCAAGCTTATACACCCAATTAGGATGTTTATTGTCCTCAAAACCTGGTGGTTGACATACATAAACATCTTCTTTAATTTTTCCATACAAAAATGCACTTTTGACATCCATTTGAAAAACTTTAAGGTTGTGATAAGCAGCATAAGCTAAAAACAATCAAATTGCTTCCAGTCTGGCTACAGGGGCAAAGGTTTCATTATAATCAATACCTTCCTCTTGTGAAAACCCCTGTACAACCAGTCTGGCCTTGTTCTTAACAATAAGCCCATTTTCATTAGTTTTGTTCCTAAACACCCATTTAGTGCCTATTGCACACTTACCTGGAGGTAGAGGAACCAGTTCCCACACTTGCTGTTTCTTGAACTGAAGAAGCTCAAGCTGCATGGCTTCAACCATCCATTGTCCCTTAAAGCAATGTGATAGTTCTTTGGCTCTTGCTGACTAATGAAGAGAGCATAGAAGCAGAAATTTGACAATTGACTTCTTGTTGAAACGCCAGCATTCATATCACCAATGATTTGAGACATAGGGTGATTCTTCAGATCTTGGTACACAATAAGATCAGTGCAAGTGTTTGTAGCAGGCTCAGTAGCAACAGATGGTGATGGTGAAGCATTTCCTTGAAACCAATCAGTAGATGGTAATTCAAAGGAAGTTGAAGTTGTAGAAATCTCATCAGCATTTGTTGTGGATTGTGCTACTGAAGCTACAGGAACATCAGGTCTAGCTGAATCAGGCAGTTCATCACTAAACTTGAAAAGGTGATTACTGATATCATCATCATCATCAGTAGCACCAGATGGATGACTAGCTATAGAAGATGATGGATTCATATGATCTGCAACAGCAGGTGGTTGATAAGGAACATATTGCAGAATGTCCAGATCAAACAACCTCACAAGGTTTTGTGGAATTGTATCCTTAGGGGATTCATTGAACTTCACATGCAAGGTTTCTTCAACTATCTTTGTCCGACAGTTGAATACTCTATAAGCCTTGGAAGTGGATGAATACCCAACAAAATACCCTGCATCCACCTTAGAATCAAACTTTTGGAGTTGATCCTTTGTGTTGAGAATGTAACAGGGACACCCAAATGCTCTAAAGAATGAAATCAAAGGGGCCAAATAATGAAGAACTTCATATGGAGTCTTCATCAACCTCTGATTTACTAGAACTCTATTCTGTACATAGCAAGCTGTATTGACAGCTTCAGCCCAAAAAGTCAGTGGCAGACCAGAATCGGCCAACATGGACCTTGCAGCTTTAGTGAGGGTCCTGTTCTTTCTCTCCACTACTCCATTTTGCTCTGGAGTCCTTGGGATGCTATACTGCCTCTTGATTCCCTTTGACAAGTAAAACTCATCAAGAGTGTGGTTTCCGAATTCAGTACCATTGT
This sequence comes from Flaveria trinervia, assembly GCA_025506515.1. NCBI lineage: Eukaryota > Viridiplantae > Streptophyta > Magnoliopsida > Asterales > Asteraceae > Flaveria > Flaveria trinervia. Next base: position 15,163,648 of record CM046458.1, on the reverse strand, counting down.
CACTCCTCACACACTTAACTGGTAGGGAATACTGCTTCTCAACATGTAACACAAAGTTCATAATGGATTGAGCAGCCTCATCCTTTGAATGCAAGAAGAAGGTCCATACATATCTAGAGTAATCATCCACAATTACCAGACAGTATTTCTTCTTTGTCATACTCATTACCTTCACAGGACCAAAAAGATCCATGTGCAGTAGTTGTAAGCAGACATTAAACTTGGATTCTTCTATGGTTGGGAATGAAACTTTATGTTGTTTCCCTTTTAAGCATGCAGTGCAGATTTCATCATAATTGAACTCCTTTATTGGATGACCTCTCACTAAACTCTTGTGGATCAGCTGATTCATGTTTTTGAGATTAACATGACCCAGCCTTCTATGCCACAGTTTAGATTCTTGGAGAAAGGCCTTGGAGAACAAGCATGGATGGCCTCTTACTCAATTTCTTTGACGGATCCAAGGCATATACTTCCTATCCTGTTGGCCTTCAGGAGAGTATTATCATCCAGTACTTTGTCAATCAGGCTCAGAACCTTAGAAGACAGAATCCTACAGTTCTGGCTTGTGAAAAGAGCAACATGTCCTTTGTCACACATCTGACTGACACTCAACAGATTGTATTTGAGATTCTCCACATGGTTGACATCATCAAATCTAATATCTCCATTAGACACAAATCCCTTTCCAATGACGTACCCTTAGCATCATTTCCAAAAGAGACAATTCCTTCTTTCCCTGAGAGTAATCATGAAGAAGAGAGCTGCTCCCAGTCATGTGCATGGATCCTCCATTGTCCACATACCAGATGCTTCTTTGGCATGCTGAAGAACCCTGCACAATCATAAGAAACTAGTTAGCTTTGGAGACCCAAACCTTTTTGGTTTTGGGACTGACTTTATCAATAGATTTAACCATAGCTGGTTTCTCATGATTAACAGCTGATGAAGATGGAGATGGTGCTGAAATAGATTTGGACCTGGAATTCCTCTCCAGTGGTTTGGTCACAGTGGCTTCAAGTTGGTTAACTCTCCCCAACAGATGCTGAACCATCATAACAAGCTATGTCTGATTTGAAGCTCGAGCTTTCAGTTCATTTGACACTCCAAAGCTTGTTTTTGATGAGTTCCTATGACCCACCATTTCCTCCTTCTTAGATTTCACAGACTTAGTCTTATGTTTATCATGAGGAAAAAATATCAGCTGTCTTCTGATAAACCGTATACTTCCTAGTGGATTGGGTAAGGCCTTGGGTTTATCAGGTTGAGATGATTATGGTCAAACTTGGTCTCAAACTCAGTTTTCATTTTATTTATTTCTAGTTTAATGAGCTCATCCCTTTGGAGCTTTAAACCCTTTTTGTACCAACATTCATCAGATAGATGATTGAATTTACCACAAATTTCACATGGTTTATTCTTCATCTTGGACATCTTTACTGCTGAAGTGGAAACTACTGAAGTGTGATCTTTAGTACTTTCCTCCTATCAGTACTAGGTACTAAAGGATTTGTAACAGCTGAAGACTGGAATTCAACTGTTTTCCATCCGTCCTAATAGACTATTTGATGGATTCCTTAGCAGTTGTTAGTCTTGTATTTCAACTGATTTGAAATGCTTTTCAGATGTTGGGTCTCTTTCAGTACTTGGGGTACATTGAGGAACAACATCTGAAGTACTCAGCTTCATATGAGTCTCAGTACTTAGACCATCAGTCAATTATTTGTTGAGATCTTAACACTGGTTTCATTCTCTGATCTTAGATTATCATTGGAGAATGACTCACACGATAATGTGGTTTGGAGATTGCTTTCACTTTCAGACTTAACTATGGAGTTAGGAGTAAAGTCTATTGGTGGAGCAGTATGGTTGTAACCAATGCCAAACTTCACATTTGAAGCAGTTTGCTTGCTAAGAAGCATTTCAAATCCCTTGCATGATGAGACCCAGCGTTCACACTCAACTTGGGTCACTGCAAGTTTTTCTTTGAGACTCCTGTGGTCTTCCAGAATAATCTCTAGCTTGGTCTTTTCATCATTTAATTGGCATTTAAGCTTATAAATCTCATCACTTTTACTGTTAAGAGCAGACTCATACTCAGCTTTTCTTTTGAAAATGGTTTTCTCAAACTCAAGTTTTTGATTTATTAATGCTACATTTTCCTCTCTAATAGAGACAAAGGCAACTATGCATGATTCAGAACATAACTTGGCTTTAGCCTCTGAAGATACCTGAGTTACCTGTGAAGATGATGCATTTGAACAGGAACCCTCAGTAGACTCCAGGGCCATGAGAGCAAGATTTCCAAAAGGGTATTCACCACCATGTTGACTAGCACCAGCATAGTATTGCTCAGTGTGACCAGACAAGTTATCAGGTAAGCTACTCCAGTCAACGACTCCAGGTGTGAAGAAGCTATGATGAGGTTGTGATTGAGATGGAGATGGTTGAGGTTCTGGTAGTGTATGAGATTGTGGTACTATAGGAGATTGAACTTGATTTGACTGTGGCATATAATAGCAGGGATAAGGATATGGCATTTGACCCTGAGGAACAAAATATGCAGGAGATTGAGGGTGTAATGGATGACTAGAACCAACAGAATGTTGCCCTTTGGATTGTAAATTGTTATTTGGAAAAGTCAAAAAGGGTGCAGAAGTGTTAGATCCAGTTGATCTACACTCTCTTGCAAAGTGTCCAAGCCTGTGGCATTTGTGACACTTCAACTTGCTTTTGTCAAAACCGACTTTGGTTTTGTCAGAGAGTCCAGGAAATTTCCTGCCAGTTCTCTTGTAGAATTTCTGAGATCTGATATTGATCAAGGCCATTTGGCTCAAAATATCCATCTCTTCTAAATCATCATCAGCAATGCCCTTCATATCATCCATGATAAAGCATAGATTGTCACTATTATTACCAGAATGACAATCAACACTCACAAAGGCATGATTATAATAGTTTGAGGTGAAATCATATGCTCATCATAGTGGCATGCTGATCCTGCATACTCTGACTCATGACTTACCAAGGCAGTGTTTCCTGGTACAAAATCATCAGTGAGCTTTCCAGATGATGACAATTTTCGTTTCTGTTCTATCTCTCTCTCAAATGTGAGCAATTTCCCATGGAGTTGGGTGAGAGATAGTTTGTCCAAATTTGCACTGGAGCGTAGGACAATAGTATATGTGTCCCATCTCTCAGACAGTGATCTGAGAAATCTGTTATTCATCTGGCTATTTGTGTACCCATGTTTGACCATTTTTAATTCAGAGATCAAACAAGAGAACCGCTCAAACTGTTGAGTCAGTGTCTCACCCTTCCTATGAGAGAATGTCTCATATTGTTGGGCAAAGATTTCTCTATTATTTGCCAAGACCTCATCTGTTCCTCTAAATTGTTCTTTCAAGGCATTCCAGAGGTCATGGGCAGTTTCATAATGCATTAGCCCAGAATAGATTTCATTGGGCAGTGCCATGGCCAGAATTCCATGGGCTTTTGCATCAATCTCAAAAAATTTCTTATCCTCATCTGAGTATTGCTCCCTCCTCTTCGAAACCATTTGATTGGTTTCCGGGTTATTCACCATAGGCTTGTGTGGACCATGTACCACAGATGTCCAACAACCTGAGCTGTTAAGAGACAGGTGATGGAGCATTCGTCGTTGCCATATGTTATACTCACTCCTAACCAGCATTGGAGGCTTGGTTGAGGAACCAGTATTGTGAGGATCATTGGAAGGAGTAGTCATTTTAGGTCCAAATACAATTTAATTCAAGCTTTTAAAAGATTTTACACAGACCACAACAGACTCAATGAAAACCAAGAATAAATCTCAGGATGAATGGCCAAAAACACAAAAAATTCAATCTCTATAACCGTTTCTTGCAAAAATGCTAATTCAATCAAACTTGGATCTTGGATAGTAGTTTCAATGATCAATTATTAGATCGATCAATGATTAACCTGCTCTGATACCATTTGACAGGATCAGTGATCTCAAGTTTGATGGATTAGAGTGTAACGCAGCGGAATAAGATCAAGAATTAGACAAATTATAGCAAGAATTTGATATTCGTATGCATTAAGAACAAATACGGTTGTAACGAGAGAATATATTTCTGTGAAAAGGAATGTTTCAATTATATCAAATGTTTCTGCTCAATCATTCACTGATTACAATTAGGTTGACACTCCTTATATAGAGTGCAATCACTGCTGATATCACGGGATAGTGACATCTGGCAAATTTATTACAAAAATAACTAACACTTAACAAACTACTGAAATGTTCACAACTACTGAGAACATATCAGAGAGTGCTAAGCACAAAATATAAAACTACTGATGCTAAACTACTGAAACTAAACTACTGAAACTAAACTACTGCAACTAAACTACTGATTACAAAACTACTGAAAAGGGAAAATATAAAACTACTGAAAGAAAACCGTCACAACTACTGAAGAAGACCTCTTCAGCTGTTGTGACAACGTCTGATACTTGGTCTTCAGTACTTGTCTTCAGCACTTGTCTTTAGACTTTTTCTTCAGCACTTGTGTTTTCAGACTTTGTCTTCAACACTTGTGTCTTCAGACTGTCTTCAGCTCTTGTGTCTTCAGACTTTGTCTTCAGCACTTGTGTCTTCAGACTTTGTCTTCAGCACTTGTCTTCAGACTTTGTCTTCAGCACTTGTGTCTTCAGACTGTCTTCAGCACTTGTGTCTTCAGACTTTGACTTTAGCACTTGTGTCTTCAGACTTTGTCTTCAGCACTTGTGTCTTCAGACTTTGTCTTCAGCACTTGCGTCTTCAGACTGTCTTCAGCTCTTGTGTCTTCAGACTTTGTCTTCAGCACTTGTGTCTTTAGCAGTTGTTGTGACGTCTGTGGGACTTAAAGGTTTTTCTGATCCGGCTCATTGGTTCTTTTGGTCCAATAGAGGGTAGCCCAGGTTCCTTCTTGTCATCATCATCAGACACAGAGGTTGACTTCTTTTTCCATAAGCCAGATTTGTGCAATGCCTGTTTGTGATACACAGTCGACTGGCTAACGGGTTGAACTTTATGTGCACTAGTTCTTCTAGGTGGTTTTGTAGACCACACATTATGCATGTAATGTTAGTCTTTTGGGAATGTGAGGTTTGCTGTTTCTTGGGCTTCTTCTCTTCATCAGAAACTTTTCCCTTCAACTTCTGATCCTTTGGCAGGACAAGAGTGCTGGTATTACACTCCTTTCCTGAATCAGAAGTACCTAACACTTGGAATCCAGCTGAGATAATGACACCTTTCTGCTTTGGGTCAATCTTCAGCTTGGACTCAACCACCTTCTTGGTAGTTCTTCTAGCAGCTTTAGCTTTGCTTCTTCTAGACTTAGTGGTTAGGGTTTGATCTTCACAAGAGGATATGGGTATATCTACCTGTTCCTTCCCTGTGGTGGCCACTATTGTTGCTTCATCCTTCAACTCTAGTGAGGAAGGGTCAGTAATTAGAACCTTTTGCTCCTCAGTACCACATCTAGGTTTTCTAATAGAATCATAGGAGTGTGGTGGAGCAATTTCATTGGTTCCCAACCCTCATTTGTTCTGATAACAGAGTTTGGAATGGGAGGATGATGCAAGAATAGCTTGGAAGTTCTGCTCAGAAATAGCATGCTTCCTAGCCTGAGCCTCAATAGTGACAAGCTGGGCTTGAGCCTCAGACAATTTTGATATTAGGTCCTTGATTTGAGTCTTGTAGTTAGTGTGTTCATGTTTTAAAAGAGACAGTTTTCTCTAACTCCTCAATTTTCTTTTGATAGTCAAATTCAGCTCGTTTAAAATCAGATTTTAAGATATTTAAAGACTTAATATCAGATCTGATTTCCATATTGTAATCCTGATAAAGTTTAACTTTAGCTATACAGGCTGGAGTACATAGATGTTCATATACCTGGGCATCATCTGTTCTGACAATGAGAGCTTGAGAAGAAGTCACATCCTGTACCATGAAGCTCCAGTCAACTTCTTGAGCTATTGCAGCTATTTCAGTTGACTTTTCAGCGGGCTTTAAGGTTGAGGGATGTGTGGAGGCCTGTGGGGTTCCTGGATTGGTCTTGGGAGCCTTGCATTCCCTTGCAAAGTGACCCAATTGGTTACAGTTGTAACACTTTGCCTTGTTCTTGTCAAACCCAAACTTGCTAGTAGTTGGGTTTTGAGGGAATTGCCTTCCAGTTCTCTTAAAGAACTTCTTTGCTTTATAAGTTAAAAGAGCCATCTATTGGAAAATGTCCACGTACTCTACATCGTCTACACTGAAACACTCAAGATGATCAAAGTAGTATTGAAAATCACCAGAGTGTCCATTTCCTGAGACAAAGGCACAACTTTCCTGAAAGGAAATGTGTTGAGCCTGTTGAGACCTTGGAGTCTCAGGGTAAGTGATGTATGGTCTAAAGGAGCATGATGGCTGCTGCTAGGTCAGGTAATGCTGGGGTTATGGGGGTAATGAGCCTTCAGCAACCATTAAAGCGTTGCTAGCAGGAAGACTCATGGGTCTGCTTGTTTAGTGGCCCTTCTTACTCTCCATCTCTAGGCGATATCCATCGAGGATGCCAAAGAGTTCAGTCATGGTGAGGGTGTTCAAGTTTTCTATTCTCTTGATAGAGACAGTATAATGTCCACTCGTTTGGAAGAGCACTCATGAGCTTTCTAGTAAAATCTCTAAGTTCAAGAGTGATCTTCACAGCCTAAAGAGAAGAGATAAGATCTTGACAGGATCAGCGATCACAAGTTTGATGTATTAGGATTCAAAGCAGCGGAATACAAACAGGAATTAGACAAATTGTAGCAAGCAATCGATACTTGTATGCATTAAGGGCGCATACGGTTATAGGGAGAGAATATATATTTCTGATTTCAAGGAATGTTTATAGATGTAGAATATTTCTAATCAAATCATTCGTTCATTCCATTCATTCATGTATGTTACAATACGTTGTCACTCCTTATATAGAGTGCAACAATCACTGCTGTTATCACGGAAAGTGACAACTGGCAGATCTAATACAAAAATAACTAATTCTTAACAAACTACTAAAATGTTCACAACTACTGAGAACATATCAGCGTGTTAAGTACAAAATATAAAACTACTAAAACTACAACGACTGAAGAACAAGCTCTTCAGTCGTTTTACAAAACTACTGAAACATAAAAATATAAAACTACTGATATCACAACTACTGAAGAAGTACTCTTCAGCAGTTGTGACAAACTACTGAGGCTTCAGTACTTGATCTTCAAACTTTGACCTTCAGGTGTTTCATCAGCTGATGACTTCAGTAGATATCATCAGCTGATGTCTTCAGTCTTTGTCTTCAGACTTTGTACATCAGTTGTTGATCTTCAGCACTTGTAAACTCTTCAGCTGTTGTACTTCAGTACTTTGGTCTTTCAGCTTCAGCACTTGTGTTCTTCAGCTGTTGTACTTCAGCACTTTAGTTCTTTAGCTGTTGAGGTCTTCAGCACTTGATCTCCAGCTGTTGAAGTCTTCAGCACTTGTCAAACTACTGATGAGGCTTTCAGCAGTTGTTGTGATACCATGTGGGACTTGGAGGTTTTCTGATCTTGGCTCATTGGTTCTTTTGGTCCAACAAACTCCCCTGAACCAATGCAGCCAAAACCTCTAACTTATTTATTATCCCACTTATTGTTGGCAAAATGTTGGTCTTTTTCCTTCTTGATCAGTAGAGAAGATGACCCATGTAAGCTCTGGCCTGGGAAGAAATCTCAAATATTTGTTTGGCAGAGTATGAATGGGAACTCTGTTTTGGGGAACTGGACACAGAGTTGTTATCCCATTCATGAGATTTACTTCCCCATAATGAGTCTGTATGACTCACGAACATAGGCCTCAAGGAGAACAACTTGTTCCTCCTGAGAGAGTTCTTCTGCTCCTCCTTCGAAGAAGAACTCTGGACCATAGTACTCTGATAAGTACTTCATGGTCCTGCCATTTTTCAGCTCCACCGTAGTTACCTCCCTATATATAAATTCATCAGGATGGTTGCCTTCAAGGAGTAACTGGAGTTCATTCTTCTGGATGTCTTCAAGCTTCTTATATAGCAACCCCTTCTTTATCATCTTGTTTTCTAGTAAAGCTTGAGGGGTCTTCTTTGCTTGGTGAGCTTTCTTGAATTCATCAATGATTTCCCAAGGTGAGACTACAACGGCCAACATGATGGTAGACTCTATTGTTTTTCGTACCTGGCCGTTGTATCTGTGTGGGATAGTTCTTTTATGGATTCTAGAACTCACCCTGGGGTCTGGCCATACTCTCACTCTCTCCTTCTGATACTGAAAGGTGTGCCTGAGAGTGTACAGCCTTTGAGCATGCCCTTTCATGGCTTGAATAGATGATGACTGAGGAAATTCCTTGTCAACCATCTTCAACAGTTGCTCATCGTGCTGTTTCTGCTGTTCTTCTTCTTCTATCTTGACTCTGACCATTTCCCTTTGAGAGTCAGGTGTGATCATGGGTTGACTTCGGGGTTTTGGTAGCTTCAGAACATTAGAGAGTGGCAGACTATCATCTTCATCCTCCTCTTCTTCTTCTTCTTCCATCCTCAGCACCCTTCTCCTCCTTCTGGGTACATCACTAGATGATGGTTGGGTTGGTGAAGGAATTGGTTTTGAAGAATGAGGATGTTTGGATTTTGGCTTAGAGATTGGTTGGGAGATTTGAGGGATAGGATCTGTTTGAGTGGGTGGAAGGGAAGGTTGATCTAGCATCTTTGTAGTTAGTTTCGCCTTTGTGAGTTTAGCCATCTCTAACCTTTTACCAGCCCCAGCCTCATCAAGGGCTTCCACAATAATCCCTTTGTTGAATTGCTCAGACAGACAGATTCTGGTGGCTATAGCCAGAATGCTGTCCCTGGTCCATGCGCGAATCTCCACTAACGATCTTCCTAACTATTTTGCAATGAAGTGGATCATTATTTCCAATCTCTCTTTCTCAAGAGCATCATACCCTGCCCATCGGGTTTGTATCTCTTATACTTCTAACCTTCTGATCTCACTATCCAGTGTGGCTGTGTCAAACCCCTGCCTGAAGAGTTGTTCAATTATTTTATCCATGGATCGGCTGTGTGTAGTGTCAGCTTCTTTGACCAGCTCCTCCAAGGATTTGTCTTCAGCAGTGTGATCATCAGCACTTCTCTTTCGCTTGTAAGTGAGCAGAGGTTGCTTTTCTTTCTCCTCCTCTTGGGCTTGCTTCTCTTCCTTCTTCTCCTCTATTCTTTTCCTCTTCTTTCTTTCACTGCAGTACTCTCCCCCCTTTTTGGTTGCATTGGAGGAAGGGGTTTGTACCACAGAAAGAGTCTTTTGGACAGCAGCATCAACCAAGGGCTGTAAAGTTGAGGAAAGCCTCTCATCAATGGCTTTAGTCACAATATCAGTGATTATGGGTGTGATGAGAGGGAGGGAATTTTGAAGTACAGCACCTATTTGCTCAGGAGGGTTCTGTTCCTGAGAAGTAGGGCCTGAAGCAGAGGCAGGTGGTTGAGTTTGGAGTGGCTCAGTGTTTGGGAAACCTTCAAGTGAAGGTGCCATCTGTGGGTGGGTAGAGGCAGATGGTCTTTCTCCTTGTGAGAGTTGGTCAAGTAGGTTTTGCAGCCTACTGACTTTCTCTTCAAGGATTGTGTTCTGGGCAAGAACATCATAGAAAAAGCCCAGGTCATCATCAGCCGAAACTGAATCATCTGACCTCCTGCTTAGAGCAGGATTTACATGCACTGGGTGGAGACCAGTTGGTGCATGTGCCCCTTGTGCTTGGTACTGGGGACTTCCAGCCTCAGGACAATGTCCATCATCAGCTGTTGCCTCTAGTGAGGTCTTAGCAATGTTACCAGCCTCACTCTGGTCATGTGCTGAGTCAGAGGAGGTGGCAGCCTCACTAGATATTCTAAGCTCCTTGTCTACACCAGGAGATAGAAGTGGGAAACCCCTGTGCTGTGGGTTCTCAAGTGCACTGTGTTCCTCCCCCTCAATTGTAGAGGTATTCCCAGTAGTAAGTGGTTTCTGGGGAGGGGTGAGGAGTGCAATTGAGTCAGCACTTGTGCAACTATTAAAGTTGGGCTGTGAGGGGCGGTTGTTTGGGGTGAAGGGATAGAAGCAGTGTGCACCTGGGGAGGTTGGTGCTCTTCAATGGCAATCTCCTCAAGTGAGGAAGATCCCAGATATGTAGGTGCCCCTTGTGTGGTTGCTGCAGGCTCCTGTTGAGAGGAAGCCTGAGCGGCTATGGCTGGAGGAGTCATTGTATCCACTAGGGGGTTTGGACTAGTGGATATATCCTGCGTTTGTGTTGCAGGGGCATCCTCAGGGGACTCAATTCCCTGAGTAGCCGTTTTGGGTTTCTTTTTGGTGGGTTTGGTGGGGACTTTGGATTTGGAGGTGGTGGCTGTGGGTTCCAGCTGCGTGGGTTTTCGTAGCTTGGCAGCCATTTTGAGTGTCCGGTCAGAGTTGGGCCTGGAGTATACTTCCAGCAGAACAGCCGTAGCAGGGACTCCCAAGCCAACAAGTCCCTCAACATTAAGCTGGTTTGTCATGGGCAGTTTCATAATGCATTAGCCTAGAATAGATTTCATTGGGCAGTGCCATGGCCAGAATTCCATGGGCTTTTGCATCAATCTCAAACAATTTCTTATCCTCATCTGAGTATTGCTCCCTCCTCTTCGGAACCATTGATTGGTTTCCAGGTTATTCACCATAGGCTTGTGTGGACCATGTACCACTGATGTCCAACAACCTGAGCTGTTAACAGACAGGTGATGGAGCATTCGTCGTTGCCATATGTTATACTCACTCCTAACCAGCATTGGAGGCTTGGTTGAGGAACCAGTATTGTGAGGATCATTGGAAGGAGTAGTCATTTTAGGTCCAAATACAATTTAATTCAAGCTTTTAAAAGATTTTACACAGACCACAACAGACTCAATGAAAACCAAGAATAAATCTCAGGATGAATGACCAAAAACACAGAAAATTCAATCTCTATAACCGTTTCTTGCAAAAATGCTAATTCAATCAAACTTGGATCTTGGATAGCAGTTTCAATGATCAATTATTAGATCGATCAATGATTAACCTGCTCTGATACCATTTGACAGGATCAGTGATCTCAAGTTTGATGGATTAGAGTGTAACGCAGCGGAATAAGAACAAGAATTAGACAAATTATAGCAAGAATATGATATTTGTATGCATTAAGAACAAATACGGTTGTAACGAGAGAATATATTTCTGTGAAAAGGAATGTTTCAAATCAAATGTTTCTGCTCAATCATTCATCGATTACAAATAGGTTGACACTCCTTATATAGAGTGCAATCACTGCTGATATCACGGGATAGTGACATCTGGCAGATTTATTACAAAAATAACTAAAACTTAACAAACTACTGAAATGTTCACAACTACTGAGAACATATCAGAGTGCTAAGTACAAAACATAAAACTACTGATACGAAACTACTGAAACTACAACGACTGAAGAACAAGCTCTTCAGTCGTTTAACAAACTACTGAAAAGGAAAACCATAAACTACTGGAAAGAAAACCGTCACAACTACTGAAGAAGACCTCTTCAGCTGTTGTGACAACATCTGATACTTGGTCTTCAGCACTTGTGTCTTCAGACTTTGTCTTCAGCACTTGTGTCTTCAGACTTTGTCTTCAGCACTTGTGTCTTCTGACTTTGTCTTCAGCACTTGTGTTCAGACTTTGTCTTCAGCACTTGTCTTCAGACTTTGTCTTCAGCACTTGTGTTCAGACTTTGTCTTCAGCACTTGTCTTCAGACTTTGTCTTCAGCACTTGTGTCTTCAGCTGTTGTGGACTTCAGCAGTTGTTGTGACGTCTGTGGGACTTAAGGTTTTTCTGATCCGGCTCATTGGTTCTTTTGGTCCAACAATGTACAGTTTTCCAAAAGCATGTACCTTTTCACCAACTTATGAAAGTTGGTGAGTCAATCAGAGTTGCAACGGAAATGTGGTCTAGCTTTATGGAAAAGTACATCAGATAATAGTATGTGCATAAAAGTCTTCGGAAGAAATCTGTCTTCATAAATTGGCTTTGAAGGACTTTGTCTCTGAAGCTTCGGAAGACTTCATATTTGGCTTCAGAAGATATTTGTCTTGACTTCGAAAGATTTTACACCTAGAGTATTTCTGGTGTGAGGTGTAAAATTTCCAAAGCATTTCTAATTTAGTAACTTAGTGCATGCATGTAGAGAGACTTTGGATGCTCTGAATGTTTTGCCTGCACCAGACTTGTTGGAATCCTTACAAGGTTGTGTAGCAGTGGTACAAAAACTGATTAGTCATCTTCTTGCTGCTGGGATGAGTTGAAACTAAACTAGAACTTCAGGTACTAGAGTTTAAGTTAGTATCTTTAATTTTTACCACCTCAAATCATGTAAAGATAAAAACTTATTTCTGCTTAGAGTTGAAAGTGGCATTGATCTCTTGAGCCTTCTTTGCTTTTCTTTTGCTTTTTCTGATCAAGTTCTTTCTCATAGACTTAGTCATCCCAATCTTCTTAATCTCCTCAGAAGGATAGTGACCTTTCTTAGAATCATCCTCTTCACTCTTCACAAAGACATTTTTCACTATCTTTTATTTATCCTCTTCTATCAAGTGGTCTATGCATACAGAAAGAATTTTGATGTTTTAGGAGCATCAGCCTTACTTAAAACTTTACACTAAGGATATGCATTTAGATACTGCTATTAAAGAAATAAACAAACTAATTGAGTACTTCATGGATTATAAAGAAACTGATTTTTCAAAAGCAATTAATGAAGCTAAGAGTATTGCTTTAGTGAAATGGGTATTAATCCTATATTTTACACAAAAGCATTTGATTCAAAAGATAAAAAGATTTGATGAGAGTTCAAGTACCCAAAAAGCTTTTCTTACAATTGAAGAAAATTTTAGAGTCAATTATTTCTTATATATTGTTGATCAGGCTTGTATTCTTTTGAGACAAGATTAGAACTATTCAAAAAGTATGAAAAGCTATTTGGATTTTTTTTCACATATGTTAAGGGGAATTGAAAATAAAGATCTTAAGTTGTCTTGTTATCTTCTTTAAAATGCACTTAAGTTTGAAGATAGATCGGATATTGATGTTGATGAACTTTATAGGGAGTTGAAGTTATTTAACACATCACACCGGTGAATTTAGCAACCCTTGTAATGATTTAAAGCATTTAAAAAAACTTGATTATTTCCCCTATGCAAGCATTGCATATAGAATATTGTTGACTATTCCAATGATGGTGACATATGTAGAAAGGAGTTTTTCAAAATTGAAGTTATTGCAATTTTACCTACAATCCATTATATCCTAAGAAAAATTTAGGGGATTGGTTAACTATTATAATATGTCATTGTAATACTATGATATTGTTATGTTTATTGCTAAAATATTTGTTTTCATTTAAAAAAAATAATTTATATAATTTAAGTCGTTAGGGTCCGGGGGACTTTTTTACCCGGCTCATCTAGCACATTAAAATCCTAGGACCGGCACTGAGACTTTGACCTGTAAGCCTTTATTATGTAGCATTGATCAAATCTTGAAGGTACACACATTTGTCCATTTTTTAAAAAAAATTCTATGAATAATCAATGTGGTATTTATGATTAACGCCTTTAAACCAAATAACTAGTTCCCCTTTTTGCGAAACATGTTAATTGACTAGTGGCAAAGCTTAATCAATTATGTAAGAGGCGAAATTAATTTTTTAAAGAGGAGCGAACTCGATATTTATATAAAAATTTATAGTACCCGGCCAAAAATTTACACTATCGGACTAAAATTAACACTATGAACGAAAAATAGAACGGCGGCGCCCCCCCCCCCCCCCCCCCCTATTGAACTTCACCCCTGAATTTGACCTATTTGAGATATAAAACAACCCGAGTGATGATAGAACTTTGTTCTAAATAAAAGTATCAGGTGGTTAAAAGGCTAATTGTAAAAAAACATTCTATTTATATCATGCAGTTACTTGTAATTTTGAATTAGCTCTACCATTGCATCTCACATTTTGGCATGACTACTTTGTGGTCCAACATATATTTTATAAATACATATGGACTGGTTGTAATTCAAAGATTGTATCTGGATATGATTCTGATTTGAAAATGACTGCCAAATCTTAACAAAATGAACTAAATCTTAACAAAATGAACAACTTGAATGAAGCTGATGTATGAATGATCAAAGTCAAATTTCATGAAAAGGTATATAATGGTCAAATATCCTATTGAGGCGGTATGTTTTATGTAAATAATAAAAAGTAGTGTAGTTATGTAAAATGCTGCAAGTTTTATATAAAACATGATCATTTACAAACAAAATTTATTAATAATTACAGAAACTATTTGATTTTTTATATTTTACATCGTATGAAAATTTAATAATATATTAAGCTGTAAACAAACAACATGTTACAAGTTATATATGCAGACTTATATATAAAATATTAAAAAGTAAAAAAGAAATTATGAAAGAATAGCATGAAATTTATAAAGACGATTATGAATATTACAGAGAAAAGTTTAATGGTTTTTTCAAAAATTGTTATATAAATAAGTAAAAAAATATGTCTTTTATATATGAAAAAAAAGAATATAGACGTATGTATTTGAATCCTTTTTTGAACTGAGCTGGTGAATATGTATGGCCACATCCAAACTATGTATTTTTGTATATAATCATAACCTCGTATTAGTTTGAGTATATCATGAAAATCAAAGTATGAAAATTTATAGTTTCAAAATAATAATTATATTATTAGAGAATAATGGTAATTATTATTTGTATTTAAACAATTAATTTAACGGTTATTTGTTATAAGCATTCATTGGTTAATTAAAATTTTTTGTTAATTACTTACAAAATTGATAAATAATTTGGATATATATTTTATAATATAAGAAAATTTATAATATGTCGAGCTGCTTAACAGGTATATTTCATTTTCAATATCAAGATATAAATCCATTACTTATTACTTTATGATTTTAATTTGTGTTCTGTAATAGTTCTTGGGTTCAATGTATATATGTCATGTTATCCGTGTTTGATTTGTAAAACGTTACACGTTTGGTACCAGATATACCAAAATTAAGTGGCTTATTGTTCCAAATATATCTTATAAACCAACCTGATATATTAATTTGTCATTGATTTAATCAATTGGTTTCCATGAATTGATTTACATCCATTTGAACCACATGAACAAGGTCTACAATGAACCTATTGATTCAATTAGCCGGTTCAAATCCCTAACCGAAGATCCATCTTCACCAATACTTTGACCCCCCAACTCGACCCACGTTTTTAGCGACTCGCTGAACTCACTTCTTCTCGCATCTATAACATCTGTTACCGCCTTCGCGATTACAACCCTATCACATGTATCCTTTATGTCAATACCAATCTTCCACACCTCGCTCACAAACCGACTGTTTACTTGTTGGTCCACATTCTGTGGCCAACAAATCATCGGGACTCCTTCCATTATACTCTCAAGTGTCGAGTTCCATCCACTGTGTGTCAAAAACCCACCAATTGCTGAATGGGCAAGAACCGACTCTTGCGGGACCCACGTGGTGATGACCCCCGTTGTTTGGTTTCATCCACGAGACGTTTTGGAACTTGATCAACATCATACTCCCCAATAATTGAACCGGGTCGTTGAGCCCACAAGAAAGGCTTTCCACTATTAACCAACCCATGCCAAAACTCAAAAAACTGGTCCACTGTCATCTTTGCCATGCTACCAATGCTAACATAGATGACGGATCTTGTTGCTTGCGTGTCAAGCCACGAGAGACATGTTACGTCTTCCTTCCATAGACTGTTTGAAACATCATCATATTGAGTCATTTGAGTTGTTGGTTTTGGTTTGGTTGTGACATGAGACTTGAACAATGTGTGTAAGGGGCCTATGCAATAAATGTTTGGGCAAAGTGTTCGCATGTGAACTAATATTGATGCATCTAAAGCTTGAAATGTGTTAAGAACAACACCATGAGCGCGAGGAACATATCGCGCTTCTTTCATTACGATCTCTGTTAGGGGATTCGCTATGTCACCTAAACGACAAAAGCTTGGAAGATCTCGGCCTCGTAGAAAAGTTTCGGTACCTGGAACTCTTTTGATCATTACATCCAAGTCGCTACCTGAATCAATCAATCAATGAACACAGTGAATACAAGTTGAATGTTTAAAAATAACAATAATAAGTTAATTTGAAAAGGTGGTGTTAATTCAATAATTCATATACTTTTACCATATTCAAATCATTAAAGTTTTAAACTTTATCGTTTTATATAAGAAGACGTACAACTTGAATAAACCAACGTAAAGGTAAAACCATCACAGACTTTATTTTTGTAATTTTTTATATAACATGACGACTTGAACAAACTAAAGTAAAACCCATCATAGATTTTTTATTTTTGTAAGATTATTTAATAGAAGATGACGACTTGAACAAACAAAAGTAAAACCCATCATCGAGTTTTATTTTTGTACTAAAACCCGCTTTTATTTTTCTAATTTTAACTTTGGAATTATTTTAAAATAAAACTATTAGCATTAGTATTAAATGTAACTATTTTGGTCATTTTTTCCAATAATTTATTTAAGACGCTAAAAAAAACATAAAATTATAAAATCCAGACGATGGTACATTTTGTTGAGGTTTAGGCCTACATTTAGTATTTTGTTTTTTAATCATTCCATCGTAGTTCTACCTTAAAAAGAAACCGGTTTTTATACGGTTTGCAACCAGGTACTAAAATCCAGTTTGTAAATCGGTTTCAGGTTTAAAAAACCTAATTCTCTTAAAATACCGCTTTTCATTCCATACAAAACCGATTTAAGCGGTTTGGGTATTATCGATGAAAAACGAGTTTGAAAATGAAAAATTGGTTTGTATTTATTCAAAAGAAGCCATTATAGTTTAAAAACCTAACCGCTTTTTTGTCTGAAATCAAATCAATCAGAGATGAAATATGTTTGTTTTCTTTTAACGCAGACACTTTAATAAATAATAACTGATGCAGCTTCCTAACAACAGGTACGTTTTGTTAAGCAGTTGAAAAATATTGTTTATTAACCAGTTAATCTATAGTAATCCATGTGAGAAAAAGAAATCATGTATCACCACATAGAGTGCAATGCGAGAAAAAGAAAACACAATACCGTTAATCGGAACTTCACCGGCTCCGACGAGGTTGGGGAGGCACAAATAGGTCCAAAGCGCACAGGGGCTCACGGTCTCGAAGTAAATCAAGGGAACCCCAGCCTCCTCCGCCACGTCAAGCGCAAACGCAAACGACCCATCGGGTATCACCACCGTCACCGGCGACTCAGATCTCCGGCTAAACCGCCCCGACACCATCATCTCCCGGAACACGGGCTCCGTCACCGCCCTCATCCCCTCAAACAGCTCCACAATCCTCTCCCCGGAGCGCGGGTGATCCTCCGCCAGCCCGTCGGAGATGGTCTCGAACCGGATGTTGGGGTAGCGGCTGAATCGGGCGGCGACGGAGCTGTGTCGGAGGAGGCTGCGGTGGATGTGGTGGGTGTTGAGGACGGTGACGGAGACGCCGGAGATGCAGAGGAGTTCGGCCAGTTTGAGCATGCAGTTGACGGGGCCTTGCATCGGCAGAGGGAAGATGAGCACGTGAGGGGGCATGCTTCGTGAACACAAGTGCGGGGCGAGAGCTTGATTGATTGACTATGGCGATTACATCATTTCTTTGCAATTGGAATTGGAATTCAAATGGGAGACGGAGAAGATAATGTTAGTTTATTTTTGTGAAATTAAATATTGGGAGAGTGGGTTTGACGTCTACTTCACTGTTGCAAATGCTTTTGTCTGCTTCTACAAGTACACATCATTCTTAAACTCTTAAACCTATATGCTTTAGTTTAACAAATATTAATGTTAATGTTAATTAATATAGGGCTCTTCAGTTTTCAAGGAGCTCAACAAACCATTTGAAATAAACAACTAACCGGTTGTTTGTTAGCTTATTATTAATTTTTTAATAATTTAGATGTTTAAATAATCTTATATTTAATGATTTATAATATTTTTTTTACAAATAAATGTCTCAATAGTTTAGACATTTGCTTCTAAATAGTTAAACATATAATATTGCTGAATGCTTAAGATTTGTAATGTTGAATGACTAATAACTTTTATCTGAATTAATTATGTATTTACATTTGAATAGTTAAACGATGTACTAGTTTTTAATGGTTTAAAAATTTTCAACACTTAATGAATAAGACGTTTTATTAGTACTACTTAATCATTTAGAAGTTGTTAAGCAACCTTAAGTGATACTTGACAAACTAATCCACTTTATTCATTTAGAACATTTATAGTGAAAATTCTTAAAAATATATGAGTGTATTATTTATATTATTATTAGCAGATCTGTTGTTTATCTGTATATTAAGAAAATACTATTTACCCCCTACAATTTTTATTATATTTTCAAAAGTGGTTGTAATGGAGAAGATGAAAAAAACAATGATAAATATACAAAAAATATTTTATAACTGAAAATAAAATATAATAATTTTTAATATAATTATATGTATAAATCTAAGGTATCTAGTGTTAAATGGTTTTTATTGTTTTGATATATATGTTTTAGATAACAAATTAATAATAATTTGATCATGGAAGCAGGGAATGGTACAATATCATATTACCAATCATTTTATTATAATAAAAGGCCAACTATAAAGTATATGTGTTAACATCACATTTATTTTCATAAAAAAATTTCCGTTTGTCTCTCATGTCAAATAATTATCTTAACTATAAATATTTACCTTAACTACAAATAATACTATCTAAGTGTTTTTAGATTAAATATAGTTTTCTAATAAATTAAGAATGATATATTTTATTAATGTTATTTCTAAACAAACAAAATTTTATAAAATATTTTTGTAAACATCAAACTTATTTATAAATATGAAATATTTTAAATTTAGAGTTTTTAAAAAATATTTTTTTACGAACAAAAAATAATTAAAAATCAGAGTTATAATAAATATATTTATAATTATGTCAATTTTTAAACCTTGTAAGGCCATGTTCCCGGAACGCTTACCGGTTGGACATTCACAGCATAAACATTTAAAATTTAACCTTTGCTGCTGAAATATGTAACATTTATAACAAAAATTGTGTCAACTAATCATATCGTTTCTTTACATTCCAAAAGTGGTATTAATACAATATCGTTCATAATATGCAGATACCAAACTCAAATTATTCGCAGTAGCTTATACATCCATGCCCACACCACTTCAGCATCAGCAAATACCTGCTAATTATTATGAATACAAAAGTCAGCGACGCTGAGTGAGTTCTTGTTTTAATAATAAAAATACTTTAATATCGTTTAAAAACTTATCTTTACTTTCGCACGTGATCATACATCATACATACACATAGACAATAATTATTATTATCTTTCATCATCGTTTATGTCATATGTATCGCACGTTTCGTACTTTCATCTTTATCTTTCACTTTCATCTAGGCCAATATCATATGCTATACCCAAATATTATGCACGAAGCTAGTACTAGGCAGAAGTCTATAAATAAACCCCTAACATTGTGCACGAAGCTGACTCCGATACCGGGGCAAGCGACAAGGGTCCTGTTTTGTACTCTCGGTCAATTCCAAGGATTAGACCCCTACATTCATAGGCTAGCAAGGCCCCATACACTTGAGCGAACAACACACGGTTGTGAACCTTATTTCATTTTGCTTGCAAGACTTTCATTCATTCATTACGTTTCACTTTTTGTTATCATTATCTTCTGCTTTCATTACATAATACTTTACTTATCATTATACATATCATACCGAGTAAAGTCATAACATAAAGCATAATCATTTGAAAACGGTTACATCATAAGATAACAAACACATACATCAGCATGTCATGCGAAAACTTAACTATATACATAATAATCATCTGTCGCGAGAACTAGCCTATCGCGTGAGAACCGTACAACATTCAAAATCCTACACAACTTAACACTATCACGCAAAAAGATGCCTATCGCGCAAGAACTACCTATTGCACGAGAACTACCAGATTCAAATTTCAAACAGTGCACCATACCACTCACGCGAAAACTACAAGCCTCCTGCTCAGAAGTAACTTATCTGGCCTAAAGTTGTTCTAATCTAGCTTAACCCTATATATAACTGCAGGATAGATGTTTGTCACTAAACACTTATGTTTTTCTCTCAAACTCACTTAGAACAACACTCTGGTAAAAATAGAATTAGTAAGAGTTGATCACAATATAGAAAGTAGTAAAGAACACAAGAAGTAATTTTCAAGGTACTTTTATATATTGCTTCTCAACTCAATAGTACAAGACTCTTACAAGCAGTTGTTGTTATAATGAGTTACAAAGAGAACCTATATATAATACTACCTACAGCCAGATATACTTTGATACCAGCTGGGATCCTATAGCTAAAGTCTATACTACAAGACTAAAGTTTAAGGTATCTCGGATAAAGTCTTATCTGAGATTTGATAGTCAGGACATGTCCCTGACTTACCTTTTGTCGCCAACTAAAGTTGGTAACATGTACTATCATGAAAA
Organism: Flaveria trinervia; assembly: GCA_025506515.1. Lineage (NCBI taxonomy): Eukaryota > Viridiplantae > Streptophyta > Magnoliopsida > Asterales > Asteraceae > Flaveria > Flaveria trinervia. The sequence continues at coordinate 15,142,938 of CM046458.1, read as the reverse complement.
GGTGAACAGTGGAATAAAGTATGGTCAACTGCATGGCTCTTTAGGAAGAAGCCATACAGTATCAGAGGTTTGCAGCGGAGTGTCAGAGACCATACTTGTATCCATTGGTTTATAGCCGTGTCTTCCGAAGGTTAAATGACTTTGGAAGAGTAAGTACTTCCGAAGCCACTTATACTTCGGAAGAGACTGCTTCTTCCAAGGCTTGGAAACTTCTTCTTTTCATCATACTTAGGAAGTGATCTTCAGTTTATTCTTCTAAGGCTTGAACTTCGGAAGTATATACTTGACTTCGGAAGTAGAGTTCTGTCTTCGGAAGTTGACCTTTCACTTTGTCTTCGGAAGAACTCTACAACCTTCAGAAGTTCCATGCTAAGCTTCGGAAGCCATTGCATGCAGCACCAAAATTTATCTAAGTGACATAGTTTTGGTTGCATTAGGCTTCTTCTTGATCCAACAATAACTTTATCATGCAGATAAACGTGAAGGTTGGTATGCATAATAGCACCAAAAATGTAAAACATGCATAAAAAGGGGACTTGAAACTCACTTCGTGAAGTTCTTGCACAAAGACAACCTTCTCAAAGCCTTAGCTGTGCAAAAACTACACAACCACGCATTATATCCATGAATACTCCGTTCATAGTACATAACATGAGTTACTACACGAGTTATGTATCTCAAGCGCTTCGATTCTTCACTTTATCTCTCTAAACAACCACTTTCTCTCTCTCTAGAAGCAATACTTTTCACGTGAGTTATGAGTCAGGCATGAGTGTTCTTTAGCTTTTATACCCAACTTAGACTTTTTGGTTCTCGCGTGAGAACTTTTTGTGCCTTCTTTTTCTTGAATTTTTTGGGCGTTACAAAACAAATGTTTGATTTTTTAAAAAAATTATAAACTTGGTATTATTGTTTTATTACTTATAGTTTTTATTTTACGTAATTTAAATCATATCTTATCCTAAAATATCGTTTTATAATTAAGTAAAATTTTATTATATTTAATATTTTATTTGTTCAGCTCGTGTGATACACATATTACTAAACCTAGTATACAATAATATAAGCTAATTCAAATGACAAATGGAGTAAAATTCGCGAGACAAGTGAATAATCGTTTAATAAGGTAATTTATATGTGATAGAAACATTGAGTTTATCAATTTAAAAGTGAGAATAAAGAATTGAAATATACATTGTATGATAAGTTTTACAATAAAAATGACATGCGAAATACATATTCAACATTGAACTAACAAAAACATTACTGTTTTCGTTGTGACAACGTGTTTGAAATACTTATTTTAAAAAAATATTCATCATGGGTACAATGACAAGACTTAGTACTTGGGTTGCCAGAAGGCCCAGAATAGACCACTAACATAGAAATTCATCATGGAAAATATGATTGCGTTTGTGTGTTCCTGTGTTCTAGAGAGTATATGAAGTCCTTCAAGTATGTTAGTTGAAGTGTACAACTGAAATATAAATTCTCGAGAAATCAAATTATTTATTAGCAAAAACTTGTCAATATACACAAAATTGGCTTAAGAGATGCACAAAGTGAAAAATGCTTTTGAAAGGTTGTTGCATGCAAGAACATTGAATAATACGAATTTGACAGTTAATTTTACGTCAACAAAACTCCGTTAGTTCTATTATGTTTTACATACACGTCACGTGAGCACATACAAGTTATCCTTGAACGTCGTTGACTTCGCAAATAATTAATCGATTTAAGCATTGTTAACTTAATTATAATTGTGTGTTATTATTATGTGATTATTTGAAATCAACGTGTTGTACGCTATCTTCATTATATATGTGCTACCGTATTGTTATGAGAATTAGATAGTATTACGAAATTTGGAAAATGAGGGATAATTCAAATCAATATTTTTTATAAAATTAAAAGTTATAGGAAAATAATTTATAAATAGCAAAAACCTAGTTTTATGAATTTTCGGATAAAAAAGGTTGGAAAGAAAAATATTGGGGAGTATAAAAGGAAAACCTAAAAACCCTAATCCCTATAATGTCTCAACCTCGGCTGATAACCCCTTTGATCTCTTGCAATGGATTTCACACACCCATATACATTCGGGTTTGCTTGATTTGATCACTACAACACATTAGCTAGCTCTTTTGTTGATCAATACACTCATATAAGGTAAGAATTTTCAACAAAACTATCATATTTTTCATTAAGTTAGTATGTGAACAAACCTTAGATCAATCCATTAATAAAAATCAATATTTATGATATTGAATGTTGTAGTTGTATTAGTTTGATATTATTATTGATATTTTTACATGGATTTTGCAAGAAAATCATCGTTTTAACGTTCGCTTCATAACTTACCCAAAGTGAAAACTTTAATTATCAAGAACTTTAGATTTTTATGATCTAGTGATGTTTTGTTTATCTAAGAACAAGATGAAGCTACCGAAACCTCAAGGATTCAGCACTGGCTATCAACGGCCGAATTATGTCAAGTGCTGATCTACTGTCGATCAGCACATGCTAAGTGTTGAACCAATGTAGATATTCACTAAAAGTGTTTAAGTGCTAATTGAGTGCATATTAGCACTCAAATGGATATACTGTTGATCAACCAAAGCACTCTAGCGGTTGTTGTGTTTTGTTTTTTTAAAACAACATAGTACTAAAGCTACAAACTTTTGATGTGACGATTGTCTGTCTGTGTTATACATACCTTTTGTAAACAAGGAATAGATGTAAAGTTGTTTATTATTAGCGTTTATATCTAATAGTATAAATATCTCTCACTTGTATAGATCAGAGGTAAGCTTGTAAGCCCACTTGTTTATCTGTTGATTGTATCATTTGTACTCAGAAAAAGTTAATCAAGTGCATACTTTGAAGAGAATCTTGTGTCTATATTATTACTCAAAGTATGTCTGTTTGATAAGTAAAACAGTTAACTTATATTTGACATTCGTTATGTATTAATCATATAGAAAAGTTATAAGGATTACACTTAGAGGTTGATGCAACCAAAGAACTCTCAACATGTATATGTGAAGTAGAAAGAAGTTACTTTGGAAGATTTGATATAACTCAATGAATTATGCTAAGTATTAAATCTTCCAAAGCCAAAAGACCAAATCTTCCAAAGCCAAAGATAAAGTCTTATGAAGCTACAAAGACAAAGTCTTCCAAAGTTAAAGACTAATTTCTTTCGAAAAACAAAAGACATGCTTTTTCTGAATCACCTTTTGACAAAAGCTGACTACTTTCCACTGCCATCTCTGAAGACTCACAAACTTAGATGAGTTGGTGAAAAATCTATACTTTTGTCAAACTATATATTAGGTCTTATGTCTGTAACTTTCTACTTTTGTATTTTTATCATTTTTGTATTAGATAAGGATTATACAAATGACATTTCATCTTCTTATCTACATTAGGGTTTTTAGCGAGCCTTTAAAGTATGACTGGTTGTAAGATGTAGTATAACGTATCTCATATACTTGTAATTTCTATGTAAGCTTTGTAACACTTGTAATAACTAGAGAGAAATATATATCATTCTTGAAAATCATATTACTGTGTTCTTGTTCTTATTACGTTCTTTGCATATGTTCTTTGTTTCATCATAACTCGGTTCCCTATTTAATATGCTAAGTGTTCTAACACTCCTAACATTGTGAAACTATTACATTGATCCCTTCATCGGTCCTGCAATAGGTATCAAAACATTTTAGCCTCTGGATTGTAAGATTTCACCATCTTAGATCTCTTTAGTTTCATAAAACACTTACCAGCTCAAATGGTAGCTCTCTTAAAGGCTGATATGGAAATCCAAACCATGACAAAGTCTCCATTGATCACTCCGGGTGTCTCAACATATGGAAGGGTTCATCAAGTCTCCAGGTAGCAAGATGTGGAGATCCGTTGTTGAAGGACCTCACATCCTAAGCACCACTTCAGCCATTACGGAGGTGGAATAATTCCAAAGGAAATGTTTGACTATTCTGAGGAAGATTGGAAGAAAATTAATATAGATCAGAAAGCCATGACCACTCTCCAAACTACTCTTTCAAACTCTATATATAAAGGATTTAAGAAGTGCAAAACTGCTAAGTAGCTTTGGGATGCACTATAGCTTATGTATGAGGGGCTTAAGGAAGCAAAAGAAAGCAAGAACTACCTCATGAAGCTGCATTTTGAGAACTTTGCTTGCAAGTTAGTTGAAACTATGACTAAATAATACTCTAGGTATCTTAAGATTGTAAATACTCTTATGGATGTTGGAGTACAACTTGAGAATAGGGACATTGTGAGGAAGTTCAGGTTCTTTGTTCCAAGACAATGGACTCACTACTATATGGCCAACTGGCCATTAAGATAACCAAAAACATCTCTACCCTTACTCCCATAGAGTTGTATGGTATCCTTAGTGGCTAACAAATGGATATGAATATGCAAAACCTATCAAGCAGCTCTTTTAGTAATAAAAAAAGTTTACCCTTCCATGTGGTTAAAAGGGATACTATAGAATCATATTGTAACACCCGTTATTTTTTAAAGTCAAAGGAAGAAGAATAAAGTGAAGGAAAAAAAGAAGGAAAAGAAATAAAACCCAAGTCTAGGGGTTAAAAGTGGCAAAAAGGACAAAATCTTTGAAAAGTTGGTGATAAAGATGGCATGGCCGCCCATCACTCTCTCTACACACAAATCTCGAATATTTTTAGAGAAAGAAGGAAAGAGAGCAGAAACTCTCGGGTAGCTTGAAGAACAGAAAGAAAAGTGCGAATTCAAGGTAAGAATTCACGTGTTTATGATGTTCTTGACTGGTCATATCCTCGGGTTTATGCTTACGTGTGTTTGTATGTGTTCAGGTATGTTTTTAGTGGGTTTCTAGATGGTTGAACTTAATTTCAAACGAGTTTGGAAGAAGTCATACTCAAGAGCTGCAAAGGTGAGTTCTAGAACCCCTCATTTACTAGTTTTTAACTGATTTTAGGGCTGGAATTTCATGAGTTTATGTTTTTATAAAACTGGGTTTTTACCCGTATGTTGAATGTATGTATATTACGGGTATGGTGTGATTGTGGGCTATGTTCATGCTTGTTGATGTTATGATTGTGTTTCTAAGGCTTAGAAGGTAAGATTTAAGCTTAGAACATGATAGATAATGATTGGGAACTGAAATCTGTTGTTTAGGGCCCATATGTTTAAGTTTTAGAATCTGCCCAAGTGTTCAAAAGAAATGCGGATGAGTAATGGAAAGTCAATGCAGATGAACAGTTAATGCAGATGAGCATTAACCATTAAGTCAATGCGGATGAGTAATGGAAAGTCAATGCGGATGAATAGTTAATGCGGATGAGTATTAACCATCAAGTAAGTCAATGGGGATGAGTAATGGAAGGTCAATGCGGATGAACAGTTAATGCGGATGAGCATTAACCATTAAGTACGTCAATGCGGATGAGTATTGGATGAAATGAGGATGAGTATTGGATGAAATGCGGATGAACATTGACTAAGTATGGAAAATGCGGATGAGTAAAGTCAATGCGGATGAATAAATGTGGATGAATAGAAACAAATACAGATGAATAGAAAGAAATGCGGATGAAATAAAACAAATGCGGATGAACACTTAGAAACTTTCTGACTATTTGCGGAAAAGTGAAATTTAGGCCTTGACTTGGGAGGTTCCTGGGGGTTCATGTAAGCTAACTTTTGAGTTCATAGATGTTATGACGGGCATGTTATGACGGGCATGTTATGACATATGTTTGATGTTTTTGCATGATGGTATGTATGATTTATGATATGTATGCATGATGCCCTGTATGATGATGTTGACTGTTTATGTATATGTTCCTTGTTGTATGGTTATTTTCCCGTGGCTTTACGTTGAATGTTATGAATTAAATGAAAGTATTACGTAACATTTAAGATAATGAAAAGAGAAACATGATGAATGAATGCATGCATTAATGAACGATGGAAAGTAAAGGTCTTGCAAGCCTTGTACGTGGAGCATGCCCAATGAAGGGTGTTAGTCCAACGGTGTGTGGGTTAGCTACCCCAGAAGGATGCACATCGGGGTCTTTCTTTATGATTGACCATTTTTATAGAACCTTTGTCGCTTACCCTAGATACTGTGGCCAGGCTGCTATGCGTCATGACTGGAGGTCTATGATAGACCTCGTCCCAGTATCAGCTTTATGAATGACGGCAGGTATAGCACATGACAATGGTACACCTGAACTTACCCTAGGTACTATGGCCAGGCTGCTGTGAGCCATGACGGGCGGTCTATGATAGACCCCGACCCAGTAACAACTTTATGCATGACGGTGGGGTAAAGTACATGGTTTTTGATGGAATGAAAAGAAGTAATGATGAACGTATGAATGAATGTAATGAAAGTGAATGATAATGATGTACGATGAATGAACAAAAGTTAATGAACGAATGATGAAGATAATAATGATATTATCTATGTGTACGTATGATGTGTGATCACATGCAAAAGTAAAGAATGGATTTAACGAATGTAAAGTATGTTTTATTATAAAACTAGAACTCACTCAGCAACGCTGACTTTTTATGCATTTTTCAGTTGACAGGTGAGCTTTGCTGAGGATGGCACGAGACAGCTACTTGGCATGTTGGATGGCATTCTTTTGTTTAATGTTTTTGCATTGTAATGCAAACAAATGATATTGTATGATGAATGTTGTATTATTTTGCAAAAGCATTTTTAATGAAATGAAAAGTTATTTAATGTTCCGCTACGATGTTTTATGAAGGTTAAATGTAAATATATGTTTTATGTGCGATGATTGACCAACTGTGAGTGTCCCGGGAATGGGGCCTTAGAAGTTGGTATCAGAGCTAAAGTTTAAGTGAAACGGGTAAATTTTCAAAATAAACCTAAACTTAAACTGAGAATGGGATGGAAAGGAAAGGGATGCCAGTCTGATTAGCTGCGTGCCATCAAGTATTTTCGTTAACTTAACCGGTATTATATGCGCATGGTATGTGGTTATGTGTTGTATGTAGATTTAAATGCTGATGTAGTCAAGACAGGTAATGCTTGGGATATGAAAAGTAAAGTAAGTGGCTAGTCACAACTGGCCACTGTAATTAGGGACTTACTAATCTTGACATAAGCTGAGCTGTTCCCTTGAATGACCGTGTTAGTGTTTGAATCTTTCAGTGTGTGTGTGAGGATGGCCGGTGGTAGAGCATCTAAAGCTTCACGCGGTGGGGGTCATGGTGCTAAACCACGGTCACGAGAGGAAGGCCTAGAGCCGAAAAGGTGGTTCATGAAGAACCATAGACCCCTTATCCGGAGGGCAGTGATGAGAGTGCTAACTTAACGGCTTTAGTGAAGGAGGCTGTTATCGAAGAGGTGCATCAAGTCATGCATACAATCTTATCGTCTGTGGTGACCGAAGTTATCAAGGCTGTGAGGGAAGGAGAAAGGAAGGAAAGAAGTAGACCTACGGGCGAAAGAAGACAGCCCGAAACTGAGACGGTTCTGTCTAATGACGAAGAAGAAGAGGAAGAAGAAGAGCCTATGCCGGAGGCGGCACGTGGCTGTAACTACAGGGCATTTTAAAGGTGTAAGCCCCCTACTTTTGATGGTAATGGCACTGCTGCTGCTGCTCACAGGTGGGTGAGAGAAATGGAAGCTGTTCTGAACATCAGCAAGTGCCGGGAGGATCATAAAGTGAAGTTTTCTGCCCACTCTTTCGTGGACTCAGCTTTATGCTGGTAGGACAATATTGTCCAAGCTAAGGGTGGTCGGGAAATTGGGAGGAGGAGATGGTCTGAGCAGAAAAAGTTGGTGATTGAGGAGTTTTGTCCTCATCGGGAAATGGACAAGGTTGAGAGAAAGTTCCTGCAGTTGGAGGCGGGGACGATGACACATCAGCAGTACACCACTAAATTCAATGAGATGGCACGTCTGGTGCCGGACTAAGTGACGCCTTTGTCACGAAAGATCAAGAGATACATTCAGGACTTGCCAGTGGATATCCGCAGGCACATGATCGCCGCTCAAACACGTTTAGGTCGGCGGTTGATCTGGCAGGGAGGTTGTATGATGAGAGAACTGTGGTGGTGGCCAAGGGTAGCAAGAAAGGTGGTGGTGACTAGAATTGGAGTTGGAAAAGGTTTGGTTGAGGTGGTGCCCCGACGAGTAACAAGAAGGCACGGGTGGATGACTGCCGTGTGGTCACATCTGGTGCGGGGTCGAAGAAGTGTGGGAGATGTGGAAAGGAGCATACTGGAGAATGTAGGCTGGGATCGAACTTATGCTTCAAATATGGGAAGACGAGGCATATAGCAAAGGACTATCGTACGGTTCGATGTTTTAATTGTGGCGTGGAGGGCCACATGAGTAGAGACTGTAAGAAGCCGAGGGCTGAAGGTTCGGGGGTGAAGAAGATTGGAAGTGAAGGACCGAGGGCGAGCGCCAGAGCGTTTACAATGACGCAGGAGGAGGCTAAGACGGACCTTGATGTTGTGTTAGGTATGTTTCTAGTAAACCAATCTTTAGCCTCTGTGTTATTCGATTCTGGTGCTAGTAAAAGTTTCATTTCTACTGCTTTCTGTGCTAAATTGCCTGTTAGTAGTAAGAATATAGATGCGCCCTTTGACGTAGAAACTGCCATAGGTAAGTCTACTAGGATTTCTGAGATGATAGAAGGATGTGATGTGGAATTGGAAGGTCATAAGTTCTTGTTAGATCATTCGTGATGACCTTAGGCAGGTTTGATGTATTACTGGGGATGGACTGGATGGCAGATTACGAGGCGAACATTATGTGTCGCAAGAAGATGATTCGGTTAACAACACCTGACGGGAGTTTAGTGATGGTTTATGGTGATCGAGTCACTACGAATCCGAAAGTAATCTCAATGGCGGTGGCGGGAAGGTGCATGAGGTGTGGATGTATCACCTACTTGGCTTATGTGAAGGATGTAGAAACACTAACACCACAACTGTCTGATGTACCAATTGTGTGTGACTTCCCATATGTATTCCCGAAGACTTACCAGGAGTGCGACCTAACCAAGAGATCGAGTTTCAGATTGATCTGATACCGGGTGCCCAACCTCTTGCCAAGGCATCGTATCGGTTGGCTCCGACTGAGATGAAAGAGTTGATGGAGCAGTTGCAAGAGCTGCTTGATAAGGGGTTTATTAGGCCGAGTATCTATCCTTGGAGTGCTCCGGTCTTGTTTGTAAAGAAGAAAGATGGTAGTATGAGGATGTGTATTGACTACCGTGAGCTGAATAAGTTGACGATAAAAAACGATACCCCTTACCGAGAATTGACAATTTGTTTGATCAGCTTCAAGGTTCCAGTTGGTTCTCAAGGATAGATCTTCGATCAGGCTACCATCAGTTAAAGGTGACAGAGCAGGATGTCCCTAAAACAACTTTTTGCACGCGTTATGGTCACTACGAGTTCCTCGTTATGTCATGTTGTTTGACCAATGCGCCAGCTGCTTTTATGGATCTGATGAATTGAGTGTGTCGGCCGATGTTGGATAAATCAGTGATTGTGTTTATTGATGATCTCCTAATTTATTAGAAGAGCGAGATAGAGCATGCCGGTCACATTCGGGAGGTTCTGGAGACATTTAGAAAGGAGAAGTTGTACGCCAAGTCTCCAAGTGCGTATTCTGTTTGCGTGAAGTTCAGTTTTTGGGTAATGTAGTTAATCCCTAGGGGATTATGGTGGATCCGGCAAAGGTGGATGCAGTGATGCAATGAAAGTCTCTAAAGATGCCATCCAAGATTTGTAGTTTCTTAGGTTTGGCGGGCTACTACAGGAGGTTCATTCAAGACTTCTCTAAGATCACTTCTCCACTAACCAACTTGACACAGAAAGATGTAAAGTTCGTATGGGGTCAAGCTCAAGAGAAGGCATTTGAGGAGTTAAAGGCGACGATGACTCAAGCTCCTGTTTTGTCATTACCTGATGGAAGTGAAGATCTGGTGGTTTATTCTGATGCTTCCTACTCGGGATTGGGGTGTGTGCTAATGCAGAGGGGAAAAGTTATAGCCTATGCATCCCGACAGTTAAAGGTTCACGAGGTTAATTACCCTACTCATGATTTGGAGCTAGTAGCTGTGGTCTTCGAGTTAAAGATTTGGAGGCACTACCTATACGGTACAAAGTGCACCATATTCACCGACAACAAGAGCTTGAAGTACTTTCTTTGAGCAGAAGGACCTGAACATGAGGCAAAGGAGATTGTTGGAGCTCATAAAAGACTACGACTGTGAGATCCATTACCATCCAGGCAAAGCCAACGTTGTGGCGGATGCCCTTAGTCGAAAAGAGAGACCCGAACCGATTCGGGTGAAAGCTTACCAGTTGATCATGACCTCTAATATGATGAAGCAAGTCAAAGAGTTTCAAGATACGGCATTGAAAGAAGAACATCTTAAGTTTGAAAGAATGAGAGGTCTGTTTGCGGAATTGGGTGAAAACACTCTTGGTGTTAGAACCCGATTTGGACGAATGTGGATTCCTTGTTTTGGGGATCTACGCATGAAGATCATGGACGAAGCTCATAAGACTCGATACTCTATTCATCCCGGTGCTACAAAGATGTACCAAGACATGAAGAAGGATTATTGGTGGCCGGGTATGAAGCGCGATGTGGTGGAGTATGTGAGTAAATGCCTTACTTGTCTACAAGTGAAGGCCGAGCACCAAAAGCCGCATAGGAAGATCCAACCTTTGGATATACCGGAGTGGAAGTGGAAACATATCACCATGGACTTTATTACAAAGCTACCATGTACCCCGAAAGGGTATGATGCCATATGGGTGATAGTTGCCCGTTTGACGAAGAGTGCTCACTTCCTACCGATCCGCGAGACATATTCATCCGAGAGGTTGCCGGATCTATTCATCAGGGAAATGGTAACTCATCATGGTGTGCCGGTGTCTATTGTGTCTGATCAGACGCTGGAAGATATGCTACGGGCATGCGTCATTGATTTCGGAGGAAGTTAGGATGACCACTTATTGTTAGCCGAGTTTTCATATAACAACAGTTATCTTGCCAGTATTGGCATGCCCCCTTATGAGATGCTATACGGTAAGAGATGCAGGACACCCGTCTGTTCGGGTGATATTGGTCAGAAAGAGTTAGGAAGCGTCAACGTGATTAAGGCTATGACTGAGAAGCTTGAAAAGATCAGGCCTTCATGAAGGCAGCCAAAGATAGACAGAAGTCGTATGTTGATAAACGACATAGACCGATTGAGTTCCAGGTGGGTGATAGGGTTATGCTGAAAGTCTCACCTTGTAAGGGTATCATTCGGTTCAGAAAGCGGGGCAAGTTGAGCCCGAGATACATAGGGCCATTCCGAATTACTGCTAAAGTAGGAGAGGTGGCCTATAGATTGGAGTTAGCAGATGAGTTAAGTGGAATTCACTCGACATTGCGTGTATCTCATCTGAGAAAGTATCTAGGAGACAAGGATATGGTTGTATCACTGGAGGATATCGAGGTAGATGAACGGCTCAATTATGTGGAGCAACCAGTCGCGATCATTGATTGAAAAGAGAAGAGGCTAAAGAATAAAGTGGTTCCTCTTGTGCGTGTACAGTGGAAGCATAGGAAGGGATCTGAGTCTACGTGGGAGACTAAGAAAAGATAAGACAACATTACCCACGATTGTTTGAGGAATAACAGATTCGGTGACGAAACCTATATACGGGGGGTGGACTTGTAACAATCGGTTATTTTTTTAAAGTCAAAGGAAGAAGAATAAAGTGAAAGAAAAAAAAGGAAAATAAATAAAACCCAAGTCTAGGGGTTAAAAGTGAAAAAAAGGACAAAATCTTTGAAAAGTTGGTGATAAAGGTGGCATGGCCGCCCATCACTCTATCTACACAAAAATTCTCGGATATTTTTAGGGAGAGAATGAAAGAGAGTAGAAACTCTCGGGTAGCTTGAAGAACATATAGAAACTGTGAATTCAAGGTAAGAATTCATGTGCTTATGATGTTCTTGACTAGTCATATCCTCGGGTTTATGCTTATGTTTGTTTGTATGTGTTCAGTTATGTTTTTAGTGGGGTTCTAAGCGGTTGAACTCAATTTCAAAAAAGTTTGGAAGAAGTCATACTCAAGAGCTGCAAAGGTGAGTTCTAGAACCCCTCTTTTACTGGTTATTAACTGATTTTGGGGCTGAAATCGCATGAGTTTATGTTTTTATGAAACCGGGTTTTTACCCGCATGTTGAATGTGTGTATATTACGGGTATGGTGTGATTGTGGGCTATGTTCATGCTTGTTGATGTTATGATTGTGTTTCTAAGGCTTAGAAGGTAATATTTAAGCTTAGAACATGATAGACGGTGATTGGGAACTGAAATCTGATGTTTAGGGCCCATATGTTTAAGTTTTAGAATCTGCCCAAGTGTTCAAAATAAATACGGATGAGTAATGGAAAGTCAATGCGGATGAACAGTTAATGCGGATGAGAATTAACCATTAAGTAAGTCAATGCAGATGAGTAATGGAAAGTCAATGCGATGAACAGTTAATATGGATGAGCATTAACCATTAAGTAAGTCAATGCAGATGAGTAATGGAAGGTCAATGCGGATGAACCGTTAATGTGGATGAGCATTAACCATTAAGTACGTCAATGCGGATGATATTGGATGAAATGCTGATGAACATTGATTAAGTATGGGAAATGCGGATGAGTAAAGTCAATGCGGATGAACAGAAACAAATGCGGTTGAACAGAAAGAAATGCGGATGAAGTAAAACAAATGCGGATGAACACTTAGAAACTTTCTGACTTTTTGGCGAAAAGTGAAATTTAGGCCTTGACATAGGAGGTTCCTGAGGGTTCACGTAAGCTGACTTTTGAGGTCATAGATGTTATGATTGGCATGTTATGACGTATGTTTGATGCTTATGCATGATGGTATGTATGATGTATGATATGTATGCATGATGCCCTGTATGATGATGCTGATTGTTTATGTATATGTTCCTTGTTGTATGATTATTTTCCTGTGGCTTTACGTTGAATGTTATGAATGAAATGAAAGTATTACGTAACGTAAAGTGGAAGATAATGAAAAGAGGAACATGATGAATGAATGCATGCTTTAATGAACGATGGAAATTAAAGAAGGTCTTGCAAGCCTTGTACGTGGAACATGCCTAATGAAGGTTGTTAGTCCAACGGTGTGTGGGTTAGCTACCCCAGAAGGATGCACATCGGGGTCTTTCTTTGTGATTGACCATTTGTATAGAAGCTTTGTTGCTTACCCTAGATACTGTGGCCAGGCTGCTATGCGCCATGACTGGAGGTCTATGATAGCTTGTCCCAGTATTATCTTTATGCATGACGACGGGTATAGCACATGACAATGGTACACCTAAATTTACCCTAGGTACTGTGGCCAGGCTGCTGTGCGCCATGACGGGGGGTCTATGATAAACCCTGGCCCAGTACTAGCTTTATGAATGACGGTAGGGTAAAGTTCATGGTTTTTGATGGAATTAAAAGAAGTAATGATGAACGTATGAATGAAAGTAATGAAAGTGAATGATAAGGACATACGATGAATGAACGAAAGTTAATGAATGAATGATGAAGATAATAATGATATTATCTATGTGTGCATATGATGTGTGATCACGTGCAAAAGTAAAGAACGGTTTTAACGAAAGTAAAGTATGTTTTATTACAAAACTAGAACTCACTCAGCAACACTGACTTTTTATGCATTTTTCAGTTGGCAGGTGAGCATTGCTGAGGATGGCACGGGACAACTACTTGGCATGTTGGATGGCATTCTTTTGTTTAATGTTTTTGCATTGTAATGCGAACAAATGATATTGTATGATGAATGTTGTATTATTTTGCAAAAAGCATTTTTAATGAAATGAAAAGTTATTTTAATGTTCTGCTGCGATGTTTTATGAAGGTTAAATGTAAATATATGTTTTATGTGCGATGATTGACCAGCTATGAGTATCCCGGGAGTGGGGCCTTACACATATCATAATCTTATATGCTTCCTTGATAACTCATAAAAGGGTTCTTTCATCACCTTCCCTGAGACACTAAGTGAGAGCTACGTCCAAGGAAGCCATATGAATAGACAAACTCTAGTAATCTCTAGGTCTCAAGGACAACAATAATTCTTCAACTTTCAAAACCTAAGATACTATGAGAGCACCTATTTGGTTGACCTACCACTTGACAATCCAAGACAAAAAAGGCAAGATGTAAGGTTAGTTGAAAGGATTCAAGATAGGGTGCTTAAAGAGTTCAAAAGGAGAACCAAGCTATATAAACAAAGGCTAGCAGGCAAAACTATAGGTCAACTAGATACTGAGTTGGACCCTAAGATTAGCTTTGAAGGTGCAACCTTGGCTGAAGGCCCAATAGTTAAGTGTGTAAACCTTAAGACAGGAGCTACTTCAACACCCAGTACCCGTAGTGAGGCACCATCCGGTGAAGGTGTCTCACAACCTCTCTCTCGTTAGAGCTCAAGTGCAACACCAAGCAATGAAGGTCCAAGCTCTATCCACCCTAAGTCATACATGCCTGTGACTGATAAAGAGAAGAGGAAGATGACATTTGAGGAGATTAAGGAAGTTTAAAGAGAGAAAAAGAGAGGAAGAGGAATGTAAAGGGAGAGAGTTCAAGTGAGACCCCTAGCTTTATGGAAGCTACAATCAGGGTTGTCATCAGGCCAATCACTCAAAAAGATAAGTTGAGGGTAGCCAGATCGAACTATCTGGGCTTTAGGACTACATCCTTGATGAAATCATCATTCTTCCCTCGGATGAACTGAATGAACTAGCTGACAAGAACATGTCAGAAGAGAGGAAGGAAGTTCAGGATGCAAAACTGCTCCTCAAAATTGAAGAAGAAAGAAGAAGAAAGATATTGTACAAAGCTCCTACCCTCTCCCTAGTTCAGGAAAGCCCTGAGGAAGAGGCTTTGGCTACTTAGCAACAAACTCGGGTAGGTTGGGTACAAGACAGACAAAACATGATAACCTACCTGAGTGCCACATGCCTCTATTAGGCAGCATACCTTCTTCCTTTATCCTATGAATAGATTGAATTTAAATACCTCAAGAAGCTTAAGCAAGAAGTGTTATAAGAGCAAAAGGATGTGAAGAGGAAGATGAGAGAAAAAGACTGCAAAGTCAAGTGCCACCATCAGAGCTATTCTGAAGAAGTATGCTGATCGATAGAAGATGGTGAGCTTCTTGAAGTTGTATAGGTTCTACCGAAAAAGACTTGGGTCAATGTCTCTATCCACCATGGATGAGCATATTAGAGTGATCAAGTAGAAGATCAGATGGGGTGAGCTAGTTGACTTGCATTCTCTAACAAGTCAGGTTGCACCTAAACCTGAGGTCAAGCTTGAGCCCTAATAGACAACATAACCTGGACCTAATGCTGTATCATAGCCAGCTTCATCTTCTGACCCACACTAGGGTACGATCCTTTTCTTTCTAAACCTGTGAAGGAAAAGGACCCAACTAAGAAGACAAACAAGAACCATCTGGTATTGAAGTCCAACCTTCTCCATTAAAGTATAGAAAAAGGACGAGGATAACCATCACAAGGGACAAGAAGAAGAAGAATTCCAAGGCATCCATCTATGCAACTCATGATAGGTCAGAACATCCTAAGAGTGATCAAGAAGAGGCGACTCAAGAAATTCCACTCATTATAGAGCCCTTTTTGCTAAGAGGCTCATCTTGTCTTAGGAATTTGCTACTAACCAAGACAGATGGAATGTCACTAGAGATCAAGGGTGTCAAGACATGTATTTTTGGCAAAACATACTTGACCTCCTATATGATCTCTATGACATGATGAGGTACTTTAAAAGTCTAAAGAATTTTGACCAACTAATGCTGAAGGGAATGGTCCTGATTCTGATAAGGATTGTCAACAGATGAAGATCAAGCTTCAAAGTTGTTCTTTAGTTTTCGTAGCATGTATCGTCCTAGGGGGATTTTGTAAGGATAACACTTAGAGGCTGATGCAACCAAATAGCTATCAACATGAACATGTTAAGTATAAGGAAGTTAATTAGAAAGATTTGATATAACTCAGTAAATTATGATAAGTATCAAATCTTCCAAATCCAAAAGACCAATTCTTCTGAAGCAATTGATGAAGTCTTCTGAAGCTTCAAAGAAAAAGTCTTCCAAAGCCAAAGACTGATTTCTTCCGAAGATAGAGAATACATGCTTTTCCTAAATCACCTTTTGAAAAAAGCTAAGTACTTTCTCTTGACACCTTTGAAGAATCGCAAACTTAGATGAGTTTGTGAAAAATCCATACTTTAGTCAAATTATTGATTAAGGTCTTATGTCCGTAACTTTCTACTTTTGTACTTTTATCATTTTTGTATTAGATAGGATGTGAGCTATGGCATGTCATAGTCACTAGTCAAAAGGCAATCTCTCCTTTTGACTTTAGATTGATCTTGTTGTCTAGTTTAGTGTTTCCAACTAGCCTTTAAAGTATGGCAGACTATAGGATGTAGTATAAAGTATATCAAGTACTTGTATTTTCTATGTAAGCTTTGTAACACTTGTAAGAACTTGAGAGCAATATACGTTATTCTTGAAAACCATATTTGTATGTTCTTGTTCTGTTCTTTACTTGTGTTCTTTGTTTATCATAAGTTGGTTCCCTATTTTATGTGCTAAGTGTTCTAACTCTCCTAACACTCTGAATTTAATGCATTGACTCCCTTCACCAGTTTTGCAAAAGTCTTGTTAAGTCATTAAACTGATCCAACAAGTGGTATAGAGCTTTGGCTCTTGATTTGCTTGAAGTCACCTTTCAATAAATCACTTATTTTCTTGTTGTCACACTTGTAAACACATCTCTTCATCATAACTTCCTTTCCCTCCAAAAAATTACTATTATAGCCATCTCAAGTAAGCATGACTTGGGGAATGGCACCAAAACCCTAAACCTCCCATGTTTACACCTTATAATTATGATACTTGAAAATAAAAAATAGAAGGTTTTATAAGAAATCAAGATTTGAGACTCTAGCTCTCAATCCTATAATGGTCCATATGTCCCTATGGTCCAAGCCACTTATGAAGATGGAAGGATGATTCCTAAATATCCTATAAAGTATTTAGATAAAGATCCATAGAAGATGGATGTAGATTCCAAAGCATTGTGGCTGATTAGGATGAGCATACCTAGAATCACCATTCATGACTTTAAGAAGTTCAAAACTGGTCAAAAGATATGGGAAGAATTGATGGCTACATTTGAAGAAACTTAAGACATGAAGGAGAACAAAAAAGATCTCTTAAAGATGAAGTTTGAAAATTTTGGTTTCACAAAAGGAGAAACCATGATTGTAACATATCTTAGTTATGTTGAAATGCTAACTTTCTAAATGAATATGGAGTGAAGATACGAAATAGTGATATTCTCAAAAACTTCTTGAGATCACTACCAAAAACATGGATAGTTTACATTGTGTTCATAAGTAGAACTGAGAATTTGAAAACAATGACTCTTAAAGAGTTATATGACACTCTTAGTGCCTACTAGATGGAGATGGAAGTTGATGAAGAATCACTCCGCAGATCATCAATCTCCTCAAAGTCATCAGCACCTATGGCACCTATCTAATATCAGCTGAGGTGATATTTTGTCAACCTGATTTGAAATTGAAACCCTAGTTAGCTATTATATAATGAGGAAACAGAAGGCCCAGAAGTCACCAAGGAAGCTGAGAGAGTTCAGACAACTACAGATGATCCCAAGTCAGCTAGTGAGGCATTAGTTGTACCTATTATACCTTCAGCAGTCAAACCTACTACTATATGTACATTAGGCAAAGGAAATATACCTAGGCCTACTGAAGAAGAAGTTGAATAGGAGTCACAGGAAAGAAGGGACGAATTTCTGATGACCAAGAGGATTGAGATCTTTCCACCGAAGGTTGACAATGATCTTATAGACTGCCATGCTGGCAGAGCTCAAGAATCTTATGTTAAGAAGAACATAATTGCATTAACTAAAATTGAAAGGGATTCTAAAGCTACAAGAAAAAGAATCAACTCTATTAGAAAATCTAGCAAGACAAAACCAATAGATCCATCTAAACCCAAGGCCAAAGTTGTCAAGAAAGTGCAAAAAAAGTCATCTAGGCCAACTACTGAAAGCACTTCTCAAAGAACAACCACTTAGCAAGCTTCAGTGTCCACAACTACCAAATCAATAACAATAGACTATTCTCAAAAAAGAAAGAAAGAAAATGATCAAGAAGATGTCTCCTAGTAGCTTAACTTGATTTGAATGGATTCAACTCTGATGAGGTCATGGAATGGAGTCTTGCTGATATGAAATCAAAGTTGATATTTTCAACTAATGCTAAAATAGAGAAATCAGTAGAGATAGCTAGAAAGAAGAAAGCTTAATCAAAGAGAAAACAAGTAGAAATAACCAAATAGGAGAGAAATGATAAAAAACAGATGAAGATGTTTTTAATTTTTTATGGTTTCTCTAGTAAAAAAAGTAGGACTAATGAGTATGTCTACCCTTAACCTGAATGTTAGAGAAATCAAAAAGAAGGTTAAAGTTAAAAAGCTACCAAGGTATAAGGTAGCTAGAGTGCAAAGGTAAATACAACAACCAAGGACCAAGAAAACTATTCTAAGGTCTTCCTATTACCGACTGAGCCTCCACCATCTCCCAAATCTTACTCCACTACCTTTGATGATAATCATCTAATCTCACTAGCCCTTGCCAAAAAGAGTGGTAAAGGATGTGGTGATTAACCCAGAGGTGGAGGAGAAGATATTCAAAGGAACCAAAGTTTTGGGTGCTCGGTATGTATCCAAGATGAAGAAATTTGCAATAAAGAAGGAAAATGATGAGATCATGTACTATAACCATAAGAATGAGTACTTGATCTGCCTCTTGATATCTTAGAGATAATCCCTGAGTGAATTAGCATCTTTGGATGTAGAAATGACAAATCCAATATTCTACTTCAAAAGGTACTATCCTTAGTCAAGACTAAGTCTAGTAAGGAAATCCTTGAAGCTCCACTATCAGTATATGATCCAGTAGTGGAGTGGGAATATGCAGTCTAGTCCCCATTGAGTCGTGAAACGTCTTCTAGAACTTGGACGTAAACCGCATGTCCCTATCAGAAACGATAGACACTGGCACGCCGTGACGAGCCACGACCTCCTTGAAAAATAGCTCTACCAACCTCTCAAAGGAAAACTTCTCATGAATTGGTAGGAAATGGGCGCGCTTTGTTAGATGGTCAACAATCACCCAGATCGCGTCGCTTCCTCTCGCCGTGTGAGGTAGCTTTGTGATGAAGTCCATTGTGATGTGTTCCCATTTCCATTCAGGGATATCCAAAGGCTGGATCTTCCCATATGGCTTTTGGTGCTCTACCATCACTTGCAAACAAGTCACACACTTGCTCACGTAGTTAGCCACGTCTCGCTTCATTCCCGGCCACCAGTAATCTTTCTTCAGATCCTGATACATTTTCGTGGCATCAGAGTGAATGGAATATCGAGTTTTGTGAGCCTCATCCATGATCTTCTCCCTTAGATCCCGATAGAGAGGGATCCATATTCACCCAGATCGGGTTCTAACACCTAGGGTGTTTTCCCCTAAATCTAAAATTTGTCCTTTCATCCTTTCAGAGTTGACTCTGCCCTCTCTCAATGCCTCATCCTTGAACTCACTCACTTGTTTCATAACATCAGGCATCATGATTATTTGGCAAGCCCTCACCCAAATTGGTTCGGGTCATCCCTTCCGGCTAAGGGCGCCAGCAACCACATTGGCTTTGCCTGGATGATAATGAATTTCGCAATCATAATCCTTGATTGGTTCCAACCACCTCCTCTACCTCATGTTGAGTTCCTTTTGTTCAAAGAAGTACTTCAGACTTTTATGATCAGTGAAGATGGTACACTTCACCCCATACAGGTAGTGCCTCCAAATCTTCAATGCAAACACCACCGTGGCCAACTCCAAATCATGGGTTGGATAATTGGCCTCGTGGACCTTTAATTGTCTAGAAATATAGGCTATCACCCTCCCTCGTTGCATTAACACGCAACCCAATCCTGCATACCAGGCATCCGAGTAGACTACCAGATCCTCGTTCCCTTCAAGTAACGTCAAGAGAGGGGCTTGAGTTAACCTCATATTTAGTTCTAGGAAGGCCTTCTCCCGATCAGTACCCTATTCATACTTCACGTCCTTTCGGGTCAGCTTAGTCAAAGGAGAAGCTATCTTGGAGAAATCCTGGATAAACCTCCTATAGTAACCTGCCAGGCCTAAGAAACTACGAATTTTAGATGGCGTCTTTGGAGGTTCCCATCGCATCACCGCTTCAACCTTTGTAGAGTCCACCCTGATCCCCTCGGGATTAACCACATGACCCAGAAATTGAACTTCTCGAAGACAAAATGCGCATTTAAAGAACTTAGCATATAACTTCTCGCTTCTAAGCATCTCCAATTCTTCTCGAATATGATCGGCATGTTCTTTTTCACTCTTTGAATAAATCAAGATGTCATCGAGGAACACTATTATCGATTTATCAAACATCAGTCAACATACCCGATTCATAAGGTCCATAAAGGCACCTAGCGCGTTGGTTAATCCAAAGGACATGACGAGAAATTCATAGTGTCCATAACGCGTACGAAACGCTATCTTAGGAATGTCTTTTTCTTTCACCTTCAGTTGATGGTCGTCAGACCACAAGTCTATACTTTAAAACCAGCTGGAACCTTGAAGTTGATCGAACAGGTCGTCGATCCTTGGTAACGGATACTGGTTCTTTACGGTCAGCTTATTGAGCTTGCGATAGTAAATGCACATCCGCATGCTACTGTCTTTCTTCTTGACGAATAAAATTGGAGCACCCCATGGAGAGATACTCGGTCAGATAAAGCCCTTATCCAATAAATCTTGCAATTGGTCCCTCAGTTCTACCATCTCTGAATGAGCTAATCGATAAGGTGCTTTAGCGATGGGTTGTACTCCCGGTAGCAAATCAATTTGGAATTTGATTTCGCGGTCAGGCGGCACACCAATCAGGTCTTTAGGAAAAACGTCAGGAAACTCGCGCACTACCGGCACGTCTTATAATTGTGGCTCTAGCGCATCTACATCTTTTACATAGGCCAAGTAAGCGCTAGACCCACGTCTCAAGTACTTTTTAGCTGTGATCATCGACATGATATTCGGTACACAGCACACCTTATCCCCATGAACCGTAATAGATCTACCATCGGGTGGTGTTAGACGAATTACCTTCTTGCTACATATTATATTGGCTTCATAGCTAGCTAACCAATCAATTCCTAAAACCATATCGAAACCTCCTAAGGCCATAACATGCAACCTAGCAGGAAACTTACAATCTTCTAACTCAATTAGGCAATCCTCAACCACTTCCATTACCTTAGTGGACTTACCAGTGGTTGTTTCTACATAGAAAGTACCATCTAATTTTCTACTCTTATCATGCAACAAACGACAAAAGGCAGCAGACACAAAACTCCTACTAGCACCAGAATCAAAGAGCACAGAAGCATACTTATAGTCTACTAAAAACATACCTGAAACTACTTTTGGATCTGCCTTGGCCTCCTCACGAGTTATGTTGAATGCCCTCGCCTTCGCCTTCACCTTGTCACCCTTTCCCTTATCTCCAGCTTTAACCGTTCCTGATCCTCCTGATTTTCCTTTCTTGCTTTCCTCTCCACATGTCCTATCTTGCTACACTGGTAACACTTCACCCCCTTGCAATCCCTAGCATAGTGGCCCTCACCCCCACACTTAAAACATTTTCCTGTACCAACTCTACACTCCCCCGAATGACCTTTTCCACATTTTCTTCAAGCACCTCCTTCACTTGTATTTCCTCTTCTCCGTGACTGATCCTCAACCTTCATCCTCTTCTCTCCACTCCTAATGTTATCACCATTGAACCTCTTCCCATTTCCATTCTTGTTCCCATTCCATTTCTCTATTTTCATTTGTACAGGCATTGGGTCTCTCTCATTGTACAACCTCCTAGCTAAATCCACCATAGACCTAAACGTGCCCGATCTAGCCACAATCATGTGCCTTCTAATATCCACGGGCAAACCCTGCATGTATCTCTTGATCTTCTTGGATGCAGGTGTTACCATGTCTGGCACAAGTCTTGCAAGTTCATTGAACTTGGAGGTATACTCTTGATGCGTCATGTTCCGAGCCTCCAAATACAAGAACTCCTTCTCAATCTTGTCTAATTCCTGATGGGGACAATACTCCTCCAACACTAACTCCTTCAACTCAGACCACTTCATTTTGGCTATCGATCGTTTTCCTTCGGCCTAGACAATATTGTCCCACCAACACAATGCTGAATCAACAAAAGAATGAGTGGCAACTTAACTTTTTGATCTTCCCAACACTCACTGATTTCTAGCATTGCTTCCATCTCTCTGACCCACTAGAATAATACTGAATCAACAAAAGAATGACTTGGGGGCTTGCACCTTTGGAATGCCCCATAGTTGCACCCCTTAGTCGTCTCTCTCTCAGACTCCTCATCACTATCGTCATCATGGACTAACCTTAGGGTTTGATGGCTCCTCTTCAGATTCCTTCGTCCTTCTGGTGGACCTTCTAGAATTCTTCTCTTTTTCCTTCCCCTTCTTATCAACTTTCTCCTTATCCTTGATGCTTTGATCACCTCAGTCACCATCAAGGGTAAGAATTTTTCATGACATTGTAGACTTCATCGGCGATAGCCTCCTTTACAGTGGATTTGAGGGTGGCTGATCCCTCACCCTCCGGGTGACTATGGAGGTCTGACTCCTCATGAATAGTCTCGGGAGCCTTAGCTTTGCTCCAAATAACATGTGGCTTAGTAGTACGCCCGCCATGAGCACCTCCTCAAGTTGCCTTCCCTAATTTACTACCAGCCATAACTAATTTCTATAAGATTCAAACACCAAAATGGTTATTTAAGATAATCGTTCAGATCATTATAAGTATGGTAAGTCCTTAATTATAGTGGCCAAGTGTGATTACCTACTTACCTTACCTCCTGTCCCAAGCAATCACTATCCTAACACATGTCAATATTCAAATCTAGAAGCACATAGACCACATTGCACACACACATAATCCTAGTTTTACTTGAAAACCTTTACCTGATGGCACGCAACTAGTTGGATTGGCATCCTTCATTCGGTCCCATTTTCAGTTAAGTTTAGGTTTTGAAAACAGTTTACCTAATTCTTTTAAACTTGGCTCTAATATCAACTTGTAAGGCCCCATTCCCGGGGAGCCTCAAAGTTGGTTAATCATAGCATAAAATCATTTTAATAACAGAAGAACGTAGGGGAAATAACTAAACATTCAATTAAAACTAGGAAATCATATTGTACTCATACATTTGTCCTTCATTTGTGAATAAAACATAGTATTTTTTTCTTAAATTACAATAAAAGATTTTATAAATAAGAATGCCATCTATTTTCCTCCAAGTAGCTCCCTGGTGCCATCCTCAGCATCAGCATTTGTCTACCAACTATTATGCATAAAAGTCAGCTTTGCTAAATGAGTTCTAGTTTAGTTACCATAAGAAAATATAAACTTTATCCGTCATATAATGACCATGCATACAACATAATAGATAACATTTGCGTCTTAATAAGGATGTTCATTATCTTTCGTTCTTTCATTATTTTTCTTTTCATCATAATAAGATTGCACAAAGCAAGAGCTCCATGTTGATCGACAACAAATGTCGATCCCTGTCGGTACGCATCATCATGGTAGCTAACCTCCGATAGTTCATCCACACTGAAAGGCACATAGCCTGCTCATAAATACAGATCAATCATCATACATCAGACTCACGTAAGTGAAGTCTATCATAGTGCTTGCAAGAGTTTTCATCATCAAACGGGCCCGAGGTAACATTCATTATGTTTCACTTTTCATTAACATCATCTTTCACTTTATTATATAATACTTAACTTAATAAGTACACAACATGCCAAGTACTAGTCATCATAAAACATAATCGACCCTTCGCGGGGAAGCGGCCCCTAGTGGGGTCCAAGGGGCAGCCCCTAGTGGGGTCCAAGGGAATATAACACATTTTATTATAGAAAAATTGATCTTCCAAATAAACCTCATAAATCTTGGTCATTTAAAAATGTATATTTAGTATGTATAATAACCCCAAAACATGGAAAAACTTACAAATGAGGGGATCTGCAACTCACCTGGATACCGTGAGTAACCTCTAAACTAAGCCTTCTAGCCTAGGATCACACTACACAATATGCACATAAGTTAACACTTAAAGGGGTTAATTTCTGCCTAAATTTGCTGCTAATTTCGCTGACAGTATCACTGATAGTTTCTCTGCCAGTTTCACTGTCAGTTTCGCTGTCAGTTTCGCTGGCAGTTTCGCATGGCAGTTTTGCCCAACTTTTGTTGGAATTCCATGGCTGCAAAATTATCTGCGAAACTATAGTTTCACAGAAAACCCACAGTTTCACAGCTTGAATATGCAATTTCGTAGATCGCATAAAAATTACGAACCATCTTGTTTTTAATCTAAAATCACAACTTTATACGTCCAATCTCTTTGTTTATCATCCATGAGGCTATATCTAAGCTTTTTACATGTTTTCATACGTAAAAATGTGACCTTTATGTTATTCTTTGCAACTTTTAAAAACCCAAAACCCTAGAATCCGGGTTGATCTATAGAAGGGTTTAAAGGCCGATTCTTACCTAGATTTGTTGCTCCTTTCTTATGGTTTTGATGCTCCAACACCCAGATCTTCAATCTCTTAACCTTTGAGCTCCAAATCTTGAGTTGTCTTCACTTTCTCTCTCTACTTTCTCTCTCTATGAATTTTGGTGGCTAGGGTTCAAAATGTTGAAGATGGTGGCTGATTAGATGGGTTAAGGGGCTGATTATGGGCCCTAAATCACTTTGGCTTTTACCCAAGTCTAATTTATCCCATAACCCATTTCCTTCCTTTATTAAATACCCACTAATTAAGCCCAATATCATTGATGACTCGTTTTGACTTTTCGGGGTGTTACAGTTCCCTATGAGCCTAAAAGGCCATGGGCCTACATAGTGTTCATGCACCAGCATAGTGCCCATGCGCCTACAGACATAGATTATTTTTTTGATTTTGGGGAAATTGTAAAATGTAGGCTTTAACTTGGGGGGTTCCCGGGGGTTATCTAAGTTGAATTTTGAAGTCATAGATGATATATTGGGTGATGTATGATGATGATGATGCTAGATTGATCCATATCCATGTTGGTCTGTATGTGATCATGCTATGTCATGTATGATGTTGCCTTGTATGGTGATGATTTGTATGGTCATGTTTATGTTCCTGTTTATGTATGTTATTTTCCCTTGGCTTTACGTTGAATGTTTATGAATGAAATGAAAAGTACTATGTAATGCAAAGTGGAAGATAATGAAAAGAGAAACATAATGAAAGAAGAATGCATGCATTAATGAATGAATGAAAGTAAGAAAGTCTTGCAAGTAAAGTATGGAGTTTCACACCCAATGAAGGGTGTTAGCTCAATTGTGTGTGGGTTAGCTACCCCAAAAGGATGCACATTAGGGTCCATCCTTGTGATTGACCATATGTATGGGATCCTTGTCGCTTGCCCCAGGTATTGGAGTTAGCTTCGTGCATAATGTTCGAGGTCTATGAAAGACCTCAGGCCTAGTAACCAGCTTCATGCACAATGATCGGGGTATAGCGTGTGGCATTGATCCAGAATGAAAGAGAAAAGATAAGTGGTGAATGTACTTGCCCTAGGTATTGGAGTCAGCTTCGTGCATAATGTTTGAGGTCTATGAAAGACCACAAGCCCAGTAAGCAGCTTTTGTGCATAATGTTCGGGGTACTGTACATATCATCAAAAGTAGTGAACGTACGAATGAAAGTAAGAAAGTTATGAATGAATGTGAATGAAAGTAAACGAAAGTGAATGATAATGACGTACGACGAATGAATGAAAGTTAATGCACGAATGATGAAGATAATAATGTTATCATCTATGTGTACGTATGATGTGTGTTCATGTACGAAAATAAAGAACGGTTTTAAACCAAAGTAAAGTATGTTATATTATAAAATTAGAACTCACCAGTAGCGCTGACTTTTATGTGTTTCCAGTTGGCAAGTAGTGGTTGCTGAGGATGGCACGTGGCGGCTACTTGCTCTTTTTGGATGGCATTCTTCTGTATAATGTTTCTGTATTGTAATGCGAACAAACGATATTTTGTAATGAATGTTGTATTATTTTGCAAAAGCTATTATAATGAACTGAAATGTTTGATTTAATGTTTCTGCTGCAATATTTTCTTTAAGTTAATGAAAATATATGTTTTATGTGTGATGATTGACCAGCTGTAAGCGTCTCGAGAATAGGGCCTTACAAGTTCCTATCACAACCAAAGTTTAAGTGAAACGGGTAAATTTTCAAAAAAAAACCCTAAACTTAAACAGAGAATGAGACAAAAAGGGAAGGGATGCCATTCCGAGTAGCTACGTGCCATCAGGTATTTTCTTAATTTTAACCGACATTACGTGCGCATGTTATATGGTTTATGTGCCTTTAGTAGATTTAGATACTGATGTAGTTAGGATAGGAAATGGCTGGGGTATGAAGAGTAAAGTAAGTGGCTAATCATAACTGGTCATTGTAATTAAGTACTTACTATACTTGACATAAACTGAGCTATATCTTGAATGACCGTGTTAATGTTTGAATCTTAAAGTGTGTTTAGAGGATGGCGGTGGTAGATCATCAAAGGCTTCATGTGGTGGAGGTTGTGGTGGATGTTGTGTGGAACCCCAGATCATGAGAGGAAGGCCTAGAGCCGAAGAGGTGGTTCATGAAGAGCCAGAGACCCCTCGTCTGGGGACTAGGGACGAGAGTGCTAACCTAAGAGCCTCAGTGAAGGAGGGTATTGTTGAAGGGGTGCACCAAGTCATGCAGACAATCTTACCATCTATAGTGACAGAAGTAATTAAGACCGTGCAACTAGAAACTAAGACGGTTCTCTCCGATGATGAGGAGTGCAGGAGGTAGCACAAGGCTGTAACTACGGGGCATTTCAAAGATGCAAGCCCCTACCTTCGATGGTAATGGCATTGCTGCTACTACTCACCAGTGGGTGCGAGAGATGGAGGCAGTACCCGATATTAGTGAGTGCCGGGAAGACCAAAAGGTGAAGTTTTCTACCCATTCGTTTGGGGATTCGGCTCTGTGCTGGTGGGACAACATTCTCCAAGTAGAGGGTATCTAGGCTATTAGGAGAATGAGGTGGTCTGAGTTGAAGAAGCTAGTGATTGAGGAGTTCTGTCCTCATAGAGAGATGGATAAGATGGATAGGGAGTCCTGCAGCTGGAGACGGGAACAATGACACATCAGCAATACACCATGAAGTTTAATGAGATGGCTCAGCTGGTGTCGGATCAAGTGACACCTCTATTACGAAAGATCAAGAGGTACACCTAGGGCTTGCCGGCGGATATCCCTAGGCACATGATCGCTGCCCGACCGAGCATGTTTAGGTCGGCGGTTGATTTGGTAGGGAGGTTGTATGATGAAAGAACTGCGGTGGTGACTAAAGGCACCAAGAAAGGTGGTGGTGACCGGAATTGGAATGTGAAGCGGATTGGATGTGGCGGGGCCACTCCAAGCAATAAAGGTGCACGGGTGGATGACCGACGTGTGGTCACATCTGGTACGGGGATGAAGAGGTGTGGCAAGTGTGCGAAGGAGCACACCGACGAGTGTAGGTGGGGAATGAATGTGTGGTTCAAGTGTGGGAAGCCAGGTCATATGGCAAGGGAATGTAAGGCAGGGAGGTATTTTAACTGTGGCGGGGAGGGCCACATGAGCAGGGACTGCAATAAGCCGATGGCTGAAAGTTCCGATGCACCAAAGAAGACGACCGGGACTGAAGGGCAGAGGGCGAGTGCCAGAGCGTTCACAATGACGCAAGAGGAGGATAGGATGGACCCCAATATCATGTTAGGTACATTTCTGGTAAACCAAACTTTAGTCTCTATGTTATTTGATTCTGGCGCTAGTAAGAGTTTTATTTCTGCTGCTTTCTGTTCTAAATTGTCTGTTAGTAGTAAGAATATAGATATGCCCTTCGATGTAGAAACTGCCATACGTAAGTCTACCAGGATATCTAAGATGATCGAATGTTGTGACATAGAATTACAAGGTCACAAGTTTCCTGTTTGACTGTTCGTGATGATCTTAGGCGGGTTTTATGTAGTCTTAGGAATGGATTGGTTGGCGGACTATGAGACGAACATTATGTGTCGCAAGAAGATGATTCGGTTGACAGCGCCTGATGGGAGTTCGGTGACAGTTTATGGTGATCGAGTCACTATGATTCAAAAGGTGATTTCTATGGTGGTGGCGGGAAAGTGCATAAGGCATGGATGTAGTGTCTACTTGGCTTATGTGAAGGATGTGGATACGTCAACACCACAATTGTCTGATGAATGGTTGTGTGTGACTTTCCAGATGTGTTTCCCAAAGGTTTACTAGATGTGCCACCCGACCGCGAGATTGAGTTTCAAATTGACTTGATACTAGGTGCTCAACCTGTTGCTAAGGCGCTGTATTGGTTGGCTCCGACTGAGATGAAGGAGTTGATGGAGCAACTATAGGAGTTTCTTGATAAGGGATTCATTAGACAGAGTATCTCTCCTTGGGGTGCTCCGGTCTTATTTGTGAAGAAGAAAGACGGTAGTATGATGATGTGTATCGACAACCATGAGCTGAACAAGTTGACAGTGAAGAATCGGTACCCGTTACCAAGAATTGTTGATATTTTTTATCAGCTCCAGGGTGCTAGTTGGTTCTCGAGGGTAGATCTTCGATCTCTTTATCGTCAGTTGGAGGTGAAGGAGCAAGATATTCCTAAAACAGCTATTGGCACACGTTATGGACACTACGATTTTCTCATTATGTCCTTTGGTTTAACCAACACGCCAACTGCTTTTATGGACTTGATAAATCGAGTGTGTCAGTCGAGGTTAGATAAATCAGTGATTGTGTTTATTGATGATATCCAAATTTATTCAAAGAGTGAGGAGGAGCATGCCGATCATGTTCGGGAGGTTTTAGAGACCTTGAGAAGGGAGAAGTTGTATGCTAAATTCTGCAAGTGTGCGTTTTGGTTGCGCGAGGTTCAATTTTTGGTCATGTATTGAATCCCGAGGGGATTATGATAGACCGGGTAAAGGTGGAGGCAGTGATGCCATGGAAGTCTCCAAAGACGCCATCTGAGATTCGTAGTTTCTGGGTTTGGCGGGCTAGTATAGATGATTCATTCAAGACTTCTCTAAGATAGCTTCTCCGTTGACTAAGTTGACCCGTAAGGATGTAAAGTTTGTATGGGGTCAAGCTCAAGGGAAGGTGTTTGAGGAGTTAAAGGCAAGGTTGACTCAAGCTCTAGTTCTGTCATTACCCGATTGAAACGAGGATTTGGTGGTTTATTTAGATTCTTCTTACTCGGGCTGGGATGTGTCTTGATGCATCGAGGAAAGGTTATAGCCTATGCATCCCGACAGCTGAAGGTTCACGAGGTTAATTATCCTACTCATGACTTGGAGCTAGCAGCCGTGGTCTTTACGTTAAAGATATGAGGCACTACCTATACGGGTCAAAGTGTACCATATTCACTAATTACAAGAGCTTGAAGTACTTCTTCGAGCAGAAAGATTTGAACACGAGGCAGAGGAGAAGGTTAGAGCTCATAAAAGATTATGATTGTGAGATCCATTACCATCCGAGCAAAGCCAACGTGGTGGCGGATGCCCTTTGCTGAAAAGAGCGACATGAGCCAATTCCAGTAAAGGCCTATCAGTTGGTTATGACCTCTGATGTGATGAAGCAGGTCAAGGGGTTTCAAGATGAAGCATTGAAAGAAGAACATCTTAACTCCAAGAGAATGAAAGGCCTAGTTACGGAATTGGGTGAAAACACACTCGGTGTTAGGACCTAATTCGGGCAGATGTGGATTCCTCATTTTGGGGATCTATGTGGAAAAGTTATGGATGAAGCTCATAAAAATTGATACTCTATTTATCCTGGTGCTACGAAGATGTACCAAGATATTAAAAAAGATTATTGGTGGCCGGGTATGAAACGCGATGTAACGGAGTATGTGAGTAACTGCCTTACTTGTTTACAAGTGAAGGCTGAACACCAGAAGCCGTATGGAAAGATCCAACCTTTGTATATACCAGAGTGGATGTGGGAACATATCACCATGGACTTTATAACAAAGCTACCGCGTACCGCGCGAGGGTATGATGCTATATTGGTGATAGTTGATCGTTTGACGAAGGGTGCTCACTTCCTACCGATGCGCGAGACGTATTCATCCGAGAGGTTGGCGGATCTGTTCATCAAGGATATTGTAAATCGTCATGGTGTGCCGGTGTCCATTGTGTCTGATCGTGACACCTGGTTTACATCTAAATTTTGGAAGAAATTCCACGTTGCGATGGGGACGAGGTTACATATTAGTACGGCTTATCATCCTCAGACGGATGGTCAGTCATAGAGGACGATTCAGACGCTAGAATATATGCTTTGGGCGAGTGTCATTGATTTTGGAGGAAATTGGGTTGACCACTTACCGTTAGCAGAATTCTCATATAACAACAGTTATCATGCTAGCATTGGTATGCCCCCTTATGAAATGATACATAGTAGGAGTTGCAGAATAGCCGTGTGTTGGGGTGATATTGGCCATAAAGAGTTAGGGAGCGTCTAGGTGGTCGAGGCTATGACCGAAAAGCTAGAAATGATCAAGACCCTTATGAAGGTAGTTAAAGATAGGCAAAAGTCGTATGATGATAAATGACATAGACCGATTGAGTTCCAGTGGGTGATAGAGTTATGTTGAAAGTCTCACCTTGGAAAGGTATCATCCGGTTCAAAAAGCGGGGCAAGTTGAGCCCAAGGTACATAGGGCCTTTCCGAATCATTTCTTGAGTAGGGGAGGTGGCCTATAGACTAGAGTTACCAGATGAGTTAAGTGGAATTCACCCAACATTCCATGTATCTCATCTGAGAAAGTGTTTACCAGACGAGGATATGATTGTACTACTGGAGGACATCAAGGTAGATGAATGACTCAATTATATGGAGCAACTAGTGGCAATCTTTGATCGAACGGAGAAGAGGTTAAGAACTAAAGTGGTTCCTCTTGTGCGTGTACAGTGGAAGCACAAGAAGGGATCTAAGTCTACATGGGAGACTGAAGAGGAAATGAGACAACATTACCCATGATTGTTCGAGGAATAATAGGTTTCGGGGACGAAACCTATATAAGGGGGGGTGCACTTGTAACACCCGGTTATTTTTAAAAGACTCAAACAAAAGAATAAAGTGAAGAAAAAGAAAAAACACTATTTTACCCAAGTTGAGGGGTTATATGTGTGAAAAAGGACAAATGTTTAAAAAGTTGGTGAATAAAGCAACATGGCCACCCATGTTGCCTATTCATATCAACTCTCTTGTTTTTGAAGAGAGAGAGAAAGAGAAGGCTGAACTTTGGATATTTTGAAGAGCAAGAGTAGAAGTTCAAATTCAAGGTAAGAATTCACGATTTTAAGATGTTCTTAACTGGCCTTAGCCTCACTTATATGTTTATGAGAGTTTATATGTGTTCGGGTGTGTTTTTGGTGGGTTTCTAGGTCGTCGAACTCAATTGCAAACGGGTTTAGAAGAAGTCATAACCAAAGGCTATTAAGGTGAGTTCTAGAACCCCCATTTTTACTTTTTTTAAACTGCTTTGGGGCTGGAAATGCATGTATGTATGTTTTATAAAATGGGTTTCTTACCTGTATGGTTATGTGTATGTGTTTACGGGTGGGGTTTGATTTTCAGCAATGTATGTGTTTGATGGTGTTTTGATTGTGTTTCTAAGGCTTAGAATGTAAGATTTAAGCTGAGAATAGGTTATATGATGATTGAGGAATGAATTATGATGTTCTAGTATGATTTAGACTACCCATGCGTCTAAAACAGTGGCCCATGCGCCCAACTGAAAATAACTACTAAGTGTTCCCATGCGCCCAAAACCTCATGCGCCCAAATAGCACCCATCCACCTAGAAATAAGCTGAAATTTTCTAAGTGTCCAGATGCCCAGGATTCCCATGCGCCTAGGCACTCATGTGCCTGCATAGTGCCCATGTGCCTAGAATTGCCCAGAAATGACTAAGTGTTGCCCATGTGCCCCAATAGTGCCAATGCACCTGAAAGTTGCCATGCGCCTAAGTGTTCCCCATGCACCTGAAAGGCCAAGCGCCTGCATAGTGCCCACGCACCTAAAGACTTAGATTATTTTTTTTGATTTTGGGGAAATTGTAAAATGTAGGCTTTGACTTGTAGGGTTCCCAGGGGCTATGTAAGTTGACTTTTGAAGTCATAGATGATGTATTGGGTGATGTATGATGATGATGATGCTGGATTGATGCTTATGCATGTTGTATGTATGTGATCATGTTATGTCATGTATGATGGTGCCTTGTATGGTGATGATTTTTATGGTCATGTTTATGTTCCTATTTATGTATGTTATTTTCTTGTGGCTTTACGTTGAATGTTTTTGAATGAAATGAAAAGTATTATGTAATGTAAAGTAGAAGATAATGAAAAGAGAAACATAATCAAAGAAGAATGCATGCATTAATGAATGAATGAAAGTAATGTAAAGTGGAAGATAATGAAAAGAGAAACATAATGAAAGAAGAATGCATGCATTAATGAATGAAAGTAAGAACATCTTGCAAGCAAAGTATGGAGGTTCACACCCAATGAAGGGTGTTAACTCAACTGTGTGTGGGTTAGCTACCTCAGAAGGATGCACACTGGGGGTCCAATCCTTGTGATTGACCATATGTATGGAATCCTTGTCGCTTGCCCCAGGTACTAGAGTCCACTTCGTGTATAATGTTCCAGGTCTATGAAAGACCTCAGGCCCAGTAACCTGCTTCGTGCACAATGTTCGGGGTATAGCCTATGGCATTGATCCGGAATGAAAAAGAAAAGATAAATGGTGAATGTACTTGCCCTAGGTATTGGATTCAGCTTCGTGCATAATGTTTGAGGTCTATGAAAGACCTCATACCCAGTAACTTGCTTCGTGCACAATGTTCGGGGGTACTGTACATGTCATCGAAAGTAATGAACGTAAGAATGGAAGTAAGGAAGTATTGTATGAATGTGAATGAAAGTAAACGGAAGTGAATGATAATGACATACGACAAATGAACAAAAGTTAACTGACGAATGATGAAGGTAGTAATGTTATTATCTATGTGTACGTATGATGTGTGTTTATGTACGAAAATAAAGAAAAGTTTTAAATGAAAGTAAAGTATGTTTTATTATAAAACTAGAACTCATTCAGCAACGCTGACGTTTATGTGTTTCCAGTTGGCAGGTAATGGTTGCTGAGGATGGCACGGGGCAGCTACTTGGCTCTTTTTGGATGGCACTCTTTTGTATAATGTTTTTGCATTGTAATGCGAACAAACGATATTTTGTAATGAATGTTGTATTATTTTGAAAAAGTTATTATAATGAACTGAAATGTTTGATTTAATGTTTCCGCTGTAATGTTTTCTGTAAG
Organism: Flaveria trinervia; assembly: GCA_025506515.1. Lineage (NCBI taxonomy): Eukaryota > Viridiplantae > Streptophyta > Magnoliopsida > Asterales > Asteraceae > Flaveria > Flaveria trinervia. Next base: position 15,109,159 of record CM046458.1, on the reverse strand, counting down.
TTAATGAAAATATATGTTTTATGTGCGATGATTGACCGGCTGGAAGCATCCCGGTAACGGTGCCTTACAAAAAGATGATGATTTCACTCTCTACTCATACTTAGATAGTGACTATGGTGGATGTAACAACAACAAAAAATCCACAACTGGTGGATGTCAATTAATAGGACCAAGACTAGTTTCATGGCACTGCAAGAAGTAAACAAATATATCTGTATCCACAGCTAAGGCTGAGTACATAGCTGCTTCAGCCGGTAACTCTTAAGTTCTTTGGTTGCAAAACCAATTGCTTGATTATGGTTACAATTTCCTTCAAACTCCAATTTACATTGACAATTCAACAGCTATGTTTATAACTGCTAATCCTGTGCAACATAGTAAAGCAAAGCATATTGAAATAAGATACCATTTTCTGAGAGATTCTTCAGAAAAAGGTTTGATCAAGTTAGTTAAAGTGGATACAACAAATCAGCTTGCTGATTTATTCACTAAAGCTTTTGATTCAGTTAGATTTAATTTTTTAATTGAGTCTCTGGGCATAATTAACCTAGATTAATCATAATGAACAAACAAAGAAAAGCACATGCTTGTCCTTGTAAATTGTCTTAATAATAATAAAAAAATTAGCATGACATATGTTTGGGAAATGATAGTATACTACATCTTTGCTTCTACCTGAATTCTTCAATATCAATAAAATCTGTTCTTGTTACTTGATATGTAAGTAGGTTCATCTTGAGTAAAAACTACACTTAGTGCATGCCTAAAATAATGCAAAGTGATTGTTTGTGGAAGATTGTTGAATCTTTATGCCCAAGACACATAGAACATTGATGTGGTTAGTACGTCATGATCCAAGTCGGGTCATACCCAATAAAAAACTTAGCAAACACCAAATAATAGATGATATGATCATTCAATTAAATATATACACCAATTTAGAAAATGGGTTTTCTAAATAAGTTGCATATGAGATTGAACAATTTATAGGATATTTTGTTTAATAGATGTTGTTTGCAATGTTATTTAAGTTACTTAAATAACATCAAATAATAAGAGAGTGTGTATGAGTTATTCAATTAAAAGGTTAATTATATGAATAACCTATATAAATGACTTGTTAATGTGTGTAATTTTGTTTTAAGTTTTGGGGGAAAACCCATTGTTAAATGGGGCATTCCACCACCCACTTTGGAGTGGGTTCTTTGCTTTTCCTAGTGTTCTTGGAACAAACATGAGACACAAGTCATTCACTCCACCTCCTCTCTCTCTTACATGCAAAAACCTCAAGAAAGAGGGTTTTCTCTGATCTTGTTGAAGCATCTCACGGGTGAAACATCTCCGGCAGCTCTTCTTTTGGTTTTCTTTGGGTGTTCAACTCCTAGCAACAAGGTGTTTGTCATATAGCTTGGGGTATGAAAGCTTTAGAGGACCTCCTTTGGTGTCTTTAGTCGTTTCTTGGACCTCATCCTCTTCAATCTCTTCCTTTTTGCTGCTGAAAAGGTAGTGTATGGCAGCCTCTTTATGGCTGTCCATAATGTGTGTTTGTGTTTACATGCTAGTCTTATTCACATAAAAAGATCCTATGTTTATGGGTTTGTTTATAACTTTGTAATATCAAGATGAAACCCGAAATTTTCAGTTCATTAACTAAGTTATAATGCTTGTTTCCGCTCGTTTTCACTAAGTTTAAATGGTTAAACTATGAATCTTGTTCTAACAAACCCCAACATTGGCATCTAGAGCCGGTTATGTGGATAGCTAGCTTGTTTTGTCCTTGCTATATTTCGTTTTATGGGACTTTGAAACCCCTTTTAGGGGCTGCTATGGTCATGTTTATGAATCCCCAACTTTCAAAGTTATATCACACATGCTTGTGATTGAACTTTGAAAGACATGTATGTGATATTTGTTGTTTGTTTGGGCAAAACAAAACCCGATTTTAGTTTATGTTGGCTGAAATTTCGTGGGTTTTAAGTGGGGATTCATTGTTGGTTTGGATGATATGATCGTGTTTATTATGGTGCATAACCTAGCCTTGACCTTGTGTTATTTGGATGTTTATTATGGTTGTATTTATTCATTCAATTGGGTTGTATATCTTTTATTTGTGCTTGCTTTAAAGTGTAATATTATTTTTTATTGGGCTGTAATAAATAGATTAGGTACTTTTTTTTACTATAAATCTTGTATTAGGATACAATATCTTGTAATATGAAGATGTACGTGTTAGAAGCACAAAGGAAAGACACATGAAACATGGAGCATTTGGATGCGGTTCCAAGTGGAAGGTTCATGGAACTTTTGTGATGTGTTTTGTCCCTTAGAAATGTCCTATGGTCCACACTTGTTATGGAAAACAAGTGTGGCCACTTTAGATGCTATGGTTATGCACTTACATTTGGTTGATTCATGGTTGTTGTTTATGGTATTATGGTTGATGACTTTACATATGATGTTTGCTTAACTATCCTTTCAATGATCATAACAAACTATTTAAATGGGCTTTAATCATTCATAAGTAATAAAAGGTTATTAAACTTGTTTAATGATTTCAAAGATTAAAAGGGGTTTTAATCAATGTACCATAAGGTATCTTGTTTTGAAAACATTCAAATATGTATACATAATGTTTCTAAACTTGTATTATAATCTCTCTATACCCTTTTAAAAAATAAGATCAACACCGTCGTTTTACACAACACTTGAATCGATTGGGAACTCTTAGTGGGATAAAGGTCACCTAACCATTTTGAGGGAACTTGTGACTTGAGGTGAGAATGCCATATTCATGGGATAAAGGTCACCTAACCGCTTATTTTGGCAAACTCACACGTGTGTATAAGTCCGGTGTCTTGATTTGCAAACCATGTCAAATGGATCACCTACGATATGGTTTCCAAATGGTGTTGATAGGATTAACATGCCAACTTTACATATGATGTTCAAGTCGATCCCATACCTCTAGAAGTTGCAAATGGTTGCAATCGTCAATCGTTGACCACCTTATTAATTTAAATCGTGGGATAAAGGTCGCCTAGCCACTATTTAAATGTAATGTTGGGTTCTAGATTTTAATATGAAAATGACCTTAAAAGGTATTATTTATTAAAACAACAATATTGAAAGTACTAAAATTGATCGTTGTTAAATTTTGTAGATGGCCACCAATAATTATGATAATCATGATAATTCATCCACGTCCGGCCAATCTTTACGAGCGATTCTCCAAAAGGGACGTCTAAACCATAACAATTTTATCGATTGGTATCGAAACTGAGAATCGTTCTCAAGCAAGAGAAATGATCAAATGTTTTAGACGACCCTATCCCCGATGAACCTAGTGAGGATGATGAGGAGGCCTATAATGATTGGATAAAGTACACTGAGGACTCTGTCCAGGTGTCTTGCCTTATGTTGGCAAGCATGACTCCGGATCTCCAGAAGGAGTATGAGCATCATGGAGCTTATGACATGATAACCCAACTGAAGGAAATGTTCCAACAGCAAGCGAGGGTTGAGCGCTTCGAAACAGTTCGAGCGCTCCATGCATGTCGTATGGACGACAACCAATCATTTTCATCTTATGTACTTAAGATGAAAAGTCACATTGACCGCCTCGAAAGGCTAAACTATCCCGTCTCAAAGGAATTGGCCACGGATTTGATCCTCAATGGCCTTACCAGAAGGTTTGAGACGTTCGTGTTGAACTACAACATGAATGCTTGGGACAAAAGCATTGGTGAGCTTCACTCTATGCTCCAAACGGCCGAGGCGGCCATGGGTAAAAGGGTTTTACCCGTTCTCACCATCCATGAAGGTAGGAACAAGAAAAGGCCTCATCCCACACCCAAGGCAAAGGTTGCCAAGGGTAAGGGACCCGTAATGGGAAAAGGGAAAGGGGTGGCAAGGGTGCCACCCAAAGCACAGGAGAAGAGGCAAAAGGTTGCTTCTAAGGACCCATGCTTCAAGTGTGGGGAGATTGGACACTGGGCAAGAAATTGTCCTGTCCATCTCCAAGAGTTGAAAGCAAAGAGGGATGCCGGGCAAACCTCAGGTACTACATACATGATCCATATTGATTTAACTTAATATCCTCCAACACATGGGTATTAGTTACCGGATGTGGAACTCACATTTGCAATTTGTTGCAGGGGTTCAAAAGAAGTAGCAACTTCAACAAAGGGGATGTTAGCCTCCATATGGGCAATGGGGCTAAAGTTCAAGTTGAAGCCCGTGGTGACTACATCTTGAAACTTCCAAATGGTTTGGAAGTAATGTTGTACAATGTTTTGTATGCTCCTAGTCTAACTAGGAACATTATTTCCGTAGCCCTATTAAAACAGTTTGGATATGTATTATCATTTATTGGAAATGAAATCCATGTTAGTTTGAATGACATATTTTACTTTAAAGCTATTCCCATCAATGGTATCTATGAATTGGTTCGTGAAAATACATTGAACGATAGCTTATTGTACCAAACTAGTACCAAGAAACTCAAATCAGATGAGTAATACTTATCTTTTGCATTGCCGTCTTGGTCATATAAACAAGAAAAGAATACAAACATTACAAAAGAATGGTCTTTTAAAAACAAATGAATGTGATTCATTTGATGTATGTGAGTCTTGTTTACAAGGTAAAATGACCAAGGCACCTTTTAGTGGCAAATCCGAAAGGGCAAAGGATTTATTAGGTATCATACATTCGGATGTATGTGGTCCTTTTAAACCTATGACAAGGTACAATGAAAGAGACTTCATTACCTTTACTGACGACTATAGTCGATATGGGTATGTGTACTTGTTAAGACACAAAGATGAAGCTTTTGAAATGTTCAAGATCTTTCAAAATGAAGTACAAAATCAACTCAATAAGTCAATTAAAATTCTCCGCACCGATAGAGGAGGTGAATACCTGAATGATGCTTTTAGGGACCATCTTAGAAGTTGTGGAATTGTCTCACAACTATCTCCACCGGGAACACCACAACATAATGGCATGTCCGAGAAAAGAAATCGAACTCTATTGGATATGGTTCGATCTATGATGGCTAGAAGCTCATTACCTCTATCATTTTGGGGTTTTATTCTACTCTCTGCGGCCCGCATTTTGAATATGGCCCCAACCAAGAAAGTGGAAAGGACACCTTATGAAATATGGCATGGAAGAGTTCCATCATTTTCATATTTGAGGGTGTGGGGGTGTGATGCTTATGTGAAGACTCCCACCTCGAAAAAATTAGAAAGCCGCTCCACTAAGTGTATCTTTATTGGATATCCAAGAGATTCTATGGGATATTATTTCTATGATCCAATACAATAAAAGGAGTTTGTTGCCAAAAAGGGTGAGTTCTTGGAAACCAAATTCCTTATGGAAGGAACTGGTAGTAGAACTGTGGATCTTGAAGAGGATCAAGAACCGCAACGCGATACACGTTTGGTTGACACTAGCACTCAACATGAGGATGTTGAAAGTGATCAAATAGTTGATCAATATACAGAAAACGTTTTGCAGATCTGGTAGAACTAGTAATCCACCTGAAAGATATGGATTTTTCACTGATGGGCTATGTGATAGATTCTGATGAACCATCACATACCATAATGCATTGTCCAATTCGGATTGTGACAAATGGCTTGAAGCCATGAACGTTGAGATGCAATCCATGTATGACAATCAAGTAGGGACTTGGTTATACCACCTCTTAACACCAAAGTAATTGGATGTAAGTGGGTTTTCAAAAGGAAAACCGATATGCATGGAAACCTGGATACTTATAAAGCAAGACTTGTAGCAAAGGGTTTCACTCAAACTCAAGGGGTTGATTATGATGAAACTTTCTCACCTGTTGCAATGCTAAAATCTATTAGGATATTGTTTGCCATAGCTGCTCATTATGATTATGAGATTTGGCAAATGGATGTCAAAACGACTTTCCTAAATGGATATCTTAAGGAAGATGTCTATATGGTTCAGCCTGAACGTTTTGTCGATCCAAAACATCCTAACAAAGTATGCAAGTTAAAAAAATCAATCTTTGGATTGAAACAAGCATCGAGAAGTTGGAATCACCATTTTGATGAAGAAGTAATTAAATTTGGATTCATCAAGAACGCTGATGAAGCTTGTGTATATAAGAAAGCTAGTGGGAGCATCATCACTTTCCTAGTATTGTATGTTGATGACATACTACTATTTGGAAATGACATTCCAACCTTGGAAGGTGTAAAAACCTGGCTTGGGAGTTGTTTTTCCATCAAGGATCTTGGTGAAGCCGCCTATATTCTGGGAATAAAGATCTATAGGGACAGATCAAGGCAGTTGATTGGTTTAAATCAAAGTGCATACATTGATAAGATCTTGAAAAGGTTCAAGATGGAGAACTCTAAGAAAGGTACGGTACCTATTCAAAGAGGAATGATATTGAGTACGACTCAATGTCCAAGCTCAAAGGATGAGAAAGATAAAATGAAGGGAATCCCATACACATATGCTATTGGATCCATCATGTATGCAATGATATGCACTCGGCCGGACATTTCATGTGCCTTAAGCATGACAAGCCGTTACCAGGAAAATCCTGGAAGCAGTCATTGGATGGCTTTTAAGAACATACTTAAGTACCTAAGGAGGAATAAAGATATGTTTCTAATCTATGGATCTGGTGATGAGGAAATCGTTGTAAAAGGTTACACGGATGCGAGTTTCCAAACCGATCGTGATGATTCACGATCACAATCTGGATACATTTTCATTCTGAATGGAGGAGCGTCTCTTGGAAGAGCTCTAAATAGGATGTGGTGGCTTTATCAACTACAGAATTAGAATATGTCGCCGCCTCATTAGCAGCTCAAGAAGCTGCATAGTTGAAGAAATTCATTGCCGATCTAGGGGTTGTCCCTTCCATTCAGGACCCCCTAGAGATCTTTTGTGATAATAAGGGTGCGATTGCTCAAATCAAGGAACCTCGTGCTCATCAAAAGAGTAGGCACATTGAGCGTAGATTCAACTACATACGAGATGAAGTTGAGAAAGGAAAGATATGTATTCGCAAAGGTCACACAGATCAACATATTGCGGATCCACTTACGAAGCTCCTAGAAAAGGCAAAGCATGAATGTCATACCTATGCCATGGGACTTCGATATTCTAGTGATTGGATTTGATCTGTGATTTCGTATTTGGATATTTGGAACTCTCTTACTACTTGAATAAAATTATTTGGTTATAATATTTCAACAAATGTTCCAATTTAGCATGTTTAATCCATCGGTAAATTGTTTACTCTAAATGTCCGTAGTCGTTCATACTTGTGGGAACAAGTATGAGGGTAGGATTATTATGAATTTGGATTGGTGGATATTCATAAGGAATGAATATAGAGCAAATGGTTGCTGCTAAAATTCATAGATATTTGTGGGATACAAATATTGGACCGACCTGCATCTCAAATTTTACTACATGGAATCTTCCAGATTGATCATAAGTAAATTTGAGTAAAGGCGAATATCATTTGGTATCCTCAGATCTGAGATACATACTGGGTTTTGATATTCACCAAGTGTTATACCTTGAGCTAGTTCTTCAGTGCCTTGAAATAATGGATAGTACGTAAGGCTATGTTCAGACGTGACACAAAGTGTTTGTGAGAAACGTATGTATTCAAGATGGAATTTGTTCCTCTTATTCACTGAGAGCAAGATGTCTAAGGTCTGATAAGTTAAATCAACAAGGAATGATCATTCTATGTCCTTGGATTTAACATGACATCTGTAACAAAAGGATAAATGATTGATTTACCTAAATCATTTCAAGTGGGATACTTGAAGCGGATGATGTTATTGAATGGCTTTAAGTCATGCATATTAAGGGTAGTAAACCACTGTTAGGCGGTATTTTCTGCTTGCATCAATCTTCTATGAATCTTGTGCAAGTGGGAGATTGTTAAATTCTTTATGCCCAAGACACATAGAACATTGATGTGGTTAGTATGTCATGATCCAAGTCGGGTCATACCCAATAACAAGCTTAGCAAACACCAAATAATAGATGATATGATCATTCAATTAAATATACACACCAATTTAGAAAATGGGTTTTCTAAATAATTGCATATGAGATTGAACAATTTTATGGATATTTTGTTTAATAGATGTTGTTTGCAATGTTATTTAAGTTACTTAAATAACATCAAATAATAAGATAGTGTGTATGAGTTATTCAATTAAAAGGTTAATTATGAATAAACCTATATAAATGACTTGTTAATGTGTTTAATTTTGTTTTAAGTTTTGGGGGGAAAACCCATTGTTAAATGGGGCATTCGGCCGCCCACTTTGGAGTTGGGTCTTTGCTTTTCCCTAATGGTCTTGAAACAAACATGATACGCAAGTCATTCACTCCACCTCCTCTCTCTCTTACATGCAAAAACCTCAGAAAGAAGGATTTTCTCTGATCTTGTTGAAGCATCTCACGGCTGAAACATCTTCGGCAGCTCTTCTTTTGGTTTTCTTTGGGTGTTCAACTCCTAGCAACAAGGTGTTTGTAATATAGCTTGGGGTATGCAAGCTTTAGAGGACCTCCTTTGGTGCCTTTAGTCGTTTCTTGAACTCATCCTCTTCAATCTCTTCCTTTTTGCTGCTGAAAAGGTAGTGTATGGCAGCCTCTTTATGGCTGTCCATAATGTGTGTTTGTGTTACATGCTAGTCTTATTCACATAAAAAGATCCTATGTTTATGGGTTTGTTGTTATAACTTTGTAATATCAAGATGAAACCTGAATTTTCAGTTCATTAACTAAGTTATAATGCTTGTTTCTGCTGCGTTTTCACTAAGTTTAAATGGTTAAACTATGAATCTTGTTCTAACAAACCCCAATAGAAACTTCATTAAGGATACAGAAAGTAAGTCATATTCTGATATGACCAAATCACTCATATAAGCACACTATGTACTGAAACTTCATATATATATATATTTGCAAATCTTACTCCCTCTATTTTGTGTAAACAAAGACCTGAGTGTATGATCACCATGGTTTACATTTGTAACCAACTAGTGAAAAGATCATGATCCTCATCATCCCTATGTTTTGTGTAAACAAAGACATAGGTTTAAGGCACCTCTGTTTTACATGAGTAAAGACCTAGTGACCTGATGATGATCATATCTAAGCTCTCAAAAGAATCCTATGTGATCAACTATATATTATTTGTAGAGGTTTTTCAACAATGCATTAATGAGATGCCCAATGCATCTCAAGATTGAACTTATAACTTAAAGTACATAGTTGTATGTGTGAAAAAGTGATGATTTGATTCACAAAAGGAGGACAAACTCTAAGTGAATTAAATGTGAAGCCCATAACGATTACTCACTAATAAACATAATAAACAACATGCCTAGTTGATACAATACTCTTGAATGGATTTAAAGTGAACTAACATACTTGCAATTAGAACTAAGCTTAGGTATCATTTTAATAAATTATCTCCTTAGGAAGATGCTTAGTATTATAGTATGACCCCTTTCTATGTAAATGCATGCTTATACATTGCCCTCATTTTAATTTTGTTTAGTTAATTTCTTTCTATTTGGAAAGACATGTGTCTTTCACGATATTCTTCTTAGAAATTTATGATAAATGCATTCATTCATCATTAATCACAAATTTAGGGGGAGTAGAATCATGCAAATAAGTTTATAGCAAACTTGTCAATGAATTGTCAATATGAAGGAATTGGAACCTGAGCACTACCTTGGCTTTTGGATACATGAAGTTTTGCTTAAATTTAAACCTTCTTGTACACAATTGTCATGAATACAAAGTCATCTAGGTCCAATAGCAATAAATGGTTCTAAGCAGTTGACTTGGACCATACAATAAAATAAGTTTCAAACAGTGCATCTCAAGCATCAGCAGAAGCTATAGTGCATCTCAAGCATCAGTAGAAGCTATAGTGTGAAAACTTAATTAAAATTTTCCTTTCATAAATTGGTAAACTACGGATGAACCAATACTAAAAAAAGTATAATCTAATTTCATAGATTGGTAACTTATGAAAATTTAAGTTATACTTTATCAGCAGAAGTTTTTAAGTCATCCGCAGATGATATACGGAATTCGTAGATGATTAGCGGAAGAACTAAGAACTACGGATGAACTAAGAACTGCGGATAAGTTAAATTGTATAGAGGGTCCCACATCATTAAATAAATGAAATTAATGTATCTGAGAGAGTATAAATGATGTTTTTGACTTCAATATTCATTATTCACTTTTTTTTAGACACTTTTTTAGACCTAGAAAAATGCACTTAACAAATTTTCTCCATCTTTCATAAATATTCAAAATCACCGAATCAAAACATCAAACAAACACACAATCTGATCTCAGATCATTTTGTTCAGGGTAAAACAAGTCGTAGTGATCAATAATGAACTGTTTGATTCTTGGATATCCTTACAACTATTCGCATTCTCATACAATAATGTTGATTCTAACATAATCTTCTTTATTCTTATGAACATATGGCTAATTGATTTGCGAGAGAGCACAATGTGTGTGCCTTCTTATACCCTGATGATCCTGTTTTAGAAGGATGTCAAGACATTATACGCTATCTCAGACGATCTAGGCTGTTTTATGCCTTGTCAGCGGAGCTAGTGATACATCAATCGCACATTATTGACTTCTGGAACTGCACGAATAAAAGATAATGGAGAAGTTATCGTGGCGGAAGTGAAGAATCAAATTCTGAGGATGAAGAAGCAGACAATAAGGAGGGTTCTAGAGTTGGGAGATCTAGAAGCTGGTCACCCTAATGTGTTTGAAAATGAATACATAGAGAGAGTATTCAATCTAATGGGATATGATGGTGACTTCGAGAAGGGAGAAATCAAGAAAGGAAGACTGTGCAAGCCATATAGATTTCTCTGTCACACTTATCTTAAGTGCATCTCTAACAGGAAATCTGGACTTGACAGATTTTCAAGGCAAATTGCTTTGGGGATCATCGGTATCTTTGAGGGAAGAACATACAACTACTCTAAGTACATCTTCAATTGTCTATGTGACCATATCAAAGTGCAAAAGGATGGCAAGATGTACATGTTTTCAAGGTTTCTACAACTGACATCAATTTTGATCTGCCTGGGACTGCTATAGATGGGGATGTGTTTGTCCAAGCCACCTAGGGAGATCTGCTCTGAATAAGATAAGCGGGAAGTATGAAGGAGGAGACATGCCCATGTTTGCTCATGTGGTAGATGCAAATGCAAACATTCCTCAAGAATTGATATGGGAAGAAGTTCAAGAAAGTTCATCCACTAACTCTATGCAAGCATCATCTTCACCTCCTCAATCACCCATTTACCAACAACCTCAAACACCCCAGTTACAATCACTAGCCAGCCAAGACACTCAGCCAATCTCTCCTATTCACCCTTTTCCATCAAATCATTCTCCAATCACAGAAAAGCAATCCACTGGGAGCTTTTACACAAGGGAGGCAGTCTTAGCCTCACAAGCCAGTGATGTTCAATTGTCAATAACCAAGACTGAATCCCTTGTCCATTCAAATAATACAAAACTAGTCTCTCCAGTCATTGCCATCAGCAAGAATAACAACCACATCAAGAACAAGCAGAGCAAGTAGTTGAGTCAAGTTCAAGCTCAGCTAATGTAGCACCTGAAGATGTGAATGATGGTGAGATTGCAAAGAAGAAGAAGAAGAAGCCAACTATGTGGATTAATTGCTTACAATGAAAACTATCTTAGTGATGATGATATCCGAGTGAGCAAAGGTTATCTGGTTGCTGAATACAAAAAGCTTGTTGTGAAGTCAAACTGTAGAAAGCAAAGAATTCAAGAGTTGAAAGGGATGATAAAGGAAAAAGATGATCTGCTAATGCAGCAAGAAGCAAGAATTAAAAGATTAAGAGAATATGCTCAATGCAATAATAGATTGATTGATGCTCTTCTTCAACAAGAATCTGAGCTCAAGAATCAATAAAGTTTGAGCGGGATGAAAATGAGAAGCTGATGCTGAAAATTGATCAAGTAACCAATTCTCTCTGCTCAATCAACTTTGTTGAAAAGGAAAGAAGAAGAGCTTCAGGAGCTAAAAGTGAAAATCTGTGTGCTGGAATCAAATGCTGCTCCTGCAAAAAATCAAACAAAAGAAGCTTCTAAGACCACAAAGCAAATCATACAATACAGAAGAAAAAGGAAGTACTTGGGTTTTGTGAAGAAGGAATTGATTAAAATACGATTCACCCAAAAGGTCAAAATCTGTTAAATCTTCATCCTTAAAGCCTATGTCTCCTGCTGAAATATTAAGTGATGATGAAAGGAATTAGCTCATAAAGGATGAATCTGCCAAAGATTAGAAAGAAGAAAAGGCTGATGACCTACTAACCACTAAAGACATATTAAAGAAAGGCCAAAATCTACCATGTTCATGACCTTATCAATCATGGATTACCATATGACTTGGTGGAAAAGCGGAACAAGAATGAAATGAAGGATCTGTTGAAAAAGTTTGAGCTTGCCAGATTCAAAATTCCAAATTGTGACTATGAAGCATTCATAAGTTTTCAAGCCATTTAGAAAATCAAGAAAGATGTAGGCCACTGTGATACAGCTAAGCTTAGCAAGTACATTATGGTCTGTTGGCTACAATGTCACAATACAAGGCACATGAGCTCAAAGGAAGAACAGTTGGTGAGCTGATAAGAATGATGGATCGTGTCATGGCTGTTGAGCTTGACACTGGGGTAAGATTCAGAACAAAAGCTCCAAATCCTTCATATGAGCAATAAAGCAAACTCCATGCTGATCCTATAACTATTGAACCTAAAGATCAGCATAAAGGAAAAGAAAATCTTATCAGAGAGCCAAGAGCTATCATCCTTGGAAAAGTGTGGCCATTGGTCACACCTATGAGAGAGATTACTGAAAGAAAATCATCTCTAATATTGTTGTTTGATCACATTACAACTCCCACTTCTATTGAGGAAAAGAGGATTATGGCATGGAAATTTGATCCGGAGTGGGACTATGCTTTAATCAAGAGGACATCTAGAAGAGTAGAATACTATCATTTGATTGAATCTGTATTACTGCTTCCTGATGCTAATATACATGATCTTAAGAGCTTAATCATCTCAAACTATCCAGTAAGCCAAAGAGGAAGAGATCTCCATAGTTGTTGGATAGTTAAAAACAAAATTCAAGGATGACGTTTTGAAAGAAGCAAGAAGAAAAGATGATGAGCATAAGAAAAGAAGCAAATGAAGATCAAAATCCAACTCCTCTACATTGATTGATGATGAATCCTAAGGAGAGTTGGATATTTAAACAAAACAACAACCAAATCAAGCATATAGAAGGTACTCAATATACATTTCCCATAACTGAATGGGGATATGTTGAGAGAACTAAAGAGCTGGTGTTGTTAAGGAAAAGACACAAAGAAAGCTAAAAGTATCAGACTTTTGATTTAGTGGAAATCAAGATAATCCACCACAGCTACACTTCATATTTGCATGACAAATCTTTCCAAAGCTGACTGATGAAAGAGCCCAACATGATCTATACCTGTATGTGCACATGATTCAAGTAATTGATAAACTGCATGCAAAGGCCTATAAGAGAAGAAGACATGAAGTTCGATTGCTGAAAGGAGCTAACATCAAAGAAGTGTCCAAACTAAGAATGTCAGAACAAGATGAGCTTGAACTTAACGATGATCAAAGTGTTATGGAAACTCTCATAATAGAAGAAGGCATTTTGGGGCTGAACTTTGAGACACTACAAAGAATATGCAGAATGGAGATCAAGTACAAGTATGATGATGAAAAGGATGCAGTTTCATACTTCAACAATAAGATGGTGTCTAGAATGAAGGAGCTTTCACTTTTGAAGAGCTGATTACAAATGTCTAAGCCTAAGGGGAAGTATTTTTAGATCTAGGAACTATAAGACTAGATCTTTTGTATAGGCTTAGAACTTTAATCAATATTTGTAATGAAAAATTGTAATTCATTATTATGTTTTATGCTTATATATAGATTAACCCATATGTGTATTGATCAGTGTATGATTGCAGGTGCACACATAATTCTTGGTCAATTATTGAAATTGACTTACTGTAAGAAATATCTACGGATGAACACTTTTGTTTTTCCGTAGATATGTTTCTTACACAAATCAGTCATCCTAATATCTTCTACGGATGAACAACCAGCTGTGAAGTTGGAAGTGAAGATCCCTACGGAAGCACAAGATAGCTTTGGAAGGGCAAGTATCTTCGGAAGAACAAGACTCCTTCAGAAGAACAAACATCTAGAGAAGACCATATTCCTGTGGAGTCCAAACACTTGTATATTATATTACAAGTGTTACAAGTCAACAAGTCAACAAGACAACTGTGCGAATCCTAAGAGATCCGATGTTTCCTTAACAGAAACACACATGCCTATATATATGGATCCTAGGTTTCACATCAAAAGACGGCAACGACGGTAAGAAGACACACGATCACAAAACAAACAAAACATCAAATCACAAAACACAAACCCTAGCAGCCGTCACATCAACATCAATACATTCAAACCAATATTATTTCATTCCTTGTTATTCATCTGTAATCATTAATATGTTTTAATGAAATACATTTGAATTAAATATTTTTGTTTGATTATTAGTTGTGTTCTTCTTGTTGTATTCGTATTAATTATTAATCATTATTGTTGATATTGAATTTATTAAAAACAATTAAACAAAATTAATATTGATTCTGCAAAGATGACTTTACTCCGAATTAACGTTGATAATTCTTGATTGTGATCCTAGGATTCACAAAACCTTTTTTAGAGTTATCTTTGAGAAAATGACATCGAATTTCGATATGCTTCATTTTGAATGTTGGATAGGATTAGTTGTTATAAACATAGCATCGGTATTATCAATGAAAATGTAAGGCCCCGTCCCGAGACGCTCACCACTTGTCAATAATCGCACATAAAACTATATTTATATTAACTTTACTAAAACATTGCAGTGGAACAATTTAGACAACCATTTCATTATAACTGCTTTTGTAAGATAATACAACAGTGTTAACCATTACAAAACACCATTTGTTCACATTATAATGCAAAAACATCATCATTATACAAAATGGATTCCATCCAAAACAAACCAGTAGCCGCTCGTGCCATCCTTAGCAACCATCACCTACCAACTAGATACATATAAAAGTCAACATTGTTAAGTGATTTCTAGTTAAAAATAAAATATAGTTTACTCTCTTTTAATCCTTTCTTACATTCGTACATGATCAAATATCATATGTATGCATAGATAATCTCATTATTATATACTTTTACTATTTATTAACTTTCATTCTTGACTTCTTTTCAGATTAATGTCATCAGCTAAACCCCAAACGTACGCATAAAGCGGGTACTAGGCCAAAGATCATAAATGACTTCAATAACACATATAGCTTGGCTCCAGACCAGGGTAAGCGACAGAGATCCCATCTGTATACTACACCCAAACGTATGCATAAAGCGGGTACTGGGCCAAAGATCATATATGACTTCCATAATGCATATAGCCTGGCATGAGCACTGGGGTGAGTATCCACTATCATCCATGTACTATACAACTAACCAATCATAAAGACTAGACCCCTATGTGTATCCTTATGGGTTACCTAAACCACACACAGTTGAGCTAACTTCATTTTAGAGTCGGGCACCTCTATAGATTTGCTTGCAAGACTTTCTTTACTTTCACTTTCATTAATGCATGCATTCTTTCATTACGTTCCTCTTTTCATTATCTTACACTTTACATTACATAATACTTCATATTTCATTCATAACATTCAACGTAAAGCCATGGAAAATAAACGTACAGAACCAAGAACATAAACATGAACACACAAAACATCACCATATATGGTACCATCATACATGATATAACAATCATCATACATGCCATAACAAAGCTCATTCATCATCAAAAGTCAACTTACTTCACCCTCGGGAACACCCCAAGACAAAGCTTACATATCACTTTTTCCCCAAAAATCAGAAAAAATCTAAGTCTTAGGCGCATAGGCACTATGCAGGCGCATGGCCTTTCAGGCGCATGGGCACTATTGGGGCGCATTGCCAAACACGTAGGTGTATGGGCAACAATTCTAGGCGCATGAGTGCCTAGGTGCATGGACTTTCTAGGCTTTTGGTCACTTAGTCGAATTTAGCCTATTTCTAGGCGCATGGGAACTATTTGGGCTCATGGGGACACTTAGGATGTTTATATCATTGGGCGCATGGGCCATTATTTAGCCCCATGGGCAGTCAATTCACACTTAAGCAACTAAATTCAGTCCCCAATCATCATCTAACTTGTTCTAAGTTTAAACCTTACAAACTAAGCATTAAAACAGGAACATGGCAACATCATAACATCATATATCACCCAAAATCAAACCCATCCGCATATACATTCACACACATACATACGGGTGAAAATTCATTTTATAAAAATGTTCATACATGTATTTCTAGCACCAAAATTAGTTTAAAACATGTAGAAAGGGGTTTCTAGAACTCTCCTTAGCCTCTTGAGTATGACTTCCTTCAAAACCCATTTGCTACAAGTTCAACACCTAAAACCGACCAAAAGACACACAAACAAACACACAACACATATAAGCATACAACAGAGGCAAAGGCCGGTTAACAACACCACAAAACCATAAATTCTTACCATGAATTCGATCTTCTATTCGTGAGCTTCAAAACCAAAATTCTTCTTCACTTTCTCTCTAACTGTAAGAAAAGTGTGTGTGTTTAGATTATGGGCGGTCATACCGCCTTTATCACCAACTTTTTGAAGTCTTGTCCTTTTAGACACTTTTTTACCCCTCAACTTGAGTTTTATAGTTTTCTTTCTAGTTTGCACTTATTATTCTTTCTTTCGTGTCTTAAAAAAGTAATTGGGTGTCATAGTAAATAGGAGTTTTAAGAAAATTGAACTCGTAATCCAATAGTTGGTTTTGTAACCAAAGGATTTGAGAACATCCTGCTGATGTAGCTATGTACTTAGCTTCTGTAGTTGAGACTAGGACATTTGTTTGTTTCTTACACTGCCAAGAGAGACTAACCGGGGACCTAAAAATTGATAACCACCCCTATTAGATTTTCTATCTTGACTACATCCCCTATAATCACTATCAGTATATCCATGTAACTCGAAGTTTCCTTCATAAGGATACCATAACCCTAGAGCCGGTTTTCCTTTGAGATATCTGAATATGCATTTGACTGTGATTAGGTAAGATTCCTTCGGGTCTGATTGATACCTGGCACATACACAAACAACATACATTATGTCAGGTCTAGATCAAGTGAGATGCATCAAAGATCCAATCATAGATCTGTATAATGTTTGGTCAATAGATTTTCCTTTGGATCAGGATCAATCTTGGTGTTGATGTCAGTTGGAGTTTGGATAGATTAAGAATCTTGCAGTTTGAATTTACTCAAAAGCTTATCAACAAACTTCTCTTGATTGATAAAAATGCCATCTGCAGACTGTTTTACTTGCAGTACAAGGAAGAAATTGATTTCTCCCATAGAACTTATCTAGAAACACGATTTCATAATCTCTACAAATTCTAAGCACAAATTCTGACTGTGGAACCAAATATGATATCATCCATAACATTTGCACATATAAGGTATCATTTGCATCCTTCTTTATGAATAAAGTTGGATCAATTTCCCCTTTTTTGTATCCATGTTGGATCAAATGCTAGGACAAATCTCATACTAGATTCTAGGAGCTTGATGTAGACCATATAAAGCTTTGCTCAGCTTGTACACACGATAAGAGAATTCAACATCTTCAAAACCTTGAGATTGCTTGACATACACAGCATCTGTGATTTCCATACAAAAATGCACCTTCAACGTCCATTTGGTACACCTTGAATTTCATATAAGAAGCATAATCCAGGAAGACGCGAATTGC
Source organism: Flaveria trinervia (assembly GCA_025506515.1). Classification (NCBI taxonomy): domain Eukaryota; kingdom Viridiplantae; phylum Streptophyta; class Magnoliopsida; order Asterales; family Asteraceae; genus Flaveria; species Flaveria trinervia. Next base: position 15,091,099 of record CM046458.1, on the reverse strand, counting down.
TTCAAGTCTTGCAACTGGAGCAAACACTTCATCAATCATCTGATTTGTTTCTAAATCTTGTGCTACTAGCCTTGCTTTATTTCAAATAACTATTCCTCAATCATCTGATTTGTTTCTAAACAACTATTTTATGCCGGTGTGTAAGGCCCCATTCCCGGGACGCTTGCAGTTGGATCCTCATCACTCATAAAACATAATATTACATTTCACTTTCATAAAATGTAGCAGCGGAAACATAAGAAAAACAAAATTTTCATTTCATCAAAATACTTTTGCAAAATAATGCAACCGTTCATTTCATAATGTCATTTTAAATTTCATTACAAAAGCATTATAATATTGGATGCCCTCCAAAATAAGTTGAGTAGCCACCCCGTGCCATCCTCAGCAACATACCTGCCAACTGGAAACACATCAAAGTCATCGTTCCTGAGTGAGTTCTAGTTTTATAATAAAACATACTTTTCTTTTGTTAAAACCTTTCGTTACATACATGCGATCACACATCATACGTACACATAGATAATATCATTATTATCTTCATCATTCATTCATACTTTAACTTATGTTCATTTATAAGTTCTTACTTACATTCATTCGTTACTTATTACATCCTTTTCTTTCCATTGAAACTATGAACTTTACCCTTGATGCTCATGGTACTAGACCTAGGCCGATCATAGACCTTCTATAACGGTGCACAACACCTCATTGTCACAGTACCTAAGGTAAGGTTCGGGATCATTACGTCTGTTACATCATCACATTGTGGATAAGTGTCAATAGCTATGCCCCAAACAATATGGCTACTGGGCCAAAGTTCATAAATGACTTCCACACTGCACGTAGCCTGGCACCAGCGCCGGGGTAAGAGACAAAGATCCCAACTATATTCCTCACCCCCATCATATGTGTACTAAGACATTCTACACCCCCAACAAAATGGGTACTACACCCCCATCAAAATGGGTACTACACTCCCATCAAACTGGGTACTACACCCCCATCAAAATGGGTACTACACCCCCATCAAAATGGGTAATAAGACATTCTACACCCCTAACAAAATGGGTACCACATCCCATCAAAATGGGTACTACACCCCCAACAATGTGGGTAAGCATGACCCACTACACCCCCAACAATATGCATAACCCGTCTAAGCGATACATACTACACCCCCAGCATTATGCATAGCGCGAGTAACATCTATACACTATGCACCACACGGTGGTTAGTCACAAAGACTGGAGCCACTGTGTGCACCCTTAAGGATTAGGTGATCCACATGCAGTTAAGCTTAAGGCATTTAGAGCAGTGCACTTCGGTAGACTTCGCTCGCAAGCCTTTCATACTTTCATTCCTTCATTAATGATGCATTCGATCAACATATCCCTCTTTTCATTATCTTTTACTTTACGTTACATAATACTTTCATAACATTCATTAACGCTCAACGCAAAGCCACAAAAAGATATGTATACATAACTGGAATATAAACATAAACATACACACATCACCATACAAGGCATCATCATAGATACGCATCAATCATACACATGCATCATTAACATCACACAAATGCCCGACATAACGTCTATGACCTCGAAATTCAACTCACACAAGCCTACGGCAACCTCCCGAGTCAAAAACCATAACTGCACATTCCCTCGAAAGTCATAAAATAAACCGTTGTTCTTTCGGGCGTATGAGCCCTACTTGGGCATATGGACACCCTCCAGTCGCATGGCCTTCCAGGCGACTGAACACTTGGGTGAATGGACATCAGGCGAATTGACTTGATATGAATGGACCTATGGGCAAAAGGACATCTATGAGTATGGACTCTCGTCGGATAGCTTTCACGCATGTGGCCTTCAGTCGCATGACTTCAGGCGTATGGGCTTCAGTCGCATACTCTTCGTGCGAGTGAACCTCAGTCGCATGGAAATTGTGTGAATGGACCTCAGTCGCATGCCAATCTGCCGTATGGCCTCCAATCGCACTCCAGTCGGTCGCCTATCCCTAGCTGATGTAGAATGCAGTTCATCCTCACTGCAGCTGATGGTTTTCGGCCTCCAACTTCTTCCAAACCTCTTTTAAGATCAAACCAACCATTCTAAGCCTTAGGGAAACATACCACAACCTCAACCAAGCAAGAAATCAAGCCCCAAATGAATCATACACATACACATATATACAAAAACAGGTTTTCACCCAAAACCCAAAAAGGGTTTTCAGATGTGTTCCAGCCCCAAAATCAGTTGAAAACGTGTAAAAGAGGGGTCCTAGAACTCACACAAACGTTTCCGTCGAGTGGAGGTTCGATTTGACCAGCTGCACGATGATTTCCATGCTCGAATCCACCCAAACCAAGCTTTTCTCCTCTTTTTTCCATCTCTTCTCCTCTCCTCTCTTCTTGGCTAAAAAATGGCAAGAATAGGGTGTCTTCCCCCTTTTATACTCCCATTCATCGAAGTTTCTCTCTTTGGCGAGTTTGGTCCCTCGACTTTGAACTTTATTTCTTTTTCTTCTTTCGTTGGCTTCAAAGAAAATTTCCGGGCGTTACAAGTCCACCCCCACTATAGGTTCGTCCCAAAACCTGTTATTCCTTAAACCGTAGTGAGCAATTCTGTCTCATCTCTTTTCCAGTCTCCCACCTGAAGTTCAATCGGTCTACGTCGTTTATCCACACACGAATTCTTATCTATATTTGGCTACCTTCATCAATGCTTTGATCCTTTCGAGCTTCTCGGTCATGGGCTCGATCACCTCAATACTTTCCACACGACGTTTGGTACTCAGCCTTCACTTGTAAACAAGTAAGACATTTAATCTCGTACTCCACCATATCACGCTTCATGCACTTTCCCACCACTTGCCATCGAAATCACCTTTGGAATCGTCGTGACTCAATCACCTTAAACCATCACCGTGCTCCTGCCGGGCGCTGTCAACCGTATCATTTTCCTGCGACACATAATGTTCGCCCTGTAGTCTACCAAACAATCTAATCCTAGGACTACCTCGAAGGGCGTATCTATATTCTTACCACTAACATGCAAGTCAACAGAAAGAAATAGGAACAAAACTTTTACTAGCGCCAACATCGAATAACACAAAGGCTAAGGATTTATTTACTAGAAACATACCTGACACAACATCATGGTCTGTCCTAGATTCCTTTGATCTTCCTCACGCCCGAACCTTCCACCCTCGGCTTCTTTCAATCCCTGCTCTTGTGACCTTCCTCACCACAAGAATAACACCACCCCATACCGCAGTTCTTCGCCACATGTCCGGTCCTTCCACAATGGAAACAGACATTGGTCCCCAATCTACATTCCCCGGGGTGCTTGTGTCCATACTTGTCACACCTTTCCGACCTTGTATCAGTTATGACCACATGATGGTCATCCACCCATGCACCTTTGTTACTTGGAGCAGCTCTACACGTCCTAGTCGCTTCCCGTTCCAATCCCGATCACCATCTCCTTTCTTGCTAACCTTTGTCACCCCACCAATCTTTCATCGTATAATCTCCCCGCCAAATCAACCGCCGACCTAAACATGCTCGGTCGGGCAGTGATCATGTGCCTACGGATGTCCGCTGCAAGCGATGAATATACCTCTTGATCTTTCGTGAGAGAGGTGTCACCTAATTCTGCACCAGTCGTGGCAATTTCGTTGAATTTGGTAGTGTATTGCTGATGCGTCATTGTTCCTGCCTCCAGCTGCAGGAACTCTCTTTCAAATTTATCTATCTCACGGTGAGGATAGAACTCCTCAATCACCAGCCTCTTCAACTCTGACCATCTCATCCTTCCGATAGCCCTGCTTCCCTCAACTTGGACTATATTGTCCCACCAGCACAAGGCTGAGTCCATGAAAGAGTGGGTAGAAAATTTTACTTTCTGATCTTCTCGGCACTCACTGATATTTAAAACAACTTCCATTTCCCTCACCCTTGGTGAGTAGCAGCAGCAGTGCCATTGCCATCAAAAGTAGGGGGCTTGCATCATTGGAACGCCCCATAGTTACAGCCTCGTACCACCTCCGACGCAGGCTCTTCCTCTTCTTCTTCCTCTTCATCATCAGAGATAGCTATTTCAGTCTCGGCCCGTCTCCTTCCGCCTGAAGGTCTACCCCTTTCCTGTCTCTCCCTATCTCTAACAACCTTTATCACTTCGGTCACCACAGATGGTAGGATCGTCTGCATGGCCTGATGCACTTCCTCCTCCACCGCCTCTCTCATCGAGGCTCTTAGATTAGCACTCTTATCCCCGCCCTCTGGATGAGGGGTCTCAGGTTCCTCATGAACCACTTTCTCCACTCTAGATCTTCCCTCGTGACCCGTGGTTCAGCACCACGTCCACCACCACCTCCACCTCGTGAAGCTTTCGAAGATCTACCATCGGCCATCCCCGCACCAACTAGAAACACATCAAAGTCAGCGTTACTGAGTGAGTTCTAATTTATAATAAAACGTACTTTTCTTTCGTTAAAACCTTTCGTTACATACATGCGATCACACATCATACGTACACATAGATATATCATTATTATCTTCATCATTCATTCATACTTTAACTTATGTTCGTTCATACGTTCTTACTTACATTCATTCATTAATTAGTACATCCTTTTCTTTCCATTGAAACTATGAACTTTACCCTTCATGCTCATGATACTGGATCTAGGCCTATCATATACCTTCTATAACAGTGCATAAAAACTCATAGTCACAGTACCTAAGGTAAGGTTCGGAATCATTACGTCTGTTACATCATCACATTCTGGATCAGTGTCAACAGCTATGCCCCAAACAATATGGCTACTGGGCCGAAGTTCATAAATGACTTCCACACTGCATGTAGCCTGGCACCAGCACCGGGGTAAGCGACAAAGATCCCAACTATATTCCTCACCCCTATCATATAGGTACTAAGACATTCTACACCCCCAACAAAATGGGTACTACACCCCTATCAAAATGGGAACTACACCCCCGTCAAAATGGGTACTACACCCCCATCAAAATGGGTACTACACCCCCATCAAAATGGGTACTTAGACATTCTACACCCCTAACAAAATGGGTACTACACCCCCATCAAAATGGGTACTACACCCCCATCAAAATGGGTACTACACCCCCATCAAAATGAGTAGTACACCCCTAACAATGTGGGTAACCATGACCTACTACACCCCTAACGATATGCATAACCTGGGTAACCGATACATACTACCCCCCAGCATTATGCATAGCGCGGGTAACATCTATACACTATGCACCACACCGATGGTCAGTCACAAAGACTGGACCCACTGCATGCACCCTTAAGGATTAGCTGAACCACAAGCAGTTGAGCTTAAGGTATTTAGAGATGTGCACTTCGGTACACTTCGTTCGCAAGCCTTTCATACTTTCATTCGTTCATCAATGATGCATTCATTCAACATATCCCTCTTTTTATTATCTTTCACTTTATGTTACATAATACTTTCATTACATACATTAACGCTCAACGCAAAGCCACAGAAAGATACGTATACATAACATGAATATAAACATACACACATCACCATACAGGGCATCATCATACATACGCAACAATCATACACACGCATCATTAACATCACACACATGCCTGACATAATGTTTATGACCTCGAAAGTCAACTCACACAAGCCTACGGGAACCTCCCGAGTCAAAACCCATAACTGCACATTCCCTCGAAAGTCATCAAATAAACCGTTGTTCTTTCGGGCGTAAGAGCCCTACTTGGGCGTATGAAATCGTCTAGTCGCATGGCCTTCCAGGCGACTGAACACTTGGGCGAATGGACATCAGGCGAATGGACTCGATGCGAATGGACCTATGGCAAAAGGACATCTATGAGTATGGACTCTCAGTCGCATAGCTTTCATGCGTGTGGCCTTCAGTCGCATGACTTCAGGCGTATGGGCTTCAGTCGCATACTCTTCATGCGAGTGAACCTCAGTCGCATGGAAATCATGCGCATGGACCTCAGTCGCATGCCAATCGGCCGTATGGCTCCAATCGCACTCTAGTCGGTCGCCTAGCCCTAGCTGATGCAGAATGCAGTTCATCCCCACTGCAGCCGATGGTTTTCGGCCTCCAACCTCTTCCAAACCTCTTTTAAGCTCAAATCAACCATTATAAGTCTTAGGGTAACATACCACGACCTCATTCAAGCATAACCAAGCAATAAATCAAGCCCCAAACGAATCATACACATACACATGTATACAAAAACGAGTTTTCACTCAAAAACTCAAAAAGGGTTTTTAGATACGTTACAGCCCCAAAATCAGTTGAAAACGTGTAAAATAGGGGTCCTAGAACTCACACAAACGTTCCCGTTGAGTGGAGCTTCGATTTGACCCGCTACGCGACGATTTCCACGCTCGAATCCACCCGAACCAAGCTTTTCTCCTTCTCTTCTCCTCTCCTCTCTTCTTGGCTGAAAAATGGCAAGAATGGGGTGTCTTCCCCTTTTATACTCCTATTCATCAAAGTTTCTCTCGTTGGCGAGTTTGGTCCCTCGACTTTGGACTTTATTTCTTTTTCTTCTTTCGTCGGCTTCAAAGAAAATTTCCGGGCGTTACACGGTGGCATTCTCTCCTTCAGGCAAATTCACAAGCATCCACACTTCCTGTTTACGGAATTGTAGTAACTCTTCTTGCACAGCCTCAATCCAACTATTGTCCTATAATGCTTCAATTATGTTTTTAGAGACAATTTGAGATAGAAAACACAAGTATAAGAAAATGTTTGCTTGCTTTCTATGACTTCTCATAGTTCTCTCTCTAAAAGGACCAATGATCTGTGAGATGGAATGTTTGTAGTGAATACAAGATGTTGGGATTTCATATTCTTGAACATTCTCATCAAGTCGGAGAGCTAATGCAATAGGTTTGAAGAATGTGAAGGGAAATTCAGACCTTGAGTTGGTGAGTTGATAAAATAATCAAGCTTGTCATTGACGTCTATATCTCTAGATACAAATGAAGTTCTAGACTCAGGTTGTTGATTTCTTGCCCATTATTAGGAGTTGGTTGAGAAACATCAAAATTTGCAAGAACATGGTGGTGCTCAGGAATTTGTTGATCATGATTCGCTGAATTGAATATAGGATCTCTCACAAATGAGAAAAATGGAAAGTCTGGGCTTGAATCATCCATATCATCAGAGCTGAATCATCACAAAAAGATCCATGATCTCCTACCTGTTTCCTGTGGACACAAGAAGTTTCAAATATATTATAATTGAATGAGTTTGACAATGAGTCTAAATCAAATAACCACGTTGGACCATTTGGAACTGAGGGAAATGAATTTTCAATGAATTTAACATTAAAAGTTTGAATGATAACATTCATCTTAGAGTTGTAAACTCTATATGATTTAGAAGATGACAAATACCCAAAAAAGGATCTGTCATCAGATTTTGCATCAAATTTGCCTAGCTGATCATTTGAGTTTGGATTCAAAACTAGACAACCAAAAGATTTAAGATATTTATGTTTGGGTTCCTGCCAAATAACAACTCATAAGGAGTTTTCTATTTGTCTTCACCAATAGAGTACGATTCTGAATGAAACACGTAGTTGATATGTCTTCATCCTAAAAAGTGATAGGAATCATAACATCTGCTAACATTGCACGGGCTACCTCAATCAATGTTCAGTTCTTCCTTTCTACAACTCCATTTTGTTAAGGAGTTCTTGGAGCACTGAACTGATGAGCTATCCCTTTCCCTGCACAGAACATGTCAACATTGGTATTCTTAATTCTATTCCATTATCACTTCTAATTATTTTTACTTTTTGATCAAGTTCATTTTCTACTTTAGTGATAAACTCTTTTAATATTCAGTCGTTTCAAATTTTGCACGCAAAAAGAAAATCTTGTATAGTCATCAATGATAACTAAACAATACGATTTCTTTCCAATGCTCTACACGTTTATAGGACCAAATAAAACAATGTGTAACATCTATAGAGGCTTTGAATTTGAGTTTTTCAGCTTGGATTTATAAGACGCTCTATGTTGCTTCCCTTTCAAACATGCTTTATAGAGTACTGATATAACGAACTTCTTTGATGGAATTCCTACTACATGATTTCCTACTGCAAGTTTGTTCATGTTTTTGAAGTTGGAATGTTAGAGACATCTATGCAAATGATTGCTTTCATCATGTGATGCGTGAGCAATGAGACAAGTCGTTTCAGTTGAAGGATCAACTTGAGACAAATCTAGCTTATAGACATCTCTATCTCTAACTACTTTAACAACCACCCACTCCTTGCTAATTTGAAATCCTGGCTTGAAAATATAGCAATAAGAGTCATCAAATAAAGCAGAATATGATTTATCACATATTTGAGAAACACTTAAAAGATTAAAGTTTAACTGAGCACAAAAGTTGACTTTACCAAAGCTTATCACTCCATTAGATACCGTTCCTTCACCAGTTATTTTTCCACCTAAATCTCCACCAAAAGCTACATGAGTACCATCTTTTGTCTTAAATTCTTCAAATAAGCCTTGATTGCCTGTCATATGCCGGCTACTGCCACTGTCAACATACCATGAATTCATTGGTCTTCTTAGGCGTACCTGAATTTCAAAGACATTTAAGATGACTTATCAACCCTAGCCAAGATTTTCGGCTTGCCATATTTATCCACAATGGTAAATTTCTTGAAATGGAGTTTGTTCACATCAGGTTTCTTTTGAAATTTTGGATTTTCAAATCGTCTTTGAAAAACTTTCTGATTATCTTTTCTTTGTTTTGACCTCAAACCATTAAATCGATTCACAAGATTATCATCAAGAAATTTTTAACCATAATTTGAAACATTCTTATAAAAAATTTCTTATTAAATGTTTCATTTTTCATTCTCATTGAACGTGGAATGAAAGTTCCTTGATTGTACTGTTGTGATCTAAAAGTATACTGTTTATCATAATCAGAATGATTCTTATAAGAGATCTCAAGCCTAGAGAAGGTTTTTTTGATAGATTTTGAAAACCATAATTTTGGTTTCTTTGATATCTTTGATTTACATATTCTTTTCTAGGCGACTTCTTCCTGAGGTAGCAATCCTCAGTATTATGATTTCTCTCATCACAAATGCACAACATTTATTGAAATAACATTCAGCAGTTGAGTATTTTTCATATCACAGATGTGACAGTAGTTGTTAAAATAACACTCAGATGTGTTCGATTGTACATATCATATATATCACAGTACTTTTGTGGTTGTTTAAACAACATTTGATTAATCCTTGATATAGATGTGGAAGCCATATTTTAATCATGTTTAGTAGGGGTAGTTGGATTAATTGTTGTTTTTTGCTTTGTGAGTTTGTTCTTTTGATATTTAGGATTTTGCTTTTGAACTTTTTCATAACTCTTTGACTCCTTAGATACAAATCTTTTATGAATAGTGGAAGAATTAGGACCTAAACCTGTTTTCAGATTAGAGTTAGATTTGATCTTAGGTTTTGATGTCGTTTCAGATATTATGTTCATATCAAAAGTTCCTGCTCATACAAACTTCACTAGTTTAATTTGAATTGATTGATTGATTGGTCCAGCTTGTTTAGCTTTAGCAGTTTCTTTGTTAGGGACCGTATGCTGGACGGAATACTAACTGATTCACGTGTATACCAATTCAAATAGTACGAAATCCTATTTGATTGGCGATCCAATAACTGAGAATGTTAACCCGATCGATGTAAGATTAAACTAAACGTTATGAATGAATAGGAATCGATCAAGAACTTGGACTGGCTTTCTTAAACGTTCGGCACAGCTAGGGTACGAGTAGGAGTCGAATTCTTCAAAGTGTCTTATTTTTCCACGAATTAAGTGGTATTTATAGGTTAGGGTTACTCATTCGTGCGACTGAACCATTAGCATGGTTCAGTCGTGCGACTGAGTCATGCGGTTGATCCATTCGCACGACTGAGTGTTCAGTTATGCGACTGAGTCAATCTCTTGTTATAATTGTGCGACAGTCTCCTGGTTCAGTCATGCGACTGGTTCATTAGCATGAAGTTGTTCATGCGCATGGTCCATTAGCATAGGCCATTCACATGAGAACTCCATATGACTAAGTTTGAATATGTTTCTCAATCATTACTTTACTAAGATTCATTGAAACAATCACAAACCTATATAATTAGTTCAATATGCATTAATAAACAATAAGAATTCAAACATACACTGAAACATTAAACATTAAGATCATCAATCACATATTCTGTTTCATTCAACTTATAAATTTCATTTACATTAACAACATGACATACATATTACATTATGATCGTAAACTAGGTACATATGGATCTACAAACTCCCCCTTGGACCTAGTTTCCTTCACTGTTTGGCATCCTTAATTAGCTCGTCAACCTTCTTATGCCTCTCCTCTGCTGTGACTCCAGCATGTATCTCAAATGCAAAGCAGAGTCTTATTACATTCTGAAATTGGAGGGCCTCTATAATATCCTGCGGATCAAAGAATAGTGGCCACCTGTATAAAGTATAAACATCATTCACTGATAGGTTGGTTAGCCACATTGGGTCAAATACTCGGATGGTTTCCATTTGGCGCTCTTTCTATAATACTATGACCGCTTCTCTTGTTCACCAGTCATAATACCACCACTTGAAGTGGGGAATGAAGTCCTGTGGCATTTCCCTCAATAGGATCTTAGACATAGTATGCGGAGGACTCCACTTCAACACCACTTTGGGTTTCCCAGTCCTTGGGTCCACCTCTGACCTTTGAATGTACCTCGTAGGTTGTTGAGGCTTGAAATTAACCCATCGTGTGTGGTATTCTCTTTTCAACGCAGCTTCAAACCAGCCTAACATCTTCCTGGGGTCAGCATACAGCAGGTTCAGGCATGCCAATCGGTTGAGCTCAAAACAAGGGAGAGTGTTCACATCATGTGGAAATATGTATCTCCAAAATCAGGGACCACATTTCCCTCTCGATGAGTATATTCTGGATAACTCCATTCGGGCGATTGGCTCAATCTTGTAAGCCATTCATGTGAATGGTTCATACTCATGCTCCATTCAATTGTCTAGTGCATAAGTATGGTCCAATTGTACGACTAGTCCATACTCATGGTCCAGTCGTGCGAATGGATCATACTTATGGTTTTGACTTTATGACCATTTGACATTTAACCCCATTTAACTATTGATTAAACATTTTGAGCATTCAATCATCTCAAATATGATCATTTTAACTTTGAAAACTTTTGATCACCTCAGTCATGATCCTTTTAAACAAAACACATTTTGTCACCTCAGACGTGACCCATTTAACATTGAAAACACGTTTGGTCACCTCAAATGTGACCCTTTTAAGTAATTTTAATCCCAGATTGAATTCCACGACATAGTCCGACATGTAACTCTAAATTGACTAAATGTTAAAACAAAACAAAAGTGCTAACATTAAAATACAAAACTAAAGATGTTTTTATGATTTTGTGTGAGGTGGAAATCCTAAGATAGAAATCTAACACATTTATTTCTTGAATAGGCAGCTTCAAGTTATTTTGACCATAAGAGGAACGATTCATTATGGAATCATACAGGTAATCAACTCATTCAGGATGTGTTACCAAAATCATTTGATGCTAGATTCTTGTTTTCGTTGAGAGTCATCAGCAAATTAAGGAAATCATACTAGTACTATAAGACGCACACATTGATTTGGACTTTCAAGAATTGCTACCATGATGATTGTTAGTATACTTTTCCACTTAAATCCATACACAGATGGTGATTACATTAAGTTGAATTATTTCAACACGCATTTGTGGATCCCATGCTTATATGGTAATCAACATTCCTCATGAGATTTTTAAGTGGTCTACGTGTATTTAGACAAGAAGAAACTATTCTTAGAGCTTTCAAAGAGAAGCCAAGCCTCATGTCAGTGCCACCGCACAACAGAGAGGCGGCAAACAACAATGAATTCTAGAATATATAGGTTATGCTTATCCTCAGGTCAGTGCCACCGCACAACAGAGAGGCACATAACCTATCTTATTGTTTGAGCAATTATATTCTTTTTGCACAGATCACACCAACAATATAGGTTATTAATTTGATTGCTTTTTGAATTTTTCATCATGTGCTTTGCTCATATTTTGGTCATCCGCACACATTTGTGGCATTTATTTTGCTCGTCACCCCTTATTGGAACTCTGTTGATTGTGTTAACCAGGGATAAGATGATAACCCATAGCTTGTTGAACAACTTAGTCTGATCTTGAGATCACCAACGAGGTCCACTTATCTATTGTGTCGAATCTATCGACACATCACCTGTAGATTCTTTTCAAAGTAATCACGTATAAAGTGATATTTTATGCCGATGTGTTTGGTCTTAGGATGTTGGACATGATTTTTAGTAACAGCTATTATAGCAGAATTATCAACAAATATAGGGGTGTTAGAAAATTTCAAACCGTAGTCCCGCATCTACTGTTGAATCCAGATGATTTGAGAACAGTAGCTTGCCGCAACAACATATTCAGCTTCACAAGTTGACAACGCAACTGATGTCTGCTTCTTACACTGCCACGTGACTAATCTTCTCCCAAAGAATTGACAATCTGCTGAGGTGGATTTGTAATTCATCTTGCAGCCGCCATAATCCGAGTCACTATACGCGGTATGCTCGAAATCATCGTTATGAGGATACCATAACCCAAGTGTTGGTGTACCGTTCAGATAACGAAATATCCTATTGACCCCTATAAGATGGTGAACTTTTGGTTTCGCCTGATATCTTGAACAAAGACATGTTGCATACATAATTTCAGGTCTTGAGGCAGTGAGGTACAAGAGGGAGCCAATCATTCCTAGGTACATGGTGGTATCAACTAGATCACCGTTCTCGTTAGGTGCTACATCATGGTTTGTAGCAAGTGAGTCCCAGCTGCGGAAGCATTCTCCATGTCAAACCAACTGAGAATATCCCCTACATACTTTGTTTGGTGTAGAAATATCCCTTTGGTGTTTGATCTAGCAGTAACCCGAGAAAGAACTTCATCTCTCCCATGGTACTCATTTCAAATTCTGCCTTCATTACTACGTCAAATTCTTTACATAATTCTTCAATCTTGGAACCGAAGATTATGTCATCAACGTAAATCTGAACAAGCAGTAGATCACAATCCTTTTCTTTGATAAATAGTGTACAATCAATTATATCTTTGTGAAATCCATGTTTCACAAGGTGAGTTGAGAGTTTTTCATACCATGCTCTCGGGGCTTGGTGAAGCCCGTAGAGAGCCTTATCCTTTCTCTATCGACTCCCACAGATTGGGATCTACTCCATTTAAGTAAATCTCAAATCTTTGCTTCCATTGTGGGTAATCATCTAACGTTATAAGCTTAGGGGGCTTGTTATGATTTCCCACTTCATTTTCTAGAAGCAGCAGATTTTGAATCCTGGAGTCCCTTCTGGCGGTGAACGCTGAATATTGATCCTCCATTAGTAATACCATTGAACTTTGGAACAAACTGTTTTACTTGTGCGAATGAAGGTATGTGATTGGATAGCTCGTGCGATTGAACAATGCGAATGGCTCAAACGTGCGAATGAACCAATGTGAATGAATCAATCGTGCGGATGGATAGGACCGAATGAACAATGCAAATAGACAGTGCAGTCGTACGAATGGATGTACGAATGAGTCCAATCGTGCGTATGAGGGATGCGTATGGATTCAGTCGTGCGATTGAGTCAATCGTGAGACTGAAACTAATGATTCTTGAGAATTCAAAAGTTTAAGGTATTTTGACGCAAAAACACGAATTTCTCAAGAACCCTAATTACCGTATGCTGGAAACACGTTAACTTTATGACCTGGAGACGTCCAAAACAACGTTTGACACAAAAAGATTGCGTTTTTGCATGAAAAACACAATTTTTATATCAAAATCGATTGAATCACACGTAAATGAAGAGCCAAAGCTCTGATACCACTTATTAGGGCCGTATACTAGATGGAGTACTAACTAATTCACGTGTATACCAAATCAAATAGTGCGGAATCCTATTGGATTGGCGATCCAATCGGTGAGAACGTTAACCCGATGGATATAAGATTAAACTAAATGTTAAGAACGAATAGGAATCGATCAAGAATGATCTATGAACTTTGGCTGGCTTTCTTGGACATTCTAGATGGATAGGGTACGAGTAGGAGTCAAATTCTTCAGTGTTTTATTTTTCCACGAACATACTGCAATATGTTCCTTATCAAACTCATGTTGTTGCTCCTGTCAACGGTTCACCACCTGGTGGTATTGCTGGTGATGATGATGATGATAGCAGTACTCACCTATTCAGGTTTAGTGATCAACTGCCTGATTCAGCTAGACCTGATGTTCCTGTAGCTCCAGTAGCACCATCCACAACAAATGCTGATGAGATTTCTTCAAATTCAACCACCTTTGAATTACCATCCACTGATTGGTTTCAAGGAAATGATTCACCATAACCATCTGTTGCTGCTGAACCTGCTGCAAACACTTGCACAGATCTCATTGTGTATCAAGATATGAAGAATCACCCTATGTCTCAAATCATTGGTGATATCACTGCTGGCGTATCAACAAGAAGTCAATTGTCAAATTTCTGCTTCTATGCTCTCTTCATCAGTCAGCAAGAGCCAAAGAATTATCACATTGCTTTAAAGGACAATGGATGGGTTGATGCCATGCAGCTTGAGCTTCTTCAGTTGAAGAAACAACAAGTGTGGGAAGTGGTTCCTCTACCTCGAGGTAAGTGTGCAATAGGCACTAAATGGGTGTTTAGGAACAAAACTGATGAAATGGGCTTATTGTTAAGAACAAGGCCAGACTGGTTGTTCAGGGGTTTGCACAAGAAGAAGGTATTGATTATGATGAAACCTTTGCCCCTGTAGCCAGACTGGAAGCAATTCGATTGCTTTTAGCTTATGCTGCTTATCAAAAACTTAAAGTTTTTCAAATGGATGTCAAAAGTGCATTTTTGTATGGGAAATTAAAGAAGAGGTTTATGTATGTCAACCAACAGGCTTTGAGGACAATAAACATCCTAATTGGGTGTATAAGCTTGATAAGGCTCTTTATGGGTTGAAACAAGCTCCTAGAGCCTGGTATGAGACATTATCAAACTTTCTTCTAGAAAATGATTTCACTAGAGGCTCCATTGATAAGACTTTATTCATTAAGAAAGCTAGGCAGCATAATCTACTTGTTCAAATTTATGTTGATGATATTATTTTTGCATCCTCTGATCCTCAGTTATGTGATGCCTTTACAAAGTTGATGCAACAGAAGTTTGAAATGAGTGCCATGGAGAATTACAGTTCTTTCTGGGTTTGCAAATCAAACAAAAGGCTGATGGAGTTTTCATTCATCAGTCCAAATACACAAAAGATCTTTTGGAAAAGTTTGATTTACAAAACTGTAAGCCCTGTTCTACCCCCATGTGTAGCACCACACAACTGGATACAGATAAGAAAGGTAAAGTGGTTGATGAAACACTTACAGATGTATGATTGGGTCCTTGATGTATTTAACAGCTTCTAGACCAGATATTATGTTTGCTACATGTGTTTGTGCTAGATTTCAGGCTGCACCTAAAGAGTCTCATCTGATTGCAGTCAAGAGGATCTTTAGATATTTACAAGGTACACAATCTCTAGGTTTATGGTATTCCACTGGGCACTACTGTAAATTAGTTTCTTTCTCTGATAGTGACTATGCAGGGTGTAAGTTGACCAGGAAATCAACCTCTGGTGGATGTCAATTCCTAGGCAACTGTTTGATTTCTTGGCAGGGTAAGAAACAAACATCTGTTGCTACATCCACTGCTAAAGCCGAGTACATTGCTGCTGCAAGTTTACATCTCAAGTACTCTGGCTACAGAATCAACATTCGGACTATGCCATTACAGAGACTAAGACTCCGTTATTAATGGATAGTGCTTTAGCTCTTTGCATTGTCAAAAATCCAGTCCAGCACTCTAGGACCAAACATATAGAAATTAGACATCATTTTATAAGAGATTGCTTTGAAAAGGGTCTAATTAATCCTATGTTTGTGCCTAGTGCTGATGAGCTTGCAGACATTTTTACTAAGACTTTGGATAGTTCAACTTTCCACAACCTGGTGTTAAGGCTTGGTATGCTGCAGCTAGAATAAGTGACAACTACTGATGATCTCAGTAATAAGTACTGGTGATCATTGGTAACCATGTCACATATAAGTACTGATGAGTTCTTTCACCTTCAGTAGTTTTTATAACTACTGACAGCTAAATGCCTCATAAGTACTAAGTACTTTATCTGTTCTAAACTACTGATGTAGTTACAACTACTGATGTAGTTACACTACTGAAATCAGTACAAATAGATAAGTACTAACGTCCGATGAAACACCTGAAAAGCAGATGCAAAGTCTGATGAGTAAGTGTTGAGGACAATATGAAACAGCTGAAAAGCTAAGAATTGACGAAAACAGCTGATGAGTAATTTCTCTTCAGTTGTTTCTACAACTGCTGTTTCAAAACAACTGAAGCCAAAACCATGTCTTCAGTAGTTTACAACTACTGAAGACTAACACCAAGTCTTCAGCTGTTTACAACAACTGCTGACAAAACCAATGTCTTCAGTAGTTTCACAACTACTGATGACTTATACCAAGTCTTCAGTGTTTCATCACTTGAACTCAAAACTGTCTTCAGTAGCTTTATAACTACTGATGACTAAATTCGAGTCTTCAGCTGTTTCAACGTCTGACGGTTAATACCACGTCATCAGTAGTTTCAACAACTGACGACTCACACCAAAATCCTCAATCGTTTTCTATCCCGACCCTTTAAATACCTTATCCCACCTTCAGAGTTTTTATCTTCTCTTCTCAAACCTAACGTTCAAAAACTCTCTACCCTCTCTTCATTAATGGCGACCATGCAATTAAAACCACGACACAACTGTGTCGCACATCTCACCAAATCGCCATACTGGACCAAGTTTCACAACGCCATTGATTTAATGGTTCAATCACCCTACAAACGGCGATCCTGATAAATCCCACCATATATGCCGCATCCCTTAACCACTTCTAGGCAAACGTCACTTTAGTCTCTGAGGAGAACGACACAGAGCCTCTTCAATCGTTTGTCCATGGCCAAAAAGTGGTCATCACTCCAGACACTCTTCGTCAAACCCTGAATCTGGATGATGCCACTTTCCCAACTGGTTATCCAAAAGGCACAACAGATCAATCATTTGCCCACCATGGATACCAGGGTGACTTGAGTGCATCTACCTTACTGAAGAAACATTTCCCAGATGCTGAACGTCTCATATTGCATATGGTAAATGTATGCCTTGCCTCCAAGACCTCATCATAGGATCAAATGTCCACACGATGGCAACAGGTAATGTACTCCATCCTTGAGCAACAACCTTTAAATTTTTTGGAACTACTATTTTTAGAGCTCAAGGATATGGCTCAAAAACAAACTGCTAACCGTTGGATATTATATCCTCGGTTCATAATGGCCATAATTGAAAACCAGCTTCAAGCTGAGGGACTTGTTGGCTTGGGAGCCCCTGCTATGGCTGTACTGCCTGAAGTATACTCCCGGCACAACTCTGACCAATCACTCAAAATGGCTGCCAGGCTGCGCAAACCACGCAGCTGGAACCCACAGCCACCACCTCCAAATCAAAAGTCACCAAAACCCACTAATAAGAAAACCAAAAAGGCTACTCAGGGAAATGAGTCCCCTAAGGATGCCCCTGCAACACAAACGCAGGCTATATCCACTGGTTATAACCCCCTAGTGGATATAAGGACTCTCCCCCAGCCAGCCGCTCAGGATTCCTCTCAAAAGGAGCTTGCAGCAACCACAGAGGGGTACCCACAAATCTGGGATCTTCCTCACTTGAGGAGATTGCCATTGAAGAGCACCATTCTCCCCAGCTGCACACTGCTCTTACCCCATCTCCCCATGCAACCGCCCCCCAAAGTCCCACCCTTATTATTGCAAACGTGCTGACTCAGTTGCATGCCTCTCCTCCTCCCCAACAACCACCACAAAGGGGAGAACCACAGCTATTGAGGACGAGGATCACCATGCTTCTGACAACCCACAACACCAGGGTTTAAATGTTCTATCTCCTGGTGTGGATATGGAGACCAGAACATCTGGTGAGAGCTGACACAGTGAATCAGCATATGATCAGACGAGGCTGGTAACATTCTTAAGACCTCACCAGAGGCAACAGCTAATGAAGGACAAAGTCCTGAGGCTGGAAGTCCCCAGTTCCAAGACAAAGGGGCACATGCTACAACTGGTCTACACCCAGTGCATGTACATCCTGCTACAAGCAGGAGGTCAGGTGATTCAGCATCTGCTGATGATGACCTGGGCTTATTTTATGACGTTCTTGCCCAGAACACAATCCTAGAGGAGGAAGTCAGTAGGCTGCAAAAACTACTTGACCAACTCTCTCAAGGAGAAAGACCATCTGCCACCACATTAACCCAACAGATGGCACCTTCCTCTGAAGGTCCCTTAAACACACAGCCACTACAAAATTCTCAGCCACCTGCCTCTGTTTCTGGCACCATTTCTCAGGACCAAAACCCCCCTGAGCAAATGGATGCTATCCCTCAAAATCCCCTATCTCTCATCACACCACAGCTAACCGAATTTGTTATTAAAACTGTTGATGAGAGACTTTCTACTGTCTTACAACCTCTGGGGAGGATGTACTGCGCCAACAACTTTCTGCTACTCAATCCCTTGCAACCAATGCACCCAAAAGGGGGAGAGTTCAGCAGTGAAAGCTAAAAGAAAGAGGATGGAGAAGGAGAGAGAGAAAGAGAAAGATAAAGAGGTGAAAAAAAGAAGGATTGTGTGTATGAGGCCGAAAAAGAGAAGGGAATGTGATTGAGAAGGGAGCTGAAATGGAAAAAGTACATGAAAGTCAAAAAGATTTTCATGTCACATACAAGAAAAGAAGAGTGCTGAGAAAGAGAAGAACTTGAACGAAATGGTTAAAGAGGCTGATGCTGAACACATCAGATCAATGGACAATATCATTGATCAGCTATTTAGGCAAGGTCTCGACACTGAAAAGCTAGATTCTGAAATAAGAAGATTAGAGATTGAAGAGATCCAACAAAGATGGGCCAGCTACAACACTATGGATAGAGAGAGACTTGAGATCATGATTACCTTGGGAGATCATTGATCGAAGTAAAGTCATGGACCAGGGAAAACAACTTGGCCATAACCTCCAAGATCTGTTCGTCTGAGGCATACACTAAGGGGTTAGTAGTCGAAGCTTTGAATGAAGCAGGAGCAGGGAGCAGGACTGAGCTAGCCAAATACTCAAAAGCAACACTCACCTCCAAAATGCTAACTCAGCCTGTCAACATTCCCTCTCCAAAACAACCACAACCACAACCCACAAAACCAACTCCTTTACCATCTAAACCAACAGCCGATGATGCACCTAAGAAAAAGAAGAGAGGGTGTTGAGGCTAGAAGAAGAAGAAGAAGAGGATGATGTGGAAGAAGATAGGCTGCCTCTGTCTGCAGTCCTAACATTGGCTAAAGCCAAACCCATGCCCATCACTCCCACCTCACAGATGGAAGCTGTGAGAGTAAAGATTGAAGAAGAACAACAGCAAAAGCTTCATGATGATGAAATGCTGAAAAACATCGACAAAACTTATGCTGCTTCGTCATCAATATAAGTATGAAGAAAGAAGCTCTGAGTTGTACACCCTTGCCAACACATTTCAATATCAGAAGGAAAAGGTGAGAGTATGGCCTGATCCTAGGGTGGCTCACAGGATTGTAAAGAAAGACATTCCTTCGAGATACAAGGGCCAAGTAAAAAGGATCATAGATGAAGAGATCACAGTGGTCCTTGTAGTATCACCCTGGGAGATTGTAGAAGACTTCAAGATGGCCTATGAGACTAAACAACCACCCCAAAAGATGTTAGAGAACAGAATTATTAAAAAGGGGTTAGTCTACAAGAGGCTTGAGAACTTTAAACAAAATGAGCTCAGTCTGTTACTTGAAGGGACTCATCCTGATGAGTTTGCATACAGACAGATTACAACAGTTGAGCTCAAAAATGGTAAACAGGTCAAGTACATCTCAGAGCTGTATGGGCGTGAAGGATTGTTTGATGGTGAAGCCGAGAACCTGACCATGGAAGAACAAATTATGTTTCTCAGAGCATACACCAGAGAATCCTACAGGCTTATACATGGGAAGTGAGTCTCATGGATGGGGAACAGCTCAGTGTCCAATTCCCAATACAGAGCTCCCATCCATACATTGCCAACCAAATCATCAGAGGCTCATTTCCAGGCCAGTGCTTATATGGGTCATATTCTCAACTGATCAAGAAGGAAAAAGACCAACCATTCTGCCAACAATAAGTGGGACCTCAATAAAGTTAAAGGTTTTGGCTGCATTGGTTCAGGGGGAGTTTGTTGGACCAAAAGAACCAATGAGTCGGATCTGAAAAACCTTTAAGTCCCACAGACGTCACAACAACTACTGAAGACCACAACAGCTGAAGACAACAGCTGATTACAAAGTCTGAACACAAGTGCTGAAGACAAAGTCTGAAGACAAGTGCTGAAGACAAAGTCTGAAGACACAAGTGCTGAAGACAAAGTCTGAAGACGCAAGTGCTGAAGACAAAGTCTGAAGACACAAGTGCTGAAGACAAAGTCTGAAGACACAAGTGCTGAAGACCAAAGTATCAGACGTTGTCACAACAGCTGAAGAAGTCTTCTTCAGTAGTTGTGACGGTTTACCTTTCAGTAGTTTTATGTTTTATCTTTCAGTAGTTTGACACAACAGCTGAAGAATACTTCTTCAGTTGTTATGCTCATCAGTAGTTTTATATTATCAGTAGTTTTGTAAAACGACTGAAGAGCTTGTTCTTCAGTCGTTGTAGTTTCAGTAGTTTCTTATCAGTAGTTTCTTATTTTGTACTTAACACTCTGATATGTTCTCAGTAGTTGTGAACATTTCGGTAGTTGTTAAGAGTTAGTTATTTTTGTAATAGATCTGCCAGTTGACACTACCCGTGATAACAGCAGCGATTGCACTCTATATAAGGAGTGTCAACCTAATGTAATAGAATGAATGATTTGATCAGAAATATTCGATATTATTAAAACATTCCTTGTTACAGAAATATATTCTCTCGTTATAAGCGTTTGTTCTTAATGCATACGAGCATCAAATTCTTGCTACAATTTGTCTAATTCTTGTTCATATTCCGCTGTGCTACGCTCAATTACATCAAACTTGGGATCACTGATCCTGACACTATCAATATCATTTCATTAATCATACCAAACAAGATCTATTACATCACATATCATGATCTAGGGACATACATGTATCAACATTTCTCAAGAAAAGTTGGGTTTAGGGCTTGAAGGTGAAACCGGGTCTCGAAAGATCGTGACCTAACGCTAGAAATCATGGGTTTAGGCTTGAGGTATAATAATTTGGATTAATTTGTGTATATATGTTCTTGCATGGTTGATCAAGATGGAAATCTTGATGATTTGGTTCACCGCTTAGATGGTTTTGGAAAAGTTGGCATGATGATGAAAAAGGACGTTGATTTGGATTATAATTTGAAAATGTATGTTATTGTAGTTATCAGATGATAAATCCTATTATTATATGATGTTGGGTTATGAGAATGTAGTAGGATGAATGTACATGGCCATGAATGTAGGTTTCGGTTAAAACGTTTATGGATTATGGTTCACAAGGATTATTAGTTAGATATGGACAAATGGACAATAGTAACATTTAGTAACTCTTGGATGATTAAGATTTTAGGTGGAAATAAAATGATATCACAACAGCTAAAATGTATTGAGAAGAAGGACTATAAACAAAAGACTTAGTAAAATCAAAATAGAGAACTTGGATATTAAAGGACAACGGAATGTTATAAAAGATATAGATACGACGACTAAAAATGACGCTCTTAAATACCCTTTGCAAAACAAATATTATTTCACGAATAGTTTGTATTATTAAAAGTAAATATAAATGGATATATATATTTTTAAAACACTAAACGCAAATTAAAGCATTTTAAAACTCATCAATACAAAAAATACAATAATATTATTTAATCAAAAGAATATAAAAAGTATATTTATAAATCAAATTGATATATCTTTAAATTATTTTACAAAGGAAAATATTATATTTTGGAATAAATTTTTTATCAAAATCTTGTATAAGATCAATGAGAAACCGATAGGTAACTAATTAGAATTTAAAATTTTAATTGGTTAGTCTAAGAATCGAATTAGTCTTTATAAGAAATAATAGAAGAAAACTAAGATATTATTGTATCGAGTGAGTTTATATGTCTGAACAGTTGTGGGGTGTAAGGCCCCGTCTCCAGGACGCTTACAGTTGGTCATTCATCGCACATAAAACATATAATTACGTTTGTCTTAAGAAAATATTATAGCGGAAACACTAAAAATGACATCTCATTTCATTATAAAGACTTTTGCCAAATAATACATCATTATCTGGTTACAAAATACAAGTTTGCGTTACATCACAAAAGCATTATAATTGGATGCCATCCAAAAGAGTTGAGTAGCCTCGCAGTGCCATCCTCAGCAATCACTACCTGCCAACTGGAAAACATATAAAAAGTCAGCGTTGTTAAGTGAGTTATAGTTTTTATAATAAACATACTTTAGTTTCATTAAAATCTTTCATTACAAGTGTATGTGATCATACATCATACGTACATACAGATAATATTATTATTATCTTTGTCATTCTTTCGTTCATACTTCATTCGTTTGATATAACTTTACTTGCACATCGGATATCTCTCGTACCAATACCATATGCTACACCCCGAACAATTTAGCTACTGGGCCAAAGTCAATAAATGAACAGCTGAGCGTATGCCACAGTACTAGAGGTAAGCGATAAAGGCACTACACGTTTGGTCGATCCCAAAGAAGGACCCTGATGCATGCATTCATCATCATGTTCCTCTTTCGTTCATTAATTGATGCATGCATTCATCATCATGTTCCTCTTTCGTTATCTTTCACTTTACGTTACATAATACTTCGTTCATTCATTATCATAACACATAAAGCCACAGGAAAGATAAACATACATCAAATAAGGAACATAACATGCATAGTCATCACGTCATACAGAGCAACATCATACATACATAATATGCATATTCATGCAACATCATCATCATGCCCTACGTGCTCTCTAAGGCCACAACAATCATCTTACTGCTCTTACGGAAACTTTATGTCAACACTTACATCTGCATTTTCCCCCGAAAGTCAGAAGTCAAACTATACTTTCCTCGAGTGCAACAGCCCAATTCAGGTGTATGGATACCCTTTAGTCGCGTGGCCTCCATGTGACTAAACACTATGCTAATGAACTAATGCAGATGGACACTCATGTGAATGAACACCAGTCATGCGAATGGACTAATGTGGATGGACCTTATGTGAATGGAACTAATGCGGATGAGCACTTATGCGACTGGACCTCCAGTCGCATGACCCCCATGCGACTGGCCTTTCAATCGCGCGAATGGACCCCAATCGCGCGAATGGACCCCAATCGCGCGAATGGACCCCAATCGCGCGAATGGACCCCAATCGCGCGAATGGACCCCAATCGCGCGAATGGACCCCAATCGCGCGAATGGACCCCAATCGCGCGAATGGACCCCAATCGCGCGAATGGACCCCAATCGCACCCTATTCGACCGTATGGCCTCCATTCGGCCTCCAGTCCGTCGCCTAGCCTTAGCTGATGCAGAATGTAGTTCATCCCGACTACAGCCGAGGGTTTTCGGCCTCCAAACTCATCTAAACCCATTTTAAGCCCAAATTGACCATCCTAAACCTTAGGGATGCATAACGTAACACCATTCAAGCACACACAAGCTCACCATCAAGACTCAAACGCATCATACGCACACACCCCAAATGGGTCAACACGTACACATACAAAACGGGTTTTTATGCTTTCCAGCCCCGAAATCGGTTGAAAACAAGTAAAAGTGGGGTCCTAGAACTCACACAAACGAGCACAACGACAAGGGCTTCGATTTGGCTTGCTACATGATGATTTTGGCTACTCGAACCAACCCGAACCAACACTTTTCCTCTTTTCTTCCTTTCTCTCTTCTCCTCTTTTCTTTGGCTGATTTGTGAATGTGTGGGGAGAGGGTAAGGGCTGCCCTCTCCCTTATATACTCCCACTTACCCAACTTTCTTTCGTTGGTGAGTTTGGTCCCTCGACTTTGGACTTTATTTCTTTTTCTTCCTTCGTCGGCTATAAAATAATAAATAACCGGGTGTTACAAGTCCACCCCCCTTAAATAGGATTCGTCCCCGAAACCTGTTATCCTTCGAATAAACGTGGATAGTGCTATCTCATTTTCTCCTCAGTCTCCCATGTTGACTCGGATCCATTCCTGTGCTTCCATTGTACGCGCACAAGAAGAACCACTTTATTTCTCAGTCTTTTCTCTTTTCTATCGATGATCGCCACTAGTTGCTCCACGTAATTGAGCCTTTCGTCTACTTCGATATCCTCCAGTGGGACAATCATGTCTTCATCAGCTAAGCACTTCCTTAGATGAGATACATGGAATGCCGGGTGAATTCCACTTAACTCATCTGGGAACACCAGTCTATAGGCCACCTCTCCTACCCGAGCGATGATTCAAAAAGGGCCTATATACCTTGCGCTCAACTTACCCCGCTTCCTAAATCAGATGATACTCTTCCAAGGTGAGACCTTCAACATAACTCGGTCACCCACCTGGAACTCAATCGGCCTGCGTCTTTTATCAGCATACGACTTCTGTCTATCTTTGGCTGCCTTCATAAAGGCTTTAATCTTCTCAAGCTTCTCAGTCGTAGCCTTGATTACCTCGACGCTCCCCAATTCCTTCTAACTAATATCACCCCAACAAACGGGCGTTCTGCATCTCCTACCGTATAACATCTCATATGGTGGCATACCAATGCTGGCATGATAGCTGTTGTTGTAGGAGAATTCAGCTAACGGTAGGTGGTCATCCTAACTTCCACCAAAATCAATCACACATGCCCGAAGCATGTCTTCGGTGTCTGAATGGTCCTTTCTGACTGACCATCAGTCTGGGGATGATAAGCTGTGCTAATATGTAACCTCGTCCTCATAGCGTCGTGGAATTTCTTCCAAAATTTAGATGTAAACCGAGTGTCGCGATCCGACACAATGACTCCGGAACACCATGACGAGTTACAATTTTCTAATGAATATATCAACCAACCTTTCACATGAATACGTCTCGCGGATCGGTAGAAAGTGTGCACTCTTCATCAGACGATCACTATCACCCATATGGCATCATACCCCTTCGGAGTACGTGGCAGCTTCGTAATGAAGTCCATGGTGATGTGCTCCCACTTCCATTCCAGTATATCCAAAGGTTGGATCCTCCCATACGGCTTTTAATGCTCTGCCTTCACCTGTAAGCAAGTAAGGAACTTACTCACATAGTCCACCACGTCACGCTTCATACCGGCCACCAATAATCTTTCTTCATATCATGGTACATTTTCGTGGCACTAGGATGAATGGAGTATCGAGTCTTGTGAGCTTCAGCCATTATCTTCACCCGTAGATCCCCAAAACGAGGAATCCACACACGACTGAATCGGGTTCTGAATCAGGTTCTAACACCAGGTGTGTTTTCACCCAATTCCCTAACCAGACCTCTCATTCTTTCAGAGTTAAGATGATCTTCTTTCAGTGCCTCATCGTGAAACTCTTTGACTTGCTTCATTACATTAGAGGTCATGATCAGTTGACATGCTTTCACCTGAATCGGCTCGGGCGTCGCTTTCCGGCTAAGGGCATCTGCCACCACATTGGCCTTGCCCGGATGGTAGTGGATCTCACAATCATAATCCTTTATAAGTTCCAACCACCGTCTCTGCCTCATGTTCAGATCTTTCTGCTCGAAGAAGTACTTCAAGCTCTTGTGGTCAGTGAAGATGGTGCACTTCGTATCGTAAAGATAGTGCCTCCAAATCTTTAGTGCAAAGACCACGGCTGCTAGCTCCAGGTCATGAGTAGGATAATTGACCTCATGAACTTTCAACTGTAGGGATGCATATGCTATAACCCTCCCTCTCTGCATTAACACACACCCCAACCCTGAGTAGGAAGAATCATAATAGACCACCAGTTCTTCGCTTCCTTCGGGTAATGACAGAACAGGAGCTTGAGTCAATATTGTCTTCAATTCTTCGAACGCCTTCTCCTGAGCCTGACCCCATACAAACTTTAAATCCTTTCGGGTCAACTTAGTAAGTGGAGAGGTAATCTTAGAGAAGTCTTGGATAAATCTTCTATTGTAGCCCGCCAAACCCAAGAAACTACGAATCTTGGATGACGTCTTTGGTGACTTCCATTGCATAACCGCCTCCACTTTCGTCGGGTCCACCTTAATCCCGTCAGGACTCGCCATATGACCCAATAACTGAACTTCGCGCAACCAGAACGTGCACTTGGAGAATTTAGCATACAACTTCTCCCTCCTCAGCATCTCCAGAACCTCCCGAATATGACCGGCATGCTCAATCTCACTCCTCGAATAAATCAGGATATCATCAATAAACACAATCACTGATTTATCCAGCATCGGCCGACACATACGGTTCATCAAATCTATAAAAGCAGCTGGCGTGTTGGTCAAACCAAAAGACATGACAAGAAACTCGTAATGACCATAGCGCATGCGGAAAGCTGTTTTAGGGATATCTCGTTCCTACACCTTCAACTGATGATAGCCAGATCGAAGATCTATCCTTGAAAACCAACTGGCACCCTGAAGCTGATCGAACAAATCATCTATTCTCGTAAGGGGTAGCGGTTCTTCACCGTCAATCTATTCAGTTCACGGTAGTCAATACACATCCTCATACTACCGTCTTTCTTCTTCACAAACAGGACCGAAGCACCCCAAGGAGAGATACTCGGTCTAATAAACCCTTTTTCAAGCAGTTCTTGCAACTGCTCCATCAACTCTTTAATCTCTGTCGGAGCCAATCGATACGGTGCCTTGGCAACAGGTTGGGCACCTGGTATCAAGTCAATCTGGAACTCAATCTCACGGTCAGGTGGCACTCCTGATAAGTCTTCTGGGAATACGTCTGGAAAGTCACACACAACGGTTACATCGGATAGTTGTGGTGTTGGCGTATCCACATCCTTTACGTAGGCCAAGTAGGCACTACATCCACGCCACATACACTTTCCCGCCACCGCCATCGAAATCACCTTTGGAATCGTCGTGACTCGATCCCCGTAAACCGTTACCAAGCTCCCGTTAGGCGCTGTCAACCGAATCATCTTCTTACGACACACAATGTTTGCCTTGGAGTCCGCCAACCAACCCATCCCAAGAACCAAATCGAAACCACCCAAGGTCATCACGAATGGTCTAACAGAAACTTATGACCTTCTAATTCCACTCACAGTTCTCCATCATCTCAGAAATCCTGGTAGACTTACCTATGGCAGTTTCTACATCAAAGGCGCATCAACACGTCTACTACTAACAGGCAGCTTAGCACAAAAACCAGCAGAAATAAAACTTTTACCGGCACCCGAATCAAATAACACAGAAGCTAAAGTTTGGTTCACTAGAAACGTACCGGACACAACATCAGGGTCCGTTCTAGCTTCCTCTTGTGTCATAGTGAATGCCCTGGCGCTCGCCCTTGTTCCTTCACCTCCCGTCTTCTTCACCCCAGAACCCTCAGCCCTCGACTTCTTACAGTCTCTGCTCATATGACCACTTTCCCCACAGTTGAAACATTTGCGTGCCAGGCAATCCTTTGCCATATGCCCTGTCTTCCCACACTTGAAGCACACGTTCAAACTCAGCCTACATTCTCCCGCATGCTCCTTCCCACACTTTCCACACCTCCTCGATCCCGCTCCCGGTGTGTCCACGTGGCGGTCATCCACCCATGCCTTTTTGTTACCCGTCGAGGCATCACCCCGACCAAACCTCCTCCCATTCCAGTTCAGATCACCACCCCCCCTTCTTATTCGCTTCAGTCACCACCACCTCCCGGTCGTCATACAGTCTTCCTACCAAATCAACCGCCGACCTAAACGTGCTTGGTCGGGCGGCGATCATATGCCTGCGAACATCCACCGGTAAGCCCTGAATGTACCTCTTGATCTTCCGAGATAGAGGCGTCACCTGATCTGGCACCAATCGTGCCATCTCATTGAACTTTGTGTGGGTACTGCTGGTGTGCCATGGTTCCAGCCTCCAACTGTAGAAACTCCCTCTCCAACTTATCCATTTCCCTATAAGGACAAAACTCCTCAATCACCATCTTCTTCAACTCGGGCCATCTCATTCTCCCGATTGCCCGATTACCCTCTGCTTGGACAATGTTGTCCCACTAGCATAGTGCCGAGTCCACAAATGAATGAGTGGAAAACTTCACCTTCTGATCTTCCCGACACTCACTGATGTCGAGAACGGCCTCCATCTCTCTCACCCATCAGTGAGCAGCAGCAGCATTGCCATTACCGTCGAAAGTAGGGGCTTACATCTCATAAACACCCCATAGTTACAGCCTCGTGCTGTCTCCGGCACAGGCTCTTCTTCTTCCTCCTCTTCTTCGTCATCCGAGAGAACCGTTTCCGGCTCTGGTTGTTTCCATCCTCCCGAGGACCTGTTTCTCTCCTTTCTTTCCCCTTCTCTTACTGCCTTAATCACTTCGGTCACCACAGACGGTAGAATCGTCTGCATCACCTGATGAACCTCTTCCACCACAGCCTCCTTTACTAAAGCTCTCAGATTGGCGCTCTCGTCGCCACCTTCCGATGAGGGGTCTC
The DNA here is from genome assembly GCA_025506515.1 of Flaveria trinervia. Lineage (NCBI taxonomy): Eukaryota > Viridiplantae > Streptophyta > Magnoliopsida > Asterales > Asteraceae > Flaveria > Flaveria trinervia. The sequence goes on along the minus strand of CM046458.1, from coordinate 15,062,028 downwards.
TGGTTCTTTATGAACTACCTTGTCAACTCTGGGCCTCCCTCTCTTGGGTCGCGGTTTAGCATCGTGACCTCCACCCCTTGAAGCTTTTGAAGATCTACCTCCGGCCATCACACACACACTGAAAGATTCAAACACCAACACGGTCATTCAAGGAAACGACTCAGTTTATGGCAAGTATAGTAAGTCCCTAATTATAGTGGCCAGTTGTGATTAGCCACTTACTTTACTCTTCACACCCCAAGCATCACCTCTCCTAACTACATCAGTATTTAAATCCACAAACAACACATAACACATACCATGTGCACATAAAACCGGTTAACATTACGAAAATACCTAATGGCACGCAACTACTCCGATTGACATCCCATTCCCATTCCTTCCCATTCTCAGTTTAAGTAAAGGTTTATTTTGAAAATTTACCCATTTCACTTAAACTTTGGCTCTGATACTAACTTGTAAGGCCCCGTCTCCGGGACGCTTACAGTTGGTTATTCATCACACATAAAACATATAATTACATTTGTCTTAAGAAAATATTGCAACGGAAACACTCAAAAATGACATCTCATTTCATTATATAGACTTTTGCCAAATAATACATCATTATCTAGTTAGAAAATACAAGTTTGCATTACATCATAAAAGCATTATAATTGCATGCCATCCCAAAAGAGCTGAGTAGCCTCGCAGTGCCATCCTTAGCAATCACTACCTGCCAACTGGAAAACATATAAAAAGTCAGCGTTGCTGAGTGAGTTCTAGTTTTTATAATAAACATACTTTAGTTTCATTAAAATCTTTCATTACAAGTGTATGTGATCATACATCATACGGTCATACAGATAATATTATTATTATCTTTGTCATTCTTTCGTTCATACTTTCAATCGTTTGATATAACTTTACTTGCACATTGGATATCTCTCGTAACAATACCATATGCTACACCCCAAACAATTTAGCTACTGGGCCGAAGTCAATAAATGAACAGCAGAGCGTATGCCACAGTACTAGAGGTAAGCGATAAAGGCACTACACGTTTGGTCGATCACAAAGAAGGACCCTGATGCATGCATTCATCATCATGTTCCTCTTTCGTTCATTCATTGATGCATGCATTCATCATCATGTTCCTCTTTCGTTATCTTTCACTTTACGTTACATAATACTTCGTTCATTCATTATCATAACACATAAAGCCACAGGAAAGATAAACATACATCAAATAAGGAACATAACATGCATAGTCATCACGTCATACAGAGCAACATCATACATACATAATATGCATATTCATGCAACATCATCATCATGCCCTACGTGCTCTCTAAGGCCACAACAATCATCTTACATGCTCTTACGGGAACCTTTATGTCAACACTTACATCTGCATTTTCCCCCGAAAGTCAGAAGGCAAACTATACTTTCCTCGAGTGCAACAGCCCAATTCAGGTGTATGGATACCCTTTAGTCGCGTGGCCTCCATGTGACTAAACACTATGCTAATGAACTAATGCAGATGGACACTCATGCGAATGAACACCCAGTCATGCGAATGGACTAATGTGGATGGACCTTATGTGAATGGAACTAATGCGGATGAGCACTTATGCGACTGGACCTCCAGTCGCATGACCCCCATGCGACTGGCCTTTCAATCGCGCGAATGGACCCCAATCGCGCGAATGGACCCCAATCGCGCGAATGGACCCCAATCGCGCGAATGGACCCCAATCGCGCGAATGGACCCCAATCGCGCGAATGGACCCCAATCGCGCGAATGGACCCCAATCGCGCGAATGGACCCCAATCGCGCGAATGGACCCCAATCGCGCGAATGGACCCCAATCGCGCGAATGGACCCCAATCGCGCGAATGGACCCCAATCGCACCCTATTCGACCGTATGGCCTCCATTCGGCCTCCAGTCCGTCGCCTAGCCTTAGCTGATGCAGAATGTAGTTCATCCCGACTACAGCCGAGGGTTTTCGGCCTCCAAACTCATCTAAACCCATTTTAAGCCCAAATTGACCATCCTAAACCTTAGGGATGCATAACGTAACACCATTCAAGCACACACAAGCTCACCATCAAGACTCAAACGCATCATACGCAACACACCCCAAATGGGTCAAACACGTACACATACAAAAACGGGTTTTTATGCTTTCCAGCCCCGAAATCGGTTGAAAACAAGTAAAAGTGGGGTCCTAGAACTCACACAAACGAGCACAACGACAAGGGCTTCGATTTGGCTTGCTACATGATGATTTTGGCTACTCGAACCAACCCGAACCAACACTTTTCCTCTTTTCTTCCTTTCTCTCTTCTCCTCTTTTCTTTGGCTGATTTGTGAATGTGTGGGGAGAGGGTAAGGGCTGCCCTCTCCCTTATATACTCCCACTTACCCAACTTTCTTTCGTTGGTGAGTTTGGTCCCTCGACTTTGGACTTTATTTCTTTTTCTTCCTTCGTCGGCTTTAAAATAATAAATAACCGGGTGTTACAAGTTCACCCCCCTTAAATAGGATTCGTCCCCGAAACCTGTTATCCTTCGAATAAATGTGGATAGTGCTATCTCATTTTCTCCTCAGTCTCCCACGTTGACTCGGATCCATTCCTGTGCTTCCATTGTACGCGCACAAGAAGAACCACTTTATTTCTCAGTCTTTTCTCTTTTCTATCGATGATCGCCACTAGTTGCTCCACGTAATGAGCCTTTCGTCTACTTCGATATCCTCCAGTGGGACAAAACTGTAAGCCCTGTTCTACCCCCATGTGTAGCACCACACAACTGGATACAGATAAGAAAGGTAAAGTGGTTGATGAAACACTTTACAGATGTATGATTGGGTCCTTGATGTATTTAACAGCTTCTAGACCAGATATTATGTTTGCTACATGTGTTTGTGCTAGATTTCAGGCTGCACCTAAAGAGTCTCATCTGATTGCAGTCAAGAGGATCTTTAGATATTTACAAGGTACACAATCTCTAGGTTTATGGTATTCCACTGGGCACTATTGTAAATTAGTTTCTTTCTCTGATAGTGACTATGCAGGGTGTAAGTTGACCAGGAAATCAACCTCTGGTGGATGTCAATTCCTAGGCAACTGTTTGATTTCTTGGCAGGGTAAGAAACAAACATCTGTTGCTACATCCACTGCTAAAGCCGAGTACATTGCTGCTGCAAGTTTACATCTCAAGTACTCTGGCTACAGAATCAACATTCGGACTATGCCATTACAGAGACTAAGACTCCGTTATTAATGGATAGTGCTTCAGCTCTTTGCATTGTCAAAAATCCAGTCCAGCACTCTAGGACCAAACATATAGAAATTAGACATCATTTTATAAGAGATTGCTTTGAAAAGGGTCTAATTAATCCTATGTTTGTGCCTAGTGCTGATGAGCTTGCAGACATTTTTACTAAGACTTTGGATAGTTCAACTTTCCACAACCTGGTGTTAAGGCTTGGTATGCTGCAGCTAGAATAAGTGACAACTACTGATGATCTCAGTAATAAGTACTGGTGATCATTGGTAACCATGTCACATATAAGTACTGATGAGTTCTTTCACCTTCAGTAGTTTTTATAACTACTGACGGCTAAATGCCTCATAAGTACTGAAGTACTTTATCTGTTCTAAACTACTGATGTAGTTACAACTACTGATGTAGTTACAACTACTGAAATCAGTACAAACAGATAAGTACTAACGTCCGATGAAACACCTGAAAAGCAGATGCAAAGTCTGATGAGTAAGTGTTGAGGACAATATGAAACAGCTGAAAAGCTAAGAATTGACGAAAACAGCTGATGAGTAATTTCTCTTCAGTTGTTTCTACAACTGCTGTTTCAAAACAACTGAAGCCAAAACCATGTCTTCAGTAGTTTATAACTACTGAAGACTAACACCAAGTCTTCAGCTGTTTACAACAACTGCTGACAAAACCAATGTCTTCAGTAGTTTCACAACTACTGATGACTTATACCAAGTCTTCAGTTGTTTCATCACTTGAACTCAAAACTGTCTTCAGTAGCTTTATAACTACTGATGACTAAATTCGAGTCTTCAGCTGTTTCAACGTCTGACGGTTAATACCACGTCATCAGTAGTTTCAACAACTGACGACTCACACCAAAATCCTCAATCGTTTTCTATCCCGACCCTTTAAATACCTTATCCCACCTTCAGAGTTTTTATCTTCTCTTCTCAAACCTAACGTTCAAAAACTCTCTACCCTCTCTTCATTAATGGCGACCATGCAATTAAAACCACGACACAACTGTGTCGCACATCTCACCAAATCGCCATACTGGACCAAGTTTCACAACGCCATTGATTTAATGGTTCAATCACCCTACAAAACGGCGATCCTGATAAATCCCACCATATATGCCGCATCCCTTAACCACTTCTAGGCAAACGTCACTTTAGTCTCTGAGGAGAACGACACAGAGCCTCTTCAATCGTTTGTCCATGGCCAAAAAGTGGTCATCACTCCAGACACTCTTCGTCAAACCATGAATCTGGATGATGCCACTTTCCCAACTGGTTATCCAAAAGGCACAACAGATCAATCATTTGCCCACCATGGATACCAGGGTGACTTGAGTGCATCTACCTTACTGAAGAAACATTTCCCAGATGCTGAACGTCTCATATTTCATATGGTAAATGTATGCCTTGCCTCCAAGACCTCATCATAGGATCAAATGTCCACACGATGGCAACAGGTAATGTACTCCATCCTTGAGCAACAACCTTTAAATTTTTTGGAACTACTATTTTTAGAGCTCAAGGATATGGCTCAAAAACAAACTGCTAACCGTTGGATATTATATCCTCGGTTCATAATGGCCATAATTGAAAACTAGCTTCAAGCTGAGGGACTTGTTGGCTTGGGAGCCCCTGCTATGGCTGTACTGCCTGAAGTATACTCCCGGCACAACTCTGACCAATCACTCAAAATGGCTGCCAGGCTGCGCAAACCCACGCAGCTGGAACCCACAGCCACCACCTCCAAATCAAAAGTCACCACCAAACCCACTAATAAGAAAACCAAAAAGGCTACTCAGGGAAATGAGTCCCCTAAGGATGCCCCTGCAACACAAACGCAGGCTATATCCACTGGTTATAACCCCCTAGTGGATATAAGGACTCTCCCAGCCACAGCCGCTCAGGATTCCTCTCAAAAGGAGCTTGCAGCAACCACAGAAGGGGTACCCACAAATCTGGGATCTTCCTCACTTGAGGAGATTGCCATTGAAGAGCACCATTCTCCCCAGCTGCACACTGCTCTTACCCCATCTCCCCATGCAACCGCCCCCCAAAGTCCCACCCTTATTATTGCAAACGTGCTGACTCAGTTGCATGCCTCTCCTCCTCCCCAACAACCACCAACAAAGGGGAGAACCACAGCTATTGAGGACGAGGATCACCATGCTTCTGACAACCCACAACACCAGGGTTTAAATGTTCTATCTCCTGGTGTGGATATGGAGACCAGAACATCTGGTGAGGCTGCCACCTCTTTTGAATCAGCATATGATCAGACTGAGGCTGGTAACATTCTTAAGACCTCACCAGAGGCAACAGCTAATGAAGGACAAAGTCCTGAGGCTGGAAGTCCCCAGTTCCAAGACAAAGGGGCACATGCTACAACTGGTCTACACCCAGTGCATGTACATCCTGCTACAAGCAGGAGGTCAGGTGATTCAGCATCTGCTGATGATGACCTGGGCTTATTTTATGACGTTCTTGCCCAGAACACAATCCTAGAGGAGGAAGTCAGTAGGCTGCAAAAACTACTTGACCAACTCTCTCAAGGAGAAAGACCATCTGCCACCACATTAACCCAACAGATGGCACCTTCCTCTGAAGGTCCCTTAAACACACAGCCACTACAAAATTCTCAGCCACCTGCCTCTGTTTCTGGCACCATTTCTCAGGACCAAAACCCCCCTGAGCAAATGGATGCTATCCCTCAAAATCCCCTATCTCTCATCACACCACAGCTAACCGAATTTGTTATTAAAACTGTTGATGAGAGACTTTCTACTGTCTTACAACCTCTGGGGAGGATGTACTGCGCCAACAACTTTCTGCTACTCAATCCCTTGCAACCAATGCACCCAAAAAGGGGGAGAGTTCAGCAGTGAAAGCTAAAAGAAAGAGGATGGAGAAGGAGAGAGAGAAAGAGAAAGATAAAGAGGTGAAAAAAAGAAGGATTGTGTGTATGAGGCCGAAAAAGAGAAGGAGAATGTGATTGAGAAGGGAGCTGAAATGGAAAAAGTACATGAAAGTCAAAAAGATTTTCATGTCACATACAAGAAAAAGAAGAGTGCTGAAAAAGAGAAGAACTTGAACGAAATGGTTAAAGAGGCTGATGCTGAACACATCAGATCAATGGACAATATCATTGATCAGCTATTTAGGCAAGGTCTCGACACTGAAAAGCTAGATTCTGAAATAAGAAGATTAGAGATTGAAGAGATCCAACAAAGATGGGCCAGCTACAACACTATGGATAGAGAGAGACTTGAGATCATGATTACCTTGGGAGATCATTGATCGAAGTAAAGTCATGGACCAGGGACAACAACTTGGCCATAACCTCCAAGATCTGTTCGTCTGAGGCATACACTAAGGGGTTAGTAGTCGAAGCTTTGAATGAAGCAGGAGCAGGGAGCAGGACTGAGCTAGCCAAATACTCAAAAGCAACACTCACCTCCAAAATGCTAACTCAGCCTGTCAACATTCCCTCTCCAAAAAAACCACAACCACAACCCACAAAACCAACTCCTTTACCATCTAAACCAACAGCCGATGATGCACCTAAGAAAAAGAAGAGAAGGGTGTTGAGGCTAGAAGAAGAAGAAGAAGAGGATGATGTGGAAGAAGATAGGCTGCCTCTGTCTGCAGTCCTAACATTGGCTAAAGCCAAACCCATGCCCATCACTCCCACCTCACAGATGGAAGCTGTGAGAGTAAAGATTGAAGAAGAACAGCAGCAAAAGCTTCATGATGATGAAATGCTGAAAAGCATCGACAAAACTTATGCTGCTTCGTCATCAATAATAAGTATGAAGAAAGAAGCTCTAAGGTTGTACACCCTTGCCAACACATTTCAATATCAGAAGGAAAAGGTGAGAGTATGGCCTGATCCTAGGGTGGCTCACAGGATTGTAAAGAAAGACATTCCTTCGAGATACAAGGGCCAAGTAAAAAGGATCGTAGATGAAGAGATCACAGTGGTCCTTGTAGTATCACCCTGGGAGATTGTAGAAGACTTCAAGATGGCCTATGAGACTAAACAACCACCCCAAAAGATGTTAGAGAACAGAATTATTAAAAAGGGGTTAGTCTACAAGAGGCTTGAGAACTTTAAACAAAATGAGCTCAGTCTGTTACTTGAAGGGACTCATCCTGATGAGTTTGCATACAGACAGATTACAACAGTTGAGCTCAAAAATGGTAAACAGGTCAAGTACATCTCAGAGCTGTATGGGCGTGAAGGATTGTTTGATGGTGAAGCCGAGAACCTGACCATGGAAGAACAAATTATGTTTCTCAGAGCATACACCAGAGAATCCTACAGGCTTATACATGGGAAGTGAGTCTCATGGATGGGGGAACAGCTCAGTGTCCAATTCCCCAATACAGAGCTCCCATCCATACATTGCCAACCAAATCATCAGAGGCTCATTTCCAGGCCAGTGCTTATATGGGTCATATTCTCAACTGATCAAGAAGGAAAAAGACCAACCATTCTGCCAACAATAAGTGGGACCTCAATAAAGTTAAAGGTTTTGGCTGCATTGGTTCAGGGGGAGTTTGTTGGACCAAAAGAACCAATGAGTCGGATCTGAAAAACCTTTAAGTCCCACAGACGTCACAACAACTACTGAAGACCACAACAGCTGAAGACAACAGCTGATTACAAAGTCTGAACACAAGTGCTGAAGACAAAGTCTGAAGACAAGTGCTGAAGACAAAGTCTGAAGACACAAGTGCTGAAGACAAAGTCTGAAGACGCAAGTGCTGAAGACAAAGTCTGAAGACACAAGTGCTGAAGACAAAGTCTGAAGACACAAGTGCTGAAGACCAAAGTATCAGACGTTGTCACAACAGCTGAAGAAGTCTTCTTCAGTAGTTGTGACGGTTTACCTTTCAGTAGTTTTATGTTTTATCTTTCAGTAGTTTGACACAACAGCTGAAGAATACTTCTTCAGTTGTTATGCTCATCAGTAGTTTTATATTTATCAGTAGTTTTGTAAAACGACTGAAGAGCTTGTTCTTCAGTCGTTGTAGTTTCAGTAGTTTCTTATCAGTAGTTTCTTATTTTGTACTTAACACTCTGATATGTTCTCAGTAGTTGTGAACATTTCGGTAGTTTGTTAAGAGTTAGTTATTTTTGTAATAGATCTGCCAGTTGACACTTACCCGTGATAACAGCAGCGATTGCACTCTATATAAGGAGTGTCAACCTAATGTAATAGAATGAATGATTTGATCAGAAATATTCGATATTATTAAAACATTCCTTGTTACAGAAATATATTCTCTCGTTATAAGCGTATTTGTTCTTAATGCATACGAGCATCAAATTCTTGCTACAATTTGTCTAATTCTTGTTCATATTCCGCTGTGCTACGCTCAATTACATCAAACTGGGATCACTGATCCTGACACTATCAATATCATTTCATAATCATACCAACAAGATCTATTACATCACATATCATGATCTAGGGACATACATGTATCAACATTTCTCAAGAAAAGTTGGGTTTAGGCTTGAAGGTGAAACCGGGTCTCGAAAGATCGTGACCTAACGCTAGAAATCATGGGTTTAGGCTTGAGGTATAATAATTTGGATTAATTTGTGTATATATATGTTCTTGCATGGTTGATCAAGATGGAAATCTTGATGATTTGGTTCACCCGCTTAGATGGTTTTGGAAAAGTTGGCATGATGATGAAAAAGGACGTTGATTTGGATTATAATTTGAAAAATGTATGTTATTGTAGTTATCAGATGATAAATCCTATTATTATATGATGTTGGGTTATGAGAATGTAGTAGGATGAATGTACATGGCCATGAATGTAGGTTTCGGTTAAAACGTTTATGGATTATGGTTCACAAGGATTATTAGTTAGAATATGGACAAATGGACAATAGTAACATTTAGTAACTCTTGGATGATTAAGATTTTAGGTGGAAATAAAATGATATCACAACAGCTAAAATGTATTGAGAAGAAGGACTATAAACAAAAGACTTAGTAAAATCAAAATAGAGAACTTGGATATTAAAGGACAACGGAATGTTATAAAAGATATAGATACGACGACTAAAAATGACGCTCTTAAATACCCTTTGCAAAACAAATATTATTTCACGAATAGTTTGTATTATTAAAAGTAAATATAAATGGATATATATATTTTTAAAACACTAAACGCAAATTAAAGCATTTTAAAACTCATCAATACAAAAATACATAAATAATATTATTTAATCAAAAGAATATAAAAAGTATATTTATAAATCAAATTGATATATCTTTAAATTATTTTACAAAGGAAAATATTATATTTTGGAATAAAATTTTTTTATCAAAATCTTGTATAAGATCAATGAGAAACCGATAGGTAACTAATTAGAATTTAAAATTTTAATTGGTTAGTCTAAGAAATCGAAATAGTCTTTATAAGAAATAATAGAAGAAAACTAAGATATTATTGTATCGAGTGAGTTTATATGTCTGAACAGTTGTGGGGTGTAAGGCCCCGTCTCCAGGACGCTTACAGTTGGTCATTCATCGCACATAAAACATATAATTACGTTTGTCTTAAGAAAATATTATAGCGGAAACACTAAAAATGACATCTCATTTCATTATAAAGACTTTTGCCAAATAATACATCATTATCTGGTTACAAAATACAAGTTTGCGTTACATCACAAAAGCATTATAATTGGATGCCATCCAAAAGAGTTGAGTAGCCTCGCAGTGCCATCCTCAGCAATCACTACCTGCCAACTGGAAAACATATAAAAAGTCAGCGTTGTTAAGTGAGTTATAGTTATTATAATAAACATACTTTAGTTTCATTAAAATCTTTCATTACAAGTGTATGTGATCATACATCATACGTACATACAGATAATATTATTATTATCTTTGTCATTCTTTCGTTCATACTTTCATTCGTTTGATATAACTTTACTTGCACATCGGATATCTCTCGTACCAATACCATATGCTACACCCCGAACAATTTAGCTACTGGGCCAAAGTCATAAATGAACAGCTGAGCGTATGCCACAGTACTAGAGGTAAGCGATAAAGGCACTACACGTTTGGTCGATCACAAAGAAGGACCCTGATATCCAATGCTTGCAAGACTTCTTTCATTCATTCACTAATGCATGCATTCATTATCATGTTCATCTTTCGTTCATTCATTGATGCATGCATTCATCATCATGTTCCTCTTTCGTTATCTTTCACTTTACGTTACATAATACTTCGTTCATTCATTATCATAACACATAAAGCCACAGGAAAGATAAACATACATCATAATAAGGAACATAACATGCACAGTCATCACGTCATACAGAGCAACATCATACATACATAATATGCATATTCATGCAACATCATCATCATGCCCTACGTGCTCTCTAAGGCCACAACAATCATCTTACATGCTCTTACGGGAACCTTTATGTCAACACTTACATCTGCACTTTCCCCGAAAGTCAGAAGTCAAACTATACTTTCCTCGAGTGCAACAGCCCTATTCAGGTGTATGGATACCCTTCAGTCGCGTGGCCTCCATGCGACTAAACACTATGCTAATGAACTAATGCGGATGGACACACATGAAAATGAACACCCAGTCGTGCAAATGGACTAATGCGGATGGACCTTATGCGAATGAAACTAATGTGGATCAGCACTTATGCGACTAGACCTCCAGTCGCATGACCCCCATGCGACTGGCCTTTCAATCGAGCGAATGGACCCCAATCGCGTGAATGGACCCCAATCGCATTCTATTCGGCCGTATGGCCTCCATTCGGCCTCTAGTCGGTAGCCTAGCCCTAGCTGATGCAGAATGTAGTTCATCCCGACTGCAGCCGAGGGTTTTCGGCCTCCAAACTCATCTAAGCCCATTTTAAGCCCAAATCGACCATCCTAAACCTTAGGGCTGCATACCGTAACACCATTCAAGCACACACAAGCTTACCATCAAGACTCAAACGCATCATACGCAACACACCCCAAATGCGCCAAACACATACACATACAAAAACGGGTTTTTATGCTTTCCAGCCCCGAAATCGGTTGAAAAAAGTAAAGTGGGGTCCTAGAACTCACACAAATGAGCACAACGACAAGGGCTTCGATTTGGCTTGCTACACGACGATTTTGGCTACTCGAACCAACCCGAACCAACACTTTTCCTCTTTTCTTCCTTTGTCTCTTCTCCTATTTTCTTTGGCTGATTTGTGAGTGTGTGGGGAGAGGGTAAGGGCTTCCCTCTCCCTTATATACTCCCACTCACCCGACTTTCTTTCGTTGGCGTGTTTGGTCCCTCGACTTTGGACTTTATTTCTTTTTCTTCCTTTGTCGGCTTTAAAATAATAAATAACCGGGTGTTACATGGGGCAACGACGTGTTTCTTGGTTTGATTATGAACTTATGACCTGAATTAATCATAGTACCTATCTAGTCTATGTTGAGTATATTATCTCGCTACATCATAACGGTTTGAAAAACTGATTTGTTATATAAATTATGAAAACCCGAATGCTCACCAACTTATTGTTGACTAATATTTTCTCATGCTTTTCAGGGTTATAGGTATGCTTGCTTTGGGAATGATGGAATTGTGTCTTTGGAAAGACCAAACGTTTTTATGTTGACTATTTTAAATCCTTATTGATAAACTTGTTGTTTTGAAATTTAAACCTGATAATGTAATATGTTTAAATACTTTGTCATGTGAAGATAAACGTTTGACTACGACCGTTGCAATAACTCCAACTTTCGTTATCACAACTTCACGCGACCTTCCGTTGTGATTTTCGGAGTGTGACAATTAGAATGTAAAACCTCTAGATGTTCACAATCCAATCACACCATGGTTTTTTATACTATCTCAAATGGCCACACTTTGACTTATTCAACTGCTAGAAATGATAGCGTAAGTGAGTCTGCTCTACTTAGACTTTCCATACACAATCTAAGACATGTAGCCAACATTCTTTTTCACAATCCAACTGGGAATGTAGAGGGTCAAATTTATTAAGATATGGTTAAAAAATGGTGTCATTCTTTCAATAATTGGTTTTTCTTGCATCATCTTAATGGGAATTCATTGTCAATACTAAGAAAAGAATACTTTGAAAGAATTCAAGTCGTTCTCTATAATACAAGTATTTTTTTTGTTTAATTAATTGTAAATAGTTAATAGTGATTCTATATCTACTATGTATTAATTTATAGAATGTCTTGTTAACACTAATTTAACATATGTCTTTTACACCGAGCCAATGATGTGTTGGGTAGTAAAAATTAGGCCTTGTGTTCAAATGTACATAGGTGAAAATGGTCAACTAATACCAAGACCTCAAAATTTATGGAAAGAAGAGGATAGTATAACTTTTTCTTTTGATGATAGGCAACATCCATTCTGATTTTGCACGATTCTAGAGAATCATGAGGAGCTAAAGTGGTGTGTGATGCATTAGTAGAACAATTGATGGAAACTGAGACATGAGGGAGAGGCATTAAGATATTCTTAACTAATAGTTTAATATGTTTAATCACATTAAGTTGAAGCTTTAGATATTCAGATTAATAAGTTTGTGAAATTGGTGACTCGCGTGAAAAGTGATATAGTAGAGTTGCAAACAATTGAAGTGAACAACAAACTGCTAAATTCATTACCGTTCAGCTTGAACAAGGATTCCACATCCATTTAGTGGAAAAATATTTGTTTGTTATTTCACGAAGAGAATTGATTTCCATAATCAAATCTTGCAAAATGGATGGCAAACAAAAGATTACAAATCAGGTAAGCTCAATGGGATGTGCTTTAACTCCCAAAACAACCACATATTATGCTAAAATGGCAATGAACTGAAATTATTACCTAAGCTATCCACATATGTGTCAGCTTTCTAAAATAGTAATTGTTTCATTACATTGGTTGCTTAAATTCCACCTATAGAGTGAGTTGTTAAATCAAATCAAATGCCACATGTTTAGTCAACACCAATTCAACATGAATCATGCCAAGCTTATGTTGCCGTAGCCAAAACAACTACTCAATTTTCACTTAAGTTGTACATATTATAGGAACATCTAGCCTTCCTTACCTCATTCTTATCCAATTATGAAGCATATAAGGTCGGAAGACTCATAACTCCAAATGTTATGCTTAGTAAAAAACACCAAGTGAATCATGATGATGTTAAGGAATCCGATATCAGGAATTACATGGCAATAGTTGTTTATCAACGTAAGAATTTTGTGCAAAAAATGGAAAGAAAAAGTTTTTGGTATTGGAATAAGCAACAAATTAGGTTTGACAAGTCTTCACTTTGATATTATAATTATGACAAGCCATGACACTTTACCCTGGGTGCATGGAACCTAAAGTTACATTTTCTTGATGGCAAGAATATGGTTAATGTTGAGATTGAATCAAAAGAAAAAGCTTCTCATAATATGGGAACAAAGATTTAGTATCTCAAATAAGTGGGGACTATGACTATTTTGAACAAATGCAAGTTTTGGATATGAAGATCAGCAATGCCTTGTTTGCTGAAGTAGCTACTGAAAAATGAAAGGATGGAAAACTGGATATATATTAAATGAGTTTGTAGATGAGGTGTTTTTATGATACATTTGTTGAGAAATTAAAGGATGCTAAAGATGTCAAAGCCGGTAACAACATGAACAAGCCATTCAAAGTGCATAAAACTTTGGTCGAACAAATATATTACATTTATATCAAGAAATACATTGCGGCTGGTGAGCTCCAAATGTATAAGGAAGCGAAAGAGCAATGAGAAAGACGGCAAGCCAAGACAAAGAAATTTGTTCAAATATGTTTCCATCTACTGACTAAGGAACCAACATCTCCTCCTTCTGAGATTACTATATCAAATGATGATCAACCTTTAGCATCAATCATTGCTATTAAAAAAGTCAAACCTAAAAATTTAGTGAGTACAAGAGCTGGGTACATTGAAGATATGAAGAAATTTGCAGGTAATAAATCAAATGGAATGATTACTTACCATGATCATGAAAATGAAATCCTTGATTTACCTCTAGACATTTTACAGAAAATGAATGAGTATTTAAGTATTTTTGGATGTACAAATGAGAAGGCTAAACTTCTACTCCAAAAGTTACAATCCTTGGTCCATGCCGAGTTTGGTGAAGATATTCATGAAACTCCTCTATCAGCATATGTTGCATCCTAAAAGGATCATACATGTTAACTCAATGGGTGAATTGATGATTGCTCTGTTGGAATCTCACAAGTCCAAGAACCAATACGGATGAAGATTTGCAAGGAAAATAACAAGTGTTATCTTCCGCATTTGTTAATGCGGAAGACATAATTCTGATGTGGACAAGTGTTTACTCTTCCGCATTGACTAATGCGGAAGACATAATACTAATGCGGAAGAATAAAAGAAGATGCGGACAAGACTTTGCTCATCCGCATAGAAAAATGCGGATGACCGACCAAATGCGCACAAGTATTTGTTCATCCGTATTAACCAATGCAGATGGACAACTTGCTAATGTTGATGATCAAGTAGAAATGCTGATCAAGATTAACTCATCCACATTGATCAAGAGCTGATCAATGATGTTATCCATTGATCGGTTATCCAACCCTTGATAGAGGAAGTTGTGAGCAAAAGGCTTTCTGACAATCAAACCCTTGCAACCAATGCAACCAAAAAGGGGGAGATTCAGTCAGTGAAAGTAAAACGAAAGAGGATTGAAGATAGGAAAGAGAAAGAAAAAGAGATAGAGGTGGAAAATAAGGAGTTAGGTGTAGAGACTGAGAAGGAGAAGGAGAAGGAAGCTGAAATGGAGAAAGTGACTGAAAGTACTAAAGACTTTCATGTCACATACAAGAAAAGGAAGAGTGGAAAGAAGGAGAAGGAGTTGGAGAAAATGGTGAAGGAGGCTGATGCCCAACACAGCCGATCAATGGATAACATCATTGATCAGCTCTTTAGGCAAGGTCATGACACTGAAAAACTTGACTTAGAAATTAGAAGATTGGAGATTGAAGAAATCCAAGCAAGATGGACAAGTTACAGTGTGTTGGAAAGGGAAAGGCTGGAAATCATGATCAGGTTCATAGCTAAGTATCTTGGAAGATCATTGATTGAAATCAAGTCATGGTCCAGGGACAACATCTTGGCAGTAACCACCAAGATCTGTTCGTTTGAAGTATATACCAAAGGGCTAGTCATTGAAGCCTTGAATGAAGCTGGTGCTGGGAGCAGGACTGAACTGGTTAAAACAATCTAAAGCCTCACTAACATCCAAAATGCTAGAACAGCCTATCAAAATTCCCACACCAAAACCACCACAACCACAACCCACTAAACCAATCCCTTACCCACTAAACCAATAGCCGATGATGTACCCCATAAGAGGAAGATAAGGGTACTGAGGCTAGAAGAGGAAGAAGAAGAAAATGATGAAGATGAAGATAGGATGCCAATCTCAGCTGTTATACAGTTGCCTAAGGCCATAAGTCACCCTCCAAAAATTACTCCTGAATCTCAAAGACAAATTGTGAAAGTGAAGTTAGAAGAAGAACAGCTTCACAAACAACATGATGAGGAACTGTTGAGAAGAGTCGACAAAGCATATGCTGCCACATCTTCAATCATCAATATGAAGAAACATGCTCAGAGATTATACACTCTCAGACACACCTTTCAATATCAAAAGGAGAGAGTGAGGATTTGGCCTGATCCCAGTGTATCTCATAGGATTCAAAAGAAAAATATTCCATAGAGATACATTGGCCAAGTAAAGAAGATTGTAGATGAAGTGATCTCACTAGCCTTTGTAGTATCACATTGGGAGATCCTAGATGACTTCAAGAAAGCCTATAAAGCTAAACTGACCCCACAAAAGATGCTGGAGAATAAAGTGGTGAAAAAGGGGTTAGTGTATAGGAGGCTTGAGGAAGTTAGAAAGAATGAGCTCCAGTTGTTCTTAGAGGGTATTCACCCAGATGAATTCGCATATAGAATCATAACAACTATGGAGCTAAAAAATGGGAAGCAGGTCAAATACCTCTCTGAGTACTATAGGCCAGAATCACTCTTTGAAGGAGAAGTAGAAGAGCTTACCATGGAGGAACAAGTAACCTTCATTGAGGCCTATACAAGGGAGTCTTACAAACTCATATTTGGGAAGTAGATCTCATGGATGGGGTAACAGTGTCCAGTTCCCCAAGACAGAGTTCCCATCCATCCTTTGCCAAACAGATCATTGAGACTTCTTCCCAGGCCTGTGCTTACAAGGGTCACTTCTGAGCTGATCTAGAAGACAAAAAGACCAATCTTTCTACCATAATAAGTGGGACATCTTCAATAAGCTTAAAGGTTTTGGCGGCATTGGTTCAGGGGGAGTTTGTTGGACCAAAAGAACCAATGAGCCAGATCAGAAAAACCTTTAAGTCCCACAAGACATCACAACAACTGCTGAAAACTTGATCAGCTGTTTGACAAAGTCTGAAGATCAACAGCTGAAGACTAAAGTACTGAAGACTTCAACAGCTGAAGACCAAAGTCTGAAGATCAACAGCTGAAGACTAAAGTACTGAAGACTTCAACAGCTGAAGACTAAAGTACTGAAGACTTCAACAGCTGAAGACCAAAGACTGAAGATCAACAGCTGAAGACTAAAGTACTGAAGATCAACAGCTGAAGTACAAAGACTGAAGACATCAGCTGAAGACATCAGCTGATGACAACAACTGAAGTTCAAGAAGTCCAAGTACTGAAGCCTTAGAGTTTGTCACAACAGCTGAAGAAGCATTCTTCAGTTGTTGTGATGGTTTCCTTTCAGTAGTTTTATTTTCTATTTCAGTACTTGTAAAACGACTGAAGAGCATGTTCTTCAGTCGTTGTAGTTTCAGTAGTTTCTTTTCAGTAGTTGTAGTAATAGTTAACACATGGTATTTTTGTAAGAAGATGTCAGCTGTTTGACATCTTCAGTAGTTGTGTTAACTTTCAGTAGTTTGAATAATTCTGTTAGATGTCACTATCAAGTGACATCAGCAGACATCATATCTCCTATATAAGAGATGTTGACCTAATTGTACGTGTGACATTTTGCCATCACGATAGCATATGAATGAAATATTCTATTTGCAGAATTTTCTCTCTCTAAAACCGTTTACTCTTACATTGAATATCAATTTTGTTCTTGTGAATTGTCTAACTCATTGTTCGAATTCCACTGCAATACTCTCTAATCAATCAAACTTAGATCACTGATCCTAACAGTGCCTTCCTGTATGAAAAGATTGCTGAAAAAGTCTATGTGAGTCAACCACATGGCTTTGAAGATCCAGATTTCCCTCACATAGTTTACAAGCTTGACAAAGCTCTGTATGGTCTTCATCAAGCACCAAGAAAGTGGTATGATACTCTATCGTCCTTTCTTCTTGAACATGGGTATGAAAGAGGAAAGATTGATCAGACTCTCTTCAGAAGAATAAGAGGGAAAGACATGGTATTAGTCCAGATCTACATGGATGACATTATATTTGGCTCGACAAACAAGCAACTCTGCAAAAAATTTGAAGATCTTATGCATTCAAAGTTCTAGATGAGTGCTATCGGGGAACTCACCTTCTTTCTAGGGGTGCAAGTCCAACAAACAGCAGATGGAATCTTCATCAACCAACCAAAATATGTAGAAACCATGTTGAAGAAATTCCACTTTACTGACTGTCAGTCTATCAAAACTCCTATGGATACTAAAGTGAAGATTGGACCTGACCCTGAAGGCAAATCAGTTGACCAGACTCACTATCGATCAATGATAGGTTCACTTATGTATCTAACAGCCAGTAGGCCTAACATTATGTTTGGTGTTTGTGTGTGTGCCAATCACATGTGAACATAGTCAAGAGGATATTCAGATATCTGAAGGGCAAGCCTGCTCCTAGATTATGGTATCCAAAGGAAAGAGAATTTAATCTCTATGTCTACACAGACAGTGATTATGGAGGATGCAACTTCAATAGAAAATCCACTTTTGGTAGTTGTCAATTTCTTGGTCCCAGTCTAGTATCCTGGCAATGCAAGAAGCAGACAAATGTGTCTATGTCCACAGCAGAAGTTGAGTATATTGCTGCATCAGCATGTTGCTCTCAAGTTCTGTGGATAAAAAACCAGATGCTTGATTATGGTTTTAACTTCTTGCATACACCAATTTCTATTGACAACACAGCTGCTCTCTTTATAACTAATAATCCAGTTCAGCACTCAAAAACAAAACATATTGAGATTAGATATCATTTTTTGAGAGACTGTGCTGAAAAGGGTTTAATCAAATTGATTCAAGTACCAACTGAAAATCAATTAGCTTATTTGTTTACCAAGGCATTTGAACCTAGTAGGTTTGAATTTCTGGTTCAGTCAATTGGCATGATTAACCTTGAATAAAAACTATGAAAAACATCAATAACAATTTAAAACATCAGAAAACCCACAAAAAGAAATCAAGTTTTATGAAGAAAAGAATTCTTTGGGAAATGATATAATTAACAGTCATTATATCATTCAATGTGCTTAATTTTAAAATGTAAAAGACTAAAATGACTTACCATATATGTTGGTAGGCTCAACTTGGAAGAAAAGATACATGCAGTGATGAACTAAAGTCATATTCAATTGTGAAATACTCATCACAATGTATAGGTATGTATTGGCTTATCTGAATGCATGTGTGTAGTAGCCTAAACACACCAGGTAATGATACTTTATGAATCTCTTTCACCATATCATGTTTCATCTTTGTTTTGCTGAGCAAAGACCTGATGAAACTTGCACATAGTGCAGATGTTATGATCCAAAAAGATTCCCAATGTGAAACACATCCAAAAATTGGATGAAGCAACAAAGTAATACACTCCAAGTGAATGAACAAAAGAATCCTATCATGGATCACCTTCTAAAGTGAAGTGAAAAGAATCCCAATGTGGATCAACACGAAAAAGGATCAAATTAAAAGAATCCCAATGAGGATGGGTGAAAATGAGATTTCATGACTTAAGTAACCTGGTAAGAAAAGTTGTGAAAAAGTTCTACCATGCATTGTATAAGGAGGGTTGATCATTTCATGCTTATGTGTCTGAGGTACATATTGAATAACAAATCAACGAAAACATGATAAAAATCATTTGCATCAAAATATAAACCAGGTACGGGTTTAAGAGGACAAACATACCTTCAATCTTAAAGTTCATAATTATGTCCATTTAATCATAAAGGATGCACATGTGTAATGTAAGATTGATATGATCCCAACTTTTTTTATATAATCAAAATAATATTCAAAAAGTTTTAAATCTTTAAAGTTTCTCTCCAAATGTGGACATAAACTTTAGGGGGAGTAATTTAAAATGTTTGAGTAAGTCTAAATTTTTGTTTATTAAATTAAATTTTGAAAAAAAAAACAAAACAAAAAGAGTTTTAGTTGGTGTTGTTGCAATAAGTTATACCATTATATCTTAGCTTATGCAAATTCTTAGAAGCATGATAAGCCCAAGACCTGTCAAAATTGGGAAACTTGTATTAGTTGTGACATACAAGTCAACTTCATAAGAAAAAAAATCAATCAAGGACACCACTTCATAAGATGAATAATCAATTCAATCAAATTAACTTTTGATTAAGTTCAATAGCTAATGCAGGTAAGTGCATTAGTTAATGCGGGTGAAGGTAACCCATGAATGTAACTAATGCGGGTAACAATATTTTTTTAAGTGCAACTAATGCGGACAATGATTTTACTCTACCGCATTAATGTGTTGAAATTTACTCTACCGCATTTGATACAGTTAACAAATGCGTATGAACATGTCTCTATTGCATTTGCTACTGTGTACAAATACGGATAGCATAAAACTAGCAACTCAACCGCATTTGTTACAATGCTGATACAATGTTGTTCTTCCGCATTTACTACAACATAAATGCGGACAACCAAAATTTTCAAGTTTAACTTCTGCATTTGCAATAATACACAAATGCGGATAGAATAAAAAAAATTTAAGAAACAAAACTTCCGCATTTATAACAGTAGTGGAATGCGCACAGTCAGTCAAAAATTAAACCTTCCGCATTTGCTACAGTCACAAATGCGGATGACCAAAAGTAGTCAAATGCGGACCGTCAATGTCAAAAGTTTGTCTTTCGCATTTGCTACAGTCAACAAATGCGGATGACCACAAATCAAACAAATTAACTTTCAGCATTTGCTACAGTGGTGGCTGTATATGCTTGTAAACTTATAAAATTTTTCAAATTGTATTATTTGACTATTTAAAGGAATTCAAACGGGTCATTTAATACTTTTCAAATTTGAGAGACTTTAAAGTGAGACGAGTGCAAACCTACAATACACCACCTTCAATCATCATCATCATAAACATTCAAAGATTTGGTTGGGTTTCTTCTTAAAACATTCTTGTCATCGATTCAGAACCACAGTTATTTCGAAGATTAGGTATAACTTCAATAAATTTTGAAACCAAGACCTAAGTCTCGGACTGTTAACGTAATTCAAACAACGAACCAGATAATAATGAAGAACACCAAAATCAAACTTATTAATGTGATGCAATACACATTTTCAACCTCAATAAACATATAAATTGATAGGAATTCAACTGATATTGAAAACCTTGATAATCATGTTTACTGCGAAAAATAGAGCAAAATGAAAAGGAAAAAATGTGTAACAAATCAAAGTCACATTAACAAATCAAATCAAAGTTAAAGTCAAAACTGTTAACTAACACACACATCTCTTGTGCAGATTACATGGCAAATCTTACATGGAGCAAGCTCCATAACGTCAGCGGTTATTTAAAACCTAATGTGCCTGAAGCCGAAGGTCTTAGAGATATGATAAGATTCTTATCTACCACAAGAGTAGCATATGCCATGACAGTGAGACCAACAATCTACGAGAATCCCATCAAGTCCTTCTGGGAATCAACTGAAGTAATTGAAGATGATGGAGTGGGAACTCTAACTGGGAGAATCAACCATGAACTTACTCTGAGGATCACAGAAGAGTCTATTAGAAGATGTCTGCAATTCAATGATAATGCTGATGATCCTCTTGAACTAGATGATGAGGAAATAACCACATTTTTCTCTGAAATTGGTTATGAAGGGAGTTATGAAGCAAAATAGATACTCAAAGGATTAGTGGATCTGCCTTGGAGGTTCCTAATTCATATGTTTCAACATTGTCTATCAAAAAGAAAAACAGGATGGAATGACATTCCAGTCCTCACATCTTCTGCAATATGTGCTCTCTGCACCAACAAATGGTTTAATATGTCTGCATTTGTGTTCAATGGCCTAATCTCCAACATTCAAGAAGGGTTGAGATACAAGTTTCTGATGTACCCCAAATTCATTCAATGTCTAATCAATGATTCATTTAATGACATTGTTAATGAAAGACCTGCGCTTAACATCCCTTATTATGATGCAAGATTCTATAAGTACATCAAGAAGAAGGACCCAAGGAACTTTTACAGTGGTGCCCATTCACCCCTTCTTCCTTGGATGCTTCAACCATTACATCAAGCAGGTTAAGCTCAACCACCTCCACAACCAATAGCTCAACCATCACCAATACCATCACCAATACCATCACCAATACCATCACCAATACCATTACCAATACCATCACCAAAACCATCACCAATACCATCACCAATACCATCACCAATACCATCACCAATACCATCGCCACAACAAATTCCACAACCAACACCACCAGCAACCACTCAACCTACACATACATCACCTCATCATCAATCTCCAATATCACCATATCAATCACCTATTTCTCCTTACCAACCTTTACCATCATCCCATGATCACCCTGATGAAATAGAAGGATGAACAAGTGCATCTAAATCATCCAAATCATCTTCTGATGAGGAGGATCATCATGATCAAATCCTAGCTATGAAAGAACCTTCTGAGGCTGCTCCTTTAGAGAGCTATGTTGAATCTAACATCAACAGGCCTGATGAAAAGGATGAGTTAATCTCTTAGCTTTTACTCAAAGTGGAAAGGATGAAAAGAACCTTAAACAGGAGAGCTAGAATCATCAATGATAGAATCCTGGAACTGGATGAGAAAGAAAGTGAATTGAAATAACTTAAAGAGAAATATGCAGCTGAAAGAAAAGAACAAGACAAGGAGATTGAGAATTTAAAAGTTGCACTAAAACACTCAAGAGAAGAAGTCAGTGGACATGTAGACACTCTTCAAATAAAAACAATTGCAATGGGGGAACAAGAAAATATCATAGAAGAACAAGCTGATATCATCTCAAAGCTTGAAAAGGAAATTGAGAGCAAGAACAAAAGAATATCCGAGCTTGAAATGATGATTAAGATCCAAAGAACTTAAGTGAATGATGATGATGAGAAAGAATAACAAGAAAAGGTTGATGTTGATAACAACCAATCTGTAGATGAGAATGAAGAACAAGGAGGTGATGAAAGTCAAACTGAGATTAAAGATCAAAGTCTAGACATGGTAGTGTATTCTGGAAACATTGGTTACTCAGACTATGAAAAAGGTGAATTTGAAGAACTCTTCAGTGCATTGGATAGTATTTCATCTGAACAATTCAGCATTGATGATGACTTTTGGGAATTCATAAAAAACCAAAGAACTGAGTCAGAGCCTATTGTCTTTATCCCCAAATCACCAGTGCCTTTGGAAAAAGAATTAACTCTGCAAATTATCCATGCTATCTCATTAACTGAAGCACAAAAGGAAGAACTCAAAGAAAAGTATGAAAAAGAAAGGAAAGAAGAAACTCAAACTGAACAGAAAGAGAATGAGAAAAGTAAAATTAAGGATCAAGAGCCAAGCACACCTGAAAAGGTACCTGAACCAGAAGAACAAGCTGAAACCTCTAGCCCTCAACTTCAAACTTACTCACGAAAGATGGTACTTAGCTGAAAAAGCCAAAGGTATGAGACCAATAGTTGAAGAAGAACCAGCAAAGAAACAAAACGATGACCAAGAAGTCTAGCAGCAATTGCTGAATTTTTGGAAGAACATGGGCAGGCAGAAGCTCAGTTGAAGAAATTGGCTGGTGCAATTGATTTAGAAGAAGGTGAAATTGCTGGTGGATATGAAGTTGAAAAGGATGTTCTCATGGACAGTCCTATTAAAGCAGAACATGCAGTGGAAGACATGGTAACCAAAGCACAAACTGATGACTTGATGATTAAAGCCATGTTTTTGATCAATCAAGGCTATGATCCTGATGAAGTGTTTGGAATGACTTATGAGAGAATGAAGGAGGAGGAAGAGAATGTTGACACATATATGTCCCTAGATCATGATACGAAATGTAATATATCTTGTTTATCTGATTCTGGTGTAATTTGATATGATTAATGAAATGATATTGTTTGTTTGTGATTTGTAATGACTAATATTTCATTAATGAGTTGATATTAAATTGGTTAATTAGGTTAGCGATTGTTTGAATGGTTACACATAATGTTTATTAATTAATACATTCAAACTTAACATAATGAAGTTCTCATGCGAATGGCCCATGCGAATGGACCATAAGAATGAATAACTTCATACGAATGGCTAAGTCGCACGACTGAACACTCAGTCGTGCGGATGAATCAACCGCATGGTTCAATCGCACGACTGAACCATACTAATGATTCAATCGCATGATTGAATAATACCACCTATAAATACAACCCAATTCGTGAAAAATGAGGGTTTTTAATTCTATTTTGACTCCAGACGTACCCTAGCTGTCCAGAAGCCTTCCAATTTGTTCTCCAAGTTCAAAGAACACATTTGATCGATTCCCAATCGATTTCTAATGTTAGTTTCAATTCTTTATTGATTCTTCGTGTGTTCTCACTGATTGGATCACCAATCAAATAGGATTCCGCACTATTTGATCTGGTTTACACGCTAATCTCCAGGTATTTCGTTCAAATACCAGGTCCTAACAAGTGGTATCAGAGCCATAGGCTCTTGATTACGTGTGATTCAATCAATATTGATAAAAAGCTTGTGTTTTTGCCCTAAAAACGCAATCTTTTGTGTCAAAAGTGATCTTGGACGTTTCCTGCTCATCAAAGTTTGGTTTCTACGGACTTAGGCGATTAGACCTTGCGAAAGTTCAAATATTTACGGCTAAAACACGTTTAACCTAGAAATTTTCGCAAAACAGCAGCTTGAGTCGCACGAGTGAGCCATTCGCATGACTGGACCTCATTCGCATTGCTCAGACGCACGATTGGACATAGTCGCATCTCCATTCGTACAATTGAACCTTTCGTTCGTACTGTTCATACGCATCAGATTCATTCGCACGACTGAGCTAATCGCTTAGTTCAGCCGCACAATTGAACCAGTCGTAGAGTTCATACGCACGACTAGACCATTCGCACCCTTCAGTCGCCCCAATGACAATTTGTTTTATTAGACTTAAAGTTATTAGACTTAAAGTTATTCGAAATGGAAGATCAAATGTCAGCCTTTACTGCTGGAAAGGACTCTAGGATACAGAACCTGCTATTGCTTGAGAGTGAGGTAGGTAATCATAATAAACCACCAAAGCTCTTGACGTTAGATGAGTTTCCCCACTGGAAACAACGTTTTGAGATCTACCTCAAAGGAGTGGATCCGAATCATTAGGAAGCCATCGAGATTGGATATAGTACACCGGTGGGAGCTGATGGAGTTAAGCTAATGTTAGGAGGGATGACGGACATGCAGAAAGTGAAATACAATGCAGAAAAAAGAGTTTATGCATTGATTACACAATCTATTCCTAAAGACATATTCCACCAGTACTCTAAAAAAATAAGCAGTCCAAGAAACTTTGGGATGAGCTAGAAAAGAGGTACGACGGGAATGGTTCATTGAAGGCAATCAAGGCTAAGGAGTTAAAGAAGGAATTTGATAACTTCTCATCAATGGGAAATGAGAGTTTGGACGATGTTATAATAGATTCTACCATCTGATGAGTGAACTGCATACACATGGGGTGGCTACTACCATGGAAGAGAAAGTTACTAATTTTGCAGACGGATTGCCTGAAAGTGGGTTTCATTCGTGTCTAATCTTAGACAGAATGGAATGTTGGCAAAACTGGATATTAATGACTTCATTCTTAAGTTGCGAGAAGAGTCACTTAGGATGAAGTATAGAGCTCAGAAGTCTTCATACAATCAAAATCCAGCTTTATACATGCCACTCCTCAAGCTAAGACATCTGGAGCACCTCTCCAGACTGCATTGTGTCTAGCTCATCGGGTCCTTCACATGCATCTCCTTCAGGATCAGACACATCGGGACTTTCTTTTTCCCACTATATTGGATCCGAAGCAAGTGCTACTAAACTGAAGACCGAGAATCTCGGAAATGTAACTGTGGAAGTAGCTCGAGAACACATGGATCTTTTGGCTGCAATGGTCCATTCTTATGATGAACTTGTTGCTGGGAAGATTGGAAACTGCATCTGGCAGACGAGGACTACAAGCATGTGGACGAAATGGAGCTTGAAAGGATGGATATAATGTGGGCTTTAGCTAGTGCAGTCCGGAGGGCAAAGAAGTTTGTAAAACAAACCGGACAGAACTTGGTAGCTACTAAGGATACCACATTTGGCTTTGACAAGAGCAAAGTGACCTGCTTCAACTGTGGAGAGAAGGGGCACTTCAAAAGAGAATGTGTCAAGCCTAAGAAGACAGGTAACGGGAACCCGTTCTCGTCCTTCACTCGTCAAGACAAGCAAGCTACCAGTTCTACTTCATCAACCAAGTAAGTACTACTGACCAAATGTTTAATAATCATGCTTGTTCTGATTGTGATACCTTTAGGAATAGCATAGATGGTAAATTTGCTAGGTTAATAGATCATAATGATAACTTAGTAAAAGATTTGCAACTATGCACTGAGGCTAATAGGGTATTAAAACAAAATGAGCACAGTTATAAAGAAAAGATAGACCTTTTGACTAAACAACTTAGGGAAACCAAAGTAGTTGCTTTTAACCAAGCTAATGACATTAGGTATTATCTAAACTCCCTAGAAGACACTAAGAAGGTAAAGGCAGTTCTAGAAGTAGAAGTAAAATCATTAAAACAGAAACTGCATAGTTGGACTACTTCTTCACACATAGTCCAACACTTAGTGAGAGAAAGGAACAACGGGGAGGGATTGGGTTATAAAGTGGTTCCACCACCACCTGAGACATTGATGAACACTAAAACTAGACTGATAAATAATAATCCCATCAAGGATCATATGGTGTCTACTCCTTTTGTTAGTGATCCAGATTCCTTATGCTCATCTCTTGACTCTGGAAACAAACAAAAGGAGGCCACTTCAAAGGCAAAGGATAAATTGCCTTGTGTTAATCTGGAAAAGGAGTGGGAAAAGGTTAATTCAAAGTCAGGGTCAAACAAAGTCAAATCAGGACCTAAAAATACTTCTAAGGTTAATCTTTCACATATCGAGAAAACAACCAAAGAATCAGAACCAGAGTCAAAACCTAGAGTGAGTTATGTTACTAGAGTGTCACATATTTCTACACAAAGAAAGTTTAATCATAAAGTTGATAGCAGGTCGTGCTACAACTGTGGTAAATATGGACACATTGCCTCCTATTGTCACTGCTATCAGACACCTTGGAAGAAGATTGAACTTCAGGTTTCAAAGCCTAGGTCTTCTAAGAGGATTTCTTTGACTCCACCTAGAAGAACCAGTGAACCTAAAATTCAACCTGTAAGTCAGTCGACTGTTTATCACAAACAGGCATTGCACAAATCTGGATTATGGAAGGAGAAGATATCCTCTGTGTCTGACCATAATGACAAGAAGGAACCTGAGCTACCCTCTTCCTCTAAGGGTCAATGGGTAGAATTTATGATGTGTGATGCCTCGGGGAAACCCAAGCCAGTAAAAGCTTGGGTTTCTAACCCAAACTAATCCTTTACTTTGTGTGTGTAGGGTGCTCGATACAGTGCTGAAACTAACACGTGGATAGTAGACAACGGAGCATCCAGGCACATGACAGGAAACAGAGCTCTTTTATCAAACGTCAAGCAAATAAAAGGAGGACATGTTTCGTTTGCTGGAAACAAGGGTGGCTATATCACAGCCCAGGGAGAAGTGGGGAATCAGAAAGTTAAGTTTGATAAAGTGAACTACGTTCAACAACTACAAAATAACTTACTTTCTGTTTCCCAAATATGTGATAAGGGATTTAAAGTCATCTTCGACAACATGAAGTGTTACGTACTAAAGAAAGACTACGTGATCCCAGAGGACCAAGTTTTGATGACTGCTTCAAGATATAAAGATCTTTATGTCTTGGATCTGTCAACAGCTTCTACAATGGATCATGAGGTTCAGTGTTTTCTATCTAAAGCTACTGAAAAGGATTCCATCTCCTGGCACAGGAGAATGGGACACATTAGTCAAAGGAAGATGAATCACTTGATTCAGAAGGATCTGGTGAGAGGAGTTAATGTCAAGAACTTCCAGCTTCCTGACTTTTGTGTAGCTTGCAAGAAAGGCAAACAGACAAAGAAGTCTCATACGAAAAAGAAAGTTCATTCAATAGAACTACCTCTGGAACTTCTTCACATGGATCTGTTTGGTCCAGTCAGTACAAAGAGCATTGCAGGCTACTTGTACTGTTTTGTGGTCACTGATGACTACCCAAGGTTCACTTGGGTCATATTTTTGAAATTCAAATCAGAAACATTTAAGTCATTCAAGGAGTTGGTAACCACACTGGAATCTCTCTACAAGCTGAAAGTTAGACAAGTACGCTCAGACAACGGAACAGAATTCAAGAACTAGTGGATGGAGACATACTGCAAGGAAAAGGGAATTGTGCATCAATTCACTTCTGCCTACACACCTCAGATGAATGGCGTTGCTGAAAGAAAGAACAGAAGCTTGATAGAGACAGCACGGACTATGCTGGCAGACTCGAAACTGCCTATCCAATTCTGGAATGAGGCAGTGGCGAATACATGTTATACACTGAATCGAGTCCTGATAGGCAAGCGCCACGGAAAGACATGTTACGAGCTACTACAAAGATGCAAACCGAACTTGGAGTATCTCGAACCATTTGGCGCGTCGTGCACACTTCTGAAGAAGACACAAGAGGGTAAATTCAGCGAGAAGGCAGATGAAGGCATCTTTCTAGGATACAACATACCGAACAAGCGAGTTTAAAACAACTCAACGGGTCTAGTAGAAGTGTGGTGTAATGTTGACGTTCAGCGATATACCACACCACCTACTGGCAAAGGACCCGCCTACTTTTTCAACTATGATGGATTCTTCAAGTCCTTCAACATCTCTCTCTCTTCCTCGGATGATGAGTTAGCTACACGAATGATGTATGATATCTTGAATACACCAACTTCTAGCTCACAGGGAGATCCATCTACTCAGTCAGGAGAAGTGGTCAACGACAGTGACTCCTCCTCTGAAGATGAAGCTGAAGAAGATAACCAAAACAGTCAGGAGGAACAGGTTCCAGTTCCTGAAACTCCACAAGCATCTACCAGTGATGCAACCTCGACTTCAGAGCCTCAAACTCCAACTACCTCAGATGCAGAACCAAATGTTCATAATCTTGGCTCTGAGGTAGTTGTTCCTACTACTCCAGGATCACGACTAAACGTCTATCATCCATTAGACAATGTCATTGGAGATGTTAGATCAGGAGTACAAACCCGAAATCAGCTATACTCAGGTGATTACGCCTCAGTTATGGAGAAGGGATATATTCATAATGGTGCTTATCACTGTTTTGTCTCACAATTTGAGCCAAAATATGTCAGTGAAGCACTAAATGATGAGGCGTGGGTGGGTGCAATGCAAGAAGAACTTCTCCAGTTCAAGAAGTTAGGTGTATGGACTCTGGTTGATAGACCTAAAGGTGCTAAAGTAATTGGCACCAAATGGGTCTTGAAATGTGTTAGGATCAGTGATCTATGTTTGATTAATTAGAGAGTATAGCAGCAGAATTCTAACAATGAATTAGCCAATTCACAAGAACGAAAAGATATTCAATGAAGAACAAAAACGGTTATAGATAGAGAGAATTCTGCAAATAATTTCATTCAATATTTGCTTTCGTGGTAACACAATGTCACACTTACAATTAGGTCGACACCTCTTATATAAGAGATGTGACGTCTGCTGATGTCACTTGATAGTGACATCTAACAGAATTATTCCAACTGAAACACAACTACTGAAGATGTCAAAACAGCTGACATCTTCTTACAAAAATACTAAGTGTTATCAGTTACTACAACTACTGAAAAACATAAAACTACTGATACTACAACGACTGAAGAACAAGCTCTTCAGTCGTTTTACAAAACTACTAAAAATAAAAACATAAAACTACTGATATCACAACTACTGAAGAAGTACTCTTCAGCTGTTGTGACAAACTACTGAAACTTCAGTACTTGGTCTTCAGACTTGAACTTTAGACGTTTCATCAGCTGATGAGTTCAGTAGATATCATCAGCTGATGTCTTCAGTCTTCGTCTTCAGACTTTGTACACCAGTTGTTGATCTTCAGCACTTGTAGACTCTTCAGCTGTTGTACTTCAGTACTTGGTCTTCAGCTTCAGCACTTGTGTTCTTCAGCTGTTCAGCTTCAGCACTTGTGTTCTTCAGCTGTTCAGCTTCAGCACTTGTGTTCTTCAGCTGTTGAGCTTCAGCACTTTAGTCTTCAGCTGTTGAAGTCTTCAGTACTTGATCTTCAGCTGTTGAAGTCTTCAGCACTTGTCGAACTGCTGATGAAGCCTTCAGCAGTTGTTGTGATATCATGTGGGACTTAGAAGTTTTCTGATCTTGGCTCATTGGTTCTTTTGGTCCAACAAACTCCCCCTGAACCAATGCAGCCAAAACCTCTAATTGATTTATTTTCCCACTTATTGTTGGCAAAATGGTTGGTCTTTTTCCTTCTTGATCAGTAGAGAAAATGACCCATATAAGCACTGGCCTGGGAAGAAATCTCAGAGATCTGTTTGGCAAGGTATGAATGGGAACTTTGTTTTGGGGAATTGGACACAGAGTTGTTATCCCATTCATGAGATCTATTTCCCCATTATGAGTCTGTACGACTCTCGAACATAGTACTCAGATAAGTACTTCACAGTCCTGCCATTCTTCAACTCCACAGTAGTTACCTCCCTATAGACAAATTCATCAGGATGAGTGCCCTCAAGGAGTAACTGGAGCTCATTCTTCTTAATGTCTTCAAGCTTCTTATATAATAACCCCTTTTTGATCATCTTGTTTTCAAGTAAGGCTTGAGGGGTCATTTTTGATTGATGAGCCTTCTTGAATTCATCAATTATTTCCCATGGTAAGACTACAATGGCCAACATAATTGTAGAGTCTATTGTTTTTCTAACCTGGCCATTGTATCTATGTGGAATGGATCTTTTGTGGATTCTAGAACTCACCTTGGGGTCTGGCCATACTCTCACTCTCTCCTTCTGATACTGAAATGTGTGTCTGAGAATGTACAACCTCTAAGCATGCCCTTTCATGGCTTGTATAGATGATGACTGAGGAAATTCCTTGTCAACCATCTTCAGTAGTTGCTCATCGTGTTGCTTCTGTTGTTCTTCATCTTCTATCTTGACTCTAACCGTTTCCCTTTGTGAGTCAGGTGTGATCATGAGTTGACTCTTGGGTTCTGGTAGCTTTAGAACAACAGAGAGTGGCAGACTATCATCTTCATCGTCTTCTTCTTCATCTTCTTCTATCCTCAGCACCCTTCTCCTCCTTCTAGGTGCATCACTGGATGATGGTTGGGTTGGTTTTTCTGGTAAAGGAATTGGTTTTGAAGATTGAGGATGTTTGGATTTGGGTTTAGAGATTGGTTTGGAGATTTTAGGGGTAGGTTGTTTTTGAGTGGGTGATTGGGAAGGTTGTTCAAGCATTTTGATTATGAGTTTGGCTTTTGTGAGTCTTGCCATTTCAAACCTTTTTCCAGCCCCAGCCTCATTAAGTGCTTCAATGATTATCCCCTTATGAAATTGCTCAAACAAACAGATTCTGGTGGCTATAGCCAGAATGCTGTCTCTGGTCCATGAACGAATCTCCATCAGTGATCTTCCTAAGTATTTGGCAATGAATCGAATCATGATCTCCAATCTCTCTTTCTCCAGCACATCATATCCAGCCCATCTGTTTTGAATTTCCTCTACTTCCAACCTCCTGATCTCACTGTCTAGTGTGGCTGTATCAAATCCTTGCTTGAATAGTTGCTCAATGATTTTGTCCATGGATCGGCTGTGTGTATCATCTGCATCTTTTACAGCTGTTCCAAGGATTTTTCTTCAGCATTCGATTGATCACCGGCACTTTTCTTTCTTTTGTAAGTGATCAGTTGTTGCTCCTTTTCTTTTTCCAACTCCTGGGTTTTCTCTTGTGCCTTCTCATCCTCAGTTCTTTTTCTTTTCTTTTCTTTCACTGCAGTACTCTCCCCCTTTTGGATGCATTGGTGGCAGGGGTTTGTACCGCAGAAAGTTTCTTTTGCACAGCATTATCAATGAGTGGTTGTAGACTTGAGGAGATCCTCTCATCATTGGCTTTATGAACAATGTCATTGATGATGGGAGTGATGAGAGGTAGGTATTGTTGGAATACAGCAACCATCTGCTCTGGGGGCGTCTGTCCCGGAGAGATAGCGCCAAAAGCAGAAGCTGGAGGCTCAGTGAAGTGAGAGGGTAAAGTGTGTGGGGAACCTTCAAATGAAGGTGCCATCTGTGGGTTGGTGGGGGCAGATGGACTTACATCCTGAGACTTCTTGACAAGCAGTTCTTGTAGTCTGCTTACCTCAGCCTCCAGGATGGTGTTGTGGGCTAGAACGTCATAGAAAAAGCCCAGGTCATCATCAGCAGATGCTGAATCACCTGACCTCCTGCTTGTAGCAGGATGTACATGCACTGGGTGTAGACCAGGTTTAGCATGTGCCCCTTTTCTTGGAACTGGGGACTTCCAGCCTCAGGACTATGTCCTTCATCAGCTGTTGCCTCTAGTGAGGTCTTAGCAATGTTACCAGCCGCATTCTGATCATGTGCTGATGCAGAAGAGGTGGCAGCCTCACTAGATGTTCTAATCTCCTTATCCACACTAGGAGATAGAACTTGTAAACCCCGGTGCTGTGGGTTGTCAGAAGCATGATGATCCTCTTCCTCAATGTCTGGGTCTCCCCTTTGTTGGTGGTTGTTGGGGAGGAGGAGAGGCATGCAACTGAGTCAGCACGTTTGCAATGATTATGGTGGACTTTGGGGCGGTTGCATGGGGAGATGGGGTAGAAGCAGTGTGCACCTGGGGAGGATGGTGCTCTTCAATGGCAATCTCCTCAAGTGAGGAAGATCCCAGATGTGTGGGTACCCCTTGTGTGGTGGCTGCAGGCTCCTTTTGAGAGGAATCCTGAGCGGCTATGGCTGGTAGAGTCTCTGATACTGCGGGGGGTTTAAACCAGCAAGTATATCCTGCATTGGTGGTACAGGAGCATCTTCAGGGGACTCATCTCCCTGAATAGCTGTTTTGGGTTGTTTTGGTTTTGGTTTAGTGGGGACTTTGGTTCTGGTGGAGGAAGCTGTGGGTTCCCTGTGCTTGGGCTTTAGCATTCGGGCAGCTTCTTTGAGTGTAAGGTCTGAGTTGTGCCTGGAGTATACCTCAGCCAAAACAGCTGGTGCAGGGACTCCAAGGCCAACAAGGCCATCAGATTTTAATTCATCTAAAATAATGGCCATCAGAAACCTGGGATATAATGGCCATCGGTTTGCCACAGGTTTCTGAGCCAAGTTCTTATTTCTAGAAACACGATTTCAGAAAAATTTAGCGGTTGGTGTTCTAGAATAGAATACATATTGTTGCCATTGGATGACATTTGATCCAAAGAAGATGTCTTGGAGGCTAAGCAGACATTTACCATGTGGAAAATGACTTTCTCAGCGTCATGGAAATGTTTCTTTAGAACGTTTGTAGCCCGAAGATCACCTCATACCCATGATTGATAAATGACATATCTGTTATGCCCTTTGGGTATGTAGTCACAGTGGTGGAGTCGTGTAAGTGTAATGCCTGACGAATGATGTCCGCTGTAACGCCATTGGTTTCTGGTTGACAGGGACCGAACAGAGATATGGCCGGTAGACTCATCAGTATGAACAAAAGCATTTGACCAGAATTGACTGAGGGATTCAGGGTAGATAGTCGGATTCAAGAGAAAGGCTGTGCGATATGGGGAATCCACCATTAAGTCAATGGCATTATCATATTTGTTCCAGAAAGCCGACTTTGTAAGGTAAGCAACGCAGCTATGTCGTGGTTTCAGACTCATAGTCACCATGTGTGAGAGAGAGAAGTTCAGAAAATAACGGCTAATGAAACATTAGAGAAGAGGACAGGTATTTATAGGTAGGTGTTGGACCAAAAGAACCAATGAGCCAAGATCAGAAAACTCTAAGTCCCACATGGTATCACAACAACTGCTGAAAGCCTCATCAGCAGTTTGACAAGTGCTGAAGACTTCAACAGCTGAAGATCAAGTGCTGAAGACTTCAACAGCTGAAGAACTAAAGTGCTAAAGTACAACAGCTGAAGAACACAAGTGTGAAGCTGAAAGACCAAAGTACTGAAGTACAACAGCTGAAGAGTTTACAAGTGCGAAGATCAACACTGATGTACAAAGTCTGAAGACAAAGACTGAAGACATCAGCTGATGATTTCTACTGAAGTCATCAGCTGATGAAACATCTGAAGGTCAAAGTCTGAAGATCAAGTACTGAAGCCTCACTAGTTTGTCACAACTGCTGAAGAGTACTTCTTCAGTAGTTGTGATATCAGTAGTTTTATATTTCTAGTTTCAGTAGTTTATGTTTCAGTAGTTTTGTAAAACGACTGAAGAGCTTGTTCTTCAGTCGTTGTAGTTTCAGTAGTTTTATATTTGTACTTAACACTCTGATATGTTCTCAGTAGTTGTGAACATTTCAGTAGTTTGTTAAGAGTTAGTTATTTTTGTATTAGATCTGCCAGTTGTCACTTCCCGTGATAACAGCAGCGATTGCACTCTATATAAGGAGTGTCAACCTATTGTAATGAATGAATGAATGTTTTGAATGATTTGATTAGAAATATTCTATATCTATAACATTCCTTGAAATCAGAAATATATTCTCTCACTATAACCGTATGTGCTCTTAATCCATACAAGTATCGATTACTTGCTACAATTTGTCAATTCCTGTTCGTATTCCGCTGCTTTGAACTCTAATACATCAAACTTGTGATCGCTGATCCTGTCAAATGGTATCAAAGCAGTTTAATCATTGATCGATCTAATAATTGATCATTGAAACTGCTATTCAAGATCTAAGTTTGATTGAATTAGCTTTTGTTTTTGCAAGAAACGGTTATAGAGATTGAATTTTCTGTATTTCTGGTCATTCATCCTGAGATCTTTTCTTTGTTTTCATTGAGTTTGTTGTGGTCTGTGTAAACCTTTTAAAAGCTTGAATTAATTGTTTTTTAAAATGACCACTCCCTCCAATGATCCTCACAATACTGGTTTCAACCAAGCCACCAATGCTGGTTAGGAATGAGTATACCTATGGCAAAGACGAATGCTCCATCACCTGTCTATTAACAGCGCAGGTGTTGGACATCAGTGGTACATGGTCCACACAAGCCTATGGTGAATAACCCGGAAACCAATCAAATGGTTTCG
Source organism: Flaveria trinervia (assembly GCA_025506515.1). Classification (NCBI taxonomy): domain Eukaryota; kingdom Viridiplantae; phylum Streptophyta; class Magnoliopsida; order Asterales; family Asteraceae; genus Flaveria; species Flaveria trinervia. The sequence continues at coordinate 15,026,884 of CM046458.1, read as the reverse complement.
AAGAGGAGGGAGCAATACTCAGATGAGGATAAGAAGTTGCTTGAAATTGATGCAAAAGCCCATGGAATTCTGGCCATGGCAATGCCAAATGAAATTCTGGGCTAATGCATCATGAAACTGCCCATGACCTCTGGAATGCCTTGAAAGAACAATTTGGAGGAACAGATGAGGTCTTGGCAAATATAGAGAAATTCTTGCCCACAATATGAGACATTCTCTCATAGAATGGGTGAGACACTGACGCAACAATATGAGCGGTTCTCTTGTTTGATCTCTGAACTAAAAATGGTCCAAATTTGAGTACACAAATTCCAGATGAATAACAGATTTCTCAGATCAATGCCTGAGAGATGGGACACATATACTATTGTCCTACGCTCCAGTGCAAGTTTGGACAAACTATCTCTCACCCCACTCCATGGGAAACTGCTCACGTTTGAGAGAGAGATAGAACAGAAGAGAAAGCTGTCTTCATCTGGAAAGCTCACTGAAGACTTTGTACCAGGCACACTGCCTTGGTGGGTCATGAGTCAGAATATGCTTCATCTGAATGCCAGTATGAGAGCATATTAACTTCTCTTCAAGCACTTCTGAATCTGCATTTGTGAGTGTTGATGGTCAGTTACTGGGTGTGTAATGACAATTTATGCTTCATTATGGATGATCTCTCAAGGGGATTGCTGATGACGACTTAGAAGAGATGGATATTTTGAGCCAAATGGCCCTGATAAATATCAGATATCAGAAGTTTTATAAAAGAACTGGAAGAAAATTCCAGGACTCTCAGGCAAAACCAAAGTTGGTTTTGACAAGAGCAAGTTGAGGTGTCACAATGCCAAAGGCTTGGACACTTTGCAAGAGAGTGTAGATCAACTGGATCTAACTCCACTGCACCTTTTGTGACTTTTCCTGGCAATAGTCAACAACACAGAGGGCAACATCCTGTCATTCTAGTCATCATCTCTCAACAATCTCCGGCATATTTTGTTCCTCAGGGTCAAATGCCATATCCGTACCCTTGTTTTACATGCCACAGTCAAATCAAGTTCAAGTTCCTATGGCACCACAACCTCATGCACTACCAGAACCTCAGCCATCCGAATCTCATCAACCAAATCAACCTCACCAACACAGCTTCTTCACCCCAGGAGTTGTTGACTGGAGCAGTTTAACCAGAGACATGTCTGGTCATGACCAACTGTTCTCAGGTGCTGGTCAACAAGGTGGTGACTGTCCCTTTTGGAATCTAGCTCTTATGGCTTTGGAGTCTACTGATACTTCATTTTCCAATGCCTCTACACCTCAGGTATCACAGGTATCCTCTGAGGCAAAAGCCAAATTATGTTCTGAACCATGCATAGCAGCATTTGCTTCCATTAGAGAAGCAAATGTAGCTCTAATTAATAGAACATTGAGCTAGAACAAATAATCCAAAAACAAAGCTGAGTTTGAGTCTGTGCTTAAAGATAAAAATGATGAGATTTATAAAGTGAATTGCCAAATAATT